>JAXQJY010000027.1:0-1200000 GCA_037042185.1 Sordariomycetes sp. S80-01Y | reverse complement strand
TGTGAGGCGAATCCGTACAGCCCAGGATGGAGGCAACTGCTATTGTTCATCTTTGAAAAAGATTCGCAGCTAATGTGTCTTAATATTCAGTATTTCAGCGCACAATTGCATAGTAGCATCATGACATCGGAGTTGATGTGGAATTGCAATTTACAGCGATTACTGACAGCTGACGTTGGCGTCGGAAGGCCTAGCTTGCTGACCGCCTGCCTTATGTGCCCGTTGCGGATATTCTGCCCGTGGCTAGCGCTCGCTGAGTGGCCACGCTAGCTCCGTCATGGTACCAGCTGTGGCCAACTTACATCTCGTTCCCCACGACAACTCACTTCTGCAATAGTCTCGGAGCAATAGACTAAGCTCGCCTCGGAATATCGTCTCTTTCCCTCACATGCTTCTTAACTAGCCGTTGACCCTCAATCTTTCTCTCAGATTGAGACCCGAATATTACTGAGCGCCGAGCCGGTGAAGCTGATGTAGGATGTTCTACCAAGGAACGCTCCAGGAGGGCATTTCGACTGCTGTCGGGCAGCAGAAGCTTGTTTTGTGCTTTGTCACAGGTGAGATTAACCTCGAAGAGATCGCGGAATACGCTAATTATGTTCAGATGGAAATGATGAGAGTCAAACTTGGGAGACTGACTTTCTTCAGGACACGCAGGTCAAGGAATTGATCCAAGCCCAGGCTGTCGCACTCCGCTTGGAAGCTGGTTCGGACGAGGCCGGCTACCTGGCTCAGATTTTCCCTTTGCCTCAAACTCCAACAGTCGTCATCATCAAGAACGGCGAGCTCAAGGAGTACCTTGTTTCAGGTGTCACTAAGGAGGACTTCACTCGCAGAGTTCATGCTGCATTCAACGCGCAGCCGCAGGTAGCCCGAGAAGCTGCCTCTCAAGCTCCATCAACTTCAGCACAACCCGCACAATCCGCACAGCCCCCAGGCGAGCCATCTACGGGTTCTGCACAAACAAGCACCTCCGAAAATGTTAGACGAATTCTTGCAGAGCGTGCCGCTAGGCTAGAAGTTCACAAGGCCGAGCAGGAGCGCAAGCTGAAGGAAGAGAGAGCCCGGGCAAAGGAGAAAGCGAAAGCTGAGGCAGCTGCAGGGGCGGACACCGAAGCTGCCAGGGCTCACCAGCAAGCTGAGCTGGTGAGGAAGAAGAAGAAGCAGGATGAGGAGGAGCGAAAGCGCATTCTCAAGAGGATAGCCGACGACAAGGCTGAGAGGCGGGAGCGTGCTGCCGAGAAGAAGAAGGCGAGGGAGGAGGATGAAAAGAAGAGCGTCGAGTCGGGTGCGGAGGCGCCGGCTTCGAAACTGCCGGCGACTACCAAGCTGAGTGATATGACTGCTTTGCAAGTCAGACTATTCGATGGCTCAACCATGCGGTCACGTTTCAAGACAAATGCGCCACTGAAGGATGTCCGGAAGTGGGTAGACGAGACTCGACATGACGGGAGCTTGCCCTACACGTTCAAGCAAGTCTTGACGCCCCTACCAAACAAGAACATCGACACGACTGAGGAGAGCAAAGGCCTGGGGGAGCTTGGCCTTGCTCCTTCATCCACCCTTGTTCTCATCCCCGTGCACACCTACGCCGGTGCCTACGAAGGGGCTTCTGGCAATCTGCTTATGCGGTTCCTCCGCCTTATCATCGGGTTCTTCACCTGGATATTTGGCTCGCTCGGTTTCGCTGGTACGCGAGCATTGGATGCGGTCCGGAACCCCGAGGCACAAGGAGAGCAGACCCCAGCCACTGCAGCTGCTCAGGGTCGCTCGCGAGTCCAGGGCTTCCAGAACCAACATGATAGAAGGAGAGACCAGCAGTTCTACAATGGCAATTCGGTAAGTTTATTATTCACATCGGCACACTGACACGGCTTCTGACACATCACAGACGAATTTCGAGCCAAGACCAGATGAGAAAGAGGAGTAAACGCTGAGAGCCCCATATGGAGAGGGGATGCCATATAATGTACACTCAAATAAACGCAAAGACCTTGTCCCATTTCCGAGTCCTTCCAGACACTTTTCTCGTACATATCCATTCGCTCCCCTCTGTCCTATTCGTTTCGCGCTTCAGGAAACCTCATTCTCACCAACCCGGCGATCTATTCCCTTAGTAGTTCTTCGCCGCGGCCTGACAAGCCTTGAGTTGCTCAAGGTACCAGTTGCAGATCGACATGTTGCCGTTGTGCTCGTCCATGCACTGGGTGAAGTTCTGCGTGGCGCCCTGGCAGTTGTTTTGTCCTTGCCAGTTGTTGGCGGCCTGCTGGTCCTGCGCGACGGGGGAGGCGTTGGCCTGGGGCGCGGGAGCAGCCTCAGAGGAGCCGCCGCCGAAGAAGCCGCCGATGGCGTTACCGACGGAGGAGCCGATTGCTACACCTCTGCAAGCTGTTAGCGATCATGTTTGCTGAGCGGGCTGCTTGTGCCGAGGCCGCTCGAAGAGCTTGGGAGGAGATGAGGGTGAACGTACGCAGCGGTGCTAGCCATCTGTCCAAACAAACCAGGGCCTTGCGAAGCCTGCTGGGGAGGAGCTTGGGTCGTAGGAGCATGTTGCTGGGGGTAGGCGGCGGTAGAGGTAGGACGCTGCTGGGTGGGAGCAGAAGAGGCGGGAGTCGGGCGGGTAGGGGCGCGGGACGCAGGAGCGCGACCACCAGCGGAACGTTGACGAGGCATCCTGAGGAGTTGGTATGTGTAGTTTTTTGGATGAGAGGTTGTTGTTGGTGGCGGTGGAAGGTTGGAAGATGGTGGAAAGGTGGCTCTGCTCGGTGAAGATGGCAAATGGAGTCAGGGTCGGCCTAGGATGTTGAATTGACGGCATATCAAAGGCCCGTAGGTGGTCAGCTAGCGCCCCGGTTGTTGCACGTGCCCCGCCCGAGATTCGGCTGGCGAGCGACCATCAAACTGGCAATCACCTATCGGTATTGACAAGCCTTTTTGCTTTTCTACGGGCGGCATCTGTCGGGACTAACATGGAAAGAAGAAAGGCGGATTAGTGGCGTTGAGTTCTACGGGGACTAGTTCGAGATGTCACTTTCAACTATGATAAGAAAATGTCAATGGGAATTTCAGATACGGATTCGCTGAAAACAATGTGTCCTAGTCTTGAGCCCTTTCGAGAGCATGCGTCCGTGTTAACGCCAAAGAACACCTAACGCCACCTAGTCCTGGTCGCAATCATTTCTCGTGGAGACAACCGCCTACTTCGTGCTGCTACGGTTCTTCTTGTTCTTCCCGTTGTGTTTCTTGTCGCCCTTCTTAGACTTCTTACTCTGCTTCCCATCGCCTTCGGCCCCCGACGCCGCTTGCGAGTCATCGATAGGGCGCTTCTTTTGCTCCATCGACTTGAGCAAAGCCTTGGCTCTCTCCTCGGCGATTTTCTCTGCCAGCTTACTGCTGATGTCCTTGTTGTCCGCTAAATCGGACTTGAGGATGCGCGCTGCTGCTTCCTTGTTTACCGTGGTGCTGCGCTGTGCGTCCTGTTCAGGCTCTTCTGCAGCCTTGATCTTTGCAAAGTATTGTTGTATCCGTTTCAGCTCCGTGAACACTTCGTGGTTCTGCGCATCCTGGCCTTCCAGTTTGAGCGATGCTACGCGATTGTTATTATGTGTTCGGTGAGTGTACAAGCAGCGTTGACTTACCGAATAGTAACGACTCGATGGAATAGGCTGTAAGAGAAAATAGCTTCGCCTTGTCAAGAAGCGGCAGTTGTGATGAGAGCTCGGAGAGGTTGTCCATGAGAGGCTCTAACGATTCTTCAAGATTATCGAGCTGATTCTCCAGCTTGGTGAGATCGGGCGTGAGGTCTTTGATGTCGGCCATATTGGCGAATCGCTGGGTCTGTATGAGCAGTGCTGTAAATTGCGTGTGGAATCAAAAGACAGGCCCTGTGTTGTGAGTTGATGATGATGCCGGCCAAGGCTGGTGAACAAAGTGAAAGACCTTTCGATGTCTTGGCGTTCAGGGTCGCGGAATATGCACCTACCGAGGCGTCGGCTACCAGCGTTCCTGGCGGGTCAGTCGCGAAAAAAAGGTTGCCGTCATCCAAACCTCCGGAAATGCGCGCCATTGATCTCCTTCTCCTTGTTCTGGATCCCGCCGTCATCCACGCTGTTGCCACTTGACTCTCTTCCTCCTTTGTCTCCAGCGACATGTTTTTACTTTCCTTGTAGTTCTATACCTCAAAAACTTCCGCACCTGGGTCGAATAACCTAGGTCGCATAATCTGGGTGGAATCCCCTTCATCAGACATTGCCGCCACGAGCTCGGCGCTGGCTCAATCGTGGCTCACTCAATCACAGCTAGGATATCCGCAAGGATAGCGCAGAGGCAGATACAATGTGTGCGAGGTAGCGCTTGTGCGGGCCGGGTGGCCAGGAGTTTTCATGCGACGACCAACGAGCTAGACGACCGCGCGCCGAACAAGAGCAAACCATCCCGACAACCGATCCCTCCTCCTGATCAGCTTCCGCGTGAGAGAAGGTCCATGGACTCAATAATGCCCACAACGACCAAGCCACCTCTTGAAAAATATCCGACTATACCACCTCCCAGTGAAGCGACCAAAGAGATGGACCTCGCTTCGACATCGAATGCCGATACTATGTCCTATGTACCGTCGGTGCTCTCGCTCATTGAAGAGCCGCGGCATCCAACGGGTCCGAGGATACACATCCTGGGCGACGATTTGAGCTCAAAGTACATCGCACACGCTATGTCTCAAATACATGATCATGTCGAGCTTCTCTCCTGGCACCCTGACGAAATGCCGAGAAACATTGCAACCAAGGTACCGCATAAAAAGGGTCGCCCTCAATGGAGAGTCGATGCCAACGGCGCCCATACGTCCGGCTGCTCCGACAGCAACTCTCATATCGACCAACTGGTACTCACCGGCTCCGCGAGCCAAGCTGTCACAGCTTTGAGGAAAGTTGAGCACCGTATCGACAAGAATTCTACGATATGCCTCATGAATGACGGCCTCGGGGTTTTGGAAGACGTGCGACGGCAAATGTTCGCGAATCGTCAACATGACGAACCCAACCTACTGCTTGGCCATATGTCCCACAAGATTACCTACAACCGCAAACACAATTCAATCAAGGAGCAGAAGCAGGGAGCCATGATGATTACGCAGGCGTGGGGGCAGAGGCTCGATGCTCAAGGTGCGGCTGAGCAGATGAAACTTTCGGCGCAAGCACAGGGTACTTTGGTAGAAGCGATGGGGAGCGTGCCAGCCTTTCACTCGTCTTGGGCCGAGTACGACGAGTGGCTGCGATTCAAGATGCCATCCGTCATCCTTGGCGCCGTCGTCGAGCCGACTTGCGTAATGTTTGACTCCAGCTACATGGACCTCCTGACCAACCCTCCTGCGTTTGATACGATGCACGCGATGCTCGAGGAAATCCTGGCATGTCTCGATCATATGCATGAGCTCCAGGGCTCCCGTGTGGGTGACTTTATACGCGAGCCGTCCCAACGAACCCGAATTCTGCGACGACTCATCAGCAGCAAAAAGAGACACCCCTCGCCTACGTGGAAGATGCTCAAACGGGGTGGCTACAACGATGTCAACTACCTCAACGGGTATTTCATTAGACGTGGCAAACAGTTGGGCATCCCCATGGTGCGTAACACCATGGCGCATGATATAGTTAAGGGTCTCCACCAGCGGAAGATCCAAGAGAGGGACCAGTGGGTAGATTTCGAGGAGAAGCCTCTTCGGGTTGATCAGGTCAGTCGGTGGAAACCGTACGGGGAGGAAACACATTGGACGCAACCCAAGACGGACTTCAAACCACCACGGGACTACTAAGGCGTAGTTGTGTATATCTCTTCAGCATTGCAGGCGCACTTGGGTTTAGCAGCATATCGTACATCGAAAGACGGTCTCGCACGGGATGGTGTATCAATAAGTAAACATCACTTGTATAATCTCTGCATATCTAATTTCGCCGCTCCTTCTGATGTGCGACCATGTGTGGCCTCTCCTGAGCTTTCTATCTCAACTTCTTGATGTTTGACAGTTGACCGACGCATCGAGTAGAGATGATGCTCGCGCCAGCGGTCACAGTTGGTGGAGATATAATTTTAAATTCGCGCGTATCTTCAGCGGACGCCCGACTGACGCATTGATTTTATCTATCTGAACATCGAATCCTTTGCGCAGAAGTTGTCATGTCAGGTAGTGCAGGGTCCTACGCCTGGGTTACGCGAAGTCATGTGATGCAATTGCCCCTCCAAGCTGAAGCAGCCTACCGCATCTTCGCCCCGCGATTTCGCATCGCAACGTCGAAAACTTCGAGCCTGACGATTCCCCCACAAAATGGACGACTCGGAGCTCGAACAGGTTGGTGCTCTGTTCAGCTATTCGAAAAGTGCTTGCTGACTCTTGCAGATCCGTAAAGCTCGCCTCGAGCAGCTCAAGTCGCAAGGAGGCGGCAGTGGTGGTGGTGGTGGCGGCGGCCAGCAAGGCGGGCAAGACCAGGAGCGCCAGAAGCAGTACGCGCTCACCCAGATTGCGACTTTATTTGCATGCTGACAAGCCGCCTCAGACAACAGGACGAAGCCCGCCAACACATTCTCTCCCAAATCCTTCATCCCGAAGCCGCCGACCGCCTGGGTCGCATCCGCCTCGTCAAGGAGCAACGCGCCACCGACGTCGAGAACCGGCTAATCATGCTTGCGCAGTCTGGACAGCTGAAGCAGAAAGTCACCGAGGCGCAGTTGAAGGACTTGCTGAATGCTGTCGCGGATAATAAGGAGGAGGAGAAGATTGTGGTCAGTAGGCGGAAGGCTTGGGATGATGATGATGATGATCTGCTGGATCTCTAGGCCTGCAAAGTAGTGTGGCATGGGACACCAAGGATTTAAGACGGCAGGGCGGAGTGTCGGTCCATCTTTTCGACGTTGAGCGTTGATTATGCCTACAACTGATGATACATGGGCACGTGAGCGCCCCTAATTTACATCTATGCCCCAGCATTTGCTTGCTGATCATGCGTGCTCCTTCATTTGCTTCAGCTTCTTCCGCTCCTCGCGCTCTCTTTTACGGATATCTCGCAGATCCGGCGGTTGCTCTATCCCAAGCTCGTTCCTCAGATCATTAACGTCTCTCTCCAGCTCTTCCTCCCAAAACACGTTGATGACCTCTCGACTCCTGCTACCATTTCTGACCGCCCATGGCAAGTATGTTTTCCAAAATCTTTCCCGCTCCTTGCGCTTCAGCGTTGTCACTGCGAACATACTCAACCCCGTCATGGGGATAAGCGTGTTCGCGAACTCGAACGCCTTTAACGCCACCTCTCCCTCCTTCACGATCGGTAGCCCCGTAACTGCATGGTAGAAGTCATGGCACTCTCTATACCTCTGCATGATATATGCACATTCCTCGTCATCGATGTACCGAACCTGACTCCGCGTGTCGGGCGTGACGCCCTCCCTATCCAACCAATCCACATACGCCCGTCCAACTGTGTTCTCCGGCAACGACCGCAACCACTCCACCGACAACGTCTGAGAGGATATGCGCGGCCGTTGACGAAGGATTCGGCGGCCGGTGGGATCGGAGAGCATAGCGTCGCGAAGGCGGTAGATGAAGTAGGGTGTTGCGGTGGCTTCGCCAAGGGCGGCGATGAGGTCGTGCCTGTAGGGGTCTACGAGAGACATGGTGGCGGAGCCAATGGCTAGGCCAGCGCGTTCGAGACGTGTGAGGGGGACATGCCCGGCATAGTTTGGGGGTGGGCGGTTTAGAGCAGAGAAGGGTCGGGGAGACGCGTTGGAGGATGCGCAGGCTAAGCAGGTATGTATTTGTGGGCGTACGAGGTTGCGAGCTACAGTAGCCGGCCGCGTGCAAATTGGAGCTGCCGCCATGTCTTCGGTTGACGAGTTTCGTCGAGGAGTAATGTCGTGGAGATGTGACGAGTAGAGCTTCGGGAGATCGTTCGATGCCAACATGGAGCGATTTCGAGGTGGGTCCACTTCGCCTGATTCAGCGCCCAGTCTGTTGTGTAAGTCGTTCCATACCCTACAGCAACAACCTGCCTACGGGCTGTTTCGCATATATTGGGGCAGGGCGTTTAGTGAAAGCTTTTTACCGCACTATGCCATGAGAGATCAAACACTAAAATATGAGGAACTCAGATGGATTGTTTTGCTATGTATCTCTCAAAAGTAATCCAATGATTTTTCCCAGCGTGCTTTCAAACCAGGGTTCTTCATGCGGTTTGACGCAAGATACGATGCAATGCTGTTTCCCTACAACGCGTTGATCAAAGCATTGTACGCCGCCTTAGGCTGGTAGTTGCGGTCAAACAGGAGCGGGTTGTCGCTAGACCTCCAGCTGTCCTTGTCAGAAACTCCCCAGACGGTGATACCAACGCACTTGGACACCTGGAGACAGGCATTCATGACAGTGAGGTAGTCGTTGGCTGCCGCGCCAGAAATATCAAGCTCCGTAATAGCAACTTCCTTTACGTTGGAGGCGGCGAGCGCTCGCAGCGCAGCGGGCACACCAGATGCAGGGTTCCAGCCACCAGGAGCAGCCAAGTGAGCTTGCGTGCCAATGCCATCAATGGGGATGCCCTGAGACAGCCACTTGTTGACGTGGTCCACCATGCCCCGTGTGACCTTGGCGTAGTTGGCAATATCGAGGTTGTAATCGTTGATGTACAGCTTGGCGTTAGGATCAGCAGCCCTAGCTGCGCGGAAGGCGATTCCAACGAAGTCCTCGCCAAGCACGCGGCTGAAGACGCTGTCCCGAAGCGAACCATCCTCAGCGAAGATCTCGTTGACGACGTCCCAGTGGACGATCTTGCCCTTGTAGTGATTGACCACTGTAGTGACGTGGTTCTGGATAACTTGGGTCAAGGTGTTGCGGTCGTTGATTTGTGAAACCCAAGCCGGAAGTTGGGAATGCCACAAGAGGGTGTGGCCGCGAACCAGCTTGCCGTTGTCTGTAGCGAATTTGACGACGGCATCAGCGTTTCCAAAAGAGAACGAGTTGCGGCTCGCTGTTCAGACGTCAGCCTCGAAAAAGGAAGATGGAGTGGAAAGAGAAAAACTTACGCTCAAGCGCGTCCCACTTCATGCTGTTCTCGTTGGTCACTTGCCCGAAGTCATTCTTGACGATTGTAGTCAAGGGGTTGTTGTTCAGGTGGTAGTGGTCAATCTCAGTTCCAAAGTAGAGCTTTCCCTTGGCCTTGAACTTGGCGTTGAGGCCAGAGGCACCGCCACCACCACCACCGCCGCCGCTGCCGCCATCATCACCACCCCCATCGTCGCCGCCGCCGCCACCGCCGGAGCCAGGCACGCACTGAGAGTACCAGTCACTAGAGAGGAACGTCAGCAGCTGTGCGTTTCATGCCATAGATTCCCTGAGCCCTGGAAGGCTGGTTAAGCTTAGCACCTACTTTACGTATTGGCAGCTTGCACCAGAAACGCAGGTCTTGGAGCCACTCCAACCTTGGCCACCACCTGTGGAAAGAGTCTTGTTAGTAAACGAGGGGTATAAAGGGGACTGAGGTGACAGCTATGACGCGACATACATTGGTCCCAAAGATTGCCCTGGCCCAGAACAGCCGCCGGGGCGAGGGCGAGCACGAGTGCGAGGATCTGCATACTTGCTGTTGGTCTCGGAAAGATTCAGGGTACTAAGCAGGCAGTATGCAAGTCGCTATGCCCAGAAAGCAGAAAAGATCGACTTTGCTCTCAGGGTCCTCTGTTTAATATAGACTCACGATACACGACGCGGATAAAGTGCGAAGCTTCGCGAGGCCTACCACAAACTCCTCTTTACACGTCGATAGCCGCTCCAACGAGGACGTCAATTCTGAAGACTCACGAGCCGTATCCAGTGTAACACTGCCGCACTTCCGATGAATTTATCAGGAGGATTGGAAAGAGCTGTCATGAGACGAGCTGGCCAAGAGGCGCATCTGGACACTATCGACTCGCCCCCTCCAGTCGAGAACATAGGAATAAATGAGCTCGGTCTGGGCAGGGACTGCAGATGCTCCCCACGGGGTTTCCTTCCGCACATCCCATTGCCGGTTATGGAATTTCTGAGCAAGCCCCTCTATCAAGGGTGCATGTCTGATCACAACAGGCAGAATCCGGCTGGCTCGTGCTCCATGATACGCTGGGGTCTCGGCGCATGAACAGCCTCATGAGGCTCTCGGGACCACATGTTCCGCTCTTACTATCCGGTTGAAGCTTCTAAATGGCTTTCACAATACCTGATGTGGACTCAGCATTTAGCCATTCGGCTATTTTAACGGCAATTGAGAGATCCCCATTTTCAATATTGGGGCGGCTGAGCTATGAATTACTAACTTCGAGACCTCAACGTGGCAAGGCCTCGGCCTGCCCGGCTAGACCTCAATTTCAGGCAACACGAACCCATTACGGATTTCAAGCACTTGGCCCCTGATTCTGCTCTTCCATGGCCAACTGGTAGGTAGTTTTTGTCTTTGCAAATTTCCAAGCGGGAACCCTGCGCTCGAAGAGCTCGTCAAGCTCACCGTAAGTCCGGCCCTTGACTTCGGGGAAGAGGAAGATGCAGGGAATGAGGTACAGGAAAGTGATTCCTCCGTAGAAGAAGCCTATTTTCTGGCCCCAGTTTGCCCCTTGATTTGAGAGCATGAGTGGGGTGGTGTAGTTGAAGAGAATGTTGCTTAGATATTGAATCGTAGCGGCGATGGCGGTGGTCTTTGCGCGCAGCAGGGGACTCGAGATCTCGACGAGACTGACCCAGCCTATGATATTGTTAGCATTCAATGCCTGAACTCCGGATATGTGACTCACCGATGGGCGCAAGCGAGTTGGCGTAGAGAAAAGCCCAAATTGAGCAGAGCGCGACCAAAGCTGGGCCAGAAGAAGAGTTCTGCTCCATGAGGCCAAGCCCGCCAATGATAACACAAATGACACCCATTGAGGCACCACCGTAGATGACCAAGCTGCGACGGCCGACTCGATCGACAAAATAAAAAGCTGAGCAGATGCCAATAACAAGGATCAGCTGAATGATCAGATTGCCCAAAAACGGGTCGTCCATGTCGGCAAGCTGGAAGAAATATGTCGTGTATCCAAAGATCAAAGGCACACCAACAAAGTTCTGGAAAGTGAAGGGCAGAGTTGCAATGATGACTCGTTTGAGGTTGATTGGAGCCAGGATGGCCTTCCACTGACTCTTGCCGTCCACCTTTTCGTTGGAGAGGTCGACGGAAGTTTGGACTTCCTGTTGGATAACGGCGTATTCACGATCGACATCGTAGCCCTCGACTTTCCCGACTAGACGACTGAGAGCCTTTTTACCTTGCTCGTGTCTACCCTTGGTGGCACACCAGACAGGTGACTCGGGGAGGTATACCATTGGGATGAGCCAGACGCCAGCAAAAAGAAACTCGGAGTAGAATAGGTTCCTAAATTGCGCAGGTGTAGCATCCTCAAGAACCTTCAGACCGATGGCCAGGAAAAGCTGGCCAAGAGCGAATGCCATTGAGAAGGCACTGAGAAGTGTTCCGCGGAACTGAGGCATGGCCATTTCGGACATGTAGACCATGATGGACGTGGCGATGATACCGCCAGCGCAGCCTGCCACCAGTCGAGAGATCAACAGGTGCCACCACTCCTTGGATACGACAGCCACAACAATTGACTGGAGGTTATCAAGTTAGTTCGAACGTCGAGATATCTTTCCGATACGGAGACTCACCACTGTCAAGAAGAAGGTGAATCCCCACATATTGAATTTGCGTCCAAATCGATCAGCGGTGTATGGAGCAACGAACTGAATACCGATGCAGGTGATGAAGTAGACTGCCGCCCAAAGAGAGATGTGATTTGCATTGAGAGCGGGCTCTCCAGTTTCCTCGTCGGTCACGGTTGCAAATTGGTCGATGAACCCCTGGTTGGCAACAATGCTACCTATGACTGAGTTCGCATAGCCAGCATATCTATGAAAGCCAGTGTTAGCCACGTACTTGAATAATTTGAAGATCCAGGGAGAACAGGGGTCCAATAACTTACAGTCCACCCCACGTAACCATCAACCCAGTACCATAGAGGCGCCAGAACTTCCTGATGCAAGCACCTCGACCCCAGCCGGCGTAAGCAGACGTGATCGTGGCACCATGCATGACATCTTTGTGTTCGTGCTCAGTAGCGTCGAAAGCTTCCTGGGGTTTCTCAACGTTGCCAACGTGAGCCGGCTCATTGCTTGAGAGAGTCATGATGAGCTCGAACGGACTGAGACCGTAGCTCTTTGGGTATTTCAGGCCAACAAACCGACAATTGAATAAGTGACAAGTTCGAGCGCGCAACTGTCCTGTTGAGAAGCTCTACCGGACGGCTGGAAACGTCGTTCCTTAAGTATCGCCCGGGGTGTGGGGTATCCTTTTGTAGTGATCCAGGCTCCTTTGAAGACCAGAACCTGGGGACCCCATCGACTGGGATTATCACGTTCTCATCAAAGGCGCAGTGTAATGGAGAGATGCGACGGCTGGAACACCATGTGGCTAAGGGCCGAAACCGTGGGGATGGATGTCATGGCCCACGCGAGCAGGCAGCTCCACGAGTCATGGGGAGGCCTCGCCTAGGTGACTTCGGTAGGAGAGACGCGGCTAGACCACTCAGAGCCCATGAAACCGTTGATCACTGTCCACGAAGTTGAAATGTGGTGGACTCGGATAACGGACATTGCTCGCGCGAGACATCTTCTAGCTCCCGACGTCGGCGAACTTGGCCGAATCGGGACTAAACTATCGTGAGCTAAACTCGTAGTAGTCAAGCTTCCCCAGATTTGCGGAGGCGTGGCATTTGTGGGGACTGACGCCCCTACAGGCTCGGGTTCGTGAATGGGATATGAAACCCATCTCGATGATCATCAGTGAACATCTCGGGCATCTCAACTTCATCCCGAGACTTCTCTCGTACTCCGAAGCTCTTGTATCGTACCGGATCGGAAGTCAGGTACCCGACGAGGTTCGAGCAGTCCAAAGGCTCCGGCGCCCGAGATGGAACCCCAACCGCGGAGGACCACTCAGATGGCCGACACTTCCAACGACAACGATACCACAGACCTACCCTCATGCGAAGGATGCAGGAAACGCAAGCTGCGGTGCTCTCGGCAACTACCCCTGTGCTCTAATTGTGAACGTCTCGGTACGGAATTGCATGGCAATCCGAGCTTTGGCTGACAAATGTTCTGAGACAGATATCACATGTGTGTATGAGGGCAAGAAAGTGAAGCCAGGGGTCAAAAGCGGTGCAGTGGAGAGTCTAAATCGACGGCTAGGTACGATATGTCCAATCATTGAGGGCTGTCGCTTCGGAGAAACGACGAGTTGTAGTGCTAACACATAGCTTATAGAGATTGTCGAGAACGCTCTTTTGGGCAAGCAACAAGAGCTTGACAACCCGAATGACTCTCAGAGCCCACATAACCCTTCTTTCTTCCAGGCGGGGCAAGCGCCACAGCCCACACCGAGAGGCAGCGGGTTCGAAGATCAGCAGAATCAGGTAGTGGGTGTGCTTTCGTCTCTTTCAAAAGAGATCCGGAAGCTCACTTCAGTCATCGGATCCAATGCTTCATCCACAAACCATGTGCATGGCTCGACCAACAGCCGCATCGGTCTTGATGACTATAATGGCGAACCTCCATCAAAGCGTCGGCGAGAAAATGAGACAGCAAGAATATCCACCTCCGAGGGAATTCGGAAAGGGTCTCTAGGGAGTAAAGACATCGGTTCCAATGAGTACTTCTCAAGCCCTGTGCGAGTCGCACAACTCGATTCCCTGATGGACGTATTCTTCAACAGAGTGCAGCCTTGGGTTCCAATGCTACATGTAACTGGATTCCCCGATATCTTGAGAGACCCCGTCCAACGGGGAAAGAAATCAGTAGTCTTGCATGCAATTCAAGTGACGGCACTTCGTCACTTGAAGGGCAGTGATGGCTCGCCTCTGGACGCTGACTACGTGGCACAAGAGGTTCGAGCCTCTCGGGACTATATAATGCTGTCCGCACTGGATGGCTTGTCAGTAGAGAATCTACAGGCTCTAATTCTGCTTGCATTTGCGGAGGTAGGCAACATCGATCAGCTTGCTTGTCAACGCTGACTTTACCCAGATCGGCAATGGAGAGCCCCAGAAGGCTTGGCCGCTTATCGGTTCCCTTACACGCACCGTAGAGTATCTTCATTTGGCTGTTGAGTCAGAGGATAAAAGGTCACGGGGAGGCCTATTGAAGCCCAGGTCAACTCTGCCGACGCCAAGAAACTGGGTCGAGGAAGAGGAAAGGAGAAGGGTGTTCTGGAACATCTTCAATCTCGATCGCTTCTGTTCTGTCACCACTGGGTAAGGAAAACAACGAGCATCTTCTCAGGCCATTTATTTCTCCTAACAGACCGGGCAGATCAAACACAAGCTTGACAGCAGCTGATGTCTCCCGCCGCCTGCCAGTGTGCGGAGGCATATGGTACGGAGGCAAGCCAGCTGCTACCCCTTATTTTGGTATCTGGGACCGGTCAGCTGCCAAGATAGGGAACTCAATCACTTTTCTTCCTGAGCATTACCCAAGTCCATCCCAGACGGTTGGAGCGTCGCCAGAAACATTAAAGGATACGTCGAGCCCCCTCAATCCCGACACAGGTCGAAATATCAAGCCCAATACTCGAGGTGCTCTTCAAGGTCCTCCGGACATGTCGAACGTTGGAGCATTTGCTTATTATATAGAGTCACTCGAATCGTTGAGTCGAATCACGACGTATTTCTTGCAGCAGGAGGTTGATTTCGGTGACCGACATCAACTGACAGCATGGCTCACTCGGTTTAAGGAGTTAGACCTCAGGTTGGTACAGTAAGTCTACAGAAGCCCTGCCCAAGATCCAAAATAACTATGCTGACTCGGAAAGTTGGAAAATGTTCCTACCCCACCAATGGAAGGACTCTGGTATGTCTAGGGAAACCATGCCAGGAGTTATGGATCCCAACATGACCATCGCCCATACAACACACAACACTTCGATGATATTACTGCATCAACGAATCGCGTATCCGACGAAGGAACTGATGTCAGTCAAGCTCCCCAGTTCATATAGCGCCGAGACGTGCCAAAGCGCGGCAGTCGAGACTGCAACCATCACAAGGGGGTACCTTGAGAGGTCCTCGACCGATCACATTGTCTCGCCACAATTGGCATTCACTGCCTTCATTAGTGCGCGAGTGCTTCTGGGTACATAGAGGCCTTCACTTGCTTACAATTTAAGATTGATGGCTGATTCTCATCTATCTAGTGCACTCAAACTATTATCAAAGCGAGCTCGCGCCCGAGTTCTGGACCTTGATAGCGAATCTCGATGAAATGCACCGCCGTTGGATCGGTCCTCTTTCTAACGAAGAAGACCCCATACCTCATGGTAGTCTGTTCGGCCAATTCGCAACCCGGCTTCGGGGAATACATGGCCGATGTCAGAGGGATACGTCTCTAATAATAGACGTCTCCGGTCAATTTGACGATCTGGCGTGGGAGGAAGAACTGCTCACACCCAGGAACCACCATTCGGCATCCTCGCCAGATTTCCGTCATGATGTTACCAACGTTAGTCATGGTTCTCAGACTGGCCCGTATCAAAACCCCAAGGATGGGAACACAGCATCAAATGGCGTTTCCACACAAGCAAGGAATCTGGCCAACACCTCTGGCGCGACACAGCCATGGCAATGGGCGCAACCGTCACAAGAGAACTTTTCAAGGGCAAATTTAATAAACGCAGAAGACGACCTATCAGCGATATCCCAGGTGCTGATGAATCAGCAGTTCATGGACATGGATAGGGTCATAAGCTTTGAGGATGTTATGCATACGTCGTGGGATGGCCCCGGAGAGAATGGGTTGTCAGGCTGGCCGAGCACACATGAGGAAGCATCAGAGCGCAACCTGCATAGCGGGCATGGGAATATGTTTTGAGTCTTTTCTTTTAACACCCAGCCGTTGCCAAACCACCTATACATCAGATCACCATTTGTAATGCCTCAATCATAAAATGACAGAAACTTCTTGCATCTACTCAAATATAAGCTGAAAATAGTCTGTTTCAGCACGAGCTTCTGCCTTCTCGAGTGAGACGTGTGGTCGGTCAAGCCAACGCTTCTCGAGCGATTGCCGAACGTGCTTCTGTCCATGCTGGAGGTTCGAATCAGGAGCAACTGCAAAGACCTTGGCCATAATTACAACCGAGGATCCCGCCGGCATTTGCGGGATGTTGTTTTCGATGATAGGTATGAGAGAGCGTTGAACCATGATATTTGTGTTTGGTTCCGGCTTGAATGCAGTGACGGTTGTGCGCCCTGCCTCGAGTTTGACTGTTGCCACTCCTGAAGCCCCTGAGTCGGACAGGATAAGAACGGAAGCATCGTCAGCGACAACTCCTTCCGCCAAACCAATCGTTTTATCTGCGACCTCATCTAGTCGAGTCGCTGGAAGAACATGAGTCCTCTGTCTTTGACGGCCATTTAAGGCAAACCCTCCCTCGGCGGTGAAAAGTCGGCCGATGTCTTGTAATGCGTGGAGACGATGGATCCTAACGTGCCAGTCGGGCCATCTGGCGGAAGGCGGTATCACAGTCGTATCTATAGCCAAACAGCGGTCGGCCCAGGGATACCACCGCACCGTTGCTACTGGTAGCACTTCAGGCTTCGTACCACACACAACAGCTTTACCAAATCGAGGCTCATCGCACTTGTACTTCACGGCCCACGTTTCCATTCCGTCCCGACTTAGGGCCAAAATGCTATCAGGGGCAATTTGGCCCAACCCCAGAGACCCGGTGGGGACTGAGAAGGCGAAATTCGAGGAATAGGCAAACTTGGAATACTTAGCCATAGCAGCTTTGAAAGGCACTCCAATAAATTGCGCGGTAGATAAGAGGAAATGGTGGTTACCCTCCGCTCTGTTGCACAGGATGTGCCGTGGGCCAGGAAGAAATTTGACCCCCGGGTCGTTCGTGGTATCCGGGTAGGGTGCCTCTGGTTCGGTCCAAAAGTCATCGTCCGCTGTGAGGCCCAATACAATCAGTGACTTCAGTGCCCAATACGCGGATTGGGGCGAGTTGTAATCCTCAGTCATATACATATTTCTAAGTGGTTGTTAACAGGTTCGATAGCGTCCTCAGCTCTGACTTGAAGCCAGTGAACTGATTCGTGTATTTCAACTTACGGATAAGTCCAACCGAAGTCAAGTGTTCCATCGGCACGGAATATATCGTCTGAATTCTTGGCCCACCATCGAAGATGCCGGAGCAGGAACCCTTTGACACCTCCTATCGTCGCTAGAGGCTCAGGCATATCGTCAACTTGGGCTAGGGCAAGGGCCGCGAAGAAGCCGCCACATGCGAATCGATATGAAAGAGAGCGTCCAAAAGGTATCGCAGCCCCTAAATCCGATAGATATTAGCCCACTTTTCTTTCTCCAATGAGACATTGACGCGCTGAACCTCGCAGAGCCGAGATCTCAGAGAATTATGCTTACCATCTGAATCGAAATATCGCCAAAAGCCGGATCCATATTCTCGAGCTTGTTGACGATATCTTTCGGTTCTTTCAGGATCTAATTCTGGCGCAAACTTTACATAGAGCAGTTGGCTGAACTGAATCGCAAAGCTACCCGAGTAATAGCACGCGTTTCGACTACTCATGATCGTGTTGGCCTTGCCAGTCTCTCGGAAGTTCATCCACTCAGTTTCGTCTAGATCTGGACTTCTCCAGATACCATCACACGACCATCCGTCGATCATGTACATTTTGTCCAGGATATCCAGATCCTCTTCCAGGGACTGTCGCACGTCAGGTGTATCGACCTCGCAGACCTTCAGGAGAGCGAGGTTGGCGAAGACGCGAAACCATAGCCAGTTCGAAACATGTACATTCCGTCCATGGAAGCCACAAAGCCACTTGATGATGTTTGCTCGAGTTGACTCGCTGAACCTTCTCCATAACATGTCCTTCGGAGAGGCCAGGAGTGCAAACGATATCATCTCGGCTTCAACCATCCTTTGGTCGTAATCATTGATTGGTCCCCAATACTCAGGGTTGTTTGGATCAGTGCCTGCCTCGAATCCTTCGATCCAACGCTGAGTGAGGCCGTCATCTAGACTGCCGCCCATGAGAAGGGCGCCGATAGCCCACAGTGGCCTGGCAAACCCCTCCAATTGAGCGGCAGTCTCATCGAAATGTGTTCCTGTGGCGTACGGTATCTTGATTCTCGCTTTCCCTGGCGAGAAGTACTTTGCCAAGGGCTTTAGAAGAGCCTCTGCCGCGCGGACAAAATCATCTCTCGTTCTCAAAGAATTGTCCGAGAAGCCGTGGAGGGGTGGCATGCTGAAGCGGGAAGCCCGGAGGTGGGGCAAATTCCGAGGGGTCAAGTAATATAGCAAACAAGAAAGGCATCTAAGATATGTCGTATTATAAAACGGTCAACTGAAATTTGAAGGTATCCGAGAAAACGGAGGGGAAACATCCAGATAAGTACCCCACGTTGCGCCATGGGTGACTCTGAGGCTTGCTGCCCCCATCCACTCTCCAGCGGGGAAGTTATCAAGTGTCTCGCTGACGGCAGAAGCCCGGACTTCGTAACGAATAGTCTGGAGCCGCTAGTGTCCAACAGATACGTATCATGGATCCGTATCAGAGGCCATAACCGGGCATCGACGGCGAAGTTATCACGGCCCTGATCGGGTGCTCGCAGGCCATATTCCGAAGTCCGACTACGCTGTCATCACTGTGTATGACTTTTTACCATGCTCCGGACATCGTTTCAATTTAGACTACACACTCCGCTGAAAGGGCAGAATTCAAGTCATACTACTGGTGCTTGTAAGTCGAGGTCACTTCTAATTTCGCCAGAGAAGCTAATGAAGGAAAGTTGATATCTGTCAGTGGTGTTGAGACATTGAATCAATCTTTCCAGGGTTCCTGCTGTGATCACCTGTATCTACGATTTATTCTGTTTCTCCATCTCAGTCCATCGCCTCTTCAAGACCTGTACTGCCCCCTTCGGCCTGCGGTCCCTTGTAAAAACACCCTTCTTGTTACCATCTACCCTGAATATGAATCTGGACGGGGTTTGAAAGTCGGCAAAGTTCCAAACATGCTCCCCCACAACCCCTTCTATCCGGTCGAAGACTCGATGAGACATCTCGAGAAAGCTGCTCTGGTACTCCTCGCTCCAAGGGATGTCGCCCACAGCGTGCAATCCAGCGAGGGTGTCAGCGCCGTATTCAGCCATTATCATAGGCTTGTTGTACTTCTCCTGCCACTCTCTTAACTCCACCTCAAGCTCAATCTCCGCAGCGTCCAGATCTCCAGTGCTGATGTACCATCCATAATACCGGTTCAGGCATAGAACGTCAAAAAGATCTGCAATTAGATCTTTTTCTGCGCTAGCCTGCTTTTCGTTGGTGAAGCATACAGGGCGAGTAGGATCCAGCTCTCGTGTCAATTTGACGAGGGGCTCCATGTATTCCCTGACACCCTGCTCGGCGGATGCGGGCTCGTTGGCGATTGTCCACATCACCACTGAGGCATGGTTCTTGTCTCGAGCAATGAGCTCGCGGATCCCTTGAGCATGCGCTTCCCGAGTCTGATCATTCATAGTCTCGGGCGAGAAAGTCGGTGTTGCTTTCAGACCAAAAACACCCGCGACTATTGCTAGATTGAGACCAACTGCTGCCGTTTCATTGACAACCACGATGCCATGTCGATCTGCGTACTCCAACACCTCCTCCGCGTAAGGATAATGCGCGGTCCGAAAGGAGTTTGCGCCCATCCATGCCATCAGTTGGAAGTCGTGCACCATATAAGTGGGATCATGACCCTTCCCACGAATCGGGGTGTCTTCGTGTTTTCCGAAGCCAGTGAAGTAGAACGGCTTGCCATTGATCAGGAACTTGTTTCCTTGCACTTCGACCGATCGCACTCCAACTGCGAGCTCGTAGCTATCGATGACTTCGTTCATGTCTTCACTCGAGACAACTTCTGCTCTCAATTGATAGAGATAGGCCGCTCCGGGCTGCCACAGTTTGACGGATTCAACTTTTAAAGTACCCGTCGGGGTCGATGCTGAAGCCACAGAAGTGCCTTCTTCGTCTATGAGAGAAACTCTAAGTCGATGGTTTTGACGAAGGTTGCTAGTCACAATATCGTATTCCACGAGTCCCGCAGCTCCCTCAACCTTGGTCGCGATACTGATGTCCTTGACAGACACATCCGGGATGCTATACAGCCACACAGACCGATGCAAGCCAGCATAATTGAAGAAGTCGTGCTGGTAATGTTGAACTTTTTTTCCGTTCGGTAGAGTCTCGACCCTCCCAGGAGGAATCGTTTGCCATGTGAGAACGTTATTTACCGCAATAGTCAGACGAAATTTCTGACCAGGGGCAACGAGATCTGTGATTTCCGCCTCGAAAGGGGTATACCCTCCAACGTGCTCAACCACAAATTCGTCGTTCACAAAGACTCGGCCTTCATGAGTCGCAGCATCAAATCGAAGAAAGTATCTTTGGTTGAAATGTCGAGGTACGGTTACCTCTCTCTGATAAAATACCCATCCAACATGGTCCCGGATTTTGCGATCCGCGAAGATGTCGTTGTAGCTGGCAGGCACGGGACATTGAAGCTTAGCTGAGATCCTGTTCTTCCATGCTTCATCAGATCTTATATCTTCTGCGTGAGAGATCTTGAAGTTCCAGAGGCCGTCGAGAGAGACGAGGTCGCGGCAGCTGTTTGCCTGCGGCTTCAGCATGATGGGCAATGAGGCTCAAAAGCGTGGTATGGCTAAATTGACAGTAGGATATGAGAGTTTGAAGGCCCCAACCGATCACCCCCTTCATGTCGATCGCGTTTCATTCAAGCCAATAATGCGAGGTTGTCACCACCCTTCCCCTTGTCGGGTTCTCGGAGAGGTCTCGGCCGGGCGGCCGGACAACCGTCGGACAATGACATGGCAAACCCGAAAATCCATGAGCGGTTTCTTTGAATATCGGATAAGGTAAGGAATTGAAAAGCAAGCAGCAAACTTACCCACAAACATGACGGTGCGTCACCTCGTTGGGTGCCGCGGATTAGAGACATCGCGGTCATGGGGCCCCGCAAGATAGTAAACCCCCCCACTGAGAGTACGATGGGGAAAAACCACGTACGCAAGGGGATCATGTACCAATCCCCATTAGTATAGTTTCCAGTCGAACTCAGCAGTTCAAACATCTTCTAAGCGTTTCTACACTCCTCGTTCAAGCGTCGCTTCCAGAAAGAACTATGGGAAGCATTGACCACGAGAAGCCGGCCGAAAGGCTGGACAACAGTGTTCTGAACGGCTTCCCTTATGGCATTTCTGATCCTCCGAGACATTTTGACGAGACGGCTGAGCTATTCTCAGAGAACGTCACAGCCAAAATTCTCAGGTCTGCAACAGATCTTCTTCTCAACAACGTACGTCAACCTTTTTCAGCGACGCGATCAAATCGTTAAGCCCCAATGAAATATACTTATCTTATATCAGAACCCTCCAACACAATTTCCCGACATTGTTCCTCAATTAGGCCCGAAAGCTGGACGATATGCGTTCAAGAACATCGACTTCTGGACCTGCGGCTTCTTTCCAGGCTGCATCTATTCTCTCCTTGAAAGGCTCATCAAGTACCCTCAAATTATGAAGACGGATGATACGAGCGGCAAACTGGTTTCTACTCTAAGACACCAATTGGAAGTACTGGGGAAAGCATGGTCCGATCCAATACACGGTGAGGCTCGACTCACTAACACACACGATTTGGGGTTTATCATGCTGCCACACATGAGACCAAGATGGGAGATGTTCCACGACAAGGCAGCATTGCAAACAATCCTCACTGCCGCATCCAATCTACATACACGATTTGTGCCCGCACCAAGCGTCATCAGGTCTTGGGATGAGATGGTCTGGTCTAGAGCGCCACATATCACCGATATGGAAGAAAGTTGCATCGTCATAATTGACTCGATGTGCAACCTAGATCTCCTGTACTACGCGGCAGCGCATTCTGGTCAAGCATGGCTCGCGGACACAGCAACAACCCACGCCAAGCGGCTCCTTGAGTCTCACCTCAGGCCAGAACCTGCCCGTAAACGGAAAGGGTACTCCAAGATGTTATACAGCACCTTCCACATGGTAGTTTTTGACACACAGTCGGGCTATATCAAGGAGCAAAGGACCTGCCAAGGCTACCGTGACTCATCCACTTGGTCTCGTGGTCAAGCGTGGGGGATCCTAGGATATGCCCAAACATACATGTGGACGGGCATAGACGCCTTCTTGGATGCTGCCTGTGGCCTTGCCGAGTATTTCCTCTTGCGGATGGAGACCGCTCCTCCAGAGGTAGAAGTTGAGGTTGGTAAGGCGGGTGCCCATGCCAGCCAGCAGAAGGCTGGGAGATATGTTCCTCTCTGGGATTTTGACGCACCTTTGGCCAAGGAAGGCTTGCCCCTCCGAGATACTTCGGCTGGAACCTGCGCTGCTAACGGCATGCTTGTCATTGCTCAAGCTATGACTGGTCGAGGCCAGTATCAGTTGGCATCCCGATACATCGAAGCCGCAAAACGTATTATCCAGGACACTCTCGCTCTATCACTGGCTACCGAAAAACAGAGGTTGATCATGGGCCCGGAGGGAGAATACGTCGGGGTCGATGTTGATAACGGAAGGCGATTTGATGCAATTCTGAAGAACGCGACTGCGGCGAACAACGAGCTGGGGTATATGCAGATCTTTGATCATGGTCTGGTGTACGCCGATTATTATTTGATCGAGTTTGGCAACCGATTGCTGCGGATGGGGTTAACGTGAAGTAATGGCGACCGGGATCTAGGCCTTCATAGAACAGAGTTCGAACGGAAGAGTGAGTTGGAGCTATAGAAGGCATTGGGCAGCGGAATACAATATCTCTCAAAGTTTATCGAGGACATTCTCGGCTTGGTTATTCTGAATGTATACTGTTTAAGATATCTGTTGCAAGACGACTGATGATGACGTATCTATGATGAAACCAAGGCAGTCGCATAGCGGACGATTCGATAGCTCAGACAGTAAGTTTATTAAACATCATTCAAACAACAACTTTCGCCTTCTTATCAATCAATATACATCATCAAGTCACTATATCATTCGCCAACATCAACTACCATGTCTGGCACCGCCCCAACCGATTCTGCTCCCGGCGGTCATCCTTCTAACCGTGGGGTGGAGCAAACCCCTCTGGATGGAAATCAACACGGTCAAGCACAGTAGGTTTTTTTCAGCTTTTGCTCGAAGAGTCTGACTAATATGTTGACAGGAACATCATCGATGAGAACAAAGACACCAGTGGTGGAATAGTTGACAGGGACCTCGGACAGAACATTGATGCCGGCAAGGGTCAAAAGGGGCTCACAAGCCGGGTGGATGACATTCTGAATCAGCCAGATACTACTAACCCCGAAACTGAGAAGAAAGGGGCAGCTAGGCAGCAGGAGGGTTTCAAGGTCGGCGCAGAGGGGGACATGCACGATTTAGCTCAGAGCAAACAGCCATGAGGAAAGGTAGAACTAGTGTGGACAAGAGTCACTTTCGTTAATAGAGGCTTCGCCCACATTATGGTATATTGGCGTCGAGAACAGCCGGACTCACTTTGGATCAAGCAATACACCCGGTTAAGGTCGTTCCTCATGCGATGCAATAGTACGATCACTCCTAGCTCAGCTTTCTCAATCCAAAAG
Source organism: Sordariomycetes sp. S80-01Y (assembly GCA_037042185.1). Classification (NCBI taxonomy): domain Eukaryota; kingdom Fungi; phylum Ascomycota; class Sordariomycetes; species Sordariomycetes sp. S80-01Y. The sequence continues at coordinate 1,176,216 of JAXQJY010000027.1, read as the reverse complement.
GGAAGCATTTGGAAATGAGATGTTCCCTCAGAGAACCCGTGACAACGTTTCCACTGTATTCAACGCGCTCTCGTGACTCTAATAACCCTGAAGAAGCAGTACAAGTGAACCTCAAAGGACACAAATGCCAAGTACTCAGTGCCTAAGTGATACCTTTGCGGCGAACGCTGTTGAAACATAGACAATGGAGGCGGGTAGGGAGCCAATGGGAACCAGGCGTCCTTCCAATGCCAGGAACTTTCAGATCATAATTGTCAAAGCTGTGGTCGGACTTCATTACACAACTGGAGTGAGGGGAGTAAACACTTCCGCGGGAAAACACCGCCCAGCCGCCCTCTGGACAGACTTTGCCACTCATCCTCCACGACACATTCGAAATCCTTGGCCTGTCTTGCCTGCTCGAACCACACTCATTTGTGGAGTCATCGCGCACTCAGCTGAGGGACTGTCTCGACCTCAGCTCGCCGCCCGCCGACAATTGGGGTCTGAGGAACCGACTTCCTAAGCTAATGAGGCAGATTGACGACGCTGTCCCGCCCACTCTAGCTGTGCAGGTACCCCAGGCTTGAAGGTGCAGGTGCCTGGCAGGGGTGTTCGCATCGCAACAGCGGAGAGATTCCGCCATGCGACAATTTACTCGCCTTTGTGTAAAGCGGTAACCACACCACGTGTCTTTGCTACGGCAGCTGATATTCTCGTCTTTTTGCTACTACTGTTTAGAACTATGCCTCTCCAATGATCAATCTCTCAGAAAGTCATGCCGTAACAGAACGTGGTTGTTCAATCTCAAACAGCGCCGCGCGACGGCGCTTAGAGGTGAGGAAAGTTCCCCCATTCGCCTTCGCTCTTGATGATGTCAGAGTAGCATTATAAATTAGGCAAGGGAGTGCGAGTTCCGCTCGACACCTGAAGATGTGATGTTGTTGTGTGGGCGGACTGATCTAAGGCGCAAGCCGTCAAATTTCGGGCCTGCATAGTCGAGCTGAAGGGAGATCATAGCCTCATGCGTCGAACGTCAAGAGCAGTGCTCTTTCTGAAGGATCCCTAGCTCAACAGGGTGTCTCTCGATATAGTCATCGCCGTAGCCTTGCACGCCTTGTAAGGCAGAGCTGCATGGTTCGATTTGAGCATCCGAAGGATCTAAGACATGTTTCGTCGAGGCACTCGGTCTCCATACGGTACATATCGGATGTTCGGCTGTCGATCACGTCGGGTCTCCCACCTCGTGATTTTTAGCTTCAACATGGCACGCGCCGCGATGGAATCCTCTTGCGCAGAATCTAACTACTTTGGCTCAATAGTGAATCCAAGGAGTGTTCTGAGCTCATCTGAGAAGCGCGGTAGCCCAAGAGGAACAAGCTGTGGCAAATCGAGGTCTGAGAGCTCGTGCATTTATTTGTCGTAGTGTTATTACCAATGGTAAAGATTCGATACAGCAGCAGAGATGATCAAACAATACTTGAACTTCAGATATTTGCGGGTTTGGGGTGAGATCATACGAGGAATAAGCTTCAATATGCTTCAAAGCTATGATGAAGCCAAGTCTGCAAGTGACGCCCGGTAGCGAGCCGGCAGTCCTAGCCGCTAGGTACCCGGGATTAATCCCAAGCCTCGTCCGTGTTTCCCCCGAGAAGTGATCAGTCGAGTTGCCCAATTGGGCAGGTTGGAGAACACTAGGGGGCTCAACATGAACTAGCCTCCACGTCTGAATCCCCCAAGATCTCACGGCCCGGACCACCAAAGCAGCCAGACTGGATCCCAGGCGCTACTTCGCTATTTTCCCAAACGAGTCGCGCGGCGATGGTCCGAGACAGCTCACGCGTAAGCCTTGAGATCTGTGCCCTTATTTGGGCCACTTTATCAAAGCGCGCTTTTCGTGTGACTCTCGAGTTTGGGCTGCCTTTCCATGCATGTCCTCATTTTTAGAGCTCGAAGGAATGAGCACTGCCGATCACCACGGTGGGCCGGGGATCGTCAGGCCCATCAGGGTCTTGGCTAGCAACATTGATTTGACAGTCGGTCTGGTCATTCCTTGCATGGATCCCTCCGAAACAAGACCTTCCCTTCAGAATCTAGGGCTGACGCCATTCGTCCGACGAGGCTCTGAAGCCCACCGCGTGCTCTCACCATTGGCGCGCGGGCTGTAGCCAGCGCGACCCAGCCTGCCCACTGACGAATTCCCATGTACGCCATGGAATTTGGGAGCCCGTACAGCACGTGGGTGGATTCCTGTGACATCTTGTCCGAGGGCGGCCGACAGCTGCCTCATAGGGATGACACTTTGGGCAATGTGCTGCAGGAGTACGCCGCGGCTAGACTCTTGAAGTCGACTCAGGGCTGAACAAAAGGCATTGATTATGGCAATTGGCCTTGGCTTTCCCGCATCTTCGCCTTGCTGGATGCATAGTTGCATCACCGAGCTGCGCCTCCGGCTACCAACTATGTCTGCAACTGCCGCGTCTGGGGTAGCGGACGTTTCAGTTAGCTGAACCCCTGCCAATAGGTGGTTGTGGTCTCACGGCTGGGCGATGCCACCGGAGAGCAGCGGCACAGCTGCCTCGGACTTGGTAATTGGTCCCAAAACGTGTATCCGTACTGTTTCCTACCCTTCTCCTGCCCTGCAGGTCTTGGCAGACATCAAGGTGACTCCGCACACGATGGATTCCTAGAAGTTCCCCTGGGGCTCGCTCGGCCGACTAATGCCATGCAACCCCACCCCATACTGAAGATCGAGATAACCTTGCCGCAGAAAGACGACGAGGGTGGCTTGAGGGATGCCTTCAAGACTCGGAAAGCTCCTTGAGCAGAACTATAAAGGGTCTGGCAGGGTCGTCACAGATCATGTAGTTGACCAAGCTCTCCGGCCCAGACACTGCAGACCCCAGCTCGACAACGATACACTCCAGTTCCCCATAACCTTTCCCAATTTCATAACAGAACTTCCTTCACAATGTCCCCTCGTGTCAACACCAAGACGGTCGTGGCCCTTGCGGCTGCCGTTCCCGCCGCCCTGGCTGGCCCAATGTCGGCGAACCCTGCTTCGATCCTGAAGCGTGACCCTCCTCCTGCCATTCCCTCTTGCGCTACTGCCGGCGATGCTAAGTGGCAGCCCATCATGGACTTCGACACCGACGGCTGCTACAACACTCCTGCCATTGGCTCTGACGGTGCTCTGGCAGAGGGGCTTGACAACTGCTACACCACCGGCGAGTCTGGCTGCCGTGACGAGTCCGATCTCGATGGTAACAATGTCTACGTTCGTGCCCGTTGTAACAACGGCTGGTGTAAGTGATCCTATGGTCGATTCAAGGAGTATGTAACTGACTGTTTAAGGCGGTCACATGTACGGCTACTACTTCGAGAAGGATGTCGGTCTCGAGAATGTCTGCGGTGTCGCAGCCGGCCACCGTCACGACTGGGAGCACGTTGTTGTCTGGGTGCAGAACGACCAGATCCGCTTCGTCGCTACCTCTGCGCACGGTGACTACGACAACAGACCTGTGAGCGACATCCGCATGGAGGGTGACCGCGCCAAGATTGTCTACCACAAGGACGGCGCGGGCACTCACGCCTTCCGCTTCGGAAACGAGGACGACGACAACATTGAGAACCACAAGGGCGTGTGGTTCCAGGGTGCTCTCATCTCTTACGAGGGCTTCCCTGATGTTGGTCTTCGTGACTCCATGCTCAACAACGATTGGGGCTCTGCTGCCATCGATTTCTCGGATGCTCGCTTTGCTGACGCTCTTGAGAGCGCCAAGGGTGACCACGGTGGTGAGATTACTCTCGACACGAGCTTCGATGATGAGACCTCCCCCGGCGTTCCCTCTTGCTAGAGGATGGGTGGATGTTAGCGGAGGACTTTTATGAGAAACGGCAGAAGATACCACATGATGTGTACAAATCGAACAAATTAGCGATAAATCAATTTTGTAACATACTCTATGACCACCGCTCCCTCCGAGACCTTGTGAGAACTATGAACGGTAGAGGCTCGAGCTTCTTCAATCTTCCAGCTTAGCACGCCATATCCTCACAGAACCGACTTAGGGGCATCCCAATGTTTGGCATTGGGAAAGTCAATCTCAGCGTCCTCCATCTTTATGCCAAGATGCCATCTCTTAGTGTCCGGCCAGAAATTCTCAAACTTTCCCTCTGTCGCCTCGCCCTCTTCCCCTTGTCTCGCATCGAACCACCCAATGGACGTTTTTCTGGCCGATTGACCTGGTACGATCGCGCACCACTGATCCGTACCCGGCAGCTCGCCTTGACTTCCGTTGCCTGTGGGGAGGGGTGGCTGCACCAGGGTGGCGTCAATGCCAACATACTTGAGCAGGTTCGTCGATGTTGGGAAAGAGGGGAGGTAGCGAATTGGCTTGAAGCTGGCTTGAAAAAGCGGCGTTTTGCTTGCGTTGGTCTCCGCCACATCATCGCTGGTATCATGGGGGAAGACCTTGACGTGCGTCGAGCCGTCGGCATTGTCCTTGAAGTCGAATTTGGCAAGATGCTTAGGGATATTCCAGTCTGGCGAGAATTAGCTTCGCTCGCCGAAGCAGAGAGATAAGACTCACTCTTCCGTCCGTTCCAACAGGTGTACTTCTGCGACACATAGATCCTCGTGATGCGCGTGTTCCTCTTCTTGACCCGCTTCCCCTTCTCCTCAACGACGTACTCCCAAAATCCCGGGATGAGGATCAACTCATCATAAGGCCCGACCGGACTCTCGGTGTACCGAATGATCTGAACCATGCCCATGCCTCCCAGGTGCTCATTTCCCTCATGCGATGCATACCCGCCCTTTGCTTCCAGCGGCGAGTAGGTGATGCCCGCTGCGTCCGCCTTGGCGATCTGATCCTTGTTGGTCCAGAAGGGGAAGGAAAAGACGTCGCCCCTCAATTTCCATGGCGCCGGCACGGCCTTGATGTCGTCTGTTGACATTTCGATGGTCGCTCGAGAAATCAAGAGATGGAGATGAGCGAGACAAGGAATGTTGGGTTTGGGTTCGGTGATGTGACGTGGGGTTTTGTATATCGACGGTGGCTCACATGTGCACTTACACGCGCCCCCGGCGAGAATGTTACCGATTCGGCAATCCATTCGTGGTGCCGTTCCGCCACGAAATCACTCGCAGATGCACCGAGCACCCCAGACGATAGCAATGGATTCCCGAGGCATTGACATCAGATTACAAGAGAATACATCTATTCTATTGGCCTTCTCGCAATTATTGATTATGGCATGCCCCCCATAGCGACTCTGAATTCTGCTAACGCAACGTACAACACTGTAATGTCACCAGGCAAAATGCGACATAGCGTCAGAGACACAACCATTCAGCTGCCGTCCACAGCATTTTGGCCTCCTGCACGTCAACAGTCCAAGTTGTATCGCGTATATTCTTGCGACCCGACCAAACGGTACGAGCATTGTGAAACTCATGGTCAAGCCGACGTTGGGGGAGAACCCGATTTGATAACTTGAAGCCGCCACAGATGTCCGAGTCAATTGGAGAAGTATGGTGTACCAACTAGACGCCACGCCCTGCTTCGATGGAGACGAAGGGGGCTTCATTCTCTCAAGTTTTGAGTGGGACAATCTACTTGGGTTCTACAGTAGTAGCATAGATCATCTATAGCCTATTTTCTCCTGTCCTCGATCCTCACTAACGCCGCGTCTACTAGACCCTGGATCTGCTGCCAGCGGTCCCTAAGCATATTCCTCATTACATCTCCCACACTAACATCATTGACCCTCTTTTTCATCCTTGCAATGTCAGTCTCATATTTGCTCAACACCTCCGCCAGGATCCCATCAACCTTGTCCTGATCGACTTCCTCCCCGCGCTGGCCGTCCAGGAAGTCCAGCCACTGCGCTTCGCTTAGACACATAGCTCTCAGTGCCACCTGAGTCCGGTAGCATATGGTCTCGGCATCCAGCATGTAGCTCCCCAGAAAGCTTTTAGCCTCCAACATATCCTTGTCCCCCTCCGAGAGCAGAGGTAGGATGTACGCGTCCAGACTGATCTCATCAAAGGAGTTCATGTCGCTCGGCAGTATGAAGCCATACTCGACCAGCAGGAAGTCGTTCGAATGTGAACCATATCGGATGAACATCTCTTCGCCTTCCTTTGCCGCCGTCGTAGTCGTGATTGTGAATCCTTCATGAGTGAAGCCCACGCTACATCCTTGCGGAGAGTGGTTGAACAGGTCCGCAACGGGTTGGAGGACCATGTGATCCTCTTTCGGCAGCTCCTTCTTGGTTTTCGGCGTAGTGTGGTAGAACGTACGGGTGTTGACCAGCAGCCAGGCGTAGAGGTAGGATTCCCTATCCAGGTCTGGATAGGAAGTCGTCACGAGCGACCAGTCTTTCTCGAACTTGACTAGTTGTTGCTGGAGAAGGGTTTGGCCACTTTGGGGGACGAGAGTCTGGAGATCCGAGGACCAGCAGAGTGGCATGCTAGTCGAAATATCCGACCTCGAGGGCATGACATCCCTCCATATTTCGAACTCTCTTGACGGAAGGTCCTTGAGGTCGAATGCCAGTGAGCAGGCAAGAATGGAGTGAACAGTCGCGCCCTCGAGAGACTTTCTGATTGACTTTGGTGTGTTATCTAATCGTCTCAAAACATTGTTCGGGACTGTGAGGATGGTCTCGTTTGGCTGAGAAGTGTCAATGGAATCATCTTAGGAGGGAGGTCAGTGAGGGCTTACTTTGATGTCGCGGCTTGAAACAATACCAATGCCGCGACCAGGTAGAACTTTTGGCTCAATGCCATTGAGGATGATGCCATTCGAGGAAGCCCACTCGAGCAATTGATTAATTGACTCCATCTTGTATCGTCAAAGCTAGGTTTGGTATTTTCGATGGCGGGAACGAATTTTCAACCCGTTGATCTCAGCCTGTTAAGTCACTTTGCAGAAGAGACGGCATAAAGCACTCTCAGGCCATCTCAATGATTTAATGCAGAATTGAAATGACTTTTCGACTGTACTTGAAGCCGATGGTTTGAGATGCCACTGGCTCGACATGTATGAGTCAATTGTACAATGGTGCCGCCGGGTAGGCAAGGTCAGAAACCCGGCCAGGTCCACCAAAAAGTGGCCTAGTCATCATCACGACATCGCCGTCCTCACAGCGAGCTACGGATTCAAGCTGTCCGGCAATCAAGGCTCCGAATTGCTTCGCACACAGTGCATTCATAGAAGGAGGCATCGGGACATCTTAATATTGCACCGAGGTTGCGAAAATGCCGTTCCTATTGCGTTTCCTAATAGTAGTACAGGATAATATGTCGACCTAAGGCCGAGTACCGAGATGTGTAAGCGACGCCAAATCCATGTCCCTCATGTAATTCCAGCCATGTAGCGAATGCAATCTCTTCTGAAACCTTGCTTCCTCCCTTGAGCGAGTGTCTCGTGGCTCGAAGAGTAGCAGCCCTACTCGGGGCGAGGTCTCTTCGCGCCATGGGGGTTGCCCCAATCGCCGCCGCCACCGCCGCCGCCTTGATTTCCTTGGAACCAGTTGCCATTGAAGTTGCCGGGCATTCCTTGGAAACCTGTGAAAGTCAGCGTTGGTGTTACTTCAAGTCGATGGGTGCAGCAAAGTCTAGCGAAAAGACGAAGGGGTGCATCGTCAGGGACATAGCCCTGAATCAGAGAGGGTAGCCTATTGCTCGACGACGACGCTTGTCAGTCTGGAGCAAGACACCGCACGGATGACTGTGCTGCTCCTGTTTTGGGATTGGGTGCTGATGCTGATGTGATGTGCGGTCCGCTTCCTGTCGGGAGGACCCGTCTTCGCCGCAAGCTTCCCGATCAGGTCTAACGGATAGTCATGCAGAGCCATGCGCCACTGGGCAAGTATCAAGGGTTTCGTAACGCTGAATAGGGACGAGATCGCAGTGCCACGTTGGCTGTCGACCCGCATTACCGTACTGCGTATGCGCGGAGCCAAACGAGGATGCTTAAGAAAGGGGAAAGTCGTACCTGGCATACCATTGGCACCCATCATGCCCATCCCCATGTTGCCCGGCATGCCCATGTTCATTCCACCCCCGCCCATGGGGTTCATGCCCATCATACCTCCGCCGCGTCCACGCATGCCGCCTCCTCCCCTCATGCCACCGCCCATCATGTTCCCGCGACCGTTGAAGTTGAAGTTGTTACCGCCGCCGTGGAATCCACCACCCATGTTATTATTATAGCCACCCATGCCTCCGTTGAAGTTGCCACGGTAGCCTCCTCCGCGCCCGCCGAAGCCCCCTCGACCGCCACGGAAGCCACCACTGTAGCCACCGCGGTCGTTGTAGGAGCCGCCTGGAGCTGCTGCTCGTGTGTCGACTTTGCCACGCGCGGGCGCGTCTTTCGGAAGGGTTCGGAAGGGGTTCATGCTGGTGTTCCAGTACTGCGTTGAGATCTTCTTCTGGCCGAGGTGGCCGCCGTCGGCAGGCATCTTGTCGATGAGATGCTTCGCTGCGGTGGCATCTTGGAGACTGTTGAACTCGATGTAGGTTTGCCTTGAGACGGTGAGCAGGGCAACTTGTGGAGGAGAGGCGGCCGAACTTACCCCTTGGACTTTCCGTTCACCTTGTGTTCGCTAAAGGTCATGTCTTTGATGCCATCTTCGCAGCCACCTTGCCGTAACCAACCCCTTATGTCGTCGTCTGTGGTCCACCAGTTCAGTTCAGAGACCATCAGTGCGGTGGTAGCACCTGGATCTGTTGGCCCTTTGCTCTCGTCTCGGCTGTGGCTTCGCTCTCGCTTCGAGTCTTGATCTTGGTCATGTTCGTGGCCGTCGCGACTGTCCGGATGCCCGCCGTCTTGGTAGTCGCCATTGGTCTGCCCACCCTCGTGATACTCACCCTCGCCGTGATGTCCCCCGTTAGATTGCTGTTGTTGGCCCTCCTGGCCCTCGTCACCGTAGAAGTCGATCTCGTAGTCTTCATCCGCCATGGTAGTAGCTGTGCACGGCGGTGCTCGGGCAACTGTGAGTTGGGGAAGCCTCGGTCAGAAGACAATCGAGGACAATCAGGAATGGTATTATTGGTCTTGATCGAGGTACAAATGCGGCCGTCCTTGTGTCTTGGAGTGATGATCAGTAACCGTTCGCTCGAGAGACCTTCAGCCCCCATACTGATAAGAGTACAAAGGACGAAAGGAACGCCTGCCAACAATACGTACAGGTCGGTCGATGATATATAAAGGGAATGGCCAGCTTCAGCGTCCACGCTGCCTTGGTTGAGGTCTCGACGATAGCATACAAAGATCTTGGCACCCAAGCTGGGATGGATGTGAAAGGATGTGATGATAGGTACAAAGCCCGTGAGCCCGAAGCCTCCACGCGTCCCTCTCAATCGCACAGTTCTCGATCGCTTCGTCTCTGCACCACACCACCTCGCACGTCGTTGACGGTGTCGATGCCGTCGGCTGGGAGCTCGCGGGATCGAGGGCGACGCTAGATACGAGGCGCGGCCCGGGATGTCGCCCGTGACAGCTGGAGTCGTCGCGCGTAACGCAGGGTCTGCAGGCGCAAGCTTAGCTGCGTCAATCGGCCGGCGAGGAACCAGGTCGTCGAAAATCGGTCGCGTGTATGTGTTCGCCAGAAGAGAGATGATGGAGGAAAGGGACGATGATGAGAAAGTGATCTGGCAAGCTCAAAGTGGATCGTGGGAGGGGAGGTCCTTGCTTGTGTCGTGTGTCGAGTTAAAGGCCGAGTCAAGGTGTGTGCCGGTGAACCAACGACTTTTGGTTGCCGGCCCAGATCATCGATGCGGCGCGGTAGTAGATGTACAGTAGGTAGGTCTGCACAGGAGATTCTACTCCGCCGCTCGGGTCGCTAAAGGGTTGACACAGAATACCACTCTATTTACGTATGTGCTGAGTTCGTGTCAGGTCGCTCCGTATAGAGCAGCCCCTTGATCTGGTCGATGCAGCATCGAACGATCGCTATCTCATGCTCTTATCTCCCTGCATCATCTTCACCGTAGGCGAGCCTCAAACTTTCAGGCCAGCGCCCGACATCGCCGTCCAACTGCCATTTCGGACACTCTCCCAGAACAGGAAAAGAGCTTCCTTCTCCCGTGACCTGAATCCCCGAGTCTCCGATTGGCTTTCCCCAAGACAGGTCGGATCAGGCTTAGTCCGTCTGGCCTCCTTCGCTGTCCTTCCCATCTGCGCCACATTCGTCAAGCCACGGATCAAGCCACCCGAACTTACTCCGCCGGCCAAGCTCGCCTGAGATTGAGAACACGTCTCGACCAGCCCAGTGGTCCCTGAATATCGCCTCCAACTTCAGCTTTCCCCACGACCTTCCATTCACTTCGCCCTCCCACTCTTTACAAACCAACGCACTACAATAATTCACAATGGCTGGCGATCAAGTTCAGGAGCTTCTCGAGGCGCCCTCTGACTTTGCTAAGAATGGCATTCAGTTCATGCGCCGCTGCACTAAGCGTACGTTTCCCAGTCCCTGCGATTCGATTCCGCAGAGGTTGCAAGAAGAGGAGAGGGAGACATGACAGCAGAAAACTAACTAACGAGTTGCAGCGGACAAGGCTGAGTATCTACGTCTGTGCCAGGCCGTCGGTGTTGGATTGTTGATCATGGGGTCGGTGGGTTACCTGGTCAAGCTGAGTACGTTCTTCCTCTGCGCAAATGTCGATTCAAAGCTAATTGAACTAGTCCACCTGCCCATCTCAAGGCTCCTCGTCGGTGGCGCATAAAATTACCCAAGCGAAACGATGCGATGCGAGCGAGCGCGTAGCAAATCATCTCTACAGAATATCAACCCCGAAAGATGAGAATTGCGGTGGAGAGCACGCGACGATGGACAGGAGAATAGCCGGCGCAAACGTGTCATTCTGCGGAAGGCGAGGTCTTTGGGCACTCATTCATATGTTTTTGTCACATGTTTAGACGCTGGGGTGGTAATGTACAAAAAGCTTCAATCTTGCCTGAGCGCATCCAAATCTCGCGACTACATGAATCGCTCCTCCCACATCTCCTCGTCTAATCGATGCGCCCACCGTGTTGGGTTGAGCTCCGCGTCAAGCGACCGTGACATTGGTGGATCCCCCTCGTCGTCTTGAACGTCGTTGAAAGAGTGGGATGTCACGGTTCCGCGACACATATTGTAGCCGTTCCAAGCGGACGCTGATTGTTGTTAGCTTGGTTCTGTCGACCAGGATCAGTGAAGACTTACCGACGATGAAAGGGGCATTCGGATGCCAGCTCGCATCACGAACACAGGTTGACCAGCCACCGCCATCAGCTCTGAAGAAGCCCCTGTGTCCATCGTTGGGTCTGGAGCCCATGGTAGCTTTGCGTACGTCTATAACGTCTGCTATAGTAGCGTCCATGTTCCATATGTAGACTTTGCCGTCTCGACTTCCAGAGTATACGTATCGCGAGTTTGTTGCTGATGGTGGCGAGAAGTGACAGCGGATAAGTGTGTTGAGCACTTGGTGTCCTCGGAAGGTAACGAGCGAATTATCGTCTGGGTGAACGTCCCAGTCCTCATCATCGTAGTGACTGACTCTGTAATCATAGCCACTGAACCTCGTCTTTGTCATGGGATCCAACTCTCGGTAACGGTCCGTGGACATTACCATGCGGAGGTCCCAGAGCTTCATGCTCTGATCTTTGCCGTTGCTCAGGATGTAGCGACCATCACCCTTGCTGTCGATATATGTCAGGCCCTCCTGATGTCCGACAAACGCACCCGCTTCGCGCTTGTCTCCCATACTTCGTCGATCCCAGACTTTGATGGTTGCATCGTCGGATCCAGAGTAGAGAATGTGCGGTGACATTTTGTCAGCGAAGCACACCGCGTTGACATCGTCTTCGTGGCCCTCGATGTGGTGGAGCACCCGTCGACTATCAATGTCGTAGACTACAAGGGCGTTGCTACTCGTGCCAGCCACGAGCTCTCTCCCATCCCCAGAGAAACGTATAGAGAAGATGCCGCGAACATTTCCGCCCCGACCGAACGCCCCGACTGGGCGGTCTGAGCCACTGAGATCCAAAGTGTATGGGTCGCCCCTATCCAAAGGGTCGGTCGGCGCGATCGACACCAGCGGCGAGATGGACGTATAAGCCAACCATTTGTTATCCGGACTCAAAGATGCGTCGGTGAGGGTCCATCGCCCCCAGGGATAGTGTGCCGATTTGTAGTGCTTCCACTCGTACGGATTCGAGGTGTCGTACATGCGCACCGTGAAGTCTTGGCACACTGAGAAGAAGAAGTTGCCGTCGTCTGAAAATTGCCCGGAATAAATCGGGTCGTCGTAGTGTATGATGTGTTCGGCCCTGGTCGTCGGTATTAGGCTTTGGGTGAGGAGGTCGTTGTTCTGCCTCCTGCTGGAGGCGTCTCCTAGCCCGAGTTCTCGCTCAAGCATGCGCCTTGCGATATGCTTCCGCATCCGACGGTTGTGTTGATCGACATCATTGGCACCAAACACGCCAGATCTTTGGAGCTTGATCCCCTCATCACTCGGAACCTTCGGGAAGCGATTTGGGTCTTTTGGAGCTCTTCTTCGCCGCCGCCTCATGCCCCAAGGTAGATCGTCCATATCGTCGTCATCATCTTCGCCTAGCCCTCCAACCCCATAGCCTTGAATCAACTCGAGTATTTGACGCCCATTCAACCCCCCAGATCGAAGAAGCGCAGCTAACGGAATGGCGGTCTCGACTTGCGCTGCACCTCCGCCCTCGCCGTCTTCGTCATCATCGTCATCTCCCCAGGTGATTGTGAAGGTACCCCCTTCTGCATCATCATCATCAACCTCTTCTTCGTCGTCTTCCTCGAGAAGATCAGCGGCATCAAAGAAATCTGGATCTTCGTCGTCGTCCTCCTCATTGGTGACGTTGGCGTCTTCGTAATCAGGGTCGTCGTCTTCATCATCCACCTCACCCCCCTCTTGGGGATTTAATGAGGTATACCGGGTGTTGATTGGTGTTTCTTCTCTATTAGAGCCCTCCTCACCTGCCTCTGAGACGTCGTTTTGATTACTGCTCATGATGTGCTCGTGAACCTCGGGTCGATAATGGACAGTGGTCGGTGAAGCTGTGGAGTAGGCCCGGAGCTCCGGAAGTTGAGCTCAAACAATATGAGTGGAGAGAAGACACGGCGCTGTAGCTCTTGACCCCGGGTGACTGTCTACAGAAGAGAGAGAAGCTGTGAAGGAACGAAAATGAGATGAAATGTGAATGGTTGGTGTGGTGAAGTTCGGAGACCAGCACCTCTGACGACATGGACCCTGGTATGAATCAACGATGGCGGGGAGTCTCGCCGGAGATAAGAGCTTCCCCGTCATCCCACTCCTTTCCACAACGAGCTCACGCAAAGCTCTCAGTGACATTTAGACACTAACGTGCTGATGAACAGTTGTTTGTGTCAACATCACTTTTTTTTTTTTTTTTTACTGGACACCATGGAGGCGGATGGCGCAAGTATACCTAGGATTTCTCCGGTGACTTCGTTCACAGGTATCTCAACAGGATAGCGCCTTACGCCTCCGCGCCAGTTCGACGCAACTGTACCGCCATTCCGAACTTATTTCCGTTGTTTCATCGATGCCTTGCATATTGACCTGTGAGAGTACCAGAATCATGCTCGCGTCCAGAGTGCGTTCTACCAGTGTTATCGGTGGCCGGTGGAAGAGTGTGGCGTTCTCCAACGTCAGCCACACTTTGACTATCCATGATCGACCTCGCAATATGGTGCTCCTAGGTCTGAAGCGAAATAACTCTAGACTATTGCACGTGAAGATTGTTCTGGGACGGCAGGCTGGAAACGGAGAAGCTGTGACTGGTGGGCGCTAGCTACTAAGTTCTCAGGTAAGTACTGAGGTAGATAATGTCGCGTTGTCCGTCGAAGAAAAGGGGCAGGTACAGCGCCTCACGCTCAGTCGCAATCAACATGAACGTCCACCGTCCTGGGCTTCGGAGAGCTATTCGAAACCAATTTGGCCCTATATAAAAATCAAATGAAGGCAACAAATTATCCTGGCTGAGACTTTGGTCCCACCAAATCTAGCCCAAATCTAAGTGCCGTGCTGTCTCTTTGTTTTTGGCACACCCCTGTTGTAATGCTTTGCTGTCAATTGCGATGTGGCTGTGCGCCTACCTCCTTGCGTCGCCATCTTGCTGACCTTGGAAACGTCGAATCAAACTTTTGACAATTCGCCCTCCACCATTCGTCTGAATCCAACGTCTTTCCGCGATCGCATCGCTTCCTTTGACTGCTCACGCGTTCTTACTCTCTTTCATCCAGCCTTTCTTATCCGATACGCGTCTTCTAATACTGTCGCCGGGCGCAGGTCGAGCCGGCGCAACCGCGACCTCCTTCGACAACCATCACGATGAAACCAACGAAACACCTCCTTTTCCTCCTTCCGGCACTCGCACACGCCATCTCTGACTCTCCCACCACCCGTGCCGATGGTGTCGTGGAGGTGACCCGCAACGATCGCCGCGGCGTACCAACGAGAGATGCGCCTGTGGACGGCAAAGATGGCAAGCCCCATCTCGGCCCCTTCGTCGAGACCGACTCGTCTTCAAGCAGCGGAGATCAGGACCTTCCGCCACTGAAGGGCCGTCCGGACGATTACATGATCGTCGACGGCAAAAAGATTCCTAAGACCAACGACGGCGTCATGTTTGACAAGAACCGTGATCGACCTCAGGAGGGCACCACGGGCACAGAGGGTGGCGTCTCGGAGAAGGACAAGACCCGGAAGCTTCAAGAGGGCAAAATTGGCGGTCGTCTGCAGGCGCAGCCCGAGAGCCCCAAGGAACAGCCGCCGCTGCCTCATAGCGAAGAGGAGAAGATCAGGGCTGCCAGCAGCAAAGACTCGTACTCGTCAGACGACGAAGACGTCAAGTACACGGGACTTGATGTATGTTCGATATAGAAGATTGCGTGAGACACGGCTGACATGTCATAGAAACCAGACGACCTCCCAGAGATGACGGGCCAGAAGCCGCCACCCCTGCCTGGCTCTGCGCAAAAGGATCACCTCGATTTGTCCGGCAAAACAGACGGCACGAGCAGAGTCTCCGACGAAGATGACGACGATGATGGCATCATTCAGCCCTTTCATTCCTTCATCCTCTCCCTGACCATGATCCTTGTTTCGGAGGTTGGCGACAAGACCTTCCTGGTAGCAGCGCTTATGGCCATGAAGCATGATCGGATGGTAGTCTTTTCGGCTGCCTTCGGCGCTCTCCTTGTCATGACCGTCCTCTCTGCCGTCCTCGGTCATGCCGTGCCCTCCCTCATCCCGCGACGGGTGACATCTTTCCTCGCCGCCGGCCTCTTCTTCGTCTTTGGCGCTAAGCTTCTCAAAGAGGGCATGGAGATGGATCCCAACGAGGGCGTAGGTGCAGAGATGAGCGAAGTGGAACAGGAACTTGCCGAGAAAGAAAAAGAGCTTGGTCGCGATGCCGATCCCTATGCTCTCGAGATGGGCCTGCAGAATGGGCGACGATCACGGTCTAGAAGCCGATTCCCCTCCCCACCACGCTCGCCATCCCAGTCCCCCGTGCGCAGCACAGGAGCTAGCTTCTCGGGGGCTGTCCAAGGCGTCAGCAACCTCTGCAGCCTTCTGCTCAGCCCGGCATGGGTCCAGACGTTTGTGATGACTTTCCTTGGCGAGTGGGGTGACCGCAGTCAAATCGCTACGATTGCGATGGCTGCTGGACAGGATTATTGGTGGGTTACGCTAGGGGCTTGTGCTGGACATGCTGTTTGCACTGGAGCGGCTGTCATTGGTGGCAGAGCTATTGCTGGACGCGTGAGCATGAAAGTTGGTAAGTATCCCCTACCTTGCAGGCAAAATTTTCGATGGCTGATACAATGGTAGTCACGATTGGCGGCGCTGCGGCGTTCCTCATTTTCGGCGTCATCTACTTCATCGAAGCCATTTGGGGCTAGAATCGATACACCTCCTTTAGACGGAGCTCAAGCTCCCACACACGAACACACATCTTCACAAAGCCATGTCTAATTAGTCAATACGCGTTAACAACGTTTTCTTACACTTACAAGCGGTATCTGTACAACACGACGGGGTAAAAAGGAAGGCGGTTGGTGGAGTTTATGCTACAACGGACTGATGCTCCGTTATGTGCAGTCTCTTTGCACCCACAGGGTCCTTTAACCGGTGAATAGAGTTTTTACATGATTATCACTTTGACTTTCACATGCTGGATCCAAGAGGGAATGGATGGTGTGCAGTAGTGGGGTTTCAAAAGGCGATGTAGGGCTGTTGGTCGAATTCCATCCAGGGGTAATCGGCACGTTTGACGCGACTAGCTCTCGGCAAAGACCGAACTTGGACGCTGGCTGCCGGTCGATCAGCTCGCGACTGCCGGGCAATATCCCGTCGCCGCCCAACGGGTTCTTCATGACTGTTTTCGGCTGTCGTCGTGAGCACGTCAATGCCCTGCCCTGGCAGCTGGGGATCTAGATCTGGTGCACAAGTCCCCGAACGCGGCATCCAATGCCAGGCACACCACGCTCGTCTCGCTAAAGGATGATTGTGACTGGTCGCCTAACCACATCCTTAGCAATGTGACTAAATAAAGTTCAGCCATGCCAGGCACGAGACTGCAAGGAAATATCAGAACTTCGCAGCAGCGGGTGATGAGGCGAAGGGGACCAATGAAGTTTACTAGAGGCTGGGTTGTTACCTTCACGCTGATTCAATTGAGGAGAAGAATGGATGAGTCGACGTGAATGCGAGGGAGTTTTGTACCGACAGTGCGGTTCGCGATGGAGTCACGCTGAGCATGCTAGACAACAGGCGAGGGAGCAAAGACCATGTCAAAAGGCTATAAAGAGGTCACCGATATCCTTTGATAGAGTTATATTCCCAAATATCTCCTCTTCTCGATCCGAACAACGCAGCCTCAGACCAAGCACGATTCTCCAGTACGAACAACATCATGACTGCCTCAACCCATTCTCCAGCCAACGAGCAGGTCCTCGACCCAGTTGTTGTTCCCGACACCACTGTTGAGAATCAATGCATCGATGCCAACTGCACTTTATGCGCCCCGTAGGTTTCACTGTTTCCTTCTCGCAAGTACCGGCTCACTAACGCGCGGAGAAGGACGCCCCAGATGTCAGGGTTTCCTCTGCCGCCAACTCATCGAAGCGGAGAGCAAGCTCGCAAGCCTAGTAAAGTGAAGACTTTGAGGATCAAGGTCGAGGTTCAGATTCGACTGCCTAAGACAGGCGGCCGAAGTATCTAGGCACCTTGGAACGGGTGGGTAGGAAGGGGTCAGAGCGTGATACGAAGTGAAGGTGTGATCAAAAGTATGGAAGCAGTGAAGTTGGTGAAAAGCCTGCCTACTACTAGAGCTCATCCTCTGGTTGTCTTGGAACATAGGCCGTCTGTCATGTACCTAACTGGATTTTGTAGTGCAGACAGGAATAGTATTCAAGACGTTCAGGTTCATGACTTTGGTGCAAGCGGATAAACACCACCTGTAATCCCCCCTGTGATGGTATGCTCTACATTCATAAAATGGAACACAATTACGGGTGTCCGTGCAGCAACTGACGGTGTTCCGTGCCCTCGAGAACTCGAAGCCGCAAGTGACTAGACCTTCCTCTTAAACACAGCTCTTGGAAGCGTGGAAGCCTTACCCACAACATCCCCCGAGTGTACCTCCATATTCATCCTTGGTCAGTTTTGGGTCTTAGTGTGACTACAGTAGCCGGCGTACGCCCTGCGCGCTTACTCGTCTTCATCGCGTCACCCAAAGGAGCACTCCCGGTCATCCCGTCGTCTTCCTCAGTTCTGCCAAGACAGCAACCCCCGTCGCATCTGGCCACGACAAAGAAGTTCTCTCGATCTCTGCTCGCGGCAGCATGTTCTCACCTCGGACTACTCGGGCTTCGGGGCTATTGGAGTCGCGGCTCACGACTCCCGGGCGGGCACGACGCTGGTAGGTTAGTCACTGAATCCAGAGCCCTGCTCGGTGGCCGTGAAGGATTCTTGTTGAATTATCCTGCTGAGACGCACCTCAATGTGCATGTGCCCCGCCCTCGTGCGCGAGGGAACTTTCGGCAGTCCGTAGCTTTGTTCAAAACCCGGAGGCGGAGCCACTGCGGAGGATCTGGAGGCGCTGCGGATAGATCTAGTTTGCATCCTCGGGAACCTGCATCTTTGACGCCGATATGCTTACCGACGGCTTCTGCTTATCCGCAGATGCAGCGTGCTAATCATGTCTTCCGCCCAGCACACGCTCATGAAGATGTAGAGATTGAGGCTTGTGAACGGGGGGCGTGACCGTTGGCGGCGCCGAAGCAACCCCGTTGACCTAGTGCACGCGCGAGAGAACCTGGAGTGGATTTGTGAGTGCATTTCTATGCGTAACTGACAATACGATGCCGATTCTCATTCCTCGTTCCAAAGACCCTCCACGGGCTCGCCTTTCCCGTCGGCCCGTGACGAGGCACAAAAGACGGCCACGACCTTAACGCGTCCGCGAATCGGGGAGCAGATGACACCGAAGGCCGATGTGGCCGTTTACAGCCCCGGCCGCTTGCCATGTGGAGCGCCGAGTGCAAGACGCGGACAGCATTGCAGATATTCGGAGGCCCGACGACACATGGGAGACGCAGCGATTCGCGGGAGGTCGGTGGTTCAGTCAGCGACCTGCCCGGGCGAGTCGCTCGTGGGAGTCGGACCGTCGGCGCTACGGTGGTGGAAATAAAGGTTAGTGGGAACGCTGGCCGCCGATGGACCGGTCAGCGTCATCCCGGCAGCCGCGCATTGTGTGGAAATGCGGTCAGGTCAGCCTCCAGGAGCGGGCGGGCATTGGGGTAGGTAGCTGGTTGTCTGCCTGCTTGGATATTTCTTTGCAAGACCTCGCTTCGTCCCGAGATGGCCCATCCCACATCGTTGCGACACAGCCCGAGATCTCAGCCTTGTGCTTGGCGTGCCAATGTTGCAGAGGGACGGTTCAGGATGTGACAACCACAGCTCCAGGAGGGGCTGGTGCGAGGCACAGACGATCAGCAGGATGAACATCCAACGATGCCTTGTTGGGTAGTTGGCAAGGAGGGTCCGCAATGCGATCAAGGTGAAACCTGCAGACCGCCTCCATTTCATTGCTAGCCTCGATTTCGAGCAGTGAGGACGGAGACTACCGTACGCGCCAGCCTCTGGGTTCCTTAAGGTGCTGCTGCTGCTAACTGTAAGACTCGGGGGGAAACTGCCGTTGAATTCTGTCTGCAAGTCACCAACGACCAACGCCCTCTGCCCCTCCAAGCCGCTGCCACGAGCCAATGGCGCCAAGTTTTCAGGGCTGGTGGAGACTAAGGCTTGAATGGCGTCGAACAGGGGAGGGGCATGAGGCCTGTAACTTGAAGATTACGCACGGGCTTTGATGGTGGACGTCGAGCTGACCAGAGGATGCCATCTGGGCAGCACGAGGGACGAGACGTCCAGAAGAAATCCATGACGGGCCGCAAAAGCATTCCGGGGTGCCTCACGAGCTTAATTGGCCTCTAATCACCCACATTGGGACGGGTCTGAGTCGGGCTGCTCAAGCACGCAATTGTCCTCGAAATGCGGACAACGCCATTGTGCTGCCCCATGAGGCAAGACGCGCGCGCGTCAATTGCGAAGCCAGAGTCCCCCTGAAACGGCGCAAAGACAGCGGCGGGGCCGGATGTACCAGTACGGATTTGCTCCCACCATCGGAGCATCACCAACGGCAACGGGGGCCTCTCATGAACATCAACGGCGACGATCCGGTGATAGGAAGAGGCCACGGCACCACGCGGTCGAACAAACCATGCTGCATATGGAGGCTGCGACGGGCTGAAGCGGCCAATTAGCCGTTGCTGAGGCAAAGGGCAAATTAGTTAACACAGAATGCCGGTTGCAAGGCTGATGATCAGATACCATGTCGGAAGCGATGCAGCTATTTATTGAGCTGGCGACCCCTGAATTTTCTCCCTCACCCTCCTCCCGTTTTCCTGCCACCATAATATTGAGTGTTTGCTCATCCTGTTCCCTACTCTTGAGTCGCTGTAGGTACCCAATTGTCATCGTGCCGGCTCTCGTCTCAGCGATTGCGTGATTGCGCCCCTCCCCATCAGGTACTTCCAAAGTGGTGGCCTCGATTTCACTAGCAGTTTCAGCGGAGCCTTTTCGACACTGAGCCTGCACGGATAGACGTCAGCGTCACGGTCAGCGTCAATTCTGTTCTTGCAAGAGACATCAACACATACAACCCCCCCAAAATACCGACAAGATGGCCAACTCTCCCCACGGCGGTTCTCTCAAGGACCTCTTCGCCCGCGATGCCCCTCGCCATGACGCCCTGCTCCAGGAGGCCGAGACGCTCCCCGCCCTGACCCTGTCTGAGCGCCACCTCTGCGATCTGGAGCTTATCCTCAACGGTGGCTTCTCGCCTCTCGAAGGTTCGTACCAGCTCAAGCACCCTGAAAACCACCTCACGCCGCCATTGTGCCATTTGTCTGTGGCCATGGCGCTCCCGTGGCCGAGCGTCGGGCGATCGCCCGACGCTGTGCCAGGGTTGAAATTTCGGGGCCATGGATAAGAAAGACGGTGAGCTGACAACGACCGCGATGCAGGCTTCATGACCCAGAAGGACTTCGACAGGTATGTCAAGGGCGAAATCGCCTCTCTCGTTCCCAATTGAGTCTAATGTATGAAATAGTGTCGTTGAGACCCTCCGTCTGGCCGATGGCGCCCTCTTCTCCATGCCCATCACTCTGGATGTCGACCAGAAGGAGGTTGACCAGCTCGGCATCAAGCCCGGCGCCAGGATCACACTGCGCGATCTGAGAGACGACCGCAGTCTGGCCATCCTCACCGTCGAGGACGTCTACAAGGCTGACAAGTAAGCTCATCTCACTCTCGTACTTCACCAGATGAAAAGTCACTCACACATCGCAGGACCAACGAGGCTATCAAGGTCTTCGGCAGCGACGACGACACCCACCCCGGTGTCAAGTACCTCTTCTCCACCGCCAAGGAGTTCTACGTTGGTGGTAAGCTTGAGGCCGTTCAGCGTCTTGAGCACTACGACTTCCTCGACCTGCGCTTCACCCCCTCCGAGCTGCGCTCCCACTTTAACAAGCTGGGATGGCAGAAGGTCGTGGCCTTCCAGACCCGCAACCCCATGCACCGCGCTCACCGTGAGCTGACCGTCCGTGCCGCCCGCTCCCAGCAGGCCAATGTCCTCATTCACCCTGTCGTTGGTCTCACCAAGCCTGGTGACATTGACCACTTCACTCGTGTCCGCGTCTACAAGGCGCTTCTGAACCGCTACCCCAACGGCATGGGTGCCCTCGCCCTCTTGCCGCTGGCTATGCGTATGGGTGGTCCTCGCGAGGCCCTCTGGCACGCTGTCATCCGCAAGAACCACGGTGCTACTCACTTCATCGTCGGTCGTGACCACGCCGGTCCCGGCAAGAACAAGAACGGCAAGGACCACTACGGTGCTTACGACGCCCAGCACCTGGTCCAGAAGTACCAGGAGGAGCTCGGCATCAAGATGGTCGAGTTCCAGGAGATGATCTACATCCCCGACAAGGACGAGTACATGCCCGCCAACGAGATCCCCGAGGGCACCCGCACCCTCAACATCTCCGGTACCGAGCTGCGCAACCGTCTCAAGACCGGCAAGGACATCCCCGCCTGGTTCTCCTACCCCGAGGTCGTCAAGGTGCTGCGCGAGCAGAACCCCCTGCCCCGCGAGAAGGGGTTCACCGTCTTCTTGACCGGATACCAGAACTCCGGCAAGGACCAGATCGCCCGCGCTCTGCAGGTCACCTTCAACCAGGATGGCGGCCGTCCCGTGTCCATGCTGCTCGGTGAGACCGTCCGTCACGAGCTGTCCCAGGAACTTGGCTTCACCCGCCACGACCGCGACCTCAACATCTCCCGCATCGCCTTCGTCGCGTCCGAGCTCACCAAGGCCGGTGCCGCCGTTATTGCGGCGCCCATCGCACCCTTCGATGAGGCCCGTCAGCAGGCTCGTGAGGCTATCGAGAAGTCGGGTCCCTTCTTCTTGATCCACGTTGCTACTCCTCTCGAGTACTGTGAGAAGACGGATCGCCGTGGCACGTACGCCGCTGCGCGCCGCGGTGAGATCAAGGGCTTCACCGGTGTCGACGACCCCTATGAGGCGCCCGCTAAGCCTGACCTTACTGTCAACCTTGAGAAGCAGAACGTCAGGTCGATTGTGCACGAGATCATCCTGCTGCTTGAGAGCCGCGGCCTGTTGGACCGCCTCTAAATCCGAGGGCTGACTGGGAGAGAGGGCGTTGGAATGACGGAAATGAAACAGATTACGGATCACCATGTAGATTGGGAATGACGCAAAGACAAAAAAGCGAGACTTGACGAATGATGTAGACTGGACCAGCTGCAATAGAGAACTGTTGGGCTTCAGCCTGATTGCCTCTTGTCTATATGTGTACATGAATATGTGCTGTGATAAGGTTAAGCTCGAGCTCGGGCAGCGATGCGCGGCGCGAAGCGCCTGTGAGACGCCCAAAGAGGTGCTGTGCAGCCAATCAGCTCGCCGCAGCTACCCTGAGCTCGAGGTGGGGAATGTCGAGGTGATGAACGACGACCAACTCATCACCCCACGCAACTCGATGTGGCTGGGCAGCTTCAACTCCTCTTTTCACGTCTGCCCTTCCGCATCCGATTTGGAAACTACTGCTTCTGGTAGAGTTACTCGACGTTGCACAGCTGGACTCGATTGCATCGGCTACTCGGGTCTGACCGGTCTGCGTGGGCCTGACGCTACGACAAACCTGCTCTGTCCCAGACCTGCCGCCACCCGCTACCGATCTGCGCACGACCCTCTGAGATCATAACCCCCGACACCGCGACTTCACATCCACCGGCCCTTCACCTCCACTCCCTCCACGACGTGTCCAGACTTTAGCACCGATGACAGAAGATGCCTTCGAAAGAGCGTGACGTCGAACCCGACACCCTCCCCAACGACGATCAGAGCACAGCCCACCGCCACTCCGAGAAGAAACGCCGCCCCAAGTCCGATCGCAAAGACCGCGAGCGTGATGAGGACAAGAAGGAGCGCAAGCATCGGAGCTCGAGGAGGACCAAGAGCAGCGTAGATGGCAGCGAGACTAGCTCGCACACGCGCAAACATCGCTCGCGGCGAGAGAAGGATGGAGAAGAAGACCGTGACCGCGACAGGGAGGAGAGGAGACGCAGCAAGAAGGCCACCAGGTCCACATCCGTGTCGGACCTCTTCTCTGGGGCTTCCAGTGAGATGACACCGAGGATATCGCTGCCGTATCCCACTTTCAGCAAGGCGCACAGCAAGGAAGCCGTTCAGTCACGGGAAGACGTCTCGAGCAGGAAAGGCGACCCCATCACCCCCGACACGACAGACTTTGGCGAAGCACGGAGGTCGAAGAGCGTGGACATTGACAGGAGCGAGGGCAAGAAGAGCATGCGACCGCCCACACCGCCCGATACAGACTTGAGCGAGGACAAGCAGCGTGATGACGCACACGAGCCGGAGGAGGAGCTGTTGAGGCCTAAGAGCAGAAGCACGGGCGTGAGCAGATCGCACAGCTTGCGAGATGAGAAGAGTCGCGTGAGTGAGAAGAGCCGGGCAAGCAGTGCGGCTACATTCGTGAGGGGCCCGGCGATGAAGTCTCACGAGCAGTTGAGAAGCGATTCACGCGCGAGCAGCTCGAGCCGGCGGTCCGTCAAACGCTCATCGTCAACAAGGGGAGCGAAGGGCCCCGGTTCATTAGAAGACGGCTCCTCGCCTTCGACACCAAGAGATTCCTCCCCCCAGACACCAACGCAGCCTACGCCCTTCTCTCCGCACGTCTACGGTGGGCCGCGGCCCGAGCCGTCTGCCACGCCCGACGTTGAGGGTTCGGATATCGATGTACCATCCAAGACGGCCACACCTGCTTCTGGAATGGGCATGCCACCACCCCCACCGCCTCCGCCTCCGATGCTCGACATCCAGGAACCACCTCGCGTCGACTACCTCCTACAGAATGGCGGATTAGCCTATCCCGTACCGAAGAATTTTCTCCATGTACTCCCCCGGCAGAACGGTACTCGACCCTCCAACCCTCCTCTTGCCGGCGCAGATACTCTCTTCGCGCCCTTCTTCAACCTCCTCGACCAGTACAACAACGTTCTAGACAAGAGCGGCTCTATTGCTGTGGCGACAGGCCACAAATCCATTGCGCGTCGCCTGCTTGACAGACTAGAGAATGTCTTCTCCCGCGATCTCCCGCCCCACGGCTGCTCCTGCGTTATTTGCGAGACTAAGGGTCATGAAATCCACCGAGGCCTTACATGGGGCGATGTCCTAGAATGGGCATCCGGGCGCATCGAGCTGCCCCAATGGCCACCATTTGATCTCGCGGACATCGGTATCAAAGCCGCCGAGATATCAGCAGAAGAGCCCGTCCGACCGAGGTCACCGGTCAAGATGGATCCTGATATCGACGAGCAGTTCAGAGAGCACTATCTACGACAAAGCAAGAAAGTCCGCTCTGCGGTGGACAAGTGGCTCAACAAGACCGCCGACACGCCCGTTCCGCCACCACAAGACGTCGACGACGAAACCTTGAGCTTTGCTATCCTGACCAGTCTGGATCTCGAAGATCGTCCTTACTATAACGCCCTCATGTCCAACACTCGGGAAATCCGCCCCGCCACCCGCGCACCCACACCATCAAAGCACCTCCGCAACGACTTCATCATCAAAACCGGCCTTTCCCTCCAGCGACTGTACAGGCTACAGCAGGTCCCCCGCGATGCAGAATCAGCCATGTACCTCATTCGCAACCCACACACGCACGATCTCCTCGTCACCTTATCAAACATCAACAACTCAGAATGGGAGATTCTCACCTCCGGACGCTTCGATGGGTTCTTATGGTCCGGAGCCGATGCGGATGGGAATGCTACCCCTGCTTTCGACTCCCGCGCTCCATCACGATCTGCATCCGCCATGTCGCGCTCAGCTTCCGCCGCTAGCGCAAGGAGCACGCCATTCTCGCCATACTCTCGAGGCGCTACCCCTGCCAGCTTTGTCAGTCTTTCCTCCTCCAACACAGCTGGCGGCAGCAGGCAGGCGGTCTCCAACGACGAAGAGATGGAAATGGCCGTCATTGCGGAAATCGAGCGCGAGATTTACTCGGGAATGGAAGTCCTGGAAGACGCATTCGAGAAACTGCACCATCAAGCTGAGATGGTCCGCACGGCCTTGCGTCAACGCGGAGCGGGACTCATGCAGAACCTACAAAATCGAAAGAAGATTGACGTCCTGCCGAATCAGGGACAGACACCCGGCCCAGGAGGTATTGAGCGTCCGTGGACCAGCATCAGCGAGATGATCGGCGAGGAGAGTGAGGGAGAATGGGGCTTTGGGGATGACATGACGGAGCTGATGCCCGATGACAGCGCGAGTAACATAAGCAGTTCGAGGCACAGGAGGCCGAAGCGACGGACGGAGAGGAGGACGCCTGCTCCAATCGAGGAGGATGAGGAGGAGTAGATTGGCTCGAGAGAACATACCTAACTAGCGGGGCTTGCATCTGGAAGGAGGGCTACAGAACTGGACAGGAGTTGGGGAGTCCCAGGCATGTTTCTTGGATGTTTTAATGGATACCACTCATGTACAAGATCTTTTATCGAGGGTGTGACGATTACAGCTGGGGATGTCACCGCCAACGTGAGCGGATATCATGATGGCCTGGTGACTCTTCGACAGCGCCACTAGCCTCGAGAACTCAGCAATCAGCAAATCAAGATAGCAGTGAACAAGAAATTCATTGATTGAACATGTGGCATTTATCAGAAGAGGGACGTTTGTATTGCACGCCAAGGCAGTCCCTTCGTCTAAGCGAGATACTGAAATGACAGACCTGTTCTATCTACTCCTAGGACGGGACGTGGAACACCATGACCAAGCACGACGAATAAGAGTCCGAACACGACTATTCAAGTGCAATCTGAACATGCGGTAAAGCTCAAGTCATTCCAGTCCAATTCCATCACCCCTTACGTTCGTGACTAGTTCAAAAGAGACAAAAAGTCCACATAATTCAGTCCAGCCGATCCACCTCGTGCGGTGAATACCGAGCGCAACTCCCATCTCCTCCCTGTCAGAACGATGAGTAAAGTCGAAGTATGTACACAGATCCATCCATAAGCCCCCATACCGTTCCAGCCGTTGGAGGCGATCGATCTTGTCGTCCAATTCCGAAATGCTCTTCTCCAGAGCGTCGATCTTGGCTTCAATACGGTTCATTTGCTGAGACCGAATCATCTTTGCGCTTCTGGCGGGATCGTTCCTGCGGAGTGCCGGGAGGTCCCTCTCCCAGATTTCGGATGTTGCTGCTGTCTCGCTGAAACTCGGGTGGTCCTGTCCGTCGTTCACTGGCTGCGAGTCCTGGCTAGATGGATGGGCGCCAGATTCGGTCCTGTTGTGGGTTTGCGTTTGGTCTCTGGCCGAGTGCGCAATGGGACTGGCTGTTGGGCGAGAAGAGACCTATATTCTCATGCTTCATGAGTTGATCAAGTGTGAGATGGGATGAGCACAGAACGGCTCCAAGAGAAGACATGGTCCCTGTTCATATGATCTTCTGCTAGCAAATGGTCAGATTGTGAAGTTTCGAGCGGACGGCCCAACAAAAGGACACACACCAGGCAAAGTAGGAGAGGTCCATTTAGCTTCGAGGAAACATGTGACTTTTCGTAGGTGCTCGCCCTATTTTGTGAAGAACGCAACAATCTTTAGCTGCACACCCAGGTAAATTCAACTTTATTTCGTATCATAAATCGTGTGATCCGACCGCTCGCAGTCGTTTACTTGCCTGGTGTCACTCCAGTGAACAGAACAGACAGGTTGTCTTCGACGCGGTCGGCGCTGCCGTCATGCTCAGTGGCCCCTGAGCCCACCTTTCAGGAGTTGAACCACGTTGTCCCTGAACCCCTCCGCGCCGCCGTACTTCCACAGGATGTCCCTCACATCCACATTCTCACCTCCATCTTTCCTCTTTCTCCCTAGTAAGCCAGTGTTCCTAGTGCTAGGAATCCTCAGCATCTCCGTCTCGACCTCCCAACCACAGTCTTCTGCAATGTGGCTCACCCACTCCACGAGCGACGCGTACGTCGAGTGCCCCTTGCTCTTGTCCTTCGGCGGAGGTGCGCGCCATTTTGCCCCAGACAGTGCGTGACTGCAGCAAGGTATCATGAGAAAGGGACAGTCGGAGTGAGCGGCAAGGAGGGGAGTCCAAGGAGTGAGCTCATCGGCGTGATTGGAGATGATGAAGGTGCCGGGTGGGAAGATCCCAGAATGAGTGTCACTTGAGCTGGTGAGGTCGGAGTTGGAAGAACCCCGGGGGATGATGTCTGGGAGGAGGAGGCGCTGCTCCAAGGAGATGCCACTTGGTGATTTGTCGGTGGGAGACTTGTAGTTCTCCCAGGAGACGCGTGATCTGGCATCAAAGCCCCATCCCGCATATCCCTCCCTGTGCAAAATGTGTACGAGCAAGCCGTTGCCGCATCCTATGTCGACAAACCCAGGAAAAGGAGTTGACTTGTACATGTCCTTCCACAGCTCGATGAGGAACGCAGCGATGCCCAAGTCTTCAAAGACATGCTTCAGCGGGTCCGTGGACTCCCCCCAGCCCTGTATGAGCTCACGAGCATACTTGCTCTTGAGCTCGGCATAGCGATCTTGGAAGCTTGCCTGCGGAACTATGACATCGTGATGGACTCGCTTGACGTACCCTGCCACGGCACCTTGGCCATGCTTGTGCAGCGTCTGGAGGAGGTGGTATGCCGTGCGCTGGATTTTCTTATCTTGCAGGTCATCATCAGGAAAGGGGAGGTAATGGATCGAAACGAAACCTGTGCTGGTCGAGGGATCCCATTCGTGGTAATGTGCCACCCCCTTTACTCTAGGATGATAGAAGGGGGTCTCGTCCACGTGGGACACGTGAGGGATGTATACAACTAGAGACTTTGACGTTTCTTCAGAGCTCGTCTGGTGAAACGTGCACGTCTGGTTCAAAGGGTTGTCCCGGCGGGCGCTGCGTGGGATGAGGGTTCGAACTAATATCTTCTGGCGTGGGATGTCCCGAACTTCTGTCACTCGGGGCGTGCTGTCGCTGTCGCCCTGTCCTATCTGCGGCATTTCTTGGTCATCGTAAAGGATGTCGGCGCGAAAGAGCCAGGAAGAGTTGATGTTTGGGTTCTTGACAAGGTTCATCATCTTGTCAAAGAAGACATCCGGACCAAACGTACACTCGTGTCGACACATCTGCGTCCAGACATCCCCCGACATGTCCTCGAAGGCCGGCGGCGCGTCTGGGGCCACACATTCGGGAGCAAAAACCATCCTGACTGATTGAGACAGGAGTCGTAAAATGTGTGGAATGTCAGGGTCATCTGCCTTTATCTCGAAGCAGAGCCTTGTGTGACCACAGGAGGGCCTGGATTCACACCATCACCCTGCATGTGAGACGCCGCGACGGCGGGATGCGTCACAAGCTCGGATCGCAGGCCGTCGGCAGTGGTTCGCCTGGTTTGCCTCTCAGCCCAGATCGCGATGCAGTCGAGGCCAGGGAACGTGCAGGGTGGTGTCGAAGCAAGTGTGGGATAGACCACTGCGCACTGCTAAGGTACCTATAGCATGAAGTAGGTACAATAACTCTTTGCTTTTGCTTTTGCGCCTGGCCCTTGCCAGTGGTTTCCCACATCTCGAAGACCAAAGACATCATTCGAATGTGTGTGCCTTAAGCCTCAGGCAGCACTCGGGCCTGCCGGGCGCGGTCAGTGGCTGAGATGCGCGGCTGTTGGCAGCTGCTCCCCCCACTGCCAGTGGCACTGGGGCGCTGGGAATAGAGGCACTTTGCACTAACTTCAAGCAGGTTGCCCGGCGGGCAGGCGAGCAGCGCAGGCTGAGGCTTTGCCCCTCCTCCCACTTTTAACAAGTTGCCCCCCTTCCTCCTCCTCCTTCTCCCGATTTCACCACCGCATCGCATCCTCCACCTCGCATCACCACACCAGCACCGCACAGTCACCCGCAACAGCTCCCGCACAGCCTCGCGCTCTCAAGTACTTATCTGCTGCTCCCGCTTCGGCCGATCCTACAACCAACTCGCAAACACCTCAACTCATCACCACTCCAGCGAGGCCGCTCTTCCAGCCGTCGGTCGCTATCTCCCCCGTATCAACCCCAACACCCATTTCCCAAAGACACCCCGACAAGTCCGAGTTTATGTCCATCGAAAATCTCAAGACCTACGGTACGTCAAGCACTCCTCCACCATCATTTCGCGCATCAAGCACTCGCTTCGTCGCTTGTCGCGTGCGTCGTGAGGACATCAATTTCTGCACCACCCCCACCGCCCACATCATCGCCCATCGAACCTCGGCCGAATGGGTCGCATTTGCACCGCGCGCTTGCCCGCCTCTGCGTGCTCGGCTCTTTCCCAGCGCGACCCCCTTATGCATCAGCTCTGCTTCTGTTTCACCTTCAAAAAATCAATACTAACTTCATATCCCAGACCCCTTCGCCGAAGCCGACGAAGATACCGGAGAGACCAAACAGGCGCAGAATTACATTCACATCCGTATTCAGCGTAAGTCATCACCCCGAGATGAATGCATCTCCCTCGGGCGATTGGCCTTCTTCTGACTTAGGCTAACATCATCAAGAGCGCAATGGACGCAAGACCCTGACTACCGTCCAGGGTCTCCCAAAGAAGTTTGATCAGAAGAAGATCCTCAAGGTCATCAAGAAGAAGTTCGCCTGCAATGGCACTATCGTGAACGATACCGAGATGGGTGAGGTCATTCAGCTTCAGGGAGATCAGCGCAAGGACGTACAGGAGTTCCTCGTTGACAAGAAGGAGGGCCTTGGTCTTGACACTAAGACGATCAAGATCCACGGTTTCTAAGCTCGCAGGGAAGTCTGCTCTGTCGATCTGCCGGGCCTGGCTGTCAAGCCACCCTTTGGCAACGAGTCCGTTAGGGACGCCGGCCGCTTACCAGCGCTTTTCGTAAGGAAGCCTGGTGTGCGCATCCGATGCTATCGCCCCGACGACTTGAGGATGACGAGCACCAATCCGCGAGAGAAGATTTTTGGTGGAACGAAACGGGCATGCGTGTTACCTTGCATCGGAGCGAGGTGGACTGACGTACATCGTCTGCATTGCACCGATACGCGCAGGGGCCGGACTATGGGCAAAAGGGAAACCACCATGGCTTGTCGGTCACTCGTTGCATTCCTGGGCAAGCCCAGCAGTAGTCTAGGCAAACACGTGAAAGATTGCCGAGAACTCGTCCTCCATCCATGTGACAGTGATATCCCTAGTATATGAAGTCGCGATCCAAGCTTGTTAAAAACGCCCAACACCAACCAGGCTTGCAGCCACGCAGTTCCAAGACGATGCTGTACTCCTAACGCCGCGCTATTCCATTCATAATTCCCTGTACTGCTCCAACGAGTCCCGTACGTTGCCCGCTATCCTTCTCGTCTCGTTCCAGCCGATGAGCGTCTTGGTAATGACGGGCATGACCGGATACTCGAACTGGTAGGTGTGCATATGCGCCAGCAGCGTGATCATGCTGATGTAGCTCGCAAAGGAGAAGACATTGACCGAGGTGGAGGTTTCCTTGCGGATGTTGATCTTTTGGTGTGTAATGTGGTAGCAAATCGTCAAAGTCTGCTAGGCGTAAGCGGGATCCAGAGGGCATTGAGGACTCTTTAACTGACAGTTGCAATTCCAATCCATCCTGGTAGCAACAGTCGTGAATCGGAGAAGCCGCCAGCTAGAGATAGCACTGTTGATGTAACGTAGGCGTTTACAGCGTTGATGGTGAGGAGGCGCACGATTGTCGCTTGGGGCGTGTACTTGACGAGCCTATTGCCTTGTCAGCTCCTCTTTGGTCGTCTCTATACTCCGGAGAGGGCCAATGGCAGAGAGTACATACCACCTCGACATCAAGCAATCTGTAAAGAAGAAGCTCAAGTAGCCACTCGCAAAACACCAGATGGTCGCCAGCACCAGCTCCGTCCCACAGCCCTCCTTCAACTCCAGCCGCTCGTCCCTTAGCACAATCTCCAGTATCCTAAGAAGGACCTGTAGAACGGACGGCGTCCCCCACCATATCGCCGGCAGGATAGAGGAGAGTCGAAAGGCGAAGAGCCAGGGATGCCACGGCCTGGGCACGTTGAGGACAACAGCCACGCGCGGATGCAGCAGGCTCGCCTTGTTGGCCTCGGCAGCGCGGTCGGGTCTCCTGTCGGCGGGCGGGTACGGATGGTCGTCGTGCGAGCGCGTCTTGGATATAGGGGTCGAGGGCTTGATGGGCGCGGTGCTCAGCGGCGGGCGGGTCGGGCTCGACGGGACGGAGGAGGCGCGGGAGTGGCGGGTGGAAAGGGGCATGACCGTGTCGGTGAGGCCATGGGTCGCCCGAGGATTGTCGTGGAGGAGGAGGAAGAAGCAGTGGCGGGTTGGATGCTGGCGAGATTGGCGAGGAGGATGACGACGATGTGGGACAGGGGGAGCTCAGGGTCTACGTACCGTGACATAGGGGGGTGGTGGGTGTGGGGTTGGTGACTTCCAAGGTGCAATTCAACTTCGACACCTGGCTCCAACCTGGTTGCGAGCCGCTACCCTGCGCTTAAGATGGCTCTGTTCCTTGAGAGGCCGACGACCAGAGGAAATTGGATTGATGGAAATGAACGCTGGTGGACTGAACTTCTCCTCGAGGCAGCATGTCACGAGGCACTTTTAAGCAACATCATCACGGGCGTCAAGCGTCCAAGGCGGTGTTCAAGGTAGTGCGATGAACTTCTTCATTGCGTTTGGATCCCGTATTCACACCTAGATTCTGTGGCACAAACTATAGAAACTTGGGAATGTCGTCGTCTCACATTCTCCCCTTGACATAAATGGCTGAAGTAATGACGTTTCGTCCCTCGCGTATCATTTTCAAGCACCGTACGGCAGCGCTGGCGGACTGAAACCTGGACGGGGAGAGGCTGTGGGCCCCGTAGGGCTTAGTGCTGACGAGCTCCCGTGCTCCGTACAGAACTTAAAATCGAGACCGCCAGTGGCAAAGCGTTGGCGGCAGTCCCTGTTGTTTCCAAACGTGTTTCTCTGACGAGAGCTGCGCCATATCTTCCTTACGGCATCGAGCAGGGATGTTGCACAGTGACTTGGGGGTCAGACAGTTCATCACTACCCTTCGATAAGGTTACTCGTGCCTTTGACTCCTCGCGAGGCCATCTGAGCCAAGTTTTCCTAGGTCGAGTGCTTCTGACACTTATTTCCCGTGGTATTCGAGACGGCTGCCGACGTGGGCAATATAGTGTACCTTCTTTCGCCACCTCTCTAGATTCGTCACATCGGCCGAGGCTCTCTTACCCGCAAGTTCGACGAACAAGCTAGGCAAAGTGAAAGAGGTGGAACTCCAAGGCTGCAACCTTCTGGACGGTCTTCTGAGTCTTCTGAGATAAACCGCTCGGCGTGTACTTGGCGGCGTCGATGGGGACGAGCAGCGATTAGTAGATGTTGGTAATGGGTTGACAGCAACATCTTCCCCGCGACTAGCAACTCATCGTCCAATACCTTAGTTCTGGGCCAAAGACGGCGAGACCGTTGCTCTGACTATCTTGCCTCGAAGTCACGGTAAGGGGACCAGGGCGATGTCTAGAACTGGTCTTGTTCACTGTTTGGTCTGCCAGAGACTTGAACTCTATGTCTTGTTGTTGCCGACGGCCTTGTAAATCGGAAAGGAAGACATGGTGATCTCTTGTCGAAAGAATGTCTGCTTAAGCTGCTTAGGCTTGAAAGTCGGAGTCTGCATCCCCAAGGGCTCATGAGGCTGACGGGACTGAGCTCTTATAGTCTGCACGAGCTTGGGACCCCTGGCGACTCTTGGCCTGTGACGACCGTTATCGTCCTACACCCTGGAAGATGTTACACTCAGATAGGCCGCAATAACCGCAGACTCGTTCGTTCAAGCAGCGAGCCAGCAAGCCTCCCAAGTCCTAAACCCAGACATGGTCGAATACCCATGTCAGTTGACCCATCTACATGCATCTTG
This sequence comes from Sordariomycetes sp. S80-01Y, assembly GCA_037042185.1. Classification (NCBI taxonomy): domain Eukaryota; kingdom Fungi; phylum Ascomycota; class Sordariomycetes; species Sordariomycetes sp. S80-01Y. Next base: position 1,143,086 of record JAXQJY010000027.1, on the reverse strand, counting down.
CATGCAGCGAACCCTTAATCGCTAGCCCCGAGCCAGCTGCTTTCCGCCTTTTGGATAGCGACCATATCGGTGGCTCCCCGATGTATCCCACACGGATCTCCACTGGTGACTGGCAGAAACATCGGATTTCTGATTTTGATTATCGCGCTGTGCCTAAATAGTTTGGCGCAGGCATCGATCTTTCTCACCGGCGGTCGCCCCATCCAGCCCAACCACGCGCCGTCAGACCTCTACCTCACCGACAGACTGGGGTCGCACTGCCGCCAAGGGTCCAAACTGTTATAGGCTGAGTCAGCTACAGCGGCGCGTCTACCTCAAACTAGACGACATGCCGCGCTTAGACGCGCAGCCGTGGAAGAGCGACCCATCTACTACGCGGAGCCGCGCCGCAGTTAGACGCGCCGCAGGACGGACTGGAAAGTTCGAGACCTGGCTTCAAACGTGGGGGACTTGTATTGATATCTGTCGGTGGGGCTGCGGGAAGTGCGGGAACCCGGGGGCGGGCCTGTGTGGACCCCTGTGCAAGGCTGCACGATATTCGACGTCGGCGTATACACATGGTTTTGGGTTAGCGGCCCAGAGCTTAATTCTCACGACTTCTAATTGAAGCCTTCTGGAAGACGTTGAAGAAGGACTATGAGTATTCACGCCCAGCATCGGGAGAGTATAAAAAGGCGGCAAGATGGCCATATAAATTCAGGAGACAACACATAGAACAATAGCTCCCTGCGAGACTCCAAACGAAGACGTCCCGATTTTGTTACCTGTCCGCCTCTGATCCCTCACCTCTCTGATCAACCGAGTCATCACTGTGTCATATTGGAACACTCGAGGGTTCACCCCAAAACAAATATGAAGAGGTACTAGAGTCCTTCCAGAACCACAAGCTCAGCGAGGTCGTACTGACCCCTTAAAGCACCAGCATGTTACACCCAACTACTTGCGACTGGCCGGACATGACCTGGGATTGCTTTGCAAATAGATCGAAATGCCGCCGCCCGGGCCCGGTGAGGTCCAGCATTCCCGCAGGACCCGCGCTGGCAACCATTGTCGATCCTCAGGGCACTACTGAGAAGAAGACCTGAGATAGGATGTCGAAAAGGGGGAGGGCTGACAGGAAAAGGGGCTAGGAATAAGGTCATCGCATTGTCCGGGAGTTCGTGGACTGGAAGATTGATTATCTTCGTCCTGTGATAAATCTCAAGTCTAGACGCACCTCTAATTGCATTCGGTCTTTTGGCACATAAAACGCACATTTGGGGCCAACCGCTTCTTCTCTCGCTCCTCGTGACGCTAATAAGAAATATAATCCTCAGCGCCGCTTGTATTCCTAACTTTTATTTAACGGTGGGCAGATCACTTCACAGTGGCTTACTGAAAGGTTGCGAGTGCTGCTCCGATGTGATACTCTGCGATCTACGAAGCATGCTGGCTTCCGCAAGCGGGCTGCAGTACATTGGACCAAGCCCAGTCTGACCCGGCGCGAGTGTCGTCTTCCATGTTAGGCTTCATCTTGCTTAAATTGAACACATTATCAATCCTTCTCTAGTAGTAATCTGACATGTCGGTTTATGAGGGCACTAGATTTCACAACCAAAATCATCCCAAAAACCCAACTTCTCCATGGGCGTCCCACTTGATATGTGGCTCAAGTGCTTCGCTGGCAGTGAAGTGAAATGGAGCTAAGAGTCGCAACAAGTAGACGTGGGTAGCCGCTCCTAAGCGTTCCCTGAATAGCGAGTATCTGCAAATGGGATAGTCATGCTCAATGTTATCCTTTTTTGTGGTATCGTCTTGGCGTGGTTCTTGCGGCCAGAAGACGTTAGATCTGGGTGTTCTAGCCTAAGATTAGCCAATCACTGCAGGGCTCCCCCCGTCATGCATAGCCCCCAGATCGATGCACTACGACCGGGTCATTAGCCGTATTCCAGAGGTTCGGATATAATCTGCAACATTCCCTTGACTTGCTAAGTGCACCATGCCCATTTGAAAAGTTAAGATCCGCAAGATTCCCCAGCACATGGAGTCACTAAGTTCATATATTTATCCGCGTCTTCAACTTTGGAGAAAACAGTTTTATTGCTGCGTGCCTCCGGTAGCCTGCGCCTTGAAGAAGACGGTCATGATGCCGTCCAACTCCACCTCTTTTAAAACGTTCTTGACTTCTCCGTGAGCAGGACAGTCGGTCTCGTAGAATTTCATGTCGTCTATGCTGGCGAATTCGGTCTTGGTGACCAGGGTATACCCTTGAGTACGGGGATCGTCTTCGGTAGGCCCGGAAGCTAGGCTAAGGATATAGGGTTTGCCGTTCTGGTGAGATGATCAGCACACGAGTTTGATGAATAAGGGCGTTTGAGGAGTTGAGCTCCAAGGAGATCTTGGACGGGACATTTACCGTACCCTTTGGTTGGTGGCAGCCATTTTACGAGCCTGCTTCAAAAACCTCTGCTGATCTTCAGCCTTGGGCATTTTGAACATTGTTACACGATGGATCCGCTCAGATATGGTTACGTAGCTGCGTCTGCATCCATTGGACCCATTTTTGTTCAGGACACTGTCATTGACAGCCCTAGCAAAGGGGGTCAACGATCGAAGACGACCTGTGAACATTGGAAGAGACAACGACAAGGCACGAATTTCAGAAGTAGTTGCTCAATGTATGAAGGACGAACTGAACTGAACTGCATTATAGATATTCCTACTCAGTTTTGGTCGCGCGGGGTTAGAAGAACGATCCATCTCGCCCCACCTGGTCCTAGCTTTGAAGGAATGGTCCTTACCTGCATTCTGCATGGCCTCGATCGGTTCCTACACGGATCTATCGGGCGACGCTTTGGTCTCGGTATTTACAGTGGAAGCAGTGTTTCGAACGAGCTCCCCCTGTCTCCCTGTCAATGTACACTATGTCTAGATCTAGCTCCGCCACGTACTATTGGCGAATAGTTCAAGTGTTTGACCGCCATTCTCATTGACACGATAGCTACCTACCTTTCTCGGCATGAGGGGTTTAGTCGCCGGACTAAGCGCTAGAATCCTATTATAGGCAGCTTGTGGGGCAGCGGCTTTAAGGACCAATAACCTCAAGGACTTGCTCAACACAAAGCCTGATAAGGGTACGCAACGCAGGTAAGCTGCAATGAAACCAGAATCAAGGGACTCCACATGATCCTTTGCTCGGACTTTGAGGATCATGCGGAAGAACTTGGTTGATGATCTACCGTTGATGATTCACCATTCTTTGCCTCTCTATACCATCTTCATCCAGCACATCTTAGTGCGAGGCGTGAGACGACTAACTCAACCCCCGCGGCTCCCACCAGAGACTTAGAGACTATTCACAGGTCCAACGTTTGGGCTCAAGCTCAACAATGCTGACCTCAACCTCATCAAGGCAGTTGGGAGCGCTGCTGCTTCATGCTAGCAAGCCCGCTTTGTCATTACTCTTTAATAGATCACGGGCCGTACCTTGTTGCAGCATCAGATATGCTGCCCGAGCCGCAGCTATCAGCACTTCTTCCGCAACTTCAGAGTTGGAAATCCCGACTGGATTCAGTGCCGTCCTTCACCCCGTTTTGAAGCCGCCCCCTCTTCAAGTTGTGGCAGCCAAAGGCAACAAGGTTAGATTTTCAAACGGCCAGGAGATTGAGGACACTACTTCTGGTGCAGCGGTAGCTTGCATTGGATATGACAGTGAGAGGGTGAAGAATGCCATGATCCGGCAGATCGACAAGTTTTCCTATTCCAATTCAATGTTTTACGGCCATCCGATAGGCGAAGAATTGGCTACGGAGCTTGTCACAAGTACCAAAGGGGAGATGTCCACAGCATATATCATGTGCTCTGGTAAGTCGCTTATGGAGTCATAGTGATAAGTTTTGACAATCTCTAGGCGCGGAAGCCATGGAATCTGCGATGAAGATGGCAAGGCAGTATTATATGGAGCTAAGCCCTCAACAGCCACGGCGTATCAACTTCATTGCTCGTGAAGGCTCTTATCACGGCTCAACTCTAGGCGCTCTTTCAATGAGTGGCCATGTCGGAAGGCGAAAGCTTTTCAAAGACATGCTGTTCACAAATATCTACCGTGTATCTGCCGCCAACGAATACCGGGGGAAGGCAGACGGCCAATCCACCGAGGAGTACGTGCAGCAGCTGGCAGCCGAACTGGATCAAAAGTTCCAGGAGGTTGGACCCGAAACTGTCTGCGCGTTCGTGGCCGAGCCTGTTGTTGGAGCAGTTGGTATTCACCTTCTCCACGTTCATGTTCTCCGCTGATCAATTCGTACCATAGACCCTTGGCACGGTCCCTGCCCCTGCTGGCTATTTTCAGGCTATGAAAAAGGTGTGCGAGAAATATGGAGCTCTCCTTATTCTGGATGGTATGTGTAGGCGACCTCTGAAGTAACCGAGGATGACTGATCATGAGCAGAGGTTATGTCAGGAATGGGTCGCGTCGGATCGCTTCATGCGTGGGAGCAAGAGGGTGTCGTCCCCGACATTCAGACTGTTGCCAAAGGCCTAGGAGGTGGATATGCACCAGTCGCAGCTATGCTCATCGACCACCGCGTGTCGAATGCGTTGAGGGAGGGAAGTGGGTATGTTACAGAAGGATGCTTACCATGACTTCAACCCTAACAAACTCGCCAGGGTTTTCTCACACGCACACACTTACCAAGGGCATCCTGTGGGTTGTGCCGCCGCGCTAGAGGTGCAAAGGATCATAAGAGAAGAAAACCTTGTCGAAAACGTTCGCGCAAACGGCGAATATCTGGGGCAGCTCCTACACAAGCACCTGGATAGTCACCCGCATGTAGGTGATATCAGGGGCAGGGGATTCTTCTGGTCGGTGAGTTCACTAAAAGCTCCAGATATAATCAACACACTTGGGGATTTTGAAGCTAACTTTTCTGAAGCTGGAATTCGTTGCCGATAAGGACACAAAGGAGCCATTTCCACTATCAGCCGGCACCGCGCGCAAGGTATATCAGACGGCGCTCAACGACATAGGTATCAGCTTATATCCCGGAATGGGCACCAAGGATGGCGTGATAGGAGATCATGTATTTCTGGCGCCTGTGTACACGAGCACGAGGGAAGACATCGAGAGGATAGCCAGAAAAACCAATGAGGCGGTAACTCAGGCATTCGAGAAGACTTGAAAGAGAGGACGCACAAGGCTACTCTTGAGTAGATTTCGGGAGGCGCAGATTTGGATACAGAAGTCCACATCCTGCTGGCCAAGCAGCACGTCCAAGCTGGCATTGATATTGGCACGAATGGCACGACTGGGAGACCAAATTGAGCTGATACCAAAGATTTTGGCCAAAGTATGATTATAGGAGGTCTGGAAAGGCGGATTCCTTTCATTTCTTGGTCAGTGTCAAACATCACGGGGGTAGCTAGCTCACACACTACCTCGAATCAACCTCAGCATCCTGCTCACATACCGCGTAGGACCATATGTAGCGAGAGATTTGGGATTTACTTTAATTCTTCTTATGGGCTCGAAGCTGTTGGGGGTGTCTCCAGAAGCCGGCGGAGTTCCTTAGCTCGCGGTGTCTTCGTTGTTGGGACGAGATCGTTCCACCTGTTCGCTTCCTATGCGCAGCTTCCATATTCGGCCCGACGGGCTTTGAAGCCTTCGACTATAAACCGAAGATGCTCTCTAATATGAGCGCTGAAACGAGAGAAAGCACCGTTTTGGTTGCATGAATGCTGGAAATCCGACGCTCAGGCTATGATGTGACGCCGATCTGGCTTATGTAAAAGGGTTCGAGTCTCGGAGTCTTTCTTACGACTTGAACAAGAATCTAGGGTATATCCAGAGCATATTCGTTGATATTTCCCGATAGCGATGAACTACTCGAAAATCCAAAATTGGGGTTCTCTCCTCACGGAAGCGTGGCTTAGGCCATTTCTGCCCGTCAGCCTGACTCACACGGCCAATGTGTGACATCCTCCCACACCACCAACCCACCTTGAATGTTCACTCTTTGAAAAACGTTGACTTGTCGGACCCAAATCACAAATTGTTTTCTTCGACGACTACAAAACTGATTACTATTCGCAGGAAGCGTTGGGCGGACTTTGTGGGTTACTTGCATCCATTGCAGGATGTCCACACTACCTCTGGAGGTTATCTTCCTCATCATTGAGGCCCTGAAGCCGTCGAATCCAAATGCGCTTCTCCCCCCGCAAGACAAGAGGACCCGAACACTTTTGAGTCTCACTCGTGTATCAAGGTCATTTTACTGGCCAGCAACCCGAGCACTCAGGGAACACTGCGCTTATTTGGACACACGTGCGCGGGCGAAGGCGTTCGCGGCCTGTTTGCAGCTGTCTCCTCCGAAATATTTGAAGGTATCAGGGTGTCAAGACCCTGGTTTGAGCGGAGTTCAGAACTTGTTCGTCAGTTGTTTCCCCGATGATGACGGATTCGTACCCTCCCAAGAAGTAATCGAGCCTGGGTTGGTCGCGCGAGTTGAGATGCTTGAGAATGTCGTCGCCCCGGAGGATCTTGTTGACCCTCAAACGTACAGCCCTGTTTCCGAAATTTCCTCCGAAACACCGCCAGACCCTTCCCCTTTGGATGACCTGGGCACTTCCCTGGCTGTTCACGATATTTTCAAAGCATTAGGGCCGAGCCTCCGCCGTCTTGTCATTGACATCCCACTTCGGACGCTGTGGCCTGAAAACGACCGCAAGCACATCAAAAAGGTTCTCTGGCGAGGCTTTGAGGCTTTGGTTCACTTGGAAGAGTTCACATCAGTATGCGACGAGCTGTTTCTATACGCATCATATCAGCAGCCTTGGAGTTTCGCGGTGTGGCCTGACCTCCGCCGACTCTCATTGTACAATCTGGACCTAAGCTCTGATACAAGTTTCGGGAGCTTTTTGATGGACATCTTCTCAGAAGAAGGACCGAAAGAGATTCAACACCTTGTCTGCCCGCGTCCTGATGGGCTAGAGGAAGGAGTCGACGCATTAAGAGAGATGTACGATTCCAATGCAAGGCGCGCTGATTCGAGGACACTAGTCTTGACACATATCGACTCGGAGGAGCTTCACCCTGAGTCGATGTTGGAGAACAAGTCTCTTAGAAATCTCATCTTCGTCCAGAAACGCGTCCCTAGGCCTCCAGTCTCGGACAGCTCGGAAGACCTGGACAATTGCGCCCCTAGTCCATCCGATATTGTACAGCATTGGACGCGCACCCATGCCTTGCAGGGCACACTGTGGATCGAGTGTTCAAAAATAGCGACTTAGTTCGAGAAAATTTGTGTTCTAACTTACGGATATTTCTGTCTATACTTCCGGAGGACTCAGGATGGCATCTGTAACTAAGGGGTATTGGTCCGCCAATTTCGACAGACCGCGTAACTGGGCTAGGAAGGCCTTTTTCTGACTGTTCAAAAGCTCTTTGAACCTTCTTAACACATACTCTCGTTCTTCCATATATTCTCGGATGTATCTTCGTACTGTTCATGGTATGGAATTCGCATTCATTTTGGGGATGGCGTTCATGGCAGCGTGACTTGCTGAGGTTTCGGAAGAGTGCTCGTCCTTCGACTGAATTCCAAGAAATTTCCCCATCGACTCTTTCCAGTTCTTTGAATGTTTCCTATCAGTAGTGCCGCCCTATCGCTCTTTGATGTCCCGCCTCCACCTGAGAAAGCAGCTTCGGTGAGGCCGCAACCAACGCTTATGCGCTTCTCGATGGAAAATATAGTCCAGTGTGGTATAAAGTAAGCGCCAAAAGCCCGAGCTGTCTTGAATATCCTTCTACTATCTTCCCCGGTCTTTTGTCATTCTTCCATTCTCCAGTGGTTGGCTGATGTGGTTTCGTCGGTTTGGTGAGTTTGCGCTTCGGATCGATTAGGGCCCGAGACTCGTACTCGCAGGAGAAAGGAGGACATTCACTGGGGATTTAGTATGCAAAAGTTATGTGCATAGCAATTCCATGATGTGAAGTCTCTTTTCTGATGAGGGAAGATATCGGTTCGTATCCGTGGAAGCTCGGGTCGTTCTGTGTGTATGGGGACTCGTTTGTCGATGTTACGGGAAATATTTCTTGCCCTTGAGTTTTTTTTCTAACACGAACAAGATTTTCGCGGGGTATTTCCCTTTCCTTGTCTACACACACGGCGATTACAGCCCGCCTGTGACCCTTTCAATCAAACTGTCACAAGCAAGGTATGGTATGGTGCCTCCCTTCGTGACACAGTCCGCTTACCTCACCACCTGAAGTCTGTTACCTTGTGCTCTTCATATGCTGAACCATAGCCGATCAGTGTGGCTCCATCGTCCATATGAAGTCACCCTGAATGTTACTAGATGTTGAAATAGCTGCCATGTAGAAGATCCGACTTTTTCAGTTGGCTCTGCCCTTCCTGATCATCTTCACCCCACAAGTAGACATGCCCAAAGAAAGTCTTGGAATGGAAGCAAACAAAATGAGCGGCCTCTTCTGTCTTCTCTCGTTCTTTGGCCTTTTCCAAGCAATATCCGTTCCACGGATTAGGAGTCAAGTCGAATAAATCAAGAGTAGTAAGCTCCTGAGAGTATCCGTATCCTATAGGGTCACATTTCTCCCTGGTGGTGTTCTCGCCCCTGTGCTCTTATGGATATATCGTCATAGGCCTCACAGGTCCGCATGTTCACTTTATCTTTCGTGACTCTTGCAGGCTTCGGTTTGGGATTCTTGTTTGAAGTCTGCTCTTTCGCGGTGGAATCTTCGTCATCGTGTATATTCTGAAGTGTCCCGTGGGACCTGGGTATTTCTTTGACATTCGGACGTCATGTCCTCCTGTACTTCGGTTTCGAGCCTTTTTCAATGTCTCGGATCCTTGTCTAAATCTTGTGGGTCGGTCTAGCTCTTGCGACTCGTTCAAATTCGGTGTGGCCAGGTCGTATGCCCTGATCTCTTGGCTCGGATCTTATTTTTGAAGTTTCTTCTCAGCTCAGAGCCTGCGGTTTGTTCAATTCTCCTTTGGGGTATCGTCTCTCTGAGTCGCCACTTCTGGGCCAAGCTATTAGCCTCTGACTTGGAAATACCACTGAGCGCTGAAGAGAGCTTTCACAGGCCCTTCTGATCAACCGTTCTTCGTAATCAAAACAGAAAAGGAATGGCTTAAACTCTGGTAAACCGAGACTTAATGAAACCGAAGGCACATCTCTTCTTGTTCTGGCTTCAAGGACGGCCCTGTCCTTACTTGCGGCACTCCTGAAGTTTCAGCCTCAAGCTGCTATCAGGACGCTTAGGAAGATCGTATTCGCGCGCGTTGAGCCAGAACAGATCCTGCGAGTCTGACAACGGCCCGTTCGAAACCTTTTGTATTTCACTCTAGTGGAGTTGCTCTCTCGTAGACGCCGCTTCCGTTTTGATTGTATACTCAAGAGAAGAAGGAAGGGTCCCAGGTCCCGGCTTCTGGAAAGAAGTTGAAGCTATTTCTTCCTTTCGCCGCCACGGGTTCGACGCCCGTGGTAGACGGTAAGGCCTGATGAAGACCTTCTTCTACCCATGTGAGCTCGTCTTGCTTTTTTGTAACTCTCTTCCGTACGAAAACTTAGTTTTGGCTCAGCTGTAAATGGCTTTGAGTGCTGACCGTCGCTCAGAGTCGTAGTCTTTGGCCTCAGCGACCCTCGGGCGGGTCATTAGAGGTCCGCTACCATCCTTGACGACTCAAGATCTCTGTTTATAGGGCTCTTAATTGCTATCGGGTATGTCTTCTTTGTCAAGTCGTTCGCGCTCGGGGTCTGGTCAAAATCGAGGAGGTGGCGTGGACGTTGCCTCTCAGGATCGTGGTTCTGTTCCGATCCTAAAGGTGAGTGCGATGATCCTTGGTCTCTGGGGCTTATCAACCTCAGACTCTTTGTCTCCTCTTATCGAATGCCTTGAGAGTCGCTAGTTGTGGTTCCCCAGCTCAGCGTGATGATCATCGTTCAACTCTGCGAAACCAGGCTTCTTCATCTGGCGAAGCCAGATCTGCCAGGCCATACGGCTAAAGGCGACAACTTCGAGACTGAAAGACGTAAAAGTCTCTTAACTTCGACGCTTCGGTCACCGATAGCGTTTCTTCCTGGCTACTTGCTGCTGACAGCGACCGATGACAAACTGAGGCGAGGAAGAAGCATCGCTTCAGGGTACAGAGCTCGCGGAAGACGAGGAAATGGAACATGAAAGTGCCCTTTCATTCTTTGACGCAGCTTATTTGTTGTAGTTAAGAACTTTGCTTAGGATTCGGCGTTTGAGGAGGGTTGGGTTTGACAACCACCCCCGAGCAAACTCGGCCGGCCGGCTAACCTTTCCCCCACTGCCTTCACCACACCACAAAACAGCCTTTGAGCGCTTCAAAACACCTCTCGTTTAATTCACAGATCTTTGTGATACCCTATGAGTATTGTGAGGCATACAAGAAGTCCGGTGACTGAGATTCAGTCCTTGGGCTTCAACACCTTACTACAGCCCCCTCCCCCGCTCACCTTGATCTATCTCGTCGCACTGGGCTTCAATGCTCTGTAGGGAGCGTTTCACTGTACTATGGATCCCTCAGGCATTCTCACTAGCGTATGCAACTTCCTTGGCAACTCTAGACGTCTGGTGTCAGTCAGGGTGGCCCAGACCGACACTCGAGTATGGGCAAAAGGGCGGGGAGGCTCCAGCGTGAGGCTGCCCCCAACTAAACACTCACTCTATGTTTTCTGGGTGCTCCTCACTATCGTCAAGTGTCAAAATCTTCTCCCTCTTCCACCTTCCTTCACCTTCCTTGCAAGCTTTGCACTTCAACTCTTGCAACACCGCAACTCCAACGCTGCCAGACTTGATAGCTCAACGCCCTCCTGAACACTATTCAGCATCTTCAAGTCTTTGAAAGCTTCTTCCCTTTGAGATTCCTCGTTTAATTCAGCTTCATCGGCTCGCTGCGTTGTGCTCGCTCGCGTTGCTGCCACAACGAAGTTGCTTTGCAAGCCTACCATCAACTCCCTCATCACCTACCTCCCTCAAACTACTTTCTAACACCAGGAATCTTCATCTACTATGGCTTCTCAGTCTAAGGTATTTCTTCTTGTTCTTCAACACGTCGGGGTGCGGGCAGCACCGCGGTCGGCCTCACGGTCGGTCGCCGCCGCTCCCTCCTCCCTCACCCTTTTCCATCTCCACCCACCTTCATGACAGCCCCAGACTCACAGACGCTGACTGCTCTTCGATAGATGTCTCTGTCGACCGACGACAAGGCCACGAGGCCTGTAAGCATTCTCAAGAAGTCTGCGTCTGTCGATCAACTCATCGCCAGGATGGAACAGTCCTCCGACGAGGAGGACGGGGCCCAGCACTCAGGCGCTAGTGGTGAGTAACTCCTTTTCATACACTTCAAACACCCTCTATCCATCATTGAAGTTCATTGTCTCCCATGATCTTGACTATATCAAGAGATCCTCGGGCGCGCGTTCGTTAGAAGCGAACGCGTGCCTTCACCCCAGCCACTCTCCTCTCCTTGACTCCCTCCAGACCCTCACGCACAGGTCTTCTCAAACAGTTGTACCTAACATACACAGGCGTCATGCTCAGAGGCGCTAAGAAATGGGCGTCGACCTCACGCCTCAACGTGTAAGTCTAGCCCTCTCGCCGAGCACCCAGTGCGTGATCGCTTGAGGGTTGCTCGAGTCCAAGCTCGGCCCTGCTCACTGAATTATGAACAGGCACGACGGTCGCATGTCCGACGATGACGCTCAAGACTATAAAGCTCAGGACGAAGACGCTCAAGATGATGACGAAAACGATGGCGATCTCGCTGACTCCGTGGACAATGCTCCCCTCGAGTCCGTGGAGGACGGCTCCATCGAGCAGGGTGGGACTGCTGGCAGAGAGCTTGTGCCCGCCCAGCCCGCTACCAACATTGACGCTCAGGGTATCTACCCCTCGACTGCCTGTATCTTCGTTGCAAAGTAAGTGTGCTACTCTGTTCACGACTCCTGGAGCCTCTCCTAACACCACACCCTAGTCTCGCTCAACGCATGGAGGACGCTGAACTAGAGGCCGAGGTCACTCGCGTCTTCAGTCGCTTTGGCACCGTCTTTGTCAAGATCCGTCGTGACAACCGGAAGCAGATGCCTTTTGCATTCTGCCAGTTCACCCGTGATGAGGATGCGCTCACTGCCCTTGAGCACGGGAAGGGCGAATGGATCTTCGGACGAACATGCCGCACCGAAAAGGCGAAGGCAAACTGTAAGTGTTCTATCAACATCGTCAAGTCTTCTCCTCACACTGTCCAACAGCCATCTTTATCGTCCATCTGAAGCGTGGTGGTGAGATGCCCTACCAGCAGGTCCACGACCTCATGTTCCCGCATGGCGCCATCTCACGCATCGAACCCCTGGACCCAAAGGTCCAGAGCTCCAAGGGCCTCCCACCTGCCTGGGTCGTCTACTTCCAGATGTACGACGCGGGTCGCGATATCATGCGTGTAAGTCTTTTGCTGCCCCCGACCTGCACTGGCTGGCGACTTATACTGACCATCGCCAAAGGCTGTGAAGGCGTCTGGGACGGCCTTCCGCAAGTACGTTGTCTTGCCCTACGAGCCGGATAAGGAGTCGGCCCCTCCAGCGGTTCGCACGCATCAGATTGACCGTATGGCCCAGCTACGCCGCTATCAGGTCGATCGCCGATCGGTGTACATGGGCAATCTACCCCACGACACTGACGAGAACGAGCTGAGAATCATGGGTGAAAGGTTCTGTACAGTTATGGGTATCGAGGTGCATAGGAACCGCTACGGCGACGGTAGCAGTGAGTTTTACCCCCTTTAGCCCCTAACGAAGCGCTTTCGAAGCTTACTATTCTTTAGTCCAGACTATCTTCGCCTTTATCGAGTTCGTCCGCCCTGATGCAGTGGATGATATGGTCTGCGTATATGTAAGACGCTCTTCACCGTAAGATCCCCCTCCTTAACTAATATATTCTCAGGACGGCCGCACAATCCGCGGCACGATCATTCGCGTCAGGCGTAAGGAATCTCGCTCTTTTGGAGCCAGCCCCGTCCGCCACCAGCTCCCTGATCCGCCTGCGAGCGTTTCAGCTGGTCCCTCCCCAGCCTCTCGTCTGTCTGGATCTCTTGGTCGCTCGATGGTTCGAACCCCCGTTAGAAACCAAGACTTTGCTCAGACCGTTGGACACTCCGCTGGTGCCATGAATCTGGACTCCACTGCTTCGGATCCCTTCTACACTGGCTCTCCCTCTGCTACTGGAGCTGGTCGATCGCAGCGTCTCCCCGTCCCACCCCGTACAAGCTCTCGCCGTGCCCCCCTTCCGGCCAACTTTCGCGATGGTGCCGCCGCTGCCCCTGAGGTCAGTCCTGCTGCATAGGAGCAGACACAGGATGCCGAGGGTTCACACCAAGATAACGCAGCATCCCGTCGGACTGATGCTCGCCATCCTTCTGACTCTGGTGGCATGTCGCACCCGTCGATGCTGCAGCCTCCACCTTTCCCATCCTTCCAGTACCCTGCCATGACGGGCATGCCGTACACCATGCAGTACGGCGGACAGTACGGAGGCTACTACGCTGGCCCCTACCAGTACCAGCCCGGCTACTGGGTGCCCAATGAGCACCACGGTCCCGTCTTCCAGCAAGCTGCGGGCGGTCCACCGCCTCCCACCCCTCCTGGCAGGGCAGAGAGCTCTGATGGTGATGCTGCTGCAGCAACGTCGGATGGATCCCAGGGCGACCGCCAGGAAGTGGCCAGCGCTCACTAGGCGAGGTTTACTACATGTCGCTACGATTCGTGCTCGCTTCGCTTGTGCTTTGCTGTGAACTCGCTGCAGCTAATAGTATCTCGCTCGAATCTGGCTATTGCTTAGTACCTACTTCGCTGAATCTACCTAAAGCTTCGCTGCTACTTTCTTTACGTTTCTTTACTTAGTCTGGTTTCCGTTGGTTTCTCTTAAAGGGAGTTTAGGGGACTCTCGGGCACTTTTTAGATCACGTCCTAAGGAAGGGGTCTAGATAGTCGCGCCGCAGTTTAAAGTTCGAAAAGAGCAATTCTCGCTCTCGCAGAGATGTTTCTTCCCAGTGAGGTTAACCAGGATCGAAGACTTCGGCTTTGAGGTTTTAGGGGTCTGCCTGACCCTCGGTCTGCAGATACTAACAGCTTCGAGCGACAATATTATCCACCACAGCCTCTTCCAAGAACTACGCTCATCAGGCAAGAAATCCACGGTATGTTTCTGATGCATCTGATCAGCCTAATCGTTAACACCTTATTCAGGTATTCTCACCACGATTACCTCCCCGAAGAGACGGCTAATTCCATCTTCCTTCCCCGGCGCGCCAGTCTCCCATTCTGTCAGCAGCTGCCCGAGCCGAACGCCAAAAGCCTATAGCGGCCTTGGCGCGTGATGAGCGGTTTTCCTTTCCTACACCAGCGCTCGCCACTTTTTCTCTCAATCTTTCATCTTCACCAAGATTTTTCAGTTACTCGACGCAAGCGATCGCGCACGCCGCCAACATGGGACAACCTTCTTTTGAGGCGTCAAACGCCATCATCTACCTCACTTATGGCGTTTTCCTGTGAGTCTGCATTGCCTGCTGTGCGCGCACATGGGAGCTTCATGAGAGGCTCGCCACTCTACGTGCGACCGAGCAAGCGCGGTGGAAGATAAGAATAGAATGCAGGATAGGTTGCTGATATTTGCGACAGGGTCATGGGCACGCTGATTGCCTGGCGCATGCACGAGCGCAAGGCGGATTTCTTGAGCGCCAACAGGACGCAAACTGGTAACACATGCCTTTGCACCCTTTAAACCATGTGGATGGCTTTCGGCTCCTCGTAGCTTTGCTCACATCTTGCGTAACCTCAGGTGGAAGCAAGGTCAAACAAGCATGCGAGGAAGCGCAGGGAGTCAAATGGCAGGAGGTGTAAAAACAGAACATTGGCTAACACCAAACAGCGTTTCCTCTGGCCCTCAACTTCATCGCTTCGGGTGAGTGAAGCACTTTGCTTTGCGACGATTCGAAGCGGTAGCAGAATGAACATGATCGCCAAAGACAACACCTCTGCAAAGAGGCAAATCGGACGATGTGATCACATACGTTGGGCCACGAGGCAAGAACTTCACAGAACATCGAGTGCAAGACGCGACTACAAGGTTCGTATCAATACCTTCTCATCATCTTCTCCCCTCCCCTTTGCGACGCCTCACCCTCCCTCCTCCTTTCCTCCCGTCACTGGGAACCAAGGACGGAGCTGGGCTGGGGCTGGTATGTACTTACGGGCTACGGCCGTCGCACAGGGCGAGGGGAGACGATGCGGCTCACTACGGGCGCTGAGTCGACACTTTGCGACCGCCATCCAACTCTCTGCTCCTAGAGCATGAGCAGGGGAGATGGTGGGCGAAGTGGCCGGCGAAGCTGAGATTGTACCGTTACACTCGATCAAGTTAATGCTTGCGTGGGAAACGTGCTGCCGCTTCTACTCCCTCTCCCCCCTAACCCCACGCTCACCATACTGACCCATCCGCAGCGCTTGGTTCCGGCATCTTATTCTCGTACCCTGAGCTCGCCACCATTGCAGGCGTTCAGGGCGTCGTCGTATACGCCTTCTCCTCCGCGGTGCCTATGCTCCTGTTCGGCGCGCTGGGACCGATCATCAGGCGCAAGTGTCCGGAGGGCTTCGTGCTAACTGAGTGGACGAGACAACGATATGGCACGGTTGCTATGCTGTATCTCAGTTTCATGACGTTGGTCACGTTGTTCCTGTACATGATCAGCGAGCTTTCGGCCATTGGACAGGTCGTCAACCTGCTCACCGGACTGGATGGACTACCGGTTATTATTGTTCAGGTTGTGGTTACCACCATTTACACCTGTAAGTTGCTCATGAGTAGAGGCGTTTGTCTCTTCCTGCAGGGCATTGGACTAATGGAACGCAGCATTGGGCGGCTTCAAGATTTCCTTCCTCACCGACGTGGTCCAGGGTTCCATGGTGATGGGCCTCATCATCATCGCAACAATCACAATCGGCGTGAAGGTCGACATCAAGCCCTCTCTCGTCGAAGACTCCGAACTCCTCAAGCCCTCGCTCCTCGGCTGGCAGATCATGTACATCCTCCCAGTCGCGGTCTTCACCAACGATTTCTTCCTTGCGCAGTTCTGGCTCAGGACGTTCAGCTCAAAGACGGACAAGGATCTCTGGATTGGTGTCTCCATTGCCACGGCTGTGTTGTTGGTCATTGTTACCCTGGTTGGGTCGACGGGTCTAATCGCTACGTGGAGTGGTGCTTGGCCTGGTGATCCTCCCCAACTGGGCTCCGTGGCTTTCTTCTCCCTCCTCAACGCACTTCCCTCATGGGTTGTGGGCATCATCCTGGTCATGGTCGTCGCCCTGTCGACCGCGGCATTCGACTCGTTCCAATCCGCCATGGTTTCCACCGCCTCCAACGACCTCTTCCGCAACAAGCTTAACATTTGGATCGTCCGCGCTGGTGTCGTTCTCATCACTATTCCCGTCGTCGTCCTCGCTCTCAAGGCCCCCTCCATCCTCCAGATCTACCTCATCTCCGACCTCGTATCCGCGGCCGTCATCCCCATCCTCTGCCTCGGACTGAGCGAAAGGTGCTACTGGTGGCGCGGCTTTGAGGTCGTCGTCGGCGGCCTGGGTGGTTTGTTCACCGTCTTCCTCTTTGGATGTGTCTATTACGGCAACGCGAGGGAGGGTGCGGAGCTGTTGATTCTTCAGCAGGGGCTCTACACCGGCGACTGGTCGGCTTTCGGGGCTTTCGTCGCTGCCCCGGTTGGGTCTTTCCTCTGGGGCTTCGGTGCCCTAGGCTTGAGATTGAGTTTCCAGTGGTTCATGTGCAAGCGTAAGGGCACCAGGTTCGACGGCCTCGACCGACCGATTGAGAGCGAGCCGGTTGGTGATGTCACTTCGGAACATCAAATCGTTGATCCAAAGGGACCTGGCAGGTTCTTCTAAGCCTGCTCCAACGCCATGCGTACTTGTGAGAGTAAGGCGCTTTGGTTCGAAGTGGTTGGAGAATGACGGGTGAGTGGATGGTGTTGGCTAGAAAATGGAGTCTGAGGGGGACGTTAATCAGTGGTATTCGAAATGTTCGACGCATTGATTAGAGAATATAATTCAAACATCTTGATGTGCGAGCCTCATTATTCGCTGCTTCATTGATAAGCACGTTGTGTCAGAAAGAGGCTGGTGCGAGTTTCGTTCGACGCGGGCTTTGCCCATTATCTTTGTCGCTTATGCCCGTGGACAAACGCCAGTTACAGTATCTTCGTAGAATATACAAATGATGGTACAGTCATTCATACACATTCCCCTTCTTCTATCCCAGGTCGCCTCTAAGCCGTCTTCTTCTTCTCCTTGGAGTTCTTCACCTTCCACCCGGCCATCTCGATCTGCCTCTGCTTGATCATCTCCATATCGTCCCGAATCGCCTTGAGTGTCGTCGGCTCCGTGGTTCCCCAGATCTGCCAGTCGGTTATCGGCCGCCACAGGGCCTTGCTGTACTCTCGCTTCAGAACGACGTACTCGACCCCATCCCGCTCCCTCTCGCTCCCGGGCACCGGCTGGTTGAGGGCCATGTTCCACTTGCTACTCCGCTGCGTCGAGGAGATGGCCACGACGGCCTGCTCCGTCAAGACCTCGTTGTTCTTGGAGTTCATCGGGATGATCATATAGCTCTTCAACTTGGGGCTCCCGCTGTACTTGACGAGTTCCCACCGAACTCCGACTCCCCTGCTGCGCTTGTCGATCGCGTTGTTGTACTGGCTCGCGAGGTGCGGCGTGCAGACCTTCTTTATCGTCTCCTTGTCGCCGGCGGCGAACGCTTCGAGAAGTTCGCGGTACATGATCTTCGCGGTCGGGGGAATCTTGGACAGGCGGGCCTTGAACTGTGGTCGTGTCTTCCAGTTCATCATGCTGTCAAGCTTGGTGCCGAAGATAAGGGCTACGCTGTTGAGCCAGCCACGGAAGCGGTACCAAAGGTACGCGAGCTTGTCTTTGGGCGAGGAGGGGAGTTGGGTTAGGGGGAGGGCGACGAATGTAGCTGCTAATTGTTACTTTGAGAATCTTCTACGCGTTTTCCCCAACCAAAGACCAACTGAGGTCCACTGGCCGGCGGAACAAAACCAAACGTACTGGGAATCAACGGGTTCATCCCCTGGCTCAGCGCATACTCCATGCTCTTCTGCTGCTGGTTCGCAATGGTCGCATCCTCCGATATCGGTTGTTGAGCTTCGCTTCTGGCCACGCCATCCTTAACACCGCGGCGAGCGAGCCGGGCTGTCGCGTCGGCTTTGGAGTGTCTGTTGCGGAGGAGGATGTACGACGGTGGATGAGACAAGGTCGAGGGCAGAAGCGGCCGCCTCAGGACCGAGGCGGTTGTGAATTTGAAAGGGAGCGACATTGTGCTTCGTCGGAGTCGAAAGCACAAGAAAAGGGGGCGTTACCGGCAATGCGCCGTCATAATCGAGGTCTGGCGATTATAGATGCAGACTCTTGGACGAGACGGGAAGAATTTCGAGATCGTCGGATTGTGCCGGCTGAATGTTGGCCCGTAGCGACGCACAGGCTCAAGCACCGTTGTGGGACACATTGGTGACCGACGTTCCCTTTTTCGGGTGAATGACGGGTGTCAATTTCGGATCGTCAACCTCATACGCCGGCTTCGAGCTTCGGGAATCAAGACCACATCCAACGTATTTCAACTCACCAGCCCCTACGATACCCCGTTCTGATTTCATTTGCGTCTGTCGCTTTCTGACACAGGAAGCTCATGACCCACGCCTCACGGTGAGCCAATTGGCTCTTCCTCGCTCCGGCGCATCCACGAATACCCAGAACCACATCCCACCATGAGGCCGACACCACCGCTGCTCGTGAAGAGCATCATAGGGCGGAGCTTCGATGAGATGGTCCGAAGAGGCAGCATAGGTACAGATTGATTCTAGACCCTGTGGCGCAGGTCTAAGCAGGAGCTAACATTGGACGCAGCCTGGAATCTCGAAGCCGTCAAGGGACCCCAAGCTCCCCGCGAGCTTTACACCTTCAATAATGAAGCCGACGTATCGAGCTGCATTGTTATGTCCGACAAAATCATACACGGCTTCTCAAAATCACACCTCGACCTAATAACCCCCACCTCGCCAACCTCAACCTCGACCTCCTCCATCGCGCCGAAATCCTCTCCCTCCGACCCCAAGTCCTACGCCCGCTTCCACGGAAGCATCTCAACGCAGCTACCACCCAACACGCCCAAGATCAAGCGCACAGGCTACGCCGGCTTCAGGACGCCGGACCAACCACCCACACTGTTTGGTCGCGCCTTCTGGGACATTGACCCGTACACCTATCTCGCGCTGCGGATCAAGTCCGATGCCAGGAGCTACATGATCAACGTACAGACAGAAGGCGTCGAGCCGACGGACCTACATCAGCACCGCTTATTTGCGCGGACGCCGGGACAGTGGGAGACGGTGTTGGTCAGGTGGAATGATTTCGTGAGGACGAACTACGGGTTTGTGATTGAGCCGCAAACAGAACTGTTGAGACAGAAGGTCAAGACGGTGGGCATCGGGCTGACGGATAGGGTGGAAGGACCATTTGAGCTGTGTATCGAGAGGGTGTGGGCTACGAATGGGGAGAAGGGGGCAAGGCTGGTGGGTAAGGGAGACGTGGGGGAGAAGGGAACCCCTGGTACCGAGGTTGAGGAGAGCGAGTTGAGGACGAAGGACGGAAAGAAGGTTCACTGGTAGTCTCTCGTGGCTTTCACACTTGCCATAGGCCGAGGATGATGTCGGAGAGCGTTGATCTGATATGCGGACATTCAGGGGACAGTATTGCCCCTTTAACAGAATATTGTAGAAACAACCCCGAACTCCGGTTCATGTACACATAATACGTATCAGGCCGAGCACCTAAACTCCTTCCTCCTTTTTCATGATTCACCGGTCCCCCAGACTCAGCAACTCAGCACTCTTCTTCAAGCTGACGTACGCAGCCGCATAGTTGGCAGCCAGCTTCATGTCCCCGCTCAGCTTCATGATCATGGCCTTCTTCGCCATCATCTCGCACTGTTTACCCGCGTCCTCGATGCTCGAGTACCAATCGAAGGCCTTGTTGACCGCCGCGATGGCAGCGGTCATGTACTCTGTGCGCTTCTTGCTCTTAGGCTCTTCCCTGCCTGCGAGGCCCATGCTGGCATCCGCCAGGTACGAATACAGGACGGCATTCATCTCGGAGGTTTCGCACTCGAGGGCGCGTGGTAAGACGGCGGTGAGGATCGACGAAGCGGCAGAGAACTCTCCCAGGGAGATGAGGATGTTCGACAGTTTGCCGAGGGATTGCCAGAGTTGAGGTAACAGGCGAGCACGCCAGGAGAGGCTTGCTGCCTTCATGGCGATTGAGAAGCCGCGCTGTGGTCGGCCAGCTTTTTCGAGAAGGTGAACTTGCCACAGCAACAAGCGGATGCGGAGGCAGATGTCGCGGTTTTCCTCGCGGAGTTGGGAGATCATGCTGTCGACCTTTGAGTACGCCGTCTGCAGATCACCTCGCCGTTCAAGGTACTCCAGATGATATGTGTCGATGAGGATTGCAAGGTCCGTTTCTAGGTCATCATGCTTGGACTGCATGAGCTGGTCGAGGAGTTGCTCCGCGCCGCTGAGGTTTCCATGCCTGAGGTCACGCTTGAGTTTGATGATGCCTCGGTATTTGTGCCAGTATTCGCTCGCTTTCCACGAGCGCAGGCAATTCTCATCCAAGCTCTCGAGTCGCTGAAGGGCTTCCTCGTATTTGCCCTTATATGCGGCTATCATTGCCAAGCATGTGCTGTGTTTCAATTCGTTGTCGAAGCTCGAACTTGAGGCATGGCACTTGAGGAAGACTTCGGAGGTGACGGAGCTGAGGTGCGCCACTCCCAGACGGTCCCAGAGTGCGCTGTACATTGAAAGGTGGGTGCCGGCCATCTCCTTCATGTTCCTCTCCACGCTTATCTGGGAGCTCCTGACCATAGCTTCGACAGCCGTGGCGATGCTGTCTCCGTTGACGAGTCCGAGCTTCGCCTCGGAAACCAACACCGAGCTCCAAAGAGACCACATGCCGGTTTCCTTAGCCTTAACTCTCAGAAAGGCCAGACTCTCTTTTCCAGAACCAAGTGTGCTGTTCGACTCCAGCTCTTTCATCAGTTCTGGACGCGCCCTCCCGAAGTGGAAAAGCCAGTTCAGAGCAAAGTTCAGGCACGTCATGTCCCTACTCTCTCGTGCTGTTGAAACAGTCTCCAACATGGCGGCGACGGCCTCCTTGTAGCAACCGAAGTCTGACTGGAGAACAGCGAGGTTCATGAGGGCGTAGTGATAGAAGAATCGGTCGCGGGACTGCATGGTGTAGTCAAAGTATCGATGTAGGAGGTCGAAGGCGGTAGTGTAATCGCCGGCTCGCCATGCTTCGAGGTAGCTGAGTAGATGTCAGTAGCTGCACTCTGAGGCTTTAAAATCGAGCATACTTGAGGTAGTGCGTCAAGCTTGGAATGACGAAGCTATCGTGGAGGAGGTCTTGGAACTGATGTCGAATCTCCACTGGTACCCGGCCGCCGTACTCTGTGAGACTGTAAGCATCCTCCTGAAGTATAGCGCTCGAGCAGGACGTACTCTGCATCTTCTCGATCTGGAACTCCAGGAGAGTCTCAATATCATCGGTGCTGACGGGTAGAGTGCCCTGTCCACCAACCAGCATATCCCCATATGCCACCGTTGCCAGAGTAGCCGCATCCTCCGGGTCCCAGTCTGCCCTCCCATCCGGCCACAGCACCTTGTCGAAGCTTGTCCTCTCAAATCCCGACACCTTCCTCCTCAGATAATTTGCTGTCGGCTGCCGGTATCTCACAAAATCTTTCCAAAGCTCAGTAGTATCGTGCCACCTCAGGCGCCCCAGCTCGACCCTGGCTCGCCTCACAAAGGCTCCAAACAGACTGTTCTTGGCCAACTTGATACCTGGCTCAGGCTCCGGCGTCCCACCGCCGTTCTCTTTCCGCAGTTCGTTCTTGCTTTTTGCCAGCATGCCGCTCAGATTCTCAAAGAAGACATGCATCTCATCCAGGCTGTCAATGGCCCACAGCTTGCCGAGGAATTGATCCCAGAGCTTGCGCCCCGGCATGCCCATGACGAAGGCATAGCTTCCCAGCAGTTTCTCGAAATCCTTGATGCTGACAACCAGCGAGACGGTGCGCTCGGCTTTGGACCATTGCGCGTGGTTGCTGGGGGTGGACGCGTTGGTGGGTGACGCGGGGCGGTCTGTGAAGTGGGATGTTATGAATGAGAGTACGGGCACCGTGGCGTCGCCGGGTACGGCCTCCTCGGTGTAGAGTTCTATGAGGGCTAGCAGTCCGATTTTGGCTGGCGTCAGGTAGCGAGCCATGGCGATTGGGTGTGCGAGGTACTAGGTTTCGTTTCGCACTCAACATGTTGCCGACAGAATCCTAGGTCGTGTCTACTTCACTCGGTCGTGAGTGGATCCCCGTCTCCAGATACCCTGCTTCAATCGCAAACATTGGCTTACTGGCTTAGATGTCGAAACTAACAAACAAGTTATAGTATAGTGTTGTCCAAATATTGGATGACTAGATTCTGAAGCTCTGAACCAGCATGCGCACATAGCCTGCGCACGCGACGAAATCAGGTGAATTTTGCTTTGTGGTTTGTCAGTTCGGGAGAACTTAAAGTATCCAACTTTGTTCTTTGCGTCTTTCTTTACGTCGTTGATACGTAATCTATGCGTCTCCATTTTTGACAGAGCTGATTTGTTTTGAACATGTTCTTCTTCTTTTTTTTGGTTTCTGCGAAACTAACCAAGGAGACAGATTCCACGCACGGCATAATCTATCTGCTGACCACACCGCCGACTTACTATATTCCTCTCAGTCGTCTAAGCTGCCGTCATCAATATAAATTCCTCGGGTATTTATTGACCGTGCTAAGCATAAATATGAAGTGGTTCCCCGTGGCCATAAGCGATCGAGCTTCATCTAAGGTGGTAGCTCTTTGAAAGCTCACATCTAGCTGGGGGGGTTTTTTTTTTTCACGCAACCGATGGGTTCATCTTGCTGCAGTGAGAACCTATGCAACATGGCATTGAGCTCAACACGTGGGAGCGGTTAAGTCACCAACCTCGAATGCCATCGCTTTGGGCGTGGGAGGGTCGAAGCTTGAGGCAGCCGGCGAGCCTCTGGGAGACCCCATGTGCCCAGTCTGAACCGATGCTGTATCCGATTGTACCCCAGTAATCTTGTGAGTCGGCTCGGAGGAAGGTCTTTCAAATGTCTCAAGAGATACTGGTAGTTTTCTAGCTGTGAGACAGCTATTGCCACGCAGTTCCTCAGCGTGATCCTGCGACATGGCAGGGTCCAGACTGGGCCACGAATAAGAGTGTGTCAACGAAGCGGGTTCAGGTGTGCTTCGGTCGCTCGTTGAGGCATCTGAGTGTTGCCCGTGCACAGGACAGTTGGAGCATGAAATGACTTCGATCCTTTCGTACTGAACCGGGTTTGGCGGATGATTGGAAGACCTCGACGATCGTCTCCCACTCTGAGTATGACGTCCGCTCTCTCTGGATTCTTGTCTGCTGACGCGAGTATGAAGCTGGTTATTCAAGATGGAGTCTTTCGAAGAGGATCTGCCTTGGTTCAGGTCATCGCTTTCCTTTGCTCGAGGCTGACGTCCACGACTGGTAGTCCGCGGGCTGGCCTGCACCGGGGTTGCTTTCGTTGATCCTGAAGGGTTTCCTCGATTCTTAGAGTCGGTGCCCGCATCCAATGGTGTAGCTCTAGGATGCTGGAGAGAGCTGGCTGGAGATGACGAGTGGTGGGATCTCTTAGCGTCGGGGGTGTTAGAATTGCGTCGAAAAATACTCGGACTCGCAACAATTGGGATCATATGAGGGTCCGCTAGACTAAGATCTGTGGAATCACTCGGCCGGCTACGGCTACAGTTTCGTGATTTTGGTGACCGAGGCCGATCTACAGCTTGCGGCAACCCATTCCCGTTCGCTTGGATAGGGGGTTCTCTTAGCGCGCTGGCCGAGCTCGAGCGCTGAGAGATTTTCTGAAGCTGTGACCCTCTCGCAGGACCAGTGTTGCGTGTGTTGATGGTCGAGCTAGCCCGTTTCAGTGGATCGAGTCGGCTCGAGCCACGAGGTTCGGGTGAAGAATGAAAGGAATGGCTCTCGGGTGTTCCGGCAGCATCCACTTTGTCAATTCGGTTGATAGAATCTCGAGTCGTATGATCTGCTCTTTTGGAGACAACTGTCCGCTCAGGGGGTGACCTTGATGTAGTCGCCCGAAGCGGCGGGTTGCCGGTCACTGATTCCCGAGCTCTCATGTTTTGTGTCTTGTTGGCCACTTCTGCGGGTTCACGGCCCGACTCCATAGTCGTGGAAATCTTAGACCAGGGAAAGGGTTCTGGTCTCTTGCCAATGACTGTCCCCGCGGTCCATGTGCTTGCAGATTTGAACGACGGGTTCGGATGAGAATCGGTCGGCTGCCAGGGAACCGTGGACGTGTTTTCCGAAGGGGTGACGGGGCTCAGGCTTTCGTAGTGATCGATAGTAACATTGCCTCCGTATATGCGTTTCTCGGCCTCCCACCGACTGTCAGGATACCCGCTTGGCTGGGTGCTGCTATGCGGGTAGGGTGTACTATCCTCTGGAGGTCGGGGATTTGAGCGTACAGTTTGAATCGAGGCTTCAGAGTTCTGTGACTTGAAGGAGTGAACTGACATTGCCGATGACGCACTGGCGGAATAGTCTTCTGTATACTGACGCGACGAAAAAGAAGAAGACTCTGGGATGCTTAGTCTGGGACGAACAGCCATAGGCGTAGGACTGGGTGCTGAGGGTGTTGGGATATTGAACTCCGCCGTAGGTGATGTTGAGGACAATACAGAGGCCCCATGCGGTATCATGATCGGAGCTGCCCGTTTTTTCAGTGTCCCTCGGCCGGTTGACGTCGCCTCTCTAGGTGTAGCTGCCCCTTGTGGCAGGCAATGAGGAGCAGGTAATGTCGTAGCTTGCCTAGGATCCTCTTGCGCGGGAGGTTTTTGCTCCTCTTGGCTCGCGGGTTCGCTGGGTTTGGCCAACTTTCCCGGAGAGGCCCGAGCTCCTTGCTCCGGGGGCCGATACAACAACTTGGCATATGGTGGGTTGTTTGTGTCCACCACAAGGAGCTCTTTCTCACCCCGTCCTAGCAATCCGTAGACATTGACCTCTCCATCAAGAATCCCGATTACAGCACTAGTGCCAGCATAAGTAACGTCGTCCTCGACGCCTGTGCGATTGCAGAAAATGACCACAATCTCATCTTTTGAGTTTGATCGTATCAAGGGCTCAAGCCGGGTCACCCAATACGTCAAGGTCTCCATGTCGGGCTCATTCGGCATCCTCGTATATCTGCGACGTTCTTCTCTCGTCATCCATGCCATAGAAAGAATGACCAAATTTGACTCAACTTCCAACACATGGAATGCGAACTCAAAGGCGTGCCATGGTGCTTCGAACTTGTACGGGCTTGAATCAGTTAGCGAGTGCGAATCGCACAGCAGAAGGAGTTTATACTTCAAATCCATGCCTACACAAGTTAGCGGTTATCTCCGGACAACGAGAACCCTGACTTACATATCCCTATCGACGTGTTGCCTAAACCAGGAATGCATCCTTCATAGAAACCTTGATCCCCCTCCAGAGCCCAAGATTCGTCAGTGTAGTATAGGAAGCGCTTGCGGTAGTTCGCTATTGTTTCGCCATCTCCGTTCACAACGATAGTCGAGTTGTAATATTCTGGTCCGGTAGGCCAATTCGAAGAGACGTCCACCTTCTCAGGATACCCAACTGTCACGGTGCAATTGTACTTGAGCGCCATAGTCCGAGCCCACAAAGATGAGATTCCAGATCCAGATGGCTCCAAAAACGGCGCAATATCTTGTAAAGACCGAAAATTGTATCCTGACATATCAGTCCCGATTCAAGGCTGTACTGAGAGGGCTCAGCAGAAGGCTAGCTCTTGGGCACACATACCAGAGAAAGCCAGCTCGGGGAGCACAAGAAGGTCCAGCTCATCAGGGTTTGCTTTTGACAAGACCGCATCAGCACGGTTAAGATTGTTTTCTATGTCTCCCACCTGGGGAGAGAACTGTAAACACCCGATGCGCATCTTGACCGAACTTCTCGAGTGATTGTCCAGAGGGCTGACCGCGTAGTGTACATCGGTAGGGCACACAAACAAC
Organism: Sordariomycetes sp. S80-01Y; assembly: GCA_037042185.1. Classification (NCBI taxonomy): domain Eukaryota; kingdom Fungi; phylum Ascomycota; class Sordariomycetes; species Sordariomycetes sp. S80-01Y. The sequence continues at coordinate 1,116,807 of JAXQJY010000027.1, read as the reverse complement.
CCCCGTTCTTCTCGCTCATCTACTGGCCAGGCGCAGCGGGCGTATATGCTCAAAGCTCAATGATAGTCGAAGCCATGAAGAGACGAGAAAAGGTACCGAAAGATAGCAAAACCAAAAGGGATGCATGCGACGAACTATCAAACCGCAAGCAGAACCAGCTCGCTTCCGGGCGAAGAGGGAAGCGCAGCTCGGAAAGAAGAGTTCGAGGTGTGGTTGGGGGGGCCAGAGGTGGGGGAGGGGGTCATCTTGTTCCAGTGCTGTCTTGATTGTTGGTAGCCAGGTAGTTGGCTGTTGGTCGTGCCTAATCCGGTCGCAACCAATTGCATGTGACCTACGGTAGGCTGACCATCGCACTTACGATGCCACGAACAAGGGACGGTTATTCGGAAAATTGGATAGAATGTGCATTCGGGCGCTGCAACACGCTCTGAGGTCACCGTAATACCTATCATCAATGTCGATTGACAGAAACAGCCGCTGGTGGGAGGTAAGTAGCCTTGACTGTGATCACCGGTCTGGAAATTGGGCCAACGGGGGACGCTTGTTAAACGCCGGCAGCCAGCGACGTGCATAACGCAGCACAGTTGGCGCCAACAGGACTCACTTCTCAGCATATCATTGGCTGAGTCCGTTTGGAGTACTGAATCTCGCCATATCCCTGAATGCCGGACGGCTCTATCCGATGTTTCTTGACATCAGTCGGCGTCAAGATTGCCTTTCCGATCCGATGATAAGTCCTGTTACGCATGAGGTAGCCAGCATCAAGTTCGCATGTGCGCGCAAGCTTTATTCCTTGTACGCCTACAATTGGAAGTGCACTTCGTGCGCGTGTTATACACATTGAGGTCTAGCTTATGTTCCAGCCGCGTTTCTACAAGTACCGTCACGAGACAAAGTTTGTCCATAGCTGTGTTTAGTTGGGAGGACTTCCACCGTGGAAATCGTGACGACATAAATCATGCCGATCTTCGCAGCCTCACCTGTAGACAAGTGCTTGACGAACGATTTCAATAATCTGCCGGGGAGAGGGCGTACGGCGGTCCTCTGATTGCAGCACATGATCAATCACATGAGATTCGATAAACGACTGGAGCCCAGTAGTCCGAGCGCTTTAGCATTCGAGGTTATAGGTTCGAAACAAAAGAAACATGTATTGGTGTCTATTGCCTAGGAGGATGTACAGATAATCCTTATCCTACCGCCAGCAATGAATCTAACGATCATTGAGTTTGCCAACTCTTAAGATCTAGACCTTGTCCTTGCGGTGAAAGTTGACGTCGTCGTTCCAGCTGTTCCGCGAGGTTAGTTCTTGTTACGGAGCCTCTGAATTCGGGTTAGTCGGGTAGGTGAATTTAACGTACAACAGCGTCTAGAGTGTGTCAGTATCGGAACATTAGCGTTAAGAGGCGATATTGGCTTACCTTGTCTCCATTTCCCCATTGGTAGTTCTTGGTGCGGATGTTCTGGTAAGCGTACTCGGTGCGCTCCTCCAGAGGCGGCATGTGTGCCCAGTGCTCCCAGTGAGCATTCCAGAGCCACCAAGCGTTCACTCCAGCAGCAATCAGGCACGGGCCGACAGCGCTTATATGTTGTCAGTAAGCTGACTTCAGTGGTTCTAGCGTCCGGCATATCGCATCGTATGTCGTACGACACATTTCCCGGTCGTTTCGTGTGATGATGAGGAACGTACTAGATAGAGATCTTCCTCCATAGCTCTGTTTCTGGTCAGTGAATGTGCTCTCATTCGTACCCGGACCATTTCGATGTGTAGTGCGTACCAGTGGTGCCCTTGGCATGCTCCTTGATGTGCTGGCGCTCGTTGATGAACTCGTTGGCGCTACCGCTGGCAAAGCGACGCTGAACGGGGGCGCGCAGCTGTTGCGAGATGCGCGGGACAGCGCGTGCGGATCGTGCGGCGAACATCGTGAGATTTTCGGGTGGTTATCGTTGGCAATTGAAGTTGGAAAGTTAGGCAGTTGCTTGAGGTCATTGTCGAATGAGATGTGGGAACCGAATTATTGATGCCTAGATCCTGAGGCAGAAAGATTTTGAGAGCACGTGATTTGGCGTCTGTGGCGTGTCGCAGCACCTAGCCTCACCCATGAGCTCGGTGGAGACACTATCCGCGCGCAATGACGCTCCAGTACCCTACTTGATTACGGCCAGACAAACCTTCCACCTTAACTCTGAACGATTGTAATGCACCAGACAATACAGAGTCCGCCACACGCTCTGTTAATTGACATAATTTGGTTCTGAACATTCTATGCAAGCTACAACTTAAAGGCTCAGATTTCTTGCCTCCGCGGAGTCCATGGCGCTCTCTCTCCCCTCAAGCCACCGTTGGAGGTTTTCACGCTGCCTGTAACCTCGACGGCACAGCTATGGGCTTCAGAATCACAACATGGAATGGTATTGTTTTCGTATCGTACATTTATATGCTTGGAGCAATGCTGACCTCAGTAGTAAATGGCATCAGGTATGTGTTTAAGCCAATGTAGAATCTCTGGCTTACAGCTTCGAGGAACCCCTTCTCATACCAGCCATGGCGTGAAAATCGGACATTCCAGGCTAGTGCCTCCTTTGAAGTTTGAGCCCGGGGGCACCAGTTGACTGACTAGCTCTAGGCTATGTTCGAAACGCTTGAGGCAGATATTGTAATTATGCAGGAGCTCAAGATCCAACGCAAAGATCTTCGTGATGACATGGTTCTAGTCCCAGGATGGGATGTTTACTTCAGTCTGCCGAAACACAAAAAAGGTGTGTTCGATTCGATTTTGTCTCATAGCATAGCTCATCATTAGTAGGGTATTCCGGAGTCGCCATCTACACTCGCAACGCTACCTGTGCGCCGATTCGAGCTGAGGAAGGTATCACAGGGGTATTGGCAGCGCCCAAGGCCACGGCTCGGTTTCGGGATCTTCCTACTGACCAGAGAATCGGCGGGTACCCGAAAGTAGGACAGCTTTCAGGTCTTGTCGAGGAGTCAATTCTTGACTCAGAAGGCCGATGCGTCATCCTCGAGTTCCCCGGATTCGTGCTGCTTGGCGTCTACAGCCCCGCAAATCGAGATGAGACCCGTGATGATTTCCGTCTTGGGTTCCTGGAGGCTTTGGATGCTCGCATTCGGAACTTAGTCGCTGAAGGCAAGCAGGTCGTTCTCGCTGGAGATTTGAACGTGGTTAGGTCACAGCTCGATTCATCCAACGTGGCAGAAAGTATACGCAAAGATGGTATAACCATGGAAGAATGGGCTTCTATGCCGGCAAGACGTCTCTTCAACCGACTCATATTTAGGGACAAGTATACTGAGGTGCGGCACTTGGACGAAGAGCAGCCTGTTCTATGGGATCTTACTCGACTGTTTCATCCAACCCGACCAGGTATGAATACCTGTTGGGACACGAAGAAAAACACCCGTCCCGCAAATTACGGGAGTCGCATTGATTACATCCTTTGCAGCGATGGTCTAAAGGACTGGTTCTCCGGCTCTGACATACAAGAGGGCCTCATGGGTTCAGATCATTGCCCGGTCTTTGCAGATATATATGAACAGAGGGAGTTTGATCATGAAAGAGAATTTTTCTCGGACATCGCCAATCCTCCCGGAATGTTTCTCAAAGGTCAACGACAGCGTCAATGGTCACAGCAAGACCTTCTTAGCTTGTCCGCCAAGCTTATCCCGGAGTTCGACCGCCGGCAGAGCATCCGTGATATGTTCAAAAAGAAATCCAACAACCCCTCCTCGTCTTCATCGCCTGGAAATACAGGCCATACATCAGCCAACCGGTCTCTCCCACAGTCTGTATCCAACCCTGTGGCCAATTCCGATGTCACAATATCTGGTGACACTATTGACTCAGGCTCAACCATTTGCCGCAAGTCAGAAGTCCTGGTGCCCAAGCGCCCAAACGACTCACCAGATGCACGCGTTGGGTTCAAGCGCTCAAAGCAAGTCTCAACCCCTGCTAGTAGTAGTAGCAGGACAAAGGGGCCTTCCACACAACAGACTCTGAAGGCCTTCCTCCAGTCTCGCGACCCTGCGCTAAGGAGTGATGACAACATTCAGTCGTCAATCACCAACCTGGGTTCAAGCTCGTCTTCGCTTCCATCCACGTCGGGGACGCCTCTATTGTCGACCTCGACACATAAGACGAGCGCAGTGTCGCAGACTAATGCTTCCCTCGGTCAATGGCCTGGTGGATCGCAAGAGAAAGTCTTCGACCCAATTGAAGCTAAAGAGTCATGGTCGAGATTGCTGGGCAAGCGAGTGGTTCCGCGTTGCGAACATGACGAGCCTTGTATCAGCCTAGTCACCAAAAAGCCAGGTATAAACAGTGGTAAGTCCATATCTGTCGGGGAAAGTCGTTCTTATTGTTTTACGTACCTGAAGCTAATACTCTGGTTCCAGGAAGGTCCTTCTACATTTGTCCGCGGCCCCTGGGACCGTCCGGTGAGAAGGAGAAAGACTCTGAATGGAGATGCAGCACTTTCATATGGAGTAGTGACTGGAATGGGTCTCAAGCTCATTAGAGTAGATCAACCACAAATCATGTACACAATCGATTGCGACTGTCTCCTTGGGTCTGTATGATGTCCTTAGTGGCGAAGTAGTTGCTTTTACTGCTGTCACACTTAATACTACTTGCCACCACAACTTGGCGCTCGGTCCCAAAGTAACCTAAGCAGTCATGTTCTGGCAATTTGCTTGCATTGCTCTGGAGCGAAGATGAGCGGCTCAGGTTTGTAGCTGATGCCCAGTATCCTCACCGCAGATCGCCAAGTCTAAACGTCTTAATGCAGCCTAAGCTCTATGGCATTGTTCTTCGCTTCAGTCTCGACAATATGACATAAACCTCATGCCAAGCTTGCTCTTGAACTTCACCATGTGCTGTGAGTTGTTCTGCAAGTATGCCGTTCCTCTGCCTATTACTTTCGCGTAGTATACTTGTACCAAGGATACATTTCCTTGTGTAGTCGGTCTTCTTCCTTGGCCTTTAGCTGCCAGGAGTCTCGTTCTTCTTGGGGTGCTTCATGCCACATCTTAGAAATCAGTGTCGCTAGGAGGAGTTAGCCATAATTCACATATGAATAAAATAACCTACATAGCTCTGATGCTGTCTTTCCGGGGTACTGCTTGCTCAAGTCTTTGGACTTCGCTTGCCGGTACAATATCCAGCTATTGCGAGGGCGTGGAATACGTTCATCAGATGGGTTTTGACGAGCATCGTTGGCTGCCTCGGTCGATGGTTCGAGTAGTCTTTTGAGGCCTTGGAGTCGGTTGGGATCGATCATGTCTGCTCATTATTAGTATGGATGTATCGAAATGTCGATGTCACTTACCACAGATGAAGACAAACTGTCCCGTCTGACCTCGCTCTGAGAGAAGACCATTGGATCCCGGGCAAAGGCGAAACTTGTTACGGTCAGAATCGTGATAGACCAACACCTGTTGCTGAATGCTATGGCTAAATCTCATGTCAGACTCCTGGAACATTTCGTTTTCTTTGAATCGGAGGCGGTACCTAAAATTGTTTGCGATCTCACGCACAAACTCCAAGTCGAAAGAGTCAGGGAGAAATACATGCACTTCGCCTTGGCTTTCACTCTTAACGAAAGTGATAGGGTGTTCATAGAACGGTCGCGGAGGATGCGGAAGTGTTTGCGGATTCGGAGGATCCATTGTAGCCGTGTGTCAACGTTAAGTGGCATTCATTCCTTGAGAGTGCAGTCGTTATGGGAGAAGGCATGAAAATTAGAGGTTCAGTGGTATTTACGAACAGTGAATGAGCACTGAGGCTCATGTGCCTTCCACAGCAGGGCTAGCGCCTGTATCGCCGGTACATTAGATGACCTGGAAACATGTAGGTAGCTTCAGCTGCCGGCACCTGCGCGCTGGAACTCAACCCATGCGTTCGAACTTGCGATCAGTGCCTGAGACCCGTTCAAGCGACCTCTGAGTTAGATTTTCTTTGTCTCCAGTCCTTTTCCTACCTTATCCTACAGAAAAGCCAGCCGCAAACTCCACACTTCCAATGTGAGTTTGCACTCATGCACCATCTACTTCGCAAAGAAACAACCACAGGGCCTTCTTCTTGGTGCCGCATAATTAATCGAAATGGAAAACATTCTCAAGTTCGAGCCTCTGTTTGACACTTCGGAACGATTACAGCTGCCACTAGAATCCGTTCAGGAGATTCGAGCGAGAGCATTAGAAGTCGTACTCTCCGAGTATGCAGGCAAACAAGACACTGTTAGAGGTAAGCATGTCTCTTTCGCCCATCTCTGAATATCAAACCTATTCAATTAAGAGTATTCTGGAAGTATCATAAGGGTCTAATGGGTCGCCAAAGATGTCGCTGAGTACACCATGGTTGTAGTTCGCTCGATGTTATCCCAGCCTTCCGCACTTCAAGCCCGACCTGTTCGACTCCTCGCCGCTGTTGGCTACGATATATGCGGAGATCCTATTCTTCTGATTTCAGCGATGATTTCAGAATGGTTTCGCGAAGTTTCACCATACCTAACTCGAAATGTCAACGACGATCCTGCCTCCGACACTGGAACGCACTCAGGAAACCTTGGCCTGCTGGCGATGTTGTTGACCACACAAAATTGGAGCATAGTTGAGGAATGCGAAAACATCAAGCTTCGCGACGCCGTTTTTGTCGCCAACTCGGTCACGACCGTGGTGTGTGGGGCTTATCTCATTTATCGAGGTTTTGGGCCGTCTCTCGAAAGTTGTTGGGACAAAAGTGTCCCCTTTGCACCACCTTCTGTGTCAATCTGGGCCTTTCTGAAGTCCACATGGCAAGTCGCGCGTACTCATGGAAAGTGGGCTGATGGCGGCCCCGGTGCACGGTTCGGTGCCAATTCAGAGGAAATTCGAATGCGGAGAGATGGGCGAAGGATACTGGTACAGGTTGGGCGATTAGATTGGGAGGACCCTGCTTACTGGCACCCTGGAAAGCAAGTTCCAGGATCAGCCTGGAACAAGTTCTTCAGGAACAAGAACCAACCCATCTTCACCAGCGCCGCTGAACAAGATGATGGCAACAAGATCATGCACCGTTTCCCTAGCACCGCGATCAAGTTTGCCGAAGTATTCGAAGGGCTGTATCACCACATCTATGAAGGCATGGATAGGCGTGGGTTTTCGAGGATCATGCCTGACAAAGATGAATCGGATCAGCAGCACTGCCAGCTCGCAAAGACAACTGGCCTGTGGTACCCGAACACAGAAGTTGATGAGGAAAATGCCACAGAGATGTACGACGTTATCCAGGACTATCTAGACGTGGTTCCTTTGGTCAGTGGAAACTGTTATCCTTGGCTTGAGTATTAAGCTAACATGACCGTTGCTTTCCAGGCCTACCGCCCAATTACCGATCTTCGCGGCAACCTCACCCTGTCTTTCATGACAGTTACGGCAAGGGCCTTCAGATTTGACCGTGAGCCGGAGCCCATTGAGGAAGACTTGTGGGTGATGGTCTTTGGAGGTATCGAAGCAGGCGAGATCATTCAGTAGTTAGAGAAGCCTAGCAGACATATGCAAGGTGCGTTTAGTATTTTCAGTGTATCAATTCAATGTAGATTTATGCCTTCGTAGACCCCACGAGGGTATCATAGAGGCGGGTTGGCTAAGTCCAGAGGTGGTGCGTGGCGCCACCTTACCTCCAGAAATCCCGGGTGGCTGCTCGAGCCCAGGCAACTTACTCTCACTTTCAACTCAACTCGAGCAGAGTCAGCACTGGCCACCTCCACTACCAAAACCAGGGATCCGCAACACTCTTCTCTCCATATTCTTTTCTCCTCCTTTGACTTCATCTATGCAGAATTCCTTGTTCTCGCCATTCACTCAACGATCATCCCAGTACTGCTTTCCACGATGCCTACTCGAATCGAGCTCATCGAGCGTCTCTCGGCTGTCCCGACCCTCAATCTTCTTGACTTCATGGAAGACAAGACTCTTCATGAGCTTGCTCGTCGGTATTTTGAGCACCTCGACACTGCGGAGGCTCAGCGTCTGGCACGATCAAATGCAGTCCAGGTTACAATCAATCCTTCTGCCACCATTACCGCCAAAAGAAAGGTCAAGAAAGCTCTCAATGCGTTCATAGCGTTTCGCAGTAAGATTTTCCGCTTCTCTTGCGATGGCAAACCTTTCTAACATTTTGGCTCTAGCCTATTACCTCAGGATGTTCCCCGAGATTCCTCAGAAGTTCATCTCCGGCTTCTTCTCCAGCCTCTGGGGCCCAGACCCCCACCATTCTCGTTGGGCTCTCGTCGCCAAGGTCTACTCATTCGTTCGCGATGAGATTGGCAAAGAAAAGATTTCTCTCTCGAACTTTCTTGACATCGCCTGCCCTTTGATGAAGATCACGAATCCCGCTAGCTATCTTTCTACACTTGGCTGGCACGTTCAGCGAAAAGAAGGGGAAGTTCCCCAGCTCATCCGACATGACTCCTCTGCCAAGCCAGATCTCAGGCTTCTTGAGTCTGAGGAGTTTCCTACAACCGAGTTCGACCTACTTCTGGCAGTCCTCAAAGTTGGCTTCCTGCCAAGCTGGAGCTCAGAGCTGATCCGCAAGATGGGTGCCAATGGAAATGCCCTGATGACTTCGAGCTCAGTATCCGTCCCTCGAGTTCATGTCGACAGTACGATCGAGAAGCTTGACTTCATGAATATTCTTCGGGAGGATCCTAGTGAAGCTACTAAGAAGCTGTTCGGACAACACTACGACGAGAGCATCATGCGGGAAACAGGGTACAAGGTTCATGATGTTGAAACCCTTTCGGATATTCAGCACATTCCTCTCCATCGCCCACTTGATCCCAGGTGCTTTCCCTATTCGAATCTGCAACCGCAAAAGGACCCGAATCTGAATATTCCAATGGACATCAACGGCATCACTGAGCACGATTGCTACGACGTTGGAAGCTCTCACGACCTCAATGCCATGATTGGCTTCGACAGCTTCATTTCAGATACTCCTTTGCCGACTCACAGTATGTTCTTGTAGACACCGTTCTTGAAATCCATAGTTGCTGACATCGGCAGACGAGTTTTTCAACGCAGACAGCCCGCCCTACTCACCGAGGAATGACTTCAACATTCTGTATTGAAAGTCACTAAGGCGATGCTGTGATTGCAATCGATGGGGATATCACTTGGAGTCTTTTATGATGGTTAGATCTGTTTAAGAAGGATGCTCCCAAGAGCCGGGTAATGCGATACGTAACGAAGTTCAGAATCACATCAAATCCCAAATTGCAAACTCCCCATCATCGTGAAGCCCTCCCAGCAGACAGTCCTCCCCTAAACCCGCCAAACAGCCAGCGTCAATCCAGCACCCAGGCCAAATCCCATCCACGCGCCCAGGCCCCTCGCCTCAACCCAACCCAGCTCAGGGGGGATTCCTCCACCGGGAGAGCCCCTCGCTCCGCTCGTCAAGAACCTCTGACCTTGGGCTCACATCGCGTCTCCGGCGCAGCTGCCAGGCGCCCCCTCCCCCAGCGACCGCAAGCGCCTGTGCCCTCTCGCTCGCTCGCGGCGCGCGCGGCGCCAGGGTCCAAACTGCCAGAGAGAGTGTCGTCTAAATGCGGTGGGGCTGAGTTAGAGGGCGACCAGGGGGCTCCCTAGTGCGGGACACACGCACGCCCCCCTTGCGCACGGACCATGCGCCTGTTTGACAAGTGCGGTGTGGATCTGTCCTGCAGTTTGAGCACCCACCCATCGTGACCCCTGTCGCGTGGGGCTCTGGCTGGTCTGGCAGAGGGGCGTCCTGGCAGTTTTTGGTCTGGTCAGGTCGAGGAGCATCTGCTCGTCGTCTGGACCACGGCGCCTGCGGATGCCTTGCGAGCAGCTGCTGGCAGTCGAGAACTTATTGAATGTGACTCTTGCGTCTTGCTTAACTTCACTATTCCTTTTCCTTCTGCCTAAGCAAGCAAGGAAGAGGCTGAGACGTCACGTCATGACTTGGTTGTACACGCGTACACATGCACTGATCGCTGATATTCAATTTGACTTTACACGGAGCCTCCTCGACCGTGGAGTTATGCTTTAAGCTTGATGCGCCCGCCAGGTGAGGGCTGCCTGCACCTGAGTGCTCGTGTGGCGAGCATCGTGAGAGCTCAGACTCCATGTTTATCGCAACTTTGGCGCCTCCAGATCTACTGACAGGGGTCGACACCGGCTCCGCAAGCGAGAGTCACCCACTTCTCCAGTCCACCTCGTATACTAGTGTCGGTGAGCTGCCAGTGATGTGCTTTCGGAGAATAACAGTGGGGAGCGGCCGCCGCACGGCAAAGGCGTTAGACGTTTTCCGGCATGCCATCTGCTCCAGTAGACGCCAGTCCTGACGGCGAAGCGGCGGGAGGGAAAAGGGTGACGGTGCCTCGGCCAAGTCCGGGAGGGTTGGCCCCTGTTTGAAGCGAAGAAGAGGAAGGTCCATAATTACCTTGCAGACCAGGGAGCGTCCTGTGGCAGTTGTTTGCGAATAGGCCAAGGCAGTCTGTAGGGCTGATGCAACGTTTGACGCACTTTTGCGTTGCACGTCTGTGCCGTCGGCAGTACGACCTCTGATCTCAGGGCTTGCAAGTGACAGATCGAAACGGGCGGTCGCACGAGCGGTCTCGCCCACATGTTTTCCAGGACCGCGAGGACGCCAGTGGGCAGCAAAAGTTCAAGGTGCCGTGTGCCAGGTACTGTGCAACGCTCGCAACGTGGCCGTGGTGAGGTGCGTGCTCCCTCCGGCCTGCAACTGAAGAAACACATTGACGACTCAGAGCGTAGGCCCACGAAGATGGGGGGAGGGACTCTGCAGCGGACCAATCTCGTCAGGTGAGGGGAACAGACAAATGCCATGTTTGGAACAGCGGCTTCGCGACGGGCGCACAGCTGGACCTTCACTGCGTCTGGTGCTGCATTGCTTCTTCTATTTCGACTCAATGACACATCGAGCCAATGAACCCGCCAGTCTTCCTTGCCTTGCTTGGAATGATCCTGGGCGAGTCCACGACATTGGAAACCGGTGAGTCGATCCCCGTCGAATTTCCGGCTTTCTGGTAGCCCTTTGATGCTGCATCAGGCCTGGTCTTCTCTTCTCGCAGGGGAATACCAAGTTAGTTTGGTTGTCCGCTCAGTTATGAATGTCCAGGGGCTTCCGAGACACAAGCTTCGGGTCCGGAGAACGGAGGCCTGCTTCTGCGGCTCTGGTCCAGGGGGGTCCGAGATTGAGTTTGAGATGGATTGCTCACGTCAAGCTGTAGAAAGGCGTTAGCCCACGTCTAGTGTCGTCAAAGATGAACTCAAAGCTCACAATTACTCGCCCACTGGCCTGTCATCTGCAGGCCGTGACGCCGCAACGCTTCAACCCCAGTCGCTTGCGGAGCAGGCTGGCGCGGCATCTCGATGGCCGAAGCCACGCAGCCTCTGCGAGCCTTGGTGCTCGCCCTCTCAGATCTGGAACACCTCGGAGCAGGAAGGCCAGGGTCTAGCGATCGGAAGCAATCCGCTGTCCTGACAGGGATGTTGGTGGGCGGGGTGGGGAAGATCTGCCACCGGATCTGCGACCAAAGGGGGGCGTGCGCGCGAAAGTGTGAGGTAGCGTTCTGCTGGCTGGCGGCAATCGAGCGGCGTCAGTCTGGGGTGTCAACGCTAGGCCACTGCCAGTTCCACTCACCACCTCACCTGCCCAGAAGCTCAGACTGCACTGCAACTCAAGCGCGTCACTATTTCCAGCCAGCGCTTATGAAGGTCGGAGAAGCGAAGGGGTTTCGAGGGCGTCCGGGGCCACGTTGGCGGGAAGAGCGATGTATTGTGACGGGCCTGGGTGCTCGAGGTTTGCAAGTTGTCGAACAAGAGATGCTCTCGTGCTGGAGAAGACGGTGGTCTGTGCACCGTGACTTCTCGGGCAGGAGAGACAGCAGCGCGTCTGCTCAAAAATATCCCGGTGCGCTATTCTCTTTTGGTCCGACTAGGACCTTTCACATTCTTGGTTACGTCGAGACATTGGATGCGTTTCTTTTGCAGAATCCTCAAGCCACTGTGATTCTTTCTTTGGTAATCTCTCCGTGCCCGCATATTCTTCTCTCTGGTCAAGTTCAGCTACTGAGCTTCGTGAAAAGCCCAGAGCGACGGCTCCATCCGTTCGGCACGCGGCTTAGGACCTGTTGGTCAGTCGCTGGAAGTGATGACGCCGCTCCTTGCAAATCGCCGCCCAATGAAGACGCGAGTGGCGCTCGTCTAAAATGGCAGGGCCTTCGGAGCCGCATCGAGGTTCGTTGCAAACAGTGGTCGCCGGGAGTGAGTGACACCGTGCATGCCAGGCTGATCACTTGAGCGCCGGGCTTACTGAATGTGAACGTTGCCCGCGGGAAAGTATGACATTCATCACACTAACGAGCTGCTCTTCCAGGCCTATAACAGCGCGATATCGACCGGGTTCGTGGGTGTATCAGGGGGCGCGGTCGTGTCCAAGTTTGACTTTGACCAAGTCCCAGGATCGGGGTTCACCAACACTCCGGAAACTCATCACCTCCCCTCCCATCACCCCAACCAACTACCCGGCTTACGGAGCCGACAGATTCGCAAGTGTTCCCCGAACGAGACGAGGTGATGTCGCATCAGAATCATGATCAGGTCATCCAGTTTTAGGTCGAAATTACGCTGCTCCTTGACATGTCTTGTGGTAGATCAAATCGTGATGGCCAGCAATCAGACGCTACCCTGCACCACAGTGGAAGAGACAAAACAGAGTGATCGGACGAATAAACTCCCCGAGGAGGCGCTAGATTAATGCAAAGATGGGTTTCAAATCTAATAGTTCCAGGACTGTCAGGTTTTCGAACGATGGAACCGCGCTGAGTGGCCACATTGTCAATGTCATCGGGATCTCCAACTTCAGTGATCAAAAGAACCAGCACAAGCTCCCAAAGCCAAACGCATCTTGCCCAGCCACTAGATCACGGAACGAACATTTCCCGTTCGCTTCTCTCCGACCGATATCCAGTCTAGTCTGTCTTCGCAACTCCATAGCCAGGTCAGGGCCAGCCTCACGCCCAGAATGGAGGCTGTCCAATTGAATACCAAGGGGCAAGCCACCGGGGGCGCCGCTCATTGTTCCCCTACCGCCAACCTTCTCCTGTCCAGCACCGACTACCGACCCCCAGAGCCGTCAGCTGTCAACCGGTAGGGGTGTGGTGGAGGTGGCCGCCGTTGCTGCTCAGTGTCCCTTTCGAGGATCTTCAGTCGTCACTGTACAGACCCTCGTGGCTTCCTCGCCTCGTCACTGGTGTAATACCCGAACACGTGTGGCAGACACAGATTGGATTAGGCAAGCTGCATCACCATTGGGGGCGGGGAATACGAAGTATGTCCCGGGGGCGAGGGGGGGCCTGCCAGTGCCAAAATTAAGACACGATAGCAGGGAGGTCTGTGATGGTTGCATGCCGCACAAGCGCGCGGCGACGCGGTAGCTTTTGGGCAGACATGGGAACGCTTGGCGCGGATCAGAGGTTCAGAACAGACAGAGCGGGGTTTGAATAGGAGAAGTTGGGGCAGCAGAAGCATGCCATGCGAGCACCTCGATCCCGTTCCTCGAACCTGCCGCATCGCCGTCTCCGGCGCTTCACCGCGCGACGGTCTGGTAGGCATGCGGGAAGGGATTAGACGCGATCCGAAGCCGAAGTGCCAGCCTTGCAGCAAGGCTCACCCCCCTTCTCAGTCTCTCACGACATGGCCGCAGCCCATTTAAACCTGAAGGGATGTCACCAAACTGAATTAGAAAGAAGGGACTCCTGCAGGAGGCAAAGACGTTGGCAATAGATTATGCAGCCCCTGCCTCAACAGGGGCACAGTGATATGTGATATATTGAGAGAGTCCAGAAATACAACACACAATTTCAAGACCGCTTCGCGTACCTCAATCCTCCTGGTATGAAATCTTGCGCATCTCGCCCAGGCGGTGACGAGCCGACGCGAGTGAGTTCTCCAGCTGCAGAATTTCCACCTACAAGACGCGAAAGTGTCAGCTACACCATGATTCACTGTGTGGGGTGGGCAGTATGGGGGAAGGGAGTCTCGGCGACGCCTCTGGAGGGGAAAAGAAGTGTTGGCGCTAGTGACTGGCATTCGGCACACAGACTGCCTTGGTGCGGGTAAAGGGTCTTGCCCATGGCGTTGACTTGTTCCACAGTGAGAACAGCTTGACTCCAGTACCCGGAGGCCAAGGGTGTGCTCGTTTAGGCCATCCCCGACGAGGCGGTCTGCTGGGATCGAAGAGGTGCTGGGGGCGGGCGATGAGGAGAATTGAGATTCACATACCTGCTGCTCCATTTCGCGCACCTTGAACTCGTGCGCTCCCAGCTTGGAGTAATCCACCTGATCGTCTTCCTGATTCCGGTCCCTGATCATGGTTTGCACTTGGCGGACGAGCGCTCGGCACGCCGCACCGACAGCCTTGCTAGCCTGCTCCAGACCATCCTGACTCTTGCTCATGAAACCGGCCTTGACCCGACTCGCTGCCACCAACTGAGCAGTCGACGCTGCGACGTCGTTCGAGGCCACGATGAGCTGCTCGGGCGAGTTACGGTTGGACAGGACGCCGTCTGCCGTCTCGATGAGAGTGTTGGTAGAAGACGCCACAGCCTTTGCTGCGCTGATGAGACCCTCTGTCCAGCGGTTGTTCTTCTTGTAAAAGGCTGTGCGGGAGGACGAGCCGCGGCCCGCTTGCACGATCTCCTGCTGCGTCTTGGTGGCGGCGCGAATGAGCTCTGCGATGGCGTTGGTGATGGCCTGTGCAGAGTCGAGGATGGAGTCGTGGACCTTGAGGTCGTACGTCGAGTAGCCGTCGCGGGGCTTGTTCTTGAGTTTTGCAAGGCGTTGGGCCGCGGCGGCGATGGCGTCGGCTGCCTTGTTGAGCTCGGAGTCGACGAGATCACCAATGTCGCCCTTGTTGTTAGTGAGTTTGCCAAAGCCCGGAGCAAAAGCTTCCACCATCTTGTTGAGCTTTTGAAGGTTCATCTGCACGTCGTTGTTGCTGTTGATGACCACGTCGGTCTTCTGCAGAGGCTCCATCCCTTCCAAGCGGAAGCTCTGGAGGCCCCTGAAGAAGTTGATCGAAGAAAGTGCTGCTTGGCGCGCGCCGCCCATGAGCGAGTCGTTCTTCTTGTCATCGGTAGCCAGACGACTCAGACCCTTGGTGTTGCTGCAAACGTCGGCGATAGAACCAGCAAAGACGCTGATTGCCTTGATCACGTCAGCGTGGGTAGCATTAGGTCCGTCTGCAATGAAGTTGTTGAAAGCCGTCGCAAATTCCATCGCGCTCGATGTTGCCTTCTCGATCTGTGAAAGCACGTAAGAGGGCGAGGCGTTCTGGTTACCAGCTTGCATATTCGAGTCCATCTCGTAGAGCGCGTCGTCTACGCGGGCGATGCCAGACTGGAGGACGGAGTCGATTATGTCGTTGATCTTGTCCAAGTTGGCCATGATAAGAGCGTCGATCTGACCGTCCAGCGCTGTATCGGTCTCGCCCTGGTTGTTCTGCAAGTTGTGCAGCTCCACCAGTGTCTGGTCCATGCCGGCCTTGTACACCTCAAGCTCCTCCTCCTTGTCACGCAGCAGCTGCTCCAAGTCTGAACTGCCGTCACGAGCCCGGGAGTGCGCCTCGTCGAGTTGCTTCGACTTGGTACGCAGAGCCTCCTCGAGGTCAGACATTTCGCGGTTGTACTTGGCCAACATGATGGAAAGCTCGTTGCCCTTGCTACGCTCGAGATTGTCAGCCCGGTCGTTGGCCATACGTAACTCGCGCTGGAGCTTCTCGAGTTCGTCCTTGTTGGCACCCGCGCCCCTGTCCTTCTCATGGAGTGCGCGGTCTCGCTCCCTTATCATATCGGCCAGCTCCAGGTTCTTCGTCTTAATCTCGCGCTCCAGCTTCTCCCGCTTGTCAATGGCCTCCTGTGCGCTGGCAGCCTTGAGCTGCACAGCCTTGAACTTTTGGAGTAGATCCAAATGCTCCTGACGCAGCTGGGAGTACAGCTTCGCCAAAGACTCATACTTGGTTCGCCACGTATTGACCTGCTCTTGAAGAGCCTGGATCTGCTCATCTCTGCTCGACATTTGCTGGCCCAGACTGTTGGAGATCTGCGAGAGCTCACCCTCGAGAGCCTTCACTCGCTGATCGTACTGCTGGAGCATAAGCTGATCGCGCTCGTACTGGGCACGTGCATTTAAGTTCTCCCGCTCCAGCTCAGCAAGACGGCCTTGTGTCTGCCATTGTGATTGCTGTGCCATCAGCGCCTCCTGCTCTCGCTGCTGCTGCTCTGCCAGACGCCGTTGTTGCTCCTCGAAGTCACGCTGCGCTTGCATCTGAGCCTGCTGTTGCGCAAGCATTTGCGCCTGCTGCCTCTCCTCCATGACCCGCTGCTGCTCCTCGTATTCCCGGTTCTGTCGGTCCAACTCGCCCTTCCAGAACTCTGAGATCTCGTCTGGCTCGTCGGTCTTGGGTTCGACCGGGGGTGTCGGCCGGCGCTCGATTTCCTGCTTTGGGCGGGCTGGTAGCGCCGGTGCGGATTCATCCTCGGCCAACAGGTTGGGTGCGTCTTGAGGCAGCTTGGGAATGGTGATCAAGCTGGTGAGATACCGGAGGTTGGAGCACTCGTAGTAGAACTTGACGAGACGGTAGTGTTGGGCATCGTATCGTTCGCGCAAAGGGGCCAGTGCATCATCGTCGCCGGTGACTGAAATGGTCAGTACAAGTTTGAGTCGTTCCACCAAGGCTGCTTACTGGAGTGCATCGCCCGCAACATGCTGGTGATGAACTTGTAGATACCGTAGCTCTCCTGGACCAAGGGCACCAGCGCAGAGATCCGGCACTCGTTGTTCCCGACATGCCTGAAGTGGGAGAAAATCAACTTTTGGAATTGTTCAATCTTATCTTGCAGCGCCATGAGATCGGTGATCGTCTCGTAACCTTCGTTCGGGTCGTTGATCGCTTTCAAGCTGATATACTCCTCGTACTCGTAGGTGCCGTTGAACTCTTGATGCGCTTGGTGGAAGGCGAGCTTCGCAAGAATGTAGTAGACGTATTCGTGGATCAAGGGGCCGTAGCCACGGACACCCTCGCCGGTCATGCCGCGCTTCAAGCTATCGATCCAGTTGCGGTGCGCCATGGCTTCGCGAAGAGCCACAATATGGCCTTCTTGAAGGACTCGGTGGATCGTGATCAAGGCCTTGAAGGTCTGCACCTCGTCCGCCATCACGGGCTGGCTTGAACACAGTCAGCGCATGAAACTTGTTAAGCACCCGGTAACACTTACACCTTGATGCCCGCCCAGAAGGCCTGCGAAGACTTGTGGTCCCATGTGTACACAATGCATGCGCGCACATGCTTGCGCTTCGGAGAGATCTCTTCGTTGTTGGTAGCCTTGCGGATGTTGATGGCAAGCTCCTGGTCGGTCCTAGTCGCGCAAGGGTCAGCGTGCGCCGGTCACAGCCAACAGCTCGCAGCTGCATCGTTTATGATCAGAGACTAACTTCGTATGCTCCGTGCTTCGAAGGGACGTCATTGCGGGCTCTCGAGACCGCAGCTCGCCTGCGGTTGGAGCAACGATAAAGGGGTGCACCAGGTTGGCGGGTGTTTTAAAGTTGGAGCACACCCCAGAGCGCAGATGCCGGGAGTGTAGCTCGATCAAGCAGAAATCGCTGACGTGTATGCAGGGAATGTGCTCGGCCGAAAGACAGAGAAGAAAACGATAGCGACGGGAAGTGGGAAGGTTAAGTGTCGTCAGCCGTTGACGAAGCAACTCATCAGCATGCGACAGCTCCGTGGCTGGGCAGCAAGCCTGCGTGGAGCTCCGTCATGGTGGGACGCCACGCCGTACGGCCGGGGGTTGGAAATTCCGGGCCGCTCGGCGCTCACTCATGGTTTTCACCAATGCCATTGTTAAGGAACAGTATGGGCTACGATTAAGGGATAGGCAACAAGCATAGATTCAGGCCTCAATGAGGATTTGATGTTATTCTAAGGCACTAGAAGGCTGCTGTGGCGGGAGGTGGCCGCCAAGCAGGCTGCAAAGCTGCCTCCCCTGACACCTACTTTCAGAGCAATGTGACATGGTCTCGTCCTAATTGCCCTCGGCTGGTTCACAAGAGCCGTGTTAGCAGCTTGGACGACCGTTGCGGCCTCGTCATTCATCATCACAACAAGTGCGCGGCAGACGAGGTATCATTGGGTCATCTTATTCCCTATAGACACCGAAATGCAGACCCTGGCCATGCTCATTTCTTTCCCATCCGGACGTAACACCTCAAGAAAATAGACGCAAGAACCACAACACTTTTCCCAATCCCACTCTAAATCGTTGTCTCGTACGCCAGAGGGACGAGGGTCTCAGGCGGGTTGTCGGTGAGCGACAGGGTGTGAGCCTCACGGGGCTGGGCGGGCAGGCGCTTGACTTGGACGGACTCGCCGGCGGCGCGGGCGTCCTTCTTCTTCTGAGCGTTCTCCTTGACTCGGCGCAGGAAGTCGTCACGGGAGCCGGAGGGCTGGATGTGCTCGAGGCGGACGTTGATGCGCTTCTCGATGTAGGATCCCCAGACCTTCTTGTGGATGATGACACCGACGGCGGACTTGGTGACGTTGTAGATGACACCGGTCTTGCCGTGGTAGACCTTGTAGGGAAGACTGTCCAAATTGTCAACTTCGGTAAACCCCCACCATCGAAATGCGGATGCCTTACCCCTTCTGCTGAGCACCGTTGACCTTGATGTCTACGATGTCACCGACACTGTCCTTCCGTCAGCCCTTCGTTCTCGCCGTGGTTCGTCATCGTCGCTACTAACCGGTACTGGCGCAAGTAGGTGCTCAGGTTGATCATACCCTTCTTGCGGAAGTCCCTGCTGAAGGCATACTGCAGAAAGTTAGCAATGGTCGTCGGATCGTAAATTCGAGGTTCGACATACGCGGGTGCCCGCACGCTTTCCGTAAGAGTGACCCATGGCGTCGTTGTTGTCGTGGTGCCGGGGGAAATCGTCGTGATGGTCGTTGTCAAAATTGGCGGATGTCGAGCCTTCACTTTGGTGTTGTGGATTTCCTCTGCAGCTTGTGCGGGCGGAGGCGAGTTATTCCGAAAAGTTCGTGCATTTTGGCGGGAGCCGCGTAGGGCAAGTCGCTGCGGGGCAGGCGCGACCCGACTCTTAGGGTTGGATTTTGGCTACACACGTGATCAGTGATCGCGAAAAATCACCACCCCACAGCTTCACTTCACGAACTTCTGCCCATCTCGAAAGTTTGCATCCGCAAGTCAACTAACCACAGGAGCAAGCCAAGTGAGTGCAACCCCTCAATTCCTCAATAATTGTCTGCGAACACCTCTAACATCATTACAGGATGCCTCCTCGCGCGTATTCGAAGACCTCGCGTGTCCCTCGCCGTCCTTTCGAGGCCGCTCGATTGTCAGTATCACCGGCCACTGAACTAGAGCTTGACTCTGTTTAAGTCGTTGTGACCAAAGACTGATTGTATAACAGGGACTCTGAGTTGAAGCTCGTTGGCGAGTATGGCCTCCGCAACAAGCGTGAGGTCTGGCGAGTCGGTCTGACTCTGTCCAAGATTCGTCGTGCTGCCCGGTTGGTCCCCCAGAGTCCTATGAAACGTGGAGAGTTGCTAATTCTTTTGCAGTCAGCTTCTTACCCTCGACGAGAAGGACCCCAAGCGTCTGTTCGAAGGCAATGCTCTCATTCGCCGTCTCGTCCGTGTCGGTGTCCTCGACGAGTCCCGCATGAAGCTCGATTACGTCCTGGCCTTGAAGATTGAGGATTTCTTGGAGCGTCGTCTCCAGACCTGTGTCTACAAGCTCGGTCTTGCCAAGTCCATCCACCACGCCCGTGTCCTGATCCGTCAGCGCCACATCCGCGTTGGCAAGCAGATCGTCAACGTGCCTTCTTTCATCGTCCGTCTCGACTCCCAGAAGCACATCGACTTCGCTCTCACCTCGCCGTTCGGCGGCGGTCGCCCCGGCCGTGTCCGCAGAAAGAAGGCCAAGGCCGCCGAGGGCGGTGACGGTGAGGAGGAGGAGGAGGATGACGAGTAAATGCCTAAGCATTTGTGATTATGGCTGCCCTTTCGCGTCCGGAAGACTGGTTGGAAGGGATACCACTTATGGATTACGGTTTCTCGTCATAGTAGCGGCGTTCGTCAGAGGACAAAATGGAATGATTTTCGCCCACGATGCGATGAAGACAAGATCAAGGCCCCCCAAATTCGTGAATGTGACTTCGCGTGCCATGCAATTCAACCTCGTAACGGGGATCGTCCGATACTAGTTACGTGGAGACAGTCGAGGAAATTTATGCACGCTGAAGTCACAGCTTCAGAATGCAAAGTAGTTGGCGTTATTGCTCTATCAACTCGTCCTTTCCCAAGTGCTTAGCCATAGGGTCATCCGCTGCTACCCTCTTCCGACAATACTCATCCATCTCAGCCTCAGTCGAACCGTTGAACAGCTCCTCTTGTTTTCGTTTTTTGGGTTTTTCTTCCTCCTTCACCGGAACAATTTCCTTAGTCTCCTCTTCCTCAAGAGGGGCCTCTTCTATCAGATTGGCACCTGTCCGTTGCTGCTCCGCTGCCTCCCAGGCCTGCTTGCCCTCCTCTCCAGTACAATAGCTGTTCTTGATGTACGAATGACAACATGCATATCCCCATTTGAAATTCGCCCACCAGCTGCCCCAGATCGATGTGTGGTTGTTAACGAGAACATCCTCTGAGTACTTTGATTTCGCAGCCTTCTTCGGGGCGCCCTTGATCAACCCTGCCTCGTCGTACTCGACGAATTGCTCAGACTCGGTGATAGCCATGCTGCGTAAAGCCGCTGGCATGGCCTTCTGATCACCCCCGCCATACTTCTCGTGAAGAGCCTTCTCCTTTTCGGCTCGTCTCTTTTCTGCCTCCTCCATCTCCTTTTTCCGGTAGAACTCTCCGGCTGTTGGGTTGGCCTGCAAATGCTGCGAGGTGTCACCAGCCTTCTCTTGAGCCTCCCAGGCGTACTTCTGAGCATTTTCAAAAGCCCCGGCGTCTCCCGTCGACCTCATATAGCCCTCTTCAGCGTATAACTCCCCGGCCTTGTCCTTCGTTGCGCCTCCGTTGACTAGTGATCGTGTTTTCGGGTCGTACGTCGCGGATTCGGTATCAAGATTGAGAAGATACTTAGCCGTGTCTTCCCGTAAACGCAGCTGTCTCGTGGCCGTGCTCTGGTGTTTGCTCATATCGTTCTCCTCGGCGTACTTGTCGCCATCCTCTCCGTCCTCCTCGTTGGCACCGGCAGCTTGCTTCCGCAACGCCTCCATCTGATTGAAGTCCTCCACGACGTTCTTGTATTCGCTAGCATCATAACCATTCCACCTATCACGCTTCGCATCCCACCCGAGGTTCAGATCCTGCACCACCTCGTCTGCCTGGATATCCTTGCCTGTCCACTTTGCGCCCTTCGCTCTTGGCCGACTTAAGCAGTCCTTTGCCTTGTGCGTCATCGCTCCGCAGTTTTCGCATGCGCCCTTTCGGTATTTTGTGGCGGCCGGGCCAGCCTTTCTCCCGCGGTCGTACCATTTCGAGTCTTGTTTCTTCTGTTCGCGCCGTTGATGCTGCAGATAGTCATTGTCGTCGCCATCCTCGCCAGCGTAGAAGGGCTTTTTGCTGATGAATGAGGGAATGTAGATGTTCTCTTCTTTATTCGCGGCGCCCGTCTCTTTCGTCGGCGGTGCGTTTGGCGGTCCCGCCATGGTGATGTTTTGCGCTTAGCCTTCAACGGGGATGCTGAGTGGATGACGTATTCCGAACAGCTTGTGCACGGCAGCCAGTACTTCGGAGAGGTGCTTGCGATGCGAGGATTTTGTGGAGGCGAAAGTGCTGCCGTTGGGTTTGGGGAGTTGATTGTTTGCGAGTTCAAGCTCTAAAATGTACTAAGCATCAAATCGACTGCTTATCGATAGCACGTGATGTCGCGATCCCTTCAACGCGCCACTGGCAATGGCGTCACTCTGTCGCGTCATCCTCTGAACCCGCTGAAAGCTTCATCATATTAGTTCGCAGCCTCTGCGTCTTCTTTTTCTGCACCCTGAAGAGCTTGAACGTACAGCCGAGCTCGGAATGCTCGTGACTGGCCGATGAGTATCCCCAATGGAGGTGCGGCATGAAGGACATGGACCTGTTCCGGGTCAGGCTGAATTGCATCGACCACTACCAAGCAACACCGACGCGTTACGACCCTCAGCTTCAGAACGATGTTCGTTCTGATAAACTTGCTAGAGGGCCGAAAGTGCCGGTTGTGAGAGTCTTCGGGTCGACCGAGACAGGTCAGAAGGTGTGCGCTCACATTCACGGCGCGTTTCCATACTTGTACGTCGAGTATGAGGGCAGCTTGGACCCTGAGCAAGGTAGGCTCGCGGGATCGTCAGGATACTAAATCGCTATTCTGACCAACATTACAGTTGGAGCCTTTATCTACCGCCTTCACTTGTCCATCGATCATGCACTAGCCGTGAGCTATCGGCGGGACCATTACGGCGATAATGCGAAGTTCGTGGCTCGCATCACCCTCGTCAAAGGAGTCCCTTTCTACGGGTTTCACGTCGGCTATCGGAATTTTCTGAAAGTCTATATGTTCAATCCTGTTGTAATGACACGTCTGGCCGATCTACTTCAGCAAGGGGTCATTATGAAACGCAGATTTCAACCCTACGAAGCGCACTTACAGTACCTGCTGCAGTTCATGATTGACTACAACTTGTACGGCTGCGACTATCTTGATAGCTGCAAGACAGACTTTCGATCCCCTGTGCCAGAGTACAACGACGGAACGCATTCCCAACATCTCTGGCATAGCCAGTCGGTAACCCCTGAGCAGGTGACAGACGATCCTGGTTTGCCACGGGTGAGCCACTGCTCGATTGAAGTCGACCTGTGTGTTCAAGACATACTCAACCGGAGGTCAATCAAGGAACGCCCTCTGCATCACGACTTTGTGGAGCGTAAAGACCCGCTACCGAACGATTTGAAGTTGGTGTCCAGTATGGCCGGGCTGTGGCGCGACGAAACCAAGCGACGAAAAAGACAGATGAACCTCTCGAAGCAGGGCAGTAGCCCCTTCCCACCCGAAGTCTTAGTCACCATGTCGGCCGATCCGCGACAGTCGCAACCAATGGGCTGGATCCACGAGGATGAGTATCGTGACAAGATCCAGGAGCTCATCCACGAGGAGCAAGAAGCTTTGGAAGGAGTCCAGCTTGAGTTCGATACATTTGTGTCCTCCCATGCCGACCAACCCATAGTCAACACTGCGCTACAGTCTGTGGAGGATCTCTATCCGTCGAAGCTCATTGCCGCACTCGGCCCGCCCGCCAATCCTTCTCAAGGACATGACGATCCCTCTGGAAGCATCGAAGTCGACGAGAACAAGGTAACCCGTTTTCAGGAAGGGGATGAGGACTTTTTCCCCGACGACTCGGACGAGGAGGCGTTAAGAGCACTCGGGGACCAGGCGAAGGGCCAAACACCTGCCAAGGCGTCGAAGCATACTGATACATCTCAACATCCACGGTCCGAAGCTTACAGTGTAGACATTAGAGGAGTGTGCAAGAGCGGTCTCAAGACGGGCCAGGTGCCAAGAATTCCAATTTGCCAAGAGCTACTGGACGCAGCCGAAGACGAAGGCTTTGTCGGCCGAACACCGAAAGCACAGGTGCCAGGCTCGACTATCACGCCGGCGCTGAAGCGCCATGGATCTACAAGTATGAGTAATGCCCCAGCAAAAAAACGTCGTCAACAGCCCGCTGTGTCGACAAATACGCTGCACGATGCCAACTTGCAGTCTCGTCAGACGATCCCAACCAAGGTTACCAAAGCTGGTAATACTTCGCCTCAACAGCTTACGGAAGCAGACTTGGTTGACGAGCCCCATGGTGCTCAGGCTGATGGGTCTTCCTCGCAGCGAGATCTTGCGAATCCTCTTGAAAGTCCACCCCAAGCATCAGGCTCGGCAGTCACCCCAGATGGAAGGCTGAACTACCCAATTGTCAAGGACCACATCGATTTTAGTACTCAGCCTCCATCTGCCGTCAAAAGCCAGAGGAATACTCGGAGTGGTGGTGTTGAGTCGCCTACAGCAGCAAGGAAACACGTTGCATTTGGTCCAAACTCCGCCACGGACCCTCAGTTGCCTTCATCCCCTTCCATCTCTTCCCCGCCTAGCTTACCACTGGCAACTCAAACGCAAGGCACGGTCGAAGATTTCGCAGATGCGATAGCCGAATTTGGCACCGGGAGGAGGACGGCTGTGTTCGCGACGTTGCCGCCGGAAGCCACGTACATCACGCAATCACAGCAGCAACTGAATGTGCCCAATATGATCTATCAAGACGCATACTATAGCAAAGAGAAAGATGTGCCGCCGCGACCACGCGAGTATGCCGGACGAGAGTATCGCCTAGAGGCCAACACTCTACCCTTTCTCCCAGATTTCGACCCTAGGGGAACATCCCAAGCAGTCTACGATGGCAGGAGGGAAGAGCCTGTCGATCAGGCAGCGTTGAGAAGGGAGCTACGGTGGCAGAGCAAACAAGCACGATGTCGGTCCTGGGACTTTGCCCAGACACCTCCGCCATATGCTGAAGTTGCAGACTGGCTGGACGAGAAGACCAGGGGGACAGAGCCAAGGCGAGTGCATGACCGCCAGCTCATGCTTACTCAGAAACGCTATCTCTCTCAAATCGATGGCCCGACCCCGAAGAACAAGCACGGCTTTGCATATAGTCAGAAGCGGAAGTCAACAAGCGTGCAACACGAGACGCAGTACATGAGCACCATGAGCTTGGAGATCCACGTCAACAGTCGAGGCAAGCTGATACCCAATCCTGAAGAAGACGAGGTACAATGCGTGTTCTGGACTGTCAAGTCAGATGAGGTGGCTTTGACCAGTCAGGACTCAGCGGGTGCTACCCTGTCAGGCATTGTCGTCAGTAGTGCAGACGGTTTGATGCACCGGCGCATGCAACAACAGACTTCCACGGAAGTCATTGAGGAAGGAAGCGAGTTGGATCTCATGGTTCGCGTTGTCGAAATTGTACGAAGCCATGATCCCGACGTCCTGACAGGTTACGAAGTTCATGGCAGCTCATGGGGCTATCTGATTGAACGGGCTCGGCTGAAGTACGAATACAACCTGTGTGATGAGTTCTCTCGTATGAAGACGCAGTCTCACGGCAGGTTCGGAAAGGATGCTGACCGCTGGGGTTTTAACACAACTTCCACTATCCGCGTGACTGGGAGACACATGATCAATATCTGGCGGGCGATGCGTGGAGAGCTCAACCTACTGCAGTACACGATGGAGAACGTCTGCTGGCACCTACTTCACCGACGCATTCCGCATCACTCCTGGAGGACCCTGACGCAGTGGTACATGAGCGGCAAGACTCGGGATTTGGCCAAACTTCTCCGGTACTACCAGACTCGGACGAAGCTCGATATCGAACTCCTCGAGGCCAACGAGCTCATCCCCAGAACGAGCGAACAAGCAAGGCTACTTGGCGTGGATTTCTTCTCTGTCTTCTCTCGAGGCTCACAGTTCAAAGTCGAGTCAATCATGTTCAGAATCGCCAAGCCCGAGAACTTCATGCTCGTGTCGCCGAATCGCAAGCAAGTCGGCGGCCAGAACGCCCTGGAATGCCTCCCCCTTGTTATGGAACCACAGAGTGCCTTCTACAACAGCCCTCTGCTGGTCCTTGACTTTCAGAGTCTATATCCCAGCGTCATGATCGCCTACAACCTCTGCTACTCTACCTTCCTAGGGCGCATCACTAATTGGCGAGGTATGAATAAGATGGGGTTCACTGAATACAGGCGCCAACAAGGCCTCCTCAACCTTCTCAAAGACTACATCAATATTGCCCCGAACGGGATGATGTATGTCAAAACTGAGATCCGCAAGTCTCTTCTGGCCAAGATGCTCACGGAGATCTTGGAAACAAGGGTGATGGTGAAGAGCGGTATGAAACAGGACAAGGGTGACAAAACACTCCAGCAGCTCCTCAACAACAGACAGCTTGCCCTCAAACTCCTTGCCAATGTTACTTACGGCTACACATCGGCCTCGTTCTCGGGCCGCATGCCATGCTCAGAGATAGCAGACAGCATCGTGCAAACGGGCCGAGAAACCCTCGAGCGAGCAATTGCGTACATACACG
Organism: Sordariomycetes sp. S80-01Y; assembly: GCA_037042185.1. Classification (NCBI taxonomy): domain Eukaryota; kingdom Fungi; phylum Ascomycota; class Sordariomycetes; species Sordariomycetes sp. S80-01Y. The sequence continues at coordinate 1,090,568 of JAXQJY010000027.1, read as the reverse complement.
CGACTGAGAAATGGGGTGCCGAGGTGGTCTACGGCGATACTGACAGTCTTTTTGTTTATCTCAAAGGCAAGACTCGCGACGAAGCCTTCGACATTGGCAACGAAATCGCCAAGGCTATCACAGACATGAACCCGAGACCCGTAAAGCTCAAATTCGAAAAAGTTTACCACCCCTGCGTTTTACTGGCGAAGAAGCGCTACGTCGGATACAAATATGAGAGTAAGGATCAAGTCAAGCCTGAATTTGACGCCAAAGGTATCGAGACGGTCCGGCGGGACGGCACCCCTGCCGAACAGAAGATCGAGGAGAAGACGCTTCGAATGCTGTTTGAGACTGCCGATTTGAGTCAGATTAAGGAGTATTTTCAGAAGCAATGCGAGAAGATCATGCGTGGAGCCGTCTCGGTCCAGGACTTCTGCTTTGCCAAGGAGGTCAAGTTGGGAACGTACTCTGACAGAGGTACTGCCCCAGCTGGTGCCATGATTAGTACAAGACGCATGCTTGAGGACGCCCGCGCAGAACCTCAATACGGCGAGCGTGTACCTTACGTGGTCATTACTGGTGCCCCCGGTGCACGTCTCATCGATCGCTGCGTCGCACCCGAAGAGCTCCTCATCAACACCCACTGGCAGCTCGACGCGGAGTACTACATCTCCAAGAACCTCATCCCACCGCTCGAGCGAATATTCAACCTTGTCGGTGCGAACGTCAGGGGTTGGTACGACGAGATGCCCAAGGTCCAACGCATACACCACCAGGCCGCGGCCGGCGGCCGGAAGACAACGCTGGAATCATACATGAGGTCCACGAACTGCATCGTCTGCTCTAAACGCTTCACGGCCGACCCAGGCGTGACCCACAACCCACTCTGCCCTGCCTGTCGAGAGAGGAGCGACGCCTCGCTCTACACCCTGCAGTCGCGCCTCACAAAGGAGGAGAGAAGGTACGAGGAGGTGCTGAGTATCTGTAGAGGCTGCTCGGGTATCGGGCCTGTGGAGGAGGTGACGTGTGATAGCAAGGATTGCCCTGTGTTCTGGACGAGGATGAGACAGTTGGCCAAGGTAAGGCAGGAAAGGGCTGTTGCGGCACCGGTCATCAAGGGGATGTTGGAGGGGGTGGAGAAGATGTCCTTGGAGTGGTGAGCAACAGGATGAGCACTCCTGTTGGGTCCCGCAGAAGTCTGCGTGTAGATTCTGCGTAATGATAAACGAGAAGCTGCCGAGTTTAATTTAAACCCGTTGTCATTGACAAACGACTGAGCACATAGGCCGGGTGGTAACGATGAGTGCAACATTCTGCCATGGATACGGAGTGTCAGCTTCTCTATGGTGAACATTTGGTCAAGTACGTGCTGGTGTATCCATCTAAGTCAATTACCCATGATCCATCCATAACTCCCTGCTTATATCCCAAAATCAATAAGAAGCCTCCTGTATGAGGGCAGCATCTCGCTCATTCTTTGTCTGTTCGCTGGGGACGTCTGCTATCACCTTCTCCTGGACGGCCACTGCTTCAGGCCCGTTCCCCAACGGCAAATCTTTCTCCGTCGAAGGGACGCCGTAGTTGGTGTCCTCGTCCATCCAGCCAGAATAGTCATCATCTTCATCATTCGTCGCGGCAGCAGGTGTGGCGACGATAGGATCATCCTCCTTTCTCGAGAGGCTGTCAGCTCGAGACAGCGGGGCGTCAGGCGCTTGTGAGCTTTGCACCGCCGGTGGCTGCGCCGACTTCGCCGGACTTTGAGATCGCGAGGTCTTGGTTGGCGATGAGGTCTGCTGGTTGAGATCGTAGTCTTGGAGGGAGCTCTGAGTTGTTGCAGGCTCGGTCGTTGGCGTCGACGAGTGTGTGGGAATTTGCGATGAGTCGTGGGTAGCAGCTGTAGAGGAAGTGTCAGGGATTGATGTTCCCATGTAATCCACTCGCTCCGTCAAGTCCAACCCAGGCGTGTCAAGATCGCTCTCATCCATGGGTGCCGCAACAACCAACATCTCTCCAGTTTCCCCCTCACCCGCTCCGTCATCATGGCTGTGGCCTCTCCTGCGTCTGTTTGGCACCGGCAACACTTCCTCCTCGTGCTTTTCCCCTGGCAGAGGTTTCCTCTTCGGGAAATTCTCAGGTCCTATCTTCGTCTTTCCATTCGTTGGCCGGGGCAGCGGTGTTCCCGGCGGAGGCAACGGCTGGCCGCGCCCCATAGGCTGGCTCAGATCAACCTGCTGCTCTCCTGACGCATTACTCATCTTGCGCGCTTCTTTCTGTCTTTGGATGGCGTTCCATCCCCATTGGCGAGCTTGAGCTGCAGCGCTAGAAACGGCGGCGAGTGTGTTCTTCTTCTGGGAGGACGAGCCGTCGCTGGCGTTGGCGAGAGAGTGAGAGGATAAGTTGGAGGCTTGGCGGTTGAAGAAGCTACGGCCTAAAGAGCCAGCTTGGTCTTTGAAAGAGGCTGCTTTGGAAGATGCAGGAGAGGAGGGCTCAGCACCATCGGAGCCTTGGCCGCGGATGGATGCAGATTCGGAGGATGAGGTGGTGTTTCGGCGGCCTACGGGCTGAGGTGTAGCTTCCTCCTCGTTATGATCGTCCTTTTCAGATTCTTGATTCCCTGAAGAGGCGGACGAATAGCTTGGGGTCTTGGTCAGTGAGGAGGGCTTGCCGGGTGAACTGCTCAGTCCCGGGGTAGTAGGAAGCTCCTGTGATCGCGAGTGCAGCGCAGCCATGTAGTTTGTTGCATGATCCGGTGGTGACGTCGAAGGCTTGAAGAGCTCGGCGTGTGCTTCGTCTGTTCCAATAACCGGCTCTGGGACGCTCTTGAAGGTTTTTGGTGACGGTGCAGCGCTGCTGGCTTGGGGCTTTGTATCGATACTAGTAGATGACGCAGCGGGAGAAACAGCTGTGGCGGGTCTCCCAAGCTTTCGTCCAAAGAGTCCGGTACCAGTCGATTGGGGCCTCTCGGGTGTTGTGTTGTCGATTGTAGGGAAGCTGTGGCTCTTTTCCATAGGCCTTGTCTCTGCAAGTAAATCTGGGTTTTCCTCAGTCTTCTCGGTCTTTTCGACATCACCAGTTTGAGCGACAGCTTCTTGTGGCCGATCCGATACTACTGCATCGTCACCTTCAAATATACCGCCCCGCCAGTTCTTATGCTCCGTCTTGAAGAATGGGATATCGTCCCAGAATGGCTGGACTAAAGTCTCTGCGAGCACCTCCTTGATTCGGTTCTCAATCTGCCGGAGAATGACTGCGTACGTGATCTGTCGAGCGCTGACGATTGGTTCAATAGCCATCTCCATCTTTGGCATCTTCTCAAACGACACCCAGACACGATTGCTGGGTGGCGGCTTGATCTTGAAGAGTATGTGACCTTCGATCTTCTTAACCGTCAGGGCGAGCACGAGGCTAACCTCGCGGGCTTTCATGCGCGTTCCGAGATCAAGCTTTGCGGTGGCTGCCACTTCGAGTTTGAAGTTTCCGGTGTACCGAACATCGGCTTCCGCAACGCATTCACCCTCGACCGTCAGGTCCTTCAACTTGAAGTTGGTGAAGTATGGAGCGGCATCTCCTGTATCAATCTTCTGAATGTTGATGTTCGTCAAGAAACTCGGCGTCTTGACTCTCGAAATCTTTTTGGTGATCTTCTCGTTAATGAATGTTTCGAGATCCTTGGTTTGGTGAATAGCTAGGAAGACCCGCCCAATCATGGCGTTTAGCCATCTTGTGTGAAGATTATCCTCAGTAGAATGCAGCTTCTGTACTAGCGATATGATGTTCTTGACGTCAAAATGTACGGGGGTCGGTGCACCTCCAGACTCTCCTTGCGTGCGTAGGAGAGCGAAGTAGAAGTCCTCCTTGGCGGAGCAGTTCTCAGAGAAGAGGTAGAATGGCTTTGAGACCTGAACATCGGGACCAGTCTCTTTCTGGTCCACTCTCCGAGACAGACGGATTGCGTTGCGCTTGATCCAAAGTTCACCCTCTGGAGTTTTATCGCCCCCAGAGTATATGCTCACGTCGTGGTGCGAGAGCGAGATGACGTGACGGACCTCAAACTGCTCCTCATCGTCGAAGAGCAGCAAGTGCCCGTGTCGAAGCACCACATAGAACACATTGCCTGCGTTCTTGGGTCTTTGGCTCATCCCGGCTCCTTCATTCGGGCCCTTGGCGGCGACGTTTCCCTTGCTACGGTCGAAGAGCGATCTGTACATGGTCTGGTACACGCTGGGGCTCGGTGCAGCCACAGTGGTACTCCCCACAGGCGTAGGCCGCTCTATCGGCTTTGCATTGATCCCCATAGGTGTATATTCCCTACAAACAGCAAAGTATCCTGCCGCCTGCTCGGCCGATGTGTCGCGCTTCGTGTCGGGCTTGGTCGCGGCCTCAAGGGCCGAGGTATCGTCTCCGGGCTGCACGATGGCATCTTCATCGTCCTGCGAGCGCTCTATCGGTCGATCGGTATCATGCCTAGTCGGAAAAGTGTAATGAGCGTGTGCGAGAATGGCAAGGAGTACGAGAGGTATGAAGGTCAAGCCGCCGAGGACATAAGCAGCCAGAAAGGCGGACCAGCTCCCCATCCTGCCGGCGTAGGGTCTGCCCAAAGAATGGAAAAACTATCACAACATTTGAAGTCAAGGAGACGATTGTCGACAAAAAAGCAGTCGGATGATGTGGTTTGTCGGGGTCGGGTGATATGCCTCCTGGTATGCGAGCCAAGGTTGGCAACGTTCACCTCAGCTAAGGTACCGGTACTGTGTACAGCGGGAGGAGCTACGTCATGTGATGTGGTGCGGAGCGCGTGAAGCAGCATCGAGAACACGTTGAGGATTGGCTTCACGGTCTCGTCTCTTCCGGTTTAGCGTGCACTGCGCGGGGCAGGTCCACCACCTCGGATCGCTCTGACATCCCTGCCCCTGCCAGTAGTGTCCATCAACGTCCGTTTCGAGTCTCCACCAGTTCCGTCGAGTCCGTCTGAGTCCTTCCAGAGACAGCAGTGGGATTGGCAATGGCTATCATAACGTACCTTAGCTTGCTTAGTCGCTGTCGATCCATCTGCAGAGCCTTTAGAAGGCTGGCTAAGTCTTTTCTCGCGCTGAGTTACCACAGTACAGACTGACTGCCGTATGTAAGGCAGGTATAATAATACAGAAGTCTGCGTGGACGAAACAGCCCTGTCAATGTCATTGAATGATTCATCCTGGCACGTCTGTGTTAAACCCTTGGGCGCTGATCTTTCTCGGATCATACGTGGAGTTCTCAAAGCTAGAGTGAGCTGCCTGCGATACTTGACTTGGGGGCATGTTGGCAACTACGTTGGAATACCTCGGTAAAGGAATGAAATAAGTGTGTTCCCAGTCCAAGTGTCATAGCACTGTGGAAAACAGCAGTGCAAAGTTAAATGATGGTATTCGTTCGAAAATCGAAAAAAGCTACTCCAAATGAAAACAATGGAACCACAGCATCTCTAATTCATCACTTTTCATTCATTGATTTAGAGAGTCTGCGTTTTGAATGGCCGTCTCGCTATTGGTGCAGGGTAAGGAGGCGGAATGCGATGACGAACAACGTCGAAAGTGGTAGACCCACATTAGTCATCCCAAAATGAACGGCTTCGAGGTTCGGGTTCAACATTACAGTTGCCACTGACACTTCCTCCAAACTTGAACCGTACATATCCAACTATCTAATTGTCTTGCCATCGGAAGACCATCGAAATGACAGACGCCGATGCGCCAGCGGCCCCCGTCGCCGTCTTCAAAAAGCGCAAAGGAAACGCCAACATTCGCAAACGACCGGCCACTCCACCACCCGTCGATTCCTCCTCAGACGACTACTCCTCTTCCGAAGACGAATCGGGGCAGCGCGTGAAACGCCGGAAGAAGGCCGTTGGGGTCAATGCTTCTTCAAAAAACACGAGCTCGAAGCAGGATATAGAACAACAAGTCTTCACAGCGGACCGTAGTGGTATCACCAGCTCCAACGATGCGACCAAGGCGAGTAATTGGTACGACGAGGATGCAGAGGGTGCCATGTCGACAAAGAATCTATTAGGATCCACAAGAAAGGAGGGAGCAGATGGAACTTACAAGGGATTAAAAAACCAGACGAGCTTCATCCAGAAGAACCCGGACGCGCCGCAACGTCAGGTCGGACCGATGAAGGCATCGACGAATGTACGGACAGTCACATTCTTCGACTTCAAGCCAGACGTTTGCAAAGATTACAAACAGACTGGGTATGTGTTTCCCCACATCCACAGCTATTGCAGTTCGAGAGCTAACATTGGACAGTCACTGCGGTTTCGGCGACGCATGTATTTTCTTGCACAGCAGAGAGGACATGAAACAAGGATGGCAACTCGATAAAGAATGGGAAAACGTCACGAAGAATAAGAAGAACCTCGAAGGTACCGTCGTAGCCTCCGCCAACCGCGACGCTCCAGCGAAGTCGAAAGAAGACGACGAAGACGAGGCGTACCTAGAGAAGATCCCCTTTGCTTGCATCATCTGCAAAGAGAGCTACCGCGAGCCGATCATTACAAGGTGTGGACATTATTTCTGCGAACCGTGTGCTCTGAAAAGATACCGGAAGGACCCTACGTGTGCTGCTTGTGGCGCGGGAACCAACGGAGTATTCAATTCGGCGAAGCGGTTAAAGAAGCTGCTGGTGAAGAAGAGGGAGCGGCAGGAAAGAATAAGACAGGAACGGATAGAGGCGGGGGAGGACGTCAGTGATGAGGACCCAGGCGCAAAGAAGTTGTGATCAGGGCATAAGCTGATCTCGCCCTGGCCTTCTGCATACTTTGGAAGCATTAGAAGCATAAGGCAACGAAGCTATGAGCTAATAAGAACAAGCACCAAGCGCTCGATGGCACGATCAACCCAGCCTGCCTCTTCATGCGAGGACCGCCCATGAGTACAGCCAACGTGAAGCCTTGAAGCACAGAGCACCCTACCGAAGGCCCCAAAGCTTCGAGAACCTATTTTTACCAACACTAGTGACAAAAAGACCTCTCCCATGTTCGCGGCGTGTTTGTTTTTGTCGGTTGCTCCGAAAGTGGGCGTCAACGAACGCTGTGCTATGATTGGCTGGACACCCCTGTTTTGTTTTCTTTCTACTGAAATGAGGGACGGTCATGCACGGCGCGTCATCTGTTTTGAAGGCGATGACGCAGTGGGGGGCTGTATTCGCTTTTTGAATGTCGGTGAAGGTATAATTGATGGATAGGGGGGTTTTGAGGGGGAGCTGGGGTTAATGGAAATAATGTTTACTTTGTGAATCCGTGTTGGCCGAGGTGCAATGGGACGCACGTGGCTTTCTATGATGGCAAATTGGGAAAAGACGGACTTGTGAAATGGAGCAAAAGGGTAATCGCGATGGGTGTCGATTTCCCCCGATCATGATCTGCTCTGTTGCCGGCGGATCATGGCTTCACGACGCGTCTTACTGATCTGGAGGGGCAGCTGTCGAGAGCTCTCCCTGTTGAGATAGCCTTAGCTACCTCGAGCATATGCACCTCAAGATATTGAAGACATGGATGCAAGCCTTTCAACTCGAATCAAGAGCACAAATGTAGGCTTAGACGCCCATCGTCGTGAATTTGGATCCGAGAATGAGCGAGTCGCGTCGCAGGAATGTGTGTCCCACTACCGCAATCCTTGTTGACGTCCAAAATTTGATGAGAAGGCATCGTTGATGCACCGCTATATTCAGCGCTTAGACTCTCCTCCCCCCTTCTGTCAACAACACCTCTTCCCCTCCCCTCCCTCCTTGTCCCTTTTTCCTAGTAATCACATCGCAATTTCTCCCTTCGACCGTCAACCTTTCGAAGGAAATCCGGCAGACCCTGTTCCCGCGCTGCTGAATCTCGACCACGTACCTGCAAGGGCTTTCCAGACAGTCTTGGCGTCGAGACGCGTCTGGCCCCTCCAATTTGGTCTTACAAGCTGAGAGTTCGGACGGTGTCGAAGGTTATCTGCCAGATTGCCGGCATTACGGATACTAGATCCCAGATCAACTCGTATGTATTTGGAACTACGCAAATGCAATTGATGCTTTATTGACTTTTTACGAGGCTGACTGTGAGACTTGTAGCCCGAGTCCAAGTGAGATCTGAAGAAACAGACGGCTGAGACTGTTCTTGACCAGACAGGTCGTAGGCTGTCGAGCGCGTCGCATTCCAGCGCTTCATCGGACACGGACGTTGCTTTTCCTCCACTCGTTGACCTATTTTGTTTTACTCACCTTGGGCATTTGTTTTCTTGGGCGACTCTTTTCCGATTGTTTGCATCGTGCAGCCAGCCGGTCTGATCTGCCTGGAACCTTTCCTCACCTGCACTCAGCAAGGTAAGCCTAAGGTAGGTGTACCTTAGCCCAGGAACAATTACAGGCGGGACTCCACTTCTCGTCACGGCACCATCATCTCTCCCTGCAGCCCAGCGCCAAATCCTCTTCCTGGACACGCATCTCCCCCGAGAACAGCGCAACGCAAGGGGCAACGTCAACGACACACAAAGGGCCTCAATCCGGCCGTACCCAGTGCCGTGCGACCTCTTCCTGCTCTCTTTCCGTCTCACCACGACACCATCTCGCGGCGACAGCAAACACAGTTCACGCCGCCAATCGACGGTCGACCTCGACACCCACGTACAAGACAAAACCCGCCTGCCGAGGCTTGATCCCGCCAGATTTGATGGTCTCGCTCGCTTTCTAGACAGGTCGCCTGTCTCTGTCTCAATTGCTGCCGACAGGCACCATTGACAAAATGGCCTCTTTCGCCGCCGACAAGCCTAATTTGCCTGCTCCCGGCTCCGAGGATCCTTTCGTGTCCAACGCGTCGTCGACCCCCGCGCCCGCACACCAACGATTCTCCAACTTTGACCATGAGCTCTTCGCCGCAGGGCCGGGCTCGTCACCACGGCAGGCCAAGCGCGCCTTGGAAGCTCATTTGGCCGAAACCGACAGAAGACTGGATGAGGCTGGCAAATTGGGTACTGCTCTTGTGACCCAGAGGAAGGCGCTCACGGAACAGCTCCAAGAGGTCGAAAAGCTGCAGGCTGAGGGCGAGTTGGGTGATGATTTGAAGCAGAAGTTGGTTGATATCGAGAAGGAATACAATGATTTGGCAAGGGAATCGGCTAGAGCTTTTTTGCCCAAGCAGCGGGTCCCTAGTAATGAGGCCAACTCTGGGTCGCCGTTTGTGCCCGAAGGTCGGAGTGGTAGGGTAAGTTGACTTTGCGCCAGCACAACGGCCCCTGAAGCTAATCTTTGCCAGCGCTCCGTGAGTCCTAGCAAGTTTGAGAGCCAGGCTACCGGTTCTCCGACCAAGCTCAGCGTGCCCAACCGCAAGATTAGGAACCAGCCGTCCAACCGCGTCCACGACATCGAGTTCGCCGCCGAGATCAGCACGTCCCTCATCGCACAGGTGCGCAACCTGCAATCTCTCCTCGCCGAACGAGATGAAGAGGTTCGAGACCTGAAGAATGAAAAGTCCTCGCTTGAAATCGAATCAGAGGGCCTTCAACAGAGGCTGAAGACTCTGGACGAGAGCGAGCACCGCTACAAGGAGGAGAACTGGAACCTCGAGACGAAACTGCAAGAGACTTCTTCCCAGCAGCGGGAGGCCTCAGATCGCGAGAAGAAGCTTACGCAAGCCCTCAACGCCTCAAATCTCGAGAAGAACGCTGCACAGAAGGAACTGGATGAGGTCAAGCTGTCACACGCCAAGCTTACCGAGGAGCATGCTGCCTCGATCAAGCACCATGACATAGAGCTCGGCACCGCCAAGCGCAGCGCCGTCATGGCTGAGGGCGAACGAGCTGCCCTCCAGCGCAAGATCGACGATTTGACCAACCAGAATCAGGAGCTCGCCAAAGCCTTCTCTACGCAGCGAGGGAGGACGCAGGAGCGAGAGCCCATGTCTGGACAGAGCGAGGATGACTTCGAGACTGCTACTGACAACGCTACTCCTGAGCACTCACCACCGCCATCGCCCGTTAAGGGGACTCCACGACACAGCATGCTTGAGACCGAAACGATGAGAACTTCGCTCCATCACGCCCAGCGAACGATTCAGAGCCAGCGCAGCTTGATTCATCGTGAAAAGACTGAGAAGCTCGAGCTCCGTCGCATCATCCAGGATCTCCGAGATGACCTCGAGCGCGGTCGGGCTGACTCGGGCGCCAGCGGTGCCAACAGGCGCAGTAAGAAGGTCGACTCTAAGGAATTTAAGAAGAACTCACGTATGCTCGGAAGTTTCAGATCCAGCAGGCAGGAGATCATCACCGACGACCCAGAATGGGAGGACCACCAGGACAGGTCACCGAGGACATCTGCTGCCAAGGACGACGACCTCGCGCAGTCTTCGACTGATCACTTTGACACAGCCAACGAGGCCAGCGAGTCCGCTTTTGAGACCGCCAATGAGCGTGCGACAGAGACGGAGGACTTCCAGACTGGAGCTGAAGAAATGTCAGACGACGGGGCCGCCACTGAGACTGAGACCACCTCGAGAGGATTCGGACGGATAAAGCAGACCCCTAGCTTGCCTCCAGGGCTGTCTCGCCACTCGTCCAAGGCTTCTATCCACAGCACAGCCTCCACTTCAGACGACGACGAGGTTTTTGAGGTCAAGACGCCAACCGGTACCATCTCTTCGCAGAGGAGCCGCTTCCGCCTCAGTCGTGGTCCATTCGGCCGCGACTCGCGTCAAGCGAGCGAGGAGCCCAACCTTCGCAGCAGCCCCACCAGCCTCGCTAGCAGCAACGGCACTCCCCAAGCCGCTGGCCAGAGCCTCTTCGCCGAACTACAGGACTTCGCCCCTAGCGATGACGAGTCCGTCGACAACGCCACGCCCAGTCGTCGAAGCACGCGCTCAGTCACTCCCGGCTCAATCCGTCGGCCCCTATCTCCGCCTCCAGCTGTGCCCGCCTTGCCGAAAGTCATTATGGTTGACAGTGCTATGATGACAGAGCCCATCGAGATCAAAGATGAAACTGTGCCAGTACCTACGGGCTTGTCAGTCGACGAGGCAGATGGTCGCCCTAAGACGATGGAGTCGGTTATTCCAGACCAGAACAACCGTGACTCTGCCTCATGGTTGAGTGTTCGTTCAGACGGCACCCGGCCGGTCTCGGGCTTTTCTTACAGCGACGCTGGGTCACAAAACGATATTGATCTCGCGCAGTTCCCTGTGCCCCCGACATCCGTCCCCGCGCCTCCGGCACTCGAATTCTCCAATATTCAGTCCGAGGGCATCGAGCCTGTTGAGGAGATCATTACGCCTCCGACACCACCAGCTTTGGGCTTTACTCCTGTGTCCACCGAGAGAATTGAGCCAGTTGCTGAGCCCGAAGTGCCACCTCCAGCTTTGAGCATTTCTTCCATCAGAGCCCACAACCTCGAGCCCATCGCGGAGCCTCCTGTACTGCCACCAGCATTGACGCTCTCAAGCGTGGATGTACAACACGTCGAGCCCATCGAGCAGCCTCAACCACGGGCTCCTGTACTGACAATGACGGACCTAGTGTCGCAGATCGTCGATCCCCAAGCCGAGCCCGAAGTACCACCTCCCGCCCTGACCTTCTCCAGCATCTCAGGCCAGGGATACGAGCCCGTTGCGGAGCCTGTGCCCGAAGCGGCTCCTCTGGTCGTGCCCGCCATTGCAGCTGTACCTGAGGCAGAGCCCGTGGTACCCGAGGCACCAGAACTCAGCATGACTGGCTTGCTCACTGAACAGACCGCGCCGGTCATCGAGCCCGAGGTCATCGTGCCCCAGCCTACGCTAGGCATGTCCAGCATACAAGCAGAGCACTTGGAACCTGTTGCGGAGCCAGAGGTGATTCCCGAGCCCATTCCACTTGGCTTTACTAGCTTGTCCACGCAACAAGTTGAGCCAGTGTCGGAGCCCGCCCCTCTGCCGCCGAGCTTGGCCCTCTCTACCATCGCGACCGAGAATGTTGCTCCGGTCGCTGAGGCGCCGCCGCCACCACCAAAGCTGGTCTTGTCTTCCATATCTGCCGAAGGCGTCACGCCGGTTAGTCCAGTGGAGATAAACGAGCTGCCAAACTTTGGCTTTTCTAGTATCGAATCTATTGAGACACGTCCCATCTCACCTCGAAGCCCGCGCAGGGATGCTTTCATCCTGCCCAGGGACAAGCAGGAGCAGCCCGAGACTCCTAGGAGCAAGGCTCTCCATGCACTCTTCGGAACTAGCAAGGGCTCGCCACCCATCATCGCCGAGGATGAGACAAGGCAATCCCCCCGAGACACACCCGAGAACGGCACGCCCGAGTCGCAGCGACCGTTCAGAGAGATATCCGGCAATACTGATGCTCAGCGCCGCAAGACACCGATTGCTACCAGCGATCACGGTGCGCAGACATCTTTGACTGCTGATGCCATCGACCAACTTTACAAGGCGGGTCCAAGGAACGGCTTTGGCCACTCCAAGCAACTCTCTTCCAGCAGTGTTGGTTCTCCCGGCACTACTGGGACTGTCAGAATCCATCGCACGTCTGATGCGGGCAGCCCGATACTCGGTAGGGCCAAGGGCGCGGACGAGTTCGTTGAGGCAGAGGCTTTGAAGCGCCCAGACAGCGCCGCTAGCGGACGAGCTTCCCTTCAGGACGCGCCACCCCTCCCTTCGAACCACCGCGAGCTCATCGAAGCTGCGCGCACCGGCTCGTCACAGGGCAACATGGGACCTCCCTTGTGGCCAGCGTCGGCTATGAAGAACCGCCCGAGGACTCCCAGCAACCGACCGACGTCGGGACACTCGCAGCGTGGTACACCCACGCCCAGGGCTATGCGCTCAATCTCCAACCAAGCCCAGCTCGATGTGCCCCAGTCGCCCCCGAGGTTGACAGCCCGCTCAAGACAGTCTTCGGTGTCCTCATTCGCATCTGAAATCGACAACCGCTTCAACATGCGCCAGGGCGGCATGATGGGCCCTACAGGCTTCGGCCCCAACACGGATCCTCGCATGATCCAGGCTATTACGCAGACCATGATCGGCGAGTACCTCTGGAAGTACACACGCAAGACGGGTCGCGGCGAGATGTCTGAGAAGCGTCACCGTCGCTACTTCTGGGTGCACCCGTACACGCGCACGCTGTACTGGAGCGACCGCGACCCGTCGACCGCCGGGCGCCACGAGCTGAAAGCAAAGAGCGTCCCCATCGAGGCTGTGCGGGTGGTGACGGACGACAACCCTATGCCACCTGGCCTGCACCGCAAGAGTCTCGTCATCATATCACCAGGGCGCACCGTCAAGTTCACCTGTACGACGGGTCAGCGGCACGAAACCTGGTTCAACTCGCTGTCCTACCTCTTGCTGCGCACCAACGATGAAGGCGAGGCAGACGCCGAGGACATGGCCCAGAACATCACGCAGGAGGACGTGGACGAGTTCAACCCTCAATTCGGCCAACGACCGGCCAACGGCACTCGACGCGCGCCTCCGTCGCTGTCATCATACAACTCCCGCACGACCCGCAACCAGAGCCCCGATGTCCACATGGAAGTTCCCACCCTCACACCCTCGTCGCAAAGGGAGCACCCGCCGGCGCAGGGAACGCGGGCTTCAGGAGGAACCGGGACGCTCAGCAAGCTGAGCGGGTACTGGAAGGGATCGAGGACGTTTTCAAGCCGACGAAGTAGGGGCGCGCCGGACCAGAGCATCTATGAGGCTAGCGAGGTGCATGACAGTGCCGAGGACCTGCGGGAGATGATTGAGCGTCAGGATAGGGAAGCTGACAGGCTCGAGAACGTCCGCGCTTGCTGCGATGGTAAGTTCAACATGCGGCGTCTTTGAAGTACGGAGCAAGGGCTAACACTATGCAGGCAAACATGACGTGGGCACACTCGGGCACAGCAAAAAGGGACGGGCAGGCCACACGCATTCCCACCCGGGGCCATCAACCACCTCGACTCCCATGGCATCCTTCCGATCAAGGGCCTAGAAGCACCTTGTCTAGGTGCACACCGGATGTTGAAGTGTGCTGAAGCGCGAAGGAAGCTTCAGCAAACAGCATAACCGTTGCATGCACAGCATGCTTGTCACGACGACGATTGGTGGACGGAGTTCACTCACGACCATGACGACTTTCCTAGCTTATCTCTTCCGACCGCGCCCTACAGGGACGAATACCTAATCTACCACCACAGACCAACTGAACACCACAATCGCTACTTTACGGACCGACATGGCCTTTATTTCCTTATAATTGTATTTGAGTATCGCTACGTACGAGTCATTCTTGACACCGGCAAGCAGCGGGAGGAAGGGGCAGAAAAACACCAGACAGAGCATGTTTTGATTATATACACGCAGAGAACGGCAGAGGAACGGGGAGCATCTGAGCCTGAGGAAAGCGGGAGAATTATCACGGGGAAGAGAGACCTCTGCTGGAGCTCTAGAGCTTCTGGGCTCTGTTTGCGTTTTCTGGGAGTTCAGCAGCCGGGCTTGCGCTTGCGCCTGCGCCTGGAACCCGTAGCCTTTTGTAGACTGCATTGACGACTGAATGAGAAGCTCGTGCTGAATATTGCTGACGGGTTGACGAGAGATGCATTCCATAGCAGTCGTAGTGACTGACTACCTGGGTGAGGCGAGCTGCGGATTATCACAAGCCGAAGCTTCCTCGGCCCGGGACCCCAGGTTTTTTATTAATTTTTTCTTTCCACGGAGCAACGGGGCGGAACGGAGAGCCAGGCTCAACGTCCAGGGCCTTTGCAAAGTCCCCTTTCTGCCCTGCCCTGCCCTGAGTCTATCGAAAGCTTATTCCCGCGCACTCTGGTGCGTGTGGACGCGCTGCTCCGCGTCGCCGGATGGAGCTGGTTGGTGGGCTGCAGCGACGACGATGGGCCGATCTCATCTCCAGGACCAGGTCTCGCAGCATTAGCCCGCCACCAGCCGGTTGCATCGGCCACCAGAAAAGGGCAAAGAAATGCAAGCCAGGGCAGCCAGGACAGCCAGGACAAGCCACCCCCTAATTACCACGGTGCTCGTGCTCGTGCTCGCACCGCACCAGCATCGGCGCTCCAGCCAACCAAGGGCTGTACTCGGGAGACTCCGACGCGTATCAGGAGAGGCTCGCACCTGAGGCCCGGGGGGGGTGATCCACGGCCGCGAACCCACACCAATGTCCAGTTTTGGGTCTGTAGCACCATGACTTTGCTCTGCCCTCTGCCCTCTGCTACTATGTCTGTCCCTTCTCAGCCAAGTCAGGGCACACGACGTCCCCGGATCTGGGATGGGATTCATGCCAAGCTGCGGCACAACCGTGGTCATCCCCATCCCCATCCCCATCCCACGTTGCTCAAAAGGCTTGACACGCTGCGCCGAGGCTCTAAGCAGCCACGGTTCCTTCGCCCGCCCCCCCTTCCGATCTCATTTTCGAATCTAGCCGCCGGGGGTTTAGCTCGCCAACGCCAGCGTCTGTTCAGGACTACCCCTGGCTACTGGGGGCTAGCGGCTGCACTCGCGCAGACCGCATGCCAATCATAGATGACCCGCTGCCGATCCCGATCCACCGACTCCGCCGTCATGAAACTCCCGGAGCAGACCTCTGGGGGGGTCGAGTTGCTGAAGACGGGCCCTGAGGTGAGGATGGAGAGACACGATTTGCAAACAGGGGCAGAGCACGTCATTTTGGTCCATCATTGCGTTCGCGAGCGAGCAGCAGAGGAAGATGGCCTCCCGCTTCAGAATCCAGCAGGTGACAGCAGGCTCGAGAGGAAGAGACTGATCTTCAGTTGCCGTCCGTGCCGGCATTGCCCTCAGATCCTGGGGAGGGGACTTTGGGGGGCGAGCCAACGCTGCGACGGACTGGTGGACTGCCGCGGCCTCGCAGCCTCGATACGAAGCAGCTGGCGCTTCCAAGCGTGGCCGAGGCGTTTTACCTGGCTTGCCTGGGCAGTGGCGTGCTGCTCGACGGAGCAATGAAGGTCTGGGATGCGTTGCTAAGTGGGTATCCGCCGTCCACGGACTCGGCGCCATCATCTCCATCTCCGTCTCCAGCTCCATCTCGGCCTTGCGAGCGCCAGTGGGAGTGAGTGGACAGGACAGGGGCAACTTTATCCATCCTTTGCCGAACACACGTATGCGTAATTGTGGTGTCTTTTGTATATGCACCGCTGCTCCCCTTCCTCGTCACAGCACAGCATAACACCGCTCTCTCCCCTTCACTGCTCCTCTCCTGCCATCACCAACTGCTCCTTCGTCCCCGTCCTCGTCCGTCTGATTCTTCTGCTGTTTGCCTCTGCTATACGCCGACTGCTTCCGTCCTCTCCTTCGACCGCGCGTATCTGCTGCGTGTTCCACTCGTTCTTTATTTTTTCTCCGTGGAAGATTCTCCTGGACCCTGAGAAGAAGCGTCTTGGCAGACGTTGCTTTGTGTAATTTTGAGCCTCAACTCTTCATGGCATTGTGAGAACATCGCAGCAGCTATTCTCTCGCCGCCCCCGACTCGCTTTTGCTCGACGGCACGCACGCGAGTACCGACACTCTCTTGACCCCGTCCGTCTTTGTCGTCTTTACCTGGAATCCCGCACCATGGCGATTGGTGACGAAGGAAACGTGAAATGGGTAGACGTGAGTCCCAAGCCCTCCTCCCCGTGGACGAGACCACCGCTGACGCGAAACAGGGCCTTCGTGGCGTCGCTTCTGCCCTCGTCGTTATTAAGCACATCACTGCCGCCTGGTTCACCTACCTGCTGTGGCCGGCCTCCAGCGAAGAGTCCTCGCCCGTGCTGCTCCAGCTCCCCTACTTCCGGGTCCTCATCCAGGGCCGCATCGGCGTTGCCATCTTCTGCCTCGTCACCGGCTACGTCTGCGCCCTCAAGCCCGTCAAGAACTTCAACCAGGGCCAGCAGTCCCAGGCCTTCAACTCCATGTCCCGCTCCGCCATCCGCCGCGTGCCCCGTCTGGTCCTGCCCGTCGCCATCATCATCACCCTGGCCGGCATCGCCACCCAGCTGGGCGCCTTCGAGGTGGCCAACAACTGCGACGGCTACGGGCTGCCCGAGACGAGCCCCAAGATGAGGGACAACATCTTCCTCGCGCTGGGAGCCATGGTCAAGGACCTGCTTAGCGTCTGGACGCATGGCCGTTCCGAGTACGGCAGTGAGCTGTGGACCATGATGCCCATCCTCAAGGGTGCGTTCTGGGTCTACATCTTCCTCATCGCCACGGCCCACGTGCAGCAGAAGTGGAGGATGGCGATTGCCCTTGGCTTGACCATGTTCCGCTGGGCCTGCAACGACCCCTTCTTCGGCATGCAGTTCTTCTTCGGCGCCTTCATGGCTGACCTGCAGAACCTCGATCCCGGCACCTTCAGCAAGCTGCAGAGCGCCAGCTCCAACGGCCCCATCCGAGGTGCCATGAGCATCATGTTCCTCCTCGTCGGCCTCTTCATCGCTTCCCTGCCCGACGACCACCACGACTGGCAGCCCTGGTCCTCCGCCCTGCGCGGGTTCCTCGCCTCCATCCTGCCCGCCAACCCCGACTTCCCGCGCTTCTCGTCCGGCTTCGGACTCGACGTCATCGTTATCGGCCTTCACCTGTCGCCCCTGGCGCGCAGCATCCTGTCGAACCGCTTCTTCCTGTGGCTCGGCCGCATGTCCTTCGCCGTGTACCTCCTGCACAACCAGATCCTCAGGTCCGTGCTCTGCTGGTTCGTGTACGGCATCTCCATCCCCGCCGCGGAGGAGGCCGTGCTCGAGTTCACGAGCCCCCTGAAGCTCTTCTGCCTCGTGCCCTTCTACCTGGCGCTGACGTACGGCTGCGCGCACCTGTGGACAACGTACGTCGACAGCTACTGCGCCAAGGTCTCGGAGCGCATGGTGAGCTTCATCAAGGAGGACCCCAACGAGAAGCAGCCGTCGCTGCTGCCGCAGAACAATCGTCATTAATACAAATTGCTGCCGATCAATCTGGCTGCAAGGGGCACGCACGCTCGGGAGGTTTATACATGTTACGGCCGCGGCGTTGACGGGTTCGCATATTGGTTCGCATTCACATACATGTGTAATATTTGCTCTCATCCGAGAAAAGAAGGATAGAGAGGGCGGAGGTAAATTGAAGCCAAGGGGAGGGCACGTCGTCGAAATAAAGCCCGGGGGCGTTCTGGGCTGGTTCCCGACATTCCTTGGGCGGTTTCGGGCGCTTTACACGCGATTGGTCTGTGCCTTCGACGAGCGTAAGCGACAGCATGGCCAGGGGTGGGAGCGTAAGCAAGCCCCCACGGAGGAGGAGAAAGTAATCGGTATACGATCCGAGAGATCTTACGGCCGGGACATGGGACCGGTACACACATTACACACAATCACTGCGCTTGCGTTGCTTTCCCTTTTTCCTCACTCCTTTTAGAACGAGTCACGGCCTCTGTAATACTAGACAAACGTCCGTTCACACCACCCGTGCCAAGCTTCGAGATGAGAGACATGGCTGACACCTGATGACCGTCGGCAAATGATTGAAGAGCGTGGCTGTACTTTACAAGCCATGGCTGTCGACTTTGTGTATTTTGTGATTGAAGCTGAGCATCGAGCTTTAGTAGGGGAGATGGTGAGATGTTGTGCTTACCTACCATGTCCGAATGGGGCAGCATCGATCTTAGCGCCTTTACTAGCCCCTTGGCTCTTGAAAGACGTCAGACAGTGAAAGCCAAGAGTGATCCTGCAGGGGTGGAGCTTTCTAACCCGAACGTGCTGATTTACTTGATAGTGTGGTTGCGGACGACTATCGTCTGCTAATGGATCTACTACTTAGACCAATACCTCAGCCCGCGAGGAAGGATTTACCTGTCTCGATAAAGGCTGCGAAGACACAAACGTGAATGCCGAATACCTCAGACAGATGCCCTGCTCACCGCCTCCCACTTCTCATCGCTAACAGCCAACGCCTTTGCCGCAGCACGGGCATGCTCGACAGCATCAGTGCCGACCAGCAACCTGACCGGCGCATCCTCCCGCCCCTCCACGTCCAGGATGATGCCCGCCACCTTGTCCGGCAGCGACGGCTGCCTGCCGTCCATCTGCCTCGTCATCTCCGCCTTCTTGCCAACCGTCTGCCGGTAGGGCTCGCTCACGGCCGGTATCTCCATCGAGCTGCCGGCCCAGTCGGTGCGGACGGCGCCCGGCTCCACGACCGTGACCCTGACGCCCAGCGGCGCCACCTCGAGCGCCAGCGCCGCCGAGAAGCCACTCACGGCCCATTTGGCGGACTGGTAGGCGCTCAGGCCCGGCGCGCTGACGCGGCTCCCTACTGACGAGATCTGGAAGATGTGCCCGCCGCCGCCCTGCCTCCGCAGCACCGGCAGCGTGGCCCTCGTCACGTAGACCACGCCCATGAAGTTGGCGTCCACCTGGGCCTTGAAGTCCGCCGCGGAGACGTCCTCGAAGGCGCCCAGGTTGGCGTACCCGGCGTTGTTGACCACCACGTCGATGCGGCCGAAGCGCGCGAGCCCGGCGTCGACGGCGGCCCTGACCTGGGACTCGTCGCTCACGTCCACGGCCGGCGCGATGAGGCTGGACGGGTGCTGGGTCATCAGTGATGCTAGCTGGGGCGAGGCCGAGAGGTTGCGCGCCGTGGCGACGACGGAGTGCCCGGCGCGGAGGGCGGCGGCGGTGATGGCGAGGCCGATGCCGCGGGAGGAGCCTGTTATGAACCAGACTTTGGACATGATGCCTTGATGAAGTGCGCTTGTCGTGTGGGAGTTTGGTGCTGGCTCGGTACTGGGTTCTCGATGGCCATCCTGTTCAACAGCGGGCGTCCGCTCATTCTAATACCCCACGATGCTCGTCGTGATTCCATAGTATGCTGCCCTAGTCCCAATCTCTCGCTTGCCACTCGCGTGTGGAAAGCACTACTTCAACCTTCGACGCCCTCATGTCTATGCCGCCGAACCGGATCTCCGAGGGAATCCCCGAAAGTCTAAACCCGCGCGATGAGACTTTGTGAGACCCGAACGCGGACTTTAGCCACGCGACAGATGGACGTGCATTGCCCTGAAATAAGCTCATTGCCGGACGACTGAGGCTTGTAGTGGGCGGCACCGCATGCAGGGCTGAGTCGATGGTCGGCGGTAGTGGTTATCTCCAGCTTTGGAGGGCGTCAGCCACCATGCCGGATGGGGCGTCAGCATTTTAGTCCTGGAGGCGATGCGAAGGATGCTCGGAGTTTGGACATGTTTACGGAGGAGCCTGATATTGGGGAAGGGGATGCGACGTTGTTGGTGTGGTAAGTTTGTGAAGTGTGTGAGGGACTGCTTAATCGACGACGTGCAAGGTGGATATGCGCATACGCGAATGTATGTGCCTACCACGTTGCGACCTCAACTCCCACGTCCCGATTGAAGCTTAGTGTCTACTTCCAACCCAACGGGCTTACAAACCTGGCTTCTTTGGCTTTGCAGCCCGGTATGCCTTGCCGATGCGAGCTGCAGTTGCGTAGTGCAAACACAGCCTCGCTAGGCCGAGCCAACTCGTGTTGGTCGTGACTCCAGGCTGGAGGACATCGGCACATGAGTCAGAGATCAACAAGTGATGGATCCGAGTATTTGTAAGATGCTTCTGAGGGAGACTTTGAACTGACTAGGATGATTTACCATTATTGACAGATCGACCCTGGAAAGCCTCACAATGAGCACAATGGCAAACAGCGAACCCCAACGCTCACGATCACAAGTCCAGCTCAAAACACCCAAAGGCACACGCGACTGAGTCGGCCAGGACATCCTTCTCCGCGAGAAAATCTTCAGCGTCATAACCAGCGTCTTCCAACACCACGGCGGCATACCTCTCGACACACCCGTCTTCGAGCTCCGCCCCGTCCTCGCTGGCAAGTACGGCGAGGATGCGCGTCTGATCTACGACCTCGAGGACCAGGGCGGCGAGCTCTGCTCCCTGCGCTTCGACCTGACCGTGCCCTTCGCGCGGTGGCTGGCCATGAGGAACGTCAAGCACATCAGGCGCTACCAGATTGCCAAGGTGTACCGGCGCGACCAGCCTGCCATCAAGAGGGGACGGTTGCGGGAGTTCTGGCAGTGCGATTTTGACATCGCCGGGAGCTATGATGCCATGATACCGGATGCCGAGATTCTGAGGATCGTCATGGAAGTCTTCCGTGGGCTCGCCGTGGATGTCACGATCAAGATCAACCACAGGAAGATACTAGACGGGGTGTTTGCCGTCTGTGGAGTGCCGCCTGGTCAGTTCCGAACGATCAGCTCGTCGGTGGACAAGCTGGACAAGACGCCGTGGGATGAGATCAGGAGGGAAATGGTCGCAGAAAGGGGCCTTGCGGAAGACGCTGCTGATCGCATCGGCCAATATGTCATGCTCAGAGGCCCTGTGAAGCAGATGATCGAGACCATCAAGGATGATTCGGTGCTCTTCGCTAACGAGGATGTCAAAGCCGGTCTCGAAGACATGATTCTGCTACGCCCCTATCTCGAAGCCATGAGAGCCGCTGACAACATCTCCTTCGACGTCTCCCTCGCCCGCGGCCTCGACTACTACACCGGTATCATCTACGAAGTACTCCCACGCGACCCGTCCCTAGGTGTTGGCAGCATAGCCGGCGGCGGCCGCTACGACGACCTCGTTGGCATGTACGGAAAAGAGGCAATCCCCTGCGTAGGCCTGTCCTTCGGAGTCGACCGCATCTTCACCATCCTCGACTCCCGTCGACGGGGCGAGCAGGACGTCCTAGCGCGGAAGCCGGAGGCCTACATCATCGCGGCGGGCGGGAAGGACTTTGACGGCTTCCTGCCGCAGCGGATGGAGGTGGCTTCTAGGCTGTGGGATGCGGGAGTCCGGGCCGAGTTCAGCACGAGGGTGAAGCCGAAGTTGCTGCCGCAGTGGAAGGCCTCGGAGGGCGCGTTGGTCGGGATCATCCTTGGACAGGAGGAGATGCAGGCCGGACTGGTCAGGGTGAAGGACTTGCGCGTCAGGAACGAAGATGTGGCGGGGAGTGATCGAGGGAAATTGGTGAAGCTCGAGGATGTTGTGGACGAGGTTCAGGGGCTTTTACGAGATACAAAGATGTAAGAAACTTCTCTGTTGAATATTTGGGCCTGTGAGATCGTACAGATAATATGAGTAACCATGTCTCTTCACATCCTCCTCATCCTTTCGATCTTCTCCTCTGTAGTCTCCTGACCATCCAGCTCAGGATAGTCGTGGGCGTCAAGCGTACGGCGCATACAAGATCCCCTCCACGGCTCGACGGGAGGCGTCCTCTCCCACACGTCCCGATATATGCTGTGAACTGGTATGGCCTCCTCCGGATCACACCGTACCTTGTTGTCCATGCTCGCCTGGGGAGGCAGCATACCTGAACTGGCACCTGCATCCGAATCGTCGCTCGTCAGGAATGAAACGAGATCCTGCTGCTGTTTATCCAGCAGCTGCCAGGTGCGAAACGTGTTGCGTCGTCGGCAGCTCTGGAAGTAGACGTTAGGCTCGTCACCGTCCAAGGCCTAGGTCCGGGAGCGGTGGAACAGGGGAACGCCGCCCAGGATGCGATCTTGAGCCCAGTAGCCGGCTATGTCTACGATGCCGTTGGGGTAGTTATCGTGCGCTGCAAAGTGCGGGAGCATGAGCACAGTTGGAGCGGCGGGGATGCGTTCCCAGCCATCTGAAGGGGTTTCCCATTTCATCACCTGGTCGACATCCAGGCCCCCGGTCGTGCTTGAATTATGGAGTTTGTCCTGCTGATGGAACAAGAATACGCCGATTTGGTGCACGGCACACGCCGTGAGCTCTATCAGTCGCAGGGTGGACGACTTCGATCCAAGGGGCGCAGCCTCATATGCGTGTAGTAGCTGTTACGCATGTCAGCATTGATTTCTCGAGGATCGTGTTGCTGGACGAACCTTTTTATCAAACGTCAAATTGTCTGCTGTGAAGTTTTCCCTGAACTCTATGGCTCTGTCCAGCGACCCGGAGCAGAGCCCCTTATGCTGGTTCACTGGATGCTTTGCATCAAGAGCCTCCGTGATCTGATCCGCGCAGTCTCTTGCGTCGGCAATCCGTCGATCAACTGGGCGTAGTGATGCATGGCGATGTCGGTACGCGACACGTTCTTCACGGCTCGGCGGACAACAGCGTGATGTTCGGTCCCCAGTGAGTTTGCGTTGGACTGCTCTCGCACCAGCATCGCAGGATGTAGTTGCTCAGGTATCTCAGGATAGAAAAGGCTCCAAAAGTTGGCAGCTCAAGATCGTTTCTCGAGGGATCACGCTGTAATGTATTGCAATCATATTCACGAAATGGGCGAGACCGACAGATGTAGACATGGAAAGGCGGCCGTTGGGTTGGCCGCTTCGGCTCCTAGCCAAGGCTGACAGGCCACATAGTCGGCCATCTGGCGACGGACGTAAGCAAGGAAACTCTTAGAGGTGGCATGCCACAGTCGTCGCACGGAAAGCTGTTGGTGCATTCGACTATTTGGACAATAAGGTTTACTGTTGAGTTATGGGTTGTGCGCGTGTAAGTCATTACCAGAACGAAGCCGAGGGGAGGAGTTGTGGTTACAAATTTAAGATTATAATTATGTACTCTATCAGTGATAACTTTTTGTGCAAGTCTTATCAACAAGTCTATTGGCTCCTGACACCAGACCAGTACTTGTCCTGGGGCACCGGCGCGCGGTCGAGCTTGAAATGCCCGGGCTGCAGCTTCTGGAAGACGCCCGAGGGGTCGTACCTCGAGGCAACCTGCTTCAGCTTCTGCACGTTGTCAGGCCCGTAGTTGGCAATGACGTCCTCGAACAGGCTGGCGTAGTTCATGTAGATGTAGTCGTTCTGGATGCCGCGCTCAGCGGCTCCCTCCTCGATGCGGGTGAGCACATCCGAGATGAACTGATAGATGGTCTCGTCGTCGGCCTCGTCTGCCCACCAGCAAGCTACGTGGATAAGATACAGGGGGCCGTCCTCGGGCTTGAGACCCAGAGGGTTGCCGCCGCGCTTGCTCATGTGCTCGATCTGGTTCTCGGTGATGCCCTGGTAGATGAGGACAGGGTTGGCTCCGGTAGCACCCGAGGTCGCGGGGAGCTCCTCGAAGAAGATGTCGCGGGCGATCTTGGCGAATTCGGCGTCAGCCTTGACCGTGAGGCCGTAGTAGACCTCGCGGTAACCGTAGGGGTTGCCGTTGTTGAGGGACTCAGCGTAGTCGTGGAGAGAGCGGGTGGCGGTGGTGTCGGCAATGGGCTGAATAGCTCGGAAGTTCTCAAAGATCTCGGCATCCGAGCCATCCGCTTCGACATACCAAAGCTCAGTCGCGGCGAGTTTCATGCCGCTGTTCTGGAGCCAGGCAACCCAGAGGCCGGCGCTGGGATCCTTGGGCGCGTCGGCGATGACACCGGCAAAGGCGTCGGAGACGGCGTCGAAGTCGGTCTCGAGGTAAGTCTTGGTTCCTCCCCAGACCTCGGCTTTGGGCAGAGGGATGGTGTCGAAAGTCATGGCAGTGACGATGCCGAAGTTGTTGCCTCCGCCGCGCAGAGCCCAGTAGAGATCCGGGTGGGACTTCTCAGTGACCTGGAGGATGATGCCAGAGGCGGTGACGAGCTCGTACTTGGCGACATTGTCGCATGCCCAGCCGTGGCGGTTGGAGAAGAAGGAGATACCACCACCAAGAGTCAGGCCACCTGTTCCGACACTGGCTACGCGGCCGCCAGGGACGGTGACCTCGTCCTTGTCCAGCCTCTCGTACACGTCACCCCACCTGTTACCAGGACCAATTCTAGCCTTGTCCTTGTCGCAAGAGAGGGTGACCTCATTCAGCTTCTCGAGAGAGACGGTGATGCCGCCCTCGATGCTCGACGCGCCGTCAAACGCGGCGTGGCCACCGCTCTTGACGGCGAAAGGACACTGCGTCAAACGCGACACGAGGACGAGGACGGACACGTCCACGTTCTTCGCAGGCTTGAAGATACAGCGAGGGTTGACGTTCATCTGGAGCTCAGACCAGTATGAGTCGGTGAACTTGCTGTATTCCTGATCGTCTTCGGTGAAGACGGAGCCTGGGTAAACCACTGACAGGGAGATGCACTGCGAGCCAAGATATCAGCATGCACTGTCGCGACCTGGGATCTGCGTCGCCATGGCAGATGCGACGCAGCCACTACGAGGTCCGTATCTACTTACAGCAGCAGAGCACGCGTACTTGTCGAGAGAGCGCTTCTCGACAAAGTCAGCGAGCTCGGGAATCTCGCTCACGTCTACACCGAGATGCAGCAGCTCATCCGTGGCATTGAAGTCGGATGTCTCGAAGGCTTGCTGGGCCACGGTCGAGCCAGCCAAGAGACTGGCCCCAACCAAGGAAGATACCGTCGCAAACTTCATGATGAGACACGGACCCTTCACACACGTGCAGGGAGGGGAGCAAATGGGAGGACGATGAAAGGATAGGGAGATCAGGCGCAGAGGAGGCTGACACCGAGGAATATTTATCGAAGCTGAACGGAACCGGCCAACACCCCACAAAGGACCCAGGCTCGGCCGCCAACCTGCTTCTTCCCCTGCTAGCGGTGCCCGGATAGCTCAAGTCCGCCGCGTGTTGGTCGGAGTTCGCTGAGGATATCGTGGGGAGGGGGGAGGCGAAATGGAGGGAGCCCACGAGTTGCGAGTGGGAAATCCAAGCAAAATCATACGGCTAAGATTGGATGACAATGCCAACGAACCGGGAAGCTTCATGATTTGCGCGGATTGACCCTGGCAGTCGGGTTTGGCCCCCGCCTGGTCGGACAGGCTGTGCCCCCTCGTGGCTGGTCTGGCGTGCAGCAAGGAGATCTGGTTCGATGCAGGCTCCTCGCGTTGGTCACCGGCCCCGAGCCCGAGTCCGTGGATCCCCGTTGCTGAAGAACGTGGACAGAGGGTGCCCCATCTCTGGGCAGTGATGATGTGGCTGAACGTCCGGAATGCTATCAGACATCGTGGGTTGTCGTTGATTACATTACGGGCGCGGCACAGCATGCGGAAAGCCCCAGTGTAAGCATGATCACCTCGGCCGTACTCCCTCGAGGCACGAAGCTAATGCCCGGAACAGGAGGAGAGAGGGAGCAAAGGAGTGGCGGCTGCGCAGAGGCCATTTCGTCGTGCAGCTCCTGGACGCAGCTAACGGGCATCCTTCAAGGTTCACTTCCGACGCCAGCCTTGGCCTCGTCGAAAACAACACACAGGCCGTACCAAGCCCGCTACCCCTGACCCGTGATCCTGGTTTTCCCCCCACAGCGGCAGAACCCTTAGTCCGTCAGAAGCGAGGCCCGTCACTATCGCGACAAAGCCCATCTTTGCGACGGGGCCATGCCTGGGTTCGGCGAGCTAACACATCCCAGCCCTCGGATGAGCTCGCCGGCCGCCGAGAATTCGTGTTGACGCAGTTCTAGATCGTCATGTCCCTTGTTGATTGAACTCTTGGACGCTCACAACAGGTTGCCCCCCGAGGAGCGACACCTGGATGAGAAATTTCGTTGCACGCTGCTGCCTTTTCGCTGGCTAGTGTCGCAACATTGCTGGGATCTGGCCCCCCGTGCCGTGCGGTGGTAGTGTCTTGGTATGGCCTTTCGTTACTGGAGCGCCAGGTGCTAAAGACGCAACGCTCCGGTCAGGCCCACACACATTGCTTGTGGTCTCTAACCGTGTGCGTCCATTAGGCCTCTTTTTATCTGTGCTTCAGTGCAGGAACTTGCCGCTTCTGCGCGCGCTCCTCCGTGGCCTCGTCGGGCCTCCCAAAATAGGATGCGATCCAGCAGGATGGCGAAACATGTGCAGAACCTGTCCGGTCTGCGAAGGATGTATAACAGTCCTCTTTGACCCCCTTCACTCTATTTCAAAGTTTAATCGCCTTCCTTCTTACAAAAGTGACATTCCAACGGCCCCTAGCTGTTAGCTCCCGCCCGGAGGGCACCGATCAACGGTTAACGAGTCAGTCGCCGACAGTAACGCCAGAGACCGCCCGCCATGTCTTCCACGCTGACGGTCACGGCCCTCATGGGGACTGGTATTGCCATGAGCATCTTCACGACTGCTGTCTTCGGCGCGCACATGTACTTGGCCTGCATCAAGCAGCGCAAGTTCGGATGGGAGGACGGTTGGCTAACGGCCGCCTACGTCGTCTTCATTGTCATCACCGGTCTCTACCTCAATGCCGGCGAGGTCATCTTCAGGCTGGAGGGCCTCGCGACGGGTCTGGTAGAGCCGTACGAACCTGAGAAGATGGCTGCGGACGGCTTGCACATCCAGAAGACTTTCTTTGTCACGACGTCTGGTCTTTGGATCTGTTTGTGGCTTGTGAAGGCCTCCTTGTTGAGTCTTTACAAGCGCCTGATGAACAACTTGCGGCTGTATCTCATCATGTGGTGGATTGTCGTTGCCATTTGTGTCATTGTACGTATACAGAAGATCTGTATCAAGGGCGATGCTGACAGAACAGACTCTCGCAGGTGCAA
The DNA here is from genome assembly GCA_037042185.1 of Sordariomycetes sp. S80-01Y. Lineage (NCBI taxonomy): Eukaryota > Fungi > Ascomycota > Sordariomycetes > Sordariomycetes sp. S80-01Y. Next base: position 1,063,138 of record JAXQJY010000027.1, on the reverse strand, counting down.
TCACCTCATCCATGCTGTCGTGCTCCAGCATGAGCGCCTGGTTCACAGCAGGAGCGTGCGCAACACCCCGCGATACTCGAGCCGCATACATCAGTCTGTGGTATTCCTACTCGGTCGACGTCTTCACCGATCTGCTTGGTAAGTTCCCGTCTGGCCCACGCATCGTCATGGATGTGCGATTAACACACTCACAGTTATGCTGCTGCCCCTCGGTCTCATCCGCAACCTCCAAATGCAATGGAAGCGCAAGCTCAGCATCGCCGGTCTCTTCTGTCTCGGCTGGGTCTGTATTGCCGTGTCGACTATCCGCGCCACGTATCTCGGTCAGAACGCGATGCGAGGGAAGTTCCAGCAGCCCTCGACGTCATGGCTGGCACTTTGGGGCATCGTGGAGTCGGCCATTGGTATGTCCAACATCTGCGCCAATTCAACTTGCAATAGCTAACGCTCGTGACAACAGCCGTTCTCATCGGATGCGGACCCGGTCTCTACCGCGAATCGAAGGTCATCTCATCGAGCCGACGCGCACAATACCAAGGGGCCTACGATTATCCTACTGCAGGGGGCTATATCAAAGCCACTGGCAATTCACGGTCGAAAACCGGTGCCACGGTCGACAACGACGTCGAGATGCACAATTACTCGCGCGCCAGTGCGCAGGCCAAGACGAACAGTGACAGCCAGGAAGAGCTGGTGTACCCTGAAAGGAGTAGCAAGATCATGGTTACTACGTCGGTCATGGTCAGCGGGGAGGAGACTACGCCCCATGCGAAATGATTCACGTTCGGACATTATAGAGCAATTAGAGTCTAGATCAAGTTTTGAATGCGAGCGTCTCATGATTTCTTGCCGAAGTCACCGAAATTCGACACAGGGTCGGAAGCAATGTTCGATAGCGTGGCCGACCCTTGATCGCCGAGCCCTGCTACTAAGAGACATGGGGCCGTGATATTGGTGCGTGCCTGTCGCAACATGGCTTCTGTCAGACGATAATCCTTGGACCAGCTACCTTTGGCCTGATTGAACCCCTTATCAGTACACCAAGCTGGCACGCAAGGCACGGTGTTTGACGCATGGCAAGGTCATTTGGGTACTCTTCCTCGACGGCCTGGTGGGATAAACGTAGTTCAGTTGAGTTGTTCAAGTCAAACAAGAGGATGCATCAGACGATGCAGGTTGTGGGTAGTTGGGATCATGCATCCGATTGCACAGGGGCTTGAAAATACAGCGGCGTCCCGAAGATCAACTCCCTGTTCATTGAGACAAACAAGCTATTTTTTTCTTGGTCTCGTCACGGCGTGATTGCTCTAGTTGTCACTCAAGGCCCGTTGGGGAGCCGCAAGAAACAGCATATGGAGCATCTTATACGCCATCAGGACCGCGACCAGATGTTTGCGACTCGCTTTCGCTTACCAAAATAGGGTAGCTAGGCGCCCAGAAGTTCCATGATGAGTGTGTGTGCCAGGTCGAACAAGTGTATGGGCACAACGTTGCACCGTGATTGTGTGATGATGCCGAGAACATGCATCCTCGCCGAGTCACTCGAACAAAGCCTATCAAGGACATTCAACTTCTCGTTTCTTTTCTTCTAGAAGTAAAATGCCGCACATACAGCACTGTTCAGACCATTGAAGCTTTTAAGCCATCGAACCTCTCAATTGGATGTTCCTGACATATCACCTTCATCATCACACCGTCATTCAAGGACATAGCCATTCTCAGTTACATGCGCCCCTGCAAGACAATGACATGAAACACTGTCACTTAATGCGCAGGAGCCATCTTTAATGCTTCTCTCCCAGAACGCTGACGGAATGGCTTTGTGGATCTTGAACGAGGCGAAGGATCTGTGCGTGACTGAGCCTCATTCGGAAGACACTGGTAGACGAAGCCATTGTTCAGCCTCGACATGGAGAACAAGTTCATGGCCGCACGCACGGCTCCAGAACATGATTGAACAGTGAACCGAGCTTCTCTAACACACGATGCTGCCGCAACATAAAAGCCTCTAGCCCTTCGGGTCGATGTCAGTTCCCTCTTCATATCTCAAACTCACCCACCACACTCCAACCCACAATCGCCCAGCCTTTGTAACGAGAACCAATTTCAACATCTTCAGAGAACTCAACAAGCAAGCTAAAACAACATGCCTTCCAACGCCGCCAATACTCTGTTCATCGAGGACACCATCACCCTGTCTGGCAACCTTATTGGCGAGCCATCCTCCCTTGCCCCTGCTGATGCTGTTGTCAAGTGTGAGTGCATGCACCACACCTGTGACAACCATTCTGACGCTATCCGAAAGATCTGCAACGACTGCTGGGATGAATGCTACGGCAACCACTCCGACTGTGAGTAGAGGATGATGTCCTCTGCTCGCCTACAAGACCCACTACAACTGACCCTCGGCACACCACCCACAGTCAGGGGCATACGTGACTGATTTTGCGCAGCCAAAATCATGGCAAGGGATACACATATCTAAGAAACACGGGAATCTACGAACCAAGCCAGTGCTTGAGCTCTAGGTTTACCTCTTTCTGTCGATGAGGACCACGCTCCCAATGTGCTGGGAATTTCTCCCATGCCACAAATCCGAGGGAGGGAACTTTCTTTGTGGAAAGACGATCTCTCAGTAACAAAAAAAGGGTAAAATATCGAAAATTAAGAAAGAAAGTGGAGGAGAGAAAAGAGGAATACACAGGAAAAGGACAGTCGCTACCTTGTTAGCCATAAGCCAAAGTACAAAAAGGGGAAACCACTGGTCAAGTATCAGCATTCACACCCCTTTAATTAGGCAGTACCTCCTACGAACGAATTCATAAAAAGAAACTCAAATTTGGCCCCAATCTCACAAAAAAAACGTACAAAATGTGAAATCACTTATTAGCTACATGTGTTGATCTATTTATCTCCCACACTGATGAACCTCTGACAATGCAGGGGATTGGCCTTGTGGTCAGAAGGACATATGCGAGGCGATGGTATCTGTCTTGAGAGACCGAAGACACTATGAATGGCTTCTACCCTTCCACGCAAGTATTATTTAGACCAGAGGAAGAGATACCGGCGAAGATGTAGTGAGGAAACTGGTGCAAAGGGGTTAATTAAATGTATACATATATGCCAGAGACATCGCTCTTGGTCTGTCTCGTCATTCTTTCATAGTGACACGTACTGGGGTGACTTCTTGAACAAGGGCTGACAACCCGAGCAACGTGGCGATCTGCTCCTCGACACTACAATATTCTACGAGAGCGGGCTCGCCCGAGTCCGAAGCACTCTCGGTGCCCACCTTGTCCACTTCAACGCAGAGCACTAGGATAGCGTGTCATACATTCCCTAGCCATGGGAGGTAGCGCGGCAAGAAGAATTGAAATACACGCAAGAACGAACAACGAAGTTTACAAGGATCGTATTTGGTCGGTAGGTGATGATATTCTATGATGCTCAAGTGAGGCAGAACTTCCTGGGCATCGTTACAGCCTCCTCAATGTGTGTACTGAGGCCACAAATAAGCTTCTACGTCTCGATTTCTGCTATGGTGAGCTTCTTAGGTAGTTGAGAATATGCTCTTGTGGGCTCTCCCCCACAAATCATCATCTCGCAAAGCTCTGGCAAGGCTCGGGGCCACCCGTAGAGTCAAGGTAGCCTATCCATAAGGAACATCAAGTCCAGTTGAATCGGAAGTTCACCATGTACTGGAAATCATAGGGCGACAATTCCAGATGCCTTCCTATCCAGTCACAGACATAGTGCGATGCAGGAAGCGATTGCGAGGACAATCTCTAGCATACTAGACGTACCCATTCTATCCTTGGACCTATAAGACAAAGATGTACTTATGTCGGCATTACGAACATCATCATAGAAGGGATCAGACCCCGTGGGTACTTTCTTGAGGAGTCCTGGCTGGGGCTTGTTCCTATATCAGATGCGTGGAAAGCTGGTTGCAATGGTTGCAGTGCGGACGGCGAGGGGTTGTCCCGAACGTAAACCCAGATAACCCAAAGATTGGTATGTCTCGTTGAGCATCTAAAATCCCGCCTAACCCTTCCGGACGGCCTCTGCAGCTGTCATCATGGTCGACCACTCAGACGATCATCTTGTGGACCCAGCCGACACCACCAGAACGGTCGAGCCCGTTCCCCATGGGCAGCACGCCCACCAAGGGCTCAATATCACTCGTCCCCCAAGTGCAGGGTAAATCCGGCAAAATTGAGCAGGAAACAAGCTTTCTTGCTGGATCTCGGATCTTACACCTGAGCTGAGATCGGGGAAAGCGTCATTTCGCTGCAACAACGTGGCCATCAACGGGCAAAGCGAAGCTCACGTCTTGCTTATACAGATAGCGAAAAAGATTTTGGCCATCGCAAACCCATGGTGTGTTTCACGCATATACTGGCGATGAGTGTCCTACGAGACAAAGGAGATCGGGAGAGACCGTGTGAGGCCCAGGGCTCGCTCATGAAGGCGCGAATGCCCGACACGCCACCCATCATTATTGATTTATAGCAACCCTTAGAGTTCCAAAGTGTACTGGCGCTTCGAGCTGCTGAGGGATTTTTGATGTTGAGCGAATAAGCTTCTCAAGGTAGAGCATGCGAGTGAAGGCGGTGCCGAATACGCGGATATGGTGTTGAAAGAGGGGTTCAGCGCGGGGCGTTCATCAGCTGCCACGATCGATTCGAGCCTTTGGCGTTGTTCACTTGAACTGAGGGGTTGATTTCAAACATGGTCTTCGTAATTCGTTCCCTTTTAGGCGTTATGTGAAGCCGGCCCAAACTTAAGTTTACTTAAGGCACGCCGTTAGCAAAGCAAGGAGCTACGGATAGAGCTGTCTCGCTGGAATGGTTCTCCTTTATCATGCTGGCTAAATGCTATGACGGCCACCTCGGCAGCTGTCCTCGATTCTATTATGAATGTCAACCATTTAATTGTTCCATACTGTCCAGAGCTTTCCATGACGCCATGTACCGTGCTTCCACACTCCCCTCCTACTTGAACTCTCAACGCGACGCTCATCCGAGAGCCGATCACCAACAATGCACCACAGCGGCAAAAATTTGCCATCAACGTCGATTGGTCGCGAAGCTGAAGTTGTCCAATTGAACAAATTTTGAAAGAGGTCTCGTGAGCGGATGTTCGCCATGCAGACGGCTGCACCTTACCCTGCAGAGGATATGTAGGATACCTAATCGGTCAATCAAGCACGGCTCGGCGTGGGGGAACCCTGGTCTTGACACATCAGGCGAACGCCAACATTATTGGGCTGGGACTGGAAACGGAAAAGTTAATACCTGTGTCGTGGTCCTTGGGCTCGAGATTGGATGCACCCGGCTGCACCTCTTCGTGCCCTTTGAAAAAAGCCCCCCCCGAAGTGCCGTCCGGAATTGGTCCGGCGTACCTCACGAAGCCCTATATACATGGTATATCTATATACTAGGTGACTGAGGTCATTCTGTGCTCGGCATGGGCAAATGTTTATAGGACGCGGTCACAAATTCGGATCAGTGACCGTCTATGCCCCCGGCAGCCGCCTTGGGTCCGGGGCGCACGGCGCGACGAAGTTACTTTTACCTCTTACTGGTGAATTTCTCTTGGGTGTTTCAGAAAAAATATCCTAAGCTGTTACTCGTGAATCCTTGTCCGGCATGTGTGACCCCGGAGAGCGAACATCAGGTTGAATGAGCGGGCACACACTCATCAGGGGCAAATCTACCTTGCTCGGACCCTCTCTCCATACAGCTCGCGCAGCCAAGGCTCTCTCAGATTAGCCCAAGACTCTTGGCCACAGATCTCCCACTCTCTGCCCGGCCCTACGAGGCGCTCACGATCAGACCGCTCACGATCACGCCCCTCGATGCTCATTTCATCTAAGCCCCCAGAGCAGAGACTCATGAATGAGGCGAAAATGTAGTAAAGCCTTATCAGCGTTCTTCCCTGGAGAATTTCCATCACCCGATCCGTTTCCTCGTCGTCCTCTGTTGTCTCGCATTCAGTCCAGACGGCCTTTACCCAGTACTCCCACGCAGTCTTGCTTCGGGTACCAGGGTCCATACTCGCCAGCTCTCCTTGGCCTCGTGCTTGCTTAGTAGATGGATTGACTCTTGGTCGAGGTAAATAAGAGTGCGCCGCGGGCGCCGCGCTCTCGTTCCTCGAGGTCCAGTGCGTGGACATACTCCCAAGCCTTTGTTACGTCGGCCCTGTCTAGGGCCAGGCTGTCCTGAACGATAGTCACATGGTAACGACGTACCGATCCGTGGGTTATAATAAAATCGGGCATGAGTGATTGTCCAGGCAGAGCACCTTGAGCCCGTCCGACCATCGCGCCCCAAGCCTGCGATACCCATTCTAGGGGATTCCGACCTTGGGATATTTTCTCCTCGGCAGCTTCCATGGTATCATTATTCGGCTCCCCATGTGTCCTGCTATCACGGTACTCGTCTTCAAGGCGAACTGAATCTAGTCTCTGAATAGCAGCGACAGCCTGGTTACACGCTTCATCGTCGTCGTAGGAGGTACGGAGAATGGTCCAACCCCAGCACGTCGTGAGTGGTGATGCTGATCCTATCGCGACTTCTGAAGGTTGTAGTGGCTCTGGGGCTGATTCAATGGTTTGCCAAAAGAGCCGCCACCGCTCCAGTTGGTGTTGAGCTCCACACCCGAGAAGCTGCAGCATCGAATCGAGCGAATCCTCGGCTAAGCCATGTCAGGGGGGCTTGGCAAATGTTTGCGCTGGCAAATTGATAGCAACACGCCTGCGCCCGAATCGTTCATCTTGGAACGTCCGAGGGCTGGCTCCCCTGACGTAGCCATAGGGAATGGTCATACCGGCGGGCGACTGTTAGATCTGTAGTGACGTTTATCATTGCCGACGCGGCAGTTGCGTATATACGCTTGCGTTGGCGCTGATCACCTCTTTGTTAGTCGTCCACATGTCACGTTGATCAGCGCATGCTGCATGTGCCGTTGATCAATGATCGGCAATTGGACTGACGATATAGAATTGACGTTAGGAGCATGTGAGTCTATCTAAGTTATCAAAATCTAGTAGCGATATGTAGCTCCGGTATTTTCTAGAGGACATACTGAGAAATATTGAGTGAAGCTGTGTGATCAGGAGTGGCGGCATGTCCTACGCAGAGCCAGCCAACGCGGCCAGCTCTGCGCCCACGGCTCCCGCCAAGCCTCCTGTTTGCGCAGTCCTGAACTCTTTGCAAGGCTTGTGCCAACCGAACTCGTACGGCAGTCTCTCCAGGGCCATCCAAGCAGCAACTCGCTCCTTGGGCGCCCTGACACCGCTGTAGTCCGCATCCAGTCCCTGGGGCAGCTCTTCCTCGCTCATAGTCTGCAATAAAAAGCCAGCCTCTCCTAGAACCTGGTTGGCAAAGTCCTGAGGTATCGGCTGGATCTGCTCGACCCTCGCCCGGCTCTTGGCGAGGGACGCGGGCGAGAGGTACTTGTCCGTGCCGGTGTCAAGGAGCATGTCGTTCAGACGGAGGTAGTTCACATGCAAGCTGTCGGCACCGGGCTCGCGGAAGTCAGCACGGGTCAGGCTTGCGTCGTGCTCGGTGAGGTTGTGCGCGTTGAGGTCTTCGAGATCTAGTCGTGTGGCGTTATTGAGTTTGGTGTAGAACATCTGAGCGGCGCCCTCGCCGTCGTTGACATTGAAGTTGATGCCGCGCTTCAGGGCGAGGCCAATGTCGGCCACGGAAACGCCGCGGCCGTGACGAGGACTAACCAAGAGTAATAGTCAGTTCCTGGATGGTCGAGGTGTGTCTAATGGAGCCTTACAGATACCCATGGTTGGCCATGGTGTTCAGCATAGGGCAAGGCGAGCGAGAGTCGCTGTCCTTGGGTGGTTGCCAGTCATGTTCCTTCGATATGTCCATGCCAGGCAGAGCACTCGCAGCTGCCACAAGGAGGCTCAGCGCAACCCGTATAGACACCATGGTTTGAGAAGGGTGAGATCTCGAAATGAGCGGCACAGTCAGGGCTTAGTGATGTTGGGCTGGATGATTGCTAATTGTGGTGATCGCTGATATTCCAGAAGACGTTTGGAATCACCACACGCTTATATACTTCGTCAGCGCTCTCAACTCTCTCTGCAATATTTGAAATATTCTGCCATTCTCATGTAGGAATTTGAAATATCGTCAAGCCAAGGTCCCAGAGCTACCCCCTTCAGAGTCCCCGTAAGCATGTAAGCCCCGTCCGGGGCGCAGTACGCGGACAAGAACCACACAAGCAGTCACTTTCAGCCTTAGGAGGAAGCGGCTGGATGAAGGCATTTCAAATACTGACGACAGTAAGATGCTTAAAGACCTGCCTATGAGAGCCAATGCAATGCCAATGCGTTCATCGCTGTGGCTTATAATCTTACGAGCCCCATACCGAGTGCATCGGGGTGCCTGGGATCAAGCCCCGAGCCGGGGATGGGCACAGTGTGCCTCAACCTGTCGGCGTTGCGATGGATATGTCGCCAGGCGTTTCTCGTGGAGAGCATCGTTTGTGATGCGTTTGCCAAGTTTTTATGTGCTGCGGTCATGCTTCGACTTTGCGGCGCAGACATCAGGCTGAAGTGGGCCTAGGCAACAGGGCAAGGAAGTATTTGGAATAGAGGCGCGTCCTTATATAACGAACGATTTTCCAGATATTAATCCCCTACGAGTTGCAAACTCGGATGGTGAGCCAGGGAGCAGTCTAAGTCAACTCATGCTCGACCTGGATGGGTGACGTACGATTCACAACGGAGATGCGAACGGCGTAGCATATTGGGGTCAAGGTGTTCCCTACGCTTCCTCACGTGCCACTTGTGCCTTCGGCCGTTTACCTGCCTCATCTATTCATTAAGTTTTATGTGAGCCTTCAGTCGGTCCAGGGCCAGATCAACTTTGCAGAGATTTGCCGCAACTCGTCACTGTGCAGCTTCGCGCCACCGCTGCGCTGGTGAAGTCTCCAAGCGTGCATCGTTCCGTAGCAGTGCAGGACGGAGGATGAGCTCGCCGCCCCTAGTGCAGAGGTTATTGTGCTTTGGAAGTGGTCCGAGTTTTAAGCTTGTTGGAAAGCGGCAGCGACTTGCGAAGGAGAGACATTACCGACATAAGGTACGCTGATCATCTACCCCTGGAAAGGACTGAGTCTCATCGTGGAATGACGATGGCGCGTGCGTTGAGACTGGAGGCCTCGACTCGACAGCACAGCCCATGACGCTTTTCTATTGCGATACGCCTCGAGCGTCGCGGCGCGTGCTGTAAGTGGCCGAGCGAGTGCCGTCCGGTGATCCAAGGCTTCACCTGAACGACCGTCGCGGCACTTGGAATGAACTTCTCCATCACCAACGTGGGCTGCCAGAGACAAGGAGGCAGCCTAGCAAGGGAGTGGTAGGCTTAACATTAAGCTAAAATGCCAAAATGAAACATTGTTATCAAGCGCGCGACGTGGGACGATCAATGAGTGATGAAATTTCGTAACAGTGAGGCGAACTTGGCTTTGCACATGTATTCGTAGTTCAGACTGTCGGTAGTTGATGACAATCACTCGAAGCCCCAGGGCGGTACGTACATCAGTGGATCGTGGGGTGTTGGTCCGGCCGGCGTCAGTGGGCGTCTTAGCGGGCTATCGCCGACTTCTGTCTCTCCCACCAAAACACCGCGCACATCCCCAACCGCGGTGCACGAGAATTGTCAGGGGCTCAACAGCGTCGGCTCCGGCCTCACTCTCGAGCGCATCTGGTGCCCCGGGTTCCCAAACTCATCCAGCCGCATCTGCCTGCCCTGGGCTGAGGCTCTTCAGCATTGGCACGGCAAAGCCGTCCGTGCCGTCGCTGCCGTCAGTGCCGTGACTCCCAATCACGTCCGCACAGCTCCGCGCGTTAATGCAGTGGAGGCATCCCCGTGATGTGGGAGAAGTCACAACGTGGGCTTCGAATGGCGGCGCAATGCGGGAAGGGGTCTTGGATCCCCTTGAGCATGCTGTGCTAGCTGCGGTTTCGTGACCTTGTGAAGACGGCAGAGATGTGAGGAGTAGGGCAACTCGGCCTCGAGCTGGAAACAGCGTCGGCACGAATGACGATGTGGTGGAAGCGAACCCCAGTCGGGGACGTGCCGGACCCGTAGCCAATGTCGTCAATGTTCGCCGCCGGAAACCTGGTGCAGAAAGCCAACAGCCAGTGGCAGTCTCAGACAACACGCAACAACCTCACCGACTATCAGGGAAGAAGGGCTTTGGCAGGACACACATGGCGAGATTGTCCTCCTTGCGTGGCATGTTGCGTCGCCGTCCACCAGCTCATCCGCTCATCGGCCGACAGCAGAGCCGCACTGCTCGCAACCTCTCGACGGAAGCTCCGCCGGTAGGCTGAGTGACGTGAAAGCGCCTCGAGGTACTCTGCGCCTTGCCAGGCCGGGCCAGCCTGCGAAGATCCCAGCCGCGCCCAGCGCCGCCCTTTCAAGTCGCCCTCCTAAGCTCGCAAAGCTGAGGGGCCCGTTTAGCGCTTGTCATGCTTTGTGTGTCTGGGGAATGTGTAGCCTCACAGAGCGTCGTCACTGTCTTTAGTGCGCTTGTATATTTAGCTTGTTGACGCGGCAGCAACTTTGGTACGACGGGAGTCGGTGTTGGGGCGGGCCGTAGCATCACTAACCAAGCACTTGTAAGACCGAATCAGGTGAAGGACAATCGCCTGGCTCCACGAGTACTTGGCTGATGCATTTTAATGTCCAAGACGACGCCTGATATGCACTCCCCACGACCCGTCTTGCCGTGGGAGCCAAGTAGCACCAGCATCTCAGGTACAAGCAGCCGGTGGACAACCTCGTCAGCTCGCATCGCAACATCATTCGGTGGGTGGGAAAGGCCTCCACGCGCACGAGACGTCCCAGTTCCGTCCTCAAGCCGTTTGGGGGTGGCATTTCCCAATCATGATTAGCGGCACGGAATGGAGGGCGTGGTGCAGATGCGATGGACGCCCCCTTGTTGGTTACAACCCCCCTCCTCATGAGCAGCGCTGAGCGTGGGCTGGGCTTCATATTAACCCGGGGCGGCCCTCGACGGGAATTCGCTCGGTTTCGCGACTGTTGACTATGGACTGAACTCACCAGACCGACTCTTTGGTTTCTCAGACGCGTGGTACTGGAGACTCATTTTGAGTTGCAGCCTCTTGCAGCTTATTACATCGCCGAGCCCACAGCGCCTGCTACCCTTTATTTTCTCAAGTGCCGCTCATACATCTTGCACACTTACTCTTCACATAAACCAGTCTGACATACATCGACTGCGTCTCCCTTTCTCTGCTTCAGCCCTTCGATGGAACGACGTCCCTCGGCACCAACAACGGGCACGCCCACATAAACTCCTCTAGACCGAGACAGCCTTCGATCTTGAACAAGTTCCGAGACAGAAGCTCCATACCTTGGACAGAGGCCTCACGCTGAACCAAAGGGGACCGTCTCTCATTGTCAGCAGCTTCCAGATACAAAGACCAGCCTTCGACACCTGCCAAGCAAACATCGCTTCGCTTTTGAATCTAGGCGCGGGGGAGCATCAACCCGAAGACAACGCGAATCCGAACACCAACGACGCCCAGCCAACCGCCCAGCACCCCAACCGCCACGGGGTATCGGCCTTTGCAGCGCGACGCACCCACACCTGCGGGCTCTCTTACACAGAAAGGGGAAGCTCAGGCAAGGAGCGCCATTTTAGGCACCGCATTCATTCGCGCGGGTCCGCGGGCATCGACTCGAGCGGACGTCTTGAACCAATCGCTTCTCGCGGGAATAGGCGATTGAGTTTGGCTTTATCCGTCATCGTTCTGGATTGATCCTTTTGGTTTCCCCGCTACCGGGAGGAAGTACCGGATCTTGATCCCAGGTTCGGGCACATTCAACATGGCGTCAGTCCAAGAGGCTATGCCGGCGCAGGGTAAGCACCATTTCTAATTGTGTCTGGAGGCGTTCCCTTTTCCCCTCTGTCGACGAAGCAAGGAAGGGGCACTCGATGCAGCATCGCACCTGCATCAGTGTCTGTGTGCCATTATCCGAGCGGGCGGCGACAAGTGAGCCAATCACGCACCGGCCATGCTCCCCACACTCGACTGGCAGCTGTTGGGTTCACAGGCAGGTGGTGACGTGACCGCCACACGTGCCAAGACTCTGCCATCAGCAGCAGGTGCGCAGGGCCACTATTGCCCCGCTTTCGAGCCCTGTCAGTGGTTGGCCCCGTCGCTGGCGCCTGTGCTTCAGTGCCTCTCAGCCCTGGACGCGGCGCTGGCATTGGCAGGAGCCACCGGAGGTTGTTGGGAGGCTCCTGCCTCGCAGCAGACAGTCGCACCGGGGCATGGCCGACTCGGATGGGTGATGGCATCCAGTGGTGAGCGTTTATTCGACCCTCACCACGCCCACTCCCGCTCTTCCTCCTCCATTTTTCCTTCTTTAAACTCAAGCGCTGCTATTATTCAGCACCCATCCAACACCTTCTTGTCATCAAGCGTCAAGTTTTTCTCCGTTTGCCTTTGCGCGTTCCTGCTGTTCCGTTTCACACCTACACACCTCGACGCCCACTGACCTCGACTCCCCACAGCCTCTCTTCGTCCCACAACCACCTCAGATGGGCTCGCCTCGACCACGACCTCTATTCGACAATCATCCTCGCAGCAACCGTCATGCTATACCAGCAGCAGCACTAGTCAACCACAGTCCTCTTTATCACCCCGTCAACTGCCCTCCGATCTTTCTGGCGCTATCCTCGAGGAAGGCGCTGAATCCGGAAGCGACAGCCTCAACGAACCCTTGACGCCCACCAGCCGCCATTCGCAAGATTTCAAGGACGCAAGCGCACCGGAGGATAACTACAAGTACCTGCCACAGTACGACTACTCGCGACCAAACCCAAATTCCTACCCAGTCTCGCCCCAGAAGACACCCCTCCCATCGCGCCAACCTACGGACCAAGCTGTTTGGAGGCCAGCGAAACCGCAGGAACCTGCTGCCACACCCGCAGACGTCGAACCTGAAAGCACTCCTCTTTCTCGACGATCTACTCGCAGCTCGACGACGAGCTTCAAGCGCACAATGTCGTCCCTCTTCCGGCGTTCAAACTCCAATATGACCACGCCAAGCCAGCAGGTCACCGAACAGGCGCCCCCACCAACCTCAAATCCCACGAGCAATGGCAACGGCACAACTTTGCGCCAGACACCTTCCAGCCAAGACCCTTCCAAGCGGAAGACGGCTCCTGTAGGCAACGGCCCGCCGCCCGCAAGCATGAACAAGACCAACCCTCCTCGTCGGTTTTCATTCACCCGCTCTGCCGCCACAACCCGGTCGAATACCCCTCCATCACCAGGTTCTCCGCTCGAGCCGAGCCAGACAAACCCTGGCCCCAGGTCGACACCGAGCGGTAGTCTGCCAAACGAGAACGACTTCGACCAGAAGAAGAAGAACCGATCCTCGACAGGCTTGTCTCTGCGAGGGAGAACCATCAACTTCCTGTCAACGCCCAGAGGTGGAGCAGCTCCCCAGCGAGGCCGGAGGGCCAGCAGCTTCGAATCTGAGAGGGCAAACTCCAAGACTCGCCACAGCAAGACTGAGCTGGATCGTAACAACTGGGCTTTGGCGCCGGAACAAGGCACAGGCACCAAAGCTCGCCGCATGAGTTTGAGTCTGCCAGATGATTTCACAGTCGACGTGGCAGAATTATCATCAGAATATGAGTACCAGTCAAAGTTCCTCGGACGCCACGGAAAGCATCTTGGGAAGGGTGCCGCCTCCAAGGTCACTCTCATGTCACGCAAGGGTTGTCCAGAGGAGCTGTACGCGGTAAAGGAGTTCCGAGGCAAGTCAGGCCGCGAAAGCCAGGAGGATTACGACAAGAAGATCAAATCAGAGTTCAGCATTGCCAAGTCGCTGCACCACCCCAATATTATCGAGACGATCCGCCTTTGCACAGATCACTCACGCTGGAACCACGTCATGGAGTATTGTTCCGAAGGCGACCTGTTCGGTCTTGTGTCAAAGGGCTATTTGAAGGACGAGAAGCACAAGAAGGATCGACTGTGCCTGTTCAAGCAGCTGGTTCAAGGCGTCAACTACTTGCATGAAAACGGAATTGCACACCGCGATATCAAGCTTGAGAATCTTCTCATGACGAAAGACAGCAAGTTAAAGATCACCGACTTTGGTGTTTCGGAGGTTTTCTGTGGTACACATCCGGGTCTTCGCGAGTCTGGAGGGCAGTGTGGCAAGAACATGGAGGAAGTTCGCCTATGCTCCCCCGGCATCTGCGGGTCAGAACCTTACATTGCACCAGAAGTTCTAGCCAAGAAGGAGAAATACGACCCGCGGCCGCTAGATGTCTGGTCGACCGCCATCGTCATGATCTACCTCACGTTCGGAGGTGCCATCTGGCAACGAGCCGCTCCTGGAAACGAGCATTACGACGCCCTCGTGCGCGGTTGGGACAAGTGGTACAGCAAGCACGACGCGGATGCCTGCATCACCGATACCGACTACCCTCACCACAAAGCATTTGATCTGATGGTCAGCCCGCCTGCTCTCCGCCGCGTTCTTCTACAGATGCTTAATCCCGACCCCAACAAGCGCATCAGCATGAAGGAAGTCATCAACAACAGATGGATGAAGAACGTCGAGTGCTGTCAACTCGAGTCTTACGACGACCCGTCGCAAATCATCGACGCTACCAAGGCCAATGCCAATTGGAAAAATGGCCACAGGAAGATATTCTGTCACAGCCACTTGCCTGCGAAGAGTCAAGGCCATTCGTTAGGTCCAATGCCTGGGCAGCCCGGATACTAGACACGATACGACACGAATTGTCATCCGCTTGGTCAGCGAATTTCTCTTGCGTCAACGAAGCATACAGGCATTTTGGACGCGCGCCGACATGGAGACCAGGCGCAGCCGGTTGGAGTTTTGGTGTCACTTCCCTTCCTTTATGGTTGATCGACTTCTTTAATGCGCGACCGAAAGGGCAGCGAGCCTTGTAGTTCGGCTAGCCTTGTGCGATAGATGGGGCGTGATAGTATATAGCCGCCCCACGGCCATGTTTGCACCTCGAAAACTGCGTAATTTCAGACCGCTGTTGAATAAATAATACTTGACCGCATGGCCTTTCCATTGTAGTGCCATTTGCTTCCCGTTTGAACTGTTCACATGGCGCTACTATCTATACTAAACCCTCACCCCCGTTCCTAAGCCCAACTGGCCGCAACGAGTCTTACAAACCGCGGCAAGCATAGCCAAACCCAACCGCAGTGAAAGGGTGCCTTGCATGTTCTTTTCCTCTCATATGGCGGACTGAAATAAGCTTACCTTTTGTAACATCACATGACGTCTATTGGGGGAAAGTCTGAATCATCCAGCGTGCGTGGCGATTTGTCGGGAACGGGTGGGTGGGGCGGAAAGGATTCTGGAAGTCTCTCGCGGCCAGGGTAAGATGGATTAAAGTTTGACAGGCAGTGTGAGTAGCTATGAAACCATCAGCTGTTAGTTCAAACAGAGGCTTTACAAGCTCGCCGCTCCTTACTATAGTATGAGCACACCAGTAGCTCTTGTTGGGTTCCCGGTCCATCGCACAGTTTGGTTGAGCGCGCTGCTGCATTTTCACTCTGGATGGCCTGGACTGAAAATCGCATTACTGTAAATTCGCCTCAAAATGATGTGTCTACGACAATTGAGGGACAAATCGCCACAACATCTCACGAGGGCTGACAGGCATCCCCTTTCGTCGAGATGTCCTACCGCGTGACTCGCCGGATGCTTACCACATCATCATCACCCCACCACATGACAGGCAGTTACTAATACCTCTCGTTACTGTCCGACATGCGAAGTGTAGCTGTGCGGCACAATCGTCCTTGTGTGCTGCAGGCTCGCCTCCCACCGCGGCAGGCCGACCCCTCCGGGATGGCGAGGAGGCACCAATGCACCGAGTTAACACACCTGCACGTCTGTGAAACCGAGAGGTCAGCGCTGATGCAACAACGGCCTTTTCGCAGTGCACCATTTCTAACGTAGCATTCACGCCAAAGTGCTGGCCATCCAGGGCTGCGGTGGAAGTCACGGCACTAGGTCGTGGTGACGGAGATGTGGGGCCGATGCGGCGACGGAGACGACCCACCTTCGGGCCCGCCTGTGACCTTTTCGGGTAAGTCCTCGATACTTTGTTGGAAACCGAAGAAATGAATGCGAGGGTAGCTTTTGAGGGCCGCTATGTACGTAGACTAGGGGTCGAATATCAAGATGCCCGTGTTACGCTGTGGATGACGGAGTGGCAGCTGAGGGTTTGGAGCTTCCGTCTACTTCGGCAACTACCCGTGTCTCAAGGACTACTACGATAAGCTCATTGCGAAAGCATTGATTAGAGTTCATCCCCTGGATCCCTTTTGGTGAAGGGCTAACTGAGTAGACGGTACCGGCGCTGCCCCGAAAACCGTCATGAGCCCTATCTGACCTCGCGCGATGCCACCAGGGCACAAGAAGTCATCATTTCGACAGCTCTCTGGGACCAGTTTTCCCCCCAGTCTCGTATTCCGAAGCAACACAGTCCCTCAGCTCACACATGAATCTTGCGAGGGCCTTCCAAAATGGATCTGACTGCCACTGAATTGGGTCCGGTCCGCTCAGCCCACCGGCAAAGTCAGCCCTAACCGTCTTCAACACTATCCTAGGAAGCCGATCGGAGCCCAACCGAGATGAAAATACGTAGTGAACTCTCTGATTACAGCGGTCAGAGTGCAATGTCCGTTCGAAAAAGATGGAAGGCGAGTCGAAGGGTCAGATCGAGCTTTGTCATCTGTTCAAGCATCTAGGCTTGGGACAGTCGCGTCATGCAGAAGGCAGCATTGTTGCCTTTGGCGCCATTCACACCGTTTGAATGACCAATTAAATATTTTGCCGATGTGAGCTGTGCGGTAGCTCAGGTCATACTCTTCAAACACATATCTTCTTTGGAATATAGGGAGCTTGAGTGGCATGAGCCTGCGGACGGTGGGCTGTGAGGCTTTCCGCCGCCGCATGACTGGCGATTGTCAACAAATTCCAACCGTGTGCGAAGTGGTGACCTTTTCTGAGACCTATCGACTTGTTCAGCTCTAATCAAATGCTGCCTCCGCTTGGCTCATCTTCGGCGCTTTGCCTGGCACCAAGCACCACAGAACGCCGGTGTCTAGGAAAACCTTCCTCTGGCCAGTGCTAAGAGCCTAGCGAGACGCAAGGTGTTCAAGACCGTCCAAGCCTCTTTAAGAAAGAAACCTCATCGTCACATGTTTATGTTCCTGTACCGGACACCAGGTGCCAGTGTCCCAGAGGGGTGTGGTGGCACTCATTCTGCCGCACGCTGTGCTGTGGTTTCGCATCACATCACACGTATGCGGCTAGGAAGGTCCGTGATTTCAAACGCTTGTTGCTGGTGAGAGAAAAGGATCATGCTTTCATATCCGGTGTAAAACAACTTGCGAGGAAAGTGGGTGATCCTTCGGGATTTTACTTCCTGCAGGCTCCTATCGACGATCACCATGGGCCAATTTCAAAAACTGCGGTGTCTATGAAGTTGTTTGTCTCTTACTCCGATGCTCGCCTCGCCTTGAGGCTGGAGGAGAGGACTTACGATTGATTGAATACTTGGCTCGCCCGCGGCCCCGGCCGTACAACCACGCACGCAGCTTTGTTGTGCATACTGACTTTAGCGTGAGGCTGGTTCGCTTCTGGCTGTCAAACCCATGATGAGTCAAAATGCCACAGGGTACTATCCTGGATCCCTCACGAGCTTTGTATTAGGAAGGCAACAGACGGGATCGCGAATGCGGCCGGAAGCACACATCAGATAGATACTTCAAATCAATCTGCTCAAGACGCGAGCAACATGAGGGCTTCACCCATGTTCAGATTTCTTTTGCAGGTTATCTCAGGAGGGCCCATGCAGGGCTCGTGCTCAAAGTTGGCCCACAAATGTAGTGGTTGTGATTTGGCCAACTGCAGCGGCACGCAGGCTGCTTCATCAGCGGCAATGTCTCTCTGGGCTGCAGCATTTCAGACATACAGGGCAGCCGCACAGTGAAGGGTCGCGGGCGACCGCGGCTCTGGCGTCCGTAATCGTGAAACCAAATGCTTGCCAGCAAAGCCGAGTCTAGACCGCCGGAATATTGCACACGCGCTACCTCGGCGGTGCGGTGGACATGTGGGGGGCGGGAGGTGCGGACGAGGGCATCGTGAGTGGCTCACCGACGGGCAGCGTCGGGCACTGCTGGCGGTGAAACCCTCGGTGCCAGTGGTCTCCTCCGGGAAGCCCTAGCCACAGTCAAGAAGTCAAGGCCAAGTCGCTGCCAAGGACCCAGCGAAACAGCCGGCGGGATAAATTCCCGGCGCAGCCCTTCAGGGCTCATCAGGGCCCAGCAGGGCGAGCGTGAGGCCAATCACGACGGCCGAGGTGCAATATGCGCGCGAGGTCAGGTGGTCGACGTGGACGAGTCGGGGCCGGGGCGGAGGGAGACGCGGATGCAGGGTCCTGCTGGAGAAAATAAATTAATCGATGGCTAGCGGCGTGGACAGTTGGAGTTGGACCCTGAGCCGCGAGAGTCGACCGTCGTCTTCAATTCCCCTCTGCGTGAAGAGCACAGAATGGCAAACAGCTCGACTGAAGGGGAAAGACGGGACGGCACATGGTCCCTGTGCCTGACAAGCCCGAGACCCCTTGAACTGAGGTGGCCTGTCCTGTCATGGTGCCAGCGGTCCTGCAGCCGTGACGTGGACAAGCTTTGGCCTGAGCCCACAGATATGGAGCACGCCCAACCTCTGGCTCATCTCTGGCTCACCTCGGCGCAATTGCAATTGCTGTTGCAACTGCTGGCACCACGCGACGGATCAGGCCGCATTGCAGGCACAGGCCGCTGGCTGAAATCGCTGGTTCGGGGCAGCCAGCAGGCGAGGGTGGGTTGCACGGCGTCCAAGCTTGTTCCTTTTCTGGCCTTCAGCTGGTCGTCTCTTCTCTTGTCTCGCTCGCAGCGTGAGATCTGAGCCGATCGTACAGGTGGCGACGTGAGGCGCACGGGAGAAGGAATGGGGGAGGCAGGGAGGTCCACCGGGGGGTCCGTGCCGGACAGAATAGGGGCATCGCATCTGACAGCCGGGTCTGGGGGGCCATTGAGAGGTGGACAAACACCGCCGACGCCAGGTGCTGCAGCGTTGAGTTCATCCGGAAATACCAAGCAGCAGACAGACGGATTCATCGTCGACTCAGATCTGCCCTCCAGAGGCCCAGGTCGACATGATACATCGAGAACAGCACACCTCAGCTGCAGCAGGGACTCTGCCCGCATGTGATTGCGCCGACCCCGTAATTCTGTCCACCGCTCCCGAATCCCAACTGCCCTGAACATAAGTCGGTTGGCCCCGAGCCGTGCCCTGCTGCGTGTCCCGACGATCCAGAGTCCATAATAGTCTCCAGGTACCTGACCTGACCTTGCCTTACCTTACCTGACGGATAACTCACCTTACCTTACCGGACCGTGCCCTTCATCTCCTCGTCATTGCCGCTGCAGAACCCTCAGAGTAGCTGCCCACCCAAACATCCCCCAGCAATCACCGCCAGCGACAATCCGCCGTCACGCACCGCCGACATCTGCCTGACCGCCCCCCTCCCGTGACGATTCTTAGGATTCACAGGCAGGTTTCCCGACCTGACCTGCCCCCAGCATAGCCCTGAGCATGACGACAGCTGGGAAGCGGCCACTGGCCACAGACGCTTTCCTGCCGTCGGGCGCCTCTGGCTTCGACTCCTTGAACCTGAATCTGACCAGCTTCGAGCCTCGACATTCCAGCTCCAACGGTTACGGCAGCCACCCGCCCACGCACCCGCACATCTTTCCCCCTCAGACCAGCGATCTCCTGCCCTTGGGCTTCTCCCCCCCCTCGGGCCATCTCCCTCCGTCCTTCAACCGCTACCTCGCCAACAAACCACCGCGCAACCACGTCGCACAGCTGCCGCAATCCAGCTCCGCGCCCTCTCATCTCGACACCGTTCCCAACGGCACCGCCGCCCTCTACCGCTCGATATCCGCCGACGCCACCACCGCACCCCCGTCCTCCCACGCGGCCCCGAACCACGCGCTCGTCCAGCGCCTCGCGCACCAGAACGCCCTCATCCGCGAAGCCTGGGAGGCCGAGCGGAATTATCTCGAGGCCAACCGTCGTCGCGCAGAGGAGGTCTACCAGGAGGAGCGCGTCATCATGGAGGAGGTGCGCGAGGCCTGGGAGAACGAGAAGGCCGCGCTGCTGCGGGAGAACCAGATTCTGAAGGAGAGGATACAGAGGCTGGAGGGTGAGAATGCTACGCTGAGGACCATCGCCAGCCAAGGGCTCCAGGCCACCGGGGTTATGAGCCCGCTGGCCAGCCAGCGCGGCGGGAGCACGGATGCGAGTACTGAATCTGGCCCGGCTGGACCGATTGCGCCCGTTGCTGACCCGAACTCCCTTCCGCCCGGCTTGGATGGCGCGGCCAGACGACCACACCACGTCTCCAGTCCTGGCGCTGGGTCGAGGGGGACGAGTCCAATGGGGCAGCCCGAGTCGTCGCCCTTCATCCCGCTAGACCCTAGGATGCAGCCGCAGACGCAGAACGCGAGGGACTTCCTCAAGGATATCCACGAGTCTGGACAGCAGAACGACAACGTCCCCGTCATCGACATATCCGAGGTGGATCCGAAGCTGGAGGGCATCACGCTCAAGGCTACGGCGGCGCAGAGGTACACCTTTGGCGAATCGAGCAGGCCGTCGC
Organism: Sordariomycetes sp. S80-01Y; assembly: GCA_037042185.1. Lineage (NCBI taxonomy): Eukaryota > Fungi > Ascomycota > Sordariomycetes > Sordariomycetes sp. S80-01Y. Next base: position 1,042,348 of record JAXQJY010000027.1, on the reverse strand, counting down.
CAGCGACATCACCACCCACGACAACGGCCGAAACATCGAACCCCCAGCGCCCGGACCCCGCCAAGCGCCATTCGTCAAAGGATCAGACTATACAGGTGCTGCGGGCCGAAGAGTCGCGGAGGCTGACTATGCATGCTGGACACACGCCGAACCACTCGCTCTCGCTGTTTCCCACCATGAGCGTCGCTGATAGCACCGGCGCGGCCACGCAGGAGGACGACACGGCACCATCCCAGAGTGCTCCTCCCGAGGAAGAGGAGGATGAAGAGCCGCCCCTGGAGATGAAAATTACCAAGGGAAAGGGCAAGGCCGAGGAGCCCGCTCACGAGGATCGATCAGGCCCGAACGAGGCGTGTGAGCCTCAACAAGAGGCACCAGAGGAGCCAGAAGAGCAGTTTGAGACCGCCGACGACACGAAGCTGAAAGGCCCTTTGATGATCAAGAACATTCCGGCCCAAGACGAGATCTTCTGGGACCAGGTGACCAAGAAGCTGGAACCCATCAGCCAGGGGCAGGATTCCCTGCCAACGGTCATGCGCACCCAGTGTGAAGAAGAAGTAGCAGCGGGTGGACCCTCGGGATCGCAACACCTCCCTGAAGGCGTTGCTGTCGGAGGCGACAGCCACCACGACGCCCGGTCGGCGCTGGAAGAGGGCGAAGATGTGGCCGGGGAAGAGGGCGTCGAGGGCGTTGAGCGCGATGTGCCGCTCAAGCTGAAGACCACCACCAACTTCGGCGCGCCCTTCGGTAGGGCATAGCATGCCGCCCCTCAGGTCACAAAGGAGAACATCAAGATGGAGCAACAGCTCGAGCTCGAGCCAACGTGTCCAGACTCCCCGTCGCGGAAGCACTCGAAGAACTTCGACGCTCCGCTCCTCGAGGCCAAGATGTCGTCCTCGTCTTCGCGCAAGGACTCTGGCGCTCACCCACCGACTTTTCCGCACCGACACGACTGATGCCTGCCACGGCATCAAACCACCTCTCATTACCATCATCACCACAAACCATCACGTCTTCTATGTCTACATCTCCTGCGAGGGAGTCACCATCACTAGCATTCATTCATGATAGAACTGCACGGCGAGCGTCACTTTTGGGCACCGCACACATTCCTGGGCGGACGAGACTTTGTTTGAATACCCCTTTATGTTTGTCTCTCTTCTTTTTCTTGATAGGGGGCGGATTGAAGCGCATTTGCGTTGGGTATCCGTTCCGGGTGGACGGATTGTATGAGCATCGCAGGCTTGGATGCCTTGGCGTTAGCAAGGGTCATAAGCATCATGAGCGGCTAGGCATGAATACAACTGGGCACAACGGTCCCGTCACCCCCCTGCGCATGCACTTGACTGAAGATGAATTTGTCTACATGATCCCGGGGCCAACCTATCCAATGCCGTTTGCTCCCTCGAGCCGGCGGATCCCTCAGGTGGGTTTGGTGAATGTGATAACTCCTGCGCGCCTAGTCCGTACAATCGTGAGGTATGCGGGCATCTAAACGCCCATCGTGAAGTCGTGCTCGATGCCGGGCGTGACGCTCGCCATGAACTGCCATCGTCAGCTCCCGATTCCGATGCAAGCCTGCGAGGGGGACTTACCTTGAGGAAGACGACCAGATACTGGTCCACCCGGATGGCCACCTCGTCCTCGCTGCCTTCCTCGCCGCCGACCTCCTCCCACTCGTCCTTGTCGACGCCTTCCTGCACGCCCTTGACGTCGAGCTTGCCGATCTCGTCGACGAGGCCCTCCATGCCGCTGCTTCCGCCGGCGTCCTGGCCCCGGGCCATCTTCTCGCGCCGCAGCCGCAGCGCCGCGTCCGCGCGGTCCAGCAGGCTCTTCATGACGGGGGCGTGCTTGCAGGGGTGCACGCTGGCCATCTTGATGTTGTTGGCGAAGAAGGGGAAGTCCTCGAGCGTGACCGTCTTGTCCTTCATGTCGCCGACTATGTCGTCCATCATGCTGGCGGGCGGCAGCGGCTGGCCGTCGGGCGCGTAGCCGGAGAGGTAGAGGCGCGGCGTGCGGTAGTAGGGCGTGTACATGATGTAGAGGGTGTAGGTGCGCCTGCCCGCGCCCTTGGAGCCGGAGGCGTCGCGGATGATGGCCTCATCGTCGTCCTCGTCTTCCATGTCAGGGATGTCGTCGTCGTCCTGGGCGGTGCCGACCTCGGCGTTGCCGCTGTCGTCGACGGTGCGCACCTCCTTGGCCTTCAGGGGCTGGCTGCTGTCGAGGCCGCCGGTGCGCAGCCAGCCGTCATCGTCCTTGTCGCCGGAGCCGCCGAAGCCCTCGCCGTCCTGGACCAGGCTCTCCTCGTGGCCGGCGTCGCCCGCGAAGTCCTCGTTCAGGCGGCGGTGGCAGGGCACGTTGCGGGTGACGAGGAACTGCTTGCCGGCGGGCAGGTAGGCGACGCGGCGCGCGGGGTCGTCGGCGTCGGCCCAAGACCACGTCGGGAACTTGTAGACGAGGTAGTCGCCCGCGGCCAGGAACTCCTCGGGCGTGATCTGGCCCGTGGCGCGGAAGGTGGAGGTGTGCGAGACGGGGGTGTAGCGGTCGCGGAGGGTGTTGACGGTGGACTTGATGTAGTTCATGGCCGCGCGGGGGGTGCAGCGTCAGCGCGCGCGATGGACGGGGATGGTTGGCAGAGGTATACCGCGATCGCGTACCGTCGTTTGGGGGATGGTGGTGGTGATGGCGGGGTAGTGAAGCAGCTGTAGCTGTAGCTGTTGTGTCTCGTCGGGTTCGTCGCTGCGGTGCGGGGGTTGCGTGCCTTGACTGCGCGCGAGGTGAAAGCAGAGTGCGAGTTGGATGATGGAAGAGGAAGATGGAAGTCAGTTGATGCCTGCGAGGGTTGATAATGACGAGACGGCGGCAGTGACGCTGGGCGACTGACGGGGCGATCACATGGCGCGGCCTCGCACTCACCGTGACCGTCACTACTAAGCTAAGGTGGGGGTGGGGACGTGACGTGCGGCTGGAGCTCTTATCGCTGTGGCCATAGACATGGCTGCTGTGCGATGGATATGAGAGTGAGACGACTGAAAGGGAGTTGCACTATTAAGTAGCGCTTTTCCTGACGTGAAGCCCTGCTCTCAGCTTATATCTCGTTGCTCCAGATATGTCCAGCCAGGTGATTCTCATTAACAACGAATCCGTGGCCTTGTCCACCGTAGGTTCGATACATTTGTACCAGGGCCACCAAACTAGAGTGCAAGCCTGCATCACTCATCTCGTCCAGAAGCGCGCTGCCCAACCCCAGGTCGAAGCTCGTTGACCGTCTCCAGCCGTTGTAGATATCTCGTCAAGATACCAGTGAACACCTCGAACCCGCATCCGGCAAAGGTGGCCCCCAGCACCTTGAAGTACAGCTGGAACCCGTTCGCGAAGCTCCCTGTGAGCACGCACCAGGCCATGCCCACCGAGAAGGACAGAGCTCCCCAGATAAAGATCGCGCAGCTTCTAGCCGGGGCGACGGATGGTTGTCGTATTCGGTGCTTGTGATGGCCGTCATGACAAAGTAAAACGGCGGCGTGGCCATTAGGATGAAGACCTCCCCAAATGGCCAGGTCGTCCGCGTTGGAGGCGGGCCATGCGCTCCAGCCGATGGCGCCGATGATGATCCACACCCCGAAGATGATGGCGATGCCTCATAGCACAGACGCCGGCTGGTAGGGGGAGTACGGGGCATCGTTTCGAGCCGCCGTGGTGGTAGTGGTGGTCGGGCTGGTGGGCGTTGGGTGAGCCATTGCGCTGAAAAGGTGGGCACGCAACGCCGTTATCCTAAGCTTGATAGCGAGCAACATGAAGCGCCGTCGATTGGGGGCTCGTCTCTGGTGATGTTCGAATTCGGAGGGTCCGTATGTCCAGCTGGTCGGCGAGCCCTGATGGGACGACCAACAGCCAAGAAAGATGCTTGTGTCGTAGACCGTGCCACAACTGGAGCTAACTGGCCCCGGATTTTCTGTTGACCGCGTCTCCTTGACTGTAGCTCTCAGCTAGACCTCCGCTCTGGTCGATGGATAGTACTTCCAAAAGTAACACAGCGAAATCTTTGTTGTGTGCGCGTTCTTTGACAATTTGCTGGGGAGACGGGCGCTGGATTGGGGGCATGCCTGCTACTACTACTTAGTAGTAGGGATCTATCCCACCACCAATGACTTCTTGATATCTCCCGGCACGCCATCTCAATTCGCCTCTCCCCTGCTAGCCTCGTAGGCTGGCAGACCCCATTTCTTAACCCATCTCATGTCCAAGAGTTCTTGTGCGCTCGGCCTCGCCGCGGGCCGCCATGCAAGCACGCGCCTCAGCAGCTCGACGAGCTCAGCCTTCTCATCATCGCTCACAGTCGGGTAGCCGTAATGCTTCCTCCCATTTTGAACCAACTCCTCAAACCGATTATCCAATGATCCGGCGCGTCCTGGTTCCCTGAGTGGCTTCCCCGCCTCGTCGAACCACTCACATCTCCCCTCCCACCGAGCCCACCACTCTTTGGGCATGGGACCCTGGAGAACTACTTGCTGCGCCGTGATGTCGTCCTGAGTAGTCATAAATCCGTAAATGAGGGAACAGGGAGCGAATAGCTCGAAGATAACGCAGCCCAGGCTCCATATGTCTGATCCAAAGGACAGGGGCGCGGTGGGTTCGAGGAATGCCTCCGGTGGCCGGATGATCAGGGGAGTGTGCGACGTAAATGTAGACTCATCGGAGGGCCGGAAGGCGGTGCCGAAATCGCTGAGAAGTAGCTTCGTTTCGCCGAGGGTGATATTGCCGTCTTCCTCGCCGAGCCACAGAGGAGGATTGAGATGGGAGGGAACGCTAGGACTGATGGGCGAGAGACTTCCATCTGTGCGGACGACTGGCGATGGCATGGGAGGTGCTATTTCAGTGTATAGCTCTTCCACAGACAGTTTGCCTAGGGAAGAGGGCAGTTGGAGGAGCAAGTTGCCAAGGTGAAGATCTGTACAGCAGCATTAGTCAATGCCGAGCAAAGCGAGGCTCAGGGGAAAGTCCCGCTTACCTCCATGACAGTATCCTTGAGAATGAATAAAAGAGACAGCCAAGATGAGTTGGGCAGCCAGGGAGCGCGCAACGTCCAGCTGGAAGAGCCCTCTGCCTCCCTCCTCCTTGGCGTCTGCGAGACTGCACCTTGCCGGTATCGTCACAAGGCAAGGATGAGAGCCGTTAGGACCATTGACCGTGAAGCTGTCCTTGACAATGGGTATCATGGACGCCCCGTGCGGGGTGTTGCCAGAGGCGGCCGCCCCCTTGGCCAGGCGCGACACGACGTCTATCTCGTGGCGCGGCGCGTCTGCGATGCCGACTTTGACGGCAACGTACTGAGCTGTCCTCTCGTCTAGAGCAAGCCATACTGTCGAGAAAGTGCCGTGGCCGAGCTTGTGCACTATTCGGTATCTGCCATCGAGTCGGTCATCAATTACCACTGGGTGATAGCCGCCCGGCCGGTAGTTGGCTAGGTTCTCGACGAGCTCGAAGAGCTCGCACTTATACTCAGAATTCGCTGCGGTTGAGCAAAAAGCCAATGGATGTAGATGAAATCGCCTTGCGCAGAAGATAGACCGGGCGGTTCGCACGCCTAGGTTTGGGAGCGACCGCGTTCGCAGACATCCGAGCATCGAGCTGCTCATTTGGGCCTTGTAGAATAAGGTTGAATTCGACGCATTTGCGCGGGACCAGGGTTGTCGATTGCCCGGACGCAGTCAATGGACAGCCTTTGAGAAGTAAAAGAAATTTTGCATGCAAGTCTGGGGAATCAGGACGCCGGTTGGGGTGGTGAGCGCAAAGGAGGTCTATGTAAGGTGCCAAATAGTGTTAGGTTAGCATCAGCCTCAGGCCTCAACCAACATCAGTCCACCCTTCTTGGATTTAAGGACTACCGCATTGATACATGATATTAGCGAGTACTAGTCTCGCACCCATCGGCTCAAAGTCTTGTCTGGCATCTAGAACCTGTCAAACCATGGCCCGCAATCACTCCAGTGGATATGGGCGTGATAGTTGTATTGTGGAGTCTAAGCTGTACCCCGAGCGGTTGTATTGAACGCACCTGACAGCTCCAGCCCTGGTGCTTGTCAACACTGCTCAGCGCTTTGTGGATAGCTGGATTTGGTCCTGGGGATATCCAAAGCAAAGAAGATGACCAAAAGCAATACCTTATCCAACTCTAGCATACCACGTGCCAACACCCTCCTTCATGTCAGGATACCGAAGCCCTGATGGCCTCCGTACAACAGTCCATTACAACGTATGCGTCGGATATTCCCTTCCTCGCAGATGACAGTTTCATTCACTCTTTAATTTCCCCCTACGCGAGCTTCTTCCCCATCAGGTCCTTCAGCTCGTCCAGCAGCTCCACCGTCTCGGCCGGGCTGGCAATCCAGGCCGTCGTGCCCACGCTCCTCGCCTTGAAGTCGTTGGCACCCGCGCTCAGGAACTGGTCACCGACGTGCAGCGTCTTCTCCCCGCCGATGCTGCGGCCCCTGCCGCCGGCGCGCGTGCCGAACCACTGCTGGCACACGGCCACGCCCCACGACTTGTCGCCGATGTCGACGAAGACGTCGCGGCCGCCGTTGAAGGCGCAGAAGGGGACGCGGGGACGGGCGATGCTGGCGCGCCGGGCGGGTGTCGCCGACGAGGAGGGGAGGCCCAGCGTCGACGCCTCGAGGATGCGCTGCACCACCAGCACCGTCTCCTCGAGGGACTCGCGCGCGATCCGTATCGAGGGGTCCGTGGGGATGATGCCCACGGCCCTGTCCTTGCGGATGAGCGTGGCGGGCAGCTTCATGGTCTCGACGCAGTCCCTCAGCGCGCCCTCCGCGACATCCAGCAGCGCCTTGATATCCTCCTCAGACCAGGCCGCCATCTCGGGCGTGAGCCACTGCTCCCTCGGCACGCTCTTCAGCCGGTACGGCGAGGATATGTCGTACTCGAAGAGGTAGTTGTCTTCGCCGCCCATAATCACAATGTTGTTCTTCTTTGAGTCGTCCAGCTCCGTAGATTCGGCAATGGCGTCCAGCAGACCGTGCAGCCGCTCGTAGTAGCGGTCGGCCGTCGTGTAGCCCGCGGCCGTCACAATTCCAATTTTGATACCCTGCCTCATCAGATCCAGGAGTCGCGTGACCACGGGGTTGGAGGGCTCCAGGCTCATGCCGTCGTCGTAGAGGGTTACATCTCCGTCGAAGGTGGCCAGCTCCAGCTTTCCGCCCTGCGTGACGGCCATGACCTGCGCCGAGTTGAGGACCAACCTCACATCGTTGAAGGAGGGCGCCACGTATCTCCTGCTGGAGATGTAGCGCTTGGCGTCCTGGTACTTGAAGGCGGCCTCGAGCGGCAGCCTGGTGAAGAAGGGCCCTGCGGTGGGGACCAGCATGCGCAGCTTGGAGGGCAGCGTGGGCTGGGAAAGCTGGGAGGGGGAGTTGTGGCTGGGCGGGGAGGTGGACTGCAGCGCCATGTGGGCGTCAATCATGAGCTCTACATCGTGGAAGATCTCGGCGTAGCGACGGTGCGCCTCGGCGGCGTGGGAGGGCGAGGATGTGCTGGGGGTGGGCTCCGAGTAGAGGACGAAGGGCACGGCGAGGAGGCCCTTGACCCATTCTGTCCTGGTCAGCACGGGCTCTGGCTGAAACCTGAGACGGTCGCCCGGTCTGGGAGGGAGTTACCGATGAATTGGTCTCGTCGGTGAGTCTTGAGGGCGTCTGGGCCATGTAAGTGCTTGTCTTCACCAAGGGGGGCGGGGTGAGGGGCTGGTCTCACACTCTACGCGATATCTGGTCGTCATCTTGGGTGAGAAACGGTAACTGGGGCGTAGGAAGGCGAGACGTGACTTGACGGGGTGAGTTGGAGGTTGATAACGACAAAAAAGGTGAGTGAGTGAGTCAACGTGTTGTCGTTGAGTACGGCACCGTAACCACTGGCACTACCGCTGGCAGGTCCACCGTGGTGGAGGAGGCCCGTGTCGACGTGACCACCGCGTCTAGACCGGCAACCGCCGCCGCCCGCCACCGCTACTATAGTGTTTAGTGTCGTAGCACATGACCACCCGTAGCCCCCCTACGTTGTTTCACGACATCAATGCCACCACCACCACCACCATCTCCACCGCCCAGAAGCCTTCTGTAATATATGATATCCTTATTGACTTGTCTAGCCTAGCGACAGCCTCTCATCTCCCTGTCTTTCCCTGCCTTCATCGTCCTCGGCCAGGCTGCCTCAGCCCTGGTCCCTCGACCCAAACAGTCCCCAGCGCCATCGGGCGACTCCACGAGGACTCCTTACCGTGGTATCGTGCTTCATCCGCTGTCTCCCCCTTGTTAGCTCCACTTATGTTTTGTTTGCACTATCTATTCTTTCTGCTTTTGCCTTTTTTGTCTTGTTCTTGGGTCGTAGCTCGTTTCGTCGTCTGGGCTCAACCAAGCTCCAGTTCGCATCTACATAAGCCTCAACTTCAAGCGGCAGGTGCTTGCTGTACTGGTTGACCTTGCTGTTGGGCTAGTGCCGCCTGCTGCTCGGCCGCCCGCATTTGCTCGACCGCGATCTCGTCCGCGCGGACCATGACCGTTTGAAGGACATTCTGCTGGTCGGGGGAGAGATGGCCCGTCAACTGTCCGTAGAACTGAGGCTGCTCTTGTTGCATCCCTGGTCACGTCAGTACATGCCCGTCTCAGGAGTTGATGCACACTTACGTAGGAGAACACCCTTGAACATCTGGTACGGCTCGACCTTGTCAAGCGGCGAATCGAGGAAGTTGTCTTCGCCGAGGTCGCCCTCTTCGTCATCATCGATGGCACGGCTGAATTTCTGGGCCTGCAAGGGTCAGTATGAGAGCAGCAGCGGGAACATGAAAATAGCACTGACCTCCTCGTTGAGGAAATCGAGGTAAGCAGTTCCCTCGTCCTTGATCTCGGCGGTGGCTTCCGCCTCCTGGGTGGTCTCTTCCTGGCCGTCCCAGTTGGCCTCCTCGTCGGCCCACTCTTCCTCCTCGGTGTAGTCGTAGCTACCGCCGAACTCAAAGTCATCCCTAAGAGCGTCCTCGCGGTTCTTAATCGCGTTGGGCAGAGACCTGAAGAGCTCTGTGACTCCCTGCAGCAGGCGCGGCCACCCTTGGGAGATGCTGGCGGGTACTTGATCGGAGTTGAGGTTGAGAAGGGCTGTGATGGCGATGATGCAGAGCTTCTTATCGTGCACCCTGTTGAACGTGTTCATGTTGTTGAACCAGAGCCCGAAGAACCTGTTGGTCCACCCCTTGTTCTCGAGCACCTGAAGGGCGAGCAGCGGGTTGTAGTTGATCGCGTTGATGACCATCTCCATCAGGTGGATTCTCGTCGTCTTCACCGCCACGTCCTGGACTGCAAGGACGTTCATCGCCATGGTGATAAAGCCCTCAACGCACTGGTCGATGTGGCCCTTGAGACACAGCATCATGGCCTCGGCGAGCTTGCATGCGCTGATCCTCTCGAGACCCTGCACGTCTTCCTTGAACATATCCCCGATCATCTCGTACAGCGCTTGAACGTACTCCGGGGTTTGGGAAAGCTGCTGCGCACCGTACTGGACGATGTTGTCCAGGGCCGGCAGCATGTCCTCGAGGTAATACTCGCCACCGGCCTTGAAAGCCGCATGAATCAACTGGAACGCTTGCCACATGTTGGGGGAGATGCTCTTGGCGGCGAATGTGCAGCTGTCGATAATCTCAAACACCTCGTTGTATAGGTCGTAAAGCTTGTTCTCCAGAGTCACCTTGATGACGGGCATAAGGACAGCTTCAATGTGGAGCAGGACGTCCGGTGTGCTCTCCAGGGTCAGGATGAGTGTGCCAATGGTCTGCAGGACACCGAGGGCGGTGATGCTCTTGTCATCGTAATCAAGACCAGCGTCGCCATCGTCGCCAGCCTTGGCTTCCCTCTCCAGGAGCTCGCGAACGATGCGCAGGTAAGTATCCCGGAGCTGCTCGGACAGGGCAACGGCGAATGGCGTGAGCTCGGCCGCGAAGACCTCGACGAAGTCCTCCATCACGTTGGCGAGAGCGTCAATATCGGCTTCGTTGGCAAGCTTGAGAAGCTGCTGCATGATTGTGGGGATGTTGGTTTGCATCTCCTTGCGAATCGGATCATGGCGGATGAGAGGCTGCAGAGCCAGGGCCGCGGTGACTCGCACAGGGAGCGCTGGGTCAGCCATGCAGTCGAGGATGTGGCGGTAGATGGTCATCAGGTTGTTGGGATCTTGGAAGTTGAGCTGCTCAAACTTCTCGATAGTGTCGCAAGCACGGGCACGCAGGTAACCGTGCGCGCTCGAAAATTCGGGGAACACGTAGCGGACGAGGAAGTACTCAACCTGCCCTGCGATTGGGCTCTTCTTGCCCAAGATGACGGGCGCGAGCGTGCCAATCATCCTCAGCGCACCCTCCTTGGCAACGTGGTTCTTCTGGTCGTCGGGGCTTTGCTCGTACTCGTTGACAATGTGGTTGACATATTTGAGGATCTCAAAGGTTTCCAAGCGGCGGTGCTTGGTAAGGTTGACCAGAAAGTTGACGCCAGCAACATCGGGCGCCGAGGGATCCTCGAAGTAGTTAAGCTTGCGGTGTAGATACTCCTCGGGCTCGTCCTCGAACTTCTCCAGGTCGTCCTCACTCAGGCACAGGACTGGGAAGACAAAGTGCGTCACAAGATTAGTCAGGTGAGTCTTCAAGTGAACCCACATCTCCTTGGGTTTGACAGACTCGTCCAAGAAGACCAAGGTGTATGTGAGACAGGGTCGGCTGAGCCAGGCAGTCTTGGCAACCCACTTCTCGATCTCTGCGAGATAGTGCTTGAGGATCTCGGGAGCAATGTTAGTCGAGAAGTGGTTGGCGAACTGGGCGGCGTCGTCGCCTTTTCCGGGCTGGGAGGGGTTTCCATGTCTAACCAGTCAGTCAGAGGTTCAACGCGATCATCAAGGTTTGACATACCGGATGAAGAGACGATTCAAGTTGAAGTACGCCCACTTCTTGGCCTTCCACCAGTGGTGCTTCTCGCGGTCGAATGAGTCGCCCTCCATGGCGCTCGCAGGCGGCGTCTTGGAGACTGTCTGCAGCAGCACAGTGCACCAGCCAATGTTGACCTGCTCGTCCCTCAGGTGCGGACACAACTCCAACTGCGCAACGTTAGCACAGTTACACCATGACTTTCCCGCGTAGAACGGACCCAACTAGCGTGCTTGTAGGCCTTGAGGGCCAAATGCAGCATCTCACCGGCCTCGTCGCTCTCCTGGTTGACCAGCTCTTGACAGATGGCGAGCAGCCTAGGGAAGCTCGCCTCCACGATCTTATCGAAGTTCTGTCGCTCGTCGGTATCGGTGGCTTTGTATCTGAAGGCGCGACACAGCGCAAGCAGGCACTGGAGGCCGGCCAAGACTGATTGAGGCGTGTTTGTGTTGAGCAGCTCCATCGTGAAGACGATGAAGCGCGGCCACTTTGCTGGGAAATCATATTGAAGAATTCGCTGGAGGACGGGTATCAACTGCTGGCGAACGAGGGATTCGGACTGGGCGAGGAGAGGGACGAGACGTTCCCGCACGCGAGCCTTCTCCTCCTCTTGTAATGTGTCGGCCTCGCCCGGCGTTGGGTACCAGGCCCGGTTGACGCGGTTCTTGATGTAAATAACGGCTGTGAGTGCACATTAGACGACAGGTCGCAAGGACTTGACGGGGGGGTTTCGTACTGGCCAGGCGGACTTGGCGATCCTGCTCAGCCTCGAGAATGTCAAAACAGCAGTCAAGGAAGCCAGCTTGCTCCTCGATCTATGCGCGTTGGTCAGAGTGAGAGAGCACAACAAGGAGAGGAACAGCGCACCTGCTTGAGAGAGAGCTCGGCCTGGCGCCGTGCGTCGGTGTTGTGGTCCAAGCTGGCCACGAGCAGGCCCCTAACGGCGGCAGAGTCCATGACGAAGGCGCAGAAAGGGGTCTCGAGGGCTGTCGGTCGTCGCGATGGTGCAGCTGCTACGTCGTGGGAGGGGAGTCGTTGGTCGTCGGCGATAACTCGAAAACAATGGTGGGAGAAAGTCTGCCAGTGGGAGTGGGATGGGATTCAGTTGGGCTCAGGCTGTGGTGGTGCAGCGGTGGTGGGCTGGCGGGGCAATTGGCTCCAGCTGCCAGTGCCAGTGGCCGTGGCCGTGGCCGCGGGCAATTCAAGGGACTGTGACTGGGACTGGGACTGAACTGGCTGCCACTGGGCAGTACTCCGTACCGCCTCCACTGACTGGCCTACGTCGTAAGAACTTGAATGGGCAGAGACAGGCTGCCAGCGGGCCAGGGTCCGAAGGATCGGCGCCCTTGAGTCGCAGCGATAAAATGTCTGGACGCAGACAGATAGCAGCAGTCAAACCTCACGTGAAAGGAGAATCCCATGAGATATCAGAGACGGCATGCAACCACGTTTGGCTGCCAGTGTAACTGCCAGTGAAGTCCTGGTTGGACGTCGAGCCCTTCGCCGCAGCGCATGATTTACTGGAGGACCACTTTGCACATCTTGAGCACTTGTGCACGAGCCAGTGTTAGGGGCTTCTGGCGTGGGCAGCCCGTCGGCTAATTGTCGGTCCTCTCTGCACAAAAAATGGCACCCCACGCTCGTCACAAAATTATGAGGACCAATTGGGGTTGAGACCCCTGTTCTCCGGATTTCTATGCCACCTCAGACGACTCCAGAATCTCGCCTTCTGATCCCACTGGCAGTTCTCAGACCCAGTTCAGCGGTCAACGTGTGCTCTGAGCCACCGTACATACAAACGTAATGTCTGGCTGGCAGCTCCAATGATAACAGCTTCAAGAGCTGTGGCTGCGGCTGGCACTTCGCCTTGGTGCCGGCTGCCGGCCGCGAAAGCCACCTGCTTCAGCTTGAGCACTCAACCCACGACGTGAACCGTCCGACATCCTTAAGCTTTTGTATCCTTGAAATCTGAGATCTCGTCCATCGAGTACTTAGCTTCGAAGCTGGAGCTTAATGCAGTTCTATGTTCGGTCTCCGTTTCGCGGATGGCCAGCTCTAGTCTTGCCATATTGTCTGGTCATCGTTGCCCCATCCATGTGGACTGCTTTCTTGGCCAGCAAGCTGATCTTGGGGTATTACAAAAGACGAGCTGTCTATGAAGGAGCGAGAAGACCTGCCTGCGAGGCGAGGCGGGCTGCTGACCGTTGAAAGGACGCGTCTGCTTCTCTGGTCGTCTCTAAACTCTGTGCACGACCGTAGTTCTGAAGCCGCAGTGTCTCAGATCCATCGAACCATACATCGCTAGCACAATGCAGCGTCAGTCCAGCGCTGCTTTGGCCCATGATCAGTTTCCGCTGGCAGACTCTGGTTGTTTCGGCTGTCGCTAAGTTGCTATTTCGGTGTCCCATGTGAAGGTGCTTGCATGACCAAGTGTGCTTTCACTTATTCCATACCCGAGGCAGTCGCTAATATCCATTGAAGCTTATTCAGGAGAATCTCAACTGAGAAGATGTACCGTGGCCGGCATCCGAGCGAAGACGCGGCCGGAGGAATTAGGATAAGCAAAGGGCTGCTATCACGGGGTGCCTGCTGTAGTTCAGAAGATTGAGGGCATATCGAGGTCACAATTACACAAGGTCCTCCGGAGAATTCCCCGGACCGACGAGATTAGGCATGAAGTATTCCATTGGCATCTTATTCCTTCAGAGAAGCACAGCCGTGCCGGTCATGACCACACTTGACACGCATCAGTTGACCCACGTTAACACTGGCGCTCAGCACTCAATGACACCCACCGGGGTTCCCGAGAGCTACTTCGGTACCATGCTATGCACCGGAAGATTCCTATTGTTCTTCATGAGAAAAAAAGGGGGGGATCAGCTGCACTAGCCCAAGCCCTGAGGAGTCATCCAAAGACCCCCTGCTGCAAATAATCCGACAGGGCTGAGACGGCACGCGCCTGTCGAGAGGCGAGACCCAATGACAACATGCTCTCTCGCTTGTCATAGACAGATTCTTCCTAGCTTGCATGCCGCGTCGGAAGTCTGACGCCTGGCAGTTTTGGCGCTCCATGACCAACTAGGGTCTAGCCGCAGTGTAAACCGTGTGCTTAGCTCGTGAGCTCCTAGCGTTGGTGTATTCTAGAAGAGAGTCGAGCATGGGGAGGTCTACGCGGCAACGGATCTATCCCTGGCAGGTGTTCGTTCAATGTCTCCCCCTGCCCAAGTTGCATAAACATGTGAAGTGTCAAAGCTGCGAGATGGTCCAAGCTGATGGGAGCAGGATGTCTATAAGAACAACCAGGATGACCAGAAGATACACGGTAACCAGCTACACCATCTTGTACCTGTTCAACCACTCTGGCTTGGCTTCATTTGCAAACGCTCCCGAACACTTTCACTAGCTGTTTACAATGTCGTGCGCCGTACAGACCCCCGACGAAACACGTCCCAAGCGTCCTTATGGTGAGCCAAGCACCGCTATATCGCCATGGACGATCGGATCAACCCAGCCCATAGACGTCTTCTCCCCATGCAGCAACTACGTTCTCTCGAGCTCACCCAGCTCCCGGAGCACTCAACTGTCTGCCCCAAACCCGAACATTTTGGCCTTCACTTCGCCGTCCTCATCCAACAGCTCCAGCAATCTGCCTCTCTTTCCAGACTACAGTGGCTACGAAGACCTTATAGAGTCCATGACAACGAGCCCCGAATGTCAGGATTTGTTCAGCTTCGAACTCGGCTCACCAGTCGTAGTCCCCTGCGACCCTTTCATGGCCTTTGATGACCTCAACGCCCCCCTTGCTGGCCTTTGCATCAACAGCGGAAACGAGATCCCCATCAATGGCACCGTCGACAACGATGGCCTCTACCACTCGCCAGACCAATCCATCGCCAACCTCCCCCATCTCCTCGCCTCCTCCTACAGAATTGCCTCCATCTCACCCACCTGCCACCACTGCACACTCCCAATCCCCGTCCAGCCTATCAGCGCTTTCGAGGTCCGCGCCGTCTCCTTCACGACCCAAGGCCAGCATAGCATCTTCATCCTGACATCCCCTCCGCCCCCGTTGACGGTACACCACGCCAGCCCGAGCACCGCTGCTTACACGCCGCCTCCATATCCCCAGCACGCGGGTATCTACATTTATCTCTCCTCCACGGATCTCTACTTCCACTCCCATCCCGGGCCGCTGCCCCGCCATCTTCCAGGCTTCTCCGCCGAAACCTCTGTCGGGCGCATCCGCAACGACTCCGACCCTGCAATCTGGCTGCCCACGGGCGCTGGGGGAAGAGGTCAAGACTGGCTGTGGGCGTTTAGGGACATGTGTCGTAACATGAGGATGCCGTCGCGGGATACGATGGGGTTGAGGGAGATGTTCCGGGAAGAGGATTGGGTTGCTAGTGTTGTTGAGTTGGGAAGAGCGCATGGAATTCTTGTCGGTGAGTGAAGGGAAGGGAAAGATGAAAATGTTGATTGGGTTTGGGACAGATGTGTTGATGCCGCGTTTCAAGAGATCATTCACTACGGTAGAGAGGGGTCACAGAAACATAGATTTTGTCGAAATTGAATCCAATTGCATCTGCCCAACCAAATGTCCACGATAGGTCCTCACCTTACTTCCACAACCTTATCCCAATTCGACGCAACCTGCTTCTCATCATCCTCCGTGATCCAGCTTTCGAGTCCTCCAGGGAGATAGTGGAGGGGTGTGGCAGACTCCGAGGCAAAGCTGGCCGGTGGCTGTTCTCGGTGGAACAAAATTGGAAGTCGTGAAGATCCGAGAAGACTCGTACCAGGGCTATATCGAGTTTGATACTGAAAAAGCAGAAGTTCCAATCAATCCAAGTAGGGCAAAGTAAGTTGCGATTGGAGATCCGTCTGGGTAAGGGGTGAGTCAACAAAGCAATCTCCAAAAACTTATGGGTGGCGGGCTCCAGAAGTAATATCCGCAGGCAAGAGCCAGGAGTAATCTTAGGTCCGAGGCTGGTAGATAACCGAGCGCTGTCAGGGTACAGCCAGATCCGCGGCAGCTTATACCGACATGGAGACGATTGCGTCCTGATCGGGGAAATTGCGTGGAAATAACACTGAACATCCATGGTGACCATCGGGGCGCGGCGCGTCGGAATCAGCTGCGCTTATGGGGATACTTACGGTCGTCCAAAGAACGGCAGCACAAAACTAGTATATTTTGGCTGCTTGGATAAAGCAGAAACGATGATGCCGACGCGGACGGAGACTCCGGCATGGATCCCCGTGACAAGTCCAGCAAGCCAGGCCTGGGTATGGTCTGATGCCCATCCTGGTATGCCCGGTTGATCATTCCTAGTCCAAATGACTGATCGTGGGTATGTCCATTCCATCCAGCAGGTCCATTGTCAAAGCCGGATGTGGAAGTGCAAGCGCTGCTGGTCAGTTGGCCGAGAGGCTGTGTACTCAGTCAGGTAGTCAATGTTTCCAACACAAGTCCACGGTGACGATCATCCAGAGAAAGTAGGTTATGAACAGAAACAAGTCCTTTGAAGGGGGGGTTTGGTAGTATATACAACAAACTCGGAAGGACTTACCTTGTTGCCCAGACACCAGCCTTGCCAATCTATTAAAGAACCGCAAGCGCCAAAGTGACTGTCGAAAACCCGGCTATGAAGACCATGGAAGAAATCCAGATCCGGAGAAAGACTTAAAAAGAAATCCACCGCGTGGCCGAGTGTCCGGGCAACAAGGTCGCTTGCGAAATGTAACCTCAGAGGGATGTCCGCAGACAGAACCTCTTTTCCCACCCAGCGCCGGTCGTCCGCCCCGGAACTATGCAACAAATCATCATCCTAGGATGTGGTATAGTCGTGATAATGTCGAAAGGTGTAGATCCGTCCGTCCAGTCATAAAACTCCATGGAGTGGTGAGGATTGTGCCTTGGCACGGTGGCCAGAGTTGCTTTCCAGAAGCAATTGCTGCACGCAACATCCGGTGTTCAAGCAAAGAACAAGCAAGACAATATCCAAGGCCCGAATGTTGGAAACCATTGATGACAGTCCGTGCAGGCAAAGAGGTCCGGGTGACGAAGAAGCAACAATCCATGGAGGGGAAGCATCCGGTGGTGGTGGTAGATCCAGGAGCAAATTCAAAGAAAACGCCGGTTCCAGATGTCGAACGCCGAATACAAGAGCCCATTTACGCAGAAATCAAGGTGTGGTCATTAAGTGAGGAGGGACCCTTGCTGATCGGGCGACCAGCAAGCCGTGGTCCAGATTCGTCTCTACCGTCGCGCTTGACGGGAATGCCGATCGCTCGGGGTGTGCCTGTCGTCATCCCGGTCACTACGTCGCTTGCTTGAACTGCTTGACGACACAGGGGCTGACTGAGGGGGAACGGAAGCGCGAGGGTTGGGGGTATCTCCATACTGTTGCACCTGAGGTGCAAACCCGGAGGGCTGCTGACCTGTTCCTGCTGGTGATGCTAACGGATTAGAGTCTGATGTGAATGCTGACGGGGAGAACCGTAGCTCCTGGCTACTTACCTCGACCGTACGCGGAGTCCGAGGGGTGCATCGACTGGTAAGACGGCGCACCCGCTGTGGGAGGTGCTTGACCTGAATATTGGTAAGGAGAAGTAGCAGCAGGATACGAAGGCTGAGGTGGAGGGGCCGAAGCATAGATGGGCTGCTGAGGAGCAGCAGAAGTGGGCATCCGGTTGCTATAGGGGTCGTTTGAAAACCCGCGAGATCCCATGTGTGCTCCGGTGTGGACATAAGATGGCTGGTTATCCTGGGGAAATCCGCTGGATGATGAGGGGGCCTGTCCGTAGGAATTACCGTATCTAGGGTCCGGCTGAGGTGACTGGGCAGGAGGTTGCTGGTAGCCACCATAGCCTCCGCCACTAGGGGGAGGGTAAGAGGGCTGCTGCTGCTGTTGGTAGCCGACAGCGCCGGTATATCCAGGCGCTCCTGATCCGGGGTATCTCGGGCCGTCAAATCCAGGGTCACGGGAGTAAGGATCCTGCTGGTAGGGGCCTTCTGTAGGCCCATGGTGCTGTCGGGACTGATGTGTCTCGGACATGCGATATTGCACTATCGGTGAGTTAGACGAAGATCTGGCAGGTATGCCGGAGGCTTTTCTTGAGGAGAAGCTACCTCCAGCGTTGGTGCGCGACGTCTGCGCGCGGCGCTCATTGTCCCAGCGCGCAGAGTCGGCTTTCAAGTCTTGGATCATGGCCTGCAGACGATCTCAGCAATGGGGTCTCGAATCGGATCGGACGACGGAGGCTCACAGTTGTCAGATTGCGGTAGCCGGTGATGTAGTAGCCCTGGACGACTTGACCAGTCTGAGGGTCCTGAGTAGTGTTAATAAATGCTGTAATCTTCAAAGGCGCAGATCGACCGGTGTTTGCGACACGGCAGCTGGGATGCAGTGGCAACTCTACTGCCGCAAGCACAACGGCTGGCGCCGGGGGTCAAGCTCAACGCACCTCATAGTGACCTGGCCGCACCAAGGCGTCGTTGCCAAGGTAGCGGCAGATGTCGGCCGAAATAACTTCTCGGTCGATGCCATCGCGAGGGACGAAGTACTCGTTCTGACGGGAGGTAGGCGTCGACACGGGAGCGCCCTGGTTGCGGGGTTGTCTCGACATGATGACCGTTTTGCTCGGGCGTAGAAAGGCAACGTCGGCGACGAGGAGGGCGAGGAGGTAAAGAGGTAATTAAGGAAGGGGGAGGAGGACGAGGGATGAGGTGAGGCGGGAGGCGAAAATGGGGAGGTGGTGGTGAGAGGTGGTGGGAACAAAAGAGGGGAGGGGGAGGGAAGAGAGGCACTCGGCTGGGTCTTGACAGTGGCGGTCGGCGGGAAAGAGCATGGGTGCACCTTCTCAGTCAGCCCAAGAAAAGCGGCAAGGCAGCGAAAATTCAGTGCAGCAGTGCCGTTGCAGCCCAGTGGCAGGTGCAGCCCGTCGCAACTTGTGGTGCGTCGCTCCTGCCTTTTAGTGGAGCTCGAGGTGCCGCAGGGAAGGACCACCACGAAGCGCTGGAAGCCAATCAGGTGAGGTCGTCTGGTCAAGAACGGGGCCGCTTCCGCTTCTGCCTTGGCCTGCTGAACCCGAACAGCTCAGCAGCTTCGACTTGTCGCTGACACCGACGACAGTGCTTCCTCTTCCGTCCTGCTTCGCTTGTGCAGTTCGCAGCTTGCAGCGTGCAGAGCCTGCAACCCGGCGTCGACGACGATACGATGATATCTCGCCTTCCTGCGAACGAGCGAAGCTGCAGCCCCGAGATTGCGCGGCAGTTAAGCAAGGTCGTCGAGGCGGCCGATTGACCAGAGCGACTCACGGTGGGAGGCCTGGATCTGTTGCAGCGCCTCTGCAACGTGTTGCTCGTTCTGGCGGCCAGGTCGGGTCCAATAGACGTGCACTTTGGAACGATGGTTGGCACGGGGTACGACGTGCGGAACGGGCACGCAGAATTGACTGTTGGCGGCTAGAGAGTCGGGAACTTCTTTTCCATTGCACATATATGTCGAGGTTGGGCAGGTTTGCTACCGGGACGTTCCTTGTCAGTTGGAGGCGATCACGTCAGTGCGGCGGATACCAGCGTGCACATAAGACGGGAATGACGATGGTCGACAGGCCTCAATCAGAATCCGAGATGACTGTGGGCAACCAAAGGGCACTTTGGGTACCCAAGACTGTTTCAACCGACCGAGGCTGAGACAGGATTACTTCTGGCTTGCACTAACGATAGATAGTCGTCACGAAGCGTTAGAGAGGTTACGACGGTGTGACCATCAAACGGCTTCAGAGCCATGTTGTTATATCATCGTGCCCATCCAAGGTTTGCACTACATGCTCGACTAAAATGAAACACGTGTATGTGGTGCTGTCACCAGTCCTGTGTTATGCTACTGCCGCTCTAACTAAACACACGAGGGCTGGGCCGTTGAGGGCGGGAGGACAGCATCCCTGCCAATACCAATGAAGAGTCCATATAGCTTTAGGTAAACTCCGGACGTGGAAATCAAACCCGCCTCGGGCCTAGATTGTCTCGGTATGGGCCCGCTTTTGTTGTTGGGTATCAACGCCTGGCGCCAAACCGTGAGCCCAACCGGTTAACCAGGCGATGCCCAACGGGGTGTTCTGTCCAATCAAAGCCTGCCGCTGACCAGTGGCGAGAACTCGAGACGAGTGCACATGATATCCAGATCCCGACTCAACACCACGCAACCATCGTGATAGCAGTCGTTTGAGTGAATTTAGTGTTGCGCCAAGCTCTCGCGCTTGGTTAGGCCTGGAACCATAGCGTCTAGCGGACTCTTGTCGTGGTGTTGTGTTTCCGACATGTGCCTTCACCGCCAGCAAGACCGATAGTGCGTAGGGCTTTTTGAAGGTGAAGAAAGCTCACCGACCTTCGCCAAGACTAGACTATCCGTAGGACCGGTCGTCTAGCCCTGGACCGCACCGTAACCGCTTGCTCGGGGCGCTTGGCTATTCTCCTGACCAATCTGTCCAAGACGTGATCGCCGCTGGAGTCGCTCCTTCGCCTGGTGGAAGACGCGCACGTCCAGGTTGCACATGAAGCCTTCCCCTGGTTGGAAGCAACCACACTGGCAGCTAGACGCTGCACGCAACTTTCACAGTCGCTCACTCCGCCGCCCTCCTCGGAGCCTTCGTCGTCCTCGAGTGGAGTCGGAGATACCTCTCGGCACTTCAAGGTAGGCCCGTTGCTTGCAGTATCGCTTGTTCTCTGCTCAAAGGCATCATGACCCTTATTCATCCAAAATTGAGCCTGCTTTGGCCATGCTCCAATTTGCCGCCTCGGCCCCTTTTCGGGCCTGCACTCGTGCCCTTTCGGTTCGAAGTGCGTGAAACTGCTGGTCTTTCGGCGAATGCGGTATTGACACGTTCGGAAGCTTGAAGGTCTTTGGCCATATGCCAGTCGCTGTGGCTCTGCAGGTCCTCTGCATTGTCGAACTTTTGCTTGCAGCGTTCGCATTCGAGGAGAGCTTCAGCCGGAACATGGCCTTGATCTGGGTCTTGCATCCTTTCCCTTCCCAGGGCGTCATCAGTAGCAGCTGGCTCAGCATATATAGACGAAGATGATTCGCCATGCACAGATGCAGGCCCGTCCGCAACAGCATCGTCGATGGATGATTGCTTGGAGAAGAAACGTTGAATGCCGTTGTCATCGACGCGTCGTTTCTTGTTTGGCCGATCTGGACCAGTAGAGTTGGATCGAGCCTCTGGTGTTGCCGAGCGTAGAGACTCTGCTTCTTCACCCTTGACCAAGAACGCACCTATTCCCATGTTACCCTTGATACCTTCCTCGAATCCGCCTACGCTGAGGCTGAGGTTCGCGCATGGCCAGACGTTACCGCTGGCTATGATTTGACGCAGAAGATCATTGGCCAGGTTGAAGAGTGCTTCCTGGTCTATTGTTTTACTCTGTGGAATGGGGTTTTGCCGTGAATGGGTCTGACCACCGCTCCGGTGATGCAGATTGATTGTGCGCGGCCGCCGCTTGTTCTCCAAAACTCCTTCCTCAACAAGGCGCGCATAGATATCAGCGGAAAAGATACGCAGCCACTTCACGGCTTGATCAACAGTGTTGATGAATGGCCGGAACGACTTGGCGGATAGCATCGACTTGATCTGAGTTCTAGAGTTGACTTCGCTGGTATCGATTCCTCTGACCGTGTTGAACACCCAGATGCCAGTATCATCGCCAAGCTTGTGCTTCAGCTGCTCCAGCGGCACATCCAAGAGATCCTTGACGCTGTCAGATCCAAAGGTAGACACCACCTGCTCGCCGAGCTTGCCGCCGAGGTTCCGCATTTTGGTGATCTTGAAGTCCTCTAGAAAGAGGGCAACAGCTCGGTTGCGGACCACCGTTTGCCGGTTAGGCTTCTTGAAAGCAGAGCCCAACTTGCTGAGGAGCTTGTTGCTCGCTATGCCTGCGGAGCACGTGTACCCAAGCTCCTGTCGGATGCGCGCTCGAACATCCCGCACAATTTCGGACCCTATGAGGATGGCCACGTCGTCCCAGTCGGGGTCAGCTGCCTCGTCCTCCTCGTTCAGATCGATGAGCGCATCTGCTTGCCAGTCTAGGGCTGACACAGGAGGTGGCGGAAGTGTCTCCGTGGGATCGTCGTAAGGCGGGGGGTTGGACAGCTCTGGAAAGCGCTCCAGAAGGCTATGGTGGATTTGCGCAGAGAGGTCGAGGAACACCTCGTCGATGCTTGCCTTCTCCACCTTCTGGAGGTCAGCCGGCAGCGCCTCTTTGATACTTGCCAAGATCCTGCGCGACTGTAGCCTGTACGGGTCCAAAGAGACTTTGTCCCTTGCAATGTTGGCCGCAGCATCTTCGCGATAGGCCCACTTGTCGTCGCCCTCTCTCCATGTTGCGACGTGCTGAGCTATCAGCTCCGGGCACAACTTCTTGGCTTCCTTGACGTCGCAGTGACGGCCGATGCCAGCCTCACGGGCTGCGTAGTTGATAGCAATCAGACCTTGCCTAAGTTCTGTCAGTCGCCGTGGTTGCATAGTTGCACAGTTGAACATGCTCAAGACGTGGCATACCATTGCTGGACTGCGAGAGGCTTGTCCTCGCCGACGCCAAGCCTGATCATCTCACATTGTGCGTAAAAGGCGTCAAGGTCGATATGCGCAATGACTCGCAGAGGATTAGTCGTCTGGAAGTTTGCGAGTTGGGCGAGCTGCCGATACGTGAACCGGGACCGTCGCACCCCGGAGCTGTGAGGGGGGGACGACGCGCCCACCGGCAGCGGTGAGGATGGCATGATGCGGGAGCCTCAAGGATAATACATGGTGAGCCGTCGGTCCAGTGGCTGCGGAGCTTCTGCGACGTTATCACTGACGAGCAGACGCGGTGTCAGAGTCATCATGTCGAAGACGCGAGGTTGAGGTTCGTCAACGCGCCCTGCCCCACCTTGATCAACGCGTCACAGCGGCGCCATTCATCTGGAACTTGAAGGTAGCTGATGCCAGATTGCACTACATCATCCATCTTCAGTACTCTAGATGAGTGCAAGAAACCATCAAGGGGATTGTCTTGTGACAGAAAATTGCGATGTCTGTCCAGGTTGCTCGGACAGCCAAAAAGAGCGAGGGCACTTGAAGTTACGTCCAGCTTCAAGAGCATGCTTACCCTGGACTGTTAGCTCCCAAGACGCACATTGGATCCTCTGTCTTCTTTCTCTTTGGAGGTCTTGTCTTTCTGTGATCACATATCATGGTTTTGACCATTGTTTGAGCGACTGCAGCTGGCGATGATCGAGTTTTGCTCATGTTACATGTGTTCTGTTCACGATCGAAGACGCTGCGAAGTGAAGGGTTAAACGACGACGCTGACAAGGAGCGTGTTCATAGCTAAGTTCTATTTTGGAGGAGCCACGTCCTAGGCAGTGAGTACCACTTCCTGACAATGTATGGTAGGGATTTGTCGTGGACGTTCATTACTCGGCACGAGATGTATGTTCTACTTCAGTAATCCGACGTGTGAAGGAAACAAGCTTGCCTTTGGTTGCGCATCCCCAACGACAACGCGCATTGGTTGCCCTGACTATGCTTGTTTAGACATTAAAAGTAGTATACAGTGATGGGGGATTCACGCTGGTCGGCCGTACATCCGCCATCGTTTCGCTAGCCAATTCCAAACGCCATGTACGCAGAGGCTTCCCACAGCACTACGCGCAGATCAATGCGGTAGCAGCTCCTAGCCGCGGTGTGTCGCTCTGCTGCTCATTTCTATCCCGTTCGCATGGGCTGCTGAAGGCCCATTCCACTTTGGAAGGTTGTATCGCTCGCGCAACTCCTCAACCAGTGGCCCCATCTCGTAGTCGCTCCTCATATTATCCTGATCGCAGCAAGGCGAGTGCTTGATCGGGAGCAGCCATTCAAAGACGTTGTTTCCCATCACCTGCTTGAAGTTCCCCCACGGCCCTAAATCCCATGGATTCTCTCCTGGTAGTGTGTGCACAACGGCAAATGTTTTCCTAGCACTTTCGTCGCGCGGAGCTAGGGGGTTGCCGTTATGATCGTGCGTAAGGCCCTCGGGCCGGGGAAGCGGATACGTGACAGTCCAATACTCCTGGGTAGAGGGCGTGTCTAACGGGACTCGGATAGCCAATGTATGCTCTTGATTCGATCGCAACGCGTCGATATTAGTGATGTTCTGGAAAATATACTTCCCCGAAGTGACAGTCATGCCCAGCGCAAAGAAAGCGAACAGTGCAGAAAGGACTAGCACGGCGATCGCCCTACCATCCGCCCCGCCGTCGTGCCTCTGCAGTTGGATTGAATGGCTTGCTGCGCCGACGCAGATGATGAGGAAGCAGGTACAATGGAATGTGAACTGCATGAAGAAGTTGAACGCTGCCAACAGTTAGCGAATGCTCAAGGCCGTGTGCGCATCGAACGTACAGGTCTCGGATACCATGCCACCCACCCACGGGCACAGATGATCCATCTTGCGTACACACCTCTCCAACTCGCTCGAATGATGCGCGCGATCGGGTTTCCAGTTCCAGCAAAGCGAGCACCACTTCGGCCGCCCATCTTGCTCGCACGCGAACACATCCCTACTATAGAAAGCTTCCAGGCCGGGGCTGTCGGGATTCTGGTCGACCGGCATCCATCCCTCCTGAGCTTCGACGTCTTCCCGTTCTCGCTTTCCCAGTGCTTTGCGATCCGCTTCCGCTTGTTTTCGACGCTCGTTGAGCGGTACGATTCCGGGGTTGAACATGGTCGTGTATATCGTCCGCAGGTATGCCGTGATCGTGAGGAGGAACCAGACGAAGAAGAGCACTATCAGCGCAATCGCCGTTGCATGTTCGCTCCTACGTCGGTAGAGGTAGTCCACTATACGACATGTTAGTTAGCATGTTGCGGCTGCGCCGGGGGGAACAGATTGAGACGCACCGCAGAGATACGGTACGATGGCGTAGACCGCGTAGCCGAAGGCGCATAGGATGAACAGAGGCACTATGCGCGCCGTCCATCGCGTCACCGCGCGATGTTGGCTTTGGGACGGCATCGCAGCATTGTGGACTGGCGATAGAGATTAGTGATGGTGTTGCGACAGGTTGCCTGGTCTGGGCGGAAGTTGACGCGCGCTGCGCCGCTTCGTCATACGCAAGTTGCGTACAGTTCTCTAGATTTTAATGACACTGTAAAGTCGCCTACATGCGCCGCACTGTACACAGTGTTCGTTTAATTTTGGTCACAGTTAGGATACCACGATCTAGCTATGTACTTGGGGGTCTATTTTTATGAGCTCAATTTCGCTGTCTTCGAGATCGCTCGTTCTCTAGACATCTCTCGGGGGTTCAGTATCTTGTTTTTGGCGCCTTGGGCAGTCCCTCGTCTCGGAAGCTGCAATTACGGTCGGGATCCTTCATGAAAGGGGTCACTCCTTTTCTTTCCCCTAGCCACAAGGTTCATATTGCAACAGGACTTCGAAATCCGCACTCTTTTCTCTTCCCAGTCAAAGCGTTCTACTCTTCGAGATATTTGAGCACTACCACACTGCTCTGTATATTGCCTACCGACTCACAAAGGCGACCAGTTTAGAAAACGTGCACCTTAACCTGGGACAAATTTGCGTATAGGCAAATATGAGGATATAGGTGAGTGGCGGGCTCGAGTGCTTCGAGAATGATAGTATAGGTGATTGTGTCTTGGTCCGCGCAATGGCCGCACGCACTCCTGTGGAGATGTTTATTGGAATTTAGACAGAACAGTCACCTAGTAGTACCCTCGTTCAGAATTGATTCAGGAGTTTGCTGAAGTAACTTAGTATTAGCACAGTCATGGTCACATTTTGAAAACAACATAACGTCTGAGAATGGCTTTGGGGATGTCAATTTAAATTGGCGTCGAAGCCACTAAAAAGAGCTAACGTAAGGAAAGTGAAGCCTCCAACAACTTCAAGCGCCTGTGACGC
Organism: Sordariomycetes sp. S80-01Y; assembly: GCA_037042185.1. Lineage (NCBI taxonomy): Eukaryota > Fungi > Ascomycota > Sordariomycetes > Sordariomycetes sp. S80-01Y. Next base: position 1,016,435 of record JAXQJY010000027.1, on the reverse strand, counting down.
GTCAAGGAAGTCTCGTGGAGAAAGGAAGAAGACAAATAAAGGAAAACAGACAAGAAGTTCGCGGCGCTGTCACTTGACAGGCCGAGAAGAGCCATTTACTTCTTTTTACCGCCGCCGTGGGCAGGCGCATTTGCTTTGGGCTTTGCCGGAGCTGCCTTCTGACGCTTGGCAGGCGGTTTGACCTCAGCTTTTGCACCAAATCTAGCGTTCTTTTGGCCTCGCGGCGGAGGCTTTGGGCCTCTAGTTCTGAGCCTCATGCGTCGGGGCGTTGGCAGACTCTCAATAGAGGATAGATCCGAAGAGTCGTCTCCATCTTCAGTATCGCGCGGGGTCGAATTGTAGGAGGGATGGGCTTTGAAGAAGTCCAGGCAGGCTTGAGCCGACCATCTATCATCAGGATCCAGCTCAAGTATGTGGACGAGCGTGGCCCAAATAGGATTGGTATCTTTGGATGCATGGGCCTCGGTGGAGATTGCACGAATGTCGGTCAGGTAGCTGGGATGCTCCGTATCATTGGGGATTCTGTGTAGAAATTCGGCGACTGAAACCCCCAGGGCCCAGAGATCAACTTTCTCACAATGGAGATCATCCTGGAACATTTCAGGAGAAACGTACCGGTCAGTGCCGCAGAAGTCATTGGAGGGCAGTGTTGTCGTTGCGCAACCGAAATCTGCCAGCTTGATGGTGATCTTACCTCCAGCCCGGTGGGCTACCAGGAGGTTTTCAGGCTTCACATCTCTGTGAGCGATGGTCTCTCGGCACTGCTCGTGGATGTATGCAAGCGCACTCAGCCCTTGCTCGAGTACTTGGTGTGCCTCGTACTCGACAAGCTTCTGGGCATGAGCGGACTGCAGCAAATCCCCCCCTTGTACCCACTCGAGGAGCAGTGACGGGGCTTGGCTGACTGTGAAATAAAAGAATCGTACAATGTTAGCATGTCGCATAGGTGCCATCAATTGAGCCTCTTTCCGGAACCCTTCCCTTACATGGTCTTTGTTCGGCTCGTCATCCCAATCTCTTGCTGTTTTCATCACGTAGATGACACCCGTGCCAACGGATGAGACGCGCTCAGCTACAGCTTGACCTCCTTCGCCCACGAGGTCCAAATGTTCAAGGCCATCTTCAGGATAAATGTCTTCTGGGGCAAAAACGCCTCGTTTGAACTGACTCACGCGATGTTGGTAGCACTCTTCGCTCAAGCTCTGAGGAGCCGGGATGACGTACAGCCAAATCCCTTTGTAAGGGGACACCCAGACGTTGCGGCCACCCTCGGTCGTCCAAATCTCATATATTGAATTTGAGATGTAGTCCTCATACTCTCCATCACGGACGTTGGTTCCATTTTTGGCTCCAAGGTCACGGACTACAAGGCGGTTTCCTTCGGAGAACGTGATCGAGAAGTGTTCATTGGCAACGTATGCCTCGGGGATGCAGACATTGCAGTGAGCTCCTGAGCCAAATGTGAAGCCATGCTCCATCCTAGTTGCATTGCTGAAGCGTACAGTGATGCATCCTTCGGTAGAGACTTCCCTGTTCCTTAGTAAGTTCCTGATCTGGCGGTAAGCCTGAGGCTCCGAGTCGGCGATAGGGATGGGCTCAAGTACCTGCACGCTGTTCAAGATCTCCTGGTTGATTCGATCAGCGTTGTACGTGGACAGGTAGACCCTACAGATCACGTCCTTGTCATCTGTAGGCCGCGTGTCAGTATGAAAGTCCATGGTGATGTATGGTTGCGGTCCGCTCTAGCAGTAGTTGCAAAACGGACCCTGGGGTCGAAATGTGCTTCTCGATTGATCTTGGAGATTCTGTGTTTTTCTTTCTTTTGAGGTAGAGAAAGGAGAAGAGATGGCAAATTGCAATCAATAAGCCGAGAACTTATAGATCCATTAGTGTTGACCCTCGTCAGTCACCAAAATAGCAAGATCCTCCTTTGTTCAGCTAACTCTGATGAAACACGGATTTCACTCCTCAAACTCAAGAAAGCTTTACTATATGTTCGAATTCTGTTCTGTCCAGAAAGAGTTAACGAGAAGTGTCGAATGCCCTTACGCACACTAGGCTTGATGATTCATAAATCGGATCTCTCGTAACAGAGTGAATTTTCCAACCCTTCACTAATCCGAGACAGTAGAGCAAGGTGAAAGAAGAAGCTTACTAGAAAAGACCCAAGGCGCCCGGAAGAAGTTCTGTGCTCTGAATATACGTCTAACGGCCACAACATTCAACTTCGAGCGGAGTGTATTTACTATAAGCAACAATGTGGATTATGTTGTAAATTACGTGGAGACTCGTAAAGAGTGCATTATTACACCCAAAGACAATGTGGTGCTATACTAGGCAGGGAATTGGGTGTTGTCGAAGCTGCTTTGTCCGTATTTCAATGAGAACACAGAGAGCGTTCCAAAGGCCTTTCACTTCACAGCACATCAGACCGCGGAATAGGCGCAGAGAAGGTGAAAAAAGGTTCTTTCGGTCAATGATTTATCAAACTGTAGAACTTTAACGTCTGGGCTTTGAGACAAGAATAGCCAGTCCGCCAACACAGTCCCGAGGGTTCTCGGTAAGTTATCACTGACGTTCTACTGTCCTAGGCCGAGCCTTCATCCATCTAGACTTAGCACATCGAAAAGGAAGTGGCGCTCCTAATTAGCACCATGAATTGTTATAGATCCCAGAAGCGCTTTTGATAATTCCCAGAAAGGACGACAACTCCTTTGAGGTCGGCGAGGTAAACACCCTTGGAAATCCTCCACAAGTGCAACCTTGAGAGTATTGCTATGGACGAGGTGAATTCTACTTCATTTTCATCCGTAGTTATTTAAACACTTTTCTTACGTCATCGTTAGAAATTCAAGTAAGGGAGAGGCTCCCAATGCACGAAAGCCTCAGATTGGCGGCTACTCCATACACCGACAGCCTCCCAAGACGTTGGAAATTTGAGTCAGCTGACAGAATTCCGAAGCAAAATGACGTCCCGGGCTTTAGAGGTGAAGGTCACGCTTGTGCAAGAGCTGAGGCTGAAGAAACTGTCTAGAAAGTTGCCTGTCTTGGTGGACGGGGGCGCGAACCATAGCCGAGGCGACGAGGCGAATTCGACTGTGCAAGAATTGCGGCGGTTTGTTGCGCTGGATAATTACGTAAAGGCAGATTAAGACGTTTCAAGCTCATCAAAGGTCATGGCATCTTTTTTCAAAGAAAATTCAGTCTATTTCAAGCGAGTGTTTTCCTCCACCCCAACCTTCGATGTGCCCCTTTTCTACACCACCATGCCTACCAGCACAACGCAGACCTTTCTAGTGTCCCCAAGCATTCATGTTGCCATTCCTACTCTAAAAATTCCAATACTGAGTCATGAAACACATGAGGTTCTGTAGTGTGCCCAGAAGCTGTAGTTTGAGTTTGTTTCTGTTGTGTAGCATGATCTTTTCTGGCGGGTCTGTGGACGGTGGCAGATTCGGATTCGGCTGTTCTTGACGGTAAAGACAGTGTAGAAGATACTATGCTGCATCTTGTTGCAAATGAATGTATGTTGGAAACAACCCAGGCCGACTTGAGGGACAAAGGAAAAAGCGAGCGACAGTCGGCCAGTGATCTTCGTGAAAGAGCCAGATCCAACTTCAAAGCTCAATCAAACGACTCTTGGGACAACCTAAGCCTGTCAGAATATCTTAAAGTCGACACCACGCACTGAAAGAACACTCACCACTATGAATATGGGAGAAGCGATATACTACTTCTCGTACAAGGGGCAGTCCGGGCAGCGCCAGTGGCTACAAAAGACGCATGCTGGGGTTGTAGCGATCAGGAATGTACCAGCCCCGCAATTCGAGCAGGTCCAGAACTCTGCACAACCCGCATTGACTGCAGGAGCAAGTGCGCCGTTGGAGAAGCTCATGGTGAATGAGTGACGTGTTGTTATGTAGAGAAGTGATATGGTGGTATAGAGAGAGAATGCAGTGAAATGGTCTGAAGGAGTGTGATGATGAGTGATATAGATCTTCTTTTCTCAACAGAGCATTCCTTTCTCACTTTATATGCTTTCAGTTGACGAGGCGGACGATCTTGCTTGGTCTCGTTGCCCTATCGTGACTACCGGAAGCGCGGTCCAACGATACCTTCAAGCCGGCGAGGCAGTATTGAAGTGACACGGTAGTGTCGAAGGCGAAGTCATCATCACCTTTCCATCGGTGAAAGGCTTTCGACTCGAGCGCACGCCCCAGCCTGTCCTCCCGCGAAGCGCACTTGTCTCCTGCCACGGTTGGTCCTCAACCCTGGACGACCTGACCCCGTGAGATGTGAACCCCCGGTGGTGTTACAGCCCAAAAAGACTTCGTCGGGAGAGACCGAGACCTTGGGTGAAAGCAACGGCCAGCCTCGGGAAGTGAACTGAGGCGTAAAGGGGTCTCACCGCTGTTCCGACGCCCAAGTGCAGCCAGACTGCTCAGGCACCCGCATCTACAGCGGTCACATGTGTCGGGAACCGGCTAGGAAGATGGCTGTGTACGCCTTGAGGTATCATCTCTCACCAAGCTTTCGTCTGCTTCTAGAAACATTCACGTTGTGCTTGTCCTGCTTGTCATACGGTGCTCAAAGATGCTCGACATCATACCAATGCTATGCGAGATGCGATCTATACTACCCAAAGATCGGGAACGCTGGGGAAAACTGGTTGAACCAATGGGTTTTGCGCCAGAACCCCTAAGTTGCGGCTCTTTTTAAGACATGGAGGCGTGGGGGTGCGAACCAACAAGCTTGGGCGTCGACAAAGTGCACACTCTTGAGGGCTGCGCCCACGTCACAGCCACATCCCGTCCGGCACTCTGGACGCATCCCTAATTTCAAGGCTATGAGTGAGTCTTAAGAAGCACCAGCGTGGTTTGTGATGTAATCCCCTGTGTTGCGGCGTCCCGTGATCCAAAACAGGGTGGCTTGGCTTGAGGCGGACGCAAACGCACAGAATGCGCACAAGATCCGCTGTTCGCCCAGGTGAGCAACTGGTACCATATTACCCTCACTTTGTTCACCGTAGTTCGGTATCGTCACATTGGCGCTCGACGCTCAACGCTCGCCGAGCCCGCCCTTCCCAAGGCTGGTCTGCCTTGTTGTGCGAAACATCGTCGCCGGGGGACAACACCTTGCTGAATGCCTCACCAGCTTCTCTTCCTCGTGAGTAGAAAGTTTCTGCTTTTGGGGCCAGAGCTCTGCGCCTTGAGGTCGATGTTGAGGCGCCATCAGGTGCTCTGGATGCGCTCACCGAAGCGGCCAAGGGCGAAAGCCTTGAGGCATGGCTGGGTATGACGTTTCGTTCAGGTTGTCATGGGCGACTCAGGTCTCCCGCGTCTTCCCATATGAAGTTCCTGGAAATCTTCGTGTCCTCGCTGTGCGGTCAACCTCGGTGACTGATTCTCGATGTTAGTGGTAATTGTACGCGGAAGCGGTGAGCATACTAAAACTTACAGCATTCAAATGAGCTGGATCAAGAATTCAGACAGTGTATTACAGCAGCAACGGCCCAAGCTTCTGCAGGAAGGCTGTCTCTCAAACAGCAAGACGAGCAGCGGCCTCTTATACACTATGAGGCTCAAGTCTGAGTCTATCACTTCGTTGCACTTAATTGAGCCACTTGACACCACGAGCTGTCTGGATGAAGGAGCCCATTGGCTGGTTGGCTGAAATGGTGTGTTGTGTAAGCGAGGCTCCAACGCTGCGTGGGGGATTGAGGGCAGCATGACGACCGGTCACAGCGTGGTCTGGCGCAGACGCGCGTCTGGGCGACCCAAATCGAAAAACACATTACAGAACCTTTGAAGTAATCATCGACTCCAAAATCCCAACTTTAGTCCGATACGAACCGGCTCTAGATCGCTGTGCCTTCTCTCTCTAGTGCATTCAAAAAGCGTGTGCCTACCTCGGGCGGCGGTGCGCGGGGAGTGTTGATACAACCGAGGCAGAAGAGTATTAAGATCAGTGGCTGGCGAGGCTTCGTTGTAAAGGGGAACGCGACAGTATTTATCGATGGAGGATAGTTGAGATAGATGCAATTGTGCGTCGGTTGTCCGGTTTTGCATCATTTACGGTCCAAGTATCCAACACATGATGAACACCCTTTATCACTACATACCACGGTTGACCAAATTGGGCACGAATCCGTCCAGACTAAACGTGCAGGGATCTCTTGAAGTATTTTTTTTTAAATTGTGTTTCAGCATTTGTCTCAGCAGGAGACTCTGCCTAGTACTCGAGACTTCAAGCTCGAACCCGAGCCATTACTAACAAGAGCCCAGCGATCAGATCATCATCGACTGCTACAGATCTTTCACGCCCTGGAAACCTCCTCGTGCTCCCCCCTGACATCATCAACCTTCTCATCTGGCAAAGCCTCCGTCAACCCGAGGCTGGCCGCCACCTCGGCCAACCTCGACTTCTCCTCGTGAGCAGCCGTGTCGCCAAACACAGCATCCATCTCCTCCAAGCTCTTCCCCCTGGTCTCCGGCACGAAGAAGTACACAAAGAAGACGGCGATCAGTGCGAAAGCCGCAAAGAAGATGTACGTGCCCCACTCGAGGGTCTCGAGCATGTCTGGCGTGACGAGGCCGATGATGAAGTTGCACATCCAGGTCGCCGAGGTCGTGATGGCCATAGCCTTGGAGCGGCTGCCCAAGTTGAAGATCTCAGAGGGCAGCACCCAGCCGATAGGGGCGAAGGAGTAGGAGAAGTTGACGTCGTAGATGTAGATGAAGACAATGCCGACCCAGCCGGCGCTCTTGTTGTTGACGAGCTGGTCGCCGTAGCCGCCAATGATGCCGCCCACAATAACCAGAGAAATGCAGCAGCCCGTAGCACCGCACATGAGGAGCGGACGGCGTCCGACCTTGTCGATGAGGAACAGTGCGGGGAGTGTGGAGAGGGTGTTGATGATACCGTAGACACCCGTCGCCAACAACGAGGACGTACCCCCCGTCAATCCCAATTGCTTGAACATCGTAGGAGCGTAGTAGATAATCGCATTGCATCCAATGAATTGTTGCAGGAACATAATCGTTGAGCCGATGAAGACACGCTTGAAGCTGGGCCAGGAAGAGAGAAGTGCCCAATACTCAGAGATGAAAAGCTTAAGACCAGACTGTCCCGGGAACTTTTCGCGCACAGTAGACTCGTCGAAAAGGACCTCAGCCTTGATAGCAAGGTACTCGCCGCGCAGAGACTCGGTGTCAGGGTGGACTCTGCGCAGCTTGGCCAGGGCGGCGAGGGCCTTGGTCTCATCCTTGCGCATGAGGAAGAAACGAGGCGACTCAGGGTACCAGAGCATACCAACACCGAGGATAATAGCAGGCACGATCTGGAAGGCGAAGGGGAAACGCCACGAGGCCTCAGACTGACCGGTGCAGCCATCGGGGCCGACGTCGTTGATGGGGTGGAAAGTGCGCGCACCCTCGGTGCCGCCAGAGTAGGGGATGTCGGGAGCGCATCGCCTGCCGCCAATGTACTGGGTGCCGTACTCAAGCCAGTAGCTGACCAAGATACCCAGGGTAATGCTGAGCTGCTGCAGGACCACCAGGGTTCCACGAATGCTAGGCATCGAGACCTCGGACATGTACATGGGGACGACCATGGTTAACTGACCGACGGCAAACCCAGCAATGGCGCGGCCGACGAAGAGCATGGCAACATTCACGGCAGCAGTCTGTAGGACAGAGCCGACGGTGAAGATGACAACAGCAATGAGCATGTCACCCTTGCGGCCGAAGCGATCCGCCACAGGGCCATTGATGAGGGAGCCGAACCAGGCAAAGATGAGCAGCGTTGAGACGAACCAACCCTTGAAGCTGCTGTCGAGGCTGATGCGGGGGAAGTCGGCGGCGAAAGACTCCATGGTCATGACGCCGGACACGACACCTTGGTCATAACCGAAGAGGAAACCTCCAAAACTAGCAAACTAGAATGGGTCAGCGATGCGTCACGGGATGCTGTTCATGAAGACTTACAGCCGAGAGACCAAAGAGGTAAGGGTTCTCTCTCAGGTGGCGGAAGACACTCTTCCTCTGAGTGCCCTCGCCCGCAGGCGTGGTGTTGGTGATGACTTCAGCCATTGTAGATGATGATGTCGCGACAACTGAGCTTGACTTCTCTCCACGACTCCAGGAAAGAAGAGGATCATGGCCGTCCTTATAAGTCTGACGGCCAGCAAAAAAACCACCCGTTCTTCGGCCAACCTCCACGAGCCCCGTGGGGAGCGGAGACGGTCGCGTGGCCAATAGCTAATCATGAGCGCGTAGAAGCCCGATGGTGCGAGTGCCGGGTCCGGAGGACAGTCGCCCGGCCCAATAGTCGGCGACTCTCGTGGTCGACGTTCGAGTCAGCCATGTGCTGGTTCGGTAGTCGGCATGACCAATAGAGTCTGGGAACAACGCCCCGCAATGGAGCGGCCAAGATGGTCCATGATATCGACTGCGAGGATTGACAATCTCCGATCTATGGACGACTGTGCTCCGAGCAGGGAGGTGATGGGTTTCCTGACGAGATGAAAATCATGCCAATGCTCCGAGCTGGTCTTGACCGTGGATACAGAGGGATTCATTAGCCGAGCAAGTCGTTCCGCAGCCGTGACGAAGAGAAATTCTATCAATTGTGACAGTACCCGCGCCCAGGATGAATCTCAAGCTCAATGGCGAGGTCGCGCGCATGTCGCAGCAGGTCAGTCTCGATGAGACGGTTGCCATGCTTCGTGATCGCATCCAGAATCTCTTGACCAAGCAGGCGTGCGCTGATCCAAGATGCCGTGTGCTCATCGCCTTGGCTGGAGTCCCAGGCTCCGGGAAGTCAACGGTATCCGATGCCCTCCTCCGTGCATTGCCTGATCACGGCAATAATGAAGTCGCGGTGCTCCCGATGGTAAGAAGACAATGTCACCATGTCAGCTCCTCCATCAGAAGCTGACAGTGACAGGATGGTTATCACCACACCAAGGCCACCTTGGCGAGCTTCAAGGATCCCGAACAGGCCTTCAAGAGAAGGGGCGCCCCCTTCACCTTCGACGCGGAGGCACTGTTGGCTCAAATTACTCTCTTGAAAGAGACGCCGGTGGCACTCGATGATGAGCCGGAGTCCTTGATTCTTTCGCCGAGTTTCGACCATGCGGTTGGGGATCCCGTACCGGATGCTATAGCCATTTCGACAAGATGCAAAGTGGTGATAATCGAAGGGAACTACACCTTATTGGACGACGGTCCATGGCGCAAACTTGCCTCTCTGATTGACGAAAGGTATGAAGTCTCAGATCTCCAACGCTGGCCACGACTGACATCAGCGCTTTTGCAGATGGTTTGTCGACGTTCCAGCCGAAATTGCACGGGAACGACTTGCACGAAGGCATTTGCAAGCTGGCATCGAAAAGACCATCGAAGCGTCCATAGCTCGGGCCGAGGAGAACGATCTTCCCAATGGGGAGCTGATCCGGTCGAAACTCGTTGAGCCCGATGTTCGCATCGTCAATTGAGCCCTCTATCAACGTGTGCATCGACGGCAGATCTATTCACGATGAGAAACAAGGACCTGGTGAAAATCCATAGTTTGGAGAAGCAAAGCGCGAAGGCACTCAAATCGCTGGCCCAGAACCAGGCCACCCGAACAACCCCAAGAATTCGCCACCGTCATTTGGCCAAGCGGAAAAGTCGATCATGCTGGGGTCGAGCTGAACATCGTTCCACGCTTGCGTATCGATTGGCGTGTTGGGAACGATCATGTCGAGGATGTCGGCGCAGCGCTGGGCCAGGGGATGATGCGAGAACGTAACCCTGAAGACGGTCCTGACGTTGTCGAGATCGGCTTGCCAGCGCGGAAGATCGGGAGATTCAGCGTCGCCCAGGATAGCCAAGGCGATGACAAGTGAAGCGTGAAACAGAAAGTAGCTGGAGTATCTGTTAGCAAGTAGAATTTTCTCCAGCGGAGCTCACTCACATGGAATACCACGCCACGAGCTTATTATCTAGTCCACTTTGAGAGAAGCTATGAATCGAGTTGATCGTGGAACTTGCCGCTGTAATGGCCGTACTTCTATTCTGTGCATCCGTTGAAGGCAGCGTGGTAAAGGGCGCTTGCTTGCTCCTTTCCACAGCCCTCTTCAGCAGCAGTTGTCGAAAAAGGATAATCTTCAGGTTCCAGAACCTCCACCACAACCGGCAGCGGGCAAATAGAAACGCAGGGTCGGGGCATGTAGTTTCTTGGTCCATGCGGAAGTAGAGCGGCAGCTTTTCAGCCCAGGCATCCAGTGACCTATCCATGAAGTTCGCGTCTTCTGAGGAGACACCGGTGGATGACAGCAGCCGGTTCGAGATGTGGTTGGAGTGGACGTGAAGGTCACTTTGCCACTTCAGTCCCGAGTAAAGCGTAGGCTCCGAAGACTCCGAAGGTTGCGAGTTCGTTCTTGCGGTGAGATGCTCATCAGGTATGTTCAGCACCGGGCGGACGTCCATGGCTTCCTTGTCAGGCAGAAGGATTGGTCGTCCGAAGGTAGTCGCCGCACCGCTGTCGAATATGTACAGTCCCCACCAGACACGACGCCTCATCTCGCGCTGAAGGATGTTTATGTCCCAGTCCGGCAGCTCTCTATGAAGACCCAGGCTGAGAGCCATCCGCGTCGCCAGACCAAGGAAGTTCGATCCGGTGTTGGGTTTGTTCCTCTTCTGACTCAAATTGCTGAGCAGGATGAGTGCTTGAACGAAGGTGAGATTTGCACTCTCGAACAGGGCCTCGTCTTCTCCAAACGACAAAGCCTTGTGATACAGGTCTTCATCAACACCTGACTGTGAGTCATCAATGCACCAAGCACCCAAGGCCAGGACGGTGTGCAACAACATCTGCCACGAGCGATGACGAGGACGGGGAATGACCTCGTGGTACTGGGCCCGGAATGTTGCTTCGTGAATAAAAGGATATGTCCGGTGGTAGATGGAGAAATAGCTGTCGATGAGCTGGTTGACGACTTCGCGGGATTCAATGGAGCGGGACAGGCGAGACGATGCCTCGACGCGGTTGTAGCTCTCCGGTGAGTCCACGAATTTCCCGTACGGCTCAGAGGCATTCTTCGAATGGCCGAGCCAGAAGAGTAGGGATCTCAAGAAGAAGACGCCCGCGGTTGAGCCTAGGTAGCCGGTGCCTTTCGGCTCAACCGACAGAGCAGCCATTCCATCAGCCAGTTCGTTCACATCCTCCTGCCAGTCGAAACCGTCCGGCTCATCCGGCACAGCTTCAGAGATGGACTCCCCAATCTTGCCTCCCACGAGCACTGGTGACACATCCGACGCGGGCGTCGCTGCCGCCAGCCCTGGCGTCGGGGCGACAGAGCTACCCCTCGCCTCCATTGACGTCGAGGCCAGCGCATCTTCGAGATTGACATCGGGCAACAGCTCAGAAAACAGGTCTTCAATCCGATTTAGCCTCTTCTCAATGCTCGTGAGATAACTGTCCCGGTTAGCTTCCTCACGCATCCTGGGGCGCCAAAACAGCCAGGAACTCACGCCCTCGTCAAGGGACTCCTTGCAACCTTGCCGCTGTAATTGCAAACCCTCCCATGGTGGCGACACGCGCTGCATATAGGTCTTTGCTTGGAGCACTAGGTCGACTGTCAGCCTGGGGTCTGTGGGTGAGGTCGGCCGCGGATCCCCACCTTGAGTTTCTTGACACGACACGCATCACACTGTTCAACGTTAGGCCACCGTCAGTTTCATCAATGGGGGAATTGCATAGAATATGGGACTTACTGCGAGGTTAATCTCGGAATGTGTCGATGTTGCGCTCATCCTGACTGAAGCTGTGGGTGAATGAAGGAGTGAGGTCAAGGCTCGTCAGGTCTATTCTTACGCTTCAGGTGGGCAAACTATGCACGAAGTATGGCCACCACTGTAGTGGGGTTTCGTTTACCCTACACCTCATATCGAAATAAGCCATCGCTACGAAGGATCCAACGATTTCGTTGGATGAGTTTGAGCACAATCAAAGAATTTACAACGCACAGATAAGGACTTGTGAACATGGCGATAACTTCCTCTTCCAGTCGTTCAGCGTTGACATTGGCATTTGATTACATTGAAAGTTCATCACCTTTAGCGTTCGCGGTGCCAGTAAGTAGCGTACTGCAGCCTAGCGACAAGGGAAGATGTCACTCAAAGCATTGATCTTGCCTTATTTGAGAGAGGACGAGATCGCACAGATTGAAAGTTAATCTCACATCGTTTTCGCGCCTACTCTTATCCCTAAAATCGACCCATTGCCCCCAAACGCCTCTCCTTATTGCCTGTACGCCCAGAAGCCACAGCAAAGAGCAAACAAAGCAAATTAGATACTAGGGAAAGCGAAACGGATAAAGCCTGGTGCCGAAATCCATCCTGTACACATACACCAAACGCCAGCACTGCGCAAACCTCAACGCCCCTAACCGCTGCATCAAAGTTATATGCCTTTCGTCATCGCACCTTTCCTCGTCATACCATGTTGAAATGTGCTAACGTCCACCCGCCCAGCTGCACCCAGATGTCTCTCAAGGTTGACACAACGGCTCTGCGTTGAACACCGGATTCAAGCCGGTAGTAAATGATTCTACGCCCTCGCCTAGCTGTTGCCTCTACCATCCTAGTCAAGCATAGCCGCAATCTCGTATTGCTTGTCCAGATCGGCTTGGCGCTTTCTATCCGACGCCGTCCTCTCCCTGGCAGGCCTCTTAGACACTGGCGTCTTGGGGGCCTTGGTCAGAGTCGTCTTCTTAACGGTCGTACGCTTCACAGCGTTGGTTTGCCTCTTGCCAGTGGGCGTGGCGGCGATCTGCTTCTTCGCAGTGCCCTTGACATACGACTTCACAACGCGTGAAGTGGCGGTCTTTTTGACAACGGCGGCGGCTTGCGTACGTCGCTTGGCGGGGCTCTTTGCGCCGAGGGCAGCTTTCTTCGCGTTGGAGGCGACAGTCGACATGCCCTTCTTGATAGCCGTGGCGGTTCCACTCGCAAGCTTGAATCCGACGCTCGCCAGGGCACCTTTTGTGCTGGTAATGCGCGGCTTCTTGGGTTGGTTACCGCCCTTAGGCGTACCTCCCATGAAGTCCTGCAACTTGCGCTTACCAGCCTTGATGGTAGCTTTGACGGCCTTCTGAATCGGCTTCTCCTCACGCTTCTTCGGCCCGAGAACGCCACGGCAGTTGGGCTCTCCGCAGAGACAGGACTGCACGTTTTTGGCTGAGAAGGGATCAAAGTTGTAGTCGTAGGTCAGCTCGTCACCAGTCATGATGGGCTTGTCACCGGCGAACAGGGCCATACGCGGTTGGCCGGAAACAATCCACTTGATCATGCGGCAATTGGGGTTGCAGCTGTGGTTGACGAAGCGAGCAATACTGCCAGTGGTAGCATCGATGATCATGTTTTGATCGAAACTCATAAGATAATAACACTGTTTTGTTAGCCTCGCACAGTAGATTTGAATGATCTCGCTTACCTCGTTGTCTTTGTAGACCTCATTCATGCGGCGCTCACATTCCTCTTCGGTAATGATCTCACCGGCATATTCCATGATGATCTGACCAGGTTCAAAACAGCGGTTACTGCGGACGCCATAGCCACGGTCTGAAGTTTTGATGACCTCGACGCCAACGCGGTACTTGCCTCCCTTAGCGCGACGGGCCGTGAGATCCGAAAACGCGCGGTTGGTACAGTACTTCACACCAACATTGCAGTTGGTCGAGTCACATTCATACAACATGATGCGGTTCTGGCAGCTCTCGCCACAGCCGTCCTCAGGCTTGCAAACGCACATGGACTGGTAGTCGTGGAAGTGGGGTGACTTGCGCCAGATGTCCTTGGATTCGCCAATGAAGCGGTCTTCATGGTTAGCAAATCTTTCTTTTAAATTGAGTTCGGAAATCACATACTCTTGGTCATCTTCTTCCACTCATCAGGCTTGGGCTGGCCCGGTGGAAGGGGGTTGCAAATCTGGTACGGCAGCTTGAAGTCGCGTCCGTTGATGAGGATGCGCAAGCCCGCAAATATCGGTGGTGGGAATGTCTTGTTGCGGCGAACAGAAGGCAGCAATTCAGGGAGAGAGCTGAGCTTCTTCTTCTCGCCAGGCGTCAGGCCCTTTGCAATATCCAGGGGCATATCCTGCCCAGCGTAAAGTCCCTTGTCAAGATACTTTTTGGCGCGGGACTTCCTGGTGTTGGTGATCGGCTCGGACTCCTCCTTCTCTTCCTGCTTCGCAACTTGCTCGGTCTGCTTCTTTTTCGCCTCTTCCTTCTTCTTGAGCTCATTGGGGTCGACATATCGACCATTGGACCAAACCGTATAGACGACGGGTCTATCGTCGACGTGGGAGAATTCCTTGGTGTCTTCGAGGCGGCGCAGCTCGCGCGGCACTTTCTTCATGTCGACTTTGTTCTGGTTACCAGTGCGCCTCGTAGACACGCCGGCGCGAGTGGTGGCCGGCGAGGGAGGGGCTGCGGCGCGTCGAGCCGCAGCGCGCACGGGACGCGGTGACTCCTGCTGACGACGGCGTGCGCGTGGCGAATCGGACTTTGCCGGTGAGTTATGGAAAACCAACGCGTCAATTGTCTCTCGGCGGGCGTTGGAAGCCTTGCGGTCGGGCGTCGCGCTGGGGGAGGTGAGCCAGGTCCTCTTGTCGGCGGCAACAGTTCGACGGCGTTTGTTGCGCGCAGAGACCGCGTCGCCCTTGGCTTCGCGCTTCCCGTGACCGTCTGTCCCAGTGAGAACAGCAAGGTTATACGTGGGCTTCGGACCGCGCGATCGTCGAGCGCGACTGGGGGTGCCGGCGTCGTTGTCGGGCGTTTCTGTGGACTCCAGAGCCGCTTGAGGGATGTCTCCACCTGGAACCTCACTGGCGACCATGGTGGCTTCGTGTTTGGACGTGTCGGAGTGCAGGCTGGCACTGTCGGCGACAGTGGTAGGAGGAGTGGACTTGTTGGACGCGACATTGGACAAAGCGTCCAATGGCGGCAGGCCAAAGCTGCTGTCGGGCGACAGAGACATATTCTCTTCAATGAATTGCCAACATGAGAAGAAGATAGACAGGAGAGAAAAAGAAAAACGCGCGCGTCAAAGGCTGAGAGCGGCGTAAAGGGGGATGGGGTTTGCGTTGTTTGTGAAGAGGCTATGGGAAGAGAAGGTGGACGGAGAGTCGGAAAGTACGAGGTAAGGTAAGCAAGGGATTGGCGGCCGGTGCTCCCAGAGTTCCACTCCCACAGAGACAAACGCGCGTGGCCACTCGATACGGCCAAGACTAACGCACCCGATCTCTAGGAAAAGCAGATCTAAACATTAGCCGTGAAACGCAACGCGGGAGAAATTTGGGCATACCGATTGCGTCTAGTCCGTCTGATTTATCCTCAGCTCGATAGGACTCCGAGGCGAACAGCTATCGCAGAGTGACAGCTTCCAGTGTAGCTGACGAGGGAGAAACTGCAGTGCGAAGGATCCGAGCGCGTTTCAGTCACGGTCGCCGTTGCAATCGTTGAAAGGAGCGGTAATTCAACGCGTCGAGTACGATGGTCCTCTCACGGATGGTCACGCGACGACGGGCGGGCGATCCAAAGTGAGTTGTGTGAAGTCGATGATGGGGAAAGGGAGAGTTTGAGATGAGGGGCGGAAAAGGACGTGTTTTGGCTTCAACAAGTAATGGGCGGCACGAGCCAGAAAAGGCAAATCGCACCTTCCTCCCTCGTCCCGCTTTAGGAGTCCTTAACAGTCCAAGAGCCCCGGTAAGACGGATAGAACGAGCTCGCATTGGCCGACGTCTTTGTGGCTGTCGTGCACCAGGACTAAACACCCCCTGACCTCGACCAGCCTCTCACCTGCCACTCAACCGTAAAATATGCTCTCTACGCATCATGACCCTTATTAGACCTCTCCCGACCCAGGCTGATGTGGTTGCAGTACGCTGACCCTTTGGTGGGCGGTTAGACGCAATTGTCATCGATCGAAGTATCGAGGTCCAAGCCTTCATTTCGGGAATATAGCCGAGTCAACCACGGCCAACCTCAGCGGTGTCACTCTCGTCGCAAACCATCAATCCTGGGCATGTGGGCTCAAAAGCTTCATCGCAGATTCAGATGGTTCTTTTCTGATGGTTCGTCAAGTTTTACATCCTCTCTGGCGGCGTAGGCTAAGATCGGGTGGCGCGGCAATGGGGGCTAATAGGGGTAATCGTGGATACAAATGCTGACGATGCGACTTGCTAGTCAATATCTTTCCACGATGGAGCATGAATAAGGACGGAGATGCAGATGCATCTGGGCCGCCATAGTATCCTGGACTCTGGCGGTTCGGCAAAGGAGGCGGTCACATTGCTGGAGTGTCTTGGTCTCACAACGGACCCCCTCGCACAGGCATGGCGGCAGCCGCCGGTCAATCTGGGATGAAGGTCCAGAGCTACGAAGCCCATAACTTAGGCTTGGGTTTGAACCATCTGTTTTGCTAGGCGAGAGTTGTCGATATCGGTGTGTGGAATGGTGTGGCGACTGCAGATGAGGCTGTCCGAAGCTTCGGGTGTCGAGCCCGGGCGACCACGCTACAAGCCAAGCACGGCCTGGCTCTACCTTGGCCAGGGCTAGTAAAAAAAACATATCTACGCACTACGACGTGTCCAGCACGAGTCACATAAGAGACACATCTCTGGTCTTGACGACTTAGCTTCCTACCAATTTCGGGATTTAGGATGGCGATCGAAGACGGTGGCTCCCCTCCTTGCAGCATTTCGCCCCCCGTCACGTGGCGGCACTCACCACACGATACTCGAGCACCCCCGGGGCGCAAGTGGCGCACGACAGAGATCCCCATCAGCATTTTCAGAAGGCCAAAAGAAAAGAAAAAACTATTGCGGAACGCCATCGCCGAGACCAAGCACAAAATCCTGGCCAGCCCTCGCCGCTGCTCATATCTCTCCATTTAGGCCGGAGTCTGGGCCTCGGGGATAAAACTCGCTTCCCAAGAAGCGATTGAGCAACAGTGATTGCATCAAAAGAGCCTTCGAGAGTCAATGACAAGATTATCAATGGCCCATGGTTTCAGCATGAGCGACCTAACGCGTTCATTGATCTCAAGGTGGTCTTGCAGTTATCGCACGTCAATTGCTCAGGGCTTTCCACTTGAGATGACCAACCTCATCTAATATCTGTGATCGCCATTCAAGGACATTAAAAAGGTCATTGAGCCATCAATTGACGCTAAACATCCAAAATTGAAGCCAGCCTAGTGGTCGTTCCATTCCAGGAGCAATAGACCTGACCCTCCAAGTGATGTGCTAATCTTCCACGTAAGGACTGCGCCGAGCTTCCAACCATACCAGCCCGAACCGACATGAATTCCACATAGACACGATGAAACTTCATTGAATCGAGTCTGAAGGTACCAATGACTGTCAAATCTTGCAGTCTCGGGGTGGAGGGTGCTCCAAAGCTGTGGAACAAGGACGTCGTCAAAGCTTTCGTCGCCTGATGCAAAGCCCACGAGGGTGCGGCCACTTATAAAAGTCTGGAAGATCCTTTTCAAGACAATACTTGGCATTATTGTCATGAAACAAGCTCAAGTCAAGTTTTGGGATGTGGCGTCCTTCTACGAATAGGGAACAACGACTCTAGCCGGCCCGCTACCTTTGGTGAGCATGTGGGCTAACTTATGCTGCTACAACTCTATGGGTATCCCTGTAAAATAGAAGTGATATTTGCGACGTGCCTAGCCAGCAAGTTGGAGAGTTGTCATCTTGACCGCAGTTTGAAATTACCGTCCATAAACCGAGCTAACGACCCGTACAATGCGCGCTAGCGTCACATGTTCCACTTCAATGCTACAGAGTAGAGAGAAGGGTACCCAACACTCCAAATTTAGTCGGACCAGAGCAAACATGAATTCTGAATATAGAGAAACGTGCGAATTTTACATCTGTCGAGTGATCATCCCGCTCATGTAGCTAGTTGGGTGAGCAGCAGCATGGCTCACCAGCATGCCGTCTCCCTAGGGTTATCTCAGCACCTGGGCGAACTCAACCGCGCACAAGAACAACACGATCAACGGCTCTCAAAACTCTGCAGAACGCCCAACGGCTGGGAGAGCCCCAGCCATTCATAGCGCACTCAGGGCCTCAGCGGGCCTTCGAGGTCGCAGAGCGGGTGATTGAGACAAGATCGGTGCCGAGCTCAACGACGCCAGGGCTACGCTCGGCACTGGTGTACCCTGAATAGCGCCCCCCATTGGCCGTTTCAGTTTCGTGTTTAGGCACCAGTAGGAGCCAGACCAGGCCTCTGTATCAGTTCCAGCACTACACGGACAGGACAAAACTGGATCATGGCGAGAGATTCATTTGCAACAAATTATTTGGAAACGAGAAGCTATCTCAAGCACTTGAAAGATAGCTACGAAATCAAATAGTGGGGTATTCTCAACAATCGCAAAGACGGAACGCCAAAAGACGACGCGTAGAGCAGGCCGGGGAGACCCAGCGTTAAGCAGCGTCCTTCTTCTCAGCGTCAGGTGTCTTGATCTCCTCAGCGGGCTTCTCGCCCTCCTTGACAGCAGCCACAGGTGCATCCTCAGCCTTGGGCTCAGTATCGACCTGGACCTTTGCTGCCTCCTCGGCCTTGACATCCTCCTGTGGCTTGTCTCCCTCCTTGACCGCCGCAACAGGTGCCTCCTCGCTCGTCGGTGCTACCTCTTCCTTCTTCACGTCCCCATCAAACTTCTTCATTCTAATCACCTCACCGACTTCCTGCAGGCTGCCCTTCGCGCCGCCGTATTCCTGAGGCAAGTCCTGCTTAATGTCCGGCATCTCCAGCGCAAGGCTCTTTCCGGAGGACATCGGATGGAACTTTTTGAGAGTAGCAGGGGCCAGGAAGAGCTTCATGGCGGCGTACATCCAGCCCATGACCATGGGCACGTTGACGAAGTACTTGTGGGCCAGGAGCTCGGGGTAGGCCATGCCGAACGTCTTGATGATTTGCTGGGAGGCAGCCTTGACGTGGGGATCCATCTTGAAGAAGGAGACCGAGAGATAGTCATGCACTTGGATCATTTGGTAAGGATCGGGCTCGCCATCCTTGAGGGGTTCCTTCACGTCAGACAAGTTGAGCTTTTGGACACCAAGCTCCATAAGAGCGGCACGCCACTTGATGAAGCTGGATTCGTCAGTATTGGCCCTGAAAAAGCTGAGTAATGGACTCACTCTTCAACGTCGCCGAAAGTCTTCTTGTTGTCCTTGACAGCTCCGTAGATGTTCCACGTGATCACGGTCTCCCTCTCACCCTCCTTGCCAGGGTGGACGGTAACGTAGCCCAAGCCAGCGTACTTCTCCTCGTCGAACACCTCACCCACCAACTTGGTCGGATTAAACTTCTTCCTCCACCACAGCGCCTCGGTGAGCTGCTGCTCTGCCGCGCTGGGATCGTCATTGTTGGCGCGCAAGAACTTCTGGACGACGACCTTGGTGGGGACGTGGTCGTCGATGGCGGAAGCCTGAAGGTCGACGCCCCACATCTCGTTGTAGCCGCATTCCTTGACGATGATGGGCAAGCGGGCCGCGAATTTCGCGAAGGGTGTGGCGGGGGTTGCTGGGCCGGAGGCTGAGGCGGTTGTGCCGGTGACCTCAGCCTGAGGAACGTCAGGCTTGCCCTCAGGGTTGACGGTGGCGTCTTTCTCAGCGGACATGATTGCTACTGTGTTGGATATGTAGGATGGAACGGAGATGAAGGAAGGACGTGAGAGGGTGCTGAAGGCCAGTCGGGGGCAGATATAGTTTTCGCCCGCAGCGCGTTGCCGATGACAAACTTCCACAGGGGGTCCGAGTTTGATTAACAGACGCCGAGACCCGTTTCAAACTAGGGAGCGCACAAGCAGCACAATGCGGTGAAAGGGGGTTGGCGACGAGAGGTTGGAGAGGGGTTGATGTGTCTGCATGAGACCTTCATAAATGTCACAGTTCAGTCAGGGTCGTTGATGGCCTGAGGTTGATCGTTGGGCGGGACGGGAGTTGCCAGTGCCAGTGGTTGTGAAAGTGGGGACGCCATGCAGGGCCCTTGCAGGGGCCTCGAGCTCGGACGCAGCACTAACAGACAAGTCGTCAGAAGAGGGTCACTGAGGTTTGTCTGCCTGTTTCGAGGTCCAAACAGGTTGAGTCAGTATCACCGTCTCAGGTCTACTCATGTATTGAGCAGCTGTCAGCGCAAATTGTCTGTATCATCGTCATTAATATTGTTGCCCTGCTGTTCTGCAAGTCTCTTATCGCCCGTTCCTTCAATGCCCGTCGCGCCCACCAACCATCAAGCTCGCTAAGCCAAAGACCAAAGAGCCGCAGTCTAAAAGACGCGCCACGAGCCAGGATTACCCATCGTTTTTCCAGACCGACGATACCAGTTCGTTCCCCTCTGTATTGACCACACCACTCCAAGATCAGCGAGGTTTGAGAGTGGAACGCCTCCCCAAGTCTGTCAGTAGACATACCCGTACCGAAGCGCCTACTCGACACCTTCGTTTGTGCCTCCAGCGAGGCCTCAAAAATTGAACAGAACTGCAAAGCAAATGTAAAGGGCAACACCGCGAACATCAGTCAATAGTTCGAGCCATTCGCAAAGCCCAGCCGCCAGGAAACACTTCAGCCCCGTGTAAGACGATGGGCAAGGGCTCGCTTAAGAATCCGTTCAATGGCCTGTAGCTCCATATCTCCGCAATCAGCAAGGCACATGACATCAAATCCCGGGCCCATGTGAGCGACATAGCCGACCTCGTTCCAGAAGAAGCCCCAGTGAGGATGGGTGTCAAGCTGCCTATCCTGGAGAATGCTGCGCACCCCGACGGGCTGGGACATCATGTCGCGGTGCGATTGCTCCCGGATCTGCTTGATGTACCACTGTGGCCTGTAAGCACTTGCACAGTGAAAGAGGAAGGGGCTCACGTACTTCGAGCACGTCTGGCTGAACATCAGGCTTCGGGGCCAGGGCATACTGATGGCGCCAAGCTTCTGCCATGGGCGGATGGTTGTACACCCGCTGCTCACCGATCGCCAAGTTGGTGATACACACAATATCATCCTTCATGCACACGGTGAACCCAGGGCAGGTCATCGCACTGTAAGTCAAGCGACGGTATAGTTGCGCATTCAGGTTCATCGGGTCCTTGTTCTTCTGGATCGCTTCATTCAGGAGTCGAAGCAACTGACAGGTTGCATTAAACAGGGCGCGACGCTGGGAGATGTTGATGTGCTCAGACTTGCACCAAGGAAACTTTCTCATGGTGCTGATGAGACAATCATACGGGCGCTGGGGGCACTCCTTGGAGAATGGGGACTACAATCATGTTAGTAGGAGAAATAGCGCTGGTGAGGAAACACTTACACGATGGGGCACCTCGACGTGCTTGACCAGCATGATCATCTCTTCCTCCGAAATGAAACCCTTGAAGTTCTCCCATGGCTCCGTGCTGTTGTAAGGCTTGAACTCTGGGTTCGCGCCATCCCACAAGATACCACGAGCAAGGGGGAACAGGTCCTTCATCAGCTGACCCTGGCAGGACAACTCAACCTCGACGGATCGGTCACCAAGACGGCTAGGGCGACCTTTCTGTTGGTACGAGGAGTGTCGCTCGACCGCCTTCATTGCATCCTCAAGGGTGACAAACTCGCAGTAGGCATCCATCGTCTTGCTCGTGACGCGGTCCATGATAATGTGGACTGGCTCGTCGCTGTCGTTGAGAATCTTGGAGTTGCGGCCAAGGAACGCAATCAACTCAGCACGCTTCGTGGAAAATGGAATCTGGGATACTGATTAGCGCAATGCCGACGTGTGAGTGGTTCCGACAAAGACTTGCATTGCGAATCCTGATGACTCCGTGGTTGGTAGCCGGGCCGGTGCGGCAGCTCTCCACAAAAGGAAAGTTGTCGGGGTGCATGGCAACTTCAAAAGACGGAGTCCCGTCCTGAAGAAGCTTGATGAGATGCTGTGAGTGGTGCGAACCAGGGAGCTCGGCGACGTTAGGGGCCTGGGCTGACATCGCCTGCTGAGGCGGACTGTTGGGTGTCCAGATGAGAGCCTGATTCTGATTCTGACTCTGAAAAGAGACGAATGGGTCGTCCGAAGCAGACTGCTGAACAGTATTCTGTTGTTGCCCTGCCACCAGAGTCCATTCTGGAGGTTCGCCCTGGAGGGTCACAGCCCGGGGCGCGTAGTTGCGTGGCTCAGTGACCCGCTCAGAAGGGCTGCCCAGGAAGCCAGAGTCGTTATCGTTGCCATCTCTCTGGGGAGTTTTATCCGGAGAAGTGGCGTTATGGTTGACGAGACCAGAGTGGTAGGACTTGCTTTGAGACAGCCCACCCGGGTGCGGGATAGGGTAAGCGTATACTACGCTGTTCTGAGAAGCAAAATCTTGAGCAACAGTAGCAATCCCCGACGATTGAGAAGTCTGTGTGTTGGATTGGAGGCGTGCAGACTCCCCTGGAAACTCCTGGACATACTGTGGGGTGTGCACGGTCGTGTTCGTGTACATGGGCACGGGTCCCTGAGATATCATCATGGGCATCATGGAGGCGGTCTGGCCGCCAGCGTACGTGTAATAGGGTACTTGCGTTTCCGTCTGCGGTTCTGTGAAATTGGATACATTGGTGGAGGGAGGCATTGACATCGGCACTTGACTAGGCATCGGGCCGCCAAGCTAGGGCGTGCCGGCTGCATTGACATTAGTCTGTCTGTTGAGGCTTTCTCCGGGAACGGCTTGTGACCCAGAAGATTCGTCAATTCTCGGCTCTGCAGGCTGCGCAGGATCAGTACGGGTGGTCGTGACAGAGGAACCGTGGGGCTTTACCTGCTGAATATTGCTGGTAGAATGGATCGATGGGTAGTACTGGTTCGAACCCTGCTGCGCAATAGGCATCGTCGCGGGATCGACAAATCTGACAGACGCAGAGTCAGAGTGATCAGGGCGGTTGTGGGAAGCAACGTTAGAAGTTGAGGTGAATTGAGCCTCGCCGTTGGTGAAGCTAACAGATCGATCATGTCGCTGGGTGTGGCCCGAGGCGATCGCCTGCTGGAGGATTTCGACCCCAAGACTGGTCTCAGCTTTGACCATGGTTCTGAATCTGCCAAGTAAATTAGTTCCGAGCATCCTGAGATAGAGTGATAGTGGGCGCTGGCCTACTGTTCGGGTGAGAGGGCGCTTTAAGGTGAGGTGAGGGCGAAGTGCAAGCTCTGAGTGTGAATCAGGGGAGCAGAAAGTCAGGTGGGACGTGTACGCAGATAATCGGACAAAGGACTCGTAGACGAGTATTGTCTACACCCTTTGAGCCAATGCAGGTGTTGTGAACAACGTTCTGTTGATGATTCAAAACTCGTGGTGAAAAGCGAGTCACGAGAGATGTGGGATAGGGAAGAGGGGAAGGCTAGTTCCTGAAACACAAAACAAAATAAGGACTTCAGACGAAATTCCGTGCCCTGCCCGGATAAGATTGTGCTGAGGTGGTGGTGCGGTGAAGGCAGTGCACAGTCAGTGCAGGAAAGGGGTTCAGCGGAAATGCCCAGGCTACTTTCCGCATGTAAAGCGAACTCATACTCCTTCTCATTGGCCTATGGCTTTTAAGTTCGGGCGATAAGACACTATGCGGGCTGCGTTGTCAGATCATACCTGTAGTTCCGGCCCTCTAGATGGGTCGACTAAGTGATGGAAGAAGGTCGGTCTGTCATCGTCCGTTTGGGGATCGCAGACGAGAGAGGGAGCGCGAACAGATATTGTGGGCTTGATGACCCTCCCTCTGCAGAGCATATCGAACGAGCAGGGATAGGGCCGCTTCAGTTTATTTTTCCTGATGTCCCGATCCAC
Source organism: Sordariomycetes sp. S80-01Y (assembly GCA_037042185.1). Taxonomy (NCBI): domain Eukaryota; kingdom Fungi; phylum Ascomycota; class Sordariomycetes; species Sordariomycetes sp. S80-01Y. The sequence goes on along the minus strand of JAXQJY010000027.1, from coordinate 992,592 downwards.
GAGCGATATGAGGCTGATGGCAGCGAATGATAAGAAACAACTGGGTAGCACGCGTAGGAAGATAATCAAGTTGCAATCGCTCCTGTATATTTATTGTCATTCAACATTGCAGCGTATTCTTCACACTGCGCAGCTACCTCGCGACTGTCGCGCCCAAGTTTGCGCCAGCAAATTCCAGTGCTTGATACCATGATCAAGCTTTCAATCGAACTGCAAGTGTTAGATGTGGCATGTTTGCACCATTTTGCAATACTCACTGGTGTAAGGAAAGACTCAGCAACGAAACGTGCACGCGCGTTCAACTGTAGGGTGTTAGCGGTCATCGGGCCGGAATGGGATCTGACATACGAAGAGCTTCATCTCCGAAATCTCCTTGTCAACCTCCTCCATAAACTGAATTATAAAGTCCACCAGCTTATGCTTCAACATCTCCTCCGTGTGGAAGTTGGTTATTAAGAACGAAATGTCATATCCCTGCTCAATGTCAGCATAGCAACTCAGGCTCACAGCTAGTTCCATCACCCACCTTGATGGGCTTCCTTCGCAAGATAAAGAACGACTCCGCTCTTTGCGTCAAGAACCTCGTGAATTTGTGGACCAGGATATGCTCAATCTCATCGGCCTGCTTGATCTTGATGCTGATGCGTACGGAGTTGATGCTCGGCTCGATCAGGACGCGCTCGTTTTCGTTGCGCGCAATCGTCAATGGCGTCAAGAGGACCTCAGGGGATGTCTGGGCTTCGATTTCGGGGACGTTGTGTCGCTCGGCGGTTTGCGAGGCGAAGTTGGACAGCGTCAGCGCAGCTGTCAGGGAGCTTCGGACGCATTGGAGGTACGGCCGCAGGGATTGAGACTGGTCTGGGTTAGCAACAATCTTCTGGAATTATTTGAGAAGAGGGTCTTGCCATGGCTGCTGTATATCAGCCCTCTCTGGACGTTCTACTGTCTCGTTGTCGTGATGTCGTCCTAGCTGCTCTCAGCGGGGTCGTCAGTTCGAGGTTGGGGTTCTGGCACAGCCCAGACGTGACGTTGGTGGTGGGGCTCCCCAGGCTACGCTGTTAGGCTCGTACACGTGATCTAGTTTCTGTCTCGATGTGGCTGAAGCTCCCCTATCGAACACGGTGGAATGTGGCGTACTAGCAGGCGCGGCCCCACAGTTGCCCAGGTACCAGCATCGTGACGCAGTCTCCGACAACATCCCTCCTTTGACATCGTACATCTTTGCCTTTACACAAGCACATATTGCTAGCAAACGCCCTGAACCCAGCGACCGGTTGCGTGGAGCTACATACGACCTGCATCGTATCTTAGCTGACCGCGAGACTGCTACCAAAGCACCATGGCTTCAATACCAGGTCCGTTGCCCCGCCACGCCACCCCGCGAAGTCTCGCTAACTGTCGCAGTGATCGTCAAACACCAAGGCAAGAAACACGAGATCGAGGTCGACCCTACTTCCACTGGCGAAGATTTCAAGCTGCAGCTCTTCAGCGTGACCAACGTCGAACCCGAACGCCAGAAGATCCTCGTCAAGGGAGGACAGCTCAAGGATGATGCCGACATGAGCAAGCTTGGCCTCAAGGCCGGGCAGACGATCATGATGATGGGGTCTCCCGGCTCTGGGGGCTCAGGCCTTGTGCGGCCCAAAGAGGCTGTCAAGTTTGTGGAGGATATGACGGAGGCAGAGCAGGCCCAGCAGGTTGGAGCCACGCCGGCTGGTTTGACCAACCTGGGCAACACGTGCTATCTCAACTCGACGCTCCAGACTCTTCGTTCGATCCCTGAGCTTCAAACAGCTTTGTCGACATATCAGCCCAACAACGCGGGGTCTAGCCTCATGGCAGGGATGTCACAAATGGACTTGGCTGGGCAGCTGGCCAACCTGTACAAAAAGATGGGCGAGACGCAGGAAGCTTTCCCTCCGATGAACTTCCTCGGCGCTCTTCGAGTTGTCTTTCCTCAGTTTGCCGAGAAGTCAAAGTCCGGTCAGGGGTATGCTCAGCAGGATGCGGAAGAAGCTTGGTCCCAGATCGTGCAGCAGCTGAGCCAGAAGGTCAAGGTTAAGGAATCCGAGGACGCCCCGGAGATTTCCTTCATAGACAAGTACATGTCCGGAGAGTTCACCTCTTCTCTTGAGTGCGACGAGGAGGAGGCGAGAAATGGTGGCGAGCAAGCGGTGGTGTCCAGAGAACAGTTTTCAAAGCTCAACTGCCACATCGACGGACAGACGAATCACTTGAGGGATGGTATTCTTGCCGCCTTGAGCGAGAAGCTGGAGAAGAAGTCGGATGTACTAGGTCGCGATGCTGTCTACACCAAAACATCCAAGATCTCACGGGCACCGAAGTACTTGACGGTGCACTTCGTGCGTTTCTTCTGGAAACGCGAGACTCAGAAGAAGGCCAAGATCATGCGCAAAGTCACCTTCCCCCACGAGCTCGACATCGTGGAGTTCTGCTCCGACGACCTGAAAAAGGCCTTGATTCCCGTTCGCGACAAGGTTCGTGAGGTCAGGAAGGACGAGGAGGACATTGAGCGTGCCAAGAAGCGCCGGAAGAAGAGCCACGACCAGGATGTCGGCGACATTGCGGGCGGTGCCGGTTTGCCCACCGAGAAGGAGAAGAAGGAAAAAGAGAAGAAGGAGAAGGAGAAGGCTGAACGCGACGGCAAGAAGACCACTGACGGAGACGTTGTCATGGGTGAGGGCGAAACATTCAAGACGGACGCCGAGATTGATGCTGAGAAGGACGCTGCTCTCCTGGAAGCCAAGAAGGAGCTACATGCTCTCATTGACCCCGCCCTCGGCAAAGACGACGGCGCCAACCAATCTGGCCTCTACGAATTGCGCGGTGTGGTCACGCACCAGGGCGGTTCGGCCGACAGCGGTCACTACACGGCCTACGTAAAGAAGGTTGGTGAGGTAGATCCCAAGACGGGCAAGAAATCAGAGGAAGACGGCAACTGGTGGTGGTTCAACGACGAGAAGGTCACCGAGGTCACTGGAGACAAGATCGAGACCCTTGCGGGTGGTGGCGAGTCGCACTCCGCGCTCATCCTGCTGTACAAGGCCATCCCTCTGCCTGCTGCGGATGGAACGGAATAGCGGCTGTTGGAAGGGCACTTTGCATAGTATCATAAACTCTCGGCGTTGAGCGTATGGTTGGGACTTCGAGATATAGAATGACCAGACATGGGGGCATGCCGGATGTGCAGGAAATGAAACAAGAATAGAGGACTTTCTTTTTCGATGTCGACCTGAAGAGTCCATGCGACAGTCCATGCGACCGGGTATCCAGAGCTTCCTAACGCCGTGACCTGAGCCTAAGCCTGACGTGCAGGACCGACGTCCCACCGTCCGTATAATGCAGCCATAATCATACAGTCTCCCATCCAGCCTCGTTATGGCTTGGACGCCAGCTTCTCCCGCCTCCGCTGCCTCTCCTCGGCCCTCTCCTTGGCCCGCTCCTTGAACCCATCCAGCCGCCTCTCCAACATTCCTCTTTGCTGCACCAAGACGCTCCTCTGCTCCTCCAGCGCGCGGATCTGCTCCTCGGGCGCCGCCTCCCTGAACTTGTGTATGCGCTCCTTCTTCTGCTGATCCGTCTTGAGCTGCGCCCCCGTCAGGCTGCCCACGATGACGATGGCCCCGACGCCCGCGGCGAGGAAGCCGTTCTTCCACCGCAGGTTCGCGGCCGGCCTCATGCTGCCCGGGTTTCCTCCTCCGTGGGGGCTGCTACCAGTACTCGCGCCAGACCTCTTCGGATAGGCGCCGCCAGGGGATCGGGAGCTCTGCTGCTGCTGCTTCTTGGCTACGAGTTGGGGGGAGAGGATCGTCGCCAGCCGCGCGTAGACGTCGTTTTGGGGCGGTGGCATCCGGGCGCTCCGAGTCGCTGGGTCGGCTTCGCTTGGGGGTGGTGGGCTCAGGCTGGCATGGGGCGCTCGGGAGGGTCTGCAGCGTTAGGAGCTCGATGTCGTTTGGGCGCGTCTTGGCTATGGTTGTCGATGGAGGTTTAGATGTGGATCTGGTTCGGCCGTTGATTCGGCCGGGGCAGGACAGCGCTCTTAGTAAGCTCCTGGGCGACATAATGCCCAGCGCGCATCCCCATATCCTTCTCCGTTTCCTTAAGAAGAAAGAAAATATCCTGATGGCAGGTGTGGACAAGAAACTCCAATGGCTTGCCTGAGTGTACCTTTTCTCGACAGCGGAAAGTGATGTTGCGCAACGTGGGCGCTCATCACCGAGTGTCATCGATCTTTCGTCACTGCCACTTGCGGCTGCTCGGATCGTGCCGTGGGGCTTCAGATCCGGTGCTTTGGGGCGCTCGCTCGTGTGAGGGGCTGCTTCAATCTTCTCAGACTCGCTCTTTTCATCCACTTCTGAACCCTTTTCCTTTCTGCGTTCTCATACCCAGAAGGCGAATCTAGCACATATTCAAATCATCGACTCTCAAACTGCAGGTCTGCTGCGTGTCTAGCCTAAGGCTCATCGGACAGGCTGACATCATTGCTCTCGTTGTTTGTCCTACCCTGCACCACCCCGTCATGACAAGCTCGACTGACCATGTTCAGGCAACGTCCGCGTCCTCGCATCTAAGCTGTGCGAGTCGAACAAACCAGAGAAGGAGACAATGACGACCCCGCGTGTCTTCATCATCCGTCATGGTGAGACGGAGTGGTCCCTCAACGGCCGTCACACTGGCACATCAGACATTCCTCTGACGGAAAATGGTGAGAAACGTGTGCGGGCTACCGGACAGGCTATGGTTGGAGACGACAGATTGATCGTGCCGAAGAAGCTTTCCCACATGTGAGTTGGCTCCCTTTGACACTGCTCCTGACATCGGGGTTTGGCTTGATAAAGTTGGCTGGAAGGGCTGGTTGAGCTGGTGAGATGTCACACGTGAACTGCTCAGTCGAGTCTTCCTGGAAGAGATGGCATTTTGCGAGCAAACACGTAGGTGTCTTCAAGCCACTGGAAGAAGTCCTTATAAGCCGACACGTCGTTGCTCATCCGCAAGCCATCTCAGCCTCCCATCCGGCCAGACATCTCTCCCCCCTTCACTCATCAATATGAATTCAAAAACAGGCACGCTGACGTCCATGCAGCTATGTATCCCCTCGAGCCCGTGCCCAGAGGACTTTCGAGCTCCTCAACCTCGGAATCCCCGCCGAATCCTTGCCATGGAACCCTCACGGCCCCAGCCCTCCCCACCGCGACAACCTCTCCGACTGCGCCGCCCGCATCGAGGTCACTGATGACATCCGCGAGTGGGACTACGGCGACTATGAGGGCGTGACCTCCCCGGAGATTAGGAAGCGACGGAAGGAGCAGGGGTATGAGGGCGTGTGGGACATCTGGAGGGACGGCTGTCCCGGTGGAGAGTGAGTGATATTTCCCTTCTCCTCTACGCATCCAACCCGAAGTAAGAGGGGGATTGCGCAGATGAGATAGACGCTGACAAGAATAAAAGGAGCCCTGATCAAGTCACGGCCCGCCTCGACAGACTCATCGCCGACATCCGCGAGAAATACCACAAGCCCGTCATCGGCCGCTCCAAGGAGGACCAGGTCAACGGCGACGTCTTGATCGTAGCCCACGGACACATCCTCAGAGCTTTCGCCATGCGCTGGGCGGGCAAGACCCTGCAGGATGGCCCGGCTTTCCTGCTGGAGGCTGGAGGTGTTGGTACTCTCAGGTAAGTCTTCATGGTTCTTAGTAGCACTGCCCGTTCCTCGATGAGGCTGTAAGCAGATGTGGCCGAGGGTTTCGAGACTGACTGGTAACAGCTACGAGCATCATAATATCGAGGAGCCAGCTATTCTACTCGGAGGTTCTTTCGTGGTCGACATCGCGGAGAAGGGAATGCAGAAATAGAGCCTGAAGAGGGCGCACGAGGTCAAGTCCATTCCACATCTATAGATCTATGAAATACATTGAATTAGGCTACGTTGCCTCTTCTCCGCAAGCTCGTCTCCGTAATCGACTCGATACTACTGCACTTGAGCACAGCTGACCACTGCGCGTCGTGCGGTATCGCGCACCTTCTCATAGCTTCGTAGGCGCCGAGTACTTAAGTCATGCCTTCGTCCCCCTAGCAAGGAAAACCTCCCTCGTCATCTCCGTGCCCTTCGAGGCATCGCTGAAGACCACGGGGCTGGTCGTCTTGAACCGGAAGTCCACGCCGCAGCCTGCATCCTCGAACAGCTTCCTCACCTGCTCCTCGGAGAAGCCGTGGTGCGTCACGCCGTTGGCGTGGGCCTCCTTGTGCGGAGCATGCGGCTTGAAGTCCAGGATGAATAGCACGCCGCCGGGGTTGAGACGCCCGGCCAGACGCTTCGCCGCGAGGACGGGGTCGTTGAAGTGGTGGAAGCCGGCTCCCACGCCCGCGAGGTCGAAGCCGCTGAAGGACGCGTCGGCGAGGGCTGACGGGCTGGCGTCTTCGGGGTCGAGGAGGTTGCCCACGTGGGCGTGACGCGTCTCGGGATACAGGTCCTTGGCTTTGGCGTTGTAGGCCCCGACCATGTTCTCGGAGATGTCGACGCCAACGCACTCGCTGGCATCCAAGCCGATGGTCTGGACATCGTCAGCATAAAGTCTCTGTCATAGGGAGAGTCGCAAATCGAAGACGAACTCGTGAGAGCATGCCCGTGCCGCAGGCGTAGTCAAGCATGCGGCCACCGGACTTCATGCCGATGAACTCTTTGGCGCTCTTCACTTCATTTTCGAGTGTTTCGAGGGTCTTTCCAAACCGTGTGTCATACTCGTCGGCAATCTTGCTGCAAGTCATTGTCAGACCCGAGAGAAGACCATAACGTGCTACCCATACGCAGGACGAGGCATGTCGACGCTGGCGTAACTGCTGAACTTACTTGAAGTATTGCTGGTTGGCAGAGACAGAGTCCGTCATGATGGGCGAATGTGTGCGAGTTGCTTCCAAAGCCAAGTATGTATTTGTCGAGGCTGAGTCAAAGTTCAGATTCTTGAGCTTTTAATGAAAATGTATGTTGGTATTGTTCGAATTGATTAAGTCATGGCGAGTGCCTCATTCTACTTCGTTGACGTCGCTTTTAAGTTGAACTGGCGCGGAGACTTTTCGGATAGTCGCCGGCGCCAGCGCCACTGTTCATCGGCTGTGTGAGATTCGTGCCGTCCGTCGTCAACATTTCGGTCACATGAGTCACTCGACGGGTGGTTTCGTCTTCTTCATTATCGATCAACCTAGAAGTTCTGTCGCCGAGGCTTTGCGTCATTGAAGCCTTCGACGCAGCCGAGTACGGGTATCAGACGCGTCTTGGGGACTCCACTAGAGTTTTGTCCCCGAAAGGTGTCTTGGCCCGCCTGGAACATATTTACTGTGCTAAGGGGATCAATTCACGCAAGTCAGGTCTACCGGGGCGTTCCCGGAGGTAAGCATCAGTCCCACCATCACGGGGCTCACGGCAACCCGTCATTGCCAGAGGTGGTGGGATTGGACGTGGCCTCGCCGTAGGCGGCTGCATCTGGCCAGGGCTATCGAACGGGGCCATACGGAGCACGAGGTGGCGCTTAGTCCCCAGATCGAAACGTGGCCAGCTGCTATACGTAGAGCATTACCTTGGCCGGAGCAACTCTTCTACCATCGTGCGCGCGCGCTTCTGCTGCTGCGTCCCCGTCCGAGCTGCAGACAAGGTACCATGTCCCGTCTCATGTTGACGAGTCCTGACCCCGGAGGAGGAGGACGGCACGCGGTACCTTAGGTAGGCCAAGTGTACGGTGGACGAGTGGCGGGCCGCGTCGGCCACTGGCACCTCAGGCGCTTGCCTTCCCTGGCGTGCCTTATGCAGGCCAGCCATTGCCAGCCTCTGGCAGAGCTGAACCGTTCGCGGCCCGCTGATCTTGCACCTGCACGAGCGCCTCGGTCCGTACGTAGTCTGAGACGTCCATGTTGATCCCTGTTGTACGTCGGGGCTCCATACGATACAGCACGCCTTGGTCCTACGATCAAGATCCAAGATTTAGGTGATGCCCACTGGGAGCAGGAGCGCAGAACGGTCGCCGCCGGCAGTTAGCGTGTCGACCGTGAACGAGGTACTTCAGTCTTGTCCACCGCTCGAAATATGGGCTGCAGGCTCATTGCTGCGTCTCACCCGCAGGAGCGCTGTGTCCGATCTCAGAAAGTTCTGTCACTTCTCAGCCAGCCAGCATAGGCTGCGTGACCCTCAAAGTGAGGATCGAGTAGCGACAGAGTGGACAGCTGGAGAAGCGGTGCGCGTCTTGCTCGTGCGATCTATCGCTCAGGGAAACGCATCGCCGCCCGATGCACACTGGGTCCGGAGGCACCAGAAGCTGGCCTTGGGCACCGATGTGCTTCTCATTGCTTCTCGTCGCGCGTAACTCGCTCGCGGTCCCCGTGACTTGCTGGCCCTTGAGTCGCGCGCTACATGCGCCAGAACACAGCATCGCAACCAAGCTGCTCTCTGCGCGCACGGTGCATCGCAATTGCTGCTGTCAAGCCATGGCAGAAGGCGTGCTTCGAATCTGCAGAGTGATCAAGCGTTGACGTATCATCACGCCCTCCCTGCGTCCTTGCTGGAAAGCGCGGCGCGCGGTTGTTGACAAAAGCCAATACTCCAGGAACGACGATCGAGGCAATGCAGAGTCGTATCGGCCCGCGTCGAGGGTGAAGGCCGACCAGGACGACGGCGTTTGTGATGCTGCCCCGTCTGCTCACCGCTGGTTTGGACGTGGGTTCTTGCAGACATGAGGCTGCAGAATGCCATACCCCCGACCATATGACTGCGCCTAAGGGAGGGACGGGATGGGGGGATGGATCCCATCGCTGGGGCGGCGCGGAGAGGGCTGGGCCGTCCCTTTGCCAATTGCCACGCTGTATCATCGGCGCTGCTGCACGATGCAGTACCGAGCCGCCACCCACGATGATGCATCTCAGCCAGGTATCTTGGTGCGTCCTGTCTTCATGGCGCTGCCGAAGCCCATCTTATACGTTCGACGGTGAGCAGCGGGCTGTTGAAACCTCGATGCCAGCCTCCAGCCCCCTCGGACGGTCCGAACAGGCATTGCACTTGTGAAGCCTCCTTGTGCTTCGCCAGGTGGGACCGTCGCTGTCATCAATGCAGACCAGGTTTTGGCGACGCCTGCCGATGCAGGTAAATCCAGAAAGGGTCGGGAGGAGCAGAGTCCACTCCGGTGCCTCTGGGGAACTAGGAGGCGCATGGATGACCAGGGCGCTACTGGTCACCGCACGCAGCGGAACCCGACCTGCATCGTCCGAATCAGCCCATGGGTCGTCCTGCATGAGGTCGAGGTCCCGTGGCAGCTGAAATGATGTCGCATGCAGTGCCGCCAACGAGTTAGTTTTTGGTGCTTCGACATGCTCCTTGCCAATGGCGACCTAATTCTCCTGCCCATTGGCACTCAATTGTCTCTGCCATCCCGTCTTTGCGCCCTGTTGGCGGGTTTGCGTTGGGACTGCTTCCAAATCCACTGCAGCTATTTGGCGATCTTCTCCCTAGGCGCAATTGATCGGAGCCGATTTTGAGAGGCGGTCGATCTGTTGGCATGGCTGTACATAGTGCTGCTCAAAGTGTAAATACTTGATACCGTAGCCAGCTCCCTTCTCTCAAAAGCATATCCTTCGCTTCTTGTCGATAATATAGCACGCCGAGAAAGCTTCGTAGTCTGTACCTGGGCGACGGTAGCAGTGCTGGCGTAGAGCCCTCTTGTAAAAATTGACGGCTCATACACACAGCGGTCAGGCAGCATGTAACCCAAAGGTCTGCAGAGGGTAAATGTGCTGGTCTGACTGCCCATTCCTTCGTTGGCGCAGCTAATGCGCGTGTCCAGCGGGCAAATGCTTCACACGAAGCCAACTTGAAATGGGGGTTTGTCGATAGTGCGAAGCCGCATCAGCGCACTGTGCACGGGAGTCCCGCCCTCAGGACGAGGGGGTCTCCCGATGGCTAACTTGGATGACGTGCAGGGAGCGGCAGCGCCAACCGCAGACCGTCTTTGGGCCGCGAAATTGCGACGTCTCGGCCTGAATCGTCGGTGACTTGGGAGCTGAATTGACTCGGTTGGTGAACCCCCCGACTCATGGAGGAATCCATTGTCCCTGATTTCATCCAAAACGTGCGCTGTCAAATCGGCTGTGCTCAACGTCCATGACCACGACTGTTGAGCGGCCCAGTGGCTGTCCTTCTTTGAGCTCTTCGGCCGATTGCCCAGTTTCAGATGCATCATGATGTCGAGCTTGCACTCTCTGGCGTGCATGGATGGGGCAGCTCCTCAGTGGCGCTGGGACCGTCAAATTGGAGCCATGAGGAAAAAAGCAACAATGCCACCACAGACACGGAGACCCCGCGCCTAAAGGGTGCCTTGGTCTCGATTGATGACAATGCTGCCGCATGAGACAAGGTCCAGCATTGCACAACACCTCGTTGGTGCTTCCGTCCGGGGACAAGGCGACTGTCGGCATGGGGAGAATTGGGAGGGCGAGACAAGACCTTGACTCAGCCAGGGTTACGGGCAACATGCAGATTGCAGGGATGACCCGCATGAGATTTTGCTCACGTGACTGGAACGAGACGTGTGCGATTGGCGGACCGAGCCATTTTGTGCCGTCGGTAACCAATCAGAGCAAAGCGGCCATGTCGGTTGGTTGACTGGATGCGTATCATGTCCTGTCTGCCTTCGCTCCCGCAGATGAGCCTGATAAGCCAGCAGCTGAGAAGTGTCGGTGAGGAATGCGGCGCCTTGCAGCATTTGCTGCATCCCTGCGGAGGGCAAGACATTGACATCCAGTAACTTGCTGAAGCTCCTGGCATTTCGACACTTCAACCCGTCTACTAATGTTGAGGACGGGGAAGATGGTGTGAATCACAATGCGTTGGTGCCTTCGAATAGATGTATTGTTTGTTGTTGGTTGCGTGTCGTGCTGGTACGCGGCCCACACAGAGACCTCAACATCGTAGAGGTGTTGGTTCAGTAATTACCATCCAGACACCGGCCCCGGATCACCGCCAAGGGTAATGCAGGCTGGTCACGCTCAGATGGTTGTTTGTCCTGTGAGCTTCGGTGATTCAACGCCCAGAATGCCTTCGTTTTGGGCTGTTGGTCGTTTTTATACGCTGGTTTACCAAGTCTTTCACTCCGGTTGGTGCCGTTGCAACGTGCTGTACTTCCGCTGTGAGAGATTGAGGGCCACCGTTGCCACCATTATATCTGGAAAAATACACGTTGAATTTGGATGTAACGAGAGACAGTGTCGACTGGCAAAAGGCCTCGAAGATGTAGCTCTGCATGCTTTCGGTGTTGGGCCAGACGCGCCATGAACTCCGCAATGTGCACCTGTGCCCTATATTTATTTCGCACTTGGTCCTTCAGGCAGTTTGTATGAGGAGGATAGACTTATGCACCGCAATACTGACTCTAGGTATTCAGAAAGTTACCTTTGTCGCCCTCCAGGGATTGATGACGCTCCGGTAAGTGTAGGAATTGGAGACGAAAGGGAAGTTCAGGTTAGAGAAGAGCTCCTGGGACAAGAGACACGGATACATTTACAAGGACCTGTTTCTCGAAAACAAGAATCGCGTCACATCGAGAGCCCGCGAATACGCTATCGAGAGCATGCACAGTCACAGGAGCAACAAACCGCAAACCGACGATTTCCGCAGAATTATCGAGATTGTGCTCCGACTCGTTGAAGTATTCACGGATTGTGGATGAGAACGTACGCGCAGACCAAGTTCAGGAGAGGGCGCAGTGCACTTGCCTGTGGTGTCTCCTAAACCTCAGCCGTTTCCCAACAGTCTTTCTCGAATAAGGCGCCTTCAAATTCTCCAACACCAACGAATCAAGTTTACTCCCCGTCCATTTTCATGATCTGTCCCATCCACCTTTTTTCATTCTACCATCTGACCCCAGATGCAACGGCCATCAGACCAATCGTTGCGAGAGTTTCGGCGTCGGCCTGGCTTGATGCGACCCCCTAGAAATGCGGGGAGACGCGCTGCCCCTGAAGGTACGTTCTGGCACACGGGAACATCGCAAACATCAGAAACATCCCGCCGCTGGAGGATACAATCGTCTATTTCTTAGCGCCCTCCTTGCCAGTGCTCTTCTTGCCGATTGAGGTCCAGCTTTGCTGATCAACCTCCCAGCCCTAACGATGTCCTCGAAGCCACCGCGATCCCTCGACGAGCCCACGATCAGCACCTCCCTTTGACGCGTCTCCTGCGCAGCGACGACGTTGCCTCTGTCCCGAGCCCCTCGAAGCCGTCGATCACGATAGCCTCCGACCGATTGTCGCGTGTCGACCTCCCCATGCGGGCCCCCTCTCGCCGTAACGCTTCTGGCCCGGACGATCACTGTGTCGACTCTGGGAACAGCTCGACCCGACGCGCATCACGCGCCAATACCACAAAGGCTACAAAGGACACTAGATCTGAAAGAGCTCGCTCGCGTTGCTCTACAGCCGTTCCAGGGAGTCCGTCAACGCAGGCTTCCTAGAGACGCTGCCAAGCGAGATAGCCCTGCTTCCTTGATCGATTGACGCCCATGTAAGCCAGCGATTTCGCTTTCCTCAGTGGAGAATACACAATGCTGCCTGAACACCTACTTCTAGCTTCGTCTACACTGCGGGCCTACCAGCGTAGGATCGTCAGTTTCGCATACACCAGACCACAAAGATGAGATGCATTCCAGTACCGCTTGTCAATGAGCGCAGGAAATAGTAATATCATGAGTCTCCAAGATTCCTACGGGGCGCCAGCTGCCTCCTGCATCGTTGTCCTCTATAGAGGCTGCCTAAAGTTGTCCGACATCAGGCACGTGTCAATTGCTGTTTTCCCACTCAAATATGTTTCTGGTGGGCGGATAGCTTCAGTCGTCTAGAAACCAACTGTTCCTGTTTGCTCATTCAAGGAGATGCGCGTGCATTCTCCTCGTACACTTTCCCAATCCTGCTTGAAACCAATGTGCCCTCAACTGAAGGACAAGGATTCTAGCCATAAACGTAGACGGTTACAGCACGAACGTGACTTCGATACGTCAAGCCTCAAAGGGAAACATATATCTACTGCTCGAGGAAAGAAAGAAAAATGGAAAAGTTCAGTCTCATTTCTTTTTTCTTTCCTTTTGCTCACTTGGAGCTAGACTAATTATTGACGCACATCGCCAGCACGGCGTCAGCGCATGTACTCGATCTGTGCCCTCTCCGAGCGCTTGTCCAATTTAGCCCTGGCTGTCCACGCTCCAACACGAGGGACGTCACATGGGTTTCTCACATGCGAGGCACGAAAGTGAAAATTGAAATTCGATCCCCTGGAGTGTCAGCAGATCATCCGGCCGCCACGCCTGCGCTCTCGGAATGTCCGCAAAAAGCGATTGATGCAGGTGATGGTGTAGGTACGAATGGTTCGTATGCTGCCGACCAATCCAACGACTGGACCAGGCCTTGCTGATGCTGCCAAAATAGTGACTCTGACGTTCAGCGCCCTGATTGGATACCTGATCCCTGTCGCTCGGCCGAGGCGGTGTCCTACCGAAGCCAAGTGTCTCGACGTTCCCAGACCATCGGGAGCAACGCTCCACCACTGACGACGACTAGACACCCCGCGCCCAGCAAGTTGGCAACCATTCACAGCGTCCGGACAGGGTGCGTCTCGCAAAGTCTCCAAGTTGGCAGCACCGTGGCAAGCGTGGAAGCCACGACCAGATATCGATCGGTCAGCGTTGGCGCGACATTGGCGGTCTGCTCAGGCACCGAAGCCAATCATTGACCAGGACAAGGGTTTTGTCAAAAGGCGGAGGGGCAGCAGTGAGCACACAAGGAACCCCCCCTCGGCGGAGGGAGGCATTTGGTGGTGTCGAGCCTTGCTGCACTCCTGCGTCCCGGAAATGCGACTCTCTGGCGATTGCGACAGCACAAGGTCGGCCTCACTGTGTTGGTGTCTCATGATGGCCGTCCCAATGTCGGATCGTCTAAGGCCTAACGCCTATGGTGAGCGCAACGGGTGTGCATTATTATCCTGATGGGTTTGTTCGCAGATGTTCGCAGTCTGTCCTCGACAGCCTCTGCTCCCTACATGACCAACCGAGGCTCGAGAGGCGCCACCGCGGGCGGCTCCCGAGCGTGCATTTCGTGTGACGCACTCCGTCCTTTGCGCACGCACGCACGCACGGCACGGTGGGTGATGGAGGGGTGCAATCAGCGCCGCTAGGTGCATCCCGAGCGGGTTCTACCGCTCTGCATGTTGGTGATTCTGGCCGGGCGGGGACCCACGAGGATTGACGCTGCACTGGCACAACAACGCCGGCGGGCAGGATACCCGCCCTGTCTCGACCTGAGGTACGGTATTCTCGAGTCCCGACACCCGGCAACGAGGCATTAGGACCTGACTTGCCTTGTGAGCACGATTGCAATTCAGAGGGTCTTTGGGCATGCGTCGAATGCGGTACTGTTGGGCTCACTGATGCTGCAGGGATCGGATGCCCCTAAAAAGCGGTATGGCAGAACGGGTGTCATGCATTGTACCGAGACGACCTGATGCGCGGGAAACCTCCATCGGGTTGTCTAATCGCGTCTCCTGCTTCTCCATCCCCGAGTCGCCGCTATCTCGATCTGTGCCGTCGCGATCCGTTGGTAACGGAGTCGATAAACGGTGAAGCTTTCACGCTGCTGCAGACACAGTTGGACGATTCGAGACAGTGCATGCCATCATCAATCACTAACGTGGCCTCCCTCTCTTATCAGGTTCGACCAACAGCATCTCCCTGTCGTCGTCATCCATTCGCATCGCGTTACTCGAGGCACCACCCCACAAACGGCGGCACGCATGGTGAACCGTGGCGCGCAATGTCGCCCCGAGTACTGGCCACTGCACAGCGGCACGGGACGACGGGTGGTACCTGTCAGATTACCGATTCCTCTGTTCAACACTTTCACAACCCCAGCAAGCCACGCCGACACGGGCGATACGGCAGCACAGCATAGACGGCCCGGTGTCCGCAAGTTAGGGTCAAGGCGGATCCAGACGAGTTCAGCTGTGGGCACGGCTAGGAGCGACTGTGACCAGAGCGCGAGGACGACATGGCGCGTTGTTGACTTTCCAACGGCACCTTTGCCTCGCTCTGCAGGATCCTTCGGCCGGTACTCCTCAACAGCACCTGTAATGCCGTGGGCGGGTGTGTTCTGCTGACAGTCACAATCACAGAGTCCCGAGTCTGGATTCATGTACGGCCAGGGGAGCTTTGCAGTATCCCACATCTTGGCTGAGACCATCGACACGAACATAGGACCGCATCCGCAGCTTGCACAGAACCTGAAATGAGGACATCGCCAAGCCAGAGCCACGGTGACAAGGCTCTAGCGGTTGTGTACGAGGTAGAGTCAACAATCATGACGACGATGTCGAGGTCTGCCTCTCCAGAAAGCTACCCGCTGGCGTCCACGAGGCGGACCCCTGTTGCTCGGTCGAGCGGTGAAGGGCTGTCGCGGCCGAGCCACTGGACAATTCCACGAGTTGCTGATATGGCCACCCCTCTCCAGTGAGCGTCCTCCATCATACCGCACAGATTCAGGCAAAGCAGGGTTAAGTGACGGCCCTCTAGCGGTGCCTTCCTGCCTGCTCCCTGCCACCATGCAACCGAGACGGCGTACGTAGTGGCTCACGGGACGGGGGTTCCAAGTGCGTAGCCAGACGGGCGGTCCCAAACCAGCCGCTGTTGGCTTAGACCGGGACACATCCATCAGGTTCAGCAGCCCAGTGAATCCGATGAACCCAATCTGCATCGCATGGGTCGGCGCCAGCGACCGTCAAGCTCTGGCCAACAGGGAGGCACCCTCCCATCGGGAATGAGCACATGATGTGTCGATGGCTCATCTCGAGCAAGGGTTGTTTATTGAAGTAAGACAAGATCCAACGGGGCTTGGGAAGCCTGGACCGACGACATCTTTTGTCCTTTTTTCTCGAACATTTCCGTTCCCTTCCCAGAGTCTCTGCTCCATCCCTTGATTTAACCCTCCTCTCTGCCTCCCCAGACGATATCGGTCGGTGCACCACATTCCTTGCATACGTCAATTTGACCGGGCTCGACCCGAGCCTCACCGAGACATCCCGTTTGCGTGTGTCTGACACACCGAACGAGCAGCAACGTGCTGCGCAACGACAGACACCCGGGCAGTTGGCTCAATCCGACGCCGCCTCCGCCGCCTCCTAAGCAGAGAAGAAGGCTTCAGTTGGGTTGGACAAGGCCACGCCTGCCTTGAACCCTTGCATCGCGTTTTGCCTGCCGTTATTTGTCGCTGTAGACGTCGAAGAGGGCGATTTGTTCTGACGACCTTGGCCCGGACACAGATGTGCACTTGATCGCGACCCAACCCAACCCTACACCAAACGACTGGACGGTCGCGCGCACAAGCTGAGAGGCAGCGGAAAGGCTACAACCTTCATCGGCATTCCGAAGAGCGAGCCGGGCGCTTGCGAGTCACGAGCCCGAACAAACAGCCAACGGGGAGGGCTTCCCGCAGCATTGACGGACAGTGCGCTTGCGGCGAATACCGGCCCATTACAGTGACGGCAGTGCACTGAGCTGGTAAGTTGGGCCAGCCAGCAGCCCAGCAACCCCAGCACTGGAGTTCCTCGTCTGCTGACCAAGACGGACAGGAATTGATTCGGCCTGCGAGACGTGTTCGTGAGCGAGCATCGCATCGCATCGCATCGCAGCACATCACGGGCGGCACCGAAGCTTAAAGCACCTAGTCGGAGGCCCACCGCCAGTGCCAGTGCCAGTCCCAGAGCCCTGTCGACCCGGGCACATTGGCTGTGCATCCTGCGGCCACCTCTGCAACCAGCCCGCAGTGCGCACGGCACCGCACCGTACCGCCGCCGGCCGGGACCAAGCGCGGCGTGACCACAGCGATCAGGCCCCATCTGCCAGGGGCTGTAGTGGCGAGTGGGAGAGGCGCCTCGAGGGCCGCTGCTAATTTGGAACCTGGCAGCCTGCGAACTGCCCGCAAGCTCCAACCACGTCCAGCAGCCTGCAAGTACCAGCTTTTGCATCGCCAGCCCTGACGACGCGCACCTCAAGCTGGTCTCTGGCTGCCGTCAGACCCAGACCCAGACTCAGACCCAGACCCAGACCCAGCAGAGCTGCAGCTGCGGCCCCCTCCAGCAGTGCTTTGCTTTGCTGTCTAGGGCCGTTGATTGGGTGCGCGACCTCGGTGCGCCTCCTGGTCCCGAGGTCTTTTGGATTTGCGTGGTTGTCTGCGTGGCTCCCCATATCCAGCTGGTGGCGTCGCGTTTGCACACACTGTGGAGGGTCGAGCTGCGCTGCTTGCATCGGGTCACCCCCCCCCTTCTGCCAGGCCCACCCCGCAGCCAACTTGAACCCCCTGCCCGGTGCCCGGTACGTACCATCTCCTCCGTCCTGCGCATGTCGCTTCCCCCAGCACCTTGAAGCCCCCGAAGCCCCCCCCTCCCCCCCCCGACAGGCATGCCCCATGTCTGTGCTAGCAGCGCAGCGCACTGCAGTGTTTGCCCGTGCCCGCTCCCACCGGGCCTCTGCTGAAAAGTGCGGGCCAGCAGCAGCCCAGCAGCAGCCCAGCACCAGAGGGTTGCCGACGTCAGTCACTGACTGGTCACAGGTTGCGTGGATGCTGTGACCCGACAAATCTGGCCTCCACTTAAGACCAGGGCCCAACAGGTTGGAGTTGGAGCAACCAAGTTGATGTACTTGTGCCTCCGCTGCCCGACCTGACCTGACCTGACCGTGTCGGCGCTCACCTCACCTCAACTTCACTCCCACCGCGAGGGAGGACTTTTTCACCATCCTCCACCACCTCCCGGCGTCATCACAGGTCACCACCGCCTGCTCTCGTCAACCCTCTCCGGTTTGCTGTTCTCTGGGCGCAGTCTTCGACCTCTTCCGGACGCGCTGCGCTGATCTGAGTCTGAGACGCACGAGCGACCAGAGCATAGCATACCATAGCATACCGCGCGCATCCCACCAGCGACTGCGCAAATACCACGGCGCTCCCGCTCCCGCCTCGGTCAGCCTCCAGCACTCTCCGAGTCCGAACTGCCTCAGACTCGCCGCCTCCCCTTCGGATTTCAAAGGTACGTGCTCTCTGATTACAGTTTTCGGTCCCGTCACTTTTTGCACAATCCCCCACTACCCTTTGCACCACGTCACGACGTCAGAGCGTGTGCTCCTAAGCCACTCACTCCATCCCGGGAAGTATGGGGAAATGCAGCGCCGCGCATGGCATGGCGAGGGCTCTTTGGCATCACCGGCAGCGGCGTCGATGGCGCTGAACTGTGCAAGTCAGTTTGCGCGGCGCAACGGGCAGCCGGGGAGAAGGTTCGAGGAACAAACGGCCGCTGGGACAAGTCGGCGCGGACGTTTTGGGCGTCACGAGAAGGCCACCACCCGCAACCAAGACGAAGGGCCCACGGCTCCAAATCCCGGCCAGCGCTGGGCAGGACGAGGCGTGCGGCTCCCGTCACGGAAGCAGCTGTGGCATTTTGCCCCTACGCAGTACAATGCCTTGTGTCGTGGTTTCGATGCGGGCTCGAGGACCCAAGTCCCGCAACCGCCAACGCCACCAAAGTCAAATCTGACCAGTGACGGCTTCAGCCTCGACGTCGCATCACCTGGCAGGCACGCCGTCGCCTCGCCCGGACCCTCACCTTGACAGACTTGACGAGGACGGGAACGCAAGGCTACGACGATGGCGCCTCGGTCGGCGAGTCAATCAGCATTCCAGTGCAGTCTCGGGAGAAAGTCTACCGCACACCCTCTCCCTGCCAAGGGAACTCACTCACCAGGCTGCCCTCTGCCCTCTGCATTCTGCTGCCTTTTGGCCTCACCCCCTCTCAAGGGCGCACGTCTTCCCAGACCTCTGCCCGCCGTGTGCATCGACTCCCGAGCCGGCACACCCCCCCAATCGCGCATCTGGCTGATCTCGGCTTCGCCTGGGCCCTTGCCTTAGTGACACGGCGGCCATGACTTGGTGGTCTCACTGTGGGTTGGGGCCAGCAGCTTGGGTCCTGCGTCTTAGGCTTGCTCGCGAGCGGCCTGACACCGGCCTATCCGCTGTCGTCTGCATTCCCACTCTCCGCGGCTGTCCCCGCCACGAGACACTTTAAACTTCCTTCTTTTCCACCCTTCCACGTCCTTCCTGCCATATGTTTCTGACTCTGCCCTCTCTCCCCCCTTTATTATCCCAGTTGGGACCTCCGATACCACCTCATCTCTGCCCCTGACTCTTCTTCATCGTCTTGGCTCCTCTAGTTGGGGGATTACGAGCTCTTTTCTCGTCCTCGCCGCAGTCTCTTGCAGCCCACACCGTCCCATTGGGAGACCAACCCGCATCTTCTAACTCTTTGCCAGAACGACGCCTGCATTTCGGCGGCTGCATATCTGCGAGGCCGATCACTCGTCCAACTTTGGCTGCTTGCCAAATCTAGCCGCTCCAGGCTGACGTAGCATGGCCGACGACCGCTACAGGCAGGACTACCGCCAGCAGAGCCAGGAGGACCGCTATCATCAGCAGCATCCGCAAGGCGCTCAGCACCACTCGCAGTATCCGCCTCCGCCCGGTGAAAACCGCCCTTCAGACGACCCCCGATCCAGCATGGCTGCCTCGGTTTCTCTTCCCTCTATGCACGACCCCAGGGCTCCGGGCTACGGCCCTCCGCCCCACGGGCAAGGCCATGCCTATCCGACTGACCCTCGCTACGCTGGCTCGCCCAGCGCGACGAATGGCTACCCGCCTCCACCGGGCCAGCAGCAGGGTCCAGGAGGTTACCTACCTCCTCTTCAGCAGTCTGATCCTCGCTCTGGAGGTTACCGCACCCCTGAGCACTACGGTCCCGGCAGAGGCCCACCCCCAGCCTACCCTCAGCCGCAGGACCCCCAGTACCAGCATCCGGATCCCTACTACTATCGACAGCAACCTCAGCCGCCACCTGGACACCCCAATGCGTACCCTTATCCCCCGCCGCAAGGGGCTTACCCCCCCGAGTACGCCCAGCAAGGAGGACCTCAGATGGCGCAGGCTGCTCCCCGTCAGAGGACGTCGATTGCTTGCAAGTATTGCCGCAAGCGCAAGGTAAGCTGTCCCGATTCCCCGGCTAACCGCCCCCTTGTGTTAATCTCGTCTAGATCCGCTGCAGCGGCTATCAGAGTGCTCCTGGAGGCAAGTGCCAGAACTGTGCGAGGATGAACCAGGAATGCGTATTCCAACCCGTGTCCTCGTCCAGCTCGACGGCTTTCATCCCTGTATCTGCTGTCCCTGGCGGTGTGCCCCCGGGAACTCCTCTCTATGGCGCCTACGGCCAGCCGCTCGCGCCGCAAGCACACCCTTACCCACCGGGTGCTCCCCAGCAACAGCAGCAGCAGCCTCCTCCGGGGCCCTACTACCAACATCCACCTCAAGGTCCACCACCGCATCATCAGGCTCCCCCGGGCCACCCGCCCCAGGGAGTGCATGCGCACCAAGGCCCGCCTGCCCAGTCACCCGCTGAGTCTTCATACTCGTACACTTCGGCAACGAGGACCGAGGAGGGGTCGCAGACCGGTAGGCGACGTCGCAGGTCTTCGGAAGACCAAGAAGAGAGCTACCGATTGCCCCCGCCCAGGGTGGGTGCGACCGAGGAGGAGCCTAGAAGGCGATCCCCGGCCGAGTTCTCGAGCAGGAGCAGTCCCGGTGGTCTGGGTCTTCCGCCCTTCTCTTCGCGCCAGAGCCCGAGAAACCCGACCCTGCCCCAGCTCGCTACTCCGAACCAGCCTCAGCCTGGACAAGACGGACGATCTCCCGTTCAGCGCGTGCCGAGCGGTGGTTCGACGCCCGCCCACCAAGGCCAGCCTGCCAGCCAGACGCCGACGCAGCAGCCGGCGCAACAGGCGGGAAGACCGCAGCAGCAGCAGGGAAAGCAGTCGGTCATGAGCCTCAGCAACTTGATGGACAGCAACAACAGCAAGATTGACGAGGGCATGCTGGCCAAGCTGAACAACAGGCCCAAGGACACCAAGCCACCCCAGTAGGAGAACAGTCGGACTGGCTTAAGAGGCTCGACGCTGCCGGACAGCGAGCCGAACGAAGACGCGAGCAGGGCCCTCGGCGTCTCGAAATCGAACGACATCTATCCGTGTGTATCGACAAAGCACACCACGACTTTTATGCACGATGGATCTCGGCGTACCAGGAGGGAAAAAAAGGGTCGGGTATACAGGGTCAACGATGGTCTAGAGCGCCCGTTTGGCAACGAACAGAAACTTTCACGATTGCGTTGGACTTTGGTTTGCGTTTCCTTTCTTGGTCCAAATTGGCTTTCTCACGGCGCCTTGACTTATCTGTCTCCTGGGGCTAGCTAGCCCTTGGTTCAAAGGTTGAGGCGGCCTTCTGCGATGTCTAATTCCGATGCCTTCCTTGTTTATGTGTTGAAAGCAAAAAAAGACGGTCAGCCTCACGGCTTCATACCATTTTTCAGCGGTCTTTTCCATCTATTACGACAGACAGAGGAGCATGTAGCTCCCAAAGGGCAGCATTTTGTGTATCTGGGGGGTCAAATGTACGGGGTGGTCTGAGTTTCCGACTTGTTTGGGTCCTTTCATGATTTGGAGAGAGCACGGAATGGGCGATGCTAGTTTCCCAGATGGAATACATACTCTGCTCGCGAGGGCGTTAATCTACCTCTGTTCACTTTGCTCCCTCCCCCACTCTCTCTTCTTCTTGTACCGGCCTGTGCCACGCTCGTGTCCGTGTATCTGGGTGCGTCGCTCCACCAGGGTCGGCCACAATGCGACCGTCAAGGTCATCATCTCGCATCGGGGACTAATGTGCCCCTCCCCCTCTTCTGCGACCTAGGTCACCGCCTTTCAGGGGAAGGGGAGCACGACACGGTTACGTCTGGCACAATTTCCCTCAATGGAGAGCTACGGATGGCAAGTCGGTCAGGATGCCCGACTGCACAGACAGACCCCGCCTGCGAAAGGGGAAGGACGAGCTACCAAAAGGTCCATCACCTCGCGAGCCTCAGCGGCTGTGGGAAGCAGTGAGCTAAGGTATTTAGTTCTCTCTCCTCTCGTACCGCGACGGGTCGTCGTGGGACGGGGCGAGCACCGTAGTCCCGGCGGGGAGGAGGGGTGGCGCGCGCGAGCTGTTCCTGTTCATGGCAGGCGGAGCATTGATGCGAATTTTCGACGCCGCGTGGGAGGATGCGAGGCGAATCAAAACGTGGGACCGGGATGGGAGCGAGAGGAGCAGAGAGGGCCCTGTCCTTGTCGGCGAGCGTGGTGCTAGCTGGGCCCCTCCTCCCCTTGGCCCCCTTAGCGGGGAGAGATTTAGGGGGGCATTTGGCGTTGTATCGCCTCCTGATCGGGACTCGGTGCGATGCAGCGCTGCATTGACGGTGGCATGTGGTGGGTAAAGTAAGTAGTGCGAGGTGCGAGGGGGCTTCAAGGGAGAAGGACAGTGGTGTCGTGGTCAGATGATGACGAGCCAATGTGAGCGATATGCAGTTGCTTTTGCGGTGAACTCCTGGCTGCGTGCTGCGCGTAGAGTGTCCGCGTTCGCTTGTAAAGCAGTGTGTGTGTGTGGGTTTCCATGGCTGTCAGACCATGCTGGAGCCCTTACCACTGCCAACTCCGACGGTATTCCACCAACATCGAGGGGCACATGTGAGGGAGAGGCTGTTGGTCCTGCTGGCTTGGAGGAGGGGCGGCCAAGGTCTGTCTGTTCCCATTCTCTCTGATGGTTAGCCGCTCAGCGGCGTCAGAGCTCGACAAGTGTGCCTCGTGATCACTTCTACGATTTTGGGGCAAGTCGTCTTGCAACTGTGGCTGACAGACTAAAAGTGTGCGCAGTGTGATGGGACTCGATGAGGACAGCCTTGGCAATCTAAGTGTACATTGGGTCAGGGCTGCCCATCCGACGCCAGCCCTGGGCTCCGACTACCCCTCCAATCTTGGTCGTCATCTCATCCACCACGATCTGGGCACGGGGGCGACCAGCCTGGTGGCAAAGCAGATGGGCCATGCAAGGCCGCCAGCGGGAGAGTTCAGTACCTTGCATGCGTCTCTCGTGCTGTCCCGGACCACCAGTGGCTTTCCTCCCTGCCCACTGGCGCCGCGAAACTCTGCTTTGCCGCGCAGGGCGTGCGTGGGAGGGAAGCCCAGCTGAGAGGGGTCCGTGATGGTGGGAGGGGCACGAAGGGGGCGGCAAACCTGGCTCGTGGCTCTGGCAGCCGTGCGATGGATCGACGGGGCCCGGCTTTGGGAAAGGGGCGTTCACGGCCCTGTGAGACATGCAATATCTGGATCGGAACGCGAGGAGCACGTACCCAACATTGATCTGAGACCTTGGGATGCTTTCTGGAATATTCAATGTCTCGCTTGGGATCGTGTTCGGGGAAATTGAATCTGGGGTACTCCCGGGGGCGTGTTGGTGAGTTTAGTGGCTTCTTTTCTTTGACGTCTGGCTGGGAGGGTTTGGCATGGCGCCGGGGCTATTTGACTTTGCGATGGCTTCGGGACGGATAGCTGGGAAGCCAGAATTGCATTTGCATCTTCTGAGAGTTCGGCATGTGCCGTTTAGAGCGAAATCAATTTTGTGTGATTCAAGAATTCATGTGGTGCTGTCGTCGGTCTGTTAGCCCCTGAATTCGCCCAGCAGGGAGTCGTCCACTCAGCTGGAAAACCAGTCCGTGCCATCGCATCTTTCCCGTCGCATGCCAGAGGAAACAATTAGAGCCAAAATACATCGTCTGTGTCGACCTAGAGGAAAAAAGTCTCGACCGGCGTCGCCGCATCCGTCGTGGCCCGTGTCGCCAGAGCACGCCGCAAACGGGCAACGAGGCCGCGCGCCGCTCGAGACGTACCCAGGGAACGGACCGAGGGGACCTTTCTCTGCCACGTCTCCATCCAGAAGCAGCCCTTCACGGTCCAGCCGGTAGAGCGAGCTGAAAGTTTGGCGCCCGCGGCGCGCGCCTGCTCGGCTAGTGTGCGAGGGCACACTGGAATGCGGATGACGCTATGCTCCGTCGACGCGTGTGCGAGCCGTTCCCTTGCTCTGCCACCTCCACTTGGCCTTTATTCTGCTTTCTGCCGGCGCGAGGAGGGACTTACCAATCGGAGGGGAGATGCTCGGCAGGCGAGTCAGGGGGGCGTGGGTGTAGGGGGACAGGACGGGCATGGTCCTTTTGAGGGAGGGTCCTGGGGCGCGGATGGCTTCGGTGAGGGCCGGGGACGGAGCGTCTGAACGCCGGAAATGGTTAGAATGATGGGTAGGAGAAGCCTGGTTAGAACTTTGGAGGGAGCTTTTCAGCTGTCCTTGGAAGGCTGTGGCGTGATGCTTCAGTGGTTTTGCTTTGGCTTGATGGTACAGGCGGGTCTGAAGGCGAAGACGATTACCGCTTTGGTCTTGCCATCAAGGTGAGAGCAGAACTGCTGGTGCTGTGAAGAGCCGAGGATGTCCTGGATCGGGACGAGAGGATGTTTAGTGGGCTCGGGCTGGCCGAGGCAACGGAAAGGAGGTGTGGTGGATAAAGGCGAGGGTCGCAGAAGGGGAACGACCTCATGGCGTGGAATGTTGACTCGCGAAGGTTACTAAAAACTATGTTTTCGTTGATAGTTTGCGAGAAAGCCCTAGATCTCATCCAAGAAGTCGACGCTGCTAATCGTCTGGACTAACATCAGAAAGGAGTTCGAGCCCCTTGTTCAAAGCCACGTAAGCCCTTCAAGAGTTACACAAGCCGGTGTAATCATCAAGCTTCTCGTCGTAGATTCATAGGAATACTACTGTTCATACTTCTACTAGCTACTCTCGTTGCACGGGGAACAGATTTCTCACCGGGACTGTGGTACAGTATACTTTTCCATCACTATCTTATCCCCAAATCTTGACCGAGCTCTTCATTGTTTAGAACGCAAGAGATGAGCGCTGTGGGAAAGGTGTTCCCGTCCAAAGACTAAACAATGACATGCATTTGGCACGTTGCGAAGGCTGTTGCCTAGTAGTTCGACTGTCGTCTTGATTTCCTTCCAGTATAGCTCTCCGTCTGCTGCAATAGGGCTTTAAACGTGTTTTCAGCATGTTGGAACAATTCCAAGGGTTCCATGAAGGTGTAATAATAACAACATGAGCTACGTACTTTAAAGGCTTGGGCTAATCAGGCGTAGTCATAAGTAATCGTTGTAAAGTCACATCTCGGACCGAAGAGCTTGTCAACTAGGCTTCCTTTATTCATGTCTTCTTGAGCCTCTCTAGGGACTTCTTGTCTTTGGTAGAGTGTTTCCTGGACTTGTGGGCTTCTTGGATTTCTTTACTAGAGCCAACACGTCCGCTCACATCTCCATCACATGCCGACAACACCCGGTCCTTCGCGGTCTAAAGATCATCCGGAACGACTTCCCCAATAAAAGCTATTGGAAGGTTGTGTTCCAATTTGTATATCTTGGCGTATCTGATCCTCGATGCATCTGTTAAGATATCCGTCACGTCGTACATATCTGCTCGAACCGGCGGGAAGCCCAACGTAGGCTCATGCGCCAATGGCTGGGCCTCGCAGCACATGTCATGAATAATGCCATGATCACGCGGTTTGACGCCCTTCTTAGAATAAGCTCTGTCACCATAAGCTGCGATTGAACTAGGCCAAGACGGTTAGTAGCCAGCCCGGATCGTTGTGGGATAATACTCGCATCGCCAAAGAATGCCCAGGTTCTCGTGCAAGGAGGACGAACCAACGAAACCCTCCGTAACTTGGATTGTTTAAATTGAGCCTCTCAGAAGATTTAGTCCCTCGAGCCTCAGTCCACCAGACCTTGACAATCTTCAAATTTCAGCAGCGAGTGTTATGGTCAAAGGGAAAATAATGGGAAGCTGTCCTTGATACGAATTCTAGCTCTCTTGGTAGCGTCTTTGCCGAATCCCTTGTTGCCGCGGAACTTAGAATGACCGAAAGACTGTGGATTCTGAATGCTTACAAAAATTCGCATCAGACATAGTAACAAATTCTCAATTTGGTCTAGAATCACGCAGGCTTCGTCTCACAATGCCACACAGTGCTATAGCATCGTGGGTCATAGTCTACGGAAGTTTGCCCTGCGGCTCCGAGAGATTGTCAACATTGATCATTCGCACACTATTCAGGAAAGCCTATTCGGAAAGCACAGGTACTCTCACCGAGAATTACATGCTGGCCTCTTTGGTTTCGGCTGCGTATGGCGCATGATATATCCACTGCGCTCATCTACCTCTTTGACACGCCCTGGCTACCTCCGCCCCTGGATCTGCAAGACTTCTCTCTACTGGCTCATTCAGACCCCTCTGGCTTCACCTCGTCGGATTTAACCAGCATGAGCCAGACCTTCGTCGCCCGTAGACTGGCGAATGATCGAAGTGTAAGAAAACGAGGGATGCCGCTATCCTCTCCTGTGGGTGCTTGGTTGCCCAAATTATCTAAGGTAAATGTGTTGAGGGGTTGAGGGTGCGACCAGACATGGATGAAGATGATACATGTGCAATGTGGGATAAGGGACGTTGGGCCGTGCGTGCAATAGAAGAGGACGTCGATGTAGATGGAATTACTGGATGTAAAGCGGCAGTTCGATGGTGCTTTTCCCGATCTCGCAATGCTCTACCATAGAAAGGAAACGACCAGTGGCAAGTAGTGATGAGGCTATAAGGCGCCCCGAGAAGCTACGAGAATGTGCCTAGGATTGTCGAGAAAAGCCGAAGAGGCATTCGTGGTCAATGTGGCGAAAGCTCGGCGTCGGGCGAGGTCTGAGTACACGTGGTGACGACGTCCGTCTTGAGGACTATGTAACTGTGGACAGTAAGTGAGGATTAATTAATTCAATACGCGAGAGATTCCTTTTTCCGAATCGAGAAGGAGTTTTCCTTGTGAAGTAAAACCCTAGCATTGTCGCGTATGGGGCCTGGATTCGAGGTACGCTGGCACTCCCAGAGCCACATGGAGGCGTCTGAGTGAACCTGTCCCGTATCTCTGCCGACGCAGCGGAAAAGAATATTTATGCGTATCTTTGGAGAGCTTCGGTAAATTCAAGCTGACGTTACGAGGAGCTTTTCGAGGCAGGCGCAACTTTGTCGTCGAGTAGAAGGCCGCTCTTGAGACACGACGACTATGAAATGATTCGCCGTTTGGCGTCGAGTGCGACTTAGAAGAGTATGAGTTGAGCAATCAGGAGTTCAATTTGAGAACTGCCTGAACTGGAACTCCTTGGAGAGACCAGCAGCTCTCATGCTTAGAGGAAGAGTCTTTGCGGTATTCTTACCGTACCCTCTGCTGACGAAGAGTTCGGTAGTCTCACACTAGAAAACCTCGGAACTCTGCTTGAAAGAGCTCACAAAGCTCGGTATGATTAGGAAATTTCGAAACAGTCAAAGTCCCGATCAGTCTTTGCGCAGCGTCGAGGGTGTCCTCGCCCTCGTTCGGTTCATTGCCGTTACATGCTTCTTCGAACTGCATCAGAGCACTCAGATGCGTGACTCGGCACCTTACTAGACATGCCTCGGCTTTCAGAGTATTGAATCAGTTTCATAGATAGATGTCACAATGGAAACCCCGCACAGCTAAGCTTCGGCTCTGGGGTGCTGATAGGCTGTCACGGATAGAGAAGCGGACGTGGCTTCCTCAAAGACATCCAAGCCCCCCTAACGCCGACCCGTTGAGATTACCCCGTCCCATGTCAGTCTTAACATAGTTGAAAGAATCTAACCTTCTTGAATCTACGCCAAATAAGTGAGGCAGTTGCTGTGAATGGCCCACACCTGTGTACTAGAAAGCATATGGCATGGCGGCCGCCCATCAGCCCGTTCCCAGCCGAATGCAACAATGATTCGTAACCACAGATCCATTCCGTAGGGACTGTCCTATTTGTCTCTTAGACGCATGATCCTGTCGGCTCTTACTGGCGGAGCTCCAACTTGTGCAGACCCCGGGCTACGGCCTCCCCCACACCCACGTTTCTCCCCGCGTTTCCGCTCTGCGCTCGGATGATCGCCCCCCGAAGCTATTCGCAACTCAAACCCCTTTTCGGAAAAGCGCATTTCTTCGAGAAGTCTAGAATCCTTTCTTGGTGAAGTATAGCCCCGTTTGATCGACCCCTCGGAAATCATCAGGCCAGGGGCAGAAGATTGAGTTCTCAACATGATACCGTTTCGAGTTGCGTTACAGCTGGCAACGGCATTCTTGCCTCGGCTCCTGGTCTTGGCTTTGCATCTTCGGAGGTTTCCCCACAATCTACTTCGCTACTCGATCTCTTTTAGTACTGGCGCGCTGTACGTAGTCAGTCGCGTGCAGGATCTTGGCTTTCGACCAAGTACGTGTACAGCGAGGCATCGTGGAGTGCTGCGTCTTGGGAGTTTGAGAGATGGGGTACTGGGTGGGCTTTCGCTTTCATGACCCAAACTAGGCATGGTACCCAAAAGTAATGAGTGTCAACAGTTGGAAAGTAAGATTCTCCAGGTGGCATACATTCAGAATAAGATGCAAGAAGAAAAGTATAAAGAGGTGAATGCTTCCGGCCTTTGAGATGAGAAGCTCAGCAGCAGCCAGCCAGCCTTCGCAACTCTTCCAGCTTCTTCAGCATCAGCCCTCAGGTCTTCGTACTCATCTCGTCTTCTTCTTCGCCTACTTAAAAGTCATCATGCACTTCTTTTCAATCCTCGCCTTGGCCTCTGCCGCCATCGCTGCTCCAGCTGCCGTCGCCGTTCCGGCGCCCATCGTCACTACAGAGGACATCACTGCGAACCCGGAGTTCGTCGCTCGCCAGATTCTCCCCTCGACAGAGAACGGCCTTACTCGAGGACTGAGTTGCGGCGATGTTGTGCTCATCTTTGCTCGTGGTTCGACCGAGATCGGTAACATGGGCACTATCATCGGCCCTGGCCTGGGCCGCGAGCTGGAACGCCGCCTGGGTGGCCGCGACTTGACCATCCAGGGTGTCAACTACGATGCTGATTTGGCTCCCAACTACCTCCCTGGAGGTACTGATCTGAAGTCTGAGAACGAGATGAAGTCTATGCTTCGTTTGGCTCACACCAAGTGCCCCAACGCCGACATCGTTGTGTCTGGCTACAGGTAATTCTACCACTTGCCCTAAATTGGATGGCCCTAAACTAACGCTCTCAACTTAGTCAAGGAGCAGCCGTCGTTCACCGCGGTGTTGAGGATATCGAAGATGAGATCAAGGACAAGATCAAGGGTGCCGTCTGCTTTGGTGACACCCAATTCCGCAAGGACGGTGGCCAGATCCCCAACTTCCCTCGCGACAGGTACAAGGTCTTCTGCGGCGGCCTTGTCCGCGACACTGTCTGCGACGGCAACTTGGCTGGAGCTGTTCTGGCTCCTCACCTTAGCTACGGGTCCGATGCGCCCGAGGCTGCCGCCTTCCTGGCTTCTAAGCTTTGAAGCGCGGGTCTGAAACGAGAAAGGGCATGACAGGTCTTGCACCTTTAGCTGGGCTAAGATGCGCGAAGTTATGAAGAGGTTGCGCAAGGCGGTCGTCTACTGTCGGGACTATTAGTCATTGCTGGTTACTACAATGCAACTGGAATTTCCCGTCCTCTCATCTGCTGTACAGCATCACTGAAGTCACCAACCAGGGTTCACACCGAGCATGGTAGAAATACTTTACTTATGGCCAAATCCAGTCGGCCCTCCAAGTACCTTGGCCACTGAAAGCCAGATGATCGCCTGTCACAGAGCAGGGGGCTGGTCCTTAATTTTAGCGCTCGTTTCTTAACCCATATCATTCATTAGCAGAATGGCAAAACGTGGGTCTAACAATGTGTTTGGTGCTTCGCGGCGGTTAAGTGATGGGAATTCTGAAATTCCGATTTGCCTGCCATGATGAATACATGTTGCGTTAGGCTGACTGGACAGCAGCTGGTAGTTGAAACATCTTGTCATGTTTCATAACACTTACGCCACGTTCACCTCGATAGTTACACCGACATTTTGATCTCGAATGCATTCTTGATACCACAGATATCATGTTGCAAGGTTGCAGCTACAGTACAGTTTGAGAGCAAGAGAGAGATGGACAGTAATCGTCAGTATCTGCAGCGTGGAGACTTGAGCATTTGCGAGATCGAGGCGCCGACGAAAATAAAGTATTGGGTTGAAACAGAGCGGTAGATTGAAGCCCAATTAGCCGTGGACAAAAGCATT
Source organism: Sordariomycetes sp. S80-01Y (assembly GCA_037042185.1). Taxonomy (NCBI): domain Eukaryota; kingdom Fungi; phylum Ascomycota; class Sordariomycetes; species Sordariomycetes sp. S80-01Y. Next base: position 962,393 of record JAXQJY010000027.1, on the reverse strand, counting down.
ATTCGACCTGCCCTCGGTCCCGAGATCTCGGTCCACGGCGGAAGCGGAGTGGCAAGATCTTGGCTGATGCTTCATGTTGGTGGATCAAGCGCCAATCCGCGCGCAGATTGGCGATCCAATCCTACACGTGCTGTTCCTAACTTCGTCCTTTACCCCCTTTCCTTTGCCTTTCCCTGTTGAAGAGAGCAAAGTAAAGCAAAAAGACAAACGTGCCGAGCCGCAACCTATCTTTGGGCGGGTCGGCATTAAACACCGTCTGCCAAGACGTCATGAGGCTCTCGTGACGGACTGTGCCACGTCGCCGGGAGATTCAATTCGGGCGATGTGGGCGGCTCATGTGGGGGCGGAATTTACTTCGCCGTCCATCTGTCACGCCGTACGTGATGACAGGCCGGCAGTTCGCTAGAATGGTATGACCCCAGATTCCCATCAGGGCGTGGAGCCGGATCCTTCAGTTGCAGGTGGTGTACGGAGTACGGCTGCCGACTTTTTGGGCACGGGGCAGAAGGTTCTGGTTCGGCCTTGCCTTCTCAAAATCAGTCCAGAGGTCTTGTTCAGTTTTCAAAATGAGGCGGGAACCAGTGAAAGAGGTTCCAGGCAATGTATCTCTTTGGATCCTCCGTATCAGAGGCAGCGGCCCTGACCGAACCAGTCCGTGCCCCTGTAGGATTCTTGCCCAGACAACTAGCCCAGCACTGCTGCGGACATGGCATATTTGCGTCATGCGACCCACAGGGCTGCTGTCACGCTCCCCGGGACGTTCTATAATAACAAGACACTTCTGCTGCAACCTTAGAGCCGTCTCTCTGCCCAACTACACCGTTCAAGCAGAAGTCGCACACAACTTGCGAACATGGCGTCCATCGGGCGTCTCTTGCTGTCCACCTTCCTCCTACCATCACTTCTTCAATTAGCTTCTGCTGCTGTAGACTGGGACAAACACTGTGAAGACAAGGAGTTCTGTCTCACTTCTTTCATCTGGTGCGAGCGACAAAACGATGACGGAAACTGCGAGTACCCGAGCGGCGTCTATCCTTACAGAAGGAGCGCAAATGTTGGTCGAGCAATCCTGGAATGGAACAGGGACTACAACTTGACGTGGCGCAACACCGATCCCGACTATCCTGTCCTTGTCGAGTGGACGGTAAGCTCGGAGCCCGAAGACCAGCCCGGGTCCTATACCTTTGGGAAGAGTAAGTCCATCGATGTTAGAGCCCCAAATTCAGGACACGATTGACATGCACAGACCTTACGAATGGCGAAACAAGCTATTCCTTAAATTTTGAGGACATGGCCCAGGCGATGCATGATGACGACTCTGACGTCGATATTTTAACGGTCAAGGGAGCAGCGTCGAGTCTTGTGGGCAACTCTCTTCGAATATCTCAGCCGGGCCGCGAATATGAAGGGGTTGAAGACGATGACCTTGTCTTCGATTACGCAGATACCTTTGGCCTGGCCGACTGGGGGATAGTCGGGGCGTTGGAGGACCAGCGCGAAGCCGCCAACGCGGATGAGCACAAGTGGAAGTTGGGTGTTGGCATTGGTGTTGGACTGGGTGTTCCGATCTTTATGGCCGCTGCCTTTGGTGGTGGCTTCATTTTTGGGAAGAAACGCGGGAGACGAGCTGCTGCCTCGATGGGAGAGACCACAAAGTAATGATCTCATGTGAATGAAATCCTCTTCGAATATCGTTGCATTCCTATCTCGAGATTTTCAGAAGTCTTGGACCCCAGTCTCGCCCGTTCTCTCGACGCCCTTGTCGTGTTGATCTTGCCCGACCCAGCTCGGCTCTTCATCGTTAAACCACCTATCCTCTACTTCCCCTCTCTCCAAGGTATCCAAAGTGTCGTCTTTGTCGGCCTTGTCATAGTCGAAGTCTGAATCATCGCCCTTCACAAAGCGATCTTCCAGGAAGCCTCTCCACAGCTCCAATCCGTGCTCCTTATTAAGTGCAGTGGCATCCCATGGATTATCAATGGTGCTGTGGCGCGAACTGTCTGGAGCATACGGAGACTTGACAGATTCTTTGAGGTTGGCTAGAGTGGATTCGCCACGAAGCAGTGACGCTTCGAGCGTAAGGCCGTAGCCTTTTGCCTTGCCTTCAGCTGTGCGCTCGGAAGCGGATTGGAAGTGCTTCACAAGACGCTCATAAAGTACTGGATCTGTGAGAGTCAGACAAACGATTTCGACGGGTTCAGACTAGTCAGCCTGACTTACCAGCTAGCTCATGGTCGAGGCTCTCATAGTACGAAGGATGCCGTTGCAGGTACTCCCGCCTGCGGTTATGCACGCGAATCTGCGCCACTTTGGCCGGCGACTTGGGGTCACGAGGGACCGGCTTGTCGTAGCTCACGTCTCCGGGCTGCCCATCTGTCATTGCCGATTTGATGAATGCGATAAGGCTGTATAAGGGGAGAAGAGGAATTGATAGAAATGAGGCGACCGACATTCTGGTGATGACCTCATCGACGCCCCACATGCCGCGTGTAGATCTCAGGGGTGACCCCTTTTGCTGAACTCTAACTTGGTGAGTGGCCCGTCTCAATTACTGGCAAACGGCCGATGAAGATACTTATTTGGATGAAGAGATTTCTATCCACCATCATCTCTGTATCATATAAGGCGATGTCACCAGCACGGACAGGACCAGACAGTGTGCCAAACGGGGCTTGTATTTGCTGAATGAATATATACGGAGGAAGATACTTGAAAACTACATATCTGCATGACTCATTGAAGATTCAGAGTGCTGGGAATGTGCTCATCGTGAGAGTAGCCGTGGCCTCGATTTTCCGCACGCCTGTGATAGACTCATGGATCCGATACCATCCTGCTGTCATCTGAAGTGACAGGCAGTGAAAGCTCGAGACGGGACATAATAGGTGTAATCTACCACTCAATGATCTGGTCAATGTGGCTCAGGTCCGGGACAGCGACCCTGCCGTTCGTGTTGCCCTTCACCACAACCTTGTTCTCCTCGTCATCCCAGCAAGCGCCATCTTCAACGTTGGCACAGAAGTCGTAGGTAGTCTTGGTGGGCATGTAGCAGAACTTCTCCTCGGCGTAGGAGACAAAGCTCTGCCCGGCAGCGTGCAGGTCGGGGTTGCAGAGCTCGGTGGCCTGGTGCTTGTTGGAGCGGCTCTTGATGATGCGGGGGTCCTTCTCGAAGCGCTTGGAGAGCCTCTCGTGACCGGTGCGCTTCCTCTCGGAGTACGACAGTCCCTCGGAGACAACAGCAGAAGGGTTCTCGGATTGGAGGGCGCGTACTTGGCTCCAAGTCCAGACGGAGGAGTGCTCACTGTCCGTGTAGAACTCCACCGGTGGGCGCTCGCGGCAGTAGTAGTCCAAAGACTGTTCAGGAGAGTTGTCGCCGTCGAACTCGGGCCAGTGGACCTGGAAGGCGGCAGTCTCGGTGTCGCCGTTGCGGTCAACCCAGGCGCAGAAGACGTCGTCGTCGTACTGGATTCCGGGCACTACGGTGCCGGCATAGTACCTGAACAAGCGGTGTTAGGGGATCCAAGTGCCAATTCCCAAGTCATCTTCACTTACCAGCTGCCGGAGTTGTAGCTCGTGTAGTCGCAGGCGTGGGCCCAGTTACCAGGGTGGAAACCGAACTTCTTCTGTTGGCCGGACCAGTTCATTCCGGTCCAGGCAATGCAAATGGCGTCGTCATTTCCGGTGAAAAGAGCATATGTAGGGGCTTCCTGCGTGTCGACCTCAGTCTCGCAGTTGGTGGCGCCCTCTCCGCAACCTCCGGGGTCGGCGTTGATGCCAAGGAACTCGCCAGTCTCATCCCAGAGACGCATGTCAGGCATGTCTCCGCCGGCGCCCGTGAGGTCGCCATTAGCACCGTCGTTAGCGATGATGTAGCTAATTTTTGCACCGTCCGGGGCATCGGGAACTGAGTCCAAGAGGAAGGACAGCAGAGTGACGCCGGTACCAATGACCGAGATGATGGTTCCGGTCGCCATGATGAGATTTAAGGCAACGTGATAGTCTCGGTGCCAAATAGAGTAAGGCTCAAGAAGTAGGAGAATGATATGAGGGTCGCTGGTGTGGTGCTACAGAGAGTTCGGAAATCAATCACAAAGGGGAGTGATGTGCATGTACTTATACTTGAGGCTCGATGGGCCGTTCGCTTAACGACGCCGGACTTCAGTCCAGACTAGAACAAGCCGAGAGAAGCGTTAACCCTGTCAAAGAGACATTGAGGCGGGTCGGGATAGTCGTACTCAGCTTCCGAACCCCTTGCCAGGATCGCTTCGAGCCGATGCATCTCAGAGGACACGACGACTGGTTTCATGATCTCGATGGAACGTCAACCCTGAAAGGCTGTATTGGCAGTCATCAACTCCGATCGAGATACTTCCGCGGGTCATCGGCTTGAGGAAGCCTCTCTTACGAGCCTGACAGGGTTCAAAGGAACTGCACGAGGTTCACAGCCTGCATATTCACATACTTGGCATACAACTTTGCAAAGAATGATTGTCGCCACACATGCGAACTTTGGCTCTCAAGCAGTTGTCTACTATCAAGACCACATCCAGCTGTTTTTACCAACACTCCATATCCCATCTAAAGAGAGCCTTTGATCTCTATACCACGGAGATGATCCAAAGACTCACTTAGACGGATTCTAGTTGTTAGATCTGTTGATGACGTTGAACCGAACTCGCTTAAACCTCACATCACACCCTTACTATGATTCCTGCAGCCACTCAATGAATTAGGAAGGTGTTTGACTTAGAGAACCACTCTATAGCTCCAGAATTTCATGACCAGCGTCAGTGGAGTGGGGTTGGAAATGCTCAATCTGGACCAGAGTGCTCGCAAGGCTCCGAAATAGGCCCCTAGTGCTGAGAATCATCTGCAGGGCGACCGAGCTATCCGACCTAGCTCCTAGGCACTCCGCTGTGCCGCATTGGCGGACTCATCACTCCCACGCGGTTCGGTACGTGGGCGGCTCGGCACACGTCGATGCACGCTCGTTTAGTCCGATTAGGCCATTGGTGATTTGTGTACCAAGCCGCGAAGGAATAAATATCACCTTGGCGAATACGCCCTTTGCTGCCGGCATTTTCTGATATATCACTCTGATTGACCTCGCTTCCGCTTACACAGGCGATACGCGGTGCTGTTCTTCGTACGACGAGTTACGACGGTTGATGAAAGCAGGGCGATATTGGCATATGGCTTCTATAAGCCTCTTCTATTAGCGTATCGGATATAATGGAGCGACTTATAGGAAGAACATGCATATGTAGAGCGTGATGTTGCGACGACGAAGTCTGTTGGGCCTCATCCATGATCTACCATTTCGAGAAGGTAGCATCAAACATCAGAGAGGTCCGCATTTCTGACTATGAGATGTTGCTAAACGGGTGAATGCACTATACGCTATGCCAGCTTTGTAAAAGATACTTTATTATCCCAGGACTGCGTTACAAATCAACCTACAGAGCTTGCCCCACGCGAGGTTTCCACACTCGGGAGGTGAGGCCGCCCTGCCTAGTATCCTACAGCATTCATGATAGGGTATGTTCCGGATCGGCATATGTCATCGGCTGAGGTGCTGCCGAAGGATTCTGCAGTCAACATTTAGGCCGGCGTGGCTCAGAACCCTAGCATGTTGAGGCTGCAAATGTGCAAAGCTCCTCTACTTGTATATTTGCCGGGGACCACACAATGGGCTGGATGCTACGTTGACGGGAATCGCCCCAATAATTTACATAAATCGTTCTGGTTGGTTGCCTGCATGTATAATTGGGGACATGAGCATTCAGCTATAGCCCTTGGCATTCTGCTTACCGGTGCCAAGGGCCCAAGAGGCCGAACCTAGTCACGCGCAGCGCGTAGCGGCTAGGCGAAGAGGGTGAAAGAGCTGGAGCCCGCGAATAGCCACCCCAGACTCGCAAATCCTAGCCATACGAGCTTCCATCCCACGTTAGCCTTGTGGGAGCACTGCCGGCGCATTCCGTCGGTCGCCCCGGGAGCCATGCACTGCCGTCTGATGGCCCCCGGCTTGTGGGGTGTTCGGCAATACCAAGAGCTGCCCAGAGTCGACTGTGACGCCATGCATCAAATGCGTTACCTCTACGCGTCGCTACGGGCAAGGACAAATCTACGTCTGAGGTCTAGTTCCAGACCACTTGCTCGCTTTGCAAGCTCCTCTGTCTTCCCATCGCTTACCCAAGTGTGAGTGATAGCCATCGTCAACACAAACAGTAGTCCGCACACCCTTCAACATGAGATTCCACGGAGCGACCCAGACCGCTACACTATCAGTCCTTCTCGGCAGGGCACTTGCTCAAAGCGAGCCGTCCGACATCCCGAACCCGGTGGTCGACATACTCTCGTGTCAAGATCTATCATGCGATCCTTCTGGTGGTAGCATATGCGCATCCGGCGACAGCGCAGGTCCAGAAATTGGAATCGGCATTGCTGCCGAAGCTGTTGAAGTGGGATCGACGTCGTTGTCGCTGACCCTCATTAATGGTCTCGACGCGAATGGTTTTACTGGCATTGGCAGCGACAAGTACGAGCACTGGGACCAGCAGCTCTTTGTCGGCGTGCCCTCTAGCCTCGACGATGACGAGCTTCCGTCTGGATGCGCTCTCATGATGCAGTACCTCGGACAGACGTTCCCCATGGAAGACCTACCCGACGAAGATGCGAGGAGCGACGGTGCAGAGGGAACCACATCCTGCGATGGTGTGATTGACCCCTTCTGCCAGTCTGCTATCGCGGAGATGATCCGGAGTTCCAATGCCAGTGAGATCTCAGGCCGTGATCGCTGCAACCGTCTCGTCGAAGATATCAGCACCCAGCTGACTCAAAGCTCGGGAACCTGTGGCGGAGAGGGCACCTGGATCGCCAACTTCATGAACATCACCGGTGGGCCGCTCCCGGGCCCCGATTCATCAACGGCTCAGAACGATCAGCTAAGCGGCGACTGCCAGCCTGTCATGCCCCAAGAGTACGAGCTATATCACGTCGCCAACATGACGCAGTTCCTCTTCTCTGATGCCCCGGGTTCCGGTTCCGATTTCTACGGCGACATCTTTGGCGGCCGTTCTGGCTTCACGCCCGTGGTCAGCGTGGTGTACGATGACGGCGACGATGCAGAGGTGCAGTTCTCTTGCATGCAGACCTTCGAACGCAACGGAGACGCCAATGAAGACCAGTTTGGCAGTGCAGCTGCAACTGTCTCCAGAACTCCCGTGACCGTGATGATCTCGGCGCTGATTGCTGGTGTTGCGATTGCAATGTAGAGGCAACAGAGCGGCTCCAGCTTCAAACGTCAATCAACAGACCGTCAAGGCGCATTAAAGCTCGGCAACACCACACATCCACCCGTGAGCCCTGACGAGCGATGCCGTGATGAGCCCCGTGTTCGAGCGTTCGCATGTTGAGGAGATCAAGGCAGTCTATCTGCATGATCTCGGAGCGAAAAGATGAGTTTCGATGGTTTTCTTAAATGGGAAGCAGGAGGGACCTGAGTTGGATTTGTAGTGTGTAGACAAGTTGGCGAGGACCTAGTGGACTAAGCCGGGTGAGACAAGTACCCGCCCCACCTACCCTACGCCCCAAGGGGCCACCCCTTTTCAAAGCGTCAGGCCTTGTAGCTGTAGTACTCGAGCTTTATCTAGAACCGAACTTCCTGGATTCATCCAGAATTACCAGATGAGTACAAAATTGTCCCCGCACATTACCTCGTTCCGTTCGTGCGGCTGTTTGCAGTTGGCGGCTCAAGCCGGATAAAGTCGACTATGGAGTCTGGATAAATGCCGTGTTGACGACGACCACCGCTTAGACGGACCGTTCTCCATTGTACGGGTCAATCACGAGCCCTCGTGGGGTCGGTTCATGCTCATCGTCTCATATATATATCTCATGTTCTTTCGCTCACTCGCTTCTTCTCAGATTGATCGACCCAACCTCAACCCCCCAATAACCCATCCATCCTAACCGCCATCATGCCGCCCCTCATCACTTCCACCTACACCGCGGACCCCTCGGCCCACGTCTTCAACGGCCGCATCTACATCTACCCCTCGCACGACCGCGAGTCCTCCATCCCCTTCAACGACAATGGCGACCAGTACGACATGGCAGACTACCACGTCTTCTCCACCAGCGACCTCAAGAATGTGACCGACCACGGCGTCGTCCTCAAGACGGAAGACGTTCCCTGGGCCAGCAAGCAGCTCTGGGCCCCGGATGCCGCCTACAAGAACGGAAAGTACTACCTGTACTTCCCCGCCAGGGACAAGGAGGGCATCTTCAGGATCGGCGTCGCCGAGGGCGACAAGCCCGAGGGCCCCTTCAAGGCGGATGAGAACTACATCCCCGGCAGCTACTCCATCGACCCGGCGAGCTTCGTCGACGACAACGGCGACGCCTACCTCTACTTCGGCGGCCTCTGGGGCGGGCAGCTGCAGTGCTACCAGGAGGGCGACGACAAGTTCGACCCCTCCTGGTCCGGCCCCAAGGAGAAGTCGGGCGAGGGCGTCTACGCCCAAGGCCCGCGCGTGGCCAAGCTCTCAGACGACATGCACACCTTTGCCTCGCCCGTGCAGGAGCTCCTGATCCTGGCGCCCGAGACCGGCAAGCCCATCCTCGGCGACGACCACGACAGGCGCTTCTTCGAGGCCGCGTGGCTCCACAAGCGCGGCGACACGTACTACTTCTCCTACAGCACGGGCGACTCGCACTTCCTGTGCTACGCGACCAGCAAGTCCCCGCTCGGGCCCTTCACGTACGGCGGCAGGATCCTGGAGCCGGTGCTGGGGTGGACTACGCACCACAGCATCGTCGAGTACGAGGGAAGGACGTATCTTTTCTACCATGACTGCGAGATGAGCAAGGGTGTCAGCCATCTGAGGAATGTCAAGGCCAAGGAGATTTTCTACGACGAGGAGGGCAGGATCAAGACGACGACTGCCGACTGAGGCTTGAGCTAAACAAAAAAAGTTGATATCATGGTATTCATATCAATATGGCTATGGGTATCCTAATCGTTTTCGTATCCGACTCCAATTCCGTGTCTATCGTAAATATTCGTTGTACAGGATATGGTGCTTTCTAAGCCGCGACACCAAGCCGCAGCTTATTCAAAGCCGACTCGTAGTTCGCGGGAGAGTGGTCGATGAGCATGCTCGTTCCGAACCTCACTTCACCGAAGCGAGCTTGCACGTCCTTGATGTATCGCAGCACGATGCGTTGTGCAGGTCGTCCGATGTGCTGCTCATCCGACAGAACAAAAGCATCCCTTCGCAGCACGCGCTGCGTCTCAATGCAGAAGACCTCTCCTGGGGGCACCAGCTTCACGTTTTTCATGCTATCTTTCAGGGTACTCAGGGCGGGCATCATCCATTGATCGTCATCGTGGATGAGTGACGATGAAGATGAGCCATAAAAGCGCTGCGTGACGTTGCTTTGGAAGGCCTGCCACATCCTCTGCTTCAGCTCAACTTTCGCCTGATTCTCACCCTTCTTGAACGCCAGTGCCACTGCTTGGCAGTCGTGGAGAAGGCCAAGCGAGAGCGAGGGCACAATGTCGCTCCCGTGAACGACAGTGGTGATGAGGCCTTTGGTCAACTTGCTGAGAGTTGAGGACATGGCACCAGGTGGTCCGTAGGCGAAAACGTGGACGGGACGGCCAGGTGGCAGACTGAGGTTGTAAGGCGCTTCGCCATTCTGCCCGGCAGCAGTGAGCTTTCCCTGAGCAGTCGAAGCCGTCACGAAGCCAGTGCCCTTCGGATTTGGTTCAGAGAGCATCACGCCCAGCAGAGCGGTGACAGCTCCGCCAAGCGAATGCCCACAAAGAACTAGGCCGTATTCTGGAAACTCCCGCAGTGCCTCTTGCAGAGTGACCAGCACTCGGCCGTCCCCGCCGTAGAGAATCCGACGCGCTGATGCGTGGACGCCTTTGTGAACTCGATGACGTCGGCCCCTCCAGGTCAATTGGTCGTAGTCACACGTTAAGTCTGCGAGCACATCTTCGAATCCCAATGTACCACGGCAAGCAAGCACTACAGCTTTGGCTTCGTGGTCCAGGGAGATGTAGTGCACCAGAGGCACGCCCGAGTCCGTGGAGCCTGCCGCATCGCTGCCACCTCCAGGGTCTACCAGAGATGCTAGAAGGATGTTGCCCTCGCCCGAGTCGGTATGGTGCAGATAGTGCCGTATGTCGTTGTGTGTATCGTCGGAGACACGAAGGCTGGGCATGTCGTTCGAGATCCCCATCACTTTGAGAAAATTGGAACCGTAGGAAGCCGAGGAAAAGCGCATGTACCGAGATATGTTCTGCAGTAGATGTGCTGATGGAAACGTTCCTTCGACGGCACCGGCTTGGCGAAGGGTATGCATCGCATCGGAAGTGTTGTACGCACTCTTCTGGTAGTATGATGATAGTATTAAGGAGGACTGGGAATCGTTTGCCAGGCTGTACAAACTCGGCACATAGGACCCCCCGCGACGATGGTGGCTTCGCAAGGGGGATGGAGGAGGCTCGTTTGGTTGGCGCGATAGCGACTCCTGCGCAACATGCTCTGTCCTCATCAAAGAGGGAGACGCAGGCCTTATCTCACCAGATGATCGAACCGAGTAAGAATCTGTCTGCGAGACAATCGAGTCACGGCGGCGCTCGTGGACCGAGACGTAGCTTGCTCGAGAAGAACTTCGAGGGAGAGATTCCGGGTCGAGGTGCATATGCGAGCGCGACGCTGGTCTGTTCTCTAGAGCCTTTGGATTCCGCGGTGACGGTTGAGGAGTCTTGCTTTTCGCAGGCGACTTGACGGAGCCGCCAACAGCCTTCCACTGTGGCCGAGGGCGGGCAGGCGGCTCAGCCTCAGTTGGGCTTGTCGGGTCTTTGCTCCAGATGTTGGAGATGGATTGGCTACTGCCCTTCAACACTTCCTTCAAGCCGGGCCTTTTCTCGCTTTTAACACCTTCAGTCCGCCTCTTGACGTTGCTGGCCTTCTCACTTAAGGGCTCTTTATCCTTTCCAGGACTAGCTTTCGAGGCTGGCTTCCTCAGTGGCGTGCGTTGTTTCTTTTGGTTGGCAGCGGTCTCGCTTACCATGCTCGTGGCTGCAAGCTGGGCAGATGAGGTTCGCTTTGGGATGACGCCCAGCGACGGCGATGATCTTTGGCCACAGGCCTTGGCAGTCGTCGTCGAATCGGCTGGAACGCGAATCTTTGCGGACACGGGATTTTTGTCTTCGGTACCCGGGGACTTCAGCAACGTAGGCGACGGAGGCGCGCTGCTGTCTTCGGAGTCTGTGTGTGGTTCGATAGCAAGTTGCTTTCTGCCTTGCACTATAGGTTCGGCGGTGTTGAAATGATCATGTCGGCGGAACGACGAGTTCCTGACTTTGTGTCGATGGATCTTGTACACGACTCTGTACGAGCTGCTGTCAGGATCCCCGTTTGGGTTGAGGCTGCCACTCTTTGTCTCGACAATCTCAGCACCGGCTGGCGTAGGCAAGCTCATGCTTTGCGGTCCGTGGACATCAACTGTGATGGTTTGGGTCGTGGAGACTGAGCTCGAAATCGACACGGAGCTTTCAGGGGAGAGCGATGCCGAGATCTGGCTCTTGAGTCGGCTCAGTACTTGTTCGTCGTCCTGATACGGGTCTGACCCTAGCGGGGGCGACTTCACACTGCCGTCATCACTCCAGGCTCCTGGACTCTCCGGGTCAGCCCTGACCAGTTGGCGTTGTGCAGTCCCATCGTGAACGTCAACCCTCTCGCCGTCGTCCACAACCACCACATCCCAGATCACCTCCTCTTGCTGCTTCCCTTTCCTTTCCTCTTCCAACTGTTTCCGACACCGGCCTTGGAGGTACGCCAAGGCACTCAAAGCCAGCACGAGGTCCGTCACGCCAACATTCTCCCCGCCACCAGTGACTGGGTTGTTGAACTCCCTTCTGATCAAGGTGACGATGCTCGCGATTGCCCTGGATGAGTCTGTACTTCCAAACAGCTGATCAAGGCTTCCAAGCAGCAGTTGCGAGACCTCGCTCGCGACACCCAGCGTCGTCCCGGTCAACTGAAAGCCCGCGTTGGTCCAGAACGCAATCCCCGTAACCACCTTGTGCAGGTTCTCAAGGCTCCTCTCCAGTATGCTCTCAGCGTCAGCAGCCGCGAGTTCGGATCGAGCTGGCGAAGACAGGTCCCTTCCTGAGCGTACGAGTATACCCTCTACCATGCCCCGCGCGAGTTCGAGGGATGACAGGGTGGTGAAGCGGGCAGCGTCGAGGGTGTACGACCCGACGAAGGAGGAGAGGCGGATGGCGAGGCTGGAGGAACGCGTTGCGAGGGTCACCGCGCGGGCGAATGGATTTGGGAGGAGGGTCGGACCGGGCTGAGGGAGCGAGAGGTCGGCATCGGCTTGAGCGAGTGCTACTCGCTTATCGATGTCGTCTGCGGCCTCCATGGTGGAGGGTCGTACCGCTGCTCAGGGAGTGGCAAAGGGTGGTTGACATATCTTGGTCGCACGAGTTCTGGTGGTGTCAAGATATTTAACGCGGGCGTTTGTTGAATGTTTTGTTGATACGCTTCGGAAAGATAAGGGTTGGAATGATGGCGTATTGGTGGACATTACGCATGGATGCCACGTTCCTTTGCATGTGATCGCGAGTGATCGAATCAGGTCCCACAAGACATGTGGCAAGCCTGGACTCGGCACGGCTGGTACCAGAAGCCGATCCGAAGATCTGATCGCGGTGCGGCATATGACAGACGGGTAGGATACATGATGGAGATCAGGCGTTCGCATTTTGTCGGTGTTGTTGATGATGATTTCCTGTTGATGGAAGTGCCATGGAGACTGAGACAGTGGCCGCTCAGGCGTCTGTTAGCAATGCAGCGTTGGTCATCGCCCTTAATCATTACAAGAGTCCATCGCTTGCTTGCTCATTCTTGAAGACAAATGGCGATGTCTGGGGACGTAAAGGGACGGAGAGGAAACGAGGTAGACGCAGCCTGTGCCTGTCCAAATCCCAGGTTGTAAAGGGTCCAGGGGCGATGAGGTCAGCTCTAAATTTAGACCCTGCTGCCCCGACGATCCCCTGACAACAGCCTGCTGCCGTAGCGAGCCCCTGGCCCCACAGCAGCTCTCACGGCCGATTCAGGCACAGCCTCATATCAACATCGACTTCTTTTTATGCGACCGCCACTCCCATCTACGACAACCGCATTCACTCTCGTCGCTCGCTTCTCGATACATACTCGCTCCAATCAATACCTACACGCTCCCCTCGAACCGCTCAATTGACCGACGCCATGGCCTCCCTCTTCACTCCCGACCTGCTCTCCCCCGAGGTCCAGTCCGCCCTGCCCCAGGGCTACGTCCTGCGTGCTCTGCGCCGCGACGACTTTGCCAGCGGGTTCCTCGACTGCCTGCGCGTTCTCACAACAGTCGGCGACGTAACGGACGAAGGGTTCGGAGACCAGTTCGATCAGATGCAGAAGCAAGGCGGATACTACATCGTTGTCATCGAGGACCCCAGCCGGGAGGACACCAAGGTTGTCGCCACAGGAGCGTTGATTGTTGAGAGGAAATTGTACGTTGCGCCTTCGCTTCTCTCCCACGGTCTCTTCGAGAAGCCACCTTGATCTCAGACATTATTCGGATAATAACACCACGATCGAAAAAATTGTTGGCTAACACGCAGTCGCGCAGCATCCACTCGCTCGGTGCGGTCGGCCACATCGAAGACATAGCTGTCGCTCGCGACCAGCAAGGCAAAAAGCTCGGCCTGCGCCTCATCCAGGCGCTCGATTTCGTCGCGGAGAAGGTCGGCTGTTACAAGAGCATCCTGGACTGCAGCGAGGCGAACGAGGGCTTCTACATCAAGTGTGGCTTCCGCCGCGCTGGCCTGCAAATGGCGCATTACTACGAGGGAAACAAGAGCAAGGCGTAGATGGTGTCGAGCTTTAGCACTGCTTTGGGAGTTGGGTTTCCGTTGGGTCGGTTGGATTGAACATACGCGTACAAATGGCGGGCTTACGGCCTGGGCTGGGTAGATGATACACATGCATAAACAATAGACTCTTTTATAAGCGCGGCAGCTGCCTGTGAAAGGTTGGCCGGGCTGACGTAAAACTGGAACCTTGTTGATCTCGACAGGTCAATTTTAATTGTTGCTCCTGATCCTTATCCTTCCAGCGTGAACGAGCCGAATTCTACCTGCCCATCCATCCACCATCGACCGTCAAAACATGTCCAGTGACATACCCACTCGCCCTGCTAGCGAGATACACGGCCGTTCCCTTGAAATCCTCCGGCGTGCCCCATCGCCCGGCGGGTATCCTCTCACTGATGCTCTTCAACCGATCAGCGTCCTTCAGCAACGCCTCGTTCATATCCGTGGCGATGTACCCCGGCGCGATCGCGTTCACCGTCACTCCCTTCCCGCTCCAGCCGTTGGCCAGGCTCTTGGTCAGCTGCCCAACCGCTCCCTTGGAGGCGGCGTAGGCGGGGACGTTAAGGCCGCCTTGGAAGGTCAGGAGCGAGCCGAAGTTAATGATTGAACCCTTTCGTCCGGTGACCTTGGATTCCTCGAGGGCCAGCATGTGCGCGCCGACATCCCTGCACAGGGTGAAGACCGAGTTCAGGTTGACCTGCATGACTGCGTTGAAGTCGTCGTCCGGGAACTGCTCGCAAGGGTGGCGACGCTGGATGCCCGCGCAAGTGACCAAGATGCGAATCTCGTGGCCGTCCTTCAAGACCTTGGGTGTCAGGGCCGCGACGTCGGATTGGGAGGAGAGTTCGGCGGTGTAGATCCAGGCTTTGCGGCCGAGCTTCTCGATTTCCTGCTTTGTAGATTGATTCGAAGTGTCACGCTGCGCTTCATTAGCATGTTTGGCTGAAGGAAGGGTGAGAGAAAGGGGTACCTGGACGAGGATGATGTCCGCGCCGGCTTCGGCCAGAGCAATAGCGACGGCCTGACCAATGCCTCGCGTCCCGCCCGTGACGAGGGCGGTATGGCCTTGCAGGGAAAACATGGAGGCCATTTTGTATTGGAAGTAACTGCTTTTCTAGTCTTCAATGAGATCAGACAGCCCGCATGGAAGAAAAAGAACAGGGTGAAGGCATCGCAACATGTGAAGGCTGGTGGGGTGGCCTCGCGACTAAATGCCCCGCGACGATGATGTCGGCGGGGTTCCCGGAACGGCAACCTTCGGCGAGCGGGAGGGGATCGAGAGGAGACCATATCCGCTCAGCCACCGGACTCGACCGTGAATGGCTGGATGAAAATGGGAAAAAGTTGGGATTCGGAGCTCGAGCGGAGGGGGAATGTGGAGTGCAAGTTGGGGAAGTTGATGGGCCTGACTCGAGGAAGAGGTGGTGGTTGTTGACTGGGCTCAAATGGAACGGGGACTTCACTCCTTCACCTACAACTTTGCAGCGCCCTCTCATTCTTGTCTATCCTCGGAATATACAGAAGAAACAAGCAGCCATGTCTCAAGTCAAGGCCTCAGTGCTCCATGGAGCAAAGGATCTGCGCATTGTAAGACGCCGTTGCCGGCACACATAGTAGACAGCACTCACCACGTACAGGAAACGCGAGAGCTTCCAACTCCCGCCGCCGACGAAGTCCAAATCGCTGTTCAGTCCACCGGTCTGTGCGGCTCCGACCTGCACTACTACAACCACTACCGCAACGGCGACATCATTGTCCGTGAGCCTCTGACCCTCGGCCACGAATCCAGCGGTCTCATCACCGCCGTCGGGTCCTCGGTGTCTGACTTGAAGGCCGGCGACCGCGTGGCGCTGGAAGTCGGACTGCCTTGCGAGAGCTGCGAGTACTGCGATGCTAAGCGCTACAACATCTGTCGGCAGATGAAGTTCAGGAGCAGTGCGAAGGCGGTGCCGCATGCGCAGGGGACTCTGCAGGAGAGGATCAACCATCCCGCCAGGTGGTGCCACAAGCTGCCTGCCGACTTGTCCTTGGATCTGGGTGCCCTCATCGAGCCCCTGTCTGTGGCCATGCACGGGCACTCGCGCGCGAATCTTCCCTCTGCTACGTCAATTCTCGTTCTCGGCGCAGGAGCAGTTGGCCTCCTGGTGGCAGCCGTTGCTAAAGCCAACGGTCATGAGCGTGTGGTCATTGCGGATATTCAGAAAGATCGAGTGGACTTTGCCACAGCTAACGGCTTTGCCGATGCCGGCGTTGTCGTGCCAATGGCGAGGCCGGAGGGTACTGAAGCGAAGCTCACTTACGCGAAGGAGGTCGCCGAGTTGGTGAAGACCACAAAAGTTGGGGGCACAGATGTTGGCGAGGTCGGTGCTGTGTTTGAATGCACTGGTGTCGAGACCTGTCTGCAAAGTTCCATCTATGTAAGTGCCCTGGGCTGTATTTTGAAACGCTCCCACTAATGAGGGCAGGCTACGAAACCCGGAGGCAAGATCATGATTATCGGCATGGGAACACCTATCCTCACTCTCCCCATTTCTGCCGCTGCGCTACGTGAGGTCGACCTCATCGGCGTGTTCCGTTACGCCAACACGTACGACAAGGCGATCGAGATGCTGTCCAGTCCTCCGAAGGGTATGCCGGATCTGCTGAAGCTGGTCACGCAACGATACAAGGGCATGGAAAAGATCGAGGAGGCGTTCGGTATGGCGGGCAAGATCAAGGACGACAGCGGCAATCTCGTGCTGAAGGTTGTCGTAGATATGTCCTCGTGAGGTGGTTTACTAAGTGGTGAGATTCAGGAGTTGGCAGCGGGATGTGATAGAACCAATATCGGGGTTAACAAAATGATCTGGGATGCATGTGATGAGGACTGATTTGCATTGGAAGAAGGTGTAACAAAATATGATTCATTTTGATTATTGATCTATCGTCTATTGATTCCAGCCCTCAAAGCCTCGCAAGTCACGACTTGTCCGGGAACCCGAACTCGACTCCGAACGGCGGGTACACGTACCTCTTCCACTCCTTCTTGGCCACAATCTCCTTGGAGTAGTCATCCAGCGACTTCAGCTCGTCGGCGCTGAGGTCGACAAGGTTCTTGTTCGCGGTGATGCGATCCGGGTTGACGGACTTGGCCAGCACCGTGTCGCCGCGGGCGATGTGGTGGGACAGGAGGATGGTGAAGACGCTGACGCCCTTCTTCTCGGCCAGCTTCTTGACGGGCTCGGCCTCCTGGAGCGGGGAGCCAGTGCTGCCGAGGGGCGAGTAGGCGACGAGGTGGATGCCCTTGCTGCGGCAGAGGTCGACAATCTCCTGCTGGGGCAGCCAGGGGTGGAGCTCGAGCTGGTTGATGGCGGGGATGATCTTGGCCGTCTCCAGCAGCTCCTTCATGTACTTCTCGGAGTAGTTGCAGACACCGATGGCCTTGACCTTGCCGGTCGCGACCAGCGCCTCCATCTGCTTCCAGGCCTCCCTGTGATCCCAGCCCTGGATGACGTCGCGGCTTCCGTCCTCCTTCTTGGGGAAGCGGTCGTCGTTACCATCGGGGTTCAGCAGCAGCGGCCAGTGGACGAGGAAGAGGTCGACGTAGTCTAGGCCGAGGGCCTTGAGGGACTTGTCGAGGCCCAGCTCGACGCGCGAGTTGTACGTCGCCCAGACCTTGGTCATGATGAAGACATCCTCGCGCTTGACGCCCGACGAGAAGGCGTCGGCGAGGCCCTGGCCCACCTCGTCCTCGTTGCCGTAGCAGTAGGCGGCGTCGATGAGCTTGTAGCCGGACTTGAGGGCGTGCGAGACGGCCGTCTTGACCTTGCCGGCCTCACCTTGCCAGGTGCCTGAAATTGGGTTAGCGATTGCTTCCTTCTTTCGTCGCGGCGGATTGTGAGCGAGGTGAGCTTGCTGCTGCTGCTGCTGCCCCTCCCCCGCCATCGACGCAAGTTAGGTTGCGGCTGGACTCACCAAGACCCAGGGCCGGAATCTCAGCGCCGGTGTTGAGCTTGAATGTCTTGTCAGAGGGCGCCATTGTGCTTATTCTTGTCGAATGATACGGATTAGAATAACCTTTTCCAGCACAAGCTCGGACACGGGGGGACGGGGCGTTTATTTAAATCTATCCTCCCAGCACCTACCCCGACGCCCGAGCCTCACTCCACCACCCGGTTAAAGATGTCACGAATGACATGGCGCAGACGTGGGGGTGTCGCCCCTCGGCAGCCCATCCAGGCTTGCCAGGTCCGTAGACCACGGAGAAATGAGACCGTTGAGTTCGGGGTGGGTTTGCGCCGACGGCTATTGGACACTAATTGCAGTCACGGTGGCTCCGACTCGCAGCGCCGTGCCTCGAGGCTTCGGCGAGGGGTTCCCCTTCTGGGGGGAGGGGCTCTCCGTCTGGAGCAGCTACCGCTCATGCAGCGCTCGTCAAGGGGAAACCGACGGCGAGGATGAAGAATTGAGGGCTGGCCTGTCCATTATGATGATGTCTATGTTCTCTACGCAACGCCGAAATAGCAAACTCGCACATTTGGATACAACAAAGAAGATGTGCTGTCAGAGCATGCGTGTGGTATCCATTACCAACCGGACAACATTCCGACACTTGTCCCGCGTCTGATGGGAGCCCACGTACTTCGTACCAATCCCTCGTCTAGCCCGACACCAGAACCCAGAGTCTGCCGCATGTTAGCCCTGCACGTCGGTGCAGCTAGCCGAAGCCTGCTGAAAGGGGTAGTAAACTCACAGGAAGAAAATCATCAACACGCCAAACATCTTGGCAATCAGCCAGCGGTTGCTCGACACCCGGCTCCAATACTTCAACAGCTCCCTCTGCGCACCGTCCACGTTATCTACCACGTCCTCCGTGTTCGCGTCGATGCGTTGAATCATGTCGCTTTGCTCCGACACCATCGTCGCCAGTTGTCCAAAGATGCCACCCAGTTCGCTGATAGTCTTCTCAATCGCCTCGATCGCTTCTCCACGCTGCTGGATATATGAATTGCTCGGCTGCGCCTCCTCCATCATCATCATCTGCTGATCGCTAACAGGCTGCAAGCTCAGCGTATCATTCCCACTCGGCGCGGGACTGCTCCTGTTTGGAGTCCCGTAGAGCGGACTGGCGCTCTGTTGCAGAGTCGGCTGTGTGTGCTGGCTCACCGAGCTGACAAAGTTTTCGGTGCGTGATCGAGAAGCTTGAATGTTCTTCGTCCTCGCCTCCAAAACGTCTTTGAAGTTGACGGATACGTCCGTGAGTTTGCCCTGCAGAAGGTAGACGACATTCTTGTTGTGCTCGGACTCTTGGTCGGCCTTGGGATTTTGGACGCGAGTGAGGGCCTGTAGATCGCCGATATTCTGGTTTAGGGCGGACAGATCTTGCTTTATGACAAAGGTAAGTTCGTTGATCTCAACGGGTCGGTCGTCGAACAGCGTGCGGCGCTTCGCGACTGCGTTCGTTAGCCCTCGCGTCTTGAGCAATCATAGCATCGTAGACCTACGTTGTGCCAGCTTCTCCAATTTGCCCATCGTAGCACTGATCCCCCTTCCAATCTCAGCCGCCTTCCTTGCGAAGTCACTTCTCCGCGGCTTCTGCCCCTGTGCGTCGCCATTTGCCGCCGCCTTCTGTTGCTCCGTGAGCAACGAGCGCTTTTGGCTGCTGCTCTTGCTGGTGTTCTGCCGGCGTTGCGCCTGTTGCAGAACGGACTTGAACTCCGCTGTGCGATCCTGTATCGAGGAGGAGACGGCCATGTTGAAGGTGATGCGGCCAGCGCGATCGACTGTATCGGGAAAAGGAGGCGGAGGGGTCGGATGCGCCGCAGGACGGGCGCCGAATTAGAGGAACCCGAGTCTATGGATCGCTGGTCTGTATGTCGATGCTGAGACTAGTTTCGAAACAGAAAATCTAGATGGTTGGGAATGGCGACACGATGGTGGTTGATGGAAGCGAAGTGGACAGTCCAGCAAAGGCAGTGTCGCAAACGTGGTTCTTTGGCGATGCACCTCCTGCAGCAGTTTGATGATTTGCACCGCCACATGTGGCTCAATTAGATTGGATGCGGAATGGAGTTACCGAGGCCGTCCTCCCGGCAGGAGAACTCGACTATGTTCGTTATAATGAACAATGTTCATTGTGGAACTGTTCGAAAAATCTATGTAGAGGCTTCTCACAAGTGTTTATGCATGTCTGAAGCTCCGATGATGATACTGCATCGTCTAGTGTCGTGTCGAGCCTCGGTCCTATTTTAAGCATCAGGTCAAGATGCAGCTCCACCACCATGCCATGATGAGCCGCGCCAAACTTGATGCTAATAGTAAATGCAAGAAGCATCCGTGCCCCTGCTCAGGAAGAGTTTGTTGAAACCTCTAATTTGAGGGCTGTACCACGTCGAGATCCGAACAACCCCTTCGGCCACCTTGTGGTACCAAATTTAGGACCCTGCGCAGCCTATTCCTTCGATCGGCAGCTGTTGACGATGGTTGTGATGTGCCTTGCGCACACTCAACTCTCGGCGCCGCTGTCGACTGCTTGAGGTCCAATGTCCCTTTGATGAGATGCTTGATGTTTATATCATCAGCCTGCTGGAAGAAACTCACGACCCTAGATCTATCGTAGATCTCAAATTAAATTCCTGCTCACCTCATCATGGCATTTCCTGTCTGACAGCGGTGACATGGAACTGCGCCACGTCTTTGCACGACGCGCCAGCCAGTGCGTCGAGAAACCCTGCCAGCTGTACAGCCCCCGGCTGGTCCCCGCCCAGCCACTAACGGCGACGCCACCTCGCCAGGTATCTTCACCCGTCAGAATGGTGCATCAGTACCTGCAGATCTCAGCGCGTGCTAGCACGACATCATCAGCTCCGGCTGACTTGGGCGAGCGTCCCCAGCCCAGCCAACAGACCAGGCTGGAAATTATTCCCATCAGCGCCAGCAAAACGCCGCTGCTCCTCCATCGTCGCCATCGTCCTTTGTTTTCGCGTAGTCTCCTTTCTTCTTCCTTTTCGCCTGACTATCTCTCTCGCATCTTGATCGCTACCTGCCGAAGCCTGCGCCGTCCCCTGGAACAGCTTCTGCTGTCTTCGAACCTTGAGTACCAGCGAGCCGAGCTCACCTCATCTGGCCAAAGCGTCCCGTCGTCGCAACGCGCCCTCGCCCCTCCGAGTCCTGCGATCGAGACACCGAGTCGAATTATGCCTGCATGAGCTTCGCTTAGCTTCTCGCGCGTCATGGACGGAAGAAATCAAACCGCCTCTCCCGGTCCTGGTGGTTCCAATTTGTACGTGACCCCCTGGTCCCCGATTGCTGCGCCGTACTGACTGAGGACAACAGGTCGCCTTCGACGTACCAGGTCAACGTTAATAGGAAAAAGACGCGGAAATGGGTCGAAGCCAAGGTGCAAAACTACGACGGCGATGATTGGGGTGCACCAGAATCCGAGGACGAGGACGACTCGCCAGTTGCTGCTCCGCCACCTGTTTCTAGACCGATGGGTGGCCCCAGACTTCCATCTGAGAGTCGAGTTGCTGGCGCTGGGCGCTCGGTGAGCGGCCATGGTCCTGCACAGGTTCCTACTGCTCAGCCGCCGATAGAGGAGAGCGTCCCTGCCGTGTCGGCCCCGAAAGATAGCGTTGTCCCACCCCAGCCAGAACCCGTGCAGACTGAGCCTGTCCTGCCTGCCACGACGTCTGCGGAACTGCAACATCAAGAGGATATACAGTCACCGACACAGGTGCCCGTATCCAGCGGCGAGTTTGAGGCTGACCGAAAGCGCATGTCTGTCAGTCCGCAACTGCCAAACGTTGCGCGCATGTCTGGATTCGGAGTCGATTTTTTCTCTCCTGGCGCTGAGCCCTCGGCCATCCACGAGCCTACTGTGCAAGAAGAGCGCGAACCTACACCTGTCCCAAAGGAGCCTTTCTCGGCTCCTACCGCTACCAAGGACGAGCCGACAGTCTCTGCTACAACATTTGCGCCGCCGCCTGCTGAGCCTTCGGCTCCCGAGCCCGTGAAGTCGGAAGCTCCTCAGCCAGCTCAACCAGTACCTCGCCGCCCTTCACTTCCAGGCCAATACGTCACAGAGGACCCTACTCATGAGATGATCCCCACGCCCTTGTCACCTCCGGTGCATGTCAATGAGCCCGAAGGCTCGCCCGTTTCTGACAATGCGCCAAAGCTGGCAGAACCTTCAGCGGGCGGGTCAACCCCCGACTCTAAGCAGCTTCGAGCTAGTGCAGATGCCAAGTCTCTGCCTCCTCTGCGCACACCTAGTCCTCATGAGCCTCGGACGGTACCTCCCCCTGCTGAGGAACATGCTGCAGCTGCGGAGGCCCTGATGGACTCACCGGAGAAGCCCCAACCAGAAATCACACCGACTGAGCCTCTCCAGCCCAAGTCGGCCACAAATTACACCCCTTCCGATTATGAGGCTCAACCTCTGTCCAGGCAGTTCACTCAGGACACGACCACTTCATCTCCAGTGAAGGAGAGCGATGTTTTGAGCGAGGAGATCATGCGTACGCTTACGCCGGGCGGCTTAACTTCCCCCAGCGAGAACCCCGACAACAAGCGGAAGTCATCATTGAAGACTGGTCGCGAGAGCACGTATACCCTAAGTGGCTACGATGACTACTGGGCGGATTCTGCTGATAAGGGCAAGTCTGATGCTCCTGGTCGGCTCGAAGACGTACCCGAGGTTCCACCTGTTCCTGCGTCTGCGGGAGGTCCTGCCCAGCCGGGGACGGCTCCTGAGCCTGCTGTGACCAGCTCTGAGCCGATTGTGAGCCCAAGCTCTGAGAGTCAGGCAAGCCTACGTCGTCGGTTCTCGTGGGAGGCTGCCGAGGAGAGCCAACCTGCTGAACCAGCTGCTCCCGTTGCTGCGGCAGCAGCGGCCCAACAGCCTGCTCATCCAGCTACAGCTCCAGCTCCTGAAACGTCCAAGACCGAGGAGTCTGAGCGAAAAGGCATCCCAGGAGCATCCTCGCCGGCGTCGCCGACCATCAACATTGTTTCGGAGACCCCATCAATCTCACACCAAGTTTCGCAAGCTAGTTCGAAGCCCGCGACCCAACCAACACCAGAGCCTCCTTCTCCTGTATCTGAGCTAAGTGATCGGGACGCTACTCCCTTGGCCCAGCCGATGGTTTCGCCAGACAACGACACTGGCCTCCCAATGGCCTCGCCGTTGTCCTCAAACCCTGTCTCCTCCCAAAATGAGGTCCGATCCCCAAAGATCGCGAGTCCAACGCCTATGAGTCCCGGGAAGTCCATCGTGACTTTCCGCGAGATCATGGATATGCCAACGCCAAAGGACCGCATCGCCAAATACAAAGAAACGCAGGGCTTGTTTGCCAGCCAGGACTCCGGCCTTGAAAACTGGATCACAACCATGAAGGATGAGTATCCCGAGCACGCAAGGGCCAACAGCTCGTTCTCTGGCACCCCAGCACCTGTACCTCCATCATCAGCAGGTGGTGCTCCTGGCCCAGGCCAACAAGCGCCATCGGATCAGCCTTACTACCAGCAGTATCTCCAAGCCAATGCCAACGCCCCCAACGCGTCGAATTCCGGATCAGCCCGCTCGCGCATTGTCGGCTACTCATCCCAGGCTCAGGCCGCCGCCGGCAGCGCCTTTGGAGATGGAGGGAAGCAGATCGGCACAAAGGGCAAGGAGTTCATGCATTCTGCGGGAAAGATGGGCAAGGGACTTTTCAGCAAGGGCAAAAGCAAGTTGCAGCAGGCTCGAGAGGCCCGCGAGGCTCGAGGGGAAAAGGTATTTCACTGATGCTTCTTTCTTCTTCACACACTTCAAGTTCGAGTTCGAACGCTTCGTATCGTATACGTATTGGACATTACATCGGTGATTCTGGTGGGCCGGTTGCTTTCTCGTTTGGCCTAATGATCGGATGCGGTGTACGAGATAGGAATTACATGACACATTTCCCCTTTACCTACCTACTTACATACCTACCAACCTACCCTCCTGTGTGAAGAGCAGTGTTAATGATTTGCGTTTCTTAGGGCGAGACTTCCCCACCACCGACCGACCGCAAGCCCCAGGGCCCCGAAAGGCCGGACCGGCGAATGTCTTGGGCCTTGAGTCTCGGGCAGAAATCCCGCGAAAACGGGCCCGCACCGCCTGGAGCCAACGCCGAATACAGCGGCGGCCACGGCCACGAACGGCACGATTCGAGTCTATCGGGGCTCTCTGCGGAGCCCCCGAGGCTGGCGGAGCCCGCGCGCATGTCTCCGTTGATACCTGACCCTTCGCCGACCAAAGGCGGGCAGGGCGTGTTCTGGCAGGATGGGGATGGCGATGGCGATACGAAGTTCAAATCTCGCGATGTTGATCGAGAGCCCGCGACGGGTAGCGCGGATGACCAGGGGGCGCAGGCGGTCCAGCAGCAGAACCAGGGCCTGGTCCAGGCGCAGCAGCAACAGGGTCAGCGGATTGAGCCGCCCCCAAATGAGGACTCGGATTGGGTCGTCGTGCCCCGCCAGTCGGCCGATCACCACGACACGGTCGCTACCGGTCAAAACGCGCATCATCCTCAATTGCCAGCTGGTAAGGCTGTCGTCGCAGAGGACAGCGGCGTCGCCATGGCCTCGCAATCACCTGACATGAGGCCCGATGCCCAGCGCCATCCCTCCTTCAAGGGGCTACCGCCGATTAGGCGCAATTCGAGCTTTGGCCTCTCTGCCTTTGACACACAGGAAGCTGGACGCGTGTCGCCCGTCGAGGATGATGACGTCCGGGCTCAGCATGGAAACGACGCTTCGGCTGTGCAACAGCACAATTCCAATGCCTACGCCAACGGCACGTTGCCACCTCATGACAACGCGACAAATCGATCCGCGGGCGTCGACAGCAATGCCACGCTCATTGGCCAAGACAGCACTGCTCGTACCGGACGTAGCTCCATGTCGCTAAGCAAGGAGCCTATGCGCTTCTATCAGCCGCCTCATCAGCAACAGCAGCAGCAGCAACAGCTGCACCAATTACAGGTTGACCCTCAGTTTCAAAGCCCTCAGCAGCAGGGTTTACCCGGCCAGCCCAACGTAACCAACCCTATTCAAAGAACGCCGCCGCCTGGGTGGCAGGTGGAGGAAAGCCATCTCGCTGCACCGCTACACGTCGCTAGGAGACGTGCGGGCACAGATAGTTCTCAACAGCAACCCGCATATGGCCTTGACAAGGAGACTGGTGGCACCATGTCGCCCACGTCTCCGGGTGCAGGCACCGGCTCAGGTACCAACTTTGGGTCGTACCAGGCTCCACTACCTCAGCCTCCGAGACAGAGGACTTCCGATGTCCCGCCGTCATCTGCTCGTCGCTATCCCGATCTCTTCAGGCCGGCGAGTCAAACGCCTCCGCAACGTGCTCGTGCTGGATCTGGTGGGCAGCCCATGGCCGGCTATCAACAATATCAGCCCCACGCCCATCCAGAGGGCCAACCACAAGTCGACAAGGCGGAAGAAGCCGGATATATCGTCAGTGAGGAGCACGACGAAGGGACCAAGAGAAAGGCTTCTGATATATTCAAAGGGATCGGTGGACGGTTCAAGAAGAACAACTCAGACGAAGCCCGTAACTCAGCCAGTCAACCCGGCTATGGGTTCGAACGGGCCGACACCATGAACAGCATGACCAGCACCGGCCAGACATCGCAAAAGAAGAAGCGGGCGAGCTTCATTCCAGGCGCCCTTCGCTCCCGCTCCTCGATGGACGTTGTTCCGCCACCCCAGATTCATGATCCCAACCGACCCATGACTCAGGAAAGCGCATATGGTCCCGAGCGCTCACAAACGCCCCAGTCTGAGAAGAGACGGTCTCTGCTCGGCGGAAAGTTGTCAGCTGCTCAGCAAAAGTTTCTGCCCGGGGGTCTTCCAGGCTCGCACAAGGGTTCATCAACTTCTAACCTGGCAAACGATACTAGCAGCGTCGGCGGCGCAGACAGCGTCAACGGCAGCATGGGTCCTCCCAAGAAGCGCTTCTCTGGCTTCACAGACAAGGCGGCCACTTTTGCTGGACGCTTCCGCAACAGTGGGGACAATCAGCAACACGGCGACATGCCCCAAGATCCAGCTGCCATGCAGAGCCAGTCTTCTCTGCCACCTCCACCTCCACCGAAAACCAGAGGCCGTAGTGCTAGTGCTGCTTCGGCTGGTTCTTACGGCATGGCTCCTCCTCCTGCACCAGCTGTGGACGGCGATGAACGTCGTGGGCGTCGCGGTTCTTTCCAGGGTATGGTGTCAAATATCATGGGGCGTTCGTCCTCTAAGACACGTCAGCCTGAAGGCCAAGAACAACCGCCACGAGAGTTCATCCACTATCACCCTGGCGCTGCCAGTCAGCAGCAATACGGTGGCCAAGGCCCTTACCCTCCTATTCAAGGACAAGCTGTTCCACCTGGCCAGTACAATCAGCCGCCTCCACAAGTTGAGCAAGGCAGAGGATCATTGGATGCTGGTCAGCGTGCATCCCGACACTTGTCAGGTCAGTTCATGCAGCCGACACGGCCGTCCCCTCTCGCACAGGAATCATCAGCTGCTACGCCTCAGTCGCCTGTCCAGCATGAGGAGCAGCGGGTCGTGAGCCCCCCTCCGCCGAGCAATCATTCCGAACATGCCAACTCCCCGATCGCCACAAGCGAGGGAAGAAGGAGTCCTATGCCGTTCACGGTAGCTCGCAAGCCGACGAAGTCCGAGCGGGAGCGTCATGCTGCAGGAGCGACAGCGGCAGTACCACAGTCTCACGCTCAATCCCAGGAATCTGTTTCTTCTCCGACTTACTCAACTGCTACCGAGCAGCCTGCCCAGTCAGTTCACAGCGACCACCCAGTCGAGCAGAAGGTCGAGGAGCCATCCCGCTCCTCGACTCCCCGCAACGACCCTCCCCTATCCCCCGTCAAGCGTCAGCCCACACCCCATGCTTCTGCTCTCTTTTCCTCACTGGCCGCCTCTGAGGAGCCACGTCCCCCGGTGCCCACTACCCCCCAGCAGCAAGAGCCTGCTCAAACCCCCGCGTTCCCTCACCAAGAGATTCGCTCCGCTGGTCCCTCGGAACATGTGAGAACCGAATCTGCCGCCTCTTCCCGCGCCATGCAATCTGCTACTAGCTTTGCACCCTCCCGCGAGCAGACGCCTGTTCAGCCTGCTGGACCCCAAGGTCCGCCGTCTGCCACGCCGTCTACTAATCGTTTCAGCGGATCTCACCATAGCTCACCCGCCCAAAGTAGACAGGCTGAAGGGCGCTTCTCTCCACCCCAACCTCCCCAGAATGCCCAATTCCAGGGTTCGCAGCAGCTCCCGCCGCAGTTCATGCAACAGCGCCCTTCTTCCGCCTCGTCTACGCCACAGGGATTCCAGCAGCAGCAGCCAGGATTCCAGCCTGGACCACCTCAGGGCCATCCGCAAGGTCAACAACACCCACAGGGCTTCCAACAAGGTTTCCATCAACAGCAGGGTCCACACCTGCAAGGTCCCCCTCAAGGCCAACCTATTCAGCCTCAGCCTGAGGGTCAAAAGTCTGGGCTGAAGGGGCTTAAGAACCGCTTTTCGACTCAAATGGCAAAGATCCAGGCTCAGCCTCAGGCGCATGATAAGCCTCAGGAATACCAGCAGGTCCAGAATGCACAGCAAGGCCAGCACCCTCAGAAGGAAAGCTGGAAGGACCGCCTCGCCAACATGGCTCCCGCCAATCAGGTGAAACACCAGGAGCCACAACAGCAGCAGCAGCAGCAGGTCCACGGTCAGGCTCAGCACGGAAACTGGAAAGATCGTTTGGCGAACATGGCCCCTTCGAGTCAGGTTAAACAACAGCACCCGCAGCCTCAACATTATGCTCAGCAGCAACCGCAACAGCAGGCCCTACAGCCAGGTCAGCCCCAGCCATACAGCCAAGCCGGTGGACCAGTCCCCGGCGCTCAGATGCCCCAACCCCAGCCAGGCCAGCAGCCTCAGATCCCTCCCCAACCTCAGTCTTCTCAAGTCTTGCAAGGTCCTCAGGCTCCTCATTTGCAGGCACAGAGACCTCAGCAGGTGCCTCAGCATACACCTCAAGGCCCTCCAGTTCAGCCACCCCAGCCCTCGCCGGCCAAGCCCGAAAAGAGCAGCTGGAGGTCCCGTGTCTCTGGTCTCGGTGCCATTGGTTCACAAAGTAGCCAGGAGTCGCAGGACAAGCCTGAGAAGGGAGACAAGCCATCCGCCGGAGATAAGCTTTTCGGGGCCTTTAAGCGTGTCTCCAAACCTGCTGAACATCGTCCCACGCCTCCGCCCAAGAATGGCCAGCAGCCTCAGGGCCAATGGAGGCCTAGTCCCGTCCAGCAGGTTCCATTCGGAGCACCTCCACCGCAGCAACCGCAGAGCCGCGCCCATCCCTTCAACCCCAATGACGCCTTCAGCCAATACGCTCAGCAAGCGCAAACACGTCCGCAACAGCATCAACAGATGCCCCCTGGTCAAGGGTTCCAGCAGTACCCGCCTCACCAGCAACCGCAGCAATGGCAGGGTCCACAACACCCTGGTCGCCCTGGGCACCCTCAGCAGCAGTGGTCTTACGGGCAGCAGATGGCTATGCATCACCAACACCCAGGTGTTCCTCCGCCAGAGCCGCAATATGATCAGGTTCCTATCCCCAAGGGGTACGGACAAGTTCAGGGTGAGTACAATGTCGGGCAGCGCATGCCACAGGGTCAGCCGATGCATCATGAACAAGCGCACCCCCCGCGGATGCAGCAGTACTATCAGGGCCAGTACCCGCCCCAGCAACAGCAGCACATGCAGATGCAGCAGCCAGGTTACCATCAGGATGGTCACATGTCGCCGCCTTCTCAACAGCAAGGTCAGCACGTTCCTTCTGGGGACCTACAGAACCCACAGCAGCATCAGTCTCAGCAGTATGTTCCAGGACGTGATAGCCCTGCTTCGCCTCCCGAGCAGGGTGGCTTTAATTTGCCTATCCAGGGCAACATCACTCCTGGAGAGCCCAATCCCCCGCAAATTCCTGTCCAGGGCACCCAGCAACAGCAGTACGAGCAAATCGCCCAGCAAGCTGGTCTGCAGCGCCCTCCTGCTGTCCGCGGGGATACGATCGCCTCCGATACTGGTCGCAGCATCGAGTCCGGTGTGATGGGCGGCACGGGCCAGCGTGTCTTGCCTCCGGGCGCGCCACAACACGGTCACCACCTGCAGCCTCAGCCCAGCACCACGAGCATGAATGGCCAGAGTCAGGACCTCTCCGGGTCTGCTAGCCAAGTCTCCCTCAACGCCGCTGGTGCTCAGCCTAAGGAGGTTTCCAGGCCCTCCTCGCTCAGTCCTGACGTCGTTGTGGAAGAGTCTAAGAATAACCTCAATATCGATGTTGAAAAGTCAAAACAAGATATCGACAGCGAGAATATTTACGATGCCACTCCGCGACTAAAGCAAGAAACAACAGGCAACTCGCAGGGTGTGTCCGACCAGTCCTCCAAGCAGCCGACCCCTGAAGGCAACGCCAAGGTAGCCCCGGTGGTTGCCGCCGAGCCCACCGTTGTTGTGCCTGTACCTGCCGACAAGAGCTCTGTTCCTCCGCGCGAGAACGAAACGTCGCCTCCCATGGAACTCGAAGACACAGCCGATGCGCGCATGCGCACCCTCAGGATCGGGAGCCAGGAAGAAAAGATCTTTTACGACCCCGAGGGTGACGTGCCAAAGATGAGTGCCACGAGCTATCCAGGGCAGGAGTGGAATCCCTACGGGGAGCCCGAGTTTGCGGATTGGAGGGACGATTGAGCGCTCTACGTGAACGTCTAGAGGTTAATCCTGACAGCTCAACACCTTGTCTAACTCTGCACCTCTTTTTGCCTCAAGCCTGTCTTTGGGATCTTTCGTATCTGCGGTCGAGTTATTTGCTTTCGTAGGATATCCTGTTCAAGTAATCACATGTTTCTTTTTCTTTCCAATGGGCCCACCGTGGCCCAGATACATATATCCCTACCTCGGTAGATTGCAAAATGTCTTAGAATACACATAACGGCCTTTCAATTCGCTTCTCAGCGCCCTTCGCCAGTGACTCCCTACGTCTTAGCTCTCACTCGAGCTCACAAAGTCCAGCAGTTGATACAACAAGCTGTTGTCGACTCGACATCCCTCGCCCTGTCTTGAGCAGCCAAAGAAGCCAGGCTCCAGCCACTGCTTGATATCTGCGGCGTCCATACCTTTGTAGTTCTGCTGCTCGATGATGACAAACGCTTCCCGGCAGATGGTCGTAGACATCCCCTTGGGCGGTGGTGGAAGAAGCGCATACAGACGATCCTCGCCGTCCTCGATGTACATGCACGCAGGCTCCGCGGCGGCAGGGCCGTTGACTGTGATGCCGTGCAGCCGCTCCACCTCGCCTTCGAGCTCATCAATGCGTCTCTGGGCCTGACGGAGCTGCGACTCCAGCTCTGCTACTCTATCCTTGACCCTTTGGCGGTGGCGGCGTTGGTTCTGGCGCTTGCGGATGGTTTGGTGGTCTGGTGGCTTGGTGGAGGACCACTTTAGCATCATGATGGCTGCTTTAGGTAAGTTTTTGGTGACAAGTCGATGGATTCTTGATTTGGAGTCGCGAGCGTGATGTTGATTATGAAGCAGTTTGGAGTTATGAGGGTGACGAGGACTACGGGCTTCCCACTCGGATGGGGTTGATGAAATAGGAAAGAAATCGGTGACAGTCCAACCCCACCTCCCAACTCAGCTCGTCACTTACACCGTCAGACCTCAGCATCATTATGTGTATAAAGCACACTCATCTGCCAGAGCAAGAATGATGGCCTGCACTTACAAAAGATTCCCAGTTCCACTTCGCTCTCCTTTCAAGCCAGTTCCATAACAATCATGGATTCTTCCGAAGAGGTCTACTCCAAGGTCACCGCCCACTACTCCGCCCAAGCCTCGGGAACTTCTGCGCCCTACGCGACCTCCGTAGCTAAGTCTTTCGGCTACACGGAGGAAGAGCTCAGCTCGGCCCCCGATGGCTCCAATCTGGGTCTCTCCTGTGGCAACCCGCTCGCCATCGCCTCCCTCCGCCAAGGGGAGACAGTCATCGACCTGGGCTGCGGAACGGGATTTGATGTCTTCCAGGCTGCAGACCGTCTCGGTCCTTCAGGACGGGCTCTTGGGGTCGACATGAATGGGAAGATGCTCGCGAAGGCGAACGACATCAAGGGGAAGACTGGAATAGCAAATGTTGAGTTTGTCGAGGCCAGGATCACCGACATGCACATGCTGCAGGATGGCACGGCAGATGTCATACTCTCCAACTGCGTCATCAACCTCGTTCCTCACGCTGAAAAGCACTTGGTCTTCCGCGAGGCTTACCGTCTCCTGAAGCCGGGCGGTCGGCTGGCAGTGTCGGACATTCTGGCCAGGAAGGAGTTGCCAGAGAAGTTAAGGAACGACATGGCCATGTACGTGGGGTGTGTGGCCGGTGCGAGCATGGTGGAGGAGTACGAGGGGTGGATGAAGGAGGCGGGGTTTGGCAGCGTGGTCATCAAAGATGCGGGAGGGGATATGAACGTCTACCTGGACACTCAGGATGATGGCTCGAGAAAGGAGAGGTGCTGCGGCGCTCGCAATGGTGAAGATACGGAATACATGAGTCCGGAAGTGAACGATCTCAACGAATGGGCAGGTGAGGTGTTCTTAGAGTGTGCATTTGTGAGACGCTGGCTAACATTGAGGTAGGATCATTCAAGATCTATGCTGTCAAGCCGTGAGCTGAAGCAAGGGAGAGCCACCGTCGAAGTGCGGTGCCGAAGGATTGTAGACAACTCATTGAGCGCTTGGACCTTGAGATGTAACCCCGCGCGAACGAACATCAGTAAATCGCTTGCATTCGCACTGGTACTGTACTACAGACCATTGACAGCCAATAAATGCATCTACGTCGGAAATGTGGTACTATTTGATCATAGTTCATTGAGGGGTAATTGACACGAAAACGCCACCGGTAACAGTAGTCGTTCTTCCGCCGGGTAGGCAAGATCGCCATGCGGCGCTCGTACCTGAAAATTGATAGCAGCCGGATACGAGCACCACGTTCAATCCATCAGGCACAAGCACAGGCACAGGCACAGGCACAGACAGCGGCACAGATAGCGGCAGATAGCGTACCTGCATCCCCCCCGGCGGAAGGAGTCAGAGCTACGGGCTGGATCGACGTGCCGAATGCGACTCTCAATCTCGCGTCGAATCCGTCGAATCCATCAGATCGCGCCGCTCCAGTTTGCTGAGGTGGACAGCACGGAAAAGACAGAGTCCGATAATGGGGGACTGCGGATGACGATTCTTCAGGGGAGCAGCCGCTGAGCACAACCGGAATGCAGAGTGCTGACCTCATCGCTCTCGGGCCTCATTGGCGGGATGGCCGGCGAGTGGACCGCCCCTTCCGGATTTGCACAGCCTTAACGCGAGTCGGGCGCCAGACGCTCCGGGGCCAAGCACCAGCTGAGGGGACGCTGCAGTGCGAGCGACAGGGAAGGAGGCTTGGAAAGCAAGGTTCGAGGCTGGCGGGATGAACCAGTCGACTGCTCTAGTCCTTAGTCTAGGCCTGTCTGTTCCTGGCCTCCATCGCTCTCGCTGCGCTGTTTCCCCAAGTTCTCGTCGTCATTGCCCTCGCCGTCGCCTTCTCGTCGCTCCGGGTCGACAGCTTCTTGATCTTGTGACAATGCCGATGTGATTGGCGACTTGCCTTCGCTCTGCTCTCGCCCCATTAACTTGGGTCGCGCTTACCATCAATCGCACAACCCCGACCGGTTGCTTCGCTCCTTCCCTCGACACGTCCAGGCCTAGATATCGTCTAGCCTCGACTCGCCTACCTACCTCAGGTACCCGAACTACTCTTCTCATCTTCGAAACAAAGAAGCTTGATCTCGCCAATCGCCTGCCCCGATTCTCCGACGCGAGCAGCGTCCCGACCTCGAACCCGCAGACCCCGTCGACCGATCCAAACAGCACAATCATCTTCCATCGTCACCATCGTCAATCCCCATCGGCCTCAACATTCCTCGAAGGAAAGGCGGGCGTTGCATAGCCTCGCCTAGCCATGGACTCGTATGTTCTACACCCGTCTCTTCTGTTTCGCCTCGTCTTGTCTCGCCGGGCTGCGGCGCTGTCTCACATTGAGGACTGTCGCAGCTGCCGTCGCACTGCAGCCTTTTCTTCTCGTCCCCAACCGATGACGCCACAGCATGTCTCACCCGTGCTTCCGTTCTCGTGCACCCGATCCCAGTTTTTTCTATTGCCCGAACCTTGTCGTCGTTGCTCCTCGTGACGAGTGCGGCTGTCCTCATGAGCGTGTCTGATGGTCAATGGCCGTTGCTAACCTGCTGTCCAGCTTCATACATGTCGCTGGCTGGTCTCAACCACCGCCCACTCGTCCATACAGCGGCCACTTTCGATCGCTGTCCTCCGTCGCCGTCACATCAGCTGGAGCCTCCTCACAACCCGCGGGAGGTGCCCTCGACGTCCCCCGTCCCAGAGTCCCGACGAAAGCACCTTCGACGTCTGCGTTGCGAAGCTCAAGCAGTTTCTTCTCTGACGACATGAGCACGATTCCCGATCCTCGAAGCCGCGCCATGACGCCTCAGCCAGAGGGGCCGATTACGCCCAGTCGCGAACCCGACATCAACGAAGAGGTAACCACTCTGAGCACCAAGCTCATCAACGCCATCAACCATCAGACACATCTTGACGACACATTATCGGCAACGCGTCACGAGCTGCAGGAGGCAAACGATCGCATCAAGAAGTTGGAAGCCCAGAATGCTTCGCAGCGCGAGATGTTGTCCGGCGATATCTGGGTTCGGAAAAGCACCGTTGAAAGCGACAAGCTGGCGTGGCAGGTCAAGATCGCCGACGAAAAGGCAAAGCGCGTAGAGACGGAAAAGGCCAAAAAGAAAATAGAGCAAGAACTAGAGAATCTGACGGCGGCTTTGTTCGAGGAAGCCAACAAGATGGTCATTCGAGCAAAAGAGGAGGCACAGGTTGAACACGATGCATTGCAACGGAAAAACGATCAACTCAAGGCGCAGCTCGCCGACAACGAAGGGCTGCTCAAGTCACAGCAAGAGCAGCTCACCGAGCTCAAGCACGTCATGGAGTCAATGTCGTCGGATCGAGGCGACGACCACACCACCACCAACCCCACAGCGCCCTCGTCCCCGGGGATGGCTAGGTTCGACCTGCGCGACGAAGACCGCTTTGTCGACGCTGTTTCCTCGCCCAATATCGAAACTGTAGCGCCTGCGCACCCAACGAGCTTCAACCATCTGCTCCAGCCCGTCCTGCGCACCGACATTTCGACATACGACGACTTTGTCAACCTTGCTAGGCTGTCGCGGCAGCGACAGGGAAGCAGAGTTTCATCGGGGTCCTTAGGCGGCCTCGGACTACCCTCGTTGGGCTTGGGAGGCAACCCCGCGAGCGCTCATCCGTCTAATGGCTCGGCTAGCTCTCTGAACACGTCACACACAGTCACTAGCAGTGCACCTCAGTCGCCCAACACACCAGCTTCAACATTCAGCGCCAGTTCGCCTACGCCTGCGGCGCTTACCAATCTACGGGACACCAAGTTCTACAAGCGCGTGCTCGCTGAGGACATCGACCCAACGCTGCGCCTGGACGCGGCTCCCGGACTATCGTGGCTTGCACGCCGATCAGTGATCAGCGCCATGACGGATGGCTCGCTTGTTGTCGACCCGGTCACGACACATGCTGGCAACTCATTCATCATGAGCATCGCCAAACCGCAGTTCAACCCCTGCTCGCTATGTGGTGAATCAAGGAAAGAAGCTCAGTATCTCCGCAACCATCGCTTCCGGACGAGCGAGCAAGAGTCAGCTCAGCGATACCCTCTTTGCCCGTATTGCCTTTTACGGGTGCGCTCCACGTGCGACTTTTTGAGCTTTTTGCGGATGGTCAAGGATGGCCACTGGCGGGCGGATGACGACGACCAAGAGAAGGCTGCTTGGGAGGAAAGTGTCCGGCTACGAGAACAGATGTTCTGGGCTCGTATCGGCGGGGGTGTTGTCCCTTGCGGTCAAAGTCCACTACCTTTGGATGCTGAGAAAAGTCCTAGACCGAGCACGAGCCAAGAGCAGGTCAAATCAGAGGACATTCCTGAGCACCCAGCAGAGGATGCTGAGAAAAGCGCAGCGTCACCGCCTGCACCCACTGTCGAAGAAAGCAAGTCGCCTGCAACAGTCACCCTCGAGGCGCCTTCTACACCACCATTGCAGACCGATAGCGCCGCCTCGGACCGCAACTCGACGCAATCTCTCGGCGCAAAGAGCGACGATGCGGTGTCAGTGCGATCACAACGCCTGTCCATCACTATTCCGAACAACGAGTGAAGCGCTTCCATCAACGACATATTTAAACATGGGTTATAATGTATATTCTGTAAACTAATACTGGGTTTCGACATTTGCGGGCGTTGCAATCATTTCGACGGCATGAGACGATTGGAATTGATGATGACGGGCGTTCGGGTTGGGGTTACATGATGACTCGATACAGATCATGATGCATCAAACGGCGGGTGGGACTTAATAGACAATGATACCAGAGTATTATCAGCCCGTGTGTTTTTTAAATTCCATGTGACTGTACCATATCAGCTTGTTGGGTCAATGTTGACACTTGTGATGGCATGTCTCAGCGCGCGGTGCAAGTGTCTCATGGATCAAATCCCAAATCTACACTATAGCCTGCATCGGGTTTAGCGCGGAATCTATTGCAAATAGTGGGGTGCCAGACATGATGACACCACTGGAAAGATTCTAATAGCCGAGGCACCTTCAATACTCAACAGCAATTGATCGAAGCGGAGCAACGACAATGGCGCCGGAGCAGGTGGGACTAAAGGTTGCCTTCTACCTCTATCCGTGCATATTGGTTGTCACGTTGCTTGGGAGCCAGACTTTTACTTTTTGGTGTGATCGGAGACGCGTCAAGGCCGGAGACGCGGCGTCGAAAACCGAACCCAAGGATGACGCCAAGAACATCTCGAGGAGATGGAACGCGCCCGTGCGATGGCTGCAGCTGATTCTGTGCATCTTGCTCGTCGCGAGCATTGCGGTCACGATCAGAGAAGCGGTGGACGACCAACGAGTTGGCGATGGTTCCGTTGAGTTTCCATTCAGTGCCTACCTGGTATGAGCCCCTTCCCATCGAATCTCATCGCCAATTGCTGAACTGGAACTAGTCCTCGTACGTCGGAGTCACGCTGTACTACCTAGCCGGCTTGCTTCCCGACCCTGAAGGACCGTGGTCGCCTCTCGTCGCTCACGGCAACGCATGGATGAGCGGCGCTTTGCTCGAGATTGTCATCGCTGCCGTCTTCGCTTCCACAGTAGACGAGTTGCGAACCTCGTCCCAGTTTATCGAGACACTCAACGTCCTCGCGCTGATCAGGATCGTGACTCTGGGGCTCATGGCTGCCTGCCTGCTTGTGAGGGAGTATAAGCTCAGACCTGTTGTTCCCAAGTCTGTACCCGAAGAGCGGCAGTCGCTTCTCGAGAACGGCAATGGTACCGTAGAGAGCTACGGGAGCGTGCATCCCGGTGAGAAAAAGAGGAAGACTCAGGTCGCAGGCACCGGCTGGCTGGAGTATTTTGCAGGATTCCGCGTCCTCTTTCCTTACTTATGGTACTTGCCCTAATGACGCCCCGTGTCTTTCGTCCGTCAATGATGATTTCTCAACTAGGCCGAAGGACTCTCTACTTTACCAGGCCATAGTGGTGATCTGCCTCGTGCTTCTTGTGGCCCAGCGAATGGTCAATATCTTCGCCCCCATTCAGCTAGGCTACCTCGTCGACGCCCTCGGCAAAGGCCGTATTCCCTACCGCGAGATCATTCTTTACGTAGTCTACCGCGCCCTCCAAGGAAACCAAGGAGTCATCGGCGCCGCACGCTCGGTGCTCTGGATCCCCGTCTCGCAATCACTCTATCGACGTCTCAGCACAGCGGCCTTTGAGCACGTTCTGCGCCTGAGCCTGGAGTTCCACCTCAACAAGAAGATCGGCGAGGTAACGAGCGCACTGAGCCGGGGAGCGAGCATAAACTCCTTCCTGGAGAGCTTCTGCTTCCAGGTCTTCCCCATGGTGTTCGACATCTTCGCGGCGGGCGTCGTCTTCTTCGTCAAGTACGACGCCTTCTACACCATCATCGTCTTCTTCATCATGTGGTCGTACGTCTTCCTGACCATCTACGTCGCCAAATACCGCGGGCGGCAGCGCAGGGACATGGCCACCAAGGCGCGCGAGATGGAGGCCGTCCGCACGGATGCCATAATGGCCTACGAGACGGTCCAGCACAACTGCGCCGTCACCCGCGAGACGGGGCGCTTCGGCGAGCACGTCAGCTTCTACCAGGGCGCGGAGAGGCTGGTGCAGTGGAGTCTGAACGGGCTGAACCTCACGCAGAGCTCCATCTTCACCCTGGGGACTGCTCTGCTGATTGCGGTTTCCGCGTACAAGATTTCGAAGGGACAGCAGACGGTCGGCGAGTTCGTCAGCTTGATCAACTACTTTGTGCAGCTGCAGGGGCCTCTGAACTTCTTCGGGACGTACTTCAACATGTTGCAGACGAACCTGATTGAGGCGGAGCGCTTGCTTGATCTAGTAAGTCTGAGGCGTTTCTATCACGAGGTTGACGTGACTGACAGGACCAGTTCAACGAGCACCCAGGGGTCGTCGAGAAACCGGACGCCATCTCGATCCCTTCGCCTCGCGGCGGCGTCTCCTTTAACAACGTAACTTTCTCCTACCGCACTACCACCACCGCACCCGTTCTGCAGGGCATATCGTTCAACGTCCCGCCAGGCACCAAGACCGCCCTTGTCGGCGAGTCTGGCTCCGGAAAGTCCACCTGCCTGCGCCTACTGTACCGCTTCTACGACACCTCGTCCGGATCCATCACCATTGACGACCACGACGTCAAGGATCTGAAGCTTGATAGTCTGAGGGAGAACATCGGCGTGGTGCCGCAGGACACGGTTCTTTTCAACGCAAGCATCATGTACAACCTGAAATATGCGAAGCCCGACGCCAGCGACCAAGACGTGAGGGCGGCGTGCATGGCGGCGAACATCCACGACAGGATCACCGAGTTCCCCGACGGGTACGACACGAAGGTCGGCGAGAGAGGTCTGAAGCTGTCAGGCGGCGAAAGACAGAGAGTGAGTGTTACTGAGCCGTAGGCCAGGAGACTTATGCTGACTATGCAGGTTGCGATCGCAAGAGCCATTCTGAAGGACTCCAGAATCTTGCTGCTCGATGAGGCTACGGCATCATTGGACTCACATACCGAGCGACAGATCCAGGATGCGCTGGAGCGAGTCACAGCTGGGCGAACGACAATCACCATTGCGTAGGTACAAGCTCCTCGATGCGATATTCCTTCTAACAAGGCACTTCTAGGCACCGTCTGTCCACGATCACCACCTCGGACCAGATCGTCGTCCTCCACAAGGGCTGCGTGGTGGAGCGAGGCT
The DNA here is from genome assembly GCA_037042185.1 of Sordariomycetes sp. S80-01Y. Lineage (NCBI taxonomy): Eukaryota > Fungi > Ascomycota > Sordariomycetes > Sordariomycetes sp. S80-01Y. The sequence goes on along the minus strand of JAXQJY010000027.1, from coordinate 923,958 downwards.
CCCACGAGGAGTTGCTGGCGCTCAAGGGTCGCTACCGTGCTATGTGGGAAAAGCAGACGATTACGGAGAATAGAGGGGAGAAAAAGGAGATGGGAGCAGACGCGTCGGACTCTAGCCAAGCGTGATAAGGCCGATGCTATGATCAAGGATCAGTCGTATGACCCCGCATCCAACGGTCCACTGGCAAGCAAAAGTAATCTATCCAACAAACCTTCCAATCGGAACTTCTAGGTGGAACTTGCGCTTCTCTAACTCTCTCAACCAACCTCGATGGCGACCGGAACGCATGTGAGCAGGATGCAGGCCCCTACGCTTCCATGGAAACGGGAGCCATCTCAATTACCGGCACAGCTGCCGTCCTTGGCCGACATAGAGAATGCTACGCATGAATTTCCATCCATCTTTGATTCCAGCGTCCGTCGAACGGTCCTAGTTAACGGAGTATTTTTTGTCAAGCATGGCGTCTTCGTCCTCGAGAATGAAGGGCATGCCCTTCTGATGGTAGAGGAGCTTTGCGATGTCCATGCGCCTGTGCTATACGCAATGTATCGAGAAGGTGAGAGGTTGTTCATCGTCATGGAGTATGTTCAAGGACAGCAATTGGACCAGCTTTGGGGCGATTTGTCGGAAGCGCAGAAAATCTCCATCACCAGTCAGCTGCGCGGAGCCATGGACAGCATTCGAAGCTTACCTTCTCCCGGATATTTCGGCGGTACGGTTGGCGGACCAGTGCCTCACCGATTCTTCTTCTCTGCGGACCCGAATCCCAAGCTCACAGGGCCCTTTACAGCAGAAGAAGACTTTTACCGTGCCCTCATCGAGAAATCAAAGACGAACTGGGAATGCCACGATCGAAGAGCCTGGGTAGCCGAATTTTTCGATCGGCACTTTCGTGCAATCTTCAAAAGCCACGGCAGTAGCGTTTACACACATAGTGACTTCCAACGGAAGAATATACTCGTCCAGAGACGGGCTCGGAGCGGGAATGATGACAGCGCGGGGGCGGACTATCAAGTCACGGCGATTCTGGACTGGGAGTCCGCAGGCTGGTATCCAAAGTCTTGGGCTTACTCAATCTGCTTCACTTACTTTGGGTGGTCGGACGATTGGCCAGAAAAGCTTGAGAGAATATTGGATCCCTTTGTCGAGGAGGCAGCGATGATGAAGCTAATGGGGGAAGATTTAGACATGTGAGATGCCGGAGGAGATCTGTATATCGAGGATTTTGACCAACGAGGTAGATTTACAGGCTTGGTCAAGTATACCAAGATTCGGGAATGAGCGGCATATGGTGAGAACATAAGGATCGGTCGGTACTGACAAGCATTGATCAGACTACTTGATTCCTCACCACGCGACGTTGTAAAAGTTGTTCCTTTGCCTCGTCGGTTAGGATACTCCCATGTTATGTCTTCGCATACGCCGCTAACCCAAGTATACTCGCTCTTCTCCTCTAGGAGGTCTTAAGTGGATGAAATCATCAACGCCATGTCTTTGTGGATGTGGAAGGCGGACCCCTTAAGGACGCTCGTAATAGCTCTAGTAAGAAGTAGACGTGACCATTAACGTTTATCGGGTGGGTTCGGGTCCAGTGGCCACTCAATAGCGTTACCGCTCACGTTCACTTAAGACGAGGCTCTGTCAGGGCCGATTTTGGTTAATAGTGTGAGTCTGGCCTTCTGCACTTTCCACTCTCCGTATGTGAGGCGCGATTTTCGTTCTGCCCCCCTGCGCTCTCTGTACTCACATCGCTCTCTGCTCTGCGCATCAACAGCCATGGATCATACATTCTCGACAGGTCTTTCGCCAATGTCTCTAGCCTGCCCCATCTGGGCTGTAGCGTCCTGTGGATAAGTAGCAGATCACCTTCGTTAGGATGGCGCCCCTATAGGGTTGCAAATATAGTATTCCTATACTACAACTGCTAAGGTAAAAGCCCGATAACAGTCGGCCGAGCTTAAACTCCTTTGGAGAACTCCCTACAACGACTGAATCTTACTTGAAATCGATGTGTCGACTCAGCGACAACAGCCACAGTTTACTCTTTTGTAGAAGCCGTCATCGATAAAGGCGTCGTTACAACAGCTGCTGCTGAAGTCACATGAGAGACCACCACAGCAATCGTTGTTGTCATAGCAGCCGACATTGGGTATCGCACAAGTTTGTCGTTCTTCCAAACCCAGCCCCTCCTCTGGCTTTGCTCCCGCGACAGCTAGACCTGAGCCCACAAAAGCCGTCAAGATTATAGTTGAAATCTGCATTTTTCTCGTGTAGGTGGGTTGTGTGATAATAAAAAGAATGTTGTTGGGAGAATAGGATGTGAGAAGCTGGGTTAGCCTGTGTGGTGCAGGGGGACCAAGGACTTTATACCATTGCCGCCTCTAGGCACAAGTAGAGGATGCCTCAAGGGATATCCCCAGCGTCACAGGCATGATGTGAAATTCTGAGGGCCAGGCATCTGAACACGACAGCAGGGAGAAGAGACATACTCGGTTGATGTCTTGGAACCCTAGAGGTAAGATGTGGCTACGGGAAGCCAAATTCTAGCCACTCATTAGATAGGAATCGAGGGTCTTTCTTTACCTTATCCTAATCCGTTACACTTGAGACCTAGCGTCTTCATCTACACTATCTGGCTCTTCTTCCCATTTTTCACCCATGGCCCTTGTAATAGTAAGATTCTCTTGAAGGATGTGAGTCAAAATTTCGGTCTTACGCGGTAACGGGGCGGGCCAGCAGCCGAGACACGGCAAACGTCACCGGCGTCCATTTCGGTGCTAGTTATTGAGCTGAGAATACATTGGATGGTGGGGCTACACTCCATAATGAATTCCTAATGGCACCTTAAGGATTACGCATAAGCCTTGCGGTAACTTTTGTTGGCAGCTCTAGCAGTTGCTTATCGTTGAATCTTTTCTTCCTTGACCCCAAACATGGCCAGGGCGCCCTCCAGTGCCGCAGAAGTGTCATCAGCCCCCGACTCCTTGTCTTTTTGCAGGATTGTCTCACGGCTCCTCAGCAGCTCCCTTGCAACGTCTCGCCACTCCACGTCGGTCTTTTCAAGCTTCAGATCAGACGAAAGAGAGAGGTCGAGCTTTGTTGAGGTAAGCCGGCCATCCCTCTTCTTGAACTGCCCATCCACAATCACCGCGTCGATATCAGAGACGGAAGAGTGCAGGATGATGGCCCCGATGGGATCCTCCTCGGCCGCGCAGATCATGCCAGGGCTCAACGTGTCAAATACAACAATGTCGGCAATCTTGCCCTCCTCGAGCGATCCAAGCTGATCGCCCATCTTGATGGCCCTGGCACCTCTGATGGTCCCCAGCTGGAAGGCCTCCTGGGCGGGCACCTGAATCCGAAGCGGAATCTTTCCCTCCTCAAGGACCACGTCGTTGCGGCGCGCACGTTCAGCCTGCAGCCCCACGCGCATCTGCGCGACGATGCTACCAGTGTTGTTGCTGTGGCAGTCGACGCCGAGGGAGCTGAAGGCCTTGCAGTTTTCCTGGAAGCAGACGGGCCAGCCGTGGCTCATCTGCAGCTCAGTGTCCGGGGTGGATGAAATGGAAGCTCTGGCCTTCTCAATCTTGGAGGCGTCTGAGTCGTTGAGGGGTGTGGCGTGCGAGAAGAGCAGATCCTCCTCGAGAAGGCCGTAGGCCTCCAGCAAGTCAACCGAAGAGTGCCCTATGTTCGACATCAGTCCTAATTCTGCACGCTTCTTAGGGCTCGCTCACCGAAATGGCTCTTGACATAGTGCGTCGTGATGGTCTTGACACCCATGGCGCGTACCTGGTTGAAGATGTTGACGATCACGTCCTTGGGGAGGAAGAAGAAATCGAAGCCAAAGCCCATCGTCACCCTGCCGTCTCCCAGAGACCCCTTCTGACAGAGAGCAGAGAGCTGCTCAAACAGCCATGCAGGGAGCATGTCTTGGTCCATCTCCAGCTTGGGCTTCCAGTTCTTGACACGGCCAATGGGGGTGTAGCAGTAGACCGACCGGATGCCGGACGAAATGGTTGCGGATAGGGCTGCATTGTCTAGACAAGTTATCAGTAAAATTTCCACAGCCACTGTCATTACACTGGAGCTCACTGTGCTCAGGCGAGTAGCTGATGTGGGCGTGGTCGACAAGCGTCGTCGTCCCGGCCTCCAGAGCCTCGAGGCAGCCTCCGAGCTGGCCCCAGAGGACGTCCTCGGGGGTGTATGCATATGACACCATGTTACCTGACACATCAGACAAATACATCAAGTACACTGCTTTGAATGAGCTCACCTGGCGCCATGTATTCCAGCAGAGTGTGGTCGGCGTGCCTGCCCTTGACTTGCGTCTGCCAGACATGGTGGTGCGTGTCGATGAAGCCAGGCGAGACGATCTTGGCAGTACAGTCAACCACCTCGGTCGAAGCAGACGGCGGATCAATGTGAGGTGCAATGCGAGCAATCGCGTTGCCCTCGATGAGCAGGGAGTGATTCTTTAACGGCACGATGTGGTCGTCCCCTGCGCCCTTGGGCACGAGCAGGGTCGCATTCTGCAGCAAGATGGACTGGGTCGGAGCCATAACGTAGGATGAGTCAGAGTAGATGTTTAAATTCGGTTAATGTCGTCGGCGCACTCTGATCAGTCGTCTATGAGTCTGGAGCGGTCATATACCAAGATACCGACAGTTGGACTTTGGTAGTCGCGAAGTGGGATAAAGTAAGACAGACCCTCACGTTGAGCCATTGTGAGCCAGTCTCCGCCCATCCATAGGGCGTTCTGTACTGGTATCGCCGCTAAGCCCGGCCGGTGGACTAGTCCCGTCTCGGCACTGGCTTACAGCGGGGGCTGCTTGGCTTACGGCTTCAGCGCCACTAATCGTCGGCCGTCTCTCTCCATTTCGTAGCATTTCGATCCTCTGGGATGTTCGCGTCTGCTCGCCTCTACGGGCAGAGCCCGAAGGCCGAGCTTACCGCCCTGTGTGCTGCCTTATCTTTGTGGGGTAGGTTTCCACCTCAATATTTCTCATATGACGCTTGGGAAATCAGTCGGCTCTCGCTCGCGTCTGGCCTTAAACTCGAGCAGCCTGTAATATCGCCATTCCGAAATTCAAGCTTAGACGTGCCCACGCTTTCCTCCTCCCTAGTCCAGGAACCTTACATCCCCAAAGCTCCCGCCTCAAAGATAGGAAGTTTGAGTTTAAGTTAGCCCTCGTAAGCTTGAAGGGTTATGAGGAACGCCTTCATCAGCATCAGAAAAGATCCGAATTTGGACATGTCCTTACTACCGCTACGAATGACACATGCACTTGGAGAGGTGTTGCTGTTGTAGTTATGGCGTCTCCTACGGACAAGCAAAGCAAATGAATCAGAAAGCACGCGCATGACTGTGAGAGCTGTTTGCAGGGTATCAAATTTGAGTTCAGAACTCGGAAAGATATAGGCTTAGCTAGGATGTGACCCTGACGGAGAAAACATAGACTATTCTTTGAAATAAGAAGACTCCCCGAACGTCCTTTACTTGACCTACACAACCTCTTCCGCAGCCTTAACGGGCCATACAACAACAGCATCGTCCCTATTCTCCCAGCTATGTACCTTCCCCCTCCACTCACTCACGCACCTCACCTTTCTAGCTTCTGCACTCTTGACACGCATGGCCCATGCATCGGCTGCCCGCGCTCCGGGTTGGCTGAGCCTTAAGGGTAATGTTTGTCGGCCCTGCATCTGGGATGATATAGTCCTGAGAGTGTGCTCACACGATCAAGGACGGTTCCAATCGTATAAGAACTGCCTGGTGCTGCTTCTCTGTTCTCAATTGCGGCTGTATGCTGTTTGTGTGATACCAAGTGCATGGGCTGATGGCGCCGGCCAACAAGCAAAGTTACGAGCAACCAATTTGGTCTACAAGTGGGTCTTGAAATGTGCAGCCACCACCCAAGTTCTCTGCTTTCAAACTTGAAGTAGCGAGTACGCAGGAACGAGCATCAAGTACTCGGGGCGCAAGGTTACATTTTAAACAATTTCTTGAACTCTATTTGCTCCACTTGATTGAAACCTTCTAGTAAGTCCGTTTGGGGAGAATTTGCACCTTGGCGATACGAACTTTGCAGCACTAGCATCAAGGAACTTAGTGTAGGGTAATGATGCTAACGCACATAACTCATTGCCCTTTGTACCTAACAAAGTACCACCTACCTTACTTGAGAAAGGCAGCGTGGAAAGTTGTTAGATATCAAATATAACTGGTGTTGCCCGTCCCTTCTTACGCAGAATTCACTTCTCACGCACTGTCATCTTCCGAATCTATCGTCCTCCCCAGCTCACATCAAACATGTCGCATCTCAAATACTACGCCTACAAAGACTTCGGAGTCAAGCAGAAGAAGGATTTCCACTATAGTCAGGCAGTCCGCGTTGGAGATCGCATCGAGTGCGCAGGCCAAGGTAAGCAGCCACCCCCTCCTCGCTTGTCCTCGAGAGAGATGATGTGCCAGCAACATGCTTAAAGTAGTTGGTCACAGGTGGCTGGGACCCAAAAACGGGCGTTTATGAGAAGGAGATCAATTCCCAGATTGATCTAGCCTTTGCAAATGTTGATCTAGCTCTCAAAGACGCTGGTGGGAAGGGTTGGTCCCAGGTTTTCCGTGTCAACTCATACCACGTGCCTATGAACAATGAGGCCCTGGCCGCAATGGTGCGCAACTTTCGAAAGTATATGCCTGACCGCCAGCCGCTGTGGACCTGTGTGGGTGTTACTCGTTTGGCGGAAGATGATATGCGCGTCGAGATTGAGGTGTCTGCGCACGATCCTGAAGGTGCCAAGACAGCGTAATTGGACATGGCTGATAGGCCAACCGCGGCGGTCAGAATAAAGAATTGCCAGTTTATAGTCTGCGATGGCTGAAGGTCTAGCTTTCTTGTAATGAACACTACGTTCCAATGCCTCTGAGCGTTTCTCATTAGTGAACGGTTGCAGATGGGCACAGCCCACCAACACAAGTAATGACAAACGGGGCCATCCCTGATTAGAATGACACTTGGATTCAAAATCAAGCACATTCAGTTCTCCAGCACAGTGAAATGAGGACAAATGCGTTGAATTCCCCCGGTGGCTCGGCTCCGGTGAGATTGTGATATGTAACTATCCTCCCTTTCCCTCCCCTCTTCTAGAACGCTTCTCCAATTATTATTCAGACACAAAAAGAGCATAAAAACAAGCCTAAGGAACGACTGGCGTAGGGCCATAAAGAAACCTTTGAAACTGGGCCTATAAAGCCGATGACTTTCAGGGACCTCATGGCAATTACCCTGGTAGGCTCTCTATATAGTCACGTGCACCCTCACATAAGACTTGACAGAGGATTCGGGTATGTTGGAATCTTTGAAGATTAATGTGGCTACAATTCAACCCGAGCTACTACACCGCGACCTCGCTATGACCAATCTGCTATTTAAACCCTCACACTCCCTTCACCGAATCTGGTTTTCGTCACTCATAAATATAATTTTACTCAAGGAACATAGAAAAGTGCGAACATAAACTTTACCTGATTCATGATTGTTCAACGCATAGAGTATTTTTGCAAAGCCCGTATATATGTCTCCCGATAGTGAAGCCAACGTAGCATCATTATAAGAGTGACCACCTTCAAAGCCTTCGCGTAGGAATAATGGCTGCCTCCGTGTTGATCACTCGAGGTAGCTCCAGATACACTACAAGTTTGAAACTAATCTTTTAAAGATAGATGATCAAAGCCTCCGATGCCTTGAGGGTTACTTCCAAAGTTCCCTCATTCGCCTCAAGATCCTCAAAGCTCTGCTTGCCAACTAGCCCACAGTCTTTATTGCTAAAGTATTGTCCTAGTGTCTTCAATCAGAGAGACTGAACCGGTACAGAAAAGTCCTCGGGATACGGTACATACCTCCAATTGTCGGCAAGATCGACGCGTTGGTTTGATCCAAGGGGATAGTGGTTTCGCTGCTAGGTGCCGTCATGCGCAACCCCTTGGCGCTGCCACAAGTGGTGACGCCGTTCAAGGTGAAAGTAGTCTCTGAGCGAGTGCCAATTCCAGAGTAGTAGTCTGTGTTGATCAAGATGATCCGCTGTTGTTTGTCACCATTGTAGACAACGTACTGCGCGTATCGGGACGAGCCCTCGTCCAAAGCTACCACGCTCTCTCCACCAGCGACAGCCAGAGCGCCGAAATAGCCACCGTACCACGACCCTTGGATGCGATCGCTCTTCCACCAGTTGAAGAAAGCTTGAAGAAAGTGTTAGTCCTCTGCCACCTTCTAGGGTCAAGAAGCTATGTTACCTTGATCAATGGTGCCCTGATGATAGAAAAGACGGTCAATTCCGAGACTCAGAGCGTAAAGAGTTTTATCAACCGCCTGGATGGCGGCACCGAAAGTGGCGTCCATCGCAAAGTCTAGGCCGTGGAATCCGGTTTCACCTTCAGAATGGTCAATCATGGCGACTTCCAGGCGAGTGCTAGAGCTCAGTTCTTCACGATCATGACTTACTCAAAACGTACGGCCTATTTACCTCGTAAGCCGTAGAGATAGGGAGCAGATCTAGATCAGCAACAGTTCGCTGATGCTGCATCTCATAACCTAATCCAGTCTCTGAAGCATTAGAGAAGGCGTACAGGTGGCCCATGTAGAACGCTGTGCTATCTTTGACGCTTTGGTTGTAGGCTTCGTTTACGAGGTAGGGAAGGTTCGGATGCGCAGGCTGAATCGGGAAAGGAATAGCATAGCCAGCAGCTCCGAGGATAGGCAGAGGCTCGTCCCAGTGGTTAATGAAATCTTGAGCCCAGTCGGCGGCATCGTTTCCTTCTTGTGTCTCATTCCAAGGAGGTGTTGCGACGGTATAATCCCAATACAGAAGGTATACTAGATTTCATTTGGTCAGTTATTGGCTGCTGTTGCAATGTCCGAAAGAAAGTGGCCTCACTGTCTGGCTCGTTTCCGAGTTCGATGCCAGCCAAATAATCGACAATTCGACTTTTGGCTTCAAGTGCGGCAGAGAAAGTATTTTTGCGGTCGTTGTTGGCACGGTTCAAGCCTGACACGTAAGTACCTCTGTTTTATCCAAGGTTTCTCGATAGCTCAGCTTACCGAGAATCGTCTCCGCTCCAAAGTCCTCTAAGCAAACGACGCATTAGCTACTCATGTCCGTAGCACTGGTGCACAACCATCGTACCAATCAGATCAAGGAATTTAGGCCCGTAATGGAGGACCATTGGGGCTTCGAGGGGATCATCAACGCTGTATGAAACATAGCCTTCAAAGTCGGCATCGTAAACAGCTCTATCCTGCGTCGTGCCGCCGATGCGGATGGGCATAGTCTGATCGTATAACTGGCTCAGGTGGTTCACACATGGTAGCGCAAGGGAGATATTTGTCGCGTACGACGGCCACATGAAGAATTCAAACCTTGCAACAAGAGTCAGAATATGTTTGTACAAGACGATTCAAGAGAAAAACACCACTTACGATGCGCCCACAGGCGCGGGGTTCAATTTTGAGGCATTGGTTGGTGGCACTGGTGGCACTGAGATCTTGATGGACGCAGCAGCGGTAGCAGCGCCCAACAGATAGTTGAGACGAGTTGAGTAGAACATCGTACCTCGCGAAGTATGTCGGTGTTGTCTCAGGTGATGTGTGCTAATTCTAGGCAACGTGTTGGTCATACCCTCCACTCCTGAAATGAGGTAGATGCAGCCATATTTATCTTGACGACACAATGATTACTTCATACTCGGCTCGCCCATACCTGTCCCGTGCATCAAGCATCTCGAACTTGGTGTAGCTCGTCTTGCGGCGTCGGTCTCCGTCTACTCCGCATCTTCGACTCCATACCCCAGACTCCAAACCCCAGATAATCTCCAGGATTGTGAACCATCGGCAGAAGTTACTCCGCGTGGCCCCGCCTGATGGAAGACGCATGCTCGCTTGATGCATGACACAAGCAAGATCCAGCTGTGTGGCAGCCGGAACAGAGGACTTGCTCAGCTCGGGGAAGAAGTGTCACTCTCCAAAACTGCAACGACATTGTCATGGACATCTCTTCAGCATCTATCGGTCGTAGTCCCAGTGAGGGCAAGTGCAGCGGGGAACCCTACCATTCATATGTTAATATCGGACCATATCCTCGTACCTCGCATCTCGTATTTCGCTGCTCGCGCCTTGTTTGCTCTCTCACCAGCCACCTCGCTGACCGGGTTAGAGCTGACCGAAGGCCAAGGTTGGTCTCGCGTTGAGCGGCACCAAGGGCGGTGTTATTTTCGATGGCTCCGTCGCAAAGCTTGACAATCACAGTGCCTTATTTGTTACAGAAGATTACATCCCGCACTTTCCAATACGGTGGTATCTCAAGGAGCTTTCCGACTACAACAGAAAGGTCCCCATATTAGGCGGAGTAACCCCTTGGAGTCGGTCTGTGGTTCTCGGCAGCCGGTCAGCGGGCGCGACGAGGCGCCTTGTAAACTAAGCTGCGGGCTAAGATGTCCCGTCAGTGGGCATCAATCAGGTTCAAACCTCGCGTGAATGTAAGAGGTTGACGAGAAAATCAGTTCACAGAAAACTGCCTGCGCAATAAACTCATTACTATAACCCATTATAAGCAGTTTTCGGGGCTAGAAAAGTCTGAAAACTCCCAAAATTTCCAAGAATAATCCAGTTTAGGGAAGTCGCCTTATGCCTGGGCGTTGCTCGCTGCTCTACACCACCTCATCCTGCTACTATCACAATGGCAGCCGAAACTTTCGATTACTCATGGATGTGGCACCCTCATTTCCGCGAAGATTCGACGACAACAGCAGGTCGCTTTGTTCATTTCAGGAGGACTGTCCGCATTGAGGAGAAAGTGTCATCACCTCTCCTGATCCACATCACCGCCGACACGCGGTACAAACTCTATGTCAACGGCCAATTAGCCTCGTTTGGCCCGGTCAAAGGTGACTCGAACATCTGGTTTTATGATGAAATCGATATAGCGCCCTACGTGAGAGTCGGTTGGAACAAATTCTCTGTTCATGTGGTGAGACTATTCCATGGCACATCATACGGCACCAGCTTCCCACGACTAAGCTCGGGCGGATTGCGAATCAAGTATGCCACCGCCAACACAACGTGGATGCCGGCGATAGAAAGCAGCGAAATGTGGGAAACATCGGTTGACTGTTCTACCATCTTGCCCGTTGATCAGGGAGAGGACGATTTCCTCCATCTCTACCAGCGATCATTGGCAGATTATCCCAGTGTATGTGCTCCGCTGGAATGGGTCCCTGTCAAGCTACTGCGCTTCCAAAACTCGACGGGAGTCACTGCCCCGTGGAAATTGTCGCCCCGGATGATCCCCCAAATGCGCATCGTCAGGACTCAGGTTTCATCAATCCACAACCTACGAAGTGATCGGCCGGGCGAAGAGTGGCTGGGTGCCTTGAATGGTATCGAGGACCTGACTCTGGCACCCAACACGGACCACCATATTGATATTGAGGTCCCGCACCATATTACCGCGTTCCTCAATTTTCGGTTCCAGAGACCATCCAAAGGTGGTTCCATACTATCTTTGATGTACTCTGAGAGCTACGAGGCCACCCCGAAGCTTGTTCCGTATCTGCGGTGCAAGATGCAACGTTGTGACACAACAAAGGACTTGATTGGACCTCGGGATACGTACGCATTCGAAGGTGAAGATGGCCGAAAGAATCTCAATTATTACGAAAATGAAGAAAGTGAGGAAGCTTTTGCCCCATTTCATTGGAGAACTTTCCGCTTCATGAGGCTGCGTATCACCACTCAGGCATCGGAGCTGACGGTTCGCGGTCTGGACATAAACATTGTGCAGTATCCGCTTGAAGTGTCTGCTCAGTTGAGAACAGGCCCCGAAGATTTCTTTGCCGAGAGGCTTCTTGGGACGAGCGTACGAACGTTGCAAAACTGCATGCACGATTGCTACGAAGACTGCCCGTTTTATGAGCAGCTCCAGTATGCTTTCGATACGCGCAGCTCGGCTCTTTTCACCTACAACTTGTCAGCCGATGACCGCCTAGCAAGACAAGCCATTGAGCAGCTGCATAGCTCATTCCAACCTTCGATAGGGCTCACCGCGAGCCGCGCTCCCTCTGCTCAATTGCAGATCATTCCGCACTTCTCTCTTTACTGGGTGTGTATGCTACGAGATCACCTCATGTATTTTGACGACAAGGCTTTCATTCGAAGGTTCCTACCCCAGGTGGATGCCGTTCTTGGATTCTTTCACTCCTGCATTCACGAAGACTTGAGTTTAGTCTTATTGCCTAACAGAAAGGACATTTGGAATTTTCATGACTGGACAGAACAATGGAAGCCGTACGGCATCCCGCCGTCCGTCATCAAGTCTGGGGTGTCCGCATACACCAACGGTCTTTATGCTTATACACTGAATCTTGCATCACATCTGCAGGAGGTCTGCGGCAGTCGACGGGCTCTAGCCCAGGAATATACCTCAAGAGCAAGCAGCATTGCTCATGCTATGCGGCAGCATTGTTTCAACGGATCCTTCTTTACCGACAGCCTGTCAGAAGCCTCCAGCTGTTGTGATGGTCTGAGCCAGCACAGTCAGGTCTGGGCTGTCCTGGGTGGTGCAATTAGTGGTGTTGATGCTGCAGCTCTGCTGAGGAGAACCTTGCTGGGAACAGAGCAACCATCCACCAAAACTTCCACATCAATGGCCTTTTATACGTTGCGCGCGGTCAGCAAAGCAGGATCAGGTCTCTACGAGGAAATCTTTCATGGGTTCTGGCAGCCATGGCGGGCACAGCTAGAGCTTGGCCTCACTACTTGGGTAGAGGACGACGTGTCTCTGCGATCTGACTGTCACGCTTGGGGAAGTGTCCCTGTCTATGAGTTGCTATGTGAAGTAGCCGGCGTCCATTGTGCCGAAGATGGCTGGGCCGCAGTGTACTTTTCTCCTCGAATTGCTCTCTACACGGAGTTCAAAGTTGGTGTTCCAATCGCCAGAGGAGGTGTGGTACGCTCGGTCTATGTTGAGTGGCAAACGGCGGCAGGGGGACAGGTTGATTTGTGGCTGAATGTTTCAGAGTTGGAACAGTCAATACCCATCATCGTTAAGCTCCCTGGGGAGGATCCAGTAGAGCTGATTGGAGGTCGCGAGCTGCTGTCGTTTACCTGCCATGTTGAAAAGAGCCATGCGGAGACAATGGTATGAAATATCATCAATAGGAGTCATAGATTCAATTAGGTATCATTATATTCTGTTCAAGCTGCCATCAGCCAGAATGCAGAAAAATAGGCATCAAAGGTTGCGAAACCAGATATCGCCAGTCGGCTGCATCATGTCGAATATCATCTCGTTTGAAAGACCTACAAACATCTCTGCTGATGGCTCAAGAGGGGTGCTTTGAGTCACAACTAATGGAGGATCTGGCTCGTAGTCGTTGCATGCCCGCCGTATCATCGGGTCTGGTCTAAAGTGATCCTCCAACTGTGATGTCGAGACTCGTGTGTCGGCCAGGAGTGAAATGACACTATTTGGTCTCTGCGAGCGGCCAGATTCCAGCTCCTCTATGGCCTGTTTCAGAAGCCGACAGTATACGCGGCTTATTTTCCAATATTGGCCCATTTTGCCTACAAATTTGACAAACAGTGTCAAAATCGAATTCGTCCGTGGTTCATCATGCTGTTGCATGCATCGCTGGATGATTAAGAATCTCGCACCTAGCCACACGGCCCAAGCAAACGGCCAACCTAGTTTCTCTGGAATATGACTGGCCATCCTATTGATAAGCTGAGCCAGCCCATCAACGCTTTGCCATGCCCGTTGAAGGTAGTCCTCGCGCAGCGAGAGGCGACACTCCGAGGTTTGCAGTAGCTGTGCAGAAGGTGCTACAAAGCCACCAACGTACAAAACCAAGCCATGATAGAACCCGTGCAACATGATAATGGCAGGGCGTACGGCTCTCTGAAGGTGGTCGGCTTGCGGGCCGTCCAAGTCGAGCCGAGGATGTAATTGCTGCCTCCAGCGATCTAGGTCGGCCGAAGAACTCGACACCGCATCGACTGGACATGTTGTCGCATCAGAGCTATCGCTAGACGAGAAGAACGCCACTGCTCGAGCATGAAGTTTGCGGGACAGATCTAGCAGCTCCAGCTGACGGCCAAATATCGTGACCGGGGTCAGTGGTACATCTTCGCCGTAGTCATCAGTCCATACGTCCTCGCGCATGGGCAGTAAGGCTTGAATTTGTTCGTAGCTCAGGACTGAACAGTGGTTAGTCGTGATGGTGATGTAGCAGTCCAGAGCATATATGGCCCAGAAAAGTCTTTGGCGGAACCTGTTGTCTGCTCTGTTCAAGAGGCCATGTACTTCGCGACCGGGGGATGCGCGCAAGGCAGGACCCCCTCCTCTTCCCCCAAGCTGCGTAGCCAGTCTATTTGCGACAGCCAAAGCCCCCCAGACCTGGGGGCCGTGGGTCATACCCGACAGGTCGAGAACAAGAATGGCTAAGACCTCTAAAGAGCTATAAGATGGCTCCTCGAGCACCTCGAAGAAAATTTGTCGTTTTGAGTACTTCCAATAGGAGTCACTGGAAGCCTTATCAAGCCGTGAATCGAGCGAGTGTGGAAGAGAGATGTTGAACAGCGCATGGCACAGCAGAGACGGCATTGCCCCAGAGCTCATGGCCGCGTGAACCCTCTCGATATCGAGGAATGGAAACCATGGATGTATATGGCGGAAAAAAAGCGAGGTCAGAGAAAAGACCAGGTCAGTCGGAGGCTGCTGTTCCCTTATTCGTCGCGTTTGATCGTACGTCGTCGCCGTCGAGCTGGTCCATTCTGGCAACGAATTCAGGGCAGTTCCTAAGTCGGGTGAGTTGTCGCTTGTGGTGCCTGGTGCACATGCAATAGAGGCTGTCAGGACAGATTCGGTTCCTAAAGCTCGAGTCTCGCCCTCAGGACCCTTCCTCAGAGCGCTCAACTCGGCCTCGAGTTTGGCTGCCGGATTCATGTAGCGTCAGAGTCTCGGTTAGTCCGCTGAGAGGAGTCGAATTGTGAGCTCACCGATCTTGTTCTCCAGAAGAAGACGATGGCCAGCTGGGAAGCCAGGCCTGCGACGACGAACATACTCACAGGTGACCTCGGCTCCGACACATCGACGACAAGTTGGTAGATGACGATCGCATCGGATCTTGCGCTCTTTGCAGCGCTCGCATCTACACCAACAAAATGTCAGTTCATACTTTTCTGATACTAGCCTCTGGCACTATTGATATTGCCGTCGGTCTCGACTGTGCCTTGCCCAGGTATACTGGTCTGTTTTGCCAGTGGTGTCTCGAGTCGCAAGCTGCATGGACAGGGTGGCGACAGCAGACGGACCGAAACTGGGGGAAACTTACGACCCGGTGCTTCGGGCTGTGTTTTGCCGCGCTTCTTCGTCGTCCATCGTGGGTACTTAGTTGCGGCTTTGCAGGTTGAGTTCGGTTTCGGAGGAAGTTGTCCCTTTAATAACGGCTCAACCACCGCCGGCAAACGTGGTGGATCCACTCCTTGATTATCCCCCACAGTCCACCGACTTTCAACGCTCGGGGTTATTTAGTGCGAGATGGTCGGGTCCATGTTGCTTCGGCCCGCGTGGTAACCAATTAGCATCAATGGCACGCCCGAACAGCAGCTAGTAATCGTGGCACCCTCCGCATGTTACCCCGCGAGTTCCCCTGTAAGTTGCAACCCGTCTTAGGACACTGATCGTATGATAGTCAGCTCAGCGAGCACTCAACCCATAGGCCTGGAACTGTCTATTAGTGGCTTGTTTAGCCCCCGTCCAGCTCCCGCAAACGAACCAGAGACGACTAGAACTTCATTCCACAAGGACAAGCACACTCTCTTATATCAATACGTGGGTCGCACCCCATTGCAGCGTATTGCACACTCTCCAACTTCCAACTACCACAGCTGCTTGGACTCCCAGCGCGCTCCTCGACCTTTGTATCATTCACGACGTAGTACTTCGTCCTCAGCAGACATGTCTTCCCCTGCCCCTGTTGAGATGGTGCTTCCTCCCTCACCCGTGAACACGCGTTCATGGTGGAAATCGCCCAATCTTCGAAAGTTAAACATCCTTTTGCTAGTTCCACTACTGTCCATCTTCTCTCAAGGGTAAGTCCAACCTCTCGTCGTTTCATGACGATAGTGGCACTCGTTTCGTCGTTGCTCGCGCGCTAATAGTATCTTGTGCATCTAGATTTGACGGCAGCATGATGAACGGTCTCCAGTCTGTGACCCATTGGCAAACGTACTTTGGGACCCCCACCGGTGCTATGCTTGGCTTCTTCAACGCTGCCTACCCCTTGGGCGGTGTCTTGGGCACGTTTCTCATATCACCGTCCGCTGATATCTTTGGCCGCCGTGTCGGTCTGGCCGTCGGGGCTGGACTCTGCTGTGTTGGCGCAGCGGTTCAAGGCGCAGCGATCAACATTGGCATGTTCATCACTTCTCGAGTGATCATCGGTATGGGGAGCGTCGTCGTTGCTGGTGTGGGCGCTCCTTACATAACCGAAATCGCCCACCCTGCTCAACGCAGCACGGCCACCGCCCTCTTCCTTACGTTCTACTCCGTGGGCTCTATTGTGGCTGGCTGGACTACCTTTGGGACTTTCCGCATCGCCAGCACCGCATCCTGGCGGGTCCCTTCGGCCTTGCAGGGACTTCCATCCATCATTCAATTGCTCACTGTCTGGCTCGTTCCCGAGTCTCCTCGCTGGCTCGTCAGCAAAGGCCGTAACGACGAGGCGCTGGCCATGCTTGCCAAGTATCATGGCGAGGGCGACCCCAACGACCCGGTGGTGCAGTTCGAGTACGTTGAGATCCAGGAAACGCTGCGACTTGAATCTACCCACAAGAACAACATTATTGCTTTCCTCCGCGATCTGATCAGCACGGCAGGCAATCGAAAGCGCATGTTCATCATGATTTGGGCTGCAATTGCGTCGCAAATGTCTGGCAACGCCTTTGTTTCTTATTACCTTTCGCCGATCCTCCACACTGTCGGCCTGAGATCCGACCTGCAACAGACGCTGATCAACGCCACGAACCAGATGCTTTCATGGTTCTCGGCCATCTACTTTGCCACCCTCCCAGCAAGAGTTGGTCGCCGCAAGCTTTTCCTGTGGTCACTAGCTGCTATTTGGGTGATCCTCATCTGCATCACTGCCGGAAGCGCCGTGTACGCAGAGAATAATGATAACAAGTCTGCTGCTTATGCCGTCGTTGCCTTCTTGTATCTTTTCTCTCCAGCCTACAACCTCGGCTTTAACGGAAACTTAGGTCTCTACATTCCAGAGATCCTACCTTTCCGTCTGCGAACCAAAGGCCTCTCCTTCTTCTACTTTTTTCAATTCTGCACTATGATGCTCTCAACCTTTACGGTCCCCATTGGACTCGAGGATATTACTTGGAAGTTCTACGTTATATTTGTTGGTTGGGTCGTTGTGGAGTTCATTGGAGTTTATTTCCTATTCCCCGAGACCAAAGGCCCGTCTTTGGAGGAGATTGCCTTCATCTTTGACGGCCCCGCTGCTGAAGCTGTTGAGCAAGATAAGGCTAATCATTTCGTGCAAGAGCATATCGAGGGAAAGGACTCCGCCACGAAGGCAGTGGCGGTGTAAATTACCGCACGTACGGTGACCTGTATCCGCTTCGATGAGTTGTTCCTCCAGGCCTTCCGAATGTACCGCAAGTAGGGGTTAGCGAATATTGAATGTATCACTGAGCAAGCCTACCGTCAAAAGTAGCGTCACGTAGAGCCATGTGACCTTGGATGCTCAATATGTATCGCGAAAAACACTTTGCAACAGATGACAAAGCTGATCAGGTACAAAACCCACAAGTCGTGATGCCACGGAATTGCGCCTCTGGAGGACTCCGTAGAAGACTCTGTAGGGGGTTGGCGAATAAGACGTCAGCGATAGCGATTCGACAATCGGAGCGAGAGTCGCTCCTCGCTCCTCGCTCCTCGCTAAGTATATGTTATAGAACGAAATACGGCCCCACGCGGCCTTGGATATACGCTGAAAATGCCACTTGTGAGCACCCCACACTAAAGTGGCTAGTCTCATTGGTCAGCTGTGACAGATGGCAACACAGTAAGGAACCTCGGTCAAACAATTGAAGTCAACATCACAGTGAAGAATACAGTACCTCAGGACCAGTCGGTTTGGAGTCGTGACGCCTTCAAAACTATCACATCCACAGGCATGTACTTGTGCGCGCTACCTAGGTCCGAGCAGGGACAAACTTTACCTATCTTGCAGCATCACTGAGCTCGGTAATCTGCAGCTAGCCTCCCCAGTGCCGCAAGAGCGGCGCTGAAATCAGTTGTTCGGAACATGAATCACATTATTCTATGGAATGAACATGAGGCATGGTTAGTGCTTAGTGAGAAGAGTTCCAAGGGTGGGCGGAGAGCAGATTTTGGGGATTTTTCGCCGCGCTCCAGTCGACGGGTTAACATACCGCGAATTCTCCAAGACCGGTACGTTTTGGAGCCCAATGAGGGCTAGCTGGCGTTTAGATCCTCCAGAGTACTAAAGGTGTGGACCCAATGCTCTAAACTGCGTATTTCAGACGCACACTGCGAAGTCTTCCCCCGCAAGCCGCGGACGAATCCGGGGGACCCTGGGGTAAGTAGTGGTACTTATTCATCTGTG
Organism: Sordariomycetes sp. S80-01Y; assembly: GCA_037042185.1. Taxonomy (NCBI): domain Eukaryota; kingdom Fungi; phylum Ascomycota; class Sordariomycetes; species Sordariomycetes sp. S80-01Y. Next base: position 905,264 of record JAXQJY010000027.1, on the reverse strand, counting down.
CTTTGCTGAATGACCACTCGAGGCAGCGTTCTACATGATTCATTTATGGGGCTCATAGCGGGGGATGTAAGCTTCGGCTTATTCCCAGCCGAGGTTAGAGCTCTAGAGGTAAGGTCGTACATTTCAAGAGCTGAAGTACAACGTTGACTGCAAGGCTCTTGCTATACTCTCCGTGTCTCTGCTTTTGATATTGTCATTGCTAGCGGAAAGGCGATATGAGTATCTGTGTCACGGCTATGCCTCATCACGTGGATCTAGGTATAGGGTAGCTCATCAGCTGGCACGGTCTGGCCGGCTATAGCTTTCGTCATATGTAGTTGTGTACGGAGAGCGCGGTCGTTGGTCAAACGCGTCGCGGCCTCAAGCACCCTCTTGATTTGATTCACTACTTTATCCTATCTGTGAACACTCCAAAGTGTTACAGTTGCCTTCAAATGGTGAAAGCTTAAATCGTAGTGCGGAATGGCTGTCTCATGTTACGGGCGAATTCGCCTGTTTGTGAATATGTCCAAGCTTCAGCGGACAGTGTCTAGAGCATGACGGGGTAGTCTTTGATTCAGGTGACTAGCTCAAGGTGCATGATCCCCGAACACTCCCCGACTGTCCCCCCAACCAAAGGAGCCGTCGGCCCAATCAACTAGCCCACCTAGTTCTTCCAGTGCATTGGCAAAATTTGGCGTAGGAAAGTCCAAAGCCGAGAAGAAAGACCCCGGGAATGCACACTCATCTTCGGCGAACCCAGTAGTAACTGCGTTATCGACGTGTGTGTCTCTTGCAGGGCTTCCAACTCTTGAGGAATGCAAGGATGCGTTGAGCAGAATTTCTAAGAATTTTGCATAACGCACAGCCATGTGCGTGTCATCTGGAGAGCCATGTCTTATAGCTGCAACAGTGGCTCGGAACAATTGGATGTCGTGATCCGAGGTGTCCAGGCCCGGATTTGCCAACAGCGTCGTCTAGAAAGCGCCGATAAGCACGTTGAATGAAGCAATACAGGATCTTTGGGAACTGACCTTTAATAGATGCAGGTAAGCGGCGACGATGCATAGCCAGCAACGCACAGGTAAATAAGAGACCAGTCCCACAGGTTGCAGGTTTTCCACCACGGTTGTCAGGATTTGACGGCTCGCTTGGGTAGCTTTACTGGCAAAAGCAGACAGAGCTAGGTGATCACCCGTGGCATTCTCCTTGGCTGACGTACTATGTTTCGCCGCGCCATGATGTGTCGAGGCCTGGATGGCGGGCGCGAAACAGTACATGACAGAATAGTCACGCTCTATATTTACGCAGGCTTCTAAAAGCGTTGAATCGGCTGTAGTAGAGTTAGTACTCTGGGAAACGTGAGATTTGTGACGTTTGGTTGGGAATCTACTTGACTTAGCATAGGAATGTTGGCGTTCCCAGCGATTTAGTGCTCTGTCGATGTGTTGGAGCTCCGGGAGCAGTTTCGCAACATCTGGCGCAAAGTTTCGGTATCTCGTAGACTTCAACAAGTCCCTAGCTTTTCCGACTTCCAAGCTCATCTCATAATAACTCTCCCACAGTGGACCGTCTGGTAAGTTATTCGCAAAAGTCATAGAGAATCGACTTCGTACGGCATCGTTTGCCTTCTCCGCCAACAACGCATCGAGGCCAAGTCGCGTAGCAAGATGTTCGTCTGCTAAGTAGAGGAACACGCAAAGAATCTGGTTCCATTGCTGCTTGAGTGAGTCATCACTAGACGAGGTGGTAGGAGTGGCGTAACTTGGCGTGTCCAATTCAAAGAAGCAACCGTCTTGTGCAAGTCCGATAGCGTTGCAAAGGAGCATCCTGGAAGGTGTTCGGTTAGTTAAGTACTCCACTCCCGCATGAACATCCACAATGATAGCTTAAGCAGCATGAAGATAAGACAGCTTACCTTGACATTTTATTGCTTCGGTAGGCAGGTGCCACAATGTTGAGTTCTTCCAAAAGCACTGCCATGCTATGTCTTTGTTGATTAGTCAACGAAGTCAGCGACTCAGGGGTACTCCCCAGCTGCAGGGTCCGCGAGTTCGATCCGCCGGGCACGTCTGTGTCGTCTACACCGCTGAAGCTGAGCGGGTTGTTTATAGACTTGGGATGCCACTCAATCAAGAGAAGCATAGCAGCAATGGCTCCAGGAGATCTGGTACATGAAGAGCCCCAAAGAGCAGATTGCAAATCTTTTTGGACAAGAGGCCAAACTTGCCAGTGGATTCGCTCCGATTTTATTGCGCCATGAGGACCAGCGAGGCTATGGTAGCGAGACGCAATGGCAATCAGGCAAGCTAGGAGAAGAGGCTCGTCTGCTGCAAGCTGATGATAACTGCTTCGGCTCGCAAAGAATGGGTGAATAACGGGACGGACTCTCCAGAGCGTCTCGAAGTAGAAGTCAAGGTATTCGCAGATGTCGTTCTTGGCCAAGATCCCTTTCCTCAGGAGAGCATTCCTGTCCCAGTCCGAGCTGTTACCTTGGGAAGGATGACAAGGGCCCAAGGTACAGGATGCCGGAAGCCCTGAGCTCTGGCGTGCCGGGTGGGGGCACCTCTCATGTTCATGAGAACATTCTTGTGCAGTGCCAGACTGATTCTCGGTCCGTCCCTTCTCACCAGCGGCAGTGAAAGTCAACAGATCTAGAGCGTCGGCAGTAGTATGAAGCTGTGCGGACATTATTCGGCTTCGAGCAGTCGGCTGCACGGGAGTTCCCGAGGAGCTTGAGATGGTACCAGGAGGTTGGTGTATGTTGGAAGCAGGTGGTGCGGCGTTGTTGTTCATCAGAGAGGCTGTCTGCGGCTGTGAAGGCTCTGCGTCCAGATTGTGCAGCGAAGGTTGCTTTCGGGCAGTTCTGTCAATTGTACTAGACGGCGCCTTCTGGAAAACAGCGGCACTACTGCTAACATCAAGAGAATCGGAACGACTGTCGTGAAGCGAAGCTCGCATGGGAATTACGCCCTCGGACGGCTCGCGAACATCTGACGGCTGTTCTGCAGAGGGATCCGAGGGTGAGACGGACGAGTCTTGGTAGGACCCTTGCCGGAGGCTGGGCTTGGGCCTGATGTTCCTGGTGCTCCGAAACTCACACTCTCGATGGCTGGCAACGCATCGTTGACAGGGTTGCGGATAGCCGGCTTTGGCGGGCACACAGCGGCTTTTGCGTTGTCGACAAGGCTCACAGGATAAGAAGGCACGTCGACGCTTTAGTTGCGGGGGCGAAGAGGCTTGGTTGATGGGGAGAAATTCGAGTGACTGGTTCCGAGCGTCTGCATCGTCCATCATGCCAGGTCGAGATGGGCTTTGAACAAACAACTGATTAGAGTAAGGCAGCATGCATCAACGTGCAGAAGGAGGAACACGCAGGCTCCGTCGGCTCGCGCTGAAAAGGGAAATGGGGAGGAAAGGTTGTCCCCCAGAGTTCAGTTTCTCCGCAGTGTGGGGGAAATCCCAGATTTAAACGTAGATCCATTCAAACAGACGCGAAGTGGCCCTGAAGCCCCACCTCACTCAATCGTCTGTGCGGTTCTGAACGCGCAACCCCCCCTCTCCCAGCGAGCTAAGTCTCTCAATGCGAGGTATCTACGGGTAAATAGCTGAAATGAGTTGACGACTTCAACAGACGATAGTTGCCCGCCATCTCTGTTCCCTTTACTCCGAAACGAGAGATTGGTGCAGAAGGAGGAAGATCACGAGAGCTTGCTGGAATATCTTCTTCTATGTAGTTTCTAGTGCTGTACTTCTATAATTGTAAAACGAAACAATGTACCAGGTCTTCAAGTTCCCCAACGTTGTATCTATTTGGAGCTGGAATATCGGATCAGCAGCCGAAAGACGCGTCGTGATCCATTGCTCGAGAGTTGCTCACTCATCGAACACTTTACCAGGGTTCATCAACCAGCTATGGCGGCGTTAGCATTCCGAAATCAAATTGGGGTATGAATTTAATGATTATACTGACTCTGGATCCAAACTCGCTTTTAGGGTCTTCATCACCCCAATTGTGGCTGGTCCGAGCTCTTCCAACAAACAGCCCTGACAGAAACCAGGTTAGCAACAAATATCCTCATCTAGCATCATCCGTTCAATAAATGGTTTAAGGAGTCAACGCTTACCTTTTTGCCCAGACCAATTCCATGCTCGCCCTAAAAGCCTTATGTTAGCCTACCTGAATCGTTGTCCTCTCGGATTATGAACTTACCGACACCGTGCCTTCCAGTTGTACCGCGTCATGCATCATGTTGTCCACAAATTCCTTCACGGCCTTTGTTTCGGAAGCTTTGTTGGGATCGTACATGATTATTTGATGGAAGTTCCCATCCCCGACATGTCCCAGGACGCTGGAGAACAACCCGAGCTTAGCAGAGCCAGCCTTGCAACGTTCTAGAATCAGTGTCAGCGGGAATGTGGTATGTTTTTGGAGATTCGGGGCGCTCACGTATCAATCCCGCCATTTGAGAAATAGGCACGGCCACGTCTGTCGACCAAATGATGGTTCCTTCGGGACGGGCTGCAAGACAGGCCCAGAGCGCAAGCTTCCTTGCCGACCAGAGGGAAGCCATAGATTCTTCATCGCTAGAAGCTTCAAATGTTTTACAACCGGATTCGCGGGCCAAATGCGTAACCATCGTGATGTTATCCTTGATGGAAGTTTCGGTGCCGGAGAATCTATTGCCACAATCAGCGATCAGAAACAGCGTGGACAGCGCACAGTCTCATGGCTGCTCCAGAATGGGCTGTACTCACTTCAGGAACAACGTTGGAGCCTCCTCCCACTTCCTACCCACCGTCCCTCCACTGAGATTGACGACCCTCATCTGTACATCGTCCATTAACTCCACCGCAGCAAGGTTGACACCTTTGCGGATAATTGACGATGCGGCCTTTGCAGCATGTTCAACTGTTGGGAACGTTGCCGTTGCGACACTGTACTTCTCCGGAATTGTAACGAGCTTGAGCGTAGCTTCAGTAATTATTCCTAGCGTACCCTCAGAGCCAGCAAATAGCCCATTCAGGTTGTATCCTGCCGAGGTTTTCCGAGGGCGATGTCTTGTCTTAATGATGGAACCATCTGCAAGGACAACAGTAAGGTTCACGATGTAATCCTTCATAGTTCCATAGCGCATAGCATTCGTTCCGCTACAGTTAGTCGAGATCATCCCCCCAATCAGCGCTGTTGGGCTTGGATCGAGAGGTAAGAAGAGGCCGCTGTCCTTGATCTGCTCGTTCATTCTCGTCCAGTTGACACCGGCTTGAACGACTATGTCGAGGTCATCTGGGTGAAATGCAACGATACTATCCATAAGTGACAAGTCGATGCAGACCCCAGACAACGGTGAGGCGAAATTGCCTTCCACACTGGAGCCAGCCCCGAACGGCACCATGGGGATCTTGTATCTGGAGCAAGTCTTTGCGATGATGCTCACCTGCTCTGTGCTGGTGGGGCGAAGTATCGCTACGGGTCTCCCTGTTGTGTTCGAGGTTGACCACTCTGAGTGGCCGTGCTCTTCCACATCATCAGAGTCGACGCTCACCACATCGTCACCCAACTGAGCTCGAATCTCGGCCAAAGCCTACTAGCACGTCAGCCATGGAAAGACTGGGTGAGAGAATGTTGTTCGAACCTGTAGCACGGTCGACTTTGTAGCATATTGGCGGGAGCGACTGCCTTGTGATCTTTCACCCGACCGATTAGGAGGTTCGCCAAATAGCCCCATGTACATGGAAAAAGACCCCAGAAACGCCCCGACTGCTACTCCTGCAGCTAGCTTGGCAGGTTGTCTCGTCTTTCCCTTGCCGGAGTGATACTTTGCATATTGGAGACAGCTGTTTTGGGCATTTGTAGCCACTCTGCGCAACGGCCTCCACATCGCCAACAGGTTGCTTTGGTCGACTTCCGGTATATGGGCCACTTGGAAAGATAAAGTGAAGAATGAGAGAAACTTGAAATCCTGACGCACAGCATAAGTGAAAGAATCTAGGCCTGCCTTTTCAACGCAGCCGCGTTGACGTTAAGAAACGGTCAAGGCCGGGGAGGATGCGGATAGTCTGAAAGTAGTATAGCTAAAATCGGATAATCCTGGATCGGAATTGTAGCCGCTGCGTCGCTTTCTCGCCTTTCCCCGCACCCCCAGCTCCCCAACGCGGGGACTCGGTTATTTCCCTCCCGGAACTGTGGTGTAGAGATTGACAAACGGCAGCGCTCATACGAAAAAGACATGACTCGATCCGTCGTCTGCAAAGCCAACGTCGGAAGAAACCCTTATATATCTCTCAGCCTGGGCCCAGCTCGTTCTGCATAACCAGTCTCCCCCCTTACTCCTTGCTCGCCTCATTTTGCAGCGCTCCCCCATACGACTTGCATCATGTCTCTTGCAAACCAAAAGGAACACATAGATCATGCGTCCGACCAGGAACCAGGCTCCCAGCTTGAGCATGCCATGGATGTTGTTATCGATGCAGAGGCCAACAAGAAATTACTCAGGCGCATTGACAAATTGGTGATGCCAGTCGTAAGTTGACTTGTCCTAACCCTGTTGAGTTTGGCTCTATTTCTAACGATTCATCTCTAGCTGTGCTTCACATATGCGCTCCAGTACTACGACAAGGCTCTGCTAAGTCAAGCAGCGATCTTCGGCATGCGAGCCGACCTCGACATGATGGATGGACTCAAATACTCCTGGGCATCACTAATCTTCTACTTCGGCTACATAGCCGGGACCTACCCCATATCCCTACTCGCTCAGAAATACTCAACACGCATCGTCATCACCTCCATCACCTTACTGTGGTCGGTCGTTGTCCTCTCTACGCCTGCTTGCAAGACTTTCGGCCAATTCCTCGCCAATCGATTCTTCCTCGGTATGATTGAGGCCGGTGTGTCGCCTACCTTTATGCTTGTCGTTGGCCTCTGGTACACGCATTCGGAGCAAGTGTCTCGGTCCAGCTGGTGGTATTCATTCAGTGGCGGCTCACTGCTTGTGTCTCCGCTGATCAATTACGGTCTCGGACATATCAACGGAGGAAGCTTGAAGCCCTGGCAGTGGATGTACCTCATTGCTGGCATAGCAACTTTCCTGTGGGGTGTCGCGCTCTGGTGGCTTTTCCCAGATACCCCCCAACTCGCCAAAGGATTTACGGATGAAGAGAGAGCTCTGCTTATGGAGCGCGTACGCGGAAACAACGCTGGGGCTGAGAACAAGACTTTCAAGGCCTACCAGCTTGTCGAGGCTCTGAAAGACTACAAGCTCTGGGGCATCTGTGTGCTCGCCATCGTCTCTTGCACCGGCTCGGGAGCCGTGACGACATTCGCCCCTATCGTCTTCAATGGCATGGGCTTTACGACATTTCAATCTTTGTTATTGAACCTGCCCATTGGCGCTTTGGCCTTCATTTGCATTCTGGGTTCCGGCTACCTCGGTCAACGACTGCCAAACGCACGCTTTCACATCATTACTGGATCTTGCCTGCCAGTTATACTGGGCTGTTGCTTGCTGTAAGTTCTCCCACCGTACCCCTTATCTTCGGGACTCAACTTCGTTCAAAATCTGATCATTTCCTCTCAATAGATGGCAGCTACCCTCTAGCATGGTTGCTGGGCGCATTGTGGGCTTCTACCTTATCAACTTCTTCTCTTCTGCTTGGACGCAGTGCATTGGGCTGGGCACCTCGAATGTGGCCGGGCACACCAAGAAGGCTGTCTATGCTGCCGCCACGTTCATTGCCTACTCCTTGGGTAATATTATCGGACCACTGATGTTTGATGCGTAAGTACTTGGTCTCTAGTGTTTCCATCATGGATTATGGTGAGCTAATCCGTCCGTTTAGATCCTACGCCCCCCGCTATGACCGGAGCTTCACTGGTATCTGCATCTGCTTCATTGTGTGCCTTATCGGTTCGGAGATACTTCGCTTCATGCTCAGCCGCGAGAATAAGAGTCGTGATCGCGATTATGGAACCCCTGACACTACACACGGTCTCGATGACATGACGGACAAAGAGAATCACTCTTTTAGATATCACCTCTGAACATTCCCGTTTGGAGGTAGCAGCAGAGTGGTTTTAGGAAATACTCAGTTTGCAGGAAAAGTTATCTTGGAGTTAGCGGTCACAAAATCTGTGCCGGTGACAAATTTGAGAATTCTAACCTATCTCTTTTGGCGGTGTCCTTCTCTTTCGTTCCCAGCGATGTGTCGTCCTTGATAGGCAGACGCAAGGACGTGAAATGGATTGTCACGTCAACATCGATACCATGCCAGTCTTGGGTTGTTCACAATTTGAAACCTAGCCTCAACCCCACGAAAAACTCATGACTTTGGAGCTGGACAAGGGTTAAGGCCGGAGTTGCTCCCTGTCATCAAGATGGCGGTCTGCAATGTGTGCTTTTGGGCCAATTGAAACTGTAGGGTAGAGGCACACAGATGGGGAAATCGTAGACCCACATAATGATCGGCAATTCCCAAAAGAGTGTGGCTTCCGATGACGTGATGGGATGAACCGGCAGTACACATCGGTTGTTCCCAATACCATTGGATTCCAGGAACAAAAGAAAATGAATGGTGCTCCATGCGTGCTGACTGGATGCCCCCACGGGGCGAGCCGGCGGCTCATCGATTCGCAAGAGGCACTAGACATTGCGCCATTAATTCTGGGTACACAGCCGTTTACGCTTCCCACTCTGGCTGCTTGCGGTTTCCAATACCTTCACGACATAAAACCCGGCTGGTGTGCAAACTTTCCCGTGACTTCGGCATACACCTTACCTTCACTGGCAAACCTCATCATGTTGGGTCTGGCCACTGCCCTCTTGGCCCTAGCGGCATGCTGTGGTGCAGAGCAAGGCCCGCTTGGCAAGCCAAAAGCCAAGCCGAACTTCATCTTCATCATGACCGATGACCAAGATTTGCACATGAACTCGCTTGACTACCAGCCTGCCGTCAAAAAGCACTTCACCGACGAGGGCACCTTTTTCAGTCGCCACTTCTGCACAGTCTCTCAATGCTGCCCATCCCGTGTCTCCCTTTTGACCGGCAAGGCTGCCCATAATACGAATGTCACGGCAGTGAACCCTCCATATGGTATGCCCTTTTCTTCCTGTACGGTATTTATCAGAAACAGACTAAGCCGCATCTGTAGGAGGGTATGAAGGGTTCACAGAAAAAGGCTGGAACGATAAATACCTGCCCATATGGCTCCAAGACGCTGGTTACAATACATACTACACGGGCAAGCTGATGAACAGTCACTCGATCTCAACATATAACAAGCCATTCGCCAAAGGCTGGAACAGCTCAGATTGTATGTGATCCTTTAATGTCATACGGGAGCGCCAGACACTTACAAGCAAAGTCCTGATCGACCCGGGAACATATGTATACTATAACTCGACGACCCAGCGTGATCGGGATCCTCCAAAGTGGAACCCTGGAGTCTACTCAACTGACTTGGTCGCACAAAGATCCGTCGAATACCTCGACGAAGCACTGGATTCCGATAGACCCTTCTTTTTGGGGGTGGCCCCTATTGGGCCGCACGGCGAACTCATCAGGACTTACAACCCTGACGGTAGTTCCGTCGTCAGCTTCCACGCACCAGTCCCTGCAAAGAGACACGAAAAGATGTTCCCGGGCCTCAAAGTGCCGCGAACTGCAAATTTCAATCCGAAAGAGGTATTTACCACGCTTTAGACACACTAAATGAGAGGTCTGGGCTAACATACTGAAAGCCGACCTCTGCTAGCTGGATCAAGTCCCTAGATCGCTTGAACCAGACTGCAGTAGACTCATACGATGATTTCTATCGGAAGAGGATACAGTCTCTGCAGGCCATAGACGACCTCATTGACTCAGTTATGGACTGGCTGCATCAGTACCCCGATGTTCTCGACAATACTTACATTGTCTACACCACGGATAATGGTTATCATGTCGGTCAACACCGGATGGGTCCTGGTAAGACCTGCGCGCTAGAAGAGGATATCAATATTCCTTTTTTTATCCGGGGACCTGGAGTTCCAAAAGGAAAGGTAGAGACTTATCCTACCACACACACGGACATTGTCCCGACTCTTTTCTCACTGGCTGGCATTCCGCTGCACACTGACTTCGATGGAGAGGCAATCCCCGTTCATGGTGCTGGAGGAAAGGAAAAGACGGAGCACGTGAACGTCGAATTCTGGGGCCAAGGAGGTATCGAAAGTGAGATTGTCGGCACTGGCGATGGAATCGTCTACTCGCCGAGGTATAAGACCGGAGGTGAGTTACTCCCATTTGAGTACTCCCAGCGATCACTGTAGTTGGACGCTAACCCAATTCTTGGAACACAGCCTACACAGCGAATAACACCTACAAGGCTCTCCGAGTTGTCGGCGAGCACTACAATCTCATGTACTCTGTCTGGTGCACCAATGAACATGAGCTTTATGATATGCAGGTACGTTTGAGACAAAACTTTGGAGGCCTCCATTTGCCTTTCCTCAGATAACCCACTTCTTATTCAAGGAACTGCAAATGAATATAGACTGACCCGTGGTGTAGACCGATCGTTACCAGATGAAGAACCTCTACGAAAGCAAGGGCAAAAGAGTCGGGAGCTGGGATATCGATAAGCTGTCAACTCGGCTTGACGCATTACTTCTTGTCTTAAAGAGCTGCCGCGGAAGGTCTTGCACCAAGCCCTGGGAAGTGCTGCACCCGGAAGGTGAGGTATCTAGTCTGCAGGATGCGATGTCTGAGGAGTTCGATACATTCTACGAAATGCAGCCTCGGGTGTCCTTCTCAGGGTGTGGGGCTGGCTACTTCCCTGAGATGGAGGGACCGCAGTCGGGGTATTCTTGGGATCCCTCAATTTTTGGCCGTGAAGCGCAGTGGGAAGATGAAACGTGATACAGGTTTAATCAACGCGAGAGTATCTATAGATTCACTACTTTATTGTAGTAGCACGATGATAGAGTCTTATAAAATGAGCAATTTGTAGTTCTTCTTTTCATGGAGACGGATGAGCGTATAATCTACATCTTTTCCTTTATCAGACGGGATGTGTTCCCAAAATCAAATAAGCGTCACTTTCTTAGTTATTTCATAAGTCACTATACCGAGTCCATATACAGTACTAACGAGTCTTCTGTCGCTTCTGATTGCCCCTTAGAAGCCTATTATCCGCCTCCTAGACGCCTTCAACAAATACCCCAAAACCTCAGGCCAATTCTCGTTTACCTTGCCCGTTGCCCCAACGCCAACAGCCTGCCCGACAAACTCTTCCCTGCGCTCCGCAATCTCGCAGAACGCAGCACCCAGATCAGCATAGTTAAGGGACGGCGGGGGCGGGTCGTCGACGCTCAGCTTGTAACCGGTTCTCTCGGTGCCTTCCGGGTCGTGGATAGTCGGGGGATCGACGGTGATGTTCTCCAGCAATCTAGGCGTCTCCGTCGCCGCCGCTGCCAGACGGTCTCGCGCCTCCTGCAAGTCACTGTAGCTGTTCCAGAGACCCCAGCGCCCAAGGTTGATGGAGATCCAGGACTTGTCGCGCGACAGATGGTCGTTCAGCCCCGTCGTGCGCAGCAGCAGCACAGCCGGTGCCTTGTACGAACCAGGGTCCTGCTCGCGACAGGCCTTGAGAGCTGCGATTATGGACGAGGCGCTGTCCTGGACGATGGTCTGGCCGGGCGAGACGTCGTTGGTGCCGATGCAGTTGAGGATGACATCGCAACCCGCTATGCAGCGACGAGTGGCGTCCTCGTCGTTCGCCTGGCCCTCGACAATTTCAATATCAAAAGGGGAGTTGTCCGTCAAGCTTAGAAACTTATACTCGAGCTTCTGCCGTGACCGGACGAGCACCTTGAGCTTGAGCTCCTTGGGCGGTTCAGAGAGCAGGCAACGGAGAATGGCAGATCCGGTGGCCCCTGTAGCTCCGAGAAGTGCGTATATCGGCATGACTGCTTGCTTCTAGCGAAATGAAAGTGCGGTTCACGACGAGGCTTAACCTAGAGATAAAGAGGCTACACTGCGTACATGGCCTAGCGATTATATACTACCGTACGACACGCACATCCATGAAACCCGTCAAAACTCCCCGATCAACATCCCAATAAAACATCATGGGCATCGACAACCACACATAATTGATGAATCATGACTTTCATGATCTGTCCGCTCGTACACGCGATGTTGTTACGCACGGAGGACAGCCGGAATTCTCCAAATGTCCGGCGCCGTGGGGCTCACCGACTCGGACCCGCTCCGTCCATGAGTTCCGAAGGTTACCACGTTCAGATTTCCCGGCCGGACTTCTGATGAGTCCTGGACGGAATCATAACAGAAAGTGTGACGAGACACAAGGCGCAGCGCAGTTCCAGGTTATAATACTTTGCGTGATAGGACATAGTGGGCGGCAGCTACACTGAGGATAACTGGGCTGGAAAGCTGATGCTTACCACATGACGTCGTATAACAAGAGCCTCAAGCTCATTTATGTGGACAGTCCAAACCAGGCCCTATATTATGTCGTGTAACAGGAGGCTCAATTTCACGTATATGGAACGCCCACAGTAAACGGCACAGCGTACAGAGGAGCTGGGCGGGCATCAATCCACAGGCCACCAGTCTATAAATCGTGGTACGTAAGGATTTCAATTTGGTCATTGCGCAGGGTACGTAATGCGCTATCTATTCCTAAGCAACACTTACCTCTCTCGCTGCCTCTGGCTAGTCTTCTTGTTAGTTTGACTTTACAACCAAGGCCGCTCCTGCGTAGCCTCCGCCGCGGCAAGCTCCCCGACGGGGACAGCACTGCGTGTCATTCGTCGTTTTCATCACGTAGGTTGAGCAGGGCCTCGTCAGGGAGCATGATGGCGTGGTCGAGAGTGTAGGGCAGCCCGCGATGGCGTCCGCGGATCATCATGGCGCAGATGACGAGCTTGCTAAAAGTGCCGAACATGCCGCTGAGGGATGTCATGACGGTTGGGTACCCGAGACTGAGTCCCACGTTGCCACTAGAGAAGGAGACTTAGCGTACTGTACTTGAGCATTTGGAAGGCATTTCGGATTCACGGAATGGTGGGGACTGTTCAGGTCAGGGGGTGGGGGGAACTTGCTATGCGGACGTGACCTCAAAGAAGATGGTCCAGACGGTAAAGGCCGGCTCCTCGGGGTCTCCAATGCGCTTCGCCTCGGCGATGCAGAGGATGAAAATGCCGAGGAAGATGTACCACAGGTCGAAGTTTAGCTGGTTCTGCAGATGCGTCATCATGTACGAGCGCCCGTCACGCTCGTTGGGGCTGCTCTCTTCGGGCCAGATACCGAGCGACCTCTCCTCGTACGTGTTGGAGGCGCGGATGCTGAGGGCGATGGGGAAGATGGCAATGTACATCATGACCATGAGACTAAACTGAACGGCCGGGCTGACGTTGGCCAGGTTGAAGGACGCCGTACCCGTGTGGCGCGACGAGGCTGCCTGGAATATGGCGGCGAGGATGCGCTTGCCGACGGGCAGAGCGTTCACCTCGGGGTTATCCAGGTCAAGGACAATGATGAACAGCGTATCCACGAAGTTGAGGGCGAAGATGATGCCGAACAGGATCCATGTCGGTCCGCTGGGGAAGAGCAAAGTATAGCACCGCCGCGGGTGGTTCAGCAAGAAGGAAAGGGGCTCTTGCATGGGGGAGTTCTTCGGCGCGACCTTGGAGATGATCCAGACGACGAGCCGCAGGAACACGGGGTAGAGGGTGTTGCCGGCAAAGGCCAAGAAGCTCATGATGATCATGGGCCAGGGCGCGTCGCGGAAGGAGATCATGGAGTCCGGCGTCAGAGTGAAGCCGAGATTGTCAACCATGGTCTGCGATGAGTAGAAGGCCCTGTCACTGTCAGCAGATCACCTAGCCACGGATGCCGGCAGAACATACCACCAGGTGCCATCTTGCCCGATCGAGCTGAGGTACTCTGTGTACTTGGCGGGAGCATATTGGATCCAGCCCACGAGACATATGGCGCCGAAGATGTGGAGGCCGAAGAAGTAGGCTAGGCCAGCTCATTAGCAAGGGGAGATATAACCAGAACCAGAGACACTCACAGAAGACAATCTTGAGCAGCAGCTTGAGGCTTCGATACTCGATGCCGCCGACCCTCTCCCAGTCAGCTTGCGTCATGTTGCGGAAGTCAGAGTTCCTGCCGATGGTGGCGTGGCGGGACAGGGAGAGGGTGTTGTCCACGTCGTTGGCCTTGGTCGAGTGGCGGGAGATGCTGGGGGCCGTCGAGAACGAGTTGCGTCGCCTCTGCCTGTCCGTGTCCAAGATCAGGACAGTCTTGGCGACCTGGGCGAAGTTGTCCGCGCCCTGGGCAAGAGACGACTGGGTGGACGTGTGGCGCCGTCGAAGGTCTGAGTTACCGGGTCCAGACTGGCTGTCGTCATATATTGAAATGTCTGCGTCCAGCAATGTTAGATATGACGATTCTTCTGGAGTAAAAAGGAACACCCACTGTCATCCATCTTCTCAGTGATTTCCCTGACCGACGCTCCCCGTTCGCGCTCCCGAGGTCCTGGGATGTACAGCGTGGAGTCCTCACGGGGCTCGCGGGAAGAAGGGTCAAATTTGATGCGAGGGCGCTGCGCTTCTTGGGCCTCCCCTGGCTGATCCAACTGAGTCTGGTCATTTTGCTCCTCTTGCGGCTCCGGCTTGCTGTGCTGCTCATTCGATTCCTGGTGGCCCTCACGAGCCGGCGTCGCCGCCTCGCCAGGTCTCGGAGCTTCAGCCTCTTCGTCACCACGACGCCGCGTTAGCAGTTTAGGGGCTTCAGCACGTTGTCATGTCAGCCAACTCAAAGTCTCTGCCTGGGGAAAACAGGTCTAACGCACCAACTTTCTTCAGATGCTTGCGGAACCAGACAAGGCGCACGAGGACGGTGAAGGCGTTGATGAAGCCGAGGTTCGTGAACATGGGGATGAAGTACAGGTAGAGCTGCTGGTACGTGTAGAGGTTCTTGACGTCCACGCTTGGTGAAGGTCAGTCCGAGCTTCCGGATGGGCTTTAAGGGGGAAGGGTTGTTGTTATGGCCTCGACGTACGTGTTCAACCCGGACTCGGTCGAGCTGCTGGCGCCAAAGAAGTAGGCATCGACGGCAGCAAGATTCCCAGCTGGCATCAGAATGACCAGCGACAGCAGGCTCATGAAGATGATGTACGCATCTGCGGTTCAACAATCAGCCTAGCAATTTGAATCGTTCACGCGCTACAAACGTACAATGGATGGTGACAAAGTTAATGGGCGGCTTGAGACTGGACCACTGCATGATGGGCATGATGCTGCTGAAAACGTCCTCAGACGGTACGACTGAGAAGAAAAAATTAATAAAGTTCAAGCAGTGCTGGTCGCTGGCTTGTGACAAGGCCGACAGGCGTGGCTTATAAGCTTATAAGCAAGCAAGAAACCCTACGCACATGCCTGTCGCGAAATGCCTCAGGGAGTCGATATGCGTCCAGGTAGCGAGTAACTCGACCGAGCAGCCTCGCCGGAAGGGCAGCCAAGTACCGGCTACAGCGCCATCTACCGCCCGGCCGCGCCTCTGGAGCCCTCTGGAGCCCTTTGGAGCCCTCTGGGGCCCTCTGGTGGGCGTACAAAGGGTCCCGTCGTGGTATGAAATGTTCGCTGGACGACGCCTCCGGGTCGCGGGGGGTCCTTGGGAGGCCTCGGGGAGGGAATTTCGGAAGGGCAGCCGCTGATTCGACGACTTAGACGATCTGACTCCTGAATGCGGAAAGCTGCGGCCGTCGCCCTGACTCCACACACCATTTCCCGAGCCCAGTGTTAGTCGCTGGCAGCGAAAAGCGTTGACAATACTATTTAGGTCCTATTCCTACCACTACCCGCACTACCACGATGGTGGTCAGACCTGCTAGCTCCATATCCCAACCCTATCTCGCCTCGCTCAGTCAGGCCCGTCGTGCCCCTCAACAGCTGTTAGTCCGGGTTTGAGACGCCCACGCCTTGACATGCTTTGCATTTGCTGAAGTCAGACCAGCCGTGACCTAAGAGATCCAGCTACACCTGCATGGGCTGGCTTTCTGCCCTCGTTGGCGGCCTCCTCCTTTCCGCGCCAAACCTTGCCTCCAGCCCTCACACGTCCTCGTTTCCCAGGCTGACGGACCCCGACGCGCCAAATGCACGTGGCCCCACGAAGCCGAGCGTGCCCAACGGTATGCTGAGGCCGTGGACAACGATGCTGCAGACGCACAGGAACCAGACTACGGTCCTGATCAGGCTGCCCAAATGCCGCACATCCTCCCGAGGCTGTCCATTCTCGTCGCTCAGGTGCTGCTCGATGAACTCGAGGCTGACGAAGATGTAGTAGACGGCTGACACGCCGATGGGTCCGAAGAAGCCCATGAAGATGGCCTGCTTCCTGTCTGTAATCTGCGGTATCCACCTGTGCATGGCGTATATCCACGGCAGCCGCCGGAGGAGCAGCACAGCGATCCCCAGAAAGATGAGACGCCCGCCCTGCACGGTTGCATCCTGCACGAATCGGTACCAGGGGATGTAGGCGCCGTACCACAGGAAGATGGAGACGTTGAGAAGCATGTCGACGGTGGGCTGCAGCGAGTCGTCCTGCGTTTCCCTGCGGAACCAGTCGTCCCACGTCAAGGCGTTGCCGGCGACGAAGCAGGCGAGCACCTCGTCGGTGCCGATGAGCCCGCAGGTGCCCAGCACAAACAGGGCCAACGACACGGCGAAGACAAGAAAGCTCTCGCGGTCGACAAAGTTGCGCTTCTCGCACCAGTACAGCAGCACCTTGCCAATGTAGCCAACGGCGGCTCCGTAGATGACGCTGAGGATAATCACGTACAGCCAGGTCAGGACGACCCAGAGGCCCAGCGCGTCGCCCACGCCTCCCGAGGTGGCACCAGCGCCGGTGTACTTGACGAGGTAGAGCGCGAAGAACAAGAAGGGATAACCCAGCCCATCGTTGGCGCCGGACTCAGCGATGATGAGATCCTGCAGGTCCTTGGGGATGTTCTGGTCGGCGAACTTGCCCTTGACAATGACGTTGGACAGGATGGGATCTGTCGGAGTCACGCAGGCACCCACGGCGAGGGCGTGCAGAAAGCTGGGCGGACCGGCGAGCAGATAGACGAGGCAGCTGGTGGCCAGCCACATGGACACCATGCCCGGTCCGATGAGGAGGAGGAGCGGCTTCCATTGACGCAGCAGGTACTTGCTAGGGAGCTGGATGCCGGCGATGACGAGCTGCACGCCGAGGACCAGCCGCGAGAAGTTGATGGTGATTGAATCAAGATTGACCTGGCACTCGGCGTCGGACACGCTCTCGTAGCTGCACTGGGCGTAGTTTCTCGGGCGGATGAAGTTGGCACCCGTAGGCCCGAGGCCAATGCCGACAACAAGGGCGATGACTTCGTCCCGTCAGCACATCTAGTCTTTCTCAATTCCACCGTGGATGCCTTCCGCTTACGGGCTTCTGAGAGATAGTAGTGTTCCTTGAGCAGGTACGACACCAGACCGAACAGCGACACGAAGCCTCCCAAGACGGACGTGATGATGTTGAAGTTGGTCAGCTCGAGGGGGATCGACCAGATGGGAGACGGCATGGTGGCGGCTGCCTGCTGAAGGTGGGAGTGAGGTGAGGCGGATGGAAGAGTGTGACTGGTAGAGACAGGTCGGTAAAGAATAGAGTTATCTGGAATTAACTCTCAGAGAGACATGACAACCCCGGGAGATGTACGCGCACGTGCAATGTGCCATGACGTTTGGGGTTGGGGTAGCGACTCGTGACCGGTGAGGGGTTCTGGCCGGTCTTGGAGAAGCAGCCGCGCGCGCACTGCGCCTGACGAGGGAGACTGGAGAAGAAAGCGCGCAAGAGGCCTCTGCTGGAATGGACATTGAAAACTGAATTTCATTTCTCATATCATAGAATTGAATTGATCAATCGAAGGCGAGGTGCGGTCGGAGACGGAAGGTATCAATTTAGAACGAGCGTACGCCCAAGGCTGTACTGTTGCACAGCTCGGCTGCTGGACTACATAAGGGACTGAAGCACGGGACAGCTAGGGAATTCCAGGACCTCAGCTCGACACGTAGTGAATGAGCGAGTCCACCAAGCTCCTCCTGCGCTCCTCCTTGACAACCACGCGCACCATGGCCTTGACCATCTGCGGATCCGTCGCGCGGCTGGGCGGCAGCGTCACGGAGCCCACGTCGTGGAAGCCCAGGCCCGAGAAGAGGATGTAGCCCAGCGGGCCGGCCACGGCAGTCAGCACGCCGCCGGCCTGCTTGGCCTCGCCCACGGCCGCCTGCACGAGGTCGCTGGCGTAGCCGTGGCCCTGGTGGCTGGGGTGCGTCGCCAGGAGCTGCAGGTAGCGGTGCTGGTGGTAGCTGGCGAAGTGGTCCTTGCGCGCCTGCTGGAGCAGCGACACGTAGGCCTGGGTGCGCGAGTCGCCGAGGCTGGTGCTGACCTCGCGGGGCTCTGGAGCGCGCGATGGAAGTGTCATTAAGAAATCTAGCGGCCCGCCGGGATGGGAATGGGGGCCGGTCGGGGGAGGGTGGGATACTGACTTCTTTTGTCGTCGTCGCCCGCTGCCGACAGGTCCCAGACGGCCACGGACACGATGTCGGCGGGCTGGCCCTTGGCGGCCAGGTCGACCACCTGCACGTCCCAGTCCTTGTTGGAGGGGTCCATGTGCTCGAGCAGCAGGGCCACTATCTCCTGCGCGTAGGCGTCGTCTTGGCCCGTCTTCTCGGGGACGAAGTTGGTCCACAGCCGCTCGTTGTTGATGGCTGCGAGGATGACCTTGACGACGGGCGTGATGTCCGCCTTGGTCGCAGCACGCGTCTTGGTTGGCTTCATGATTTGAGTCTTGATTACTGGTGATGAAGTACGGGATGTGTGTGTCGAACGAATAAAAGATGTGCACCGAAAGACTAGAGCATCACTTCGGGCAATGGCGCTCCCTTTTATAGATCCTCTGTGCCATTCCATTCCATTCCGCATCAGGCGCAGGCGCAGGCAGAGTGTCGGCTCAACGTCACGCGCAGTAGCAACGGTGGGTTGCCTCCCGACGCAGTCTCCCCTCATCTGCTTGCCAGCAGGATTAACAGGGCGGGAAAATGAGCGAGTGACGAGCTCGCTGGATACCTGTGGCGTCATTCAGTGAATTTCCTCATGCCAACAAGGCCGAGACTAAGCATGGCGCTGCTTGCTCGTCGCTGGAGGTACAACCCGTCATGCTCAAGCTTGTAAGATACCCAGGACGCACCGCGAGAACATGGAGAGCGTCACTGGGTCCCCCAATGCAATCGGGGCCGAGGCTGGGGCTGTCCTGGGACTTTTGACGACGATCAATTAAATTGACTGCCGCGAAAAGCCAGCGAAAAGTCCCGCTACGAGGCTGGGTTTAGTGGCGTGACAGTAGCGGTAGTCGCCCGCCAACCCGCCCAAGGGTCCAGGCGGGATAAGCCCACCTCGATGCAAACGGCCGGGGACGGCAACCCTGGACCATGCAGTCATGCGATTCATGCTTATTACTCAATCGTATCTCTGCATCGCGCGTGATTTGCAGTAGCGGCTGTGGTAGAACACATGGAGATACCGTGGACCACAATATCTATGCGTGCGCCTCTGACATGAGGATGCCCAGCATGGGATCGAGCATGACAGGCTCCAGGCGCTCTGAACACCTCGAGCGATCTCAGAAGAGGCGGCATTAGACAAGGTCTTCGTGTGCACTTCGTAGATGGCTCACGGCTCGATGGGTTCACGAGATCTCCCGAGCTTGTCGTGACTTACACCGAACCCTCTGTAGATGCCCTCTTTGGTAGTGACCCACCCCCCGTGGCCCGGGCGGGTCCGTGCTCATCCGGTCCGACCCGGCCCCATTCTGTCCCCGGATCGGACTCGAGGCCCACGTAGATGTTCAATCGCCGGGGTTTTCTCCGAGCGGGAACTAACACAGAACATCCTTTGTGTGGTAGGGTGAGTGCGGGATGTCGTGCATGGGTCATTGCTTGATGTCTCGAGTTTAACTCGCTGAACTGTATCTCAGCTACCATACATCATCTACACTCCCTAGAACGACAGTGGTAGAGAACAGCCCAGACGCTCATTTGTCCGAATTTATCACTGTATCAAATCGAAACCCGATAGTAACAACCTGAAGACACTCAACGGCTTCAGTTCCGGGTGCGATACCGAAAGTCAGAAACGGTCCTAGCTGGAAGACCTCTCTACTCTTCCTTTCCCTTCAAGTCATGAATGACCTCGCGAGCCACCCTCTGACCCGCCAAGATTGCTCCCTCAATGTAACCCTTCCACTCTAACGCAGTCTCTCCGCCGCCAAAGTGAACATCCCCAACCGGCTCTCGCAAAGCGTCACCGTACCTGCGCAGCATACCTGGCTTCATCGAGCTGGTCGGCCCACCCTCAAGATACGACTCGAGGGTCCACTCAGCCATGTTGATCTCCAGGGGGTCGCGAGCCTTCGCTGAGAGCTTCGGGTCGATACCACCAGCGATCTCAGCCAGGTGTTCAACAATGGCCTTGTGCTTGTCCTCTTCGCTTGGGAGCTCGTGCCAGTCCCTGGCGACGTCTCCGGCAACGAAGATGGCGAGACTGTACTGCTCGAGTTCGATATCCGACGTGTCCCAGGTGAAGGAGACGGGCCCTTTGACTGAGAGGAACTCTCCGATCAGCCCTGCGTCCCTCCACCACGGCTCGGGGTAGTTGATGATCAGCTTGGCGTAGATGCCGCCCATTGTCTGGGAAACGAGGCTGTGCTTCTCGGGTGGGAGAGCAGGCATGAAGTCGATGTCCTTGTATGTGTTTGTCGGGTTGGCCATGATGACCTTCTTGGCCTGGAAGAGCTGGCCGGTGCTGGATGCGACGATAACATGGTCATTGCAGTGCGTGATGGCCTCAACGGGCGTGTTAAGGCGCACAGCTCCGTCGTCCAAGGTCTCCGCCATACCACGTACGATAGCCGCGGTCCCTGAGAGATGTTCAGTTCTCCGTTGACAGCTTCTGAGTTGGCAGCCAATACTGACCTTGCTTCACCTTCAGATACTGAGCTCCGTCTTGGTCCTCTCCTCCCAGCTCCTGCAGGCTTCCGCCGGACCTGATGTAGTCGAGCAGGTAGTGGGCGCCTACCTCATCAGCCTCACGCCCGACAAGTTGGGCCGTGAGGCTAGACATGGTGGCGTTCACATGAGCGCTCGCGGCCAGCGTCTCGTTTTGGGCAATCCACTCAGCGACGGTAACATCCCACTCCTCGGGGAATTCGTCAAAGTTCCGAAGATCCACCATGGCCGCATGCCTCTCGATGTGTTCGTAGAGAAGCCCCACCAGTAAGGCCTGTTCCTCGTCTTCCGTCTATGAAAGGTCAGTGGCTGTCCACCAGTGTGCACGAGCGTCGCAAAAACATACATTGGACGCCGTTTTATTGTCTACTCGGTGCACGGCCCCCTCGAGATCTTCATGAACCAAGTCGCCCTTGGTGTACTGCTCGGCCGTATCCAAGCCAAAATGCTCTGCCAAAGCAAACACTTCGGGTTGGGTCTTGTTGTTGATCCACGTGGCGCCGAGCTCGACGATGCCTTCGCCACTCTTCCTCTGGATGGAGCGACAACGTCCTCCAAGGGCCTCTTTGGCCTCCAGAACGACCACCTTGTTCAAGCCGTTCCCGTGTAAGGTGTAGGCTGCCGACAGTCCCGAAGGGCCTCCGCCAACGATGACTACATCAGTCTCGATGACTGAGTCGGAAAGGGCTGCCGTTCGACTGCCGACGAGCAAGGCGACAAGTGAGCGGTAGTAAATGGATTTCATGGTAGTTCTTCAATGGTAGATTGCTGTGAGCGAGCTCTATAGTGATGCCAGATGCTTCCATCTTGTCAAACTGACAGATCAAGGGGATATTTGTACTCGTAAGTCTGTTGATGACAATGCCAAAGTCCTCGTCATTCATGTTTCTTGCTTGCGGCGAAGTCTTTCGCCAAAGCCACAGTCCAGAGAGCAAAGGTTGCCACCTGGTTGATGTCCCGTGCGAGCCATCCCAGGCCAAGGGGTCCGCGGCCCCCTTTCCAATTTTAAGCTTAATTCCTAGGCGTGTCTCACAGCTAGTCCAGTCGCCCCACGCGTGTGAGCGCCTTGTGCATACAGGACGTACGGTGTAGATGCATCGCATTGCCACGATGCCCAGGCACATCAGGCTGATTATGCATTTATCCCAACGCCCAGAGCTGTGCCTCACCAGCCCAGCCATAGCCTTCGGGGTCCCGCGGCGCCCTGTCCCTCACCCCAATGAATGAATCCGCTCCCCCATCCGGCATATGTGGCTGCATCCATCCATGCACATACAGAGACGTATGTCTCCGAGGCGGCACATCAGTGGAAAGGACTGCGGCGCAGCTGCTCGCCTACGACGCCTCCAGCTTTAGTTTCTTCTCGATTCAGTCGAAGCCGAGACCAGCACCCCACGGCTCCAGTCGCTGCCATCAATGCGGTACAGGCGCACGCGCACAGGATGCTTGACATGTCGATCCAGGCGCAAGAAGTGCGATGAGGTCCAGCCACGATGCGCGGGCTGCCGACGCAACCAGCTGCCGTGCGACTGGCCAACGGAGTCCTCGTCAGAGAGACGAAGCAGGCCGGGGGACAGCACTACCGCCAGCACCGTCTCAATCAACGACTGCTGCCCTTTCAAGTCCCCCGTCATCAGCACCAGAGCCAACATTCTGCAACGCCACAACGTTTCTGCGATCACGATAGCTCCCCCAGTCTCTTCGGTCTGCAGGGGAGCCAACAGCCAGGACCAGCGCGCTTGCCTGCTTACACCCCAATCCGTCACGCTGCTGTCTCATTTCCTCATGCACACAGCGGCCTCCTTTGCTACGGGTTCCGCAAACGACAATCCCTTCGTTACGCTGCTGGTGCCTCTGGCCTCGACCGACGACCTGCTCATGCACGCGCTCCTGGCGGTAAGCGGAGCGCAGCTGGCCTCCAAGGACCCGACTCTGGCTTTAAGCGGCGAGACATCCCGCGCCGCGAGGTTGCACTATTCCAAGCTCATCAGCGGCCTGCTTGAGGAGCTCTCCAGTCTTGCCGAGGATGATCTGGAGAAGAAGGAAAGGTTGCTGAGGCTTTTGATGGTGGCTTGTCACTACGAGGTTGGTCCACCCTTTGTTACCATACATACAACCCTGGGCACTGACATGGCATCTCGCCAAAGGCTGTCTCGGGCAACACCAATGGTGCCCTCTTCAGCCATCTCCGCGCCAGTCGTCATCTCGTCACTTCACTCGTCCATTCCAGGAGTGAAGAAAACCACCTGTGGCACTCTAACTCAAGCTACAGCACTCTCGGCTTCAGCATCGAGCTTTACACCTACATCATGATAACAAATTCCATGGTCCTGCACCTGGATGCGTACCACCCCTTCCCCGCCGACGTATTCGTCATGCCGCTAGACGAGATGAGCCGCTTTCCCACCTTTGGAAGCATGTTCACCGGGGCGCATGAGCTGTACAGCCTGGTCCCCGAGATCAGCCATCTGGCGTCGCTGCGTCTAGCCGAGGAAGCCGCTGGCTCAGCTGAACCGAGCGCGGCCCTCCAATGCGTCCACGACCGTCTACTCGACCGAGTCAAAGCTTGGAAGATGACAGAGCCATCCGGTCCCGCGGATCAAGCCCACGAGATGAAAAAGCACACCGCAGAAGCCGTACGGCACGCGGTGCACATCTTTCTCGCCACGGCGCTGGCCGGTTCCATCGTTCCGGAAGAGGCCAGACGGTCCTCCCTGATGTGCCACGCGGGCATGGTCTTCCACAACATGCGCAAGGCCATTGACTCGCAGAAGGCCTACACAACCACGCTGCTGTGGCCCGCCGTCGTGGGCGGCTCGTGCATAATTAAGCCCGAGTCGCTGGAGGCCCTGCTGGGGGCGCTCAGGGGGGACTGGCCGGGTACGAGACACACCAGGATTCTGGCCGACGTGCTGCAACTTATGTGGAACGACCCAGATCCAAGGGCTTACGGACCATATGGGCTCAAGATGATAATGCAGAAATACGACAAGGTCGTTGGTGTTGTTTGACAGTCAGCGAGGGGTTGGTTTCTGGATAGCTCTGATCTCCAACCCTGCAAGTATCGAGTCCCTTAGTTCTAGCACCTGTTCATGCCATAAGAGATAGTAACGACTGCGCTTCTCACACGATAATGAACACTGTTCCATAACAGGTCCTGCTCGTGCTCGTGTTCGTGCTCCTTGACGTGTGCAGCAGCTGTGGTGCTAAGACCTCTGCGCTTGCTGCGATACTCATGATTCAAGCTTAGTTGGGGGAACAACCCATTTCACGGTGCCACGCTATGCAGTTGCAGAGAAGCGTGTCGGTGCGAGGTGAGGGAATAATGGTAAAGCTTGAAATGCATGCTAGCTTGAGTAACTCTTACACCCCATATTTTCCGTGTGTCCCCCCGCGTAGTTCGTCATCCATCATTGCAGATTAAGGATAATATTACATTTCGCCCGCAAGCCGTTGCCGACCCTTAGAGCTCCTCGTGAACAGTCGCCTCCTTGCCCTCGCTAGCAGGCTTGGGCTCCTTCACCTTCTGCTCCCTCTCGCCGTCCCGGCTGGCGGGGGCATCCTGCTCCTTGATCTTCTCGACCTCCTCGTCCTTCTGCTTCACCGTTTGCTGGTCGACGCCCTCAACATCCGGGTGGGGAGGAGCGACGCCAGCGATGGCTTCCTCAGGGTTTGGCACCTCGTTGCCATGCTCATCGACAACGCGGGTCTTGGTCTCGTACTTGGTCTGGAACTCGACCTTGCCCTCAAGGGCTGCGACCTGTTCGTCATTGAGGAGATTGCCCTCCTGGTCGCGGTATTCGATCTGCTCTTCCTTGTGGATGACCTTTTGCTGGGCGGGAGGGGCGCCGGAGATGGCATCCTTGGCAACGGGTTCCTGCTTATCCTGGGCCGCAGCCTTGTTGGCGTCCTGAGACGGCTCGATGGAAGGCGTCTGGGATTGACCAGCGGCGACTGTGAGCATGGTGTACTTGTCGTACTGGGAATGTTAGAGAAGACCTTCAGAATTAGGGAGGAACAAACGTACAGAGTCGTGGAACAGCTTGCAGTCGAAGTCCCAGGTGGGGAAGAGCTTGAGGCGGTTGCACTCAGCCTTAGTCCAGGGGCTGCCATAAGCGAGCGGCGAGTAAAGCATGAAGACGGCAGCGGACAGAGTCAGGAAAGCCACGGTAGCGATCCTGTTGATGATGGGGCTTTGACGGGCGTCGGCGCCAGGAATGCGAGCCGTGGCGTAGTCGAAAACTTGACAGAAGGCGATGACGGCAAAGTAAAGTGCGGGGAAGTAGTGGTGCAAGAAGAGCTGACGCTTCATCAAGAAGAAGGGGAAGTAGTGCAGCGCCCAGCCGAGGACGGACATGCCCACCTCGTAGTCGAAACGCTTGAAGGTCACCTTGCTGTAATCGCCGCAGCTTCGCTGCCAGCGCAGCACGGCAATGGCCTTAAAGACGACCCAGGTGACGATAGCAGCCGAAGACGCCCACCAGACAACCGGGTTGCCAATGAGGTAGACCTGAGTGTTGCTCTTGCCCCAGAAGTTGATACCACGGCGGAGGATCGGCCAGTGCTGAGGGCGAGAGTCCCATGTGTGAGAGTCGGTGAGACCAGCGTTGGTCCTCCACATGACCTTGTGGAGTTCCCAGAACTTGCCGAAGAAACCGGGCTTGCGGTAGTTGGCCTTCTCAGCATCGGCGCCGAGGTGAGGGCTCTGGTTGTATTCCACGTACCACAAGCTGTTGGGCAGGGAACCACCGCGGGCACACGTGACTTCTTGCTGCTCAGAGGCCCACTCTGGGAGCTTCACCTTGTGGGAGAAGAGAACGCAGCCAGTCATGACGTGAACGAGGCGGAACTTGGTCTCAATGACACGGAGACGCTCCTTGGCGACGGCACCCTTGGTCTGCTTGCCAACAATCTCGACACGGAAGTAGTCGTTGGCGTCACCGTCGAAGCCTTCGAACCCATAGGCCGAGACCTCGTTCTGCCATTCCTGCTCAGAAATCGGGGGGCGGACGTCGTGAGAATGAAGGCGGCGGTGGGTGTTCTGGTGGTAAAGACGCAGCACCTGGCCGTTCTTGATGTACTGCGGTTCAGGCAGAGTGTCCCAGGCGTTGGTGCCGTTGATGGGCTCGCCATCAATTCCGAGCGGCTGGGTCTGGTTCTCGAGAATCCAAACGTTGTTCTCGTCCTTGTGAGGATAGAGTGTGATCTGTTGCTGCTTGCTACCGGTGGGGTACATCAGGGGGTGAGAGTGGAGATAACCTCCCTGGGTGTTGACGTGACGGATGGAAACCTTGCTACCGAGGACAACGTCAGCAGGGACATCCTTCATCCTCTTGCTGTTCAGAGTAGCCTGGAACTCGGAGCTCATGAAGCCGTCACCCTCGCCGGGGTTGACCAGGCACACAAAGTGGATGGCAAACATGGCCAGGTAGATGGTCGCAGGGACTACGATGAGCGCAAAGGCGCGAGCCATGAGATGCTTGAACCAGCAGCGCAGGGTGACGTTCTTGTTGTCGCCGAGAAGAACCCAGAGCTGGACGAGGGTCAGGACACCGACCCAGGCGATGGTGAACAGGCCGACCCATTTGATGCTAGCTGTGAGACCAAGAGCGATGCCAGTGTTGACAAGCCAGAACCACCAGCTGACGCCGAAGGCCTTGGCCGGGCCCTGCTCGTGTTGGTTGGTAAAGGCATTGAAGGCAAGGGCGGTGTACGCGGTCGCGGCGACGAGGGGAGAGTCGAGGAGGATCAGACGGGCCTGGGTGAGAAGGCCGTTCTCTGCAGCATGTTAGCGACTTGTCAACCAAAACCCAGCGAGAACTTACCAAAGATGACTAGTCCCGTCCCCATCAGCGCAGTCATGGATCGGCATCCAAGCGTCTTGAGGGTCAGGTACATGCAAGGCGCGAGCATAACGCCGCAGATGGCGGGGAACAGGCGCATAGCAACGTAGGGCACGTTGGGCTCGATATAGTCCTTTCCGATCTCCTTGAAGTCGAAGTTGCCGTCAAACCCAGCCAGCCAGCCGGTCAATGCAATGAGCATCTTGGCCAGCGGTGGGTGGACGTCCATGAAGAACTTTCCCTTGATGTATTTCGAAGCGAATCCACCGAAGCTACACATGATTAGCCAGTCGTCAACCATTGCTCTGGGGTTGCCTTACTGGACCTCGTCGAAAACGACAGAGGACGGCTGGTAGATCTTGTACACGCGAACCGCCAGGGCGACCAGCGTCAAGCCGAGCACGATCCAATAGTCCGACACGGGCAGCAGGAAGACATCGTGGTCATCAACGCCGTCAGACTTGTACGAGGTGGACCTCGCAGACGCAGACTTGCCCTTCTTAGAGCGCGACTTAGATCTGGACTTGGAGCGAGCCTTGCCTTGGCCAGGGACGGTGAGGGAGGGCGAGGGGGCGCCGAATTGAGGCTCGGCCGGGGGCTGAGGGCTTCGACCCCTCGTAGAGTTTGATTTACCCATCGTGGGGAGCCTGATTCGGGATCGCGACGATACGACGGGTACGGGTGCGGATGGTTGTCGAAGAAGAAGGGCGTATGAGCTCGTGTCGTAAGCTCGGATGCAAAGAGTCGGTAAAAGAGCGTGCCGAAGAGGAATGTCAATTAAGAAGGGGGCGCAAACATGAGTAGAAGAAGAAAAGACCAGAAGATGGCACTCTCCTCCGGCTTCTAGGAAAAAGCTGAGGGTGAAGAGAGGAGGAGGGGAGGAGGAGGTGAAGCTGATGGGATGGTTTGCTGTCCAGACCAGCTGCTGTCCGAATAAGGGGCAGGGACCAATCAAGGATGTGGCCGACTCACACGAGTTTTCGGCTTGGCCCTCCTGTGAGACGCGCCGCACTAACACATTGGATCAAACGCTCGCGCATCCCGCATCGAGGCTGAGTGGCTGCTGTTAGTGCGTCGTTGGCTACCTGCTTATTTTGCAGTCAAAATAATAATATCTGCCCGGCCGTGCTTCACAGAACGATGCGTTTACAGCAAACGGCGTCTAACCACCAGAGCTCCTTGACTTTTCCATGTGATGTTGCCGGATCAGCCGCATTTCAGGGGTCCAGCTGGAGGAACGCTGCGATGCGCCTCAGCCACAGATTGGACGGAGGCTGGAGGGGTGGTAGTGGTGGCTGAATTTCCGCGCTAAGCTTCTTCGGGCTGTCTCTCCATCGACGTCAAGCCTTCCAAGCGAAATTTCCAGACGCGACAAGCCATCCTCGCATCATCTCAACCACCGTCTTTTCGATCGCAAAGATGGCCGCGCCCGGTACACCAAACGGCGCTGAGGCGTCTCTCGATGCGATCAAGCCCCCCGCCGGCGTCGTCCTGCCACCGCACGAGATCCGCAACATCCTCGAGAAGACGGCCGGCTACGTCGCGCGCAACGGCGCCGTCTTCGAAGATCGCATCCGCGACAAGGAGCGCCAGAACCCCAAGTTCAGCTTCCTCGCCCCCGACGACGCGTATCATCCCTTCTATCAGTGGCGCCTCGCCGAGATCAGAGCGGGCAGGGGCACGGCTATTGCGGCTGGGAGGGCTGCCGAGCCTGCGGCCGAGGAGAAGCCTAAAGGCCCGCCGAAACCGCCGGACTTTCAGTTCAGTGCTCGAATGCCGAGAATCAATCAGAAGGATCTGGATGTCATACGCTTGACTGCGCTTTTCGTTGCGAAGAATGGGCGGCAGTGGATGACGCAGCTGGCGCAGCGCGAGTCGGGCAACGCCCAATTCGCCTTTCTGATCCCGAACCACACTTTCCACAACTTCTTCCAGCACATGGTCGATCAGTACACAACGCTTTTACGAGCGAGCGGCTTGAGCGGTGAAGGCGGCAAACTAGAGGAGCAGCGGGTGGCCGAGTTGGAGAAGAACATCGAAGACAAATTCAGGGTTCTCAGCCTCGCGAAGCAACGAGCTGAGTACTCTAAGTTTGTTGAGCAGGAGCGTAGGAAGAAGGAAGAAGCCGAGTTGGAGAAGAAGGCCGAGTTCGCTCGGGTAGATTGGAGCGACTTTGTTGTGGTCGAGACCATCGACTTTACCGCTGCAGACGAGCAGGCAAACCTCCCCCCTCCCACCAACCTCTCCGAGCTGCAGTACGCATCCCTAGAAGACAGGAACAAGGCCTCGATCGGCGCCAGCATGCGTCTCGAGGAGGCTTTCCCTGGCGAGGAGGATTCGATGGCCATGAACGGATACCCCGCTGCTCAGCAAACCCCAAATTATGCGCCCCAGCAGCCTCAACCGTCATACCAACCACAAATGCCACCGCAAGGGGCATACAACGGCGCACATTCACCACAGCCCCAACTGACAGCTCAGCAACAAGAAGAGGAGCAGCGGATACGAGAGCGCGCCGAGCAACAGGCTCGCATGCAGCAAGCGCAGGCCGAGGCCAGATCTGGACCGGGCCAGATGAAGATCAAGGAGAACTACGTGCCGCGCGCCGCGCAGAAGAATGCCAACAAGGGCCAGATGGCACTTTGCCCCAACTGCAAACAGCAGATCCCCATCAACGAGCTGGAGGCTCATATGCGAAGTAGGTTTTCCGTGGTTTCCCATCCACCATCAGATTGCTAACATTCCACAGTCGAACTCCTGGATCCCAGGTGGAGGGAACAGAAAGCCAAGGCCGATTCGCGCCATGCCAGCTCAACAGTTTCCCACGTCGATGTGGCCAACAACCTGAAGCGGCTGGCGAGTCAACGGCAGGACGTCTTCGACCCGGTCACCGGCCGCGAGCTATCCGAGGATGAGCTTGCGCGACGGAAGAAGGCCGCTATCAACAGCTACGATGGAAATCCGGATGGCAAAGGGCAAGGCCAGATGCAGTCATACAATGTCGAGGAGCAAATTCGGGCGATCCACGAGAAACATGGAAATAGGCGATGAGATGAGAGTGGAAGACGTACTAGTTTTCACAATCGTTGAAGAGGGCACTTTCGCTTGAGGAATTCTCCGGCTGGGCGTTTGGCGTTTGCGTGGGTTCAGGTGAGAAGAGTTACGTCGGTCTTGATATGGAGGGCTTAACATAACTAGCTAAGCGATTGACTGCTAGGAAATGTCCTCTTCGACTTGCCTGGTCTGCTAGCTGGGAACAACTTGACTTCGCTACGAGAGGCTACGTCATGACGTGCGAGGAACAGCCCTTCAACGTCCTCTCGATAGGTACTAAGCGGTAGTACATGTACAAGAATACCGGGAGTATGTAATGCATGAAAGAGTACCCTCGCAGTGACTTAATTGGGATCAATTACAGGCACGAAGCCTCGCGACGAACTATGACTGCTTGCTTCCCCGCATGTGACCTTCCTCCTCCAACAGCCCAGCTGCGGCTTTACTAGCATCACGGCAGCCCCACCTCTTGTCGACCAGCCTCCAACCTCACCTCTCCACGCCGGCGACTCTATTGCCTCACGCGACCGTCCACGATAAGCCCTGAGCTGCCCCGAGCCCCGGTCCACGCTGCAGCTTCCATCGCACGAGTCCTCCAACCCTTCCCACGCCCACTGCGCGCTCTTGCGCCTCGCTCAGCCCGACCCCAGACAGCAGAATCCTCGACAGCAACCCGCCCGCAGCCATGGCCGACAACAGCACCGAACGCGGCTCGTCCCCCACGGACCCGTTGCACCGGCCCATCATCCAGCCCATGCCCGACGCCCGCCAGCAGAGCTTCGACGAGATCTACGGCGCGCCGGAGAACTTCCTGGAGATCGAGGTACATGCCCACCCCCCCGCGGGCGACTAACGGCCGTCGCACGAGGATACCAGATAGCAGCAGAGAGCAGACAGCTGACAAGAAGCCAAACAGGTGCGCCAGCCCGACACGCGCGGCGAAGGCTCGCAGCGCCACACCGTCTACGAGATCGTCTGCCGCACCAACATCCCCTCCTTCAAGTCGCGCGGCAGCAGGGTCTACCGCCGCTACTCGGACTTTGAGTACTTCCGCGACATCCTGGAGCGCGAGTCGGCGCGCGTCACCATCCCCGCCCTGCCGGGCAAGGTGTACGGGCAGTCGCGCTTCAAGGACTCCGTCATCGAGACGCGGCGGCAGGGCCTGGAGAAGTTCCTGACCCTCGTCGCCGGCCACCCGCTGCTGCAGACGGGCAGCAAGGTCCTCGTGCCCTTCCTGCAGGACCCCAACTGGAATCGCGACGCCTGGTGACGGCGGGACCTCGACGACTGGTCGCGCCTAGTCGCGGGGAGGGGGAGTGCGGCGGCCACGAGGAGGAGGGGGGCGACCGTGGTGGGCGGCCATGTTGGCGAGGGTTCAGGACGGCGATATACGCTGTAGGATGTGGTTTGCGAAAAGGGAGGATGTCTCTGATGAGGAGGGGTCTACGAAAGCTTAGAGGGGTCGAAGCGCCTGTTTTCCTTGTATTCTGCTGCTTCATGTTTTGAGGTTGGCGTCATTCGTGGAGTTCCATAGCTTGAAATTACGTGCTGCTATTTCCGGCTTTTGTTACATTAAGAATTCTGTGTTGGATGATATACGCAAGCGCTCGCTCGCTCTACACGAAGAAGAGGGGGCGGTTTTCTATGCCTAGAGTACAAGTCATTCCCGGATGACCTTCTATATACCGGATGAAGAAACACACCCAGTCGACGCAGAAACCCAGAAAACGCCGGAGATGTCTTTCTCTCAAATATGCAATCCTTGCTCAGCTCGTACACTCAAAATCGTACACTCAATCGCTCCTGCGCGTGGAGAGGGCTGCTCATGTTGGCGTTCCGAACAGCCGCAAGATGCCTTCGTACATGCCGAACATGATGGCCGCGCTGGGCACCGTCCGCATCAGGTGCGGCGTCAGGCCGCCGTACAGGCCCATCAAGCCCTCCTCCTTGAAGACGAGCTTGAAGCACTGCATCAGGCCCGTGTACCTGGGCGCGCTGCCGTCGGCGGGGACCTGTCGTAGTCGTGTTCGCGCAACCTGTCGCCGCTGTCAGCCTCATGTCAGTTAGTAGGAGGGCGCGCTGATTCTCACCTCGTGGGGATACGCGATGACGGCCGCGACCAGCTTCGCGCTGCCTGCGGCTCCCGCGTTGCCGAACCAGTCCACGACGCCGTCCCACCAGCCCTTCTCCCTCCCGCTGAGCCTGATCTTCTCCTCGCGCTTTGCCAGGCCGCTCTTGATCTGCTCGTACATCATCCACTGCATGGTGCTCTCCACAACGCCCAGGTAGCTGGCGCTCATGCCCTTGTACAGGCCCCTCACGCCCTCATCGCGGACGATTTGCCGTATGCAGTCCACGCTATTCCTGTACTTCCTGGCCTGCGTGCCCTTTGCGCTCAGGTTCTTGTCGAGCTGCAGCCTCGTCTTGACCATCCAGATGGGATTCGTGGCCGTGCTGGTCGCCACGCCCGCCGCCACGCCAGCCGCCAGGTGCACCCAGGCCGCCTCCTGTCCCTGGTTCCAGTACTGGGCCATGAGCTTCTTGCCGTTGCCGTAGACGTAGAAGTTGATGCTCCTCGCCGGAATGACGCCGATCAGGTTCGGGCCCAGCCCCTTAAACAGCGCGCGCCCGCCTTCGGTGCGGTACACGCTGGCGAGGATGGAGAGGGTGTCGGTCAGGTGGTAGATGGCCGAGCGCACGACGTTGCGCGATTGGGTCGGCATGGCGGCTCGTTGGGCGCGGATCTGTGCTTGGTAGAAGTCTGACTGGAGGCGAGTCTTGAGGACGTCGAGGGGCGCGGTCAGGGTTGCCGCTGCCATGCCGCCGACGCTGCGTCTGGTCAGCTTCCGGGACTTTCTGCGGCTCGTCGCATCCGCGAGACTTACCCTCCGGCCATCAGATGTACCCAGCTCTTCGCAAAGGGCAGCGCCTCGACCTTCTGGCTCTTGGGCCTGACATTGTCCTCGGGGATCACGTCGCCCGTCTCGCGACTGGTGACCAGCACGGCGTGGTCGGGTCCGTCGCGCCGGAGCGTCGCCATCTTGTTGGATGACATTTCACGGATGGCTCGTTCACCTGGACGCCATTTATCGCTTCAGTTCGCGTCGTGATTCGAGGTAGTGCATGGGCTGTGCTGTTCGACGGGGTAGATGGGCTGAGCTGCGAGCTATTTCGTTGATGCGCGCGTCATGCAAAGGCTTCCTTCCCGTCGACACACCTCAACCTCAGGCTGTCGAAACTTTTTTCCGCGACCCCCTTTAGGCTTGGCGACGCGGACCAGTGGCAGCCCACTGGCAGCCCACTGGCAGCCCACTGGCGGCCAGGCCCTCGCCTTACCTGATCCAATCCACCGGGGCTGCGTCTCCACTCCGCTCCCGCTCCGGGCCCCGCCCCGGCTTGGCCGCCTCCAAATTCCCACTGGCAGCCCAGTCCCGGGCCCTAATTAACAGAAATTTTCCTCCCAACGATCCCCCACCGAGCAACCCGCGCCAGAGTCAAACACACACGGACAGCTCTGAGGGGTTTATAGGCCGGTTATGCTTGCCCTGGTCCCAACAAGCGAGGCAATTCGCCCGGTTAGCTCAATCGGTAGAGCGTGAGACTCTTACGAGAGTTCACACATCTCAAGGTTGCGGGTTCGACCCCCGCATCGGGCTATTCCTATACAAACGATTGACATTCCTTTTTTGCTCTTTTTGCTCTTTGAACTACCATGGATGTGATGCCTCGCGACGCTGTGCCGCTGTGGTGGAAGTCGTCGTTCTTTTGGCTTGTTGCAGACGCCACCGTGTATGAGCATTGGATGAGGGCCGAACACGACGATTCTGACTACATCATCATTGCGGAAACATCATTCATCATCTACTGGTAGGTATCGTACAGTCCACTTCCGTCATCTCACGAACCAGCTTCGAGCTGGTCTGGTATCATCCAAGTCGCCTCGCAGCGACATCAAACCCCTCCTTCTCCTATCGGCCTTCCCTTCGTTATCTCGATGGCGGATTAGAAGGCCCATACCCTCCGGGCCTCTCTCCGTACTGTCCTGGGCCGACGCTGCCCTGGCTCTGCGGCGTCTCGGCCCTCCCACCTCCGTGGCCTTGCGGTCTGCTCATCCTCATGGGCGGCAGCTCGATCCTCCCACCCGGGCTGTGCAGCAGTTGTCCGTAGGCGGGCATCTCCGCAGTCCCCGTCCTGCTCGCCGGCCTGCTCCCCTCGACCGACATGAGCCTCGACTCGGCCGCCTCCATCTCTGTGTCAATGACCTCGTTCTCGAGACCCATCTCCCTCTTGAGCTGGCGGATCTCGTCGTCCGTGACGGCCTTCCAGGAGCACTTGGCGTGCTTCTTGGTGCAGCCCTGGCAGGCCGTGAGGTGCTTGACGCATTGGAGCTTGAGGCGGCGGCAGCGGTCGCACGGCGGCGCGATGGGGTCGTTGCGCACGAGCTTGTCGATCTTCTGGGTGATGAGGGGCCGGAAGGTGTCGGACTGGGGGTTCTCGTTGGCGGTGTTCGACGAGCGCCCCGAGCCGGAGAGACGGTGCGCTTGGTGGGACGTCGTCCCGATGGACGGCGAGGACTGGCCTTGGGAGAGGCCGGCGTTGGATGTTGAACGCGAGGCCGAGTGCGGTGTTGGCGGCGAGAGGAACTGCGACAGGAGGTCGGCGTGGAGGTCGTACGTCGGGCCCTGGGAGGATCGGCGACCGGGCTGGTTGACGGACTGGAAGCGCGAGCCCGAGGGGTTGGACTCGTCCTGCGTCTTGCGCCGTTTCAAGATGTCCTGCCTTCGCTGGCCGAACTTGTGGTGCAGTATCCTCGACCGAGCCGCCACCTCATCCGCCCTTCTCCAGAGCGCGCTCGCCCTCTGCTCCAAGATGTCCAGCGTCGCCAACTCAGCCGTCTCATCCTCCTCCAGCGGGTGCTCTAGCGGTATCCTGCTCCAGGCCCCTGAGTTGATGAACCTCCAGTCGTCCTCCGAGATCTCCACCTGCAGGCCCTTGCACGTGAATTGGCAGCATCGTGTGCCATCCGGGAGCGTGGTCAGCTGAAATTCATTGGGATTCGCCTTTGCGAAGGTGCACACGTCGAGCCAGGTAATCGGTTGCGTGAAGGGATTGAGGGCGTTGGTCTTGATGGGCGCTTCGAAGAACTTCTCGAAGCCCTTGAGCAGCCGCGGGCCGGTAAGTTTGGCGCCCAGGGATGCAGCAAAAGACTCGTGGCGATCCAGCACGCCTGTCCTTGTTAGTTTTTGTCCATTTTTCTCTTCCTCCTCGTCGCATCTCCAGGGAAAGTACCTTCGTAGCCGGACAGCGTGCGGATGATGTCGGTAAAGGTCTCGGGCTCGCTGGGCAACAAAGTCAAGTTCTCGGCCGTAGACCGGGACAGGTAGTTGATGAAGCCTGTATTAACCTGGCCTGCAGATTTCCCAAAGAAGTCAGCTACGGTTCGGGACGCCATGCAGATCTGGCGATGCGCCATGATCGAAAGGACGCGTGCTCGATCTAGACGGGCCCATTGTATCTGCCAAGATCTGTGTAGTCGCACAGGGGTCGTGGGTACACAAGGCTGAGAGGGGGGGGCGCAATCCTGCACCGGGAGAAAGAACGCACCTTGGCCTTGCTGCTGCTGGGGCACAATGGGCTGAGACGATGCCGTCTGTCCGTAATCTTCTGCGTCTCGTTTGCGCTTATGCTCGAGGTCGGGCGGTTGTGCCATGGTGGCTGCAAGTTGTAAAGACAGTCAGGTTCCAGATGTGGAAGCTTGCACCCGGCGGACGGACGCTGCTATACGCGGACCCGCGAGAAGTAGTTAGAAGAAGAATAAAAAAGGTATAAAAGAAGAAAAAGAAGGGGCGAAGAATGTTTTTTTTTTCGACGCGTCTTCTTCCCCCCTGTATGTTCGTGTACGTGGCGGCGGTGTCGATTGATTCAATATGTCAAACCATCGGGACGGCGCATGGCTGCTCGGAACGGCCTAGAACCCCCGAAGCGGAAGTGGAAGCAGCCCGATCGGACTTCTTGGCCAGATCTGATGGCCGGGTAGCGAGAGAGGGAGCAGCAGCAGTGAAAAGGAAAAAGTCCCTAGTCAGGTCGTCCATGGGGGGGTTTAACGCACGGCCGCGCGGTGTGACCGAGTTGCCAGTGCGCTTGGCTTGGGGGGAGGCGGCGTGCTTGTCTCGGATGTGGTTGGCGTGGGCTTCGTCGACGCTGGGCAGGACAGCACCGGACAGCACAGCGCAGGACGGGCAGAGCAGGAGACTAAGTATCCAGGAAGCGCAACGGGAAAGTGGAGGGAGCGAGAGCAGCTGAGGGGACGCGGACGATAAGATGGGAAACGGGAGACGGGAAGAGACACAAGTCCCCAGATGATCAGGGATTGCATCAAGCACCGAATCCATGATTCGAGGTGCGCGCAACGTCAATGGCTGGTGCGCAGCAGAACGTGGAGAAGCGCATCATCCACCGTCTTGAGAACGAGGCCAGCGCCAGTCGACTCCGGTGTCACAAAGTAGATGGGATTCCCCACCCGCGGGCGAGCCTGAGCTTCGAGAGACGACGGCGCAGCGCAGCGCAGGGCAATCATGAAAAGACCCAGAGCCAGCATCGGAAGCCCCATGAGGGACAATGCCAGTGGGACTTGAAGCCGGTGCCAGGCCAAGGTTGCCTGAGCCTGAGGTGAGGTGGCCCGTTTCGTCGCCGGTGCAGGGTAATCTGGATATTTGCTGGGTCGAATTGGCCACTCACGTCGTGCGCCAGATGGTCCATAAGGAAAGGATAGTCGCCATGAGGGGTCCCGTCGACCAACGCGCTCGCAGGCTGTGGCTGCCCGCGACTTCTGCTCCATCGAAACGGTCATCTGGAAGACGTGGAGTGCCGATCGCACGGCCGGCCAGTCACTGGGCTCTTCGCGCTCGTCTGCTTCGCACTAGGCTGCTGCTAACGATCTAACGACCGTTGAGGACGGTGAACCCCTTTTCCCTGTGACATGCGAGCCATCAGACGGCCGCGCGCGCGCGAACCCCGGATGCGCTCCCGCCACATACGCTCCGTAATCGGTATCGTGCATTCGCTACTAAGGTACCTACCTCCCTGGTGCTGGAACATAGGGGTCTCGGGGCACATGGACGGCATTGACGAGAGGGCGCCCCTCTCTTCAAGGGTCTAGCTCGCGTACCTAGGCACGTCTAGAATCCTCCTAGTCGTCGGCACCGCCTAGCTCGCGCGTTTCCACTCCTCCCTGCTTCCCCTCAATCCGCTCCGCGCCACGGACCCGGAGCTTGAGGTCCTGGCCCTCCCTCATGGGTACAGTACGTACGCGTTCAGTTCGCCACACCCGACTATGCGCTTTTGGTCCATCGTCGAAGGGAGAGGCCGCCCCCTGCACCCAGGATCCAACGGCTTCGGCGTAGAACGCCCGCACCTTCTTCTTTATCGTTGACTTGATCTCCAAGTAGACGCAGCGGTGGCACTGGCGATCACAAGCCCAGCTTGGGAAGCGCAGCTGGGAGGGTGGCGAAGGCGAGATGGGGAATCCCCGTGAGGGGAGGTAATAGGCAGACGGCACAACAGGCGGGGACCGAAAGCTGGAAGGGGTCGTGCATCCTGCCACCGAGCTTCACATGTATCTTGCATGATCCCCAGACGTGCCCTTCCCCCCCAATGGTTGAGCCTTTGCCACCCAAAGCTACCTCCTGAGGCGGTGCTCTCCAATTCTCCAACCTGCCGTGCGGGCACGAGAGCTCTGCCAGATCTCGATTGTGCGTGAACAGCATGTGCTGCGCATGCGATTCGACCCATTTTCGATACATTCTCCAGCATAAACACCCTGTGACATGCAGTTTACTAGATACTAGGCTTTTTGTGGCTTACGTGTGGCGACCCTTAGGGTGAAGATGATAACTGCCGTTGTGCAATCTACACGTCACACTGACTGCTTCGAATGTCGCCGACCATACTCAGTAATCAAAATTTGACCACGGCAGTTTACAGCAGTACTTTCAAAGCTGTCAAGATGACGGCGGGCTCAAAACTCAACGATGGTAGCGATGCTACAGGGTAGCCGAAAGCGGATGGGAGCCGTCTCGTAGCTGGCTTGCAGCCAAAATCCGAGCTGCAAGATGCACGGAAACCGCCGCTGCGGCTACGCGAATTCTGTCACCCAAAATCTGCCCCGCCATCGCGCAACCTCACCTCCCAACGGCGCGCGCTCCCTCAAACCAATCCGCCCTCCCTCCGATCCATCTGACCAACCCACCGAGACTCAAAGAACATGGCCGACACACAACCACGAGGCGGCCGAGGCGGCGGCCGAGGAGGTGCGCACAGAGGCGGACGGGGCGGCGGTCGTGGCGGCGCCGGCAACGCCCCCGGCGGCAAGGACGGCGAAAAGCCCAAGAAGGAGAACATCCTCGACCTCAGCAAGTACATGGACAAGGCCATCACCGTCAAGTTCAACGGCGGGCGGGAGGTCAAGGGCACGCTGAAGGGGTACGACGCGTTGATGAATCTGGTGCTGGACGAGGGCGAGGAGACGGTCCGCGGTAAGTTTCTTCCACTTCCACGTGGGCTGCTGGGCTCTCCTCCCGCTTTGCGGGGACGCCGCGAGCAGAAAAGCTGGACGCGAGCTGACGGATGCGGCAGATGATCAAGGGAACGAGTCGACGAGGCAGCTGGGATTGGTGGTTGCGCGAGGCACGCTGCTGGTGCTGATCAGCCCTGTTGACGGCAGCGAGGAGATTGCGAACCCCTTTGCCCAGGGCGAGGACGATTGAGCGACGAATCCATCGAACGAGCGAGGCGACGAGCAGCCCTGCGCGCTGGCCGATGGCGGTGAAAGCATGGGGGCAGAGCAATGGGTGTGGGCAGAGCAATGGGCGGAAAGCAGGATGAGCGCCTCTGCCTGAGGCGATTGTTGACGTCGCGGGTTGCGGCACACCACGGCACTATGACTTGGTCTAGAAAAGGCCGGTAGATGCAGCTGCGAGGGAAACGTGGTTAGAATTGACCATCGCGGAGCCGATCACAGCAAGTTGACTATTTCGATGGTCATATATAGTTTCACTCAAGGTCCAAACATGATATACACCAGTTTTCCGTGCTCTGCTCAAAACGTTCCTTGTCGGGCCCAGAGCACTCCCCTCGTCTCACATCTAGCACTCGAGAAACTGCTCCAAGTTAAAAGACATAATGATTTATAGTATTTATTCGGTTCCTGAGTATCCTATAGCCTCTGAACGGTATCCTCTCTCATCCCAGACCCCTCGACAAGGCCAAGGACTTGGAACGCCTTCGGAAAAGGCCCGTCGTGAATGCCAGTCAGGAGAGGTTAGGTGGCTGCCCAGACGAACCAGGTCCGTGGGAGTTCCCATCAGCTGAGGATTCGCTGGCTGGTATGAGCTTTGAGCAAGCGGGTTTGGCTGATACTGCTGATCTGGCTTGCGTGGCTTGCTAAGCCGTCGGCCAGCCCATCCCTCCATCACAATGCTGTCATGTATCGATGCGCTCCCGGTGACGATGTCGGGTTCCTCCAACCGTGATTTCCCTTGCATGTATACTGCTGAGTCTTGCTCTTGTAATCCACGGGAGCTTGTGATGGGCTTTGGCGTATCCTAAAGGCTTTTGCCCTTGCTGGGCTTCTGAAGCTCCCCGAACGCGGCCCCGAGCTGTTTCTTCAGCTCCCTATAGCTGACGATGAAGCTTGTCTGGTCGTCTCGACTGGTCAGGTTGATGCGCTCGTCTGTGCCGACATCGAGTTTATTGAGGCAACGCAGCATGTGTCCTGGGTCGACGACTGGGTTGCCGTCGCGGTCCACCTGGTGGAAGACATAGTCGCGGAAGAGCTTCAGTATGTAGCGTTCGCCGTTCTCGGACCATGCCGGGTCGCCGTTGTGCTCCGGCCGCTCGTTGATAGCAGCGAGTTTCATCATCAGCCGCGCTATCCGCCCGTTCTCCAGCTCGGCGTAAACAAGCGATTGTGTTTCGTCCTCTTTTTGCTGCGACTCATCGAAGCTTGTGACGAAATGGATCGGAATGCCCCTGATGAAGTCATCGATGCTCTTGGTTGTGCCGGGAGGCGCCGGCGTCATGAGCCAGATGATGGTCTCCTTGATTTCGTTGGTGTAGGTCCTGCCTACTTGGTCTATCGCTGCCTTGAGGTTGTTAAGGTGCGATGGGTGGGTGAGGTTGGTGAGGCCGAGGAGCAGGCGGCCGAAGTTCATCAGATCCTCCTGCTGCAGCTCCTGGACGGGACGACGTTGATCAAAGTTGACAACGTCGAGAATGGAGCAAGCGCTGAGTCGGATTCTGTGCTTCTCGGTGAGGATGACCTTGGATGGATCAAGGCATCGCGCAGCAAGACCGGCCGAATGGATAGCCTTGAGCGCCGTTGTGATTTGGGTAATGTAGGACCACAGTTGCTTTTCGCCGATGGAGGTCTTTGGCTGGAACCGACTGCCTTGGGATTGAGCCGGTGTAAGGTGGACCTCGGCAAGCGTCTTCGACAATGGGTGGTAATCATAGACAAAGATGAGCGAGCTGTCGCCGAATGCGCGTGTCGTGAAGGCATCGTGTATCCGCACAACATTGGCGCAATTGATGCGTCTCCACTCCGCGACGGACCTGATGGCGCTTTCATTCGACAAACGGAACCCCTCAAGCCTTCGCAAGCAAAAAACACGGCCCTTTTTAAGGGAGTTTGCTTTGTACACCCAGCTGCTGAACCCGAAGATGCTGGGGTTCTTCCTGTGAGTCGTGTCCAAGGGCACCAGAGAATGATAGTTGTCCAGCTGGGGCAGCTGCGAGTTAGGCATTACCTGCAGCGTGGCTTCTGCCTTCTTGGCCGCCTCTTCTCGCATGTTCTCTGGCATGAAGAAGTCGGAGGTGGTACGTTGGTAGGGATGAAGATCTTCTCGGCGTGGGCCCGGGTTGGCGTAGAGGTGATGCTGTAGAGGCTGTAAAGGAGCCGCGAACGCTCCTTGACTTGCAAAGAAAGCGCCACCGGCACCCCCTAGGGCTGCGGCGTGCTCCTCTGCATATGGATTGAATGGTGTTTGTGGCAGACTCTGGTTCACGCTGGCCATTGTGAACGGGTCATAGGACACGGCGCCATCCTGGGCACTTCCGTTAGCCGTGGCAGCCTGTCGTGGTCAGTAGGTGGTTGTCTGCGCGAAGCAAGAGACCTACAGCTGAGCTTACGTCAAAGCTCGGGGTGAACTCGCGGATAGCCGCAGGGTTGAATGCTGCTGTTTCCTCGGCTGGACCGCTTGGTGTCGCGGCTGCACGGTTGTCAGCGGGTTTCGCGGTCGCATGCCTGAATTTCGCTTACCTCCCAAGCCGCGGGGCGTGAATGTAGGTGCATTTGCTGCTTGCGTGGACAGGGCACCGGCAGGCTTCTTAGCTGCTGATGCTGTCGTCGCGGGGGTGAAGGTAGGTGAGTCGACGTTCAGCGCCTTCTTTGACCTGAAGGTACCAAGGTTGTCAGCCATCGTTCTTCAATCATGCATGCAGCCGACCAAACAAGTCCGATATCGCTGCGCAAAATGCCGTCCGTAGCAACCCCGACGTCACGCTTGCTAGAACGGGTCGACGCGTGCTTCAGATAATATCTTGTGCCGCGCAAAGTTGACAGAATGCCCAGAATCCTAGGAAGACGGTGGACGATGGTCGATGCCAGGAGGGTGCAAGATAAGACCTGTTGGGTACCATGGACACCTGCAGCAGTGCCTTCGTCTTGACTTTGGCATCAACGATTCCCTTGTATGCCATGTATCAAGTCAAAGCCATTGTGCTTCCCAACGGACCACATCGCAACCCCACCGAGACTCTTATACGAGGAGAACCGCGTCCCTCGTGGTTCCAAGCGCTTGAATGTTCGAATCGACGTGGAAAAGATCGAGAACCTACATGTCGGTTTGGTTCGCCTTGCCCTTGTTTGTGTCGTGGTTGAAAGTGCATCCCTGGTCTGCCCACCTACAGTGTCCATAAATGAGTACGTTCCGACATTGCGTCTCCTTGTTTTCTGCGATTGCCTTGTTAGCAAGGCCACTAGATGAGATGGCGCTTCGAGATGCAACGTACCGCGCCCCTTGGGCTTGGGCGAGCCGACCTGTCGACGAAGATCGTTGTTCTGGTATCGCGTATTGGTCGCCATTGTTTGCTACGACGCGCTGCAAGATTTACCGCCTCCAGGAAGCGGAGCTACGACGTCTGGCCGCCAACCATTAGCATTTGCTCTCTAGGGGATAGCATCGAGCAGGACTGAATGCGCGACGCGTTGTCGCAGGAGGGGGAGCGCTCAGCCCAGGTCGGTGGGGCTTTGTGATCGAACGGCTGCGACGGCGCCAAGGGAGGAAGGGTGGACGGGTGGTTCATGCTGACGTACTTGGCCCTTGCAAGAGATTCCCATGGTTCAATTGATTGAGGCGGTGGCGCGCCCATGAATAATCGCCGTGTGCTACGAGCAGACCAGCGTGGGACGGAAGCGCGTGGGCGAGGCTGCGTCGTGATGATAAAGATGAGGTGGTGGGGGAGCGAACGACGGTGTTGAGACGGGGCACGGACTGGGATTTGAGCTGATGATGGGGATCGAGGTACCCTGGCACACAAATTGAGTGGGAAGGTACTTTGGGCAGTGACGCCAGATCAGCGCTTGACCACCTGAAGCGGGTTGATATGCAGATATCCGGGCAGATGTGTAGGTGGTACAGATTGAGCTCGTCGGGATTATTGGGCTTACGATGCTTCGTGAGCTTCGAGGCGACAGGAGAGGTCGGGACTGCAGTTCGAGAGTGAAATCCCTTATCTTGACAATCTTTCCAGTCACTTTGGCTTTGTGTAATGTAGGAGTGCGCGACTCGATCTGATATGCAATTAGCCGGCCACCCCGCCATTTGCAGGCTGCAGCTGAGGTGAGGTGAGGTGAGGTGAGCTCAAGCTCGGAGCCACTGCCAGGCCCACTGCCAGGCCACTGCCAGGACAGGCACAACCCCAACCGTGCTGAACGTCATCGTCCGCCGTCACGAGCTCCAACTCCGAACACGCGACCCGCACGCCGCAATTGGTTTCAGTCGCATTCGATTTGAGCTGAGAATTCATCTTCCCAGGCTATGGATTGAAGCTTCAGGTTTTTATGGTTTTGCTGTTGCTCAGGACGAGTAGCTTGCCTTCACTGTATTATCTTGCGGCTACTGGCACCTCTGGTAGACGTGGCTATTTGGCATAAGCGGATCTCAGAGTGGCCTTTCCACCACGAGCGGTTTCGCCCGAATCAAACCACCTGTCCAACCCAGCTTCGATCTCGACGACACGCGCACAGGCACACCGGGCATCTCAAGCATCGCCGACACACGATGGCGGACGTCAACGTGGAGCAGCTCACGGCCGAGCAGCAAGCGGCGTTGCAACAATACATGGCCGTAACAAACCAAGAACCCAAGGACTCAATACCACTGCTGGAGCGGTCGCAATGGAATGTGCAGGTGAGGCCCTGAATATACATGTTGCTACCCAAGACTGACTCGAAATAGATAGCAGTTGCCAAGTTCTTCGACGGCGAAGGGCCTGATCCCGTCGCAGAAGCCATGGCCCAACAAGACATCCCCCGAGTAGCCGCCAGACACGAGAACCTACAAGAGAGTCTGTGGGAATCGGCGGGTCGACCACAACGAGGGCCACGCCGAGAAGGAACAGATGCCGCTCCACGAGTTGTACCACGACCGCCCGTCACGCAACGATCGCCCTTTCTCGTCGGGCTGTTGCTCGCGCCTTTTGGCTGGGGCTGGTCGGCAGCATCCGCCCTTTTCCGAACCTTCCTCTATATCCTCTCCTTTCTTCCCGCACCGCTCAGGCCGCGAGCTATTACAAACAGCGTAGCCGCTGGATTCAGGAGCAGCGCCGGACGGCGGATGCTGATGCCTCGAGATGCGGCCGCAAGGTTCAAGCGGGAGTTTGAGGAGGAGTATGGGGCCAACGAGTTGCCGTTCTTCGAGGGTGGGGTTGCGCAGGCCCACGATCAGGCCAAGAAAGACCTAAAGTTTTTGATGGTGGTGCTCATGTCACCTGAGCACGACGATACCGAGTCTTTCATCAAGGAGACTTTGCTCGACCCCAGGGTCGTGGAATACATCAAGGATCCCGCAAACAACATCATCTTGTGGGGAGGAAACGTGCTCGACTCCGAAGCGTACCAAACGTCGGTGGAGTATGGGTGCACCAAGTTTCCCTTTACGGCACTTGTGTGCCTGACGCCCAAGGAGGGCAGCACACGCATGGGCATCGCGAAAAGACTGACCGGTCCGATGCCGGCGGATACATATCTGTCACAAATCAG
The DNA here is from genome assembly GCA_037042185.1 of Sordariomycetes sp. S80-01Y. NCBI lineage: Eukaryota > Fungi > Ascomycota > Sordariomycetes > Sordariomycetes sp. S80-01Y. The sequence continues at coordinate 860,979 of JAXQJY010000027.1, read as the reverse complement.
GGCAGCCATGGAGAAGTACGGACGGGACCTGGACAGTGTTCGAGCCGAGCGCACTGCGCAAGAAGTATCTAGAAGCTTGCGGACGGAGCAGGACGATGCGTACGAGCGGTCGTTGGCCATCGACCGGGAGCGTGCTCGTCAAAAGCGGGAGGCAGAGGCGGCCGCCGCAGAAGCAGAGAAGCGGGCAGAAGAAGAGGCCGCCAACGCAGCGGCTCTTGAAGCACAAAGACAACGATGGAAGGCGTGGCGGGCAACGAAGATCCTACCTGAACCCCCCGCATCGGACAAGAACATCACACGGATCGCGCTGAAGATGCCCGAGGAGTCAGGTGCGGGGCGGGTGGTCCGTCGGTTCAGCGCAGATGCGCCTCTCGAGGAGCTCTACGCCTTTGTGGAGTGCTACGATGTTGACAAGTCGGTCCTCGAAGATGTCGAGAAACCAGAAGGCTTCGACTACGAGTACCGCTTCCGGATAGCATCAACCCTCCCGCGACACGTACACGAACCCAGCACAACAGAAACGATAGGGGACAAGATTGGCAAATCGGGTAATCTGATTGTCGAGCCAGTGCTGGTGGAAGAGTCTGACGATGACGAGGATGGCGATGATGACGACGAGTAATTGTAGCTTGAACATAGAGGCAGGAATGACAAGAACGTCACGCTTAAGACTATCGGGCCTTTGTTCCAGAAAAAAGTCATATGTTGTCGGATTTAGAGAGTCAAATTGGGACCTGTCTCCGAAAGGGGCCTGAGGCGAGGGAGTGATAGGGGATGGTTACGCGCTTCGAGCTTGGCGCTGACGACAGCCATTGAGGGGAAGTCATGCTAGCCTAGCAGCAAGAACAACGCGCTCTTGTCCGAAGCAGAATGGTACCAGTCCCACGGTAGCGGTGTTTGTTGGCGGTTAGACCCGGTGACCAAGTCGAGCGCCCCGTACTGGAAAAGATACTAGTCTAGTCGAGGTTAGAGACACAGCAGCCTCGACTCTCTCTACCTTGACTGTGAGTGCCAAGAACGGGACCCTCTCTGAAGAGTCGGAATGTCTCGAGTCCCCCAATCCAGCTTCGCTTCCACTGGCCACCCGCTGGCTGATGTTGGCGATTGCGTCGTCGTCGAGGCTGTGCTTGGGCCGGCGCCGCGCCACCCACCTCCACCAACCCGGAGCACCGTGACCGTGACTGTAGCGGCCGCGCTCAACCCCAACAGCCCCAACCTTCGCATCTGGATGCGGAGAGCCCGTCATCCAGCTGCAGCAACACCGGTGCGACTGTCTGTTCCGCGACTATCTGGTCTTTATTCTTGAGCAGCCCATTTCCTCTTGATATTTGCCAGATTTCTTTTCTCAGTTAGAGTTTTGCGGTTACGCAACAGCCTCGCGAATCATCTCCTAGCTCCCTGTCGGTGTTGCCGCGCCTCAATCCCGTCGCCATACGCCGTCGCCATCCACTGCCTTACCTTGAGACCAACGACTCATCCAGGCCATGCTGTGGCTGTTGTCGTCGCTTCTGACCACTATAGCCTGAAGTAATACATAACAGAGTTCACCCTCCGGACTTTGACAGCTGTGATGGTTTATTTTGGCAGTTGAAGCTCGCGCCTTAATCACCAATCGTTGGCACCGCCGCAGACGCACGTTCAGGGTCTGAGCCCAGTCTGGAGCGAGCTGCAGCCTGGCCGCGATCCTACAGGTGGGTAGATACATAAGCACGACGACCTACACTCACGCCGCACGCCATCTTTTCCACCTCCCGATTTTACTCCTGCTCACGATACCCGCCTCGAACCCACATCCCGACGGGCACTCTTTGCTTGACCCGAGTCGCGCGCGCACGCGACAGAGGCGCCCGAGATGAAGTCCATGAAGAAGGCGCTCAGCGCGAACAAGGTCCTTGGCAGTCTGAAGAGGAGGACGACTGGTGGTGAGTCAGAGCCTTGTGCGCCCGCGCAGGTGAGGGCATCGTCGATTGACGCGAGCAGGGAGCGCAGCGAACAACGCCGAGGGGAGTGCCCCTGATGCGTCCACAGCGCCGCCTCTTGGTGCGACGCCGCAACCAGGACAGACCCCCGAGGGCTCGGCGCATGACAGCGTGGTATGTTTCCCTGCCTCCCCTCTTGCGATTGCACCGCTGAACGAAACCCCTAGACAGCCTTCTGCGAGTCCGGCGGCAACGTCCAAGGCGACGAAATTCTCTTCCTCCCACCCATCGTCGACGCCGCCGAATCCTCCCCCGCCGCGGCGACCGAATGCGCCCGCGTGATTCGCAAGTTCCTACACAAGTCCTACGCGTCGCGGCCCTCATGGCAGTACAACGCACTCATGCTCGTGCGCATATTGACGGACAACCCGGGCGAGACCTTCACGAGAAACCTGGCCGACCCCGAGTTCGTGGAGACGTGTCGGAAGCTGTTGAAGCATGCAAATGATTCGAGGGTTAGGCAGATGCTGATGGAGACGTTGGACGACTTTGAGCATACCAAGATGTACGACCAAAACTTGCAGCCGCTGGTACAGATGTGGAAGGTCCAGAAGGAGGAGGCGATCAAGAAGAACGGGGTACGTCGATCATTTCAACGGATTGAGTAGGCTTGCTAACAATTCAGGGCAAGGGACCACTCCCTGCGAACCAGAGAGGAGCTCCGGCTGCTCCCCAGTTCAACGCACACTCTCAAAATTACTTCGCCCGCGCCCACCAAAACAAACGTCTCCCCGACGCCGTTGAACTGGCATCCCGGCTCGAGGAAGCCCGCACCTCAGCCAAGCTCCTCGAGCAGGTGGTCATGAACACGCCCGCGGCCGAGATGCTCAACAACGAGCTCATCAAGGAATTCGCCGACCGGTGTCAGAGTGCTTCCAGGTCGATCCAGGGGTACATGACCTGCGATGCGCCCGCGCCGGACAACGACACGATGGAGAGCCTGATTGATACCAACGAGCAGTTGCAGACGGCGCTGAATCAACATCAGCGGGCGGTGTTGAATGCGAGAAAGCAATTCGGCCTAGGGACCGAGAGCCAAGCGCCCACGCCCCCGACGAACGGGAACGACCGGGTTTTGGAGTGGACGAGGAGTCAGCAGCAGCTATATGCGAGCGGGGAGACCCCGGAGGCCCCAGATGTGCCTCAAGGAAACGGAAAGGGAAAAGCCACGGCGGACGAGCATGACCAGCCCAGTGGCGCGGGGCCTGCCAGACCGTCTCGGCGATCCGACGACGACGACGGCCAAGATCCTTTCCGGGACCCAGATGAAGCCCAAACCAGGCATCACTCCGAGCCGTTCAACCCCGGCTTCAGCAGCGCCGCAGCAGATGCACCGTCGGGCTCGGGAGCTGCTAAGCCGAAGAAGGACGACGCGTCGGACGATGATTTGTACGATGCTCAGGACCGGAACAAGGAGCCTGTTTACCGATACTAGCGCGACAAGCGAGCATTCGAGGCGGCGACGGTAGAGTTGGCATGGCATTTGTTTGAAAATCGTATCTATATCCCCTCTGTTGTTGGGTGTTGATGTCGAGATATCCCGGTGGGCGACCAGGTGTGCATAAGTTGTGGCACGAATATACTAGCGTTTCCTTTGCTCAAGGACTTGATCCGGCTGTGACTGCGTGAAGTACGCTGCATTATTGTGTAAAGTACGCCGTTGTAACGGGGTACATGTCGAGGGGTTGGCCGCGTTAGAGATCATCATGACTGATTTGTGGCTTGTGTTTGCACGCCGTACTACCACGTGCGTGAGTTGACCCTTCGAAGTAGTAGCTGCTACACAACACTGGAGCAAGGTCTGCAAACGCAATACCTTGTACCTCAATGAGCAAGGGTTCGATATAGTATCCGTTTTAGGCAGGGATCCACATTCAAACTCGCCGTGAAACCGAACCCCTTTTCCAGCTGCCCCTTTCTCAGTTTGAGCAAGTCATTCCGATAGCATTATGGTCTCGCGTCTCAATCACGCCGGTTTGAAACCAGCCACTTATCTTACGAAATGCGTCTGGTGAACAAAGCTGCGCCCAGTCCTGCCGTCCGAGATACCCCACATCGAGCCGTACATTGGCCTGACGCGTCACCACCTTTATTGCTAGCTCCCGTCCCTCCGTCTCCAAATTCTCCATCCTCCCAACATCCCCGAAACCCCAACTCACCCTACCCGGATATTTCAAGATGGGCTGGCGCGACCACGTCAACTCCCTCAAGAAGGAGTTTGACACCATCTCCAAGGAGGTTGAATCCGGCATCAGCAAGTTCACCGGCTCGGGATCCGCGCAGCAGCAGCAGCCCCCGCAGCAGGGGTACTACCAGCAGCAACAGCCAGGCCACCCGCCGCAGCCCCCTCCAAATTACCCGCCGCAGCAGGCCCCGGCCCCTTACTGGAGAGCCCAGTTTGACCAGAATGTTGCCGTGACGCAAGAGTGGGATGCGAAGATGGGCAATGGGCCCGATGGGTGGGGGAACCAGGAGCTGCAGTTTTACACTGCCTTGCCGCAGAATTGCTTCCAGTGAGTACTTTCGAAAGACCCTGTCGAGCTCCTCCACTGACCTTTCCAAAAGCACGCCCAACGGGTTGTTGGTTCTTCGAGCTCTTGCTCAGAACCAGAGTCCCGACCCTGAGCAAAAATACACCTCAGCCCGTCTCGTGAGCAGGGCAACCTTGGCCCGAGACAGGGGATGCTTGACGGCCATGATCCAGTCACCCTGTGCGCCGGGAATTTGGCCCGCGTTCTGGCTGCTCCCCCAGGAACCCTTCTCCTGGCCCACGGATGGTGAGATCGACATCGCGGAAACCTGGAATGGCGATCACGAGAACCACTCCTGTCTCCACTGGGGCCAACACCACGAAGGCGACAAACACCGCGTACTGGGCACCAAGATTCCCGACATGCATAGCCGTCCCGTGCGGTATGACCTCGCTTGGGATCAGCCTGGTGGTCAGCCGGGGCAGGGAAGACTGGTGTGGTACATTGACGGCAGGCCGGTGATGAAGGGAAGCATCCCGGGTGGTACCAGGCCGATGAGGGACATGACGATATTGTTGAACGTGGCGATGGGAGGCAATGTTTGCAACGGAGTGACGCCGCAGGATGGGTACTACGACATGGTCGTGTATTCGCTATACGCAACGGACGAGCCGGAGCTGGGGGGCTGGAGTGGGTTTGAGCATGCGTGGCATCATGCCCCCGAGGGGCACGGATATTAGCAGTGTTCGCCTTCCGTGCTCATGAACATGATACAAGCGTATGAATTCATACATGGAGATTTGTCCTATCCGAGCTATCAATCTGCCTGCGTCTGCCGCATTTCCAACTATTGAGGGGTGATGAACGAGCGTAACAGCATTACACATCGTTTACAAGCGGTAGGGGAGCAAGACTTCGCCAGGTGCATTGTACGAGGGGACCTTCATCTCCAGGGCTTCGCCAGAGTACCCCAGATCCTCACCCACGAGCACAGCAGCCTTCTCGCCGATGAGAAGGGCAGTAGAGTATCTGGAAGTTTGGTTAGTGTCACATCCATCGCGTTTGTTACAGCGACTCACGTGTTGCAGCCGACGTTGTCGGGGCAGATACTCAAGTCCGCCACCTTGAGACCTTCCACTCCGTGGACGTTCAGACGCTCATCCAGCACGCCATGCTTGACGATGCTGTTACCTTCCTTCGGCGCCATGGAACAGGTACCAAGTGAGTGCCAGGTCGTCTCGACGTGACGCTTGACCCATTCCTCGACTGCCTTGATGTCCTCGTCGGAGTACTTGAGATCATGCCTCATATCCTTCTGGCTGCTAGTCACGGTCGATGCCATGTTGCACTTGATCTCGGCCTCCTCAAGTGGCTGCGTCCAGCTGCCGTGCTGGATACCAGCAGTGAGGTTGCCGGGCTTGGCATACAGGTTCGTGCTCTTGAGGTCAAGATCCTTAGCTTTGGCAGGGGAGTCGTATGCGAAGACGGGATGCATGCCTGCCACTTCGCCGGCGTAAGCATCCATGCGACGCGCCGTCTCGCGCGACTTGATATACCCCCAGACCATGGGGACCATGTCCCGCTCGTCGTTCATGAAGCCGGCGTCAAAGTCGGGCACGGCGTAAGGGTCAGCAGATGTAATGTGGGTGTATCCACGGGAGAAGGGGTACTCCAGGAAGTGGAACATGGTGAAGAAGTTGCCGGGGGGCCTATGAAAATCAGCACCAGCCGTTGCATGGGGGGAGAAGGGGAGGGGGCTTACATGAGCATATGGTCGCCGAACCAGCCCGCAATGACGGAGTAGTGCATCACGGGCTTATCAGGCTTCTTCTCGAAATACGACTTCCAGCCGTCCTTGAAGTGAGGCGTAGGCCACTTTTCAAACTCCTCCAGCTCCTTGGCCGTCGGGCGGATCTTGACACCGGCGTCGATACCGTTGGTGGCAAGGGGTCCGGTGCCCTTTAGATTCCACTCGTCGAAGATGCCTACATTGGTCAGCGTGGGAAATGATAGCAAACACCGGGGGGTACTCACGCTTTTGAACCTCGGGTTCTCCGCGGACGAAGTCGTCAAAACTCTCCGTGCCAGGCTTTGCACGGTATGCGGAAAATGTGAGATAGTGGTCCTGGAAATTGAGACCGACTCCTGGCAGGTCGACTTTGCATTCGACGCCCGCAGCCTTCAGCTTCTCGGGGTCGCCAATTCCAGAGCGCTGAAGAATGAGTGGCGAAGACAGCGTGCCACCCGAGACCACGATCTGCTTGCGGGCCTTGAAGGTACGGGTCTTCAGCTGCTGAGGATCAAGGGGCTTCATGGGACTTTGAGGTTCGTTAGTCTTCGTTTTCGCAGAGGGAATTGCTAGGATAGCCTACACAGTTTGTACGGCTACTGCTCTGCCGTTCTCGATGATGACCTTGTCAACCTTGGTGTTGCAGGCCAAGTACAGATTGGAGTGCTGGGCGCGGGTGGAGTGGATGTAAGCGTGGGCACTGTCACTTCGCCTGCCGGTCTATGAAATGTCAGTTTAGTATTTCAATAGAGGGTTTTGTTCTCTTACATCCCGATTGATCCACTTCAGCCAATGCTCAGCTCCGTGGCCGGTGGTAAGATCCTGCAAGTCATCCACGGTTGGAATGCCTTGGGATTCTGCCGCACGGAGGAAATCTTCCTTGATGGGGTACGTGCTATCTAGTCAGCAATTGTGCTTTGCTTGGAATGATTGACTCACTAATTTCCAAACGATACTTTGATGGGCCCTTCGAAACCGTGTATGTCTCTGTTGTGAGACGCACGCTGGTAGGTCTCGTGCTTTCTCATTAGGGGCAGAAGCTCTTCCGTAGTCCAGCCCTTGGCCTGGAAGTCGTCGTAATCAGACGCAGAGGCTCGAGTGTACATCTGACCTCGTTAGGACTTGAACCGTGAACAGAGTAGAAGAGCTCACCATAAAATTAATCGAGGAGCCGCCGCCGAGGATGTTGGCGCAAGGGACAATGGCCTTGCGGCCCGCCAGCCATTTCGAAGGCTTGGACTCGTAGAATGTGGCGGTCTTGGAGTCCAGCTTCATGTTCCGCGGGTAAATACCCGGGCGGAAGACCCATGGGTTGTTGAGGTTGTTCTCACCGCCCTCAATGAGAAGGACTGTGAGTTTGTGGTCGAGGTTGGCGAGTCTCCCTGCGACGACACATCCTGCGCTGCCTCCACCGCAGACGATGATGTCGAACTCGTCAGGAATTGCACCGCTCATAATTACTATATCACTATGGTATGTTCCTTGGTGTTGTATATGAATATTAAATGCTGATGATGGAACAGAAGAGCAACGCGGCGTCCAGGCGAGAACCTCCTCCTTATCTACGAGCCACCCACCACGTTTGCTCTCGACGAAACATCACCGAACGCCGAGAATTCTGCGTTTGCAACCTCATGATCTCGAATAGTGAGGTCGACTGAGTTTATCCGTCCTATGGCGCTGTCGAGCCCCTACACCACCTCGAGCGTGGACCCTCGTCAACCAGTTGGCAGCGCGTGCATTTGATGCTCCGCACGATGAGGGTGTGTAAGAACGCGTCGCCCCTCATGAAGTATTGTGCATCTCATGTAACACATTCCCCAAAGTGACGACGCAGTGTTCCAGTGTCCGCTTCCGTCGTACACACAAGCCTCACTTAGACGGACTAGCGTTCGGAACAAAGGAAGAGCCCGCAGACCGGAGCTAAGATCGCGTGACTAGGGCCCTTCTACAAGTCACTCCCCGCTTGGAAGGCTGCACGAGAGACCTTTCTACTCCAAAACTTGTCTTCAATATTCCCGGCGGACATAAGGAGACGCGTCTCGAACCAGTCGGATATGCACCCCGCGTTGTCAAAATCGCGGGGAAATTGGCCCCTTCTCGAGTGCATATAAGACACGACCAACAATTACGCTGCATCGTAGTTGCCTCCACGTCATAATCACACCAATAATGCAGTCGGTGGCCGCCCCGGGGATGCACAGATGGGCTGAGACCTTTCATTGATTGAGGGGTCACACCCTTTCGTCAAAAGTTTCCTGCTGCGCCCGCAACGTTGTGAATCGGCAGATGCTGTTTTGACGGACCTTAGCACCCGGTAGCATGCCCGAGAAAAGCTGTCTTTCACGTTGAATCTCGCATCATGTTTCAACTTAAATCATCAAGGTCAGAGTCGGAAGGAAGGCACTGACAGTTTCGGTCATCCTTGGAATACAAGAAACTTAGACTGGGTCGCGGTGCTGTACTTCCTAGCTTAAGCTGGCTAGATCGCGCCCAAGGTTCGAGTCCTTATTGGGCAGCTAGGGAATAAGTGCCGCGCATTGCCGATGCTGAGCAAGGAAGATGATGACCAAATCAGAAAGGATCTCCATTCAAGTACTGGCTCGGCGACACCGGGAAGTCTATCTACATCAACCATTGACTTCCGTTCGTTCTGGATCCCCCATTTGCTCGCCTTGCCTTCTCTTCTTGAACAGACGGTCTAAATGAATGTTTTGACGTGTACAAGTATACAAGGTCTTGTTGTAAAGACCCTTGAGAATATGGTATGGAGTTCTACTGCCGTAGGTTAAGGGCCGAGGCATGCATTAATCTCAGAGTTGTAGCACAGAGTACATTGAATTCACAGGGACTCGTGTGCGACACACTACATGCTTTGGAAAATGGTACTGGATAGATTTCAATTACCTTACATGGGTTTGATTCATTGTTCTGCAGCTCTATCTATACCTCTTTGTGCGACATTGTTTCCTCCACCCTGGGCCCCCTTCCCTTGTGTGCACTTTGAATCCGCCAGAGGATACCCTCCAGCCACAGTCTTTCCTTTCAAAGAAACTTTTGCCGACTCTGATAACCTCTCCTTACCATGTGTCAAGCAGATCCACCATGGCCTAAGCTTGGCTAGAGAACCGACAAGAGACCGCGCCGCTTGGCGGGATGGAAGAAGCACTGTCATCACTAGCCTTGTCTTCAAAGCTTGGGTTACCCTGCATTCAATCAATATTAAAGTAGGAAACAGTCATACCCTGTGTGAGTGAGCTACAGGACAATTCTCCGATGTTGTGTACCAGTGTCCCTCCTGCCCCTTGTCTCTCCCGCAGCAGTGTGGACGCCAAAGTGAACTTAACGTCGTAACGGGCTTTATGGGCTGCCTAGTGGTTGCAAGAAGTTGAGGGGCGCAACTACCAGTTTATAATAGAAAGAAAGACCGGTTTAGGTCTTAAAGCTAGGAAAAGACCGACAAGAATCACTTCAACGGAGCCCTCTTTACCGCCCCTAGGAAGAAAAGGCGCCCAGTCGGTACCTATTGATTCAAAACTCGAAAATTGATCTCGACCTTAATTATTGTTTATCCTATAGAGTGGAAGACGACATCCGGTGGCAATCAAATCAAGTAGAGACCGCCTAGTGACTTTTGTTAACGGTAGCACACGATTCATACCGACGCGATCCGCATGACACTGCCGCTCATCGAATGACAAACCCCTTTTACAAAAGATATCTCGGTGATAGGTTCGCACAAAATAGCCACTGCATTTGAATAAACTCTCTAGACAATTCCTTTCATACCCTAATCCACGTTGATGTGCCATGTCGCCAGGCGTTTTGCCATGGCAATTTCCTCGACCATGTTTGCGACTGCGTCATAAATGTATAATCCCTTTTGATCTCTCCAATAACGATGCTGCGTTTGTTCACGATCAATGTTCTATGAGGAAGTGATTCGCCGAGTGGAGCTCGACGGCTATGGCTTGAGACTACTCGACTATGCTAAGGACATTGCGGCTGAAGCTGTGCAGAGAATCCCTACACATTGAACGTACCGAAGCACACAGAGCATGGAGAATATGCATATTGATCATGAACCTGGCGTTTCGTTGCTACTGCACGATATTTGTTCTCTTCTTGTCTACAATAAAAGACTTATCACCGCACATTATGTGAAACGATTCATCTAGGAAATCATTTATTTCAAAAGGAAAACTGCAAACACGTCTCGTCAGCCATTCTGATGTCGTGTCATCTATCAAAGCACTCTTCGAAGATCCAGATAATCTAAGCCCGCTGAAACTTAGGGAGTTCCAGATTATGCTCGCCGGCGATATTCCCAGCCAGGAGTCGTGGTGACAGATGGCTGGCTCCAGGTCTCGGAGGTGGTGGTTCCCTCGCCCCAGGTATTGGAAGTGGTAGACGACTCCCAAGAAGCAGTCGTGGACTCAGTTCCCCAGGTCTCTGTGGTACTTTCGTAAGACGAAGGTGTCTCTGAAGTCTCCCATGTTTGCGACGTCTGGGTAGTCTTCGAAGTTTGCCATGTCTGCGAGCTGCTACTCTTTGGTGTGGTCCATGTGCTCAGAGTGGATGGGCTCCAAGTCGAAGAACCTGGTGTCTCCGTTGGCTTGGTGACTGTATCTGTCGTCGGCAGGGTGACGGTCGTTTTGGTAATGGGCTTAGTGACAGTGCAGGGACAGTCCGTAATAGTCAGCGTTGTAGGCGCCGTAACTGTGTAGGTCTTGGTGCCTTGGGTGATCGTGGTCGGGTGGGGACAGTAAGTTGTCAGCGTCGGGACGATTTCCGTGGTATAGGTGACAGTGGGCGCTGGCTTGACGACAGTGCAGGGACAATCAGTGATAGTGAGCGTAGTGGGCTCAGTGACAGGGTACGTCTTTCCGTTGTATGTAAGGGTCGTCGGCTTAGGGCAGTAAGTAGTCAATTCCGAGACCACCTCTGTGACATATCCGTTATGCCCTGGTTGCGGGTGGAAAGCAGAAGGCTTGGTCCAAGCAGTGGGGCAGTCGAAGACGGTAACAGTGTGTTCCTTTGTCACAGTGTGTTCGATATACTTGGTGACTGTTTCGGGGGTCTTCATCGGCGGTGGAGCGACAACTGGTTTGGTCACAGTACACGGGCAGTCCGTGATCGTCAGAGTCGTGGGCTCCGTGACTGTATATGTCTTGTGGTTCTGAACAATCGTGGTAGGAGATGGGCAGTATGTGACAATCTCAGTGACAATCTCCGTCGTGTAGGATATTCCATTGCTGGACGTGGTAGCATTGGAGTAGCTCGGATGAGCTGATGCCACGCCCACCAGGGCCAAGCCAAGGAAGGCCGCGGGAGAGTTTGCGAGGAGCATCATGAATAGATGAGACGATTAAGCCGGATAGTATTATTGAAACGAGCGTTTGTAGAGAGTTGATGATTCGAACTGGATTTGTTGAGCTGCAATCCTCCATTTATACTGCTCTCTTGTCTGCATGGAGCTTGCATCCACCTCGACGTCTTGCGAGAGGGTGTGATGCAGACGACTTAGCCACAGCCAACCTTACACAGTTCGGACAGAACTCAAGCCGATACTAGTAATAACACCCCCCGTGATCTGCGCAACTCCGCGCTGTGGTTGGATGAGATTATTCTGGACAAGCCTTGAGATCGGTTGCGTTGCCGGCGAGGGCGATGCTGCCGAGCTACCGAATAACACGAGGTCGGATCTCACGGCCTCAAACACGATATCCTGCTTGCATACGAATGCAACTATTGTCCCGTCCACTTTGATGGGACTGGAGGGTTCGTTGACATTTTTCTTTATCGCGCACTTCGCCTCAGTCAAACTCGGCGGAAGTCGCCAATCGCTAGGAGTCGATTCAGATGAACCTTAGGCAGCCGACGGCATCATGTCGCAACCGGCCAGAACTCGAAGAGTACTATCGATCAAAATGAATAGACAACGTAGAATTCCAGCGGTTGCGCCTCGAAGGTCAACCGAGGCGGTGGCTCAGGCACAAGCAACCCTACCTACACCAGACGAAGCACGGCATGACAGTCACTTGCGCCACCCTCTGCGGACCTGTTCTTGTGTTTCCCATAGTCTGAGAAGGCCCTTCCAAAATGGGTACCGTAATGACTACCATTGGGCGGGTTTCCCTTCTGACGTTAGGCCGGCTGATGTCAGCAGATCGCGAGCTATTGAAACCGTAACGACTATAAGGGTGCGTCCTTAGCCCACGTTTTCTGTGAGACTGGCTGTCGAGCCGCGTCAGCCAGATTCGTGTCAGAAATAGATTACTCTCCGTCAATCGGCTCAGAGCCCTCACTGGCCTCCAACATTGGCGATACGAACGACGCATCACGATCGATAGGTGAGGAGACGTGATCTCACCTTTCGCACTGCACTTAATACACATTATGTGCCACGAAGTTTGCAAAAGGTCAATTGCGCAAAAAGCTGCACATGTGTGCCAAGGGGGGTGCAAAGACGCTCGGAAATACCGGCAGGCGTCCTGGTCGCGAGTGCAGCCGCGATAGCTGGAGAGTCTGATCAAGCGAACCCAAGGTGAATAATATGATGACTGCCTTTGAAAAACAAACATGACTCTCATAATAGATCTCGTTTCTTGTTCAGAAGCAAATACCATGTGAAGAAAGCCACACTCTGGGCATTCTGTCAGCTCGCCTCAACACCCCTCCCCCTCACCGAACATTAAATATCTTCAGCCCTACGCACGGCTCGTATCCAACCCAAAAATAGAACACTTCCGCCGCAGCACCTGTAGACGGCCGAATCATTCCTTAGCAACGTCAGCTGACACCAGCCGTTGGGTGGCTGTCTCAGTCTTGTGGAAGCGCCAGGGCTTAATCTTTCGTTCGAACAACTCGTCAAGTTCAGCAGCAGAACGGCTGTGAAGATTAGCCGAATGTCTAGAGGAAGTCTCAGAAATTTACTTACCCTTTTGTTTCTGGAATCAACAGCCACATCCCCATCGTGAAGAACAGGCCGACGCCGGCGTAAAACCAGCCAGTCTTCAATCCCCAATTCCACTCGTTTTCGTTGACCATGTATGGCGTGAGCTGGTTCATCACGACACCCGCAACGCAAGTGCACGCCGCACCAAATCCAGCTGTGTAGGGACGAAGGCGTTGTGAAGAGATCTCTCCAATGAAACCCCAACCTGCGGCGCCGTTGGCGGTCATTCCGACATCTGGGGCACATTGTCAGTTTCTTGCGATTATCCACTCCCCACGAATTAGAACTCACTCCAAAGGCAGGCAAATAGCACAACGAGGTAATTTGTCGCCTTGACCTGACCGGTAACACCGAGAATTCCGATAGCTACGCAGGCGAGCCACATTGTCGAGGTTGCTATACACGCGATCCACCGACGCCCAATGCTATCGGCAGCCAGAACAACGATGATAATAGTCGCAATGTTGATAGATGAAGTGATAACTTTGATCATAAAGGGATCGGCGAGGTGGACCTGCTGGAAAAAATACGTGCCGTACGTAGTGAACAGCGTGAGACCAATGAACTGCTGGGAGAGATTGGTCCACAAAGTGACGATGGTACGGAAACCATCAACACCACGGAAGATGGCGTACCAATGTTCTCTTTGTTGCTCCTTTGCAACCTGCTTTTCATGCTCCACAGAAAGGACAAGAATCTCGAGTTGGTGCTCCAAGTTGTACCCTGCCACACGCCCGTTGAGCTTCGACAGGGCTTTCCTCGCTCGCTCGGTATGGCCACGTGTAACGCACCAGGCAGGGGACTCCGGCAGAAACAAGTAAATGATGAGCATTAGACCGACTTGGGCCCACTGGGTGTAGATGGGAGTCAAGTAGTCGTTGGGGTGCTGCTTGTTCATTGTCTGCATGGCGACGTAGGCAAGGAACGTCCCAACGGTCCACCACAGGCTGTACAGCATAAGCAACGCACCACGGATGCGGACGGGAGCAACCTCGGATATGTATGTTGGAAGGGTTGACTGCATGCACCCAACCCCAATACCAGCAAGGAATTTTCCGATGAGCCAGACAGGCCAGGATCTGCCAGCACTTTCGGCAATGACGCTGCAGGCGAGAATGAGCCAGTAGGTATACATTGCGACCTTTCGGCCCCATCTGCTTGAGACAAAAGATAGGGCGATCATTCCAAAGATCTGGCCGACTGATTGGATCGAGCTCCAGCCCGCCAGGATGGGTGAAGCGAGGGCAGGCTGGCCTTCTTCGTTCTTCTCGGTAGCGAACTGGTTGACGAAGCCCTGGTTGGCGACGATACCCGAGTTCATTCTGCAGCCCAAGTCAGCGGTAAGACAAGTGTTACTTGCGCAAACTAAACTCACCCGATTTGATATCCATCAGTCAAAGCGCTAAAGGCGGCGAAGAAACAGACGGCTGTTGCGACCTTGAACGTCATGGCAGTCTGCCAGAGACTCAGCGTCTCGTAACCGGTGGCGGCCTGACCATTGTCGGCGGCGTGTCTGATTGCGGCTTTTGCGTCAGTAGCCGGTGCTTGTTCGACCGCGTCGACGTGGTCGATGGTCTGCTTGGAGTCGCGTTGACCAGTAGCCATGGCGAATTGGTGGACTTGTCGATCTTAGACTCCTGTGGCGGCGGCGAGGGACGACCAATGGACAATGGTGATATGAAAAAGTGTCCTGGATGCTGAGCTCTTCTCTCGATTGAGGCTGGGCTCGGACTGGTCTTATAGGTTTATGTCTGCGCCATGTGGTCGACCGAGGGGGTTGCAGGTCAAGCGAACTCGGGGTTCAGCACTATCGGCCAAGCTTTCCCCAGTCTTCGTCGCTAGGAACAACTTCGACGCTCGGTCTGGCATCGGGTCGAGAAGTCAGAAAGACGATTTCGAGTCCAGATCCCGCCTCGAAAGCGGAGATGTGGAGTCTCGACTGAGTCGTGGGTTTCCCGACATGTTTCCCGACGGCGGCGGTAAAGCACTAACCCTTCAACTCCGGGGTAAAAGGGGGTCTGCCTGGGGGACCTACCCCGGAACATGGATTCGAGGACTTCGTACTGGTGACCAGAAGAACTTCAAAATTACCATGGAGGCTGAAGACCTGTCGCCGTATACCTAGCCAGCGCGATCTCGGGGGTTCGGGCAAAGATAGCACGAAAATCGGCCACCATAGGATCACCGTCAGTGGCTCAGCGATACAGAACCGAGGCTATTGAACCCCAGTCTGAGCATGATATCAAATCTGAATTGGCAAGAGAAGGATCCCCCAGCAGTAAAGCTCATACAGCAACTAGCTCACCATGCTCTGAAACAGTGAGGCTGTGGCACTCAGTGAATCGCAAACCGCTTGCACTACCGCGTAGACTTGAGATTCACTATTCTTACATTCCGTTTATAAGAAGGCTACGATGGAGCAACATGCCGCTGAAGGTTTTAGAGATAGTGATTCAGCCTCTGTCGGTCTATAAAATAGAACCCTGCCACGAGCGACATGTTCTTGATCCGAGGCCCTTTGACAAGAGCTTGTAAAAGACTCCATGATTCTAGAACCAACTAAAAGGACTAACTAAATCCCCCCTGTTAGTGCCTAAGTGGTCCAAAGCCCGTTGCATATGCCCCAAGGCGCTCAAAGCTGATTGTTACAATCTCTTTACGTGCCGTTAGCCGGCTGCGTGTACTTCTTGCCATCAATGACCGTGGTAAGGTTACCGGTTGCGTTGAAAATATTGGTCATTGCATTGATGGATAGGAAGAATCCTCCAGGAGTTGTTTTCTTGGTGGCATCAACCTCTCCTGTTTGGACAATGTCAGAGTACCACTCAATCTCATTTTGCCAAGGATCCTGCCCAGGGATAGTCACAGTGACGTTTTCGTGTCCATTGATAATGTGGTCGCCGTCGTCGGAATAGTTTTCGTAGGTGACTGCAACTGCAGAGACCCGTGGCTCTCCAATAAGCTCGATCTCTGCAACGCCGGAGACTTGCCCGTCCAGCGTAAAAGCCCCTGCTTCAAAGATTTGCGCGGTGGGTGTTGGGGAGCCAGGAGGGAAGGGACTGGCCCACGGGAGGAAATCCGGGACTTCAAACACTGGAGGTGTGTCCTTTGGCTCACGGCTGGTGAGCTCCGCGAGCATAAGCCGGTAACCGCGACCACCTTGGGCAGTAGACTCGGGGCAAGGGAGAGGGTTAATCCCTCCACACTCTGGAGAGACTACAAGAGCTTGCCAGTATGTGATTTTAGTGCCATCCAGAGAAAAGGCGGGATCAGCTCGCCCGTTCCAGTTGGGGTCGTTGACGCTGCCATTGCTTCCGTCTCCTTCAGCATTGACTTGCTGCCCATAGTAGTCGCCGCGGTCCCCATATCCGTCAATGAGTATGGGCTGGAAGAAGCGACGAGGACCATTGTTGCGAGTGGAAGAGGCGACAGTGACTGCGACAATGTCGATGATGGGAGGAATGCCACGCATGCCCGACATCCACATCTGTCTGTCTGTGCCTCGAGTGTCCATGACGACAAACCATTCGTTGTCTGCAGAGAAGGCAATGGGATCCGTGTACTCGGGATGGGTTGTCAGTCGGCGCACCTCACCAGTAATGACATGGACACCAAAGACGTCGATGTTGGTTGACTCCCAGGACGGCCCGATGTAGGTGATTTCGTCACCAGTCCCGCTGAAACCTCGAAGCTCACCAACTTGTATGGCCTCATAGTTGAGGGTCAACTCGGAGCCCTCAGTCTCGATGAATGTGGCGTTGTTCGGGTCCAGAAGTATGTTGACATCGACCAAGTCATAGCGTGGAGCGAGTGGCTCGCCAGAGGCTGGGCTCTCGTTGAATTCGAGCCTTCCAAAATAGCAATTCTGGCCTCCCGTGTCGGTGAAAGAGCTCCATCCCATGTGCTCATCGTCTGGGTGTAGGCGGAGTTCTCGTGGTGCGCCGCCTCTTCCTGCGTCTCCCTCCTCAACCTCCCAGCGGATAGGATATATGAACACATTCTCCGGGGTGCATTCATCGCTTTGAAGTAGAACATCGCCACAAGTAAGAACATTATGACCCCAGAGAGCCTTTGTTCCGCTGCGGTAAACGTGAGGATAGTCGCGTTGAGGGTCAAGGTCTACAGCATTCTCGGCCGGGACACCGCAGCTGAGGCACTTCCACGGGTCTCCATTGCTAAAGTTGCTCCCGTCTGCCTTAACCAGAATAACCTGCTCGCCTACGTAGATGCTGGCGGGGTCAGGGGCTGCAGGGGCTCCGACGAACTCAACGTTGACAACGACATGGTTTCCATCGGGAGTGAAATCGCCTGCTTGGAACTCGGACCAGTCGCGACGGATACAGCCCGTTCCGTGGGGGTTGACTTTGTTGGTGCAAGCTCCTTCAGTGCTGTCTGCTACGGGTGGCAGTGGAAGCTCGACGACGCGAATTGGTTCAGGGGCTGGCGGCTCAGGCGCTCCGTGGACCAGAGCTATAGCCGAGAGGAAAGCTGTCCCGAGCGAGGGTGATAGAGACAACATGTTGGTTTCCGGTGCAAGCAACACTTGGCGACAAACACTTGATGCGTTAAGCTTGCTAGTGAATATCAATCATCTACCGGAAAAGCTGGGGAAGCTGCATCTTTTTATAGTGTGCGGAGATCAGGGAGCTCTTGCACACTGGATATACAGGATTCCTTCCGTCAAGCACAAGCTATTGCGAATTAAAAGTGATCGAGGGGATGCCTGACATGAGGAGCCTTGTGAATCGATTCCTAGGCCTGGCTCAGTTGATCCCACTGAATGCGACGCTGAGCGGCCCTTTGCAGAAAATGCAAGGATACAACATAGCCCACCTGCTTGAAGTCAAGATCTGCATTACATCGAGTAGGAAGGGGACAGCCGTTCCGCACTGCTCCGCGCATGTGGATGCTCGGATCCTCGTATAGATACGAGAATCCGAGGTCTCGAACTGACGATCCGAAGCTCTCTCGGCTGCCATCGACCCGAAATTGGCTCCTCCTCGTCAGACGTCACGGTTTGCACAAAGATGCCGAGTCCTCCGACGCTTGAAGGGGCTAGTCTACGCATTCTCCAACGCACTTCGCGCATGGCTAAGGTGGGGTTGAGCCGTCTAGACACATCTTGCCTTCTTTTCTATCCCGACGAGTTTCCCGACGTGTTAGTTCGTGGACGATCTGCCGAATCAAGCGCAAGCGTGTTTGTCGTTGCGGTATCTCCAACTCACCTGACGATCCACGATTCTTTCGTCAATTACAGCAAGCCCGAGAAGTGATTGTTTCATTTCGAAATCACGCAGATCTATCATTGCAATTAGCCAACAAAACGCCGTCCAAATGGCTATTACCCCAATACTGCGTTTCGAGCACTACCTTCCGGGCAACACGCTTGGTGTCCATGAGAGAAAGCCCAGGCTATCATGGAAGTACCGGGATAATGCGAAATTTGAGCAACGCGGCTACGAAGTCGAGATGTGCAGGGCAGCTTGGACGGCAACACAGCAGCCCGCATGGGAAACCGTGAGGCGCATCTCCTCCCAGTGCACACTGGTCCCTTGGCCTCTACAGCAGCAACTGCAGGCGAGGGAATCTGTAACCGCCAGGGTCAGGCTATTTGATGACGATGGGAAATTTTCAGAATGGAGTGACCATGTGCAGCTGGAAACGGGGTTGCTGGACCGTTCAGACTGGGCTTGCCATCGCATAACAGCACCTTGGTCCGCTGTTGATTCAGGCCCGGTACCAGAACATCTATACCGAAAACCCTTTGAAATCGGCAAATCGGTACACAAGGCAAGACTCTACATTACAGCACAAGGGGTATATGAGGCAGAGCTTAATGGGCAGAAGATTGGCGACTACTTTATGGCTCCTGGATGGACAGCTTATGAAGGAAGAGTCCAATATCAGACGTACGATGTGACCTCTTTGTTATCCCAAGGCCTCAACTGCCTTGGAGTTAGGGCAGCCGAAGGATGGTTTTGCGGCCGCATTGGCTTCGAGGGAGGCCATCGCAACATCTGGGGCTCCCACGTCGCTCTTATCGCGCAGCTAGAGGTGGTGCACATAGATGGCCGGTCAGAGACCATCGGAACAGATGAGAGCTGGCAAGTGGCGGATGGCCCGATCAGACTGGCCGAGATATATGATGGGGAGAAGTACGATGCAAGCCTCGAAATTACCAATTGGTCCTCCACTGCACTCAATCCTGATAGCTCTTGGAAGACGGCCACCGTAATGGATCCTTTGCCAGAGTCGACAGCCTTGGTTGCTGGTTTTGGTGAGCCTGTTCGTCGCATAGAGACCGTCCTACCCAAGGCACAGATCCGAACGCCTTTGGGGAAGAGAATTATAGACTTCGGTCAAAATCTGGTGGGATATGTCAGACTGTCAGGCATGGTTGGACAGCGCGGCCACAAAATAACCTTGTCTCACGCGGAAGTTCTTGAGAACGGCGAGCTCGGCACACGACCGCTTCGAATCTGCAAGGCAAAGAATGAGTATAGTCTCAAAGGGGACGAAAATGGAGAGGAGTACGAACCGCGCTTCACATTCCACGGCTTTAGGTATGTCCAAGTCGACGATTGGCCAGATGATTTCCAGCTGTCATGCATCGAGGCAGTCGTCTGCCATACGGACATGAAGCCCGCGGGATCTTTCTCTTGCTCGAATGAGCTGTTGAACCAGCTCTACCGCAACATCTGCTGGGGCATGCGGGGCAATTTCCTGTCCGTCCCGACAGACTGTCCGCAGCGAGACGAGAGACTTGGATGGAGTGGTGATCTTGCCGTGTTCGCTCCAACGGCGACACTGCTGTACGATTGCTTTGGCATTTTGAAGAACTGGCTAATCGACTACGAGTACGACCAACATGTCCTTGATGGAGTGCCCCCTATGGTGAGCCCTAATGCCACTTTGCCAGATCCCATCTGGTGCAGAAGAAAGCCATGTGCAATCTGGAACGATGCGACTATCCTTGTGCCGTGGGAGCTATATCAAGAAACCGGCGATACTAGTATTCTGGCGCAGCAATATCGAAGCATGATCACGTACATGAGCATCTTGCCAAAACGCAAAGATGGACTGACAGGACTCTGGGATCCTAGCATCTTCCAGCTTGGGGTATGCGAACACACAGTTCATCTGGTCCTCATTGACACCTCGCTAACTTGGTGTGTCTAGGATTGGCTAGACCCTGTTGCTCCACCAGATCGTCCGTGGGAGTCGAACAGCGACGCACAGATGATTGCGAACATGTTTCTGATACACAGTCTAGACCTCATGGTACAGATCTCCAGACTGCTTATGCAAGACAGCGACCACGAAAGATTCGCAAGGGACGCCATAGCCGCACGGAAAGATTTCCACCACGAGTACGTGACACCCAGCGGCCGCCTCGTCTCGGATTCACAAGCCGCGTACGCGCTCGCCATTTGTTTCGACATCCTCAACGAAAGCCAGATGAAGCATGCCGCTGATAGACTCGTCTATCTCGTCCGCAGAAAAGCTTTCAAAATAGCAACTGGGTTCGCCGGAACGCCGTTCGTCTGCGAGGCTCTCGCCAAGACCGGTCATCTTCGAGTAGCTTACGCCATGCTCCTCAACGAGGAATGCCCGTCATGGCTGTACCCGGTGACCATGGGGGCAACGACTGTATGGGAGAGGTGGGACAGCATGCTGCCTGACGGAAGCATCAACCCTGGCGAGATGACATCGTTCAATCATTATGCTTTTGGTGCGATTGCGAAGTTCATGTATAGCCGGGTTGCTGGCCTGCAACGCCTAAGCCCTGGGTGGGAAACGTGCCGGGTCGAGCCTGGAACTGGTGTCGAGTTCTCACGGGCATCGGCGGCCCATGAAACGCCGAGAGGAACCGTATCCTGTTCCTGGTCCACAGTCACCAATGGGGATGCCGGAGCTAAGCTTAGCCTGAATGTCGTTGCTCCTTGTGGCACGGAAGTCGAGGTCGTGTTGCCTGGCAAAAGCGAAGTGACAAAGCTGTCTGGTCCGGGCGAGTGGTCGTTTGAGCAACCCTTCAAGCCAGGAGATGACGCTCCGATCCTTCCGCTCCCACCAAAGTCGTGAGTAGTAAGATTCTCGAGATAGTCCAAGAATTTTCATAGACGTAGAAATTAGAGAAAAAATCGTGTTGCCGGTTCTTTCTCGCCCCCGAGTTCCCTATACCGATTTCGCAGTGGAATCTCCTTGGCCTCTATCGTCGTTGTTCTCTCGGCTTGCCGTAGGTCTAGCATAGTCAATCATGAACTGAAACAGCCAACGATCCATGCGGAAGACGTCCGCCTTGCCATTCATACAAGCCAGATGGAACGCCTTGAACTTATCAATAGAGGCGTCGAGATTGGGCCAGTATTCCTGAAGTCGGTTAAGAAGGCTGAAATTCTGCTCCAGCCTGGTCTTCGCCTTGGCGATCTCGACCTCATCGGGACTGAATAGCAGGACGAACAGTTGTATGGTTGAGGCCACGACAACTATATGTGCCATCAGGGGGTACATAACGTCGCTTTCGGGCGTTTTCAGTGCGCGCTGAACCAGATCGCAGAGCTGGGTGGCATGCGTCTTGCATCGCTCAGCGTAAAGCCGTCGTCTGTCTGTAGCGGGAATATCGTCTTTATCGTGGCATTGATACAGGAAACGGAAGAAGAGCAGCTGTCCCGCGTAGTTGTAGTTGATATGAAGGATCGTGAACATGCGGCCGCATCCCTGCTGCGCCCATCGCGAATGGTTCTCTGATGTGTAGAGCAATGATGTGGGCAGCTGGTCATGCCAGCCGTCCAAAGACTCGCAAAGCTTGCTGGTCTCGTTGATCACGTCGACCTCGAAAGGGTCAGACATGATCTCACTGTTGAGTGTCAGGATCCGATGGAGCAGCTGATTCAGCCCTATCTTGTTTGCAAACATGGAAGGTTGCTGTATAGAGATTGAGGACACTCCTGTGGATTCTGGGCTTCCGGTGGGCTCGTCGAGATCGAGACTTGCAAAAGCAGGCTCGCTCATTGGCATGGGGACTCCTTTCCGAACCGGCATAGCTTTGGGTATTTGCAGCGCACCGGAAGACCAGGTGTCCGTCGCAATAAGGGACCACCATACTATGCGCTAATGTTAGTCCTCTTTTTCCTTTCCAAATGGCGGGTAATTACCTCTCAGATGAAGCTCTTGCTCAATGCGCGTATTAGCAGGTGCATTAGGAAGGTCCATGATTAGGGCCATCCGGCAGGCTACGTTAAGAAAGATAGACTCTGTGTTCACATCCCCCTCGATTACTAGGGCGGCTGCCACCGTGGCACATGCCTGTATCGTTGTCAAGGAGGTAGAATGAAAGTTGATGAGTCTTTCGGCTTCCTTCCGAAACACCCGTCCCCGGTCACGGGAGGGTGTCACCGTGAGTGATGCATCGTTTGAAAACCTAGCTGACAGGCCTGCTATGGCCAGAAGCAGGATCTTGGGCAGTGTGCCGGTGGCGACAGCCGCTCGGAACGATCCGTGGTGAAATAGGTCGTGGAAGGCCACATGTATGTACCGAAAGTAAAGGTCAGATAGCTCGAGTGCCAAGTCCAAGCTGATGTACAATGAATGGGATATTCGAAAGCCATCCCCTTGGCGACACTCTTGGAGGAGCTCATAATTTGTCGAACCGGGCGTCACTTTCTCCGGGCTGGTTGTGGATCTTTCCAGGATACATTGCAAGCCTCGCTTGACACAGAAATAGCAGCTTGACGTCTGGCGAGGTCTTACGCATCTCTTGCGACGTTCGCTGTACTTTGGTTAGAGAACCGCCACACACAGGTCGCGTCTGCACAGGCGCGCTACGTACCGACAAGCGATGCATGCTGATGTGGGTCTCATAGGAGCTCCAGGGAGAAGGATATGAGACTATGTATGCTGGCTGGTATTTTCAACGTGGAAGATAGGTAGTCTGTTAGCAGTCATAGGTTTGAGCTCAGAATTGCGTGGTAAGTGTTGCGGGTTGGCATATCCCGACGGGTGATTATGCATATACACGTGACAGACCAGACGCCTGGGCAAGGATGTCTGCTGGGGCGGTACATCCAATTGAAACTACGTATTTATCCGGGTCTCTGGGCATTCATCTTCGACCTCGCTAGCCCGTACATTGTCTTCGTCGCCTCTCAAAAGAACTTTTCAAATACCGCGCAGAGCCCTTGGGTGTGCGCTTCAATGTGCTGTAGTCGGTGTGAACAATTCCGAAGCGAGGGCCGTATCCGGCCGACCATTCTACCATCGTGTCAGCCAAACAGTCTGCTCTGAGGCGATGCCGGCCTCGTCACGGCTGGCCGCCGTAGGGAGTACATACCGAAATTGTCCATTAAGCTCCAAGCGTAGTAACCGGTGACCTTTACCTGATCTTCGTAGATTGCCCTCGAAATCGCGTCCAGGTACGTCCCGATATATATTTGTCGAAACTTGTCATCAATCGCCACCTCGACGTCCGCCTCTCCGGGGCAAGGGCACCCGTTTTCCGTGATGATGATGGGGAGTCTGTAACGATTCCACACCCAGTTGAGGAGCTTGCGGAAGCCATCAGGGGCAATCCGAAGCCAAGCGACTCCGGACGACGGACCAATCTCCTTGCCCTCGCTGTTGAACGACGATTCCTCGATGTTCCCAGTCCAGTCGTCATCTGGTGGAGCATCGCTCAGTTGTCGGGCATATTTGGTTGAATAATGGTTCATGCCATAAAAGGCATTCAGGGGTGCCGTCTCGCTCAGAAGCGTGCGATCTGCCTCGCTGAATTTCGGCAGCCTGGAGCCAAGGTACTCGCGCATCTCCGCAGGATAATCCTGACCTCGGAATATTGGGTCGCCGAACCAACCAATGTAGAAAACCATCCTTCTCTCAGCAGCATCGCGGTCGGCTTGACTGCTGGCGTCCCACGGCTCATAGAAGTGACCATTTAGCACGACGGAGATCTCTCCACCTTGAGCTTTCTGGAACTCTGATGCGTAGATCTTGACGGCAGCAGCGTGGGCTAGGATGATCGTATGGCCAACTCGCCATGGCTCCGATTTCGTATCGGTGCCGGCTTCCCGACAATGGCCTGGAGCCAAAGTGCCGTTAAGATGGGCGAAGATGGAGGAGATGTAGGGTTCGTTGAACGTCACCCACGTCTTCACTCGGTCTCCCAGATAGCTGAAGCACAAGCGTGCGTAGTGCTCGAAGTCTGCGCGGAACTCGGCGGTGTTGAGCATTGCACCGTAGCGATCGTACAAGCCCTGGGGCACGTCCCAGTGGTAGAGCGTTGCTACCGGACGTATGCCGCGGGCTAGCAACCTGTCGACTAAGTCGCTGTAGAATTGGAGTCCCTTTTCGTTGATCGGGTCGTCGCGTCCACCAGAAGGAATTACTCTCGACCAAGCTATCGAGAAGCGGTATACCTCCACGCCCATATCCGACATGAGCTCCACGTCCTCTGGCATGAGGTTGTAATGATCGCAAGCAACATCGCCGTTCTCCCCGTTTGTCCGACTTGGTTCCCGATGCGTGTATGTGTCCCAGATGGATTTACCCTTACCATCTTGAGACGCCGCGCCTTCGATTTGATAAGCTGCGGTGGCAGCACCCCAGGAGAAGTCTGGAGGAAGTCTGAGCTCTTCGACCTTGAACCCAGAGGTAGATGACGGGGCATGATTGACTACATCAGCAGCCGAGAACATAGAAGCCTCCTGCGCCATGATCGTGAATTGATAGCCACTCAAGCTGCCTCAGATCCCCACGAAAGTTAGTTTAAGACGACCAACTCAAAAGATTTTGACGATCAAGGAATGAGATTAACAGTATGGGCTGCCTCAATTAATACACCTTGATTCTAAATTTCTGGGCCTGCTTATCTGGGCAAGTGGGCGATCTTCACATCGGTCTTCGTGTCGGACATACACCAGGCGGATCTCTCCACAGAGACTCCATGAAGCAACGCTCTAATCAGACTAGGAACCACTTTCGTGCCTCGCAGGCCGTGTGGTGCGTTAGCTTGGTTTCCAGACAGCCCAAACATCCCAGGGCGCCAAGCTCAGAAAGGGCACCGGGACTCGGCAAACCCCAAAAGAAATGGGAGGCGTAATGGGAACCTCGGAAGACTGGATGAGGCGCTGTGTTGGATTCGCCAGTGTCTTCGGTGTGCGGCATATCTGGAAGCGGGACTACTGACTGCTAATGGTGTCGGGAAATGTGGCGGGAAACCTTTCGAGACAATGCTGTGGGGAAAGGTGACTGATCGTATAGATACGAAACCCGGCCGGCGTTGCTCGGCTTTGTGTTGTGATAGTACATGAATTCTTAATGCAGAGCAAAAACTAGGCTTTTTTTCGACACTAGCTAAACTAAAATGTTTTCCATTGCCCGTGCGTCCGCCTTGTGATGGAATTATCTGCCTTTCCCGGGGCCGAAGATCCTCGGCTAAGGATCGGAGCATTCAATGCTTGCATCGTTTCATCACTGACTTTACTCTTCCTGCGATGCATCTGAGCCAGTAAGGTATGTATTCGATTTCCGTGTGAAGCAACTTAGATGCGCAGGCACCTCGAGGTGCTGAGACGCGGACGCTTCTGAACCCGCGGCCGGCCAACAGAGTATTCGGGGACGCGCTGACCATTGTTGTAGAAAGATATAAGCTCCGGAAGAATGCTTCGATGCTTCACTAGTAATCAAATAACAAGAGGGGTTCCTGCCGCACAAGAGACTACTTGTGTGTTTTTGCCTCAATTCTTACAACAGTGGGAGTCTACCTTAATGCTGAGGTTCGTTTTCTATGGTCAGTGAAAAAAAGAAGCAAATCCCATAGCCCTATCCGCGTGTGTTCGCTGGTTTCCTAGATATCATCACGCCATATGGTGATCTTGGTGTCGAGCAACGTACCCTTTGCTCCAGGGTAGGCGCTACGGGTTGGTCAAGTTCGCGGCGAACATCGCCGCGAGTACAGCACAGACGCTCGAACAGAAGCTGAAAACCATGCCGTTTGCCTGCGTGATTATCTCCACCGCCCCGCCCCCTGTGTACACTGCCGGCGCTATGATCGCGAACACCGCAGACAAGCACGTACTGACGGCCACCTCGGGAGAAGCTCCAACGCCCTTCCAGAAATCCTGCTTAATGACTGATGCGAGTGTGCAGGTCGTGGTGAGGATGTTGATAAGCGACTGCGAGACAAGGATGTAAAAAGAGGCATCTTGCGTAAGTTCTGCCGGAGGTGCCAATGTTGCGTTGTCACTGAAGACCTTCACTCCGATGCCGAACGCCACCGATCCTCCAACCAGAAGAGCAAGGACTATGGTGAAGATGAGCTCTGGGAGTTTCCAGATCTCTTTCCGCCTCCCGACTCCCAGGAATCGCCCGTTGAGGTGGAGCCAGTCAGACATGGTGATGGGCGAGCGCTCACGTCACTCAGCAAGAACGTCTTTTGGAGTCAGCACGTAGATTTTTAACGTTTAATTTCTGCCAGAACAACAATCAGATTCACTTACATAGCAAATATGAAACTCGCCCTAAGATGATTGGGTGGTGGAAGGCCTTACGGGAGGTGGCTTCACTCTTTAGCGTTTGGTTGAGCTTTCCTGTACTTGACCTGTAAATAATAACATCCAGAAGAAATTTAATTTTCACGAGTGTCCGCCAGGTCCTCCTGATGCGCCCGCGGTAAGTACTCAGGAGGGTCTTCGCAGCGCGAGGCTGCGCTCACCATCGAGCAACAAGCTGAAAGAAAGTGCAAATAAATGCTTACCTTTCAGCCAAATAGGAAATGAAGATACGGCTTTCTTGTCAGAGAGGGAGAAAATAGCGTCTTTCCTCGGTGCTTGCCTGATCGAGCGGCCTCAGAGCCTTGTCGAAAGGGCCAAACTGCAAAGCCTGATCGATTCGATCAAATTGCAGAACCTGTGCCTCGATAGCCGTTCTTGCCGCTGCTCTTGGCTTCAAAATAGCCCTTTGAAGTCCACGATATCCTCAAGAAAGTAACTTTGTTAATTCTGCCCAAAGGTAGAATTGTATTAGCCGCTCCATTCTAAAGCATAATGTAGAGCCAGGGCCGAGAACACATTGTTATAAGCTCGAGCGAGAACCTCGTTCTCGTTGATGCCTGGATTGCTTGAATGTTCCTTGGATTGGCGCTTGATGCTCAGATGGCTGGACCCAAGCTCGAACACAGTTGACTAAGTCGGCTAGTGCTGTGTGGTCGTGGTTCGCACGCCAGTGGCTTGGTATCATCCGCGTCTAGCGTGGAGACCAGACTCCCGCAGGCACTAGTGCGGCTCTGCTCCCCCAAAATAGTAAGGAAGTGGAATGACCCGAGACATGATCGGCGGTCATCTGAGATTCCCGTCCGCAAGGCTGAGCTGAGCTGTCAGAGGAAGCGACGCCAACTGCAGGCATCTGCAACCATAACCAACAGCAGCTAGATGTAAATCCTTTAAGAGGCTCACCCCGTGCTGAGATATGTTTTCGACTAAGAATATGTGTGCGGGATTATCTCAGTTAGAACTAGCTGTCACTTCAAATTACCAACCTTTCCACCCAAGACGTACGATGAGCGACCGGTTGTAGGCGTTGAAGGTAGTTTCCAGTACGTACGACCTTGAGAAGTGGGAATTATGTACATCCATTCGGTATCCTCTGTTCTTGATGTGTTATTGAAGCCCATCCGAAGCATCTTCGAAAGACACAAGAGACGGATCATGGTTTGGAAGGTGTGTCATTGTTGCGAACAGCGTTTCAAAGTATACAAGGAGCCACCCTTCTTCATCTCGAGCAGATCGAGCGTCTGAGATCCGGAGATGGCTTCAATAGGGTCTGCTCCTGTATCAGGGTCAGCAACCCGACGGTCCGAGCCACCATAGCACCATATCTCGCTTGTCCAGCCTACTTGGCGGAGCTATACAGTCAACGCACCATTGAGGGTCCGTTCCATTGGAGAAACTTCAACCAACATATCATGGGGTCAATCTCGATGATGAAGAGGCTGCCAAGCCCACAAAGGGAAGTCACAGACGGATCTGCGAATAACCGACGACGTAGACTGGGATGCCGGTGTTCTCAACCCATGCCTTCATCCACCCACTGACAAACCACACGAAGATGAGCCTCAGATATCAAACCCTCAGGCTTCGAACGGAGCAATCCCAAGAACGGCATACTTTGGGAAATGAACGGGAGGCCCAGAAAAGAGTCGAGTCTGGAGCCGGAGCGCGGGCTCGATCCACGCTAGCAATTCCTGGCTGCAGGCTGATTGGCCGCCGCGCACCAGGAGTTTCCTCTTTGGGTCATTCTTGCGAAACCCTCAATTCAGACAGTCTGTCAGAGAATCGTTCAATCAGCGCAGCGCCCTCATTCGCCCTTCGCAACTCTAACAGCCATTCTCTCAGTCCTCCGAGACCAGAAGCCCCCTCCTCATCCTGGAGCTGCCGGCATAATATACCGCTTTACCTGCTTCCCGGTCTGCTGTGCTCTCCCTGATAGGGCAGCCAAACGACTCCGTGATCCACGAGCCCTGTGAGACCAGTGAGTCCTGTCCTAGTCTCCTTTCCCAGCTGCCGCCGCCGCCGCTTCTGTAGACTGTTTCGAAGGGAGCCATGCCCGGGTGTGTTTCGGCTTAAAAGTTCCGCACGTGTCTCCCGCCCCCTTCCCCGTGGGAGCCAGACGAGACACCACGGCGATGCCTCCCCGTGCCCCTCGCCAACGGCTACTGTGCGCATTGCATTGCATCCCGTTGCTGCCGGCCACGCACTAGAAAGCCAGGCTCAACCCCTCCAGCGTTGATTCCAGCTCATCTGGATACATGGCTTGCCTCTGCTTGCTTTTTTCGTTCGTCCCTATTTGTCTACCAGCATCGGCCCTGCAAGCGCGCGCTTTGACCGCTCCCGGTTCGCCATTTTTGCCGCAAGAGGTATAGGCTATAGCCAGTTGGCTGGAGCCTCTCTGTACTTCTCCAGCCCTTCCGTGCCTAGCTATACGACATCCTGCATCACTTTCCTGTCGTCTGCGCTTGGATGCATCTTGGTCCTCCTTTTTCTTCGTCTGTTAATTACGTGCCAATATGATAGATCTGCTCGTTGCTGCAGATGTTGGCGCGTGCCACTGACTGAGATCCGACTCGGAGAGGATGTCGTCGACAGCCACAACGGCCGTGTTCCCCTCACTCCCCGTTCCTCACTTTGTTCATCCTTCTTTCTCGACTGCGGTACGATCTAAGTCACGTCGTCGACTGTCAAAGCTTGCGGAAGGGACGCACAGGTCCATGGATACGGCATACTCGCCCTTCAGTCGGCTGAGCTCAGAGTTGCTGGCACTCATCTGCTTGCAGGTATGCGCCCACCTCAGAAAAGGGCTTTCTCGGGCAGAACTAAAGTACGCAGCTATCCGCCTTTGACAAGAAGTCACTATGGGAGTTGCGCAGGGTCGACCGACGGTTAAGCGCCATCGCCACACCTTACGCCTTTAGAACCCTGGTGCTCAACGCTTCCATGGTCGATGAGCGCGCTTGCACTTCCTTCTCTGAAGCTTTCAAGTGCATTGAGAGGTTCACGAAGCACATCGTGGTCGGTAGCAGCGCTTGGTTCCAGGAACCTGCTTTGATCCGCGATTTCCTACGAAAGACAGGGAAGTTACAAACCATAACGTAAGTTTAGTGCTTTTCAGGATCTACAAGAAGCTCACTTTTACCAGATGGAGGTTCTCCACAGACGAGCTGCGTGAGAGGGGCTCTTGGCTTCCCTCGGAGGTGCTGGACGTGGAGCGTCTAAGGCGCGACGGCACCAAGCTGCTCATCGAGGAGCTCCCAATGAGGCGCTTTGTCGACGACGCGTATAATCACGCGGTTCCGGCTTGCCTTCTTACATCTCTGAGGCTCGCACGCCCTACGCCTCCACTGACGACTCATCTGGCCTCCTTGAAGAGTCTCCTGATGCGAGCTCGGAACCTGGAGGTCTTTCACTACCAAGACCGTGGACAAGGCACTCAATTCGATTTTCAAGAGGGTGAGCGACTACCGCCGTTCAAAGACTTACGACTGAGATCGTATGATTGGGATCATTCAGCTGAGGGCGTTCGAGACCATTGGGACTTCTCGAAGCTGGGAAACTTGGTGCTCGACTCAGTCCCGACTCTGAGCTTTCTGAAATCAATTGATTTGGATGGCTTCCCGAAACTACGAGGCCTTGAAATCGACGACTGGAGCCCCCACAGGCCGAATGGGAGGGTAGAAGCAACACGACTGCTGGGTATTTGGGTTGAAGAGTATCTGCAGAACCTGAGATCCTTGAAGATCACATGCGATGTCCAATCCTTCCCATGCAGTGCTCTTTTGGCACATAGAGACACGTTGGAAGTTTTGCATTTAAGAGACTATGCTGGTTTCAGAGACGACAGCAAGCTCTGTCCGACGTGGGACTCGCAGGTGCTGGGCAATGTGGCAAAGCAGATGAAGCGGGTGCATACCTTGGTCATCGATTTCGAACATCGACAAAACGACACGTCGGCGTTCCTGGAAGCCATTCTGGGTTTCCCGCATCTCAAAAAATTGACAATCCATACGCAAACGTCAGCCGGGCGTCACACCGCTCAGGCGAGCGCTCAGGTTCGCCACGACATCGACCACGACACTGCCTGGAAGATGGCCACGGCGCTCAACCAACATCGCATCGACAACGACATGGCTCCCTTCATAGAGATCACCATTAACATGGGCGACTGGAAGCCTATTATGGTGAGGAGACTCGGGGCGAGGTGGAGGGCACTGAACGAGAAGGGCATATTCGCGGAGCGATGCTTCGTCGTCAGGCGCATTGATGGCGAGAGTAAGATGTGGGAGGAGCGGGGCGCCGTGCACCATAGTCCGAGGGCGACGCCGGATCCTACGGACTACAGCGAGGGAGAAGACGAAGACGACAGCGAAGATGATTTGGATGACGAGGAGGAGGACGATGATGTCTAGGATGTAATAAGGTGAGGTCACGGACATATTGTCGAACATACTTGGCTAGACTTTGGGAAACATAGAGGACAAATAGCGTCATCGACGCTCATACAAGGATAGGCGCATACACATCCAGTTCAGGTTAGGATATTTGGGTGCAAGAGAACAATTGCAACATGTCAAGAACGGGAACTGACTTCAGGGTCTGGACGGGCGGCGGAAGCCCTACGCATCTACTTCCTCGCAATCATCACAGCACCTTCAAAGAACACGCCTCCATATTCCTTCACTTCCTTCTGGATAGCCTTCTCAATCTCATCCATCCACCTCTCCTCGTCCTCGCCACTCCAGCCCCGCCTCGCCATCTTGGCCAAGGGGCTGTCCCGAAAGAAACCCCTGAGCCCGTCTAACCACTTCCCCTCCTCCACGACGCCACTTTTGTTGAATGTTTCGATCTTGCCCTTTTCGAAGCCCGCCCTCTCTGCAGTCTCGCCAAGGTACTCCAGAGAGGCGAAGTGCGCTGGAGGGACCGGCATGAGGGGCAGGTCGGGTCGGATGGCGCGTTGGGCGGCGTGGATGATGTGCGCGGCGCCGAATCGAGACCAGGTCGTGACGACTGCCAGGCCGGAGGGTTGGAGCGTATCGTGCACACGAGCTATGGCGGCGACCGGGTCCTTCAGGAGAAACAGGGAGAGATTCATGATGGAGTGCGTGTACCTGCCCTCGGCCAGCCCCTCCAGCTCCTGGGAGTCGAGGAATTTGCACTCGACGCCCTCGACGACCTTGAACGCCTCCGCGGCGTTCTTAATCATGTCCGCATTGTTGTCGGTAATGAGAATCTCACGAGGCCAGTCCTCCTTCTTGAGAGAGGCTAGAATGGCGGCCGAAGCCGATCCGGGGCCAGCGGCATTGTCGTGCACGGCAGAGGAAGACGTCAGAGTATGTAGTGCTTGGATCCGGGGAAGTACGGCGTTGAAGAGATCAGTAGTCGAGTTGCCGGTTTGTAGAGCGTAGGTGCTGGACAGTGATGAGAAATAGGAGGGCGTACCAATTTCTGTTCTGTGGTAGTCGTTAGACATGTCGACGGCGGCTGGTGGTCAAGGACGGACCAGTACGCATGTTGAGACTTACAGCCCAGCTAGCACATGTTTAATCAGGAGAGAGGGAGACCTGGGGATATAAATGGTCAATGTGAAGGTGAGCGTGGTCATGTAAGCGCTAAGGCATGACGCCCCTCGCTTCCCGAGGGTCGAACTGCTCTGGGCTGACGCTGTTCACAATCCATGTCGCTTTTGGCGCAGTCAGACGCCGCTGGGTTGCTCAGTCTGACCCTGTCAACACGGGTTCCGCGGGTGTTAAATATGTCACGTGGACGCAGAGTGAAGCGCTCATGGGCGAACAGCGAGATCTGGAGCCAAGTTCTCACCTACAGATAGATATATTTAAACCTAGTCTAGAATGTGAGTAAAGTAGCAGAAATGACAGACGCAGCCCCTTTTTCTTCCGCGGATCTTGTTTCGATTTTACATGGAGAACACACAACATGGTAAGTATCAATCTAGTATGTGTTGTTGCAAAAAGGCATCTTGGATCGGATCCCAACTGACAAGGCCACGTAGGGCTCGGTGATCACGTGCTTAGCGAGTTGGGCGCAAAGCAAGGATCAGACTTCTGCCAGATTTACTGCGCCTTGGCGGGCGGAGAATCTCTGGAGGGGGCGCCGGCGAGATACTCTCCGAACACGCGCTCCTCGATGTCCATGTCCTTCCAGGCAGTACCGGTAGACTTGTTGTTGAGACGACGGAAGAAGACACGCTTACCAAACTTCCAGAGTTCAACGCCGGCGAAGAAGAGCGTAGCAGCAACGAAGACGATGCCCCATTCCCAGGTAATTCCGACGTGGAGGAAGACTTGCTTGTTCAGCACTGGGATGTACAGGATGGGGAACATGGTGACGATGCCGGCGATGATGGCCCAGAAGAGGAACTGGTTACGCCAGATGTCGTGCATCCACTGAGTGAAGTACTTCTTAGATCCGGGCTGCATGCGGAAGAAGGATCGACGCATGTCAATCATCTCCCAAGCAAGGAAGAGAGCGAACCAGGTCAAACAAGCAAAGGTCGTTGCGCGGGCGCGGAAGACTGTGTCACACTGCTCGCTATACGACCTGTTGCAATCGGAGCCCAAGGATCCGTTCCCGAAACCAAAGACAACGAGTGAGAAAGCCGCGAGACAGAGCGCAGCGATCCAGAGTCCGTACACGACCATGTCCACGAGGAATTCCTTGGTGAAGACACCGGCCTTGAGGGATTGCGGTGGGCGGCGCATGATGTCGGATACGGCCTGTTCGAAACCGAGACCCATATCAGGCATACCAGAAGTTGCCATAATAATCCAGATAATCTGTACTGGGGCCAAGGGGAAGACGGAAATACGAGAATCGTCCTTAAAGGCAAGGCCAACAAGCAGGGTGCAAGCTTGTGCCACATTTTCAGAGAGCACGTGGAGAATGAACTTCTGGATGTTGTCGAAGATACGGCGACCTTCCTCAATGGCGGCTACGATGGAAGCAAAGTTGTCGTCGCTCAGAACAATGTCTGAGGCGTCCTAGAAATGGATCAGCGGGAAAGACTTGATGCATGGGGTCGGGGTACTTGCTTTTGCCACATCAGAGCCAGCTTGTCCCATAGCGATACCAACGTCGGCGCGACGGAGGGATGGCGAGTCGTTGACACCGTCACCCGTCATAGCGCAGAACCGTTCTCGGCGGTGGAGAGCTTCAATCATACGAACCTTGGTGGACGGGGCGCAACGGGCGATGACCAGGGGCAGGACGGGGAGTTCGTCTACCTGATCATCCGTCAAGGCGTCAAAGCTCGTAGCTGTCATAACCATAGCGTCGGCTATGTCCTTGGCAACATCACCCATACGCGAAGGGAGGATGCCGACCTCGATGGCGATAGCCTTGGCCGTTTCAGGATGGTCACCAGTAAGCATGTGCACCGAGATACCAGCTTCGTGGCAGCTGCGGACAGCAGGGGCAGATTCCGGTCGAGGAGGGTCATACAGACCAACGAGACCACGGAATACCAGATCACATTCGACAGTTTTGCGGTCAACCTCACCGCCCTTGTCCAGAGGGTGGGTGTAGACCTTACTCGCGAGAGCGAGGACACGGAGACCAAGTCCGGCAAACACTTCCATGTTGCGGAGAATCTCTTGGCGGAACTCCTCAGTCATCTCAATCATTTCACCCTTGTCGTCGGCGTAGACGGTGCAAATTTGGATAACACGCTCCACAGCACCCTTAGTGAGGGCAGAGAGCTCACCGGTGGCGTTGTTTTTCATGATGACAGACATGCGCTTGACGTCAGAGTCGAAAGGCAGCTCGGCGATGTCAGCATATTCAGGCTTCTCGCCGTGGGTTCGCTTGACTCTGCTCCAGCCGAAGCGAGTGGAGAAGACCTGAATCGCAATCTCGGTGGGATCACCTCGAGCTTCCCAGCGATCTTCCTTCTGCTGCACAGTTGCCAGGTTGGCCAATGACGCGACGTGCAGGAAGTCTGAGAGGTGGGCGCCGCCCTGCTGCAGGAGATCGTCGGGCTTGCCGATGGAGCCACACGCTTCACCAGCCTCCTTGAAGTTGATGCGGTGGGGAGAGTCGGCGTGGAAGCGAATGTCACCAGCGGTAGGGTCAAATGGGGCCGTCGAGTTCTCGATGGTGTAGGTGCCCTTGCCAGGGAGCCAAGCGTTACGAGCGACCATCTTGCCTTGAGTAAGGGTTCCTGTCTTGTCACTGCAAATATCCGTGACAGCGCCAAGAGCCTCAAGCGACTTGAGGTTACGCACAATGACATTGCGCTGAACCATGCGCTTGGTACCGGCTGCCATAGTGATGGTGAGCACGACGACCAAACTGGCGGGAATCATGGAGAGACCGGTGGCAACAGCGTAAATGATAACCTCTTGCAACGGCCTGAACTCGTTGGCGCCGAGACAGATAATCGCGCAAATGACCGCGATACCGAAGAGGAGGATAGCCAGCTTGGAAAGCTTCTTCTGCAGGGGCGTTCCGACATTGACACCGAGGAAACGGCCGACAGCGTCGGTGAAAGTCAGACCCCAGGCCTCAAGATATCGGTGGGGCCTGGCGGTGCCGTCATCCTTGCGCTTAACCTGGCGGACCTTGGAGTCCTTCTTGCGAAGCTCAGCGGCGATGGCACCGATTTCGGTGTAAACACCTGTGGCGAAAACGATTCCGCGGGCGCGGCCCTTGGTGACAGTCGAAGAGCTGTAGGCCACGTTGAGGCGATCTCCGGGCCCAGTCTTTTCGTCGAAAGTCATCTCCTCGTTCTTGCGGACGGGGAGGGATTCTCCAGTGAGGAGGGCCTCATCAGTCTCAAAGTTGACAGCATCGAAGACCCTGAGGTTGTTAGTAAAAGTCCAGTGCCCTGGGAGATAATGTATCTTACCTGATATCGGCTGGAATAGTGTCACCGACCTTGACCTCGACGAGGTCACCGGGGACAATGTCTCCAGACGGGACGGTGACAACATCGCCATCTCGGACGACGCGAGCCGTAGGAGAGCTGAGGGAACGCAGCGAGTCCATGGTCTTCTCCGCAGAGTATTCCTGGAAGAAACCGACGATGACGTTGAGGGCAATGACACCAGCAACGACACCACCCTCGATCCAGGACTTGATACCGAAACTGACGGCCATGGCCATGATGAGGACGAGGGTCATGGCGTTGGCAACTTGGGCGACGAGGATGCGCACAGGGGATACACCCTCGCCTTGGCCGAGGTCATTGGGGCCATACTCTTCCAAGCGAGACTTGGCGTCGTTGGCGGACAGGCCAGAAGCCACGTCGGCCTTGAGTTCTTCGGCAGCCTGGTTCAGCGTAAGGCTGTGAGCGGGCAACGACAGCGGACGGTTGGACTGGCCGCTGACGTGCCCCTCGGCGGGGCCTTTTTCCTGATCCTTACCCATTTTCTAGCGGATGGACAAGGCTCCCACGTGTGTTATTGTGATTCAGGGTGGTTCCGGCCGAATTCACTGGCCGGGACGACGATAATGATGTTGCGACAGTTGGTAGCGGACTCCATCAATGTGCGTGACGGATAGATGGTAGAGGGTTGGTTCCCGGGCGGGAATGACGCAACGGGAGACTTCAGAATGGAGA
Source organism: Sordariomycetes sp. S80-01Y (assembly GCA_037042185.1). NCBI lineage: Eukaryota > Fungi > Ascomycota > Sordariomycetes > Sordariomycetes sp. S80-01Y. The sequence goes on along the minus strand of JAXQJY010000027.1, from coordinate 824,661 downwards.
GGTCGGGGACAAAGAGTAGGTGAAGAGAAGAGGGAGAGGCCTGGACGAGGTCGAGGACGAGGTCGAGGACGAGGTCGAGGACGAGGTCGAGGTCGTCGGTGAATTGACGGAAGAGGTTGAAGAGGAAGAGAACAAGATGAAAAGTGGGAGCAGAGGCTCGGCTTAAGTTAAAGAGCAAGTCGCTTCCCCCGCCCAGCCCACCAGGATGTTCCTTCCGAGTTCGTTGGAGCTAAACAGCCGCTAGTGGTGGGGCATCGCCGCTTATCTGGCGCACGCGTCTCAACGGTGAGACCGATCCCGATGACGACACGAGCCGATTGCGGCCTTTACGTGACTGCAGGATGCCCAGAAGCGCTGCAATTGAATTGTTCCCGTTCGAAGTGTTGTTTTTCTTTTTTTCCGCCGTCTTTCGCATCACGCAGTGGCCGTCAATTGAGGCTCAGAATTTGAGTTTTTAACTTTTGACCATGGCTCACGTCTGTTGGGTGGACTGTCCTTCCCCACACGCGAGCGCCAAGTGGATCCGCATGCAAACGTCTTCGTCATGAATGGTTGCCTCACCGAATGCTAACAGATACGCGCCCATTCCATCTGAGGCATTGTTAGTCGCCAAGCCCTCCAGGATCGGCACAGCCGAGACCGCCTTTGTTGACTTTTTTTCAAACTGTTCAGGTCGCGCCTTGGCATCTTGAATCATGAGGGCTGCGTTTCACCGCGGTGTCGACTCTTATAAATAGCGCACACGTACCAAGTACGGCAGTGATGGGCTGGGATCTCTGCTACACTATCCATTGCACAAATCCCTCCCTTATCGCCGACGAGTCCTCCCCACGACCCTGGACCGGTGAGGGACGCGGGTCTGGAGCCGTCATCACCCTTGCAAGTGACATCTGCCGACGACGTTCCGAAGGACATACCGCAGTACGAGTAGCAATGACATGCCGAGACTCAGGCGATGTGACGCTGTTGTATCAGGCGAAGGAAAGAATCGGATTCATGACGAGTCACATTACTGCTGGCTCTCGGCTTCTGGATACCAAAATTCTCCTTTACTGTGATGGAAGTGGAGGCGCGCGGGGATTGTGGGATAGCTTGTGAATCCTTGTGATAATTACGTACACAATTCTTTGTGCCTTCTACCAATGTTCTCCAACTGCAAGTGTGCGATAGCAACCGACGCATTGTTTGAGGCAATGATGCATTTCCTTCTCACTGGGTTATTTTTGCACACTTCTTTCGTTACATTTTCAACCATTTGGTCAGGGGGTGGCTGTTTGAAGCTGTGACTCTAGGGTAGGCTGATATAAAACCCGTGTTACGACGAGTGGCTATTATTAGTGCCGCCAGCTGCCGGCGCCCACAAACACATCCTCGTTGCTACGGGTATCAAAAACAGAATGCACCGGTTGTTTGCCGTCGTTCTCGAACATTGTTCTTACCACAGTTGCTCTTATCAAATTGCTATTTAAATCTCCGGGTAGCCTTACCTGAAACGGGATGCAGGTTCTCGCAGGTTCGGCACCTCTGGCGCGGTTCCGCGGGGATGTGGCCCCAGACAACAGTTGTGCCAAAATCCATGACTTTGTGGGAGCCCCGGGTCGGCAAGTGAAGTCAATTGCTTTTCTAACCAGTGGCAGCTGAATACCTGAGCCGCACCATTGGGACCCTTGGGGCCTTATTTTCGTGAAGTGCCGATGGGCTCTCATCGGGTCTTGGCCATGTCAGCACAGTCAGCCTCGCAGTCAGCCTGATTGGCTCCAAGGGCTGCGTGTGTATCGATGTAGAACCACAGGGCTTGCCGTATTGGTGACCCTTTCCCCTCATCCCTGTGTCAGAGCTATTGTCCGCTGGATTCTGTTCGGCAACGTCTCCGTCCGCTGCGTGCGCTGTTCGAAATGGCGATCCGGCTGGACAAAAGCGCGTACACCGTAGGCTGGATCTGTGCGCTACCCGTCGAGTATACAGCTGCGCAGGAGTTCTTGGATCAAGAGCATCTGCCATTGGATGAGAACGAGACAGAGGAGCGGGACGACAACCACTATACCCTCGGGTCCATTGGCAAGCACAACGTCGTTGTCGCTGTGCTCCCCAGCGGCGAGTATGGAACGGCGACGGCCGCCTCTGTCGCCAAAGACCTGGTGCGCAGCTTCCCGAATGTACGAATAGGTCTCATGGTCGGCATTGGTGGAGGGGCCCCCAGCGAAGACGTTGATATTAGACTTGGAGATATTGTCGTCTCCACCGCCAGTGATGGACACAGTGGAGTCTTCCAGTACGACTTCGGCAAGACCGTCCAAGAGCGGGAGTTCCAGTACACGCGCAGTATGAACCAGCCGCCTGCTGTTCTACGGGCCGCCGTCTCTGGCCTTCGCAGTCGCTACGAAAGGAAGGGAAATGGCATCGACGTAGCGGTTAAAGAAGCCTTGTCAGCGAATAAAAGGTTGCGCAAGAAGTACGGCAAGCCTGATAGGTCCTCTGATCTGCTTTTCAACTCAGATTATCTACACCAAGGGGGGCTTTGCGAGAATGCCTGCGCTCAGCTCACGGCCACTATTGTGCAGCGCCCTCCAAGAGATCAAGACGAGGACGAACTGCAAATCCACTATGGCTTGATAGCTTCTGCGAATTCGCTTATGAAAGATGCGTTGCTGCGAGACCGGCTTATCCGGGACAGGAACGTTCTTTGTTTTGAAATGGAAGCTGGCGGGCTGATGAACTCGTTTCCGTGTCTGGTTATTCGTGGCATCTGCGACTACTCAGACTCTCACAAGAATAAGAAGTGGCAGGGTTACGCAGCCATGGCAGCCGCTGCATACGCGAAAGCCCTTTGTCTTGAGCTAAAACCGACCGCCATCGAACGGGAGCAGAAGATTCTCGACGTTGTCTCAGAAGGTATAGCAGCTTGCAGACTTCCGCCGGACAAGCCCGCTTTCTGACCATTGTGCAGTGAGACAAGCCACGACCGCAGCTAACGCTGGCGTGCGCGAGCTCCGTTCTAATATGCAGGCACACGAGAACCGCAGGGTCTTGGACTGGCTGTCTACCGAAGACTACGGAGCCCAGCATAGCGATGTTGTGCAGAATAGAAGCCAAGGCACCGGCCAGTGGCTACTTGAATCTCCCCCGTTTGGAGACTGGCTATCTGTAAAACGGAAGACGCTCTTTTGCCCCGGACTTCCAGGAGCTGGCAAGACTGTCATGTCATCAATAGTTATCGATGCTGTGAGGCAGTTTTGCGGTTCTCAGGGAACAATCGGGGTTGCTTTCATATACTGCAACTTCAAGCGCCAAGCAAACCAGACGCTGCAGAAGCTTTTATCAAGCCTGTTACGGCAGCTGTGTGCGTGCCTACCGTCCGTACCCGAAACTGTCCATAAGCTGTTCAGCGACCACCAAAGGAAGAGCACCAAACCAGTGATAAGTGAGGTCGAAACTACCTTACGAGAAGTCCTCGAAATGTTCGATCGGGCCTACATTATTATCGACGCACTCGACGAGTGTCAGTCTGATGATGGTCAGCAGACTAATTTGCCGGACAAAATCCTGGATCTCCAAGAAACGACCAATGTTAGCTTCTTTGCGACTTCAAGACATATCCCCTTCATTGAGAAGAAGTTCAAGGGAGCAGCGTCTCTGGAGATCGCAGCCACTTCCGACGATCTAACCTTCTACTTGAAGGAGAGCATCGCTAGGCTTCCCGAATTTGTCAGGAAAAGCGACGACCTTCAGTCTGAGATCCGAGACTATGTAATCGCTGCGTCTCAAGGAATGTGAGTCCAAAACCATCCTCGCCGATACCGTTTGCTTTTCCTGACTTGATAGGTTTCTGATAGCTAAGCTGCACGTGAACTCGCTTGTGGACAAACATAATGTCAGATCACTCAAAGACGCTCTACGAAAGCTGGTAGGATCCGCTGACCATCCGAGCGATGATAATCGATCCATTGTCTTGAGCACCGCCTACTCTGACATATTAGCAAGGATCAAAGGCCAACTGCCAGGATTTCGCGAATTGGCAGAAAGAGTACTCATGTGGATCACCTTTGCAAGACGACGATTCACAGCAGACGAACTTCAGGCCGTAGTCGCTACCAAACCCGGCGAACGTGCACTCGATATTGATAACCTCACGGACACCAATGTCCTCATCTCTGTGTGCTGCGGTCTTGTAACCCTGCAAAAGGAAAGTAACGAAATACAGCTTGTGCATTACACGGCTCAAGAATACCTGGAGTATCATCAGCGTGAGCTACTCCCAGGAGCATTCTCGATCATGGCAGATGACTGCATCACCCATTTAATGTACGATTTACCCGAGGACGAGCTTGAGCTGTGCGCTCATTTCGCTTTTCTCGTCCATGACTATTCTCTGGAGCCCACCACCATTGACACTTTGGACGAAGGGCGCCCGATAAAGATGGAAACTTTACGGGTCTACGCTTCTCACTACTGGGGGTATCATTTCAAGATGGCAGAGGCTATGGACAGCTACCGAGCCCCAGTCGACATTTTTATGAAGAGCGAGAAGCATGTACTTGCGGCCGTTGTACGGCTCTGCCGGACACCGCTATTCAACCGAGCGCCCCAAGCTCTTGGACCATCTTACTTTGAAGTCGACGACGCACCACAGTGTGCTTCAGTTACGGCTCCACCTCCCGTCCTACATTTACTCTCGTTCTTTGGGATTCTGGACATCATGTGGCAAGTGATTGAAAAGGATTCTGCATCAGTCAATTCGCGATGCGTATTCAAAGGATACAGGAGCGACTACATGCTCACTGCAACGAAAGTACTGAAACCTCTGGAATTTGCAATGCTTGGCTCGCAGCTCGATGCGATGGATCTGCTCATCAGCTCGGGCGTATCACTCAATGTTGAAGACCCTGTGTCCCCATTGGTCTTTGCAATAGACGTTTGCGTTGACGCCAGTGTGGTCAGCTTGCTATTGCGGAGAGGGGCAGACGCCAATCAAAACGGAGTTCTTTTTGGGCAAACGCCTCTCTACCATGCCGTTAAGGCTAACTCCCTTCCAATCGTGGAACTTCTGATCGCTCACGGTGCCGACGTCAACGCCGTCAACAACCGCGAGGAAAGCGTTCTAATGAAAGCTGTAAGAATGAAATCCAAGGACGTTGTGCAGTGCCTAGCCAATTATGGCGCCGCTGTCGGCCTGACTGACAGCAAAGGTAGGAGCCCCCTCAGAACGGCAGCGTATAGAGGGTCTATGGGGATTGTGAGCATCCTGCTGCAACACGGCTCCCCTGTGGATGGTCACGACTCAGCAGGCCGGACGGCACTTTATCACGCTTTGAAAAAGGGCTATCCAAGGACGGCTCAAGTCTTGCTGGATGCGGGCGCGTCCATCGTTTTACACCGTGACGCAGCCTTCGATCTATTCCAGAGTACTTGCCGTGATGCTTCGCGTGAGGGCAACGTTGAGCTTACCAGGGCACTCGAGGAATTTCATCCAGAAAGATTCGCAGAGGTATTTCAAATGTAGCGATAGAACAATAAATGGCTGCACTCGCTCGTGAATGTGGCCGCAATCAGCAACCACCCAGGAGCAGTTGGCCTGCCTTTTTCGACCACTCCTTTCCATCTCAAGACCGATTGGCATCCTATGATGGCAGGCTCTGCTTAAATAATGCGGGCGGCCTTTGCAGCGCCACATCATAGCGGGTTACCTCTCCGATGAACCCGAGAAGGACCTCACCCCGCTAACTCCCTTTCACATGGCAGCTCAGGACTGTTCGTGAGCGCGCCCGACATTTGATAGATCTCTTTCGTTCTGATGACTAAATGAGTGCTCAAGAATATTCCGGCAGCATATCTGTGGTTTGTTCAGTGAAAGCACCGCTCAATGTGAACCTCGTCGGACGCATAGTTGGCGGCACGGAGTTCGCTCTTGTGGCAAAGCTCGATTCGACCGCTTTCCCAACCTATGAAATCCTATTCCATTCTCCCCATATCTGCCTGTGACAGCTTGTGAGCAATTAAATCGGTAGCTGAGAAAACAATGTCCCAAGAGTCAAGCACCTCTCCGACAAGGTTACAGAGCCGCCAGGCAGGCCTGCATCACCGTCCCGCCGCCGAGGGGATATCCGACGGCCTTCGCTAAACTACTGGTGTAGTACTTACCCGACTCTGATTTGGGAGATATGAGGCCTAGGCCATTATCCCTTTGCAGTCTGCTATTTGGTCGCTATCATTGAAGTTCCGTGGCATTGGTTCCCATTTTGCGGGGGAAGTGGGTAACGTTGGCCCAAGACCGTGGCTTCATGCACGTCGGGTGCTAAATGTGGGAGCCGAGATACCACAAGACCCTTCCAGTATCTTTATCGCGTTGTCCCACTTCGGAGGAGACCCGGCCGAAAATGCGGGCGTACTTGACGGTAGAGATAGACGAGGAATAGATTGGCCATAGAGTGAATGCCGTGGCAAGCGAGGCAGGGTGTCAAGCGAGCCTGCGGAGGAGACCCGGCCGTCAGGGAGCATGTCTAGATATACAAGAGGACGCACCGACCATTTCGCAATGATGTACTCAATTGATCGAGCCATCCACTGCAAGACCTCAATCTAACCTGACACGCTTTGATGTTGAGCGTGTCCTAGCTCTATTCCAAGACGGGCGAACACAGTCTCCATCTCCAGCTACCAACCAAAACCCGATAGCCAGCAATGGCGGACACCGACAAGTCGGCTCGTCTCAACGACCAGCATGTCCTCGAAATGCAACCCGCGGACAGCAAGTCCCTCCCTGAAGACTTGGGCGATGGAGAAGTCGATCTCGCCCCCGAGTACTCCGACGCCTACATGCGACGTCTGCGATGGAAAATCGATCTCTGGCTACTGCCGCTGATGTGGTTCTGTTACGGCACCCAGCAAGCCGACAAAACCTCGCTCGGTACGCAGGCAGTCTTCGGAATCCGCGAGGACACAGGCCTCGTTGGCGACCAATACAACTGGCTGAGCACCGTCTTCTACCTGTCCTACATGGCGTGCGAGTTTCCCGGTAACTGGATCATGCAGAAATCTCACACGGGCAAGTTTCTGTCCGTCGTCATGGTTCTTTGGGGTATTGTCGTCCTGTGCATCGCCTTCGCGAAGAACTTCACTCATCTCATGGTTCTGCGCACGCTCCAGGGTGGGCTTGAGTGCACCATCTCCCCGACTTTCATATTGATCACCGGTGCGTGGTACACGTCGCAGGAGCACACCCTCCGTTCTATCATCTGGGGAACATCGAACGCCGGAATGAACATTATCGCGGGTCTTTGCATGTACGCTATTGGCAACCATGTGCAGGCTCACCCTGGTGGTCTTGCAGCTGTAAGGACCCAGACTCACATGTCCTCATTGATTTGCAGTGGATACTGACTAGCTTTCGCAGTGGAAAGGGATCTCATTCTTCCTAGGTGGCTTGACCATAACTCTGGGCATTCTGGTCTGGTTCATCCTCGGAACACCGCGAGAGGTGCGATGGCTTAGCGCTGAAGAGAAGCGCGCGGCCAACGCTCGCGTTTTGGTGAACCAGACTGGTTCGGACCGCGAGAAACGATCCGAGTTCAAATGGGAACAAGTCTGGGCAGCTTTCAAGGGTAAGCATTCAGCATGGTTCTAAAGAACCCAACCTAACCTCCTCTTTCTAGATCCGCAGACGTACTTCTTCTTCTTCGTCACCATCATCAACGCTCTGCCGAATGGCGCCAACACCACCTTCTCAAAGCTCATCTGGCAGTCGTTCGGGTTCACACCCCTGGAGACCCTTCTGAAGGGATCCACACCTTACTACTGCATCAGCATTCTCTGGTTCTTGACTGTCGGCGTGACCACTCTGAAGAAGCCCAACCTCCGATGTAAGCGACTCTCCTTGCCAGCTGAAGTCTTGTGTCTGACCAGTGCACGAATAGTTCTGTTGATGATGTTCTCCCTCATCCCTGCTTTTACTGGAATGTTGGCGCTTTCACTTCTCCCAACCGATAGCATGAAGTGGACGCGCTGGGGAATGTACATCCTCCAGGTTTTTGGCTCTCTCCCCGGACTTAGTAAGTCACAGTGTCCGAAATGATCTCCGTAGTCGACTTGTTAACCACTTTCCAGTGATCTGGACTTTCCTTCCGTCCAACGTTGCGGGTAGAACCAAGAAGACTGTCACTTCGGCCACGCTCTTTGTGGCCTACTGTGTTGGCAACGCTGTCGGAGCTCAGATGTTCGTCCCCTCCGACGCACCCAAGTACGTTCGCGGTATCACCGCGTGTGCCATCCTCTACTGCGTAGAGTTCTGCTGCATGGGCTCGTGGCGATTTTACTGTAAGTCATATTTGAATACCGACCTGCCTGAATACATGCTGACTTGGACCCACAGACATCTGGGAGAACAGAAGACGCGCCAGGATCATTCGCGATCAGGGTATCTCTGAGGAGGAGAGTGAACGACTTGGAAAGTTGAATGCCGAGGCGGATATGACTGACCGAGAGAACATCCACTTCAAGTACAAGTATTAGATTTTCTCAGCTACTTGAAACTCTGTATTTGGTGGTCGTGGTAGATGATGTTTTGGATTAGTGTGTTGATAGAGCGTCTTATCTGTCTTGCCCTGGTACTTGGCTCGGTTCTGACGTGCACATTGAATAACACATCGTGTAAACCAGTGGGTCAAATCATGATGATTAAGAAGAGTACCGGTGCATATTGATAGGGTCAATAATTGTTTCTATGTCTCTCAAGTTCAACCCAAGAGGCCCATAACCCTAGTCCCATGCACCGGCCACATCAATTCGTGTCGGTGGTCGTCAAAGTTGAGATCTGCGTTCGCAAAATCCCTTCTCCTTCAACCGACGGTCCACCTATAACTCATAATTGATGTGCAACATGGGTGAAAACAATGTTTTACTAAAATTACCCAGTGTCTATGCCTTGTTTCCAGAAAAAATGTCCCCTATCCTCACTAGTTCATCCCACCGATCATCCTGTTGCACCTCAATCGTACCTGTCGGCGTAGCAACCTTCATTTCCTCGATCGTCTTCGTCCCGAATTCGAAGTCTCGGTCGTCCTTGACGAAGGCTACAAGAATCTGTATCCACTCCTCCATAAATTTCCTCTCAGAAGACGTTGGACCGTGAGTTATCGAAAAGCTAAGGCACGTCAGCATCTCTGGCGTCATTGATTGGAAAGGACGCTGGCTTACTTCCAGAACGGCTTGTCCATCGCATGTGCAACACCAAAAGACATAGGGGCTACCTTCTCATCGATGAATGATAGCCTATATGAAATTTGATATCTCCAGATGTCGTTCAGATTCGCGCCATTGCTAAACAGGCTCTTAACCAGAGCTCGGGACGGAGCTCGCACCTGGCCATCTGATACGATTTGGCCAAATAGCCTTTTCCAATCTTCAAGATCCTTCGTCTCGGGAAGTTGATAGCAAGCAATGGCTCTATCTGTAACGTCTGGTGCGTAGTAATTCGATACTTGTAACCGGAGGGATTCAACTGTCGGTTCTGTTGGCGCATTGTACGACGAATATAATGTCTCCTCATTGCGCACTTCGCCAATCAACAACCGAAAACCTCGATCCGAGAACTCTCTAGCAAAGTCTCTGCTTTGAAGATACTCGATCATGCCAGAATGGATGAATATTTCGTCTGTGACGGGTCGGAACGTATGATTATTCAGGTGCGGAATCGCTTGCACGAGGTCTGACGCAGTCTTTGCTCTCAGAATGTCCAGCTTTGCATCTGGTGACAACAACATGTCCACTTTGAAGTAGTCACAAAGCTCTTCCAACTGCCGCTGGCCGTCCTCAAGGGACTTTGGTTGCGCTGGAATCGCATTTGAATCCATGAACACTCGCCTGAAAAGGGAGGCTGTTGGTTCAGGCTTGCGGAACTCATAGAGCATCTGAGCCTCGACGCTATAGGCTCCAGCGCTCCGACCGGCCAGTGTGATATTATTTGGATCGCCTCCAAATGAGGATATGTTGTCTTTCACCCACTCCGCGGCCGTGCGCTGGTCCCAAAGACCAAAGTTACCCCCCGAGTCGTTGTTGTCGCTCAGAATGTCTTTGCCTGCAAGGAAGCCAAAGACGTTCAGCCGGTAACCGATAGCCACGACGACGGCATTGAGTCCACCTGTTGATATCATCTCCGTGGGATCCATACCCGGATCCTGCGACGGGTCGCCCATCTGGAACCATCCACCGTGCAGCCAAAGCATGACTGGCAAATTCTTCAGATGCTCGCCATCCCGGGGCACGGGTGTCCAGATGTTGACGAAGAGACAATCTTCGCTGTACGCCCCAGTTCCACCCTCGGCATTGCCTACATGGAAAGCCTTCTGTGGGCAAACGGCTTTGAACTTCGTGGCGTCGTATGGGCCGCCATCTTCGTTCGTATATTTGTACGAGGTTGGCAATCGTTGTGGTTTGCGCCACCGATGCTCTCCGATCGGAGGGAGGGCATACGGAACGCCAGCGTATCGCCGCGACTTGTGATCGAACTGTAAACCTCGAACGACTCCCTTGTCGCCCAACTGTAAGTCGCAGGGAGTCTCAGTGTACGAGATCGTGTTTCCCATTGTTCCTCCTGAATCAGCTCGCGCGGTCTCCTTTTGGGGGTTCGGTGGCAGACGCGATGAATTGGCTTAGCTTTTCAGCGCATAGACTACCTTCATTCGACAAAACTCTTGTTTTGACATGGAATTTCCATATCTGCGGCAAACATACAAGCGGCAATGACCCCAGCCGTGCGCGACGGCAGTCCCGCTCGAAGCGGACCGTGAGATATCCATTTACGTAAGTTCATTGCTCAAGGCGGAACTTCGGCCTCCAGAAGTAATGCCTAGCGAAGGGGGCACGATAGGGGTCGCATTGAGTCAGTCTTGAGTCAGGCTGGTTCCAAGGAGATGCGGGTAATTCGGGTCTGTAGGGAGGGGGGCTCCAGCTATAAACCGTAGATTGTAACGGCCGCACTGTTCGGAGCTCCGGCCGACGAGCCCACTTCTGGTCCCAGGCCTACCCTCGAGCGGATAAGAACTTCCCGCTCGAAATCCCAGAAAGCTCTCAATGTCTTAGACAGTGATTATAAGGTGGTTTGTTGAAGTGATATCCAGAAGCGATAGTCTCCCAGCTTGGAATCGCGGATCACACCGGATCACACCCAATCGCCCATCTGCTACAACAACGCCAAGACTGACTCGTTTGCAAGTCTCACTTACCAGCATGGGTAGCCACGGCCATGAACAGGGTGTCTTTGACCCTTATCGTCACATAAATGCCAAGAGTAAAGCTCGTCATCCTTCGCCCTTGAAAGACATTATCAAGTTCATGGGCTACGAGGGAATGGTCAGTTTGGCGGGAGGTAAGGCTGTACTTGCTATTTGTTGGAGCAGAATCACTAATTGGCAAAGGCCTTCCACATCCGTCTTTGTTCCCGCTCCAGCAGGCTAAGTTTGACTGTGTCCCTGCTCCATCCAACGGCGAGGGAGAGGCAGATCTGCTGAGTCTCACCCTTGGACGGGGCTCAACACCCGGAGACTTGGACTTGACTCAGTTCTTGCAATATGGTATGATTGATAACTTCTCACTAAAAAAATATATGATTGACTCTATTCCAGGTTCCGGGGCTGGAAACCAACAGTTGATCGCGCTGTCGAAGGAACTGACTGAAAAGGTGCACTCACCACCCTGCCAGTACGAATGCCTTTTGCATCCTGGAAACACAAACGCCTGGTCAAAGGTGGTCGGGCTTCTCTGTGAGGATAATGACTTTGTAATCGTGGAAGAGTATACATATCCTTCTGCACAGGCGCTATGGATTCCATTAGGCATCAGGGCAGTTCCCATCGCGGCAGACGCAGAGGGCATCCTGGCTTCAAAGCTTCGCGAGATGCTAGAGAATTGGGACGAAAGTAAGAGAGGCGCGAGAAGGCCGAGAACGTGAGTTTATACTGGTGCTATTGGAATAGCCTGGGGCTAACTGCGTGTAGGCTTTACCTCGTCTCAGTCGGCTCCAATCCGACAGGTACTACGATCTCGAAAAACCGGCGTCAAGACATATATCACCTGTGTGTTGAATTCGGTAAGTCTTTCATGAATATGAGTGGGGTATAAAGGCGTGCTCACCATTGTTAGACATCGTCATTGTTGAGGATGACCCTTACTACTTTCTGCAGTATCCGTCGTACCAACCCGGAACAAGTGAGGCGACTTTCAAGCCTCAACCGACCGCTGATTTCCTTGAGACCTTGGCACCGTCCTTCCTCTCAATTGATACGGAAGGTCGTGTCATTCGTCTAGAGTCATTCTCCAAGACCTTGTTCCCTGGTCTTCGCCTTGGCTATTTCGTTGCTAATGCCGTCTTCACTGAGCGCCTGCTTCGAGCAACTGAGGTGGAAACTCAGGATCCCGCTGGCTTAAGCCAAGCATTTGTGATCAGTCTTCTGAAGGGCTGGGGGATGGACGGCTATCTAGCGTGGCTACAGAAGCTTCAATTCCAGTACCGGACCAGGAGAGACTGGCTGCTGGAGGCTTTCCACGCAAACTTTACAGTACTTCCGGCAAAATTGTCCCCCTTGAAAAATGCACAAGGGCTGGTTGCATGTGTTAAAGGGGACTCTGGGCTCAAGCCAGTGTTCAGCTTTGTTGATCCCGAAGCCGGAATGTTTGTCTGGTCCAAGTTCTACTTCGGCGGGGTCAAGCGGCTCTCAGAGATCCAGACTGAGAATCTTGAAGACCCAGAACAGGCATTCTCAGAGGAGCTCTGGAAGGCATGGGCTGCAAAGTTGGTGCTCCTGACACCAGGTTCATACTACCACCCCTGGCAAGGAGAGGACAAGGTTACCACGAAGGCGCGCGGGGCAGACCCCGAGACCACTCACTTTCGATTTTCTTTTGCCACGCCAACAGTATGTATAGATTCATGAAGGCCAATTGATGATGCACGGCTAACAATCTCGAAATGTAGAAAGAGCAAATATCCACCGGAGTAAAGCGCATGGCGGAGGTCGTGAAACAGTACTGGGCATAGCTTTGAGCTGACCCGAGATAAATAAATTCAAAGATCCAAAAGGCTTTAAATTCCCAATTGAACCAAGGCGAGTTATATGATCTTGCTTGCGAAGTCTTGCGTAAGAAAGCTCCAACGGGGTACATAATTCCCATTGTTAGCATGTAAGGTTGGCAATTCTAGCAAATTCTCTTGACACCGTTTACGTTTCTCGCGACTTTTCGTATTCCAGTACAGATCTTGCGATCCAAACCCTTCATATAGGGTCTCGATCATAAAAGCCAGCTTGACAATTATCCATCACGGGCGTGATCAGGCGCTGCGGCCTGATGTGTGGGACCCAGCGCCATCAACACGGTGCCTGCAACCCCTGCTCGTAGCGTTCTCCCCGCATATTCTAGCATCATCGTGCTTCTACTTCTGTGTTCTCGAATTCACCCGGTCCGAGATCTCAAGCCAACTGGTTCACTCTACTCTGACCAGTTGGTGGCGGGTGAACGCATGCGCATTCTTAGTCGGGGACAACCCGACGCCAAATCTCTAGCATTATCTCCCCGCGCTGAATCCCTGGCGCGGTCCGGGCTCCGGCCGGCGTTAGCATTCTGGGCAGGGTCAAGTTCCCGGCCCCCAATCCGGCAAATAAGATAAGTAGATAGCACAGGCGACTACAATAATGATCAGAATAATGAGAATAACCAGTCATAAATGCCGAAATTCAGGTTAACTGGCCCATAACCTGCAACCACCATGCTCGAAGTCTTCAGAGCTGCCAGGGTGTGGCCTTCCGTGGCTACCGGCATCATTGATGATGGCGTCGTGGTCGTTGAAAATGGCCACATTACTCAGGTAGGATCGTGGGACGACTTAGCAGGAGCCTTTAGCTCCACGGACGTAAGAGTCCTGGGAGACGTAACTTTGATGCCGGGCTTATTTGACTGTCACGTAAGAACCAGATGTTAATTTCCGAGAAGCTCAACTGATGAACTCGGCAGGTACATCTTCAACTTGACCCCAGTGGGGTATCAGCACATTCTTACGTAGAGCGCTCGGAAGAGGAGTTTCATTCCCTGATTAAGAGAAACGCCAGCCTCCTTCTAGATGCAGGTGTTACTACAGCACGCGACTTGGGCTCGTCAGGCCAAGTATTGATCCAAACACGAGATGCCATCAACAAAGGCGACTTTCCAGGACCAAGACTCCAGTGCGCAAATGCACCCCTCACAGTTCCCGGGGGTCATTGTCATGGTATGGGTGGTGTTTGCTCCGGTGTCGAAGGGGTGCGAGCTGAAGTACGCAAACGCGCCGCTGAGGGAGCTGATGTGATCAAAGTAATGTCAACAGGAGGTTTCATGACCGCTGGCTCTAGACCTAGCGAGGCACGGTTTTCCCCGGAAGAAATGAGCGCTATCAAATCAGAAGCACTCAAGTTCAATATTCCCGTAACGACACATGCGACGGGCACCCAGGGCATCCAGCGCGCTGCTGATGCTGGGTTCGATAGCATTGAGCACTGTTCATGGATTGATCATGACGGGAAAGCAAGATTCGACCGTACGGTTGCGGAACAGCTCATCAAAAAGGGCATCGCTGTGTGTCCAACGATGAACACGGCCTGCACTTCGCATAGCTATTTCTGCCCCTGGGATGAGCGTGAAGCAGTGGTCGGCAATCTGAGGAAGATGAGAGAAGCTGGTGTGTGGCTTGTCGCAGGTACCGACGCAGGAATAGGACTTTGTCGATTTGAGAGATATGCGGATGGACTTGGAGCCTTAGTAGATGCGGGCTATACAGCTCTCGAAATTGCAGTCATGGCAACGGAGAGCGCAGCGAAGCTTTGTGGGCTCGAAAACGAAACTGGTCAGTTAGTGCCCGGGTTCTGCGCAGATCTAGCAGCATTTTATGGTAACCCTCTGGACAACATTGAGGACTTTGCTAGGCCTAGCTTTGTGATGGCTCAAGGGCGAGAGCATTGCTTAAAACCTATTGCTCCTTTGGGTAACATCAAGGAGCAAGCAGATGAGACCTTCAAGCTTCTCAGAAGTGGCGCAGGCTTAGACAGGTAGAGTAAATTCCCTTGATGATAATAAACGCTGTCGGTCAAACGCATCTTCTCAGTCTAGTGATTTTGAAGTCTCGAGATTTCTGGCAATAAGGTGCGATCTTGACCGCTCTGATAGCGGCTGCGAAAGTGTGAGCTAATCTGAAGACAGTCTGTCTTGATTCAATTGCATCGACAGCGAACAGACGCGTCTTCAGCATGCTCCATGCCCTATGAAGATTTTGGCGTGGGGCTATGTTCACTTCGGATAACCTCGCCCCGTAAGCTACACGTTGTATTAGCGTATAGACAGAGCGCTGCCGTGTCTCTATCCCCTAAGCCGTAATGCTCTCGTTTGACGCAGATGAATCGATAGCCGGAGCGATCAGAAAATCTTCAAAGATAATATCTATTGGGTAATAAGCCCTGAATTCCCTGTTCACTCAGAAACTATTGGCTGTGTGAAGGTTCAACATCGAAATTTCTTTTTTATCAGACTCCTCAGGACTGCAATCTCAAAGAGACGGACAGACTCTTGAGTGCAGTTGACTGAATGGGCTTTGGAAATCCGTCAGAACCTCATTTTCTGCCTTCAAGAATTTTGAAGGAATCCTTAGATAATTACAACTTTCTCTACACGAAATTCTGACATACGCTTTCGTGGGTTAATTTAAGGCAACATGAGTTCTTGGGTGGAACGAGGAGTCACGCAAGGCGTTCTCATTTTGAGCGGGATTGGAGGAGAGATTGCTCGCTATTTATAGGGCTTCATACAGTAAAACCTGGGCTTATCAATGAAGCCAACCTGATCCTTTGAATTCGACATTACATTCCTGATTCGTCATCAAGTGACAGAAACCAGCCACGTCCACAGAGCACTTATTCTATGCTCAGTTGTCTAGGGGCTTTTGAGCCCCCTCTGGCCCCTGGCCAGCCAATATAACCTCCTTGAAGAATGCCAACATGCCCTCCGCTCCATTGTCAGACCCATACATGGCTCCGAGAAGCTTCTCCGTCTCTTCCGCAGTGTCACTTGCCCTAGCGAACATTTCGCTCTCATACTTCTCAAGAAGCAAGGTTAAAGCCTCTTGCTCAGATGTCTGTCTTTCCGATGCTATCTCTTGCGCAGAGGCAATAGCTTCGGTGAGACGCATGGCATCTTCCATTGCCATGTTGACCCCCTCTCCATTGGGAGGCATCAGGTGAGCAGCATCGCCTATAAGCGTCACCCCGGGCTGATGCTTCCATGGATGCCCAGAGGGTGTGTCGTACATTGTGTACAAAGGCCTGTTCTCGACAAATGCGCCCGGATCGGCTGCCTCTTCTTCATCGCATGCGACCGAGATGAGTTCTTTGATCACGGGTCCATATTTCCTCAGCGGCGCCGAGTCACCTTCGAACAGTACTGACTTGACTTCTGCAGGGGTCTTGTTCTGCAAGCCTTGCTTTCGTCCCCAGTCCTCGTCCTCTGTATATATCAGGGTGTAGATCCGGGCCGTGTCGTTTGCAGCACGCTGAGAGATGACCCCATGCTTATCACCGAGGGCGGTGAAACTGCCAGTTCCCACCAGCTGAGCCAAGTGTGGATATTTGGATGTGATTCCTCGAATGCTGGTGGTGATGAAGTGTTGGTTGGCGAATTTTGGCTTAACATCCGTGACAAGAGACCTGATTTTAGACCAAGCTCCGTCTGCCCCAATGACCAAGTCGAACGTCTCCTTGCCCCCTGTGCCAAAGTCGAGTTCCGTTTCCAACCGTTCATTTTTGGTGTGTTGTTTCGCAGATATCAACTTGTGTTGCCATCGGACTGCTGAAGGTGGCATCTGATCGTATAGCAATTGATTCAGCTTGTTTCTTGCGATCTCTGGACGATCCTGTCCCGCAACAGAGTTCTCGTCCTCCTCAACATGAACGATTTTTCCCTCTTTATCGACTAGTTTCATAACCTGGGTGCAATCATCGTTCATGGTGCGGAATGTGTCGTAAAGACCAAGTTTTCTGATGGCTGCCAGCCCGCTGCCCTCGTGCAGGTCGAGAGACCCAGCTGGTATTTGAAGATCCTTTTTTGTAGGTTTTGGACGCAGCTCGAAGATTGTGAATGGTATGCCTTTTTGGTGTAATAGAGCTCCGATAGTCAGACCCCCAGGTCCGGCGCCCACGATGGCGATTCTGAGACGACTCATGATTATTATGCACACCTGATACCCACGATCAAGCTGAAGCAGGGTCCAGAAGTCGATGGGGTAAATTGGCTATTCTTTGTGATATGAATCAGCGGTAAAGTAGTCATTGAATGAGTACAACTACGGGTGGTTGTGAATGTAATCGCTTCATTTATACCAGACTTGACGTCGGCCTGACCAGGCTGACAAGTCCAGGGCCCACTATTCGCATTCCGTGTTAGCCGCCCATGGTCACCTCGGGGACCAGATGCTGCCGGCCGGACTTCTGGACTATTCAGAAGACCGGAATCCGTGACAGCGAAAAAGTCCGATTGATTGGTAGCAATCCCAAATTAGACTAATAAGCAAAGACAGATGACAATACTATGTTACGCAAGGCAACGAGATGACACCGCAGCATAAAGCGAGTGATAAACCAGCTGCTCGCCCAACACCTGCTAAAGATCCTACCAAGAAGGCCTCGGCGCGCCAAGTATGGCTCATTCCATCTGGGTTTCACGCCATGCATTGGATGCCAACATATCACACAGATTGGGACGCAGCGTGGCGGCCGAATTGAAGGTGGCACAGCCCTTGATCTCAGTACCCTTCCGTACTGGCTGTCGGCGCCCAGGATTCGTAATACGGTGCATCGCGAATCAAAACGCATGTCGCTCGAGGCGGCGTCAAGACCTCGGGGCACCGCAATGCATTTGCGTGACTCACTTCTATCTATAGTGAAAACTTCAGAAGTGAGCTAGCTTGTCCAGCCTCTGAAAAACCGCGACCTGCACATCAAGTTCACGAGGCACTGGCCCTTATAATTCTGAGAGATTTCAGAGACGAATATGTTGCTTCTTACGTCAAATTCTGATACTTTGCCTCGCCAGCGCTGTTGACCAATGGGTAATCTTGAATCGATTTTGTCGCCGGAGTTCAAAGGCATGTTCATTACTGAGCCTTGTGAAGTGCCGAATCACCTTCTTCATCTAAAGTATCACAAAACCTCGGCTTACTTGATTGTATTGACCTCAATTCCTACACAAGATCCGCGAAGAGAAGTGGCATCCAGGTTGAGGCTGAGGGCATAGCAGAAGGCCCTGTCCTAGTTGGCTTACGAATTACACATTCTCGGATTCTGAAGTACAGCAGAAGAATGACAAGAGAGTGTCGGACGATCTTTTTTCTTTAAACATTAAACCTTTGCCGTTTTAAGCTGAATCTCAGACCATGTACCGGTATGTTTAAATGCAGGAGAAAGAAAGGCGTGAATAAGTCGAAGATAATAAAACGTCAAACTTTGTGGATTTATTGTACGCAAAAGACTATTGCGCAGGGGAAATTATCTCATAGAGAGTCCCTTTTCTGTGGATACCATATCTTGTCGTGTCTACGCTACCCCTACTAAAGAGGACCTCAAGATGACGGGCAGACATTCTGATGCCACTTGGGTCCGTGCAAAGTTTCTTCGGAGCATGAGAATTATTAATCAGTGGATTGAAGGTTTTGCAGATTCAGTCGAAGAAGGCTCGAAAGTTTGCTTTTGGGTATGAGGAAATGATCAGGACGAGCTTAATATTCATGACTTCGTTCAGAAGTGAAGGCAGATGTTCGCAAGAGCCACGTCTCCGTATGCGGAACAATCAGCAGTTAGAGTTTCATTTCGGTACTCAAAGCACAAATATGAGCTGGAAATTTCCTTATAGTTGTTCTCTTCCCTATCGCACTTCAACAAACTGGTGACTGACACTGACCCATATCAACGTCAACACTTCGCAGCCCTCCCGTACTGTACTATCCTACATAGACATCAAATACGGGAACCCGCTGCAGAGATGTCTTGTCCCCAGAGCACTTCCGATTCCTTTACGGCAAACAGCTACCCGTGTACTATGCCCGTTGCTGACCCCACCCCTGTCCCTTGTGGTCCTTTCGACTCCAACGTCCCCTGCCGTTGCGAGTACTGCGCGTGCAAGAACTTGGCGGACTCCACCAAGGGTGTATGTGATGACTGTTGGTATGATTGTGGATACCAGGACTCTGAGCTTCATTCACATGAGTAATCCTGGTCGAGATCCTTTCTCCGATGGGCCTAACCCGCCACGAGCCGGCTAGCACGTGCGCCAGATTTTTCAAGACTGAGCAAAGGCACTGCTAGCTGACGGGCGACTAGGTAACGGATTATCATGAAAGATGTGAGCAGGGCTTCGAAGCCAGTGCTTTTAGCCCTTTTTCCTACTCGTCATCCCGCCCCTGCACCTTAATGCTGGGTTATTTGACACAAGCCGCGAAAAACTTTTAAAAGAAGGAAAGGAAGTAAAACATGACGGAGGCAAAGGCAACAGTAAGAAGAAAAGAAAAAAGAAATCCTGCCAATTTCGCACACAAAGATTAAGCCTAGCCCTGGCCAAGGGTGTAATTATTGATGGTGCCAAACTGGGAGGCAGCGGAAGGAAAAACGAAGGGGAAAAGTAGTAAGAAATGAAATAAGAAAAATACCCTGTTATTCAGGAGAAAGAGAAGATGTTTCTATGCAACCCGTGTGATGTTCCACCCCGCCCACTTAGAAGAACCTAAGGAGCGGCGACAGTGATCTTCTAGGTTGAGAGCCTTTTTACTCCTAGCGACAATATATAGGGCTTTCCCCAACATTGATGGAGCAAGTTGCTCACACATCACTTACGGTCTGTAGAAGCAATAGCTCTTGTTTATACACAATGTATTGTCGCGCAATTGAGGCTTTTGACAACTAATCTTGAAGATATGCACAAGTCCTCACGGATATTTCATGATCATGTAAATATTAGGGCAGCTGTCGCCACCCAGTAGCTTGAACAATCGACTGAAAGTTCACGGCCGAAGTTGGCAAGTTCCGGCGAACAAGTGACGAAATGGGGCTAGTTGGCACAGATCGCCCGCTCAAGCATTCATAATTGTTCCATCATAAGCGAGCTGCGAAAGCTATAGAACTAAAACAGCACATTGCAGAAAACAGAAGTCCCTTCGTTTGCGTAGTCTCACTTCCTCGATGCAGGGGAACGCTGACAGCTTCCAGAAGGATTGAGGGGAATCGTTAGTGAGTGCAACCTGTCGATCACCCGGCTTCCCCGGCTCATGCACGTCTTATCTCCAGGACGCGGGAGGAAGCCTAGGTCTCACATAACTGATGCCGCCAAGATCTTGACGGGCGAATGTTTCGAACAGGCGCGTCATTGGGTAGGTCAAGCATGACGCCGCAGCGACAGCACACGCCTGTGGATCAGACCACATTAACCCCCGGAATGGAGGGGTTCGGAAACGGTGCACACACGAGGTTTCATGCTTGTTGCGCAACAATCTGCGAGACCAACGATCTCCGCGGCGGCTGCGCTAGCTTTGTTTCTTACTTTCTCCTCGTTAAATTTGCTCGGCTCCTTTTGTTCAAAGCGATATCATGGCGAGTGTGACGGAGTATGAGCTCCATCCACGGGGTTGGGAAACCGACCCCGAGGAGGAGAGGTTCCCGATGAACACCCTCGACTATTTGACCACCACGACTTGGACTAACATGGCCCTTTTCTTTGAGGTGGAAGATTCTCAAAAAAGGTTTGCGTCAGCTTCCTTCCCAACTAGAGTCCTGCTAACAGCCGAGAAGGACAGCTGTTGCTGTGTTAAAAGAAGGCCTGGAATGGGCTCTCAGCCAGGTTAGACAATACGTCGGCACGATAGAGAGAGATGAGGCTGGCGGTCATTGCATCCTCAGAAGGAAAACGAGCACCGTGCGGTTTTCTGTCAAGCATCTCGACGGGCCTGAAGACCGGTTCCCGTCAATGTTTGATATTGCGCGTGCACATTTTGGACAAGAAGCCCTTGGGGATCATGAGAATTTGAGCAATCTGCCTCATACCTTCGGCAGGAAGGCAGAAGCACACCCCGAAAACAGCCCTGCTCCATGTTCTTTCAGGGCTAACTTGGTGCCTGGTGGTATTATATTCATGATCCAAGCCCACCACTATTGCAATGGTATCGCAGGCTGGACCGCGTTCGTGCAGCAGATTGCAGAGAATTGCTGCGCCGTGACGAATGGGACGAAGCCACCCTACTTTGACTCGAAATGGCTCGACCGCCGGCTCTACACCTCATTTGGATTTGAGAAGCCATCGCGGCAGGACATTAAAGACCAGAAACGGCAAAAGGGTCTAAAAGCCGAGACCGTTGAATCCAGTCCAGCCGGAGACCAAGGGAAAAGAAAACCATTGCAATCTCTTCTCTTCCACCTTCCACAGAGCAAAGCCGCGGCATTGAAAAAGGCTGCCTCGCCTAATGACGGCACCTGGATATCAACTTACGATGCTGTCTGCGCCCTGATGTGGCGCGTATTTTCAAGGATTCGCGAGCCTCTCTACAAGCTTGGGCCAACATTCAAGCCCTTGCTTGGGACTGGCGTCACGATTAAGAAGAACTGGACAAGTCCCCCAAGACCGGACAAACTACAGGGCAACATTCAGTTCGACATCTCATCTGACTCAATGCCTTTGCCTCAGTTGACGGCCAGCGAGGTGATCTCCGGGTTGACTTTGGCGCAATTGGCAGCTTATCTTCGTCGATTCACCAATAGCCTTACCCCGGAGATGCTATCTTCAACTCTCCAGGAAATGGCAAACGTCCCAAACAAGGTCGATTTATCCATCAGTGTCGACGCAATGCCGCCAATGGCCTTGTACATCACTGATTGGCGAGAAGCAAAGCTCCCAACCTTCGACTTTGGCTTCGCCAAACCACTTGCTTACCGTCACATTTTTGGTACGGTTGTCGGGGGACAGTGCATCGTTTACCCACCCCGGAAAGGTCCAGCGGGCGCGGATGAAGGCATCGAGCTGCAGGTTACTTTTGAAGAGGAGCTTGTGCCGCAACTTGTGAAGGATGTGGAATGGTTCAGTTACTTCGAATTCAGGGGCGTGGACTTGAGCGAAGAGGGGCTCAAGACACAGCGAGCCAAACTATGAGAGCAAGGCGACCCATCTGCCTTTGCAGCCTGTGCAAGTGTTTACACGCGTGTGTTGTCTAAAGTGATGTCTGCGTGATTCTGTGTGCATCATTTCTCAGAACCACTGAAGAGTCTTTGCCTTCAGATTCTGATTTGGTACTCTGCAGAAGTTGATTCCTTCCGATCGTCTTTTTAGGAAGGCGACATTCCATTACATTCTTCCCATGCAGCTGCCTGCAACTACGCGGCACTCGTGCCGACGAGGGATTTCAAATGCACCTTTTCTGCGCTTCTGGAAAGGTTCTCGAATCGTTCCAGCGAACACGAGGACAAGAGGCATCGCTGTTTGAAGCGGCCTCTTGTGTGCTTCATGATTTAAAGGGGCCCACGTCACGAGGTGGCGAATCGTGCAGGAGATTGGGCGGAACGGAGTCCAATCCAACATTATAGCAGACAAACATAGAAGCTGCGGGCATTTTGATGCAGTCTGGTACGCTGTAACGAAGTCCCATTCGGGCTTAACTTCGATGCATACGCAATGTGCTGGAGAGGGGATTATCTCGCCAACCGTGTCATCGGTTCGGCACAGACTTGCAGCTTTGATCGGGGGGGGCTAGCCTGCATCCAGGCAAATTGATGGCAACCAACGTGAGAACATAAATGCAAAGCCAAGGCCAGAGCCAAGACAGATTTTCTTGTCTCCCGTAGGCTTGCTAAAAATTGCAGGAGTTCGGGCTTTGGTCACCCTTCTCAAGTCTAGCTAGCATGATCACAGCTTGCAAGATGGCATAATGGGAAAGACAGGAAAATCGAGTCAAATACTGACCCTTTCGGTTAGTGCGGATATAATTGACTGCGTTGAATCTCACATTGGGGTGATGTCGTGCAAAGAGTCGGTGAGAGCGAGGTCGGAGATCAACGGCAAGATCTGACGATCACTTCTGCTGATCCTGCAGGAATAGTCCGATCCCCGCATCACGAAACCAGCTACTTCATGTGGGCAAGGTCAATGCGCCTGTTGGAAGTGCAGGGTGGGTGAGAAAGGAGCGGAACTACTGCCATTCGGAGCATGTTGCCCTTCGTTTCCCGTGTTGGTGAATACTGGGGCCTCGTTCTCATGGGCTCTCGGAGGCTGTGGGGTCATCAAAGGACAGTCTTACGGACCCTTTTGAGGACGGCAGTACTAGTTCATTGGAATGTTTCGTCACTATCGACATATCGTCTCCGCCACTTCATCTACTTGCTTCCACAGCCAACGCGTCAAGGCAACCACATAGGCACATGCAGCGGCGCGGTGGCGTGGAGATCCAAAGAGTCCACATATCCCGATACATGGCCCTCAAGCTTCGGCCTCCGCGTGAAAACCACAAGCATGTCCCTCGTTGCTGGACGCGACTCGTCCTGCTGATGCACAGACGTGACGCTATGCTTGAAGTCGTGATCCACAAAGACCAGCGTGTCCAAAAAATGCCGGTGATGTACGCGACCTCGGATCAACGTAGGATTCGTCTCCCACGTCTGAACGCCCGTAGTCTCTTGATTGTCGTGCATAAAAGTCACGGCGCTGTCAGCGCGCATGTTGTGACTTCCGAGGAAGACCGTCATGGTGTGGTCTGATCCATCTGAGTGCACGCCCTCCAGCGCCGGCTCGCCAAAGATGCCTTGATTCCGGGCTGTGTGCGTGCGCGCGTTAAACAAGATAGTAATCCATGCGGATGAGGAGTAGTTGAGGCGGTCCCGCGGAGCTACCGGGACGCCATGGAAAACAAGTGCTTTGAAGAGCAGCAAAGCCTGCACAACCGTATTACCCTGCATGTCGGTTGGTGCCTCGTCAAAAGTCCTTGGAACCCCTGAGTCGTGACGCCTGTAGTCTTCTTGCACTGTCAGGGTGTATGGCTGGGATTCAAGTCTTCGTATGGTCCTTGTTTCGGGATCGATGCAGTATCGTCCATAAGTAACCGAGCGATAGTCGAGCGTAGGATCCGGACCAGTCAAGTCGCTTATTTGTTGGACTGAGTCAAAGTCCTCCTTTCGTGCGCCCAGACCTTCCAGAATCGGAATCATGTCTTCTCCTTTGACAAAGATGTATCGGTCACGCAGGTAAGAAGCTCGAAGGGTCATTATGGCAGCAATAGATTCATAGAATCTTGCATCGTATCGTCGTTCGAGAACATTGAGGAGATGAGGCCCTCGTCGAGGGACCGTATGGTGGCTGTTGATGCCATTGATGCCGTTTGAGGCTTTCACGCCGTTCATTTCTCAAACAAAATTGGGAGCCAAGGGCTAGCTGTTAATTGAAGCAAAAGTTTAGGCAGCACGTTGTGGTCTGATCCCACGGTCAAGATGTTGATGCTCTTATACAGTTGAGGATAGAAGAGGACGACTCCATATGGATCCGCCGTCAGAGCGGGAACACCAAGCCCTGGTTGTTGCTTGGTACGGACGGGGCACAAGATCCTGTCAAACATCTGCAGGCTTTTTCTGAGAGACGCCCCTACATCTGCGAGTATTACACTGCATGACGCCGCGTGGTTGGTCTCGAACGCTCGAACCAGTTGAAACCACTGTTGTTCTGCATCCACTCACCATTGAAGGTAGATCAACTACTAGGTAGGCAGCTATTCCAAAGCCAATCATGTTATGACAAGTGCGACAGCAGGAGCCCCTGCATGCTTAACCAAAGACCGGGGTCATCATCTTTACATCGACACCCTCTATGAGACACTGATAACGTTCTTCTAAAGCACGCGGCGGCCTATTCTAAGCGTCCCCAACCCTATTACGACATTTGAATACCTTCCTCTCCGTCTAGAGCGGTAATATTTGATCACCTTCTTACTCTTTGACCTCCATTGATCGTTTGTAAGCTTGATTCTATGGTCATCACAATGTCGCCCTCCAACCATGTCGCCATGACCAGTCAGAACGGACACAATGGAAATTTATCGCGACGTACGGATGTGAGGTCCTACGAATCCCCTAAATTATCCATCGCGGACATGTGGGTTCAGCTACTTTCACGCCTTAAAGCACAGACCGGTGTGATCAAGCAGCGCTACGATGAGCGCGCTCGGATCGAGAAAGATCTCAACGCGCGAACGGACGACTGGTGTATCAACATCTTCTTGGAACAGTACAATCGCCTTGTCAATCTCACCGCTGAGCTCGAAATGCAGCTGGCAATCACGCAAAACCACGACCAAGCGTCATCCCCTGCCTTATCAACATTTGTCCTACAACCTTGGCAGATGGAGGAGCGCTACCGTGCCCTGGTGCAGCTACAGTCTCTCTTGGCTATGTTCTTTGAGCGGGCCAGTCCCGCCTACGACCAGGCGAAGACAGTCTGGTGGTTTGATCCTTCTTACCATCAATCAGACGGACTGAACTACGATCGCTATGGCGCGCCTGATGTGCGCGATATGGAAGCACGACTACTCAAGGCTTTAGGTCTGGGAAATGAAAATCTCCCGATCAAACTGTTATTGACTTCCAGTGGTGTTGCTGCCTTTACCGTATTGCATCAGTTCTTGATGAGCAAGCACCTCTCGGCAGGGGACACCATTGTCATTTCGCCTTACTTGTACTTTGAATGCTTCGAGCTTCTTCGCCAAGTCAACCATGTCAAAGTCATTAACTCAGAGACCTTCGACGCTGAGGATATCATTCTTACAGCGGAAAGGCACAACGCCAAAGCTGTCTATCTAGACCCGATGGCCAACACCATCGGCCTAGAGACGACTGACATCAGAAAGTTTGCGCAGCTTCTGTCAGGAAGACAAGGCTGGTCAGAAAGACATATTCTCATCGATGGCACCCTGGTTTCGGGTGGCATGGCAGTGTATGACTGGTTCAATGAGCCCTGCCATCCCAAGGTGCTTTACTACGAGAGTGCGCATAAGTACATTCAGATGGGGATGGACATCGTTATGTGCGGATTCCTCGTGTACCCAGAGGAGTACCACGATACGCTCGGTCTTATTCGCCAGGTCACAGGCACGACGCTCTACACCCGCCAGGCCAATGTCTTACCACAGATCGATTACAATATCCACCAATCGCGCATGCATCTTTTGACTTCGAACGCTGAAAAGCTCTATCACTTCCTGGACAAGAAGGCTGCCACAATTGCCAGTTTCAATTATCCAACGCAGTGGCGGAAAATGGGCTGGAGCCACGGCGGTAACGTGGTCACGATTCGGCTCTTTGGCGACGACCAGATGAACAAGCGTCCGAGTCTGGATGCGTTCACAAGCCTGGTTCTGAGGGCTGCTGAAGAGGAAAGTGTGGCTATGACGAAAGGAGGTGGTCTGGGTTTCTCCGTTACTCGAATTTGGCCTTCTACCCCCTTTATCCGCAATGAAGACCCCTACATCAGGATCTCAGTCGGCGTCGACCCTGCCGAGGTAGAGCCCGTGGCGCGCGCCATCTTGAAGGGATTGGAAAGGCACTATAACGCGTGCAATTCAGTAATGGCACAGTGGAAGCTGAGAGAAAATGGAATCATCAAGGCACCCAATGGTCTACCAAGAACGAATGGTTTCAGGCCGGGCGATCCCAACAAAGGTCTACTTGAGGCTTATAGATAGCTGACCTTGCAAGATGTCTTTGAATGGTAAGGCTGAATTGGAAAAAGACGTCCTGAATTTACATCAGAGCTGATTTTCCTTTTGCTCTATTTGGTTTTCATGTTTATCCATTCATCCTGCATCAGTTTTTTCGCGGATGCACGCTTGCTTGGCTCCCAAAGCAGCATCTTCCCCAGCAGACGCAAAAACATTTGCTTTGCCTCCCCTTTTAGTTGTGTCTCAATCTGGTCGAGATCAACGGGATCGGGGAGAGGTATCCCTGCTGTGAAGCTTGCTGGAACAATGCTGGGTCAGCGACGGCTCACGACACATCAAGCCTAAATTATCAACGTACCATCTTTGGCGAAGAATTTGTCGCGCAAACCCGCTTTACCAAGAAGCTCTTGAGGCGGTGGTCCAAGTATAGCTATCATCTCGGAAAGATGAGCCCGACCACGGTAGGTCTTGTATTCAGGGTCTTGCCCAGAGAATAGATGTCCACCTTGAAAGAGGTCCCATGTCTACATGCATCAGCGGATCCTCGTTAGGGTTGCCCGTAATTGAACCAGCACTCACCACGCAGGCGGAATTCCATATATCAATCTCGTATGACCAGGGGACCTCGAGGATGACTTCTGGAGCGCGGTAAATGTCTGGCTGCACGTCTTCGGTGTGCTCTATGCCCCCGACGACTGCGGAGCCCAAATCGCACAACACGGGAGAACCCATCGTCTTCGGCATGCGGAGTCGCCGAGACTCGTAGATGATTCTTCCGTCGGCCTCTTTGCGGGGAGAAGGGTTCTTGATCTCTTCCTGCTCAAAGTCTTCGAAGACCTCACCATCGTCAATACTGAACATTATGTTGTCTGCTTTGATATCTGGTGCACGCATCATTATTAGCTGAGACTTGCGAGAAAACTTGAAAACCTGCCTGTGTGAATGACCTGGCATTCTCTGTGCAGAAAGTCTAGGGCTGAGAAGAGACGCTTGAGAACCAAGGCCATCAAAGGGGCGGGCAATCCTTCAGGATGGTTGCGACGGACAAAAGATGCAACACTCTCGGACAATGGCGGATGCACGAGACATTTGTGGTATCCATAAGGACCGTCGACGTCGAAGGAGTCGAGCAGCGATCTGACAGCGCCATACCCAAGATGGCTTTTCGGGCCAGCCTCTAGACGGTTGTAGATATTGATCTCATTGTCCAATTTGGCACCTAAGAGCTTTGAATCGATGTAGAGCTTCAATGCCACATGGCGACAATGACTTGAAGTTCTCAGCATTAAAACATGTCTCGTCGCGAGCAGTATGTGGAGAGGAAGCTCACTTGAGATCGCGAGCTAGCCAAGCTGTTGACGTGATGCCAAACCCAAGCTTGCCAACAATCTGGTACTGGCCGTTGATGATCTCACCGATCTTGGCTGGATAGTACCAAGCTGCTTCGTAATTCGGAAGGGTCTCCTCTTCGATCAGCTGTTTTGAGGGCAGCTTGCGATACGTTGAGGTGGTAAAGTCGATTGGTTTCCATGCGCGTCGTAGGCTTGGAAACCATCGGGACAAGGACAGCATCACCCACGCTCCAAGAACAGCGAGCCTCAGTGGAATTCACAACGCAGAAAGGCTTTCCACAAGAAATGAACTCGCCGTGTCGCTGGATGAGACGGGGGTATAAGAGCCGGAGTAATGTTGGTTGGTGGCACCGCCCAGACGCGCGCGCCACGCGATTCCGACTCTCCCTCTGAGGTCATGGCGGGGGAGGTTCCATCTGCCAAAAACCACACCAGTGAGGTCTAACACGCACCTCGACCACGAACGCGTCACCAGAGCTAACCGAAACGGCAACAGATCGTGTAAGTAGTCTTCGCGACAACGTGAGACGTTGTTGATATATTGACTGGAATCGTGATTGCTCTTGCGCTTGCTACATTTTGAATCTGTATTAACCTGGCCACTAACTCTGCTAATCTTTGTTACAATCGCGCGCGAGTCCCTGAGACGAAGCGCTGAATATTGGCATCATGCTTCCCACTGTCGAATATTTCTTTCCGGAGTGCAATCTTCTGAACCTTTCCGCTGATGGTCTTTGGAAGATTGTCGGCTAGAAACAGCAGAGTCGGCAGCTTGTAACCAGACAACGACCCGCGAAGGTCATTGCGCAGTTTGGTGAGCGTCAACCAGGACATGTCTCTCAAAACAATGACGGCTGCGACGCGTTGTCCATATTCTTCATCTGCTACTCCCATCACAGATACTTCAGAGACATACTCGAGACCAAGAATCTCTCTCTCAATGTCGAGTGAAGAGATCTTGTAACCGCCAGATTTGATTACTACAGCACGTCAGCATCGGTTTTGTAGAAGCCGCGCCTAGAATTAATGAACCTACTATCCATTGAGGCGCGTCCTTTGATGAACCAGTAATCGCCGTCTCGACGTCCAATGTCGCCGGTTTTGAAGTAGCCATGCTCATCAAAGGCGGCTTCAGTCGCGTCAGGGTCTAAGTGGTAACCCAGCAGCATGCCAGGGCTCTTGACCAGGATTTCGCCTTCTGGTTCGGCGGCCAGTCTGACGTCGCTGCCAGCCAGCGCAACTCCAACCGATCCCTTGTGTTGCTTCGTCAGTCTAGTTTGATTGTATTGAGCTGCTGCCTTACATCTGGTACTTTGAGGTTGTCATGGAGAGGAGTTAGAATCGCTGTGCTGAATTCTGAGGCCCCATAGCGCTCGAGTATCCTCTTTCCATCCGTCAAACGCGTCCATTTTGTCCTGAGAGGAGAAGGGAGCGCCGATGTTCCCGACATGAGAAATCGCAGCTGGCGAAGTCCGTGGACATATTGGGCGCAGTCCGGTTGTGCTTGAAGATGGTCTTCATAATACCGCATCAACCGGGTATACATGGTGGGCTAGAGCTTTTCAGATCGACTCCAGGATACGGGGCTCTCGTTTTACTCACCACGCCACCAAAGACTGTGGTGTTGCCTTGCTTCCACCTCTCCCAAACTCCCTCGACTTTGAAAGGCTCGAACTCCAGCCGCGCACCGCTAAGCAGGAACGGAACGAAGCACACCGAGATGCCAGCAATGTGATTCATTGGCATGCAATGCAACGCAACATCCTTGTGTGAAAGCTCGAAGTGCTCTGCTAGCGTCATTGCGCCCGATGATATGATTTCACGCGGCAGCACAACGGCTTTGGGGGGGCCTGTCGTTCCTGAAGTGAATATGACAAGGCCTGGGCTCTCAGGACTGAGGGAGCGGCTTGGATGAATGTATATGTCCCTAGGTTCGAGGTTGTAGGCCCCAAGGGACGGGGTGGTCTCAACAGCAACAAAGTTCCCTTGGAGATGTCGCTTCAGAGACTGTACGAGGGTAAGGAATTTCGGTTCATAGATGATACCAGTTGCCGTACTCTTTTCGGCAAAGTATATTGCTTCTTGCAATGGAACCCGAGGCGAAACTGGTACAATGACCCCTCCAAGCGCTAGAACGGCCAGAAATGATACTGTGTAATCGTAACCGGGTCCAGCAAGCACCATGAAAAAGACATCTCTCCCAGTCTCGAGTTTGAGCCGGGAATCCTCATCTAGCGAGCTGTTCAGGGAGTCTCGCAGTGCCAGCACATCGCTCAGGAGGTTGATATGGGATGCTTCGATGCCAGATACGTTATCCCTGATGGCGATGTGGCTAGACGGTAGCCGATGCGCAAAGCCAAGTAGCTTCACCAAGAGTGGGAAGTTTGGAAGAACGCTGTTAAACTCCTTTGTAGGGTCGCTTTGTAAGTCGTCTGATGCCATGGCCTTAAGCTGCGGAGTTCTGAGAAGAGAGAAAGGATACTGAAGTGATAGGAAAGAAACATCTGACACCATTCGCACCGAAGACAGTCCAGCTTGATCCCCCTAAGTTCTGTGACGAATTCAACCGCCCCAAACGTGATAGCATGGCATGTTTTTTCGAGGGTGAACGTCTACTGCCAATCAAGTCACAGGGGAATTCCGAGCCTTGCTACAAGGGGATTTTGCGGCAATTCTCGACACCGCAACTGCTCTTCAACTTCCACCGGCCTCGTTCAAGGCTTATTGGAGCCCGTTAGGAAGTTTCTGCCTCATCCATTACCCCGGACGGTTGACAACACGCTGCCGTTTCCTGAATCGCGGCTATTGCGGGGCTCGGAGACTCCACGGGAAAGGGGCGCGGGGGAACGAGATCGTGGGGAACCGAAAACGGCCGAGAAGCACCAGGCGGTAGTTCTGCGGTAATTCTCGGTTCGAAGCCGAACTTATCATCATCCCCATGCAACAGCATGCATATCTCCTGAAGTCCGCCAAAACGCCGAGATAACTAACGTCAAACCCTCGTCTTACAAACTACCGACGAGTTCCCCGAGAATGCCCACACAGTCTGGAGCCGAGGACGACCTCATTAGGCCGTCAGGGAGAGTGCCCCGGCGCCGTGGCGCTCAGGCCTGTGTGATTTGCAATAAGCGCAAGGTAATTGGGCATCTTGATAGACACGCATGACAATCCAGCTGACATCCTCGGCCGACAGATCAGATGCATTCTACCGACAGATGGGGGACAGTGTCAGAACTGCAAGGCCTTCGATTATGAATGCGTGTGAGGCCTACTTGTCTTGCGCGTGGGATCATACCTCAGGTCTTACTGACAATCTATCGTAGACCTCATCAACGAAAACGCAAGAGATATTCAATTGTGAGCGCTGACGGCGGGCAAGGCGAGCAGACACGCAAGGCGGTCTCAGTCGTAGCCACTCAAGACCAACAGGGCAGCCCTTCGTCGGTGCAAAGACCAGCTTCGAATCCAGTGACGGCTTCAGTAGACCAGTCCCAGCAAGAAGCTCAAACACCTCAGGAGACTGCTGAATTTGTTCAAGCTGCTTTAACAGCGCAATTTGGTGGCCATGATGGTCACTTCGGGGGCTTGCCGCAGATGAAAACCCCAGCCTCTGCAACAGAGACCTTGCAGAATAAATCGCCAGGGAGTGCTTCAGCTGCATATCTTGGAAGGTCCAAGTATCTCGGGGATGAATTAGAGGAGCACGAAGAATCT
Organism: Sordariomycetes sp. S80-01Y; assembly: GCA_037042185.1. Classification (NCBI taxonomy): domain Eukaryota; kingdom Fungi; phylum Ascomycota; class Sordariomycetes; species Sordariomycetes sp. S80-01Y. The sequence continues at coordinate 792,861 of JAXQJY010000027.1, read as the reverse complement.
GTCGCAGCAAATGAAACCCATTTAGAGACCTCGACGCTGACACCAGATGACTGGGCAGTCCTGCACCTGAGGAAGGCTTTTGACCTCCCGTCACGCGCAATTTGCGAGAGTCTGGCTTCAACGTTCGTCACGAGATGCGATCCCTGGATGCCAGTTGTTGAGCAAGATGTCCTCCAAAGTCTTCTACAGGGGCAGATGTCTCACATACCCCTGATTGTGGTGCAAGCCGTTTTGATGGCTGGGAGGTGAGCACTTTCATTCATGAATTGAAACTCGGACTAATATCTTCGTAGTCGGATGCGCACAGAGTCCTCGATGCTGGAACAAGCATCCACACAGGAGCTGTACAACCGAGCTAAAGTCCTTTTCTTCTCGGGGTACGAGAGAGACCCTATGACTCTTCTAACCGCAGTCACTGTGCTACAATATTGGAATCCCAGTGGGCCGTCTCACGTATCTATACACAACAGCAGCTACTGGCTACGGATCGGAGTTGGCCTGGTGCACCAGATGGGGTTGCACAAAGAGCCAGCTTCCACCGATCCTCGGAGAAGTCTTAAGAGAAGGATTTTCTGGACGCTCTTTGCTCGCGATAGCCTTTTATCGGCAGGTCAAGGTCGGCCTCGCGCCATACATCTGGAAGACTGCAGCGTCAAATGGCCGGACGTGTCCGACTTCCCTTCAGCAACTACCCGCGCACGTCTCTGGGTAGCCTATGTCAAAGTCTCTGGAATACTTGGGGACCTTTCGCAATGGCATCTGCGAGGCTGCCCTGAAGGCGAGCAGAAAATGCAATCTTTCGAGCAAGAGCTCAAGGCGTGGATCCAAAATCTGCCCAGCGACCTGCAAGTCTGTGATGACGGTGGGAACATGCTGCCTTATGACTGCAACACGCGTTACCTCTACCTGCCCTACTTCACAGCCATTTCAATCTTGTACAAGCCAAAGCTGCCGTCTGGGCCAAAAGGCACTCCGCGACTTACCTTAGGGTCCACCATTGCAGCCTCATGTGTGGCTCGTATCTTTGAAGATGCCCTGGCGCGGAACGAGGTTCGCTATGGGGTTGCGATGCAGGCAATTTACCTTCTTATTGCTGGTATTTGCCAACTTGGCAGCTACGGTAAGTCAATACCTAAGCTCTAAAAGTTCTGTACTGGTCTCTTAACAACGATAACAGATTACCCACTGCTGTGGCGGGCTTCCATCAAAGAATTAAGTACGATCACTCTGTCGTTGATGGAGCTGTCCAAAACTTGGCAGACAGCTCAAGATACTCTGCACATCTTACAGCGACTGCAAGAAAAGATCTCCAACATGCGGCCCATGCCGAATCCACCACCTCTCCATGTTCAAGGGCTTGACTTTGCCCTTTTCAAGCCATTTGGGTCAACCTTCTGTAGCAAGCTGCAGGTGATCCTCGATAACATTGAGAAGAATCCTACGTTCAGAGATCCCAGTGAAAGAGATGATCAAGCATTCGGACTTGGGGATGGGTTGGTCACTGGCGGCGTGAGCAATGACAGAGGCGTTGGCTCGAGCCATGGTGCCGAGGCTGGGTTCCCAAGTATCGACTCAGGTGGCTTTGGTCTCGATGCCGAAAACCTCATGTCGACCCTATTAGACGACATTGGAGGCGATTCGAGATTCAACGGAGAAAATTGGTTTTTGCAGGATCTCTGCTAGTATAATTTTGAGAAGGGAATTAAGTCATAAACCGCATCTACATTTGCCCTTACAAGAGAGCCTTCCCGTTCCGCCCGTAATACAATGACACAAATTATTTCTGTATTTGAATATATGAGTCTGGAGCAAAATTTTGAGTATAGTAGACTTTGTTATAAAGTGTTAGGATCACTACAGCCTCTGAAAAGAGTAAGCAACTTAGCGAAGCTGAACAGTACACGGAAGGTGGCCAGTGATGACGAGCCGTGGGTTCGAGGTAAGAAACGTCAGGACACATCAGCTAATCGATTGGTCAATACAAGTTCTCTAGGCTTCCCAAAGGCTTCAACCTAACTTTCCATCCCGCGCAAAGTCGGACTTTACGATCCATCGCCTACTTTTGCTTTCCACGAATAGCGTCTGACTTCTCTAGGTGATCGGACTCTCCCTCTTCAAGCATGGTCGCCTTCTGCTCCTCTGAAAGTCTCTCCACTTGCGCATTCATCTCGATTATGCGATCCATGTTTGCATCAGCGACTTGACTATTCTCGGCGTCGGCCATGGCCTGGAGAGGCATGGCGCTGCCGGTCTTGTCCTTGCGGCGCTTCGCCTCCCAGTTGAGAAGAATAGGCAGCGAGAGGTAGCTCAGGATGCAGAGTACTAGCAAGCAGCACGTCGCTGTGAATCCAGGCCTGTAAGTCGGGGCGTCGGTCTTTGGATACATCTGCGGGCCCACGATCGAGGCAAAGGACAACGCTGCGACCAGGGCTGCGCCGCCGGTTGCTTGCTCCGTTGCGCCGTATAGTGTTGAACTGCGGTAACTCATGATAATTGGCTGGCCGATGCGGACCATTTGCGATAGGAAGGTCATGCCGTACAGCGATGTAGCGCTGATACCCCCGTTGCCGCGAGCGCCAGGATTCATCGACACATACGTCCAAACAGCAAAGCCCGGGATGGATATAGCGGCTGGTATGACGTAGTGCCACATTCTCTCGCGCGTCCAGTCCGAATGCCAGCCAAAGAACCAGAAGAGCGGAAAGGCGACCATGTTGGTGATGGCTGAGTAGAGATTGGACTTGAGTCCCGAGAAGCCCATGAAGTTGGACAGAATGGTGGGCAAAAAGTTCGCCAGTCCGACCGCAACGGTGCATAAGCAGATGAAAGAGGTGAAGAACATGTACGTCGAAGGCCGAGACATGATTCTCAGGAACGCAGCAGAGTCCCAGGTGACATCTGTCTTTCTCGTCGCGCCCCGCGGCAGCCTGTTGATGGCAATGAACCTCTCCCTTTCCGTCAGCTGTGTGCTAGTTTCAGGGAAACTGAGCAGGGTCCAGGCGAGGGGGCCAGCCAGGATGATGGGCAGTGCACCCTCAATGATTAGCACCCATTGCCAGCCGTCCAGGCCGCCAATGCCATTCAGGTAGCTGAGGCCAATAGCGAGGAATCCAGAGATCACGGATGCAAGGGAGTTAGCACTGTCGAAGATCCCCATACGGAAAGCCCGCTCGGATGGCTTGTACCAAAACGAGAAGTAGAGCAGACAGCAAGGGACGACGCCAGCTTCAGGAATGCCGAGCATGAATCGAGCTGAGATCAAGCCGGCGGCATTGAAACAGCCAGCCATTGTCATGACGATGGCTCCCCCTGACTGTGTTAGTATATACCCACTGACTAATTAGGAATGAACTCACATGTTACCATCAGTATCGGCAGCCACTTCTTTGCACCAAACTTCTTAAGGGCGAGGTTCATGGGGAAAAGAAGCACCGTGACAGTGCTATCTGGCGTTAGAATCCGGCACGTAGGAGAGGCTTGCTCATGACTTACAAATAAGTGACGGAAATTGCCCAGTTGAACTCAGATCCTTGAAGACCTAGACGAGCCTGGATATTGCTGGGAAGCCCCTTCTGAATAACGTTGATGTTTCCAAGGTTGCTTCGATCGAGGTATGCAAGGACGTATATGATGAAGCACGGAAGAAGGACTCGTCTGTCCAGCTTGCGCACCAGAGCTGCCTCCTCTTCCTTGGTCCAATCGTGAGAGGCGACGCCATGGGTCTCGATATTGTCTTCTCTGCTGGCTGAGCTGACGGTTAGATGGAGCTTCGTGGCTGGAACGTAGCGACTTACCATGTTTGCCGTCTTTCTTCAGGGGTGTCAAGACATTGCGAAGGGACCATCCGCCAATGTTGACGCCATCTGCCTCAGCAAGATCTCTGTTCTCGTTGAATTTGCCGAACATGACTGCGAGAAAGATTTGCAAAAGGGGACCTCCAGTTGGTGGGCAGCAGCTTGAACAAGAGACGCTGGGGTGGTGGTCTGAGTAAGGGCATCTAGACTGGATGCAGATCTTGGGGTCCTCTTCCCTCCTGACTTATATGTAACATTGATGTGTGGGGGAAGTCCACATCACTCTGGGGTGTGCCACGTTCTGTCTGGGGTCGAAGCCGTCGAGTCGGGAGCGTGTGGGGTAAGGAGGGCTTTGCGGCTAGTTTGCGGCTATTCGGCGGCAACCTGGCGGACGTAGCGTTCGCACCGTCGAGTCATTTGACAGCCTCTATTCCTCGTGCGGCCAGTAAAAATTTCCATACGCCCATGGCTCAGCTTCTCGGTTCTGCTTTTCCTCTGGAAGTTCCGCTTCTTGCCCGGTCTTGGAAAGAATGGCGTCGTTGAGGGAAGCCAATTGTACGAGCGGGTCGTTCTCATGCTGCAATTGTTGGAAGTATTTCTTCCAGGATCACTACATTTTGCAGTAATAATTTCATAAACGTCTCAAACTTATCCTCCTTGGGACTTTCATGGAAGACCGCCAATGCACACAGTATGGTGTAGCTGGACTACGACTATTACGCTTGAGATGAGTCGATAACCTCTTGTGTCGCATCGATTACTGTTTAACCCCTGGCAATGGTAGCTACTTGTCCCTGAGATGTGTTCCTAAGACTCGAAAGGCTGCTTCAAGACGGGCGGACATCGTATTATGGTGGCTGATACAGCTTGTACCTACAGAGATAGCCTACGTAGCTTAAGCAGCTTGGTACTCTAAAGCCTAGCCTTACCAACACTAACATTCTTGAGATGCGTATAGCTCAAAAGTTTCAGTGCCTTTGAGGCCTCTCCATATAGCTCCTCTCGCAAAATTCCATACACGCCTGCCTTGCCCATCGGCGCCCATTTCTCGGCGCATCTCAAAGAGATGGACAGTATCTCTTCTGACTTGCCCACCTGATCAACTATGCCATCCTTCTGAGCTTCCTCGGCCGTCCATCTGTGGGCTTCCAGAAGCATTTTGCGAGCAATTTCAGCCCTTAACTTTAGTCTGGGCAATGTTCCGATGCCGGGAAACGACAAACCCAACTGCACCGGAGGCATGCAGATGAAGCCCCTCGAAGAACTCATAACTCTATAGTCATGCGCCAAGGCAAAAGGGCAGCCGCCGCCAAACGTATGACCTGTGATGCAAGCAACCGTGGGATAAGGGAAGTCAAGAACCGTGGCGAGCATCTAGGAAGGCGACCGTCAGTCCACATTCGGCTTCAAGTACCAGACACGGGGGACTACCGGATAGAAACCGTCGCTGCTCAGCCATGGATCCTCATCTTCCAGATCGATTCCAGTGCACCAGAACTTCTCATTGTTGCCTCGAGTGATGACCGCGCCGCCTTCGCCAACGTCAATTCCTCGGTGGATGAGGTGGAAAGCTGTGATGATCTCTCGGCAGAATGAAGTCGTCAGTTTGTTCTCACTCCCGCAGTTCAATGTGATGACAAATATGTTCTTTGGATGTCTCTCGACTGTGAGATGTTGGAAGGATTGCGTGGTTAGAGATGCCATAGTCGGGGGCGCGAGGAATGTTCTAATTGTCTCGTTCAACAGTGCTATCGTGAGGGTCACATCCAGTCCTCCAGAACGCGACAAATCAGTCACCAGGGAATAGATCATCGACTGACTCACTGCTCCAATCTGGACACGATTTTCCGTGGCTTACTCTGGAGCAGATTGGCCTCACCATTCCCAATCCCCAGTTGCCGCAAAACGCCCGAGAATTGCCGTTCGCCCCTTTGAACAGGCCGGGGACTGCTTACCCCAGGCTTAACCCCGCGAGACTACTGAGTATCTGTTGAGGCCATTATGCTTTTCCGTGTAGATCAAGATTGGAGTTTCCGAAAAGCTCGACTTTGTGCGTATTTAATGACCCGCCAGCTCGCAGGAAGACGCCGTCCGAATAACACAACCTAGAACGCATCGCCTTACGCTTACACTAATCATGGCGCCATCAGCAACTGAAGTAATCGGCGAGACCGCGACAAATGCTAAGCTTGGCGCCAAAGGTACGACTACCAGTGGCAAGAAGCTCACCATCCGCACATATCCCAAATTTGCCTCCCTGGAGGAGGAAAGACTCTACCGCAAGCAACATCTTGCCGCGGCATATCGAGTGTAAGTGGACTTTGTGAAAAGTCTGTCAAGAGTATTTGAAAATCTGACGTTAGACCATTAGTTTCGCTGCGAGAGGTTTTGACGAGGGTATCGCGGGCCACATGTTAGTTCGAGTTGCGACATTCCCCCCTGCTCAATGATTAACATACCACAAGATCCGTGCGCGATCCAATCCTGACAGATCACTTCTGGCTCAACCCACTGTCTCAGCACTTCGCTACGATTTGTGTGTCTGATCTCATTCTTGTCAATGAGGAGGGCGATGTTGTCATCGGTGACCAGCCCATCAATGCAGCTGCATTTGCAATCCACTCTGAGAGTAAGTCACAACACTACGTCTGGTGAATTCTACTTACCATTCATCATCAATAGTTCACAAAGCTCGCCCAGAGATCCACGCAGCATGCCACGCCCACTCGGTGCATGGAAAGGCCTTTTCAGTCTTTGGCCGCGAGCTTGACATGATCACCCAAGATTCGCTGCGGTTCTACAAGTCGCATGGAGTCTACAAACAATTCGGCGGGATCGTCCTCGATCGCGAAGAGGGTCAGCGCATTGCGAGCGTGCTCGGAGGAGGCAAAGCTGTAATCCTGCAGAACCATGGTCTCCTTACAGTGGGCCAGAGCGTCGACGAGGCAGCGTTCTGGTTCATGAGCCTGGACAAGACTTGCCACGCGCAACTGCTGGTTGATGCTGCCTCATCTGGAAGCGGCTACGAACGGAAGTTCATCAACGAGGAAGAGGCAAAGTTCACGTACGACCAAGTGGGCGGACCTGAGAAGGGGTGGCTTGCGTTCCAGGGGTACTACGAGGAGATTCTGGAGAAGACTGGAGGATCATTTTTGAAGTGAACAACCAGATTCTTTCAAAGCCGAAATATATGAATATCCTTTGTTGGTTGTATTGGTTCTGTATAAGCGTCGTATATGCCTTTCTCAGTCTCCATCAACCCCCTTCTTTAACAAGCCAGCTTCAGTCCAGTTGCAGATAAATTCGAACATCGCTCGCTGTCCGTGATGCAATCTGACGTGAGCCTTATTCCTCCATTCGACCCCAATTTTAAAACCCAATGTGATCTTTGTTGTCTATAGTGGCGGTACACTCGTTTCGTTCGATGGCTCGGACTTCACCACTCGGACTTTTGCAGATTTCAGATGGATCATCGTCGTCATTTGGATGCCTCCGCTCATCCTCGCGGTTGTGGCATTTGAGATCCTTCCAAATCTTCACACAGCGCAAGTGCTAGACTTAATAGCCGCAGAAGCGCGGCTGCGGACACTCCGGTCTCACCAAAATTCAAATGTCAGCATCCACGAGGCAAAGGGATGCAAAGGAGGTTACAGGAGTACATGGTTTGTTCATAAGCGAGGGATACATGTAATGAACTGTGCCGCCTGTGACTGGGGTTTCGGAGAATGGTGCATATGGGATGCACAGACCGAAGATCGCCCAACATGTTGCAGACTCAGTCGTTAGTCTGGAGAATTCTTAAGGTCTTTTATCATATTCAAGGCTAATCATACGTCAGTGGCCGTTTCTCGTAGGGCTGAAACGACTCGGACGTGCCCCGGCTCCGCGTCTGGTCATGTTCATCTCGGCCCTCGGGATCGAGTTTTAGGATCGACTCACCCCCTACAGATAAAGTTTACCTCGTCAACGGAGCTATTCTGGATCCTGAGAAACTCCTCCGCGACGGATACATTTCGATGTGACGCTACCACAGCGTGGCCCGCTCCGGCGCGGTTCGGGATCGACGAGCACGAGGCTGACAACGTCGACGATGAAACCCTGCCCCGGACTTCATCCTGAAAATTCAAACAGAAACTCCGTTCACTCGGCCGAGTCAACGGTATATAAGACAATAGAAGCCCCGTAGCACCGTTCATCAGCATCCTAAACACCACCACCTTCAACATAACAACAAGTTATCCGCCAGTACTCACCCCAAGTCATTCATCTTCGAAAAATCAAATTCAAGACACCATAACCCAACACCATTACCAAAATGCAGCTCTTCGCCGCCGTTACTCTTCTCTTCGCCTCGGCCGTCGTCGCTGCTCCCCAGCCCAAGGCAGATGTCTCCGTCGAGGCCCGCCAGTTTGTTTGCCCCCCTATAATTGCCCAAAGCTGCGCCGAAAACGGTATGGGCTGCTCTTGCACCACGGGAGACATGGGAGTGCCCGACTGCTCCTGTAGCTGAGGTTCCTAAAAGTCCTGTACACATACCAGTGCGACGAATGAATGGATCGGACATGGATGGATATACGAGAGTATGAGACCGTAGCGTCAATGGAACTATAACTTTCTTAAAAACGTATCCAACCATAGAGAAGGCTTGACTTTTTCTCAGTGCACACATAATTTTCCTGAACTTTCGGTAGTGATTTGGGAATCAGTCTGCCCAATATTAATTACGTTGGCCCCGAAGTAGTCCCTCGAGCAGGCACTAGATATGTTGGGCTGCTGGGGCTAAGCGACACTGAACGCGTTTTCAAGGTGCTTTTGCCTCGAGAATACCATCCTGTCAGTCGACTTGGAGAGCTGGGCCAGTGAACGTGACAGTGTGCTTGCCTCGCATGTTAGTGTTAGCCTCAAGCTACCCTGTTGCTACAAGTTAGTGGTACTATAGTGGTAGGCAAATAGGAAGTCTCGTCGTCGTTGCTTGGGACTGAGCCGTGATTAGTTGCAACTGCCAAGTCTTTCAGCTTTCGCAAGGTCTTGTGTCAGTGGATAAATACGCCAGCAGCATCAAGTCGAACTGTCAGTTGGAAACACCGAGAAAGGTAAGGGCCTGGGACTCAAAGGGTGGGGATGAATTGAAGACATGTGGTGGATGTTTCCACACCAAGACGCGATCCTTGGCCCCCACAAACGCGGTGAAGAAAAGGCAGCGCCCAATGAGAGGCCGCTTATGTGTCTAAACAACCCCTGCGATCGATGAAATGCAGGGCAGAACGGCTTCTTCCAGGTGCTTTGGGGGGGGAGGCTCCTGTAGGTACCAACGGCGAGGTCAAGCGGCGCAGGATGCTGCATGTACGGAGCCTACCTTGGAGGATGAGGCGGCTGTTGCTACCTCACCGGCCTGTGCCTGCAAACTCGCCTGACAGCTGAGGCCTGACAGGCGGCATATCCGTAGAGCCTGAAAGTGAGACGTTGGGCGGCGTTGAGCGGCTGCCAGTGGTTTGGGCGCTGGAACTGGCGCTGGGACTGGCACTGGCGACGCTGGACGTGGACGTCGATGTCGATGTCGATGCCGATGCGATTGCATTGAATGGGAACCTGGAAGTCGCAGATGCAGCCACACGACTTCGAGCTTGCATCAAACTCGCCATCATTCCATTCTTGACCTTCACTTCAATCGCTGTCGACAGCAACAATGCCCTGCGCAGTTTGAGTTGCGTCCGTCAGCTGACTTGACCGTCCTCCGTCACGTCACAAGCGTCGTCGTGTCCCGTCCACGAGTCCGCGAGTCCCCGAGAATGGCACCTGACATCGCCTCTCGCATCAAATCCAAGCTCCTCCGCCGGCGACACTCGTCCTCGGCAGCGCCATCCCTCATCTCCAGCCGCAGCGTTGCCTCGTCCGTCGTCACGGCAAGCAGTTGCCACCATCCCTCCCCCAGCAAGACGTCCAGCAGCCTCGCTCAGAACCCGAACCCGAACCAGCTCCAGCACCCGCCCCAAAGCCATCGCGAGACCTCCGGTCTGTCCGCCACCAGCCGCACCGACGCGACCGACGACAGCAGCGTGCGAATCATCACCCCCAGCCCCGGCAAGACAGACGAAGAGTCTCAGGCGGAAAAGAAGGAGGCCGAGGATCAGGTCGTCGAGAGCAGCAGGAAAGAAGACGATGTAGCGGCCGCGGACGGGCCTAACCTTAGTAGCGACCCGCCCGCCAACGCCAGCACCCTTCCCAGCAGCGATCGGCACCTCCAACCTCAACCATCGTCATCACCCTCAATCGCCCACCCACGAACTCCTCAGCCACAGACTGCCAACCGTCTGCACAGCATCGACGAGGGCCCCAACCCGACATCCCCTGCAAACCCCGGATTCGACGCCGAAAATCCCTTCAACCTCCACGTCCAGGTCTACGATCACGATCACGATCACGACACCTTCCACCACGATCCTTCCAACCTCTCCTCCTCCCTCACCCGCGACGCTCGCCCCGCCAACCACGAGCTTGCCAACGGTTCGAACCTGGTGCCCGATTCACCATCGTCGCAGACACCCTCCCACTTCCAACGCATTCCCCTCCCACGCCGCCAGAGCCTCGTCTCCAACCGCCAATCCAGCTTCATCAAGACACTCCTTCAAGGCCCGCCGACGCATGACGCCGACGACGCCCCCGACCACGACACCCTTGCAATGGCAATCACACGCAAGATCTGGGTCAAGCGACCCCACGCGTCGGCCACGCTCGTCACCATCAATGAGGACGATTTGGTGGACGATGTGCGCGACATGATTCTGCGCAAATACGCCAACTCCCTCGGCCGCACCTTCGACTCGCCTGATCTGACGCTGCGCATCTGCCCTCGCGACCAGTCACAGAAAGAGCGCTTCCTGGGCCCGGAAGAGCACATGGTTCGCACGGTCGAGGCACACTTCCCGGGTGGCCAGTCCGTCGAGGAAGCCCTCGTCATCGACATCCCCCGCCGAACACCGAGACCATCTCCTCGGCCCACTGGAATATACGTGACCGAGGACGGGCGACCCCCAGAGACAGCAGAGGGCTATTTCCCGCCCGTCGGCGCGCCCTCGCCTCATCAGCAGCCCGCTGCCACCGTCCCTGTACAAGGATCACATAGCATCTCGGTTCTAGGTACAGGTCACATCGCGCCCATCCCCTCTCCAGGAGGAACCAGGAGGTACCACCGCGAGCGGCCTTCCCGACCTGGGACTCAACGCACCCATACTTCCTCACCCAACGTCATCACCAATGGGTCCCAGGTGCACTCCAGCGAGACCAGCCACGGTATGCAACACTATGTCCATCGGCCTTCCCACTCCCGCGCTCATTCCAATGCCTCAGACCAGAAGAACCACAGCCAAGCCTCCGGCGCGCCGCCCATGCCGACAAGTCCGGTGAACAACGTTGCACAGCAGGCCAGGGTTGCCACGCCTCCTCCGCGAGTATCGTCACCTAGACCGTCAGCGACCCGTTTGAAGAAGACGAAGAAAGCCTCGGAGTACAGCACCGTCAGTGGTGCGCAGGGCGTTCTGGGTGGCAGTGTGCCGCCGATCAGCGTCTTGATTGTGGAGGACAACCCTATCAACTTGAAGTTGCTGGAGGCATTCGTTAAGAAGCTCAAGGTTCGGTGGCAGACGGCCATGAACGGAAGGGACGCGGTCAAGAAGTGGAGGAACGGAGGTTTCCACTTGGTCTTGATGGACATTCAGCTGCCCATCATGAGCGGCCTCGAAGCTACGAGGGAGATTCGACGACTCGAGCGCTTGAACTCGATTGGTGTCTTCTCGTCGTCGCCGAGTAGTCTGCCAGAGCAGGAGGAGACTGCCGATGGGGAGGTCGCCGAGAAGGACCGCTTGGGCAACATCTCACTGTTCAAGAGCCCCGTCATCATCGTCGCTCTCACAGCCAGCTCGCTCCAGAGCGACAGACATGAGGCCTTGGCGGCCGGCTGCAACGATTTCTTGACAAAGGTAAGCTCTTCCCCTGGTCCAAGTATACCGAACATCGCTAACGCGGCCTAGCCTGTCAACTTTGTTTGGCTCGAACGAAAGGTTATGGAATGGGGCTGCATGCAAGCACTCATCGACTTCGACGGCTGGCGCAAATGGAAGGACTTCTCGCAAGAGGAGGAGGAGCAGAAAAAGCTAGCGCCGGCAAAGGCCAAGACGAAGAAGAAGTCATCACTGTCATCGTCTAAGGAAGTGGCCTGAGATTTCTTTGCGTTGATGACTCCCGAGCGGCGAATAGCGAGAGCTGCACTTTCATACTACATACGGCCGTGTTTCCGGGGAGATATACGATTGGTAAAGCATTGGGAGGCGTTCTGAGAGTAAATCGAAGCTGTAATGTCAACAAGGGGACTGAGGGAGCCTTCTGGAGGCTGTGTTTGTTTCATTTTGGTGGTCTTGCGGTTTTCTGGTCTCAGAAGATAGCGGTAAACACGATACCCGACTTGTCGATAATATTCAAGTCAATGCCTTCGAGACCTCATCCGTGCAATTCTGTTCTCACTACACAGGCAGACTGGGTAGGTTAGCCTTTCCCAAGGCTCGCCGTTGGTGCGGTGGGCAACATTGACAGGGATACCGGGGCTCTACGGTGCCGGGTCCGGAGAAACCTCTCCCGACCAGCTCGAAATTTCAGCCAACCCAACTCTGATCCATCACAACCACCACATAATAATCACAACACCACCACCCCAACGCTTCTTCAAGTCGTCGCCGCTCGTCAATTCATCCAGGCGACGCACCACACACTCAAAATGCCGCCCCGGATACGAAGCGGCAACGCGGCCGTCACCGGCCTCGAGACCGCGCTCGCCCAGACCTCCATATCCTCAGCGCCATGCTCCTCGGCACGCGCGTTCTCGTCCACCCCCCAACGGTCGGGGACGGCCCAGCGACGTTGGAAGATGCACCAATGGCTCAAGACGCGCGGCGGCGCCATCTGGAACTTTGAGAGCCAACTCGCCTCCCCCAACCCCCGTCTGGCCGGTCCGCAGTCGGATCAGCCCTTTCCTCTGAATCCCATGTTCAAATCCGAGCCCGTGCTGAGCGAGGAGCTGAGGAACAAGATCTACGAGCGCATCGTGGCCCCGAGCGGGAAGTGGAAGGATCGAACGCCGTACCTTGCGGTGTCTAGGGAGTTTGGCATCGATGTGCGGAGGGTTGCGGCCGTCGTGAGGTTGATGGAGGTCGAGAAGCAAATGATTGCAAAGGTAAGCTCTTCCCTACATTTGTTCTCTGGTCATCCTGGCGCTCTTGAGTGCTCGTGATGCCGACGCTGCGTGATGATAATATGCATTTATCGATTAGTCTTGAAGACATACCCATGGTTACTCCCATTGAAGTATTACTGATACAGCTTCCTCACATCCTCCTTTACGTGCAATCTCTTTTGGACTCATTAGCTAATGTCTCCTCAGAAGAAGGAACTCGCAACGCCGTACGCGAACCTCCTCGCCACGTGGCTCCCCCAAACTCCCTACAACGAGCACGCCCCCGTGCACCACGAACCCATCAACGAAATCACCGTCCACCCCAGCACACAGAAGCAACTCTTCGTTCCCACGTCGGAGTCGCGCGCCTTCACGCGTCAGGATGCCGCCAAGGCGTTCCACGACAGACTCCTCCCGGCGGATGATCGCTCGTTCCAGAGGAGCCTGATCAACATTGAACGGCAGATTGCTGACGGGCGGGATCCCGATGAGGCCTACAAGCAATTCGAGAAGGCGCAGCGCAGGAACGAGCGCCACAGGGAGAGCAGGCGGGTACGGAGGGAGGCCAAGGAGCGGAAGAGCATCAAGGTGGTGCAGAGCGGGAGGAGTGAGGTGCGGATCAAGGACTACAGCAGCAGTAACGTCGGGAACGATGGCAGGAAGGTTGGCGGCGTTGGGTGGAGGTACGGCGTGCCGCACATGGATCGGAAGAGAGGCACGATCAAGATTCCCACAGAGGTGCCGTCGCAGAGAACTGCTCCCCAGCAGTAATTCTCGGAGCTGTACGTTGCTTAGGACAGCGCATGCTGCCTTGTTGTACGAGTAGGGGATGACATATCAGCGATACTTGAATGTATATTAGGGCATGTACTATGTGTCTGACGGCCACAGACCGCGTGGTTTTACGATTTGTTTTCACCAAACATCCACCCAATGAGTTGCATGACATGAACAACGGACAACGTGACGGGCAGCTACGCGCAAGTCCGCGTCCTCCCAACCCTGTGGCCCCGTGATGGTGCTGAGGCCAGACTCGGCAGCGCCCTCGAGACCTTCCTTGCTCCTCTGATCTGCGTCTCGATGAACCTGCCCACTACCAGCGGTTTGAGCGTCTGCATTCACCTATGAGACGTCGATCAACGTTGAGGCCGCAGCATTAAGGTTAACGCCGTCAGACGCACAGCCGTAGGCACCTCACATACGTCCAACCTCAACCAGCCTTACCGTCATTTACCCCTGAGCCCTCCACGCGCACCTCGTCTCCTCCATCGCGCTATTTTCCAAGCTCCCGGTTCAAGCACGCACACACCGCCCCCCGTGACGTCCATCTACAGCATGCTAGTCTGGTCTAGTCTTGATTCACCGCCGACTATCTGTGCAGCATAACCTCGGGCATGCCAAGCGATCGGATGTCTCGCCCGGATAAACAAGCGATCCCCCCCCCTGTCGACCGTCCGTCCGTCTTTTTTCCCTCTAACCCATTCCTCGCCTAGCCCTCGATCCGCGCAGCGTCACCTACGTCATTGCCAATTTTGATCTCTTGACCGCGAGAGGGCCGTGATGAAAAGCGGCATTCCAGCCCGACCCTGATCTTCGGCAGACAACCAGCTTTTTTATTATCTCGCACTCCAGACCCGTCGCGACGCTGGGGATAAGAACGACGAGATCCCTGCTTTGGACCCCGCCAAGCTTCATTTACTGCGCTCGCTCGTCCTTTGGCAACAGCATCTTTCCTACTTATCTAGCTACTGTACATAGCGGCTGCTGCACGTGAATCACTCAACGCGCGACACGGTTTGACGTCGACACGATGCTCTCCTTCTCCAAGAGCTACGCTGCCTTCACGGCCCTGCACGTCGTGGCCTTTGCGCTCGCGCTGGCCGTCTGCGGTCTGTACGGGCATGACCTGAAGAGGGCGTCGGACAACGACGTCGACTCGGACAGCAAATGGGTACGTTTCCCCTTCTCCTGGGTTTCCCCCACCCTTCGTTCGTCCGTGTTTGGGAGCGAGCGCTGACGAGGCTGTCTAGATCTACGCCGTTGTCGTGGGCGCCCTGTCGGCGGTGACCTGCGTGGCCTACTTTGTGCCTTTTGTCCTGAGGTTGGGAGGCATCGTCATCCCTGCCTGGAACTTCGTCCTCTTCGTCCTGTGGACGGCCGTGTTCGGCATCTTCGCCAAGGTACGTACCGCCTTTCACTCCCTGATCACCGTACCAAAGACGCGGGTGGTCAGCCTTCATCGCGTGAGGCCAGTGCAGGCTGACGGTTTCGCCTGCAGATGTACATCAACGAGGACCCCGAGGGCGACGGCGGCATCAGGCGCATGAAGAACGCCGTCTGGGTCGACCTCGTCAACATGCTGCTCTGGTTCGTGGCGACGCTGGCCGCGGCGGGCTACTGGTTCAAGCACCGCGACGAGCGCTCGAGGTTCACGGGCCGCGCCCACGTCTAGCTCGATTTGTGACGCCGTGGCTACAACCGAGCTGCGATCCTGCGTCCGCAGTGTTCGCGCCGCGGCCAGCTGTTGAGTATCTGACGCTGGACCCGGAGTATGTTACGCGGAATTTAAGGGGGGAGTAATGGCCAAACTGGCATTTGGGATGATTTGATTCGGCGATACGTATTTAATGAGGTTGAATGACTGGATACCCTGCAGATATCGTACTTAAAATGCTTAATTTCTATTTCCCTCTATCCCAATTTACACGCCGTCTATAAGATCCCGGGATGTGCTCCGTACCAGATCTAACAATCAATGAGAACCCTCCCTATACATGTTGTGTTCATGCGCCAAAATGCTCGTTGACCTCAACGTGCGGCATGTCCTCCTCATCGTAATCCCCGTACGCGTCGCCGCCGTACTCCAGATAGCCCCTCACGTACGGCGGCTGGCCCAGCTTCCGCAGCACGTCGTCCTTGTCGCCAAACACCCACACCGTGTTCATGCCCATGATGGCGTGCTGCGCGACGTGGCAGTGCATCATCCACGCGCCGACGTTGTCGTCCGTCACCCTGATGCGCCAGGCGCGCCAGCCGGCCGTGGTGTGCGCCTCGCCCTTCTCGGTGTAGCGGTGCAGGATGGAGGTGTCGCGGCGGGCGGGCACGTAGCCGTCGTCGAACCTGCGCTCGTTGCGCTCGGCGTCGTAGGTCCCGTTGCCGGAGCCGAGATCGTAGACGTGCTCGCCGTGGACGTGCATGGGGTGGAAGTCGAAGCCCCCCGTGGGGCCCGAGTTGTTCTCCCAGACGATGTCCAGGACCTCGCCGGGCAGGGCGGTGAAGGTCCTGGACTTGGGGTCGAAGCCGCCGTTCTCGAGGGCGAGCGTGTGGTTCGGCTCGTTGGCGCTGACGTCGTCGTAGAAGGAGATCAGGTAGGGCGCGCGGCCGGGCGAGGCTTGCACGTTCTCCTGCCACGCTTCTCCGTTCTGCACCCAGACCACGGGGCTCACGAAGCTTCCGTTCTCGAAGTCGCCGCGCTGGTTGATGCGGATGGTCACGGTGCGGGTGACCTGGTCGAGGGTGGGGAAGTTGTCCCTGACTTTGTCGCTGAGGGGCTCGAGGGCGTATTCCAGGTAGTTGTTGGTCTTGTCGGTCAACTTGACAGGAGACTCCTCCGGAAGGGTTGGGATCTTGGTGCAGTTGCCGGGTGTCTTGTATCGTAGCAAGGCGTAGCCAGTGACACTCTCCGGTCGGTCGAACGACTCATACCGCACCCAGTACTGAAACTTGCCGGCTTCCTCGAGTTCCTCCATGGACTTGGTCTTCAAGAGGTAGCTGAACCGCTGGCCAGGAGCAACCTGGACGTGGTCGATCGACGCCGGCTTGGTGTACTCCCCGTCCGCCTCAATGACCTCCAGCTCCTCATGACCCTCAAACTTGAGCTTGACCAACGACAGCACACTCCGCCCGATCACACGCACACGATACTCCTTCTCGGGCTCAACCTCGATGACGTACGGCAAGCAGCTCTTGTCCGTGGCGTTGCTTGGACTAGCCGTCCCACTCCGTCCGTTTATCGTCACAGCCTGCGGCTCACCACTCCACTGGAAGGGGTCTGCCAGCAGACCGTCTTCAATCACCTCGTCTGTGTCCTCGTAGAAGTCACCCACGCTGAGCAGAATCTCGTCATCGTACTCGTAGGGCAGTTCGCCTGCATCTCTAACAATGAGGGCGCCATGAGCGGTGGATTGTTGGAAGCCGACATGTGAGTGGTAGAAGTACGTTCCCGCGTCACCAATCTCGGGGTGGATTTCATAGTCGAAGAACCGCGACGGTGGGATGGGCCATTGGGAGACGAGGGGCGTGCCGTCAGAGAAGGGGGCTGCGCGTTGGGCGAGGCCATGCCAGTGCTGTTCTCACATGAGTTTGCTGAGGGTACCAACAGGCTCGACGAGGCTCACCATGGTGAAGTTCTGGTCTGGGATGTTGTTGTAGACCCTGATCCACGTCGTCTGGTTCTCAGCCAACTCAACCGTCGGCCCAGGAAACGTGCCGTTCACCACAACGCTCCTCCTGTTCGTGCAGTTGACCTTGATCTCTTCCTCCGTGGCGACAAAGACGTAGTCGGGCTCAAAGCCTCCGTCATGCGTTGTCGCCGCCACGCCGCCCAGGCACAAGGCCCCAAGCGCAATGAATTCTGATAACATGTCCGTCCAATCCTCCAAGCCAAGCGGCAGCTATGCGAGTTGTACCTGCGCGGAAGACCGGGGGCAGCAGCAATTTGTAGGGCCAGACAATGGACAGGGTAGAGTGCCGGAACGGTGTCTCACGCGCGGAAGACCTGGAGGGATTGACGATCGTCATTATGCGGCGCAGCATCCGGGCGGCTTTCTGACATGTCCGTGCAAGCCGTGGCGGCGCTCACTCAGAACGAGCATCCTTGCGGGTGGCACCATGGACAAAAGGATTCGCATGGGAATTGGCCCTGAAAGTTGGTTGCAGCGCGCCAGGTCCGCAACCGTATGGGATAGACGCCGTCAGCCCACGGATGACCGCCCATGACCGCAAGGCGGGTCAGCGAGTCGGAGACGATGGCCACCTTGTCGGAGCCGAGAGATGGGTGACAAAGCATCGAAGCTGAAGAAGCGCGGAAAGATGCCGATGGTTCGATGGTAAGGATTGTGAGGATTGACAGCAACAGGGGTTGGAGAGTGCTCCTTGACCTGAGCCGTGGCAGCACAAGCAGCTACCCGGGAGCGTCGTTGCACAACCCGGAATAGACCTTCCTTCCATCATGCTGTGGTCTGAAGAAAGTTTCGTGCAAGGGCTCGAGATCTGTGAGAGGGAGTCGACAGATCGTGTTGCGAAACTACGTATCAAGAGGACGCTGTCAACTAAATGTGAACCTCAGATTGTGGCGAGTTGACCGTTTACAGCTGGCGGTGGTGAACGTTGAACGTGCCCGAACAGGTGACTCATGCCAGTGCAAAAAAACAACAGCGCAAGCTTCAAGCCCTAGATAGAAAGATCACAACAGAGACAGTCAATAGTAGGACTCAGATATTGCACAAGATCCCAAAGTGCTGTCTTCCGCCGTCCTCGAATCAGCGTCCCTCCTCGCAGGGTGCTCAAATGTGCCTGTATCGACTGGCTGCCCAAGTGAAGCACGGCATGACGTCTGGAGGAACTTTGCGCAGCGACAATGCTTTGCTTAAACGCAAACCTTGACTTGACCACCGCGTCCCGCAAGGATCCAGTCCTGCCCTGTCAAGCGGGTTTGAGTGAATTAGCGTCGCCGTTGTGATGATGATGCGGCACCACCCCGAATATCTCTCTCTACCTTACGGGGCGCGTAGGAGCGGTTTTAGCGCGGGTAGAAACAATGACGTAGCCCCGACCGTGACGCAGTGCGACGCGAGCACCGCAGCTACGCACTCGCCAGTCACGCACGACGTGCCGCGGATACGCGCTACGATACGAGCGCAATCTCATGCCAACCCGACCGCTCGACAGACAAAGGCCGTGATGTTCTCACGCCGCCAAGGCCTCCCACCGAGGCACGAAGCGCTAGACCCGATGATCAGCGTTGAGGGGGGGGGGGCCGTCGCTGTCAGAGCTCACAAGGGCACCTTGGCGGAGCTCGAGCCAACCCTCCCTAACATCGAATTGTGCGGCGGCGTGTAGTCCACACAAGCTCGACAAGGCACGTCCCTGAGGGTGTCCACAGGAATATTTAGCCCGAGTGGCGACACACGCGCTGCGCAGACCGTCTACATTGACTGACATAGGGCCGGTGTCGTGTCTCTGCGCGCGTGTCCCCATACATCAAACATGGGCCCTTCGCGCTGCCAAGTGGTGGGCGGCAGAACGGCTCGAGGGCGACTGACCAACCACTCGCGACAGGACGAGCGTCGGACGGCTTGCCACTTTGTTTGAGGAGGCGGCAGTGAAGTGGGAAGGGAGAGGGATAGGGGCTGCAACGGCATGCATCCTGCAGTTGTCGGGACCATTAGGAGAGGTCAAGGATGAAGATCTGTCTCTCACGCCTACCTCGAAGATGAAGCAGCCGCATGGTGGACGTCAGTGAGCGGCGCCTTGGGCGGGAAACGGGAAAATGCACGTGGGACACGAGGACCTAGGTAGCCTTCCATTCATTGTACGTGCACAATGGTCGCAACTCAAATGGCGGAATGCAATGTGAAACGTGCTCGGATTTGCGTCCCGTGATGGCGTCAGAACATTCCATTTGCCTCGCGTCAAAACAGCCACAAGGGTTCTCATCTGGTCTCAGGCCGATACAGGAGCAACAGCGTGAGAGCTTGGCCGCGCATCATCCGTCGGCTCCCCAGCAGTCCTGCGCAGGTCAGAGAGGCACACGCAAGGCGAAGATGGTAGGCGGGCAGCTGCAGCGATTCGCGGATGATCAGCACGAATGGGTGCTTTGGATCGTCACAGCCACCGCGAGTTTATATCTGATAGCCCAGCCCAGGGCGTTAAACATTGGGCACCTGCGCCCCCAGCTACGGAGTACTTGCGGTGAGACGCCGCTGCTTTATTCTGTCATCTCGTACGGAACAGATAACAGAAGCTCTTGGCTCTGCTTATCAGGTGGTTGTGATTGCGCCGTCACACCGGGCCCCGTCTCCGTCTGCAGAGCCTTGCCCAGAGGTTGCAGATTAATAGCCGTGGTTTTTTTTTGCTTTTTGACGCCCAAAAAGGGTCCCCCTTCCCTCCGATCTGTCCCCCCCGAAGTCTGCTCTCCCTGAGCAGCCCAAAAGCTCAGGCCACCGTCGCAGTTCAAACGCTGCCAGTGCCGATCTCGGTGCAACGTTGAGTTTCGAAACTTCAAACGCCTCAACATATTCAACGCGTCTGCCGGCTTTATCTTTCTGCTCAACACCATCTTCCATCTGCCCACCTGGACTCCACCGCGGCATACGGGGATCCAGTCTTTACTGACAAGGCTTCCTGGGCATCTTTCTTCGACGGCCACCTCCTTCCTGGACCTGCCCGTCGACCTTGACTTACACAGGCACCATCGTCGAGCGTCCCCTCCAAATCCTCGGCTTTCAGCTCGGCGTCTTGGCTCGGCATCAGAACCGATAACGGAGATGCGCTGGCTTGACCTTTGGCCCTCCCTTGACTAGCAACTCCTCCTTTCTTGAATACGAAGGCCAGGACCAGGCCAGGCCAGCCCAGCAACCGCCACCATGTCGTCCTTCGGCCGTTCGTTTACCAAGTCGCCCACGTATCTGTCGCAGTACTCCAGCCGTCGACCTCAGATGGGCGGCCGCACCTTTTCCAACTCGTCAGAACGCTCCTTGGACTCGGACGGCGGTGACAGACCGACATATTCTGGGCGGACAACACCGCAGGCCTATCAGAGCCGCCTGCATCCTCCCCCTACTTTTGAGCCTAGTGTGGCCTCTGGTCCTAGCGCTGTCCCCGGTCAACAGCCATCAGGTACGTGTGTCTCAAGTACTGTACCTCGCCCCGGCCCCCTCAGATCACTACCTACCTGGTTATCTGCTGCTTGGGTGGCATTCAAGCCACATTTCGTCAGAGGCTCCCGCTGCCGTCTTCCCGCATCGGCCCCAGCGGGTCTCATGCACTCGAGGAGAAAAGGAACTGGAACTGGAGCTGGAACTGGAATGGCTCGGGGTGGATTCCCTCAAGTCCCCGCATTTCGGCCCTCGATCGTGGGGTACCGTGAGTCGCAACGGACGCCATGGCGCATGTCATTGTCCTCGCTCGGCCTATCACACCCGGATCCCTCCCCTCTTCTTATAATCCCATGCCACGCGAGCGCATTTCCCCATCTCCCCTGCCTTCTTCCTCATCTCATATATCTCGCTTCTCGCTTCTCGCTTCTAGCGCCACCGCCCACTCCTGTTGTTTACCTGATACTTACACTCGTCTGTCCAGCATCCTCCTCCTCGCTCTCGGCCAGCAACACCAGCTCGCCCATCGCAATTGAGTTGCCGCGTGCCACCACAAGAATTGGTAGCGCCCCCGTCTACACGCCGCCGGAGCCTCTGTCAGCACGGGGCGACCTGCCTGGGTAAGTCCGCGCGCTCCGTCCGCATCCCAACCATCCCAACCATCCCGGCTGACCCCTCCAACAGTGGCTATTTTCCCAACCACGAGGACCCCAAGTCGCGCGTCCAGCGCACTCATCCTTTTCATCGCGAAAAGAAGGACCCAAATACCCGAACCACGGCCTCCAACCCCGTCCACGACGTCGCCGGCTCCTATCGCGACCACCACCGCCCTGTCCACCGTCCTTACACTACCTCCGCCATGAGCACCGCCAACGTCCCCGTGGCCTCGTACTTCCCAACGGGCTACCACGACACCGTCCTGCCGATGGGCAAGTACTATCCCTCCAACTACGAGCGCGCCCACGGCCAGTCGCGTCCTACGTCAGCGACTCCGTCATCTCCGGCCGACATCCGCTCGCCAGGCTCCACCTCGGGCGAAGCACCCGATTCAGCCCGCCAAGTGCAGCTGCAGCAGTATCAACGCCAGATGCTGGCGCAGACGGAGGCCGCCATGAGGGCGAGCCAGAAGAAGGAGACCCAGCAACCGGGCAGTCTCGGTTTGAACATGCGCCTCAACAAGCCCAACGCGCCGCGGCTGCATCCGCTGGGCAGCCCCGGGCCCGTGACGCCGATGGAGCTGGAGACCTCCGGCGCAACTGGTGCGGGAGGAAATTACCTCGACAAGGGGAACGCGGCGAGTCGTCGATCGAGCCACGCTGGTCTCACGTCCCCCGAGTCAACCTTTAGCCCTCGCTTGAAGTGAGCATGAAACGAATGACAGCGTCAGACCACGTTGGCAGACAGCCGCGGGGCATCGCGCGCTCGTGGTACGGGTACGGTTACGCATTGAACATTCACTGTGATGGACTCACGGCTTTCTTTTGTATTGCGGCCCAAGAGGCTACGGCATTTTCTGGAGTTTACGGGACGAGCACTGCCCAGACGGAGCAACTCGGATAGCATGATCGCAATGGTGTTTGGAGGCGCAATTTTATCGCTGAATCTGATGTCGGGGACGACACTGATACCCTTAAGGTTGCCGCCTATAGATTGTCTTTATCAAGGATTATCTGAACATTTTCACATGTAACTTGATTTTCAATAACCGGTCTTCTCATCTTGTAATGATCATTTAACGTGTGGTCACACGTGATCTGGTGGCCTTGACGCGCAACCCCACCACGCGAGCGTCACGGTGGCGCCTCTCAACGCGTCTCTCCCACCTCAACACGTGCAGGCAGCAGAGGATCCTAATGACCGACCAGCACCGCTAAACGAGCACTCCGATCTTGCTCAGCTGTCTCAATTCGCTTATTGAAATGTCTTCGCAATCACAGACGACATGTCGTTTCCGGTGACCCGTCCCTCGGAATCCCTCAACACCAAGTCCGTCGTCCACGAGCACATCTGCCTCTTCACGCACGACCTCAAGCGCAAAACCAAACGTTGGCAGGATGGGCGCCTCAAATTCCACCTCTTCAACAAGCGAATAGTCGTCGTCGACGATAGGGGCGGAAATGTCGGCGACGCGCACTTCACGGCTGCGATGAGCGGGACGGGAAGCGATATGGTGGAGGAGGGGGACGAGTTCAGCCTGGACCGCGGAGGCGCCATAGTGCAGGTCTGCGAACGGACGGGCAGCAGAGAGGTTGATCTGGAGGCGGTTGTGGACAGGAGGGCCAGGGAGGTGGAAAAGAGGAGGCGGGAAGCTGCTGCGAAGGCGCCAACT
Source organism: Sordariomycetes sp. S80-01Y (assembly GCA_037042185.1). Classification (NCBI taxonomy): domain Eukaryota; kingdom Fungi; phylum Ascomycota; class Sordariomycetes; species Sordariomycetes sp. S80-01Y. The sequence goes on along the minus strand of JAXQJY010000027.1, from coordinate 769,638 downwards.
GCGAGTGCTCAGTCCAACGGCCCCGCTAGGCCGCTCAACAGCATCGTCACACCGGCAAGGACCGGGAGAGCACTTGTCGCGAAGGAGAGCCCATTTGAGCAGCGGATGAGGAGGGAGCGGGAGAGGGAGGGAGGGCACGACACGCCACCCCCGGCGAAGAGGCAGAGGAGGGAGCCGAGCCCGCCGAGCAAGAGCACGCACGCGAGGGCGCTGTTTGGAACGGCCTTGACGCTAACAGCGCCCTCGAGCTCATGGCAGAGACCGCAAGCTTTAAGGGACCGCACCAATGTGCGAAACCAGCCGAGCCAGCCAAGCTCGAGCCAGGGGAGGGATCAGGAAGATGAACCAGAAGACCTATCGAAGCACAAGCCGGCGAGGAGTGAGATTAGGCGAACCGAGTCGAGAGGCAGAATGGCAGAACCAACGGAATCGAGTCCTGAGCCGGATGATGAAAGTCGTCTGGTGCACGAAGAAGCACCCACGAGAGCAACTGTGAAGGCGACCTCGTCACGACTCGGCGGACTCAGGATCGAGAGACAAAGCGACACAAGCGCATACAAACCTTCAAAAGATCCCGAGGGGTCCAATTACCCCTCCAAACGAGTGCCCCTGATCTCGAGCCCACCAGATAGCAGCAAAGTTGACGACGACAGCGCAACGCAGCCGGTGCCATCTGCGTCGAGGAAGTTAACGGACCCAGTTCGTGCGCAGAAAGCGGAAGAGAGAGCTCAGAAAGCTGCGGCGTCAAAAGGCTTCACGAGGCCAGATCCTCGAGAGGACCGTGCATCGAACGACGACGACGATGGTGACTCTGCGGTTGAAAATCGACGGCCACGGCAGAAGAAGCGGGAAAAACCGAAGCCAACCTCGAGGGCACCGCGGCCCACGAAGGACACGACAATTCGGAAAGAGTCACCTCAGCCGGAACAGGTTGCCCCCGATCCGGGCAGTCCCAAAGTTACGCCTTCAGACCCCAAGCAAAATCGACCGAAGGATGAGCGACGAACAGCGTTGAGGATCGGCAAGAGAAAGAAGAGGGGCCTGCTGATGCTGGCTCAGCCAGAGCCTCAGGCTGAGGATACTTCACCTCGGGAGCCCGAGCCGCCGACGAAGAAACCGCCGCCGCCGCCCAAGGCTGACGTGGCCGGTTTCGAGGCATGGCTCAATGACGACGATGATATGCAAGTGGAATTAGAGGTCGAACCCCAAGATGCGGAACGTCCAGTATCGGAAGAGGCTGGAGCAAAGAAGGCTACAGAGCGCCTTGAGGATGGGCGCGAGGAGGACTCTCGCCCACCATCCAAGGGGGTGGGTTCAGTCATACGACAAAGTCGTCACGAAAGTAATCTGGAAGGACGATCCAACGGCAAGGTTGACGATGAGGTCAGAGGCGAGATAGCATACGCACCGGCAGTTGCTTCTCCACCACCAGAGCCCGTTAAAGCCAGGGAACGGCCTGCTTCCCCCTATGACCGCCAAACACCTCCCAAGCGTCGTCACCGCGCGAAGAGGCAAACTGCGAAACCCGCTGTCGAGCTTCCAGTCTCGTCACCAAGCTCACCTCCCGCAGAACCGGAGTCTCTCCAGACCTGCGTTCACTCTGAATCAGATGATGACTGGGCTGGTCCGCCGCCTGGTACCGCCCCCGTCGCTCGTACTACTCGAAGAAGACAGCCCCGCGCTCCCTCATACGGGGAGGATGAGGAGTTCCCCTTCGACGGTGAGAAAGCAGCCCCAAAAGCTCCCGCAAAAAAGAAGGAAAGCGGTATCAAGATCTCGAGGATCAGCCGGTCCTGCAGAAGTAAAGTCATTACTGGATATGTTGAGAAGAGCGAGTCTTCGGCACCGGAGGGATTGAATGGATGGGGCAGTGCGGCTGCTGCTCTTGCTATTGATGCCCCAGGAGAGAAGACTGAATATGTCGACTTTTCCGCAGAACAGAAACCCTCACCAAATCAGACGGTGGCATCCAAAGAGCCTGCCCAGACGCAGCCCCTGGAGTCTGGGCGGGTTCAACTCGTGCAAAATCAAGCTGCACTGCAAGGCGAAGATATAGAGAGCACTTCAGAAACAAAAGCCAGCAAGGACAAGTCGCCTGGTACACAAGAGAAGCCCTCCCCACCAGAGGCCACTGTGCAGGAGACCGCGACCCCAGCTGAGGTGTCACAGGATCCCGCAGAAGAACCTGAACCAGCTCCCAGCGCGACCGACAAGACAAAGCCCCCTAGGCGTCAGATATCCAACCCCGCCACGCGCGGTCGCAAAGCCGCCAGCAAGGCAGACGCAGCGGGCTCCCTGCTGCTGACCCAACAGATGGTGCCCTTTGACGAGCCTCGCCCGCAGCCTGTTCGTCCACCGCCTCGTGGCAGGCCCCTATCTGCTGCTGTTGCGGCCCCGAAAGAGCGAGCTAAGAACCTTGAGCCGCAGCGGGATACTGTTGAGGGAAAGGACGAGAAGAAGGCGCTGCCAGGGTTCGCAAAGGCGAATGGGGGTGCGTGGAGTAGACACGCCAATGATTTACTCGGGATGGGCAGACCAGAGAGGCAGAGGCGGTGACAGCGCGCTGAATAGAATAGACGAAGCGGGGGCGGTGAATCATACCCACTCTGCAATTTGCTACTCTTCTAAATGTCTGTGTTGATGATGCAGCTGCCTAGGTAAGCTTGTGCTATGAGAGCAGGACAGAAGCAGCCGTCTCCATAGCAGCGTTTTAAAGTACAAACATTGAACAGGGAAGCCAGCGGCAATTAGTTTTTCTAATCACCGAGTTGTGCGTTGCAGGGACTGATGTGTACAACGCTCCTCACCAGATGGTCTCTTTTCAGTCATGTCATAAAGCAGAAGCCTAATATGATGTTGGAACATCAGAGAGAGATATCTACCAAAGCCACTGATCGATGAACCGATGCTGGGACATGTGAATGAAGAGGCCTCAAACACCTTCTCATAACTGTTCAGAGCGCTGTAAAACTATAGTTTCGCTCGGGCTATTGGGTCAGTACCCCTTAATCCTGGGGGATACCCCAACTTCGTTAGCATGCCTTCCTCCACGGCGATGTTTATGTCGTCGTCTCGTCTCCTGTATTGGCGCATTACTGTTTCGTGACTTCCACTATTTGCTACTCGGTGCTGCTGCTCGACTCGTCTGAAGTCAAGGACGGCTAAACAAGGCGTAAGCCGTTTGGCTTGAATCTGAACTTGAGCTGAAGCTGAACTTTCGCCGACGATGCCTGCAAACGTGAGCTACCTTGCCTCAGATACCTCAGTGATTCATTCCCACTTCGATCCAGGTACCTCTACTCATCATAACAGTTTTGACCACCCCAAGCGTCGAAATGGAGCCCAAGATCGAGGTACTCACTCCTACGACCCCCGAGCAAGCGATTGCAACTAGCCCGCAGAGCCTGGAGGTCAAGACCGCAAAGGCTATCGTCGCAACGGAATCGAATGAAGACCCTGCGATGCCCGGCGACGCCACACACGATGCGAGCGATACCTTCTGGAACACCGATTCTCTACTGCCACCTGCACAGCTTGCCCCCACCGCCAGCTACACTCAGGCCTACTGGCAGGGCTCCATCCCCTTCCCAGCGTCCTTCTCACAGCCCTACGAACCAGCCATCGGCCTCGGCCGCCTGCTGCCTCCCTTCGACAAGCCCGGGCGGTGGGAATGTATCTTTGCGCACGCGGGCCCGCCACGCTTCTGCGGCGCCGAGTTCGACACGGACGCGGACTTGCTGAGGCACTTCTGCGAGGATCACCACCCGATCCAGCACGACCGCATCGAGGCGTACTTCGTCTGCAGGATGTGCCAGATGTGGAACAGCGAGATGATCTACTGTCTTCAATGCGGACGAGTCCAGCCTGGCAACATGGAATGGTGGCTCTGCGGGTATCCCGCGGCGGACCGCATCGAGAACTTGAGCGTGGGCGAGACGCTGCTGCAGCCTTCGCGGTCGCTGGGCTTGATGGCTGAAGGGAGATGCGAGGATCTGGAGGACGGATTCGGAGCCGAAAAGGAAGAAATGGTGACGGGCGCGATCGAGGCGGTACGTCAGGGACAGTATGGGTTCGCCAGTCGGGAGCAATATCCGTCACTCTTCACTGCCTCCACTCCCAAGCGAGCTGAGGAAGCATATCGTCGTCTTGTGGCCGCTGAAGCTGGTACGTCTGCAGCCCAGAGCCAGAGGGGTCTGCTGTTGACACCTCAGCGCGGTGCAGTCTCGGATGTCGTGTATTCGACGCCGCATCATCATCTCCTCAGCCAGTCGACGTAGGATTTCGACGAGATGGGATGGTCCAACGGCAAGGGCGATGACGACGACCCCTTCACCTGATGAACTCGGATCATGGCCAAGTGTAGTTCATCTGGCTGGGGCGTACGACTTAACGATTGACGATATAATGATACCAGACAGCATGGGAAAAGGGGTCAGGGGGAGAGAGCCCCACCAGGAATACGCGGCCAGGCGTTAGCAAGTCACGAAGAAACAGGGTTCCCAGCCCGAGTAAATAAATTGCAGATTCGTGATCTAGATGTCCTTTGTCCAAGTGCAGCGCCAACCGCCCGGCCCGGAGTTTGTGAACACCCTCTTCCTCAGAGTGTGGAGGGGCATGACTGTTCTCTGGCACCGAGGGGGGGCCGACAGCGGACGGGGTATAAGAGGGAGGGGACGCCCATCTGAGACCTGGGAGTCATTGCGACGACCTCGAGGTATGTGCGAGACGTAGCAAATCGACGCAGGGTCGATCGCTGAGGGCGCCGTGGACGGTCAGCCACCGTCACTCGACCCCCCCAAAGAGGAAGTTTATGGCCAAGAGTCTGGGGATCGTGGGTCTCGTCACTGCGTAAGCACGGCGTTGACTCACAGCTGCAGCGAGGCCCGAGCGCCATATGGGTCAATTGGCCAATCAGGCACGCTCTGTCTTCGCCGAAAGGCTAGGACCACCCGTGCAGGAAGACGCGCTCCTGGGCCAATCACCAGCCGGCTGCCGACCCGTAAACCGGCCATCATTGGACGAGGTCTCGGATCTGACACTGGTGCGCTAAGCCGCTTCGAGCACGCCGAAAGACTCAAAGATTGCCTACGGGTTGCACCTGCAGTGGGCCAGTGGCTTCTCCTGCGACCGCTCCTGCTGCGCCTTGGTGAGGCTTTCCCGACCCTCATGGCCTAGGCTAGGATGCCGCTTAAGAGCTTGTGACTCCCGCCCGTGAGATTCCTGAGGCTTCCTTTCTCTTCCGTCGTCAGCTACCTACCTTCGCTTCAACTTGCATACCGTTGAGGACTCGGATACCTTAGTCGGTTGTCAATCCACTATCGGTCGACCTGTCTTCTCAGCCGCACCCCGCGACACCGCCGTCCGTAACCAACCCAGTCCGCCTCAGCCAATTCCTCAACAGTGGCGCGACTGCTGGTCTTCCCGTTACGGCTGCGGCTCGCCATCGACACCTCTGTTACCCTATCTGATACCAAATTGAAGTATCTTGCGCGACTCGCGACGTGATCGTATGGGCTCGACTCCCGCTGTAGATCGCAACGCATAGCTCACCTCCTTCAGGCGTCTCACCACCACCATTTCGTCTCACTTCACCTACGGACCTCTCACCTCGAACTACGCAATGGCCGCCACCACCAACGCCCAGATCCCCCAGGGATTCTCCGTCTACCAGCCCATGCTCGGCGCTCCCCTGCAGTTCTTCCCTGCTCTCGGCTCCAAGGAGCTCGACGACATGGTGGACGCTTACATTGCCGGTCCCGCCTCGGTCAAGGACAAGCGCGCCTCCGTGTCCGTTGACTTCCTCGAGTACGCCCAGCGCACCGGCCAGACCTTCAAATTCTACGCTGTGCCCGGCATGATGGCTGCTGCCGAGTCTCCTATGGCCTCTCCTTTCCAGGGATCCACGGCCTCCTCCATCAACGCCAGCCCCGTCGCCTCCAGCTGGGACTGGGCCGCCGTCAGCGCCCCTACTCCTTCGTCGTCTGCTCGTGCTGCGAAGAGCTCCCGTACCGGAAGCGCTGCCAGCTCGCGCCGCTCGGCCCCTTCTGACTTCGCCCACCTCCCTGGCATGAAGATCCTCACAAAGGACGGCACCGACGTCACCAACAGTGCGTCCCGCGGATCCAAGACCAAGGAGCAGCGTGACCACGCCCACCTGATGCGCATCATCAAGGCCTGCGACAGCTGCAAGAAGAAGAAGATCCGCTGCGACCCCAGCCACAAGAAGCGCTCCGCTGCCCCTCAGCCTGCCAAGGTCACAAAGAAGGCCCCTCGGACAACGGCAGCGCCAGCGGTGGCAGCTCCTCAGCCAGACTCATTCCCTGTCACACCGTCATTCGACTTAGACTCGTCCTTCACATCGCCCGAGCTGGAGAACTTTGACATTGACAACCTCATGAAGGAGCCCTGGGAGGACTTTATTCAATACCCTGCCGCCGACGAGGATCCCAACTACGACTTCTTCCTCGATCCTCAAGGCTTCTTCTCGCAACCACTCGACCAACAGGCGATTTCGTCAACATCGAACTCGCCATTCTCCTGGTCTGATGAGCAATTCAACGCCTACACATCCAGCTCATCCGATCTCAATGACTATGGTCTAGTCCAGAGCACGTCAGCATCGACGTCTCCGTCCACGCTTGATCTCGACGCGTCTACCCTCCCGCCTGACATGCCACAGTCACGCGTTCCTCGTGACTCCCACGACCAGAACTACATTGAGACGCAACCTCAGTCGGTCGCCATGCCGGATCTCTACCAGCCAGCTGCGGTAGGATTCGGCCCGGAGCGTTACGCTACCTTACGATCGCAATACCCCGCGGACGGGGAGTCACAATCTACTTCCTCGACTGAGAGTTCACGCACGAACGCATCGCCACTTGGCGGCGTGGCAATGACGAACTCTTGGTCTCCGGAAGAGCATTACGATCAATATGTCGAAACTATGGCCGTAAACAAGCCAGAGTCCAGCCCTTCACGCGACAATGTCCAATCTACGGACTCGTCGTCACTTGAGGGCGTCGTCGACAGTTCCACAACAGATGCTCAACGCAGCTCAAGGAGTACTGCCAGTCACTACAGCATCGCTGCATTGCAGCCCATAGCTCTCCCAAGGGAGCTCACATGGATATTTGACTCCCAGCAAATGGCCAGATCCTCGGATCTTGACCACACACCAGGCGCGGATAGCTCGGGTGTCTTACCGACACGCCGTGGCCTTGCCAGTGTAGACGAGTCGTCTATTGATCGCAGCTCGTCTGCACCGCTCTCGGCAAGAATGTCTGGAGTTGCAGATGCTCACGTCCTAGATGCAGGAATCAGTGGGACGGATCGTAGTCGCAGTGCGAACGGCGAGAGTATCGCTCCTCACAACTCACCTGCAACAGGCACGGACTGTCTGGGAGGAATGGTTCCTCTCCAGACTGTACCGAACACCACCGCAGGACCGTTGACAGAGGCTACTCTGCGACCACAACTCAACGCCCTTCCGCACCTGGGCTCACTCTCTGGCCAGACATCATCTTCGCTGGTGCTTGCTTCAGCAACGCTCTACGGAGCACTCGATATGCTGCACTCAAAGCAACAGAAGAGATCGGTTCTCGACAAGGGCAGGAGGAAAGACGCAGGAGGCTCCGGATCATCGTGGCTGGCTACTTGTGGCAAGCTTGCTATTATTCCGCTGGCCACGGTTCTGGCTACGGGGTTCTTGCCTGGCTGGTCCTTTGTGGGTTGATTGGAATTGAATGGGGAGAAGGATGACGACGACATCGTCGAGCCTTCTTCACCGATGAGCGATGGGATTAGCGTGGCGTACGTGGCGGTTTTCCAGGGCTGTACATTTGTCTGCATCTAAGGAGTTCGTATCGGTCTAGCGAGCCCCAGAAAGGGAAGCTCAGCATTTTTGTTGAATTGAATATTATCTGCCAAGTATTGAACAAGGTCGTTGGCAGTGAAGCCTACGAGCACAGTACAGTGCCCAACTTGAACCTGAAGTGACACGACGTCTGAGAACGCAAACAGAGTGGAGCACCGCAACGGTCATCACGTGACGACGAGTCAAACCTCAAAAAATCCCGGAGTAATCTCACAAAGGCAACGACGGAAAGAGACGCGAGAAATTGGGGCGAATCCTTCCGAAGCTTGCTTTCATATTTCAAGAGGACCAGTCTTTTGCACAGACACCGTTGCAGCGACCGGCGAGCGCGATTGCTGCGCTGGGCCACCTCGGGAGACATCCCGTACGTGACAGAGTCTGTCACACGCCAGAGCGAGAGTTTATAGGGCGGCTTGACGGGACTGGGCCTTTGTTCCATGTTGCATCCCATCGCAGGGTGAGGAAAACGTGGAAAAACAAGCGAAGGGCGGGTTTTTGATACCAGCCAAAAGAGCCCGGTGCTTGTCTCGTTGGGCATTTGCGTACTTTTGCTGCCGCAGACACTCGACCATTGCTGCGACGAAGTGAGAGAGGGAGGACTTCCATGCTGAGGCCACTGCGAATATTCTTCTCGCGACGACTTGAAACGCCGCAAGCTTTCACGGACGACAGGCGGACTGTGGTAGAGGATTCCTAGGAGGGCAGCGAGCAGCACCGCGGGAGGCAGGTCGGAGCGCTGCGGGAGACTGGACGAAAAGAAGGAGGCTCAGCAACAGCACGAGCGCGCGGCGTGAATCAGCGATTCGAGCGAGGCACGAACTGCGGCTCAGAGCCAAAGTCCACCGTCGCCCGAGTCATCACTGAGACTGCCCCGGTTCCTGTTCAGGGCTTCCAGCGGCCCCATCCGGTGGAATCAGTGGGATCCGGCACTATGGCCAAGCTCAAGTCGCTGTCGTCGGGTTTGGCAGGAGCAAAGCGAGCGGGCGAGGCAACAACCAAAGCCCTGCGCAAGCTGTTTGGCCGACCCAACGCAGAGCAGCCTGAGGGCGAGGGAGCAGCTGCCACCAGCACAGGCAGTGGCAGCGACAGTCAGGACCGTTTGAGTCGTGATGACGCAGCTCAGCAGCAGCTCAACTCTGGATCAGATCCAGCGTCTGCTCTACGCACCAACAAGGACCCTGCGTCCAACTCGAACCCTTCCTCAAACATCCCAAAGTACCAGCAGGAACACGGCGCTGACATGCAGACAACTGTGGGGAAGGAGAATGAGCCGCCGAGGGGCAGCGCAGACGATGTCGCCTCTTCCATGAAGAAGCTCGACCTGAGCGGAACCAGTCCCAAGCAGGACACGCTCGCCCCTACGCCTATTCTGCCCGTCACGCCTGTGGAAGAGGAGGCCCGTCCGTTGACGCCCGACGAGCTGCTCAGCCCGGAAGAGAGGGCTTTTCGCCAGGAGAGGAGGAAGCATCTCGTGTTCATTGAGGAAGCGCTAGATATGGTACGTCTCCCTATGAAATGACCAGAGACCCTACTGACAGTGAAATGACAGGCCCGGCTCGCCCTCAGGACCAACGAGACGCCCGTCGGCTGCGTGCTTGTCCACAACGAGAAAGTAATCGCCCGCGGCATGAATGCCACCAATGTCACCCGCAACGGAACGCGCCATGCTGAGTTCATGGCCATCTGCGCCCTGCTATCCTACGCCCCCAAGCACGGCCCCAAGACGACCTCCCTCAAGCCTCGCATCGAGCGCAACGAAGAGCTCGACGACGACGCTTCCGTTCAGTCGCCGCAGCCGGACGAGGGCAACGAGGACGGTAGCAAGGGTCACCTCTACCCGTACGGTCAAAAGGAAGTCCCTGACGAGCGGGTCGACCGAAACATCCTGAAAGAATGCATTCTCTACGTCACGGTCGAACCCTGCGTCATGTGTGCCTCCCTCCTCCGACAGGTTGGTATCAAGAAGGTCTTCTTCGGTGCCGTCAACGACAAATTTGGTGGCACCGGCGGTGTCTTCAGCATTCACGCCAACTCGTTCCCCGTTAGAGACGATGGGCAGACGGCGAGTGCGCACCCGCAGCCACCACCGATGAGGCTGCCTGACGGAAAGCAAGTCCTGGGTACTTCGTTCCCATCGGGCGGCGGTGATGGTGGAAACGTCGAACCTGGATACGAGATCGAGGGCGGATGGGGACGTGACGAAGCTGTTGGCTTATTGAGGAGATTTTACGTCCAAGAGAACGGACGAGGTACGTTGGCTTGATGTAGATGCGATGAAGATGCTGACAACGTGATAGCCCCGGTGCCGCGAAAGAAGGAAGGACGAGCAGCTCGCTTGCAAGCTATTATGGAAGGCGACAACGCGTCTATGAACGAGTCGGGTTCCGGTAGCAACGGGACAGGGTCAGATGGAGACGAGGGAGCGAGCCCAGGTGACAGGGCGCAGAGGCAGGGTATCGAGGACGAGAACAGTTCGCGTCCGCAGTCGAGCCACGCTCACGACAGCTCTGCCGGGACCCCGGAGCTGAAGCAGGCGTCCCTGGCTACTTGATAGAAAGCATCATTCCGGAGCTGGAAGTGTGCGTTGAAATGATTATCAGTAACGTCGATGAATATCGAGCTGAGGAGTGAGGGTTGGAGGATACGACTTGCCGATGGCCGATAAACCAGGCCGCCATTCGAGACATGTTATGTGTATTTATACTTGCTAGCTTGAGCTCACTATCGCGATGTGGTAACCAGCCACAAATACAGAGGTTATTGGCCCGTTTCTATTTGATGTGCGAAACAAAATGAAAAGCCTAGAGAAGTTCTCAGGGATTGACATCAGAGTCTCGCTCGCCGTCCGCGGACCCCTTCTTAGTATCTGGGCCGAACCTCATCGCTCAGGCACCCACAGATGAGAGACACTGACTTTCCCGCAACATGCGGTTCCAAGAAACTTTGTCTTGTTTGTTTCATCTGTCTCTGATTCTACCGATTTTTGTCTCGTTCGTTCTGCGATCAAATGATATTCCATGTCATCCCCACAGCCATGAAGCCCCCAAGCCTACGGGCCAAGCATCTCACATCAACCCTCACCTCCAAGCTCCCAACATCCCACGGGCCTCTCACCTTCCAAGCCGCATTCCACCGCTTCAACCGCCAATCACCCGCGTCAGACATCGCCGGCGCGATCCGCGCAGACGGGGCCTGCGTCATCCAGTCCTTCTACACGCCCCGCCAGGTGCGCTCCTTCAACGCAGACATCGACGACGCCATAGCGCGCCTGGTCCCCGGCCGGCCGGACGCCGACTCGGAGTTCCTGGAGGCCTTCCACGGCAGCAACACAAAGCGGCTGTGGAACCTGTGCAGCGTCAGCGGGACGTGGCGCGAGGAGCTGGTGGACGATGACCTCATGCACGACATCTGCGCCGAGGGCATGGGCAGGACTTCGGGGGACTACTGGCTGAGCACGGCTGCCATGATTGAGATCGGCCCAAAGAGCGAAGCGCAGCCGCTACACACGGACGGGAGCCAGTGGTGGCCGTTCTGGGAGATGGGCGCGCGCTCCGGCAACGAGATGCTGCTCAACTTCCTGGTCGCCACGACGGACACGACCCTCGAGAACGGGGCTACGCGCCTCATACCAGGCTCCCACAGGTTGGACTACAGCGACTTATCCGAGGACGAGGAGAGGCCAGCGTCCTGGCGTGATGAGGACGCCGTGCCGGTGCCGTTGAACGCAGGCGATTGCTTGCTGCTCGGCGGACGCATGGTACACAAGGGGGGAGCCAACGTGACCGAGGATCAGAAGAGGAGGGTCTTGACGTGCACGGTTGTGAATAGCGCGTTTACGCCCGAGGAGGCAAGCCCGCTGCTGGTGGGGGAGGACCTAAGGGAAGGGCTGAGTGACCGCGCGAGGAGGTTTTTGGGCTTGGGAGGCGGGGCGATGATGCCGAAGGGGAGTGTTGGTGTCTGGCAGGGGGAGATGAACTTTTCAAGGTAGGAAGTGATGGATGGGATGGGGAGATGTTTGTGGGCGTGTGCATCGTCTCTGGTTTGGGAGGGGGCTGCAGGGGTGTTTGGCGGAGGATGTTAGGATGGTACGGCTGGCACGCCTGGACTACTCGACTCTCATACTGAGTAGATTACACATCTCCACTATTGCAATGGCTACTGTATATGCAGTTCCTAGGTCGTGCCTTTTTTTGTGGGTTGATGTCTCTTTGTGTGTGGATTCTACGGTTAGACGATGGATGTGAAAAGCTACGGTCCCGTTGAAGAAGGCAACGGCTGCGACGTGGCAAGCCAATGCCTTGAAGATAGATATGGAAAGTGTGTCATTGAGTGAGGCATCGGCTGAAAAGGCTGCGGCGAGGACTTTCAGCATAAAGGAGCCTGAGGCTGAATAGCACTGGGAAGATGCGGCAGATCTCGAGGTAGACCCCCTTTCGAGGATTGTTGAGGAAGGGAGGCATAGGTACATACGTGGAAGCATCCTGATCCTGAGATAAAAGGTCTTTTGAAAGATCCAACTTCATGCCATTGCTATCTGACCTAAACTTATGTGCGAGATAAGTTATGGTATTTACCCAATCCTAGTTCTTCACTCCTTTGTACGTCTATCGACGCCGCTTGATCTTTTCCCAACTTGAGCGAGGATTCATCTCTTCATTTTCAGCTCACGAGAGACGTGTAGTTTCCAAGATACTATGTCTCGTACAGAAACGCTATGCTAGGGTTGCAATGTTGGTACACCTCCATTCGTAGCCGCTATCACGGCGGCCGTCCGCAAGCCCCGGCCGCACACATCGAAGAGACTTGTCGAGACAGAAGACTGCCCGTTTTTCTTATCGGTGTAGTATTGCTGGATCTTTCGCCGAAAAAGTTTCTTTACTTAATAGAGGATGCTGAGTCTGATTATCTGTAACATATCAGTGTCAAGATGACAAGGGCGCATCATGCAGAAAAGAACAAGTGCTTACCATTTTGCGGGAAATCGTTCGTGTACATCCCGGATCTGGGCGTCATCTTATCATGGAAGCTGTGGGCAGACTTGGGGACTGAGCATGATTGCATCTGCTCACTCCGAGTCCAACGTTCCGTGCCACTGCTTTTGTCGACTCGCGGTCGACGACCCCACTGCCAAATAATGCCGAGAACTGTTGAAAACAACAAACTGGACAGCATGTGCTCCATATAGGCCGACGTAGATAGGCTCCGTCAGGCCTGTGACTTCGGTCCTGAGGCCCGGTTCGATCTTGTACTCCACTAGAACACTCTCATCCACTGGCAAAATGTCAACGTTGTAACTCCGAGCCATTCCAGATGACATGTAATCATAGAGAAGAGTTGAGCAAAGCGTTGCGGAGACTGAAACCGCCTCTGGTGCTGCTGATGGAAAGCGCAACACCAGATTTAGAGGCCTTATCTGACCAGTAGAACATGTCGGAATTCCATCGTTGACGTCTATTATGATTCTTGGGATATCAGACACCTCCTCTTGATCGTTAGCCTTTCTTAATGCCACGTCCTGTCTGCCGTTGAGTCGGTTCGGACTGGGTGATGTGCTGGGAAACCGCCGTCCTGCACTTGATCTCGGCCCGGAGTCGTTACTAGCTGTACGCATGCTCACAGAGCTTGAGCGGCCTCTTCTCTCCGTCTGTTGTCTCTGAAGGTCGCGTGCCATCGTCGATCTTGCTACGATCCTGGACCGGCGGGTCTTGGTCTCTCTGCTTCTTGGATGGTCTTGTTCGAAATTTCCGTTCGACATGCTCGAGTCAGCTCGAGTAGAGCTCCACGTCAGACTTGGTGTTGTTCTTGGATCTGTTCCATTCGAGGGACCCGCAAATGTCTCAGGAACTCGTCCATCAACTCGCATTGACGAGGAGAGCTTCACCAATGACCTGATTGATGACCGACTCAGAAAAATCCTAGTTTTGGCGTTATCTGAGTTTTGGGAGCCCTGCGAGTCTTTCAAGGCGGTCAATTGCTCTTCCATCACTTCAAGTCTCAAGTTGAGGTTCTCCCTGGTAGTGTTCAGTAAATGGCTGAAATTTAGCTACAGGGTGGACTAACATGTGCTCGTCCAATCGACGGAGAAAAACAGGGTCATTTGTACAAGCCTTGTCAGAGTGGTCGCGTTCCAGTCCGATTACATCCACGATGAGCCCAAAGCCCAACTGAAGGGGAACAATGTTTTGCGTGAGTTCGGCTAGCCGGTGTTTTTGTTTGGCGACCCATCGGAACTTTGATCGGAAGCCCATCTTCTTCGTCATACCATCCAGCTTGGGGAATATCGCGGCGACGGTTTTTCTCATTTTTCTGATTGCCTTGTTTACGTCTTGCAGCGTTCTGTGTTTCTCCAGATACTGGCACGTATCCGAGGATCGCACGGATGGAGGCAGCCTTTCCAGCTTCTTCGAGGTGACGAAGAGCGAGTCCCCTGTTACCTTTATGATCAAGGCGAACGTTTCAATTTCTTCGCGGATCTCTCCCTTATCTCGAGCTACTTTGAAAAGAAATCGTGACAATTCGTCAAACTCCGATGCCAGAGGGCTCAGGCCTACGAGGCCGATAACCAAACTAGCGGGATCCATATTTTGGTGAGCATTGGTCGTACAGTTCGTATTTCGCAGGTTGAAATTGCTTGGCTTTTCGAAACTAGAAGATGGGTAGACAAGAATTGTCGGATATACTACCGTCATATCACTCATAGGTCCTTTTCAGTTTGGCCAGTACACCCACTGTCCAACGGCCACCACCACACCATCTTTCACCAACTGGCGCACTTGCCAGCGAAAGATCATAGTGTCATTGGTCTGAAAATGCACTTCAAAGTTCCGCCATATTCCAAGCTCTTCTCTGCTCCCGATTTCCCCATGGGCAAAGTCTGATATATGCAACGGCTTGGTTCGCACGTGCAAGGCGGACGGGTCAGCACACCCACAGAAGCATTCGGTTGCATTGCCGCGACAAATCCGGTGCAAGGAGGTTACGCGATAGGATGGATAAGCACCTTCTGCCCGTAATGCAACGTCGCCATTGACCTGCAAGGCAAAAGCCGCAGGTGGCTGATCCATGGGCTTTTTCGTTTCAATTGCTGTCGCCTTGAACAAGCAGGCACCAAATTGCAAGAGCTACGGACGAGCTCTGCCGCGCAGCTAATTCTACGCGCGGGCTGAGACGTGATTTAAGCGATCAAGGCTCTCGTCGAATCGAGCACATGGCGGCTAAGGTGGGAATTCTAGGAACGTTCCAGATTGCCAGGGGTCTGCCCCTGGAAAAAGCGAGGACTTCCCAGATCCGGTAACCGAGGCCCACCGTGAAGACAAGGATGGGCCGCCCGGGTCCAATACCAGCCGTCGGTTGAGCCGCACCGACAACGGGCTGAGACGTCGAGACCACGGACTATTGACTTGAGGCTGTCCAGGCTGAGATGCTGCGCCGACGCGGCATGGACTTGCAGGAATTGCTCGTAATGTAAAAACCAAAAGGGGGCCGCATTCCAGCCCGTTTCGGCTCGTTTCGTTTCGTCAACAACTCCCTCGCTACCGTCACTCTTTTGTTGTCTTTGTATTGTTCGTTCGTAATAGCCAGTCAATCTTTGTATACCACAATGTATTTCACACAGACTTTCGTTACTCTGCTGTCTGCCGTGGCGACTGTCCAGGCTGTGACAGCCCCGACTTACAGCGGCTTCGCCAAGTCCTTCGAGGCCTCCTTCATGGGCAAGGCGGACACTCTTCCTCACCCAAGCTGGAGCGTGATCAAGGGCGACGGGAACGACAACAACGAGTTCCAGCGCTTCACCAGCAACAAGGCCAACATTCGACACAGCGGCTCGGGGTCGCTGCAGATCATCCCCCGACGCGACTCCTCGGCACCCCGGGGCTGGACCTCTGCCCGTATCGAGAACAAGAACACCATTACCCCCGTTGCAGGCCGCATCACCCGCATTGAGGCTTCTATAAGGATCGGTGGAAATGCCGCCAAGAACAAGCAGGGCATCTGGCCGGCCTTCTGGATGATGGGCGATGCTTTCCGCCGCGGTGCTTCCTGGCCCGGCTGCGGCGAGGTCGACATCTTCGAGAACATCAACGGCCAGAACACCGTCTTCGGCGTCGCTCACTGCGACAAGTACCCCGGCGGCGCCTGCAATGAGCCCGAGGGTCTGGTGGCCGGCACCGGCCTCAACGACGACAAGTACCACACTTGGCGCATCGAGTTCGACCGCCGCAACAGCGACTTCCGCAAGCAGACCATGACTTGGTACATGGATGGCAAGCAATACCACCGTGTCACTGGCCAGCAGGTCAACAACGCTGCTGTTTGGGCCACCATTGCACAGAAGCCTTTGTACTTCATCCTCAATGTCTCGGTTGGTGGTAACTGGGTAAGTCCTGAATCCTTCGAGCTGTGAACTGCAGTGCTAACACTGTATAGCCTGGTGCGCCCAACGCCAACACCTACGGAGGCGCTGGCAGCATGATGGAGGTCCGCTACATCGCCGCCTACACTTCCAACCAGTAGTCTCCCCTTAAGAGACGATTTTCTTTTCTCACAAGGGAGCCATGTTTTGGATACACACAGTCATTTACGGGTTCAGATACACGCGGTGTGCCTGGATGGGTCTTGGGTAATGGTCAGCATGGTGTTGAAAAAGGATAGAGCATTGGTCGCGTTAGAGATTTCCGGGCCTTGGAAAAGGTTTCCTTTGATGGTCTGGCGCCAAGTCAGTGTAATCATAGTAGAGCAGTGCCCTGTAAATGGCCACAGCATCTAGTTTCATCATCATTTGATCATCATTTAACTTTTAGTGCGGACGTGCGGATCAGGCCCTGTGGCCTCAATCAAACGTTGAGATCTGCAGTGCTTGCGCCCTTGATGTAGTCTGCGTACGGCTTGAGCGCCTCCTCGACAGGCCCTCCGGCACCGCAGTACTCCTCAACGATCTCAGCACTTCGGCCAGTGTACCTGTGATTGAAAGATCAGTCTATGCCCGGATAGATGTCGGTGCGGTCGCAACTTACAGCTCAGCCTTGAGCATGCCGTCGATCTCGCCCCAGATGGGCTTGAAGAACTCGTTCTTCTTGATCCTCTCAACAAGATCGTTCTGTCCGCCCTCCTTCTTCACGACGCTCGCAGCTTCGTGGGAGGCGACCCGAATCTCTTCGTGAGCATCCTGGCGCGAAGCTCCTCCAGCAACCGACTTCATGATGATGGCCTCGGTGATCATGAAGGGCAGTTCTGCCTGGATATGGCTGGCAATGACCTTAGGGTACACGACCAGACCATCTGTGATGTTGTCGAGACCGATCAGAATGGCGTCGGCGAGGAGGAACGTCTCGGGGATATCAATGCGGCGGACCGCGCTGTCATCGAGGGTCCTCTCGCACTGGGATGTATAAGCTATGAACTTCAAGTCACATTAGAGACACGATACTTACCCACTGGTCCGACAGAGTAGCGGCAAAAGTGGCGGGCTTGGACATGAGCTCACGCGCCAGGGAATACACACGCTCAGAGCGCATCTGCAGTTGTTAGAAACGTTAGAGGTTGGGAAGAGGGCCCATACCGGGTTGCGCTTGTATGCCTAGGTCGAGCGTTAGCAAGATTCGAAAAGCGGTTCACTCATAACTCCGATGATTGCAGGGATTGGAAGTGGCGACGCACTATCGGGAACAGGGGTCATGTCACAGTATAACTTACCATAGCCGACGAACCGATTTGCGAGGCAGCGAAAGGCTCCTCGATCTCTTTCCAATGAGCCAAGTGACGGATGTCACCGGTGATCTTTTGCGCCGTGGAGCCCAGGCCAGCAACAGCGTTGGCAATGTTCTGGTCTACCTTGCGGCTATATGTCTGGGTGGAAACGCTGTAGCAGGCCGGGAAGCCGAACTTCTCGCAGAGTAGCCTGTTGAGATCCTTGATCTTTTGGGAGTTTCCTTGGAAGATCTCTAGGAACTAATTTCCAAATTGTTAGCCCAACTCATGAATTGGTCAAGTTTAGACGAACCGAAGCCTGAGTGCCGGTCGTACCCTGGGCGCCGCGGAACTTGAGCTCCTGAAGAACGTGCTCGATGTTCTGGAGATCGAACATGAGATCTTGGGCCCACTGAGCCGCTCGCTTGCCCACGGTGATAAGCTGAGCTGCCTGAAGATGAGTGTACGCAAGGGTAGGCTCGGACTTCCATTCCAGGGCAAAGGCCGCCAGGTTTGAGATGACCTTGGCGAGCTTCTTTGTCAGGAGATTCAAGGCATCCTTCATGAGGATCAATTCAGCGTTGTCAGTGACATAGCAGCTGGTCGCGCCGTAGTGAATAATGCCAGCGGCAGCCGGGGCGACCTGACCAAAGGCGTGAACGTGCTGAATAACTCAATTAGCGGAGACGGGATTTGTTCAAACCAGAAGGTCTTACCGCCATGACGTCCTGCATTTTTTGTCAGAGATCTGATACATAAATTCTGAAAAGTGCAAACTCACGTGCCTGCGGCGCTTCTCCTCAACACGAGCGACCTCAAAGTCCTCATCCGTCAGCTCCAAGTGAGCCTTCATCTGCTCCAGAGCTTCAGACGTGATCGTGTCGATTCCAAGCTCCTTCTCGCTCTCAGCAAGGCCGAGCCACAACTTGCGCCATGTCGAATGTCTACAGCGCTGGCTGAAAAGCTTGGACATCTCGGGGCTGCAGTAGCGGCCCGTCAGGGACGTCTGGTAGGTATCGTAGGGAGACGCCATCGTGACGATTAATGTAGCAGTTTTCTTGATGTGCGAATTTTAACACAACACAAACCTGCGTCTTTAAATGTGAAGCCGACGAGGATTTTTTTTGGCTCCCGACTATGTCCGACTCGGAGTAGCTGCAGCTTGGTGGAGGCCCCGCTAGAGTCACGTGAGCACTTGCTGCCATGCTGGCCTACCCTGGAGAAAGCGTGAGTCCATGTATTTCATTCTTTGGATGCAGCTCGATCGTCTCGCGATAGTATTGCCTTTTGGCTGCTTCTGCCTTTCTTTCTTCTGTTCTTTGTTTACTCGGAGGGGTCGCAACGCAATCGCCATACTGCATTTTGTTCGACTTTCATGGAGTTTGATCCAAAATCTTCGACTCTACCACTACTTGGATTCATGACGTGGCAAAAGGCCGCTAACATTGCGTTGAATATTTCAAAAGATCTGCCTATGGCACAGCTTTTTGTGGACTGCACAGTTTGTATGAATTGTTGGTGTTGCACATGGCACTTCTGAGAGATATTATCACGCAAGTCGATCCCGAAGAGGGGCTGCCTTTTCCCTAAGTCCATGACAACTGTGTGTGGTTTTAATCTTTGTATAGATATACAACCAGATACCCGGAGGAATTCATTTAGGTCGCAGAAAGGGATGCGCCTCCGTATTGAGAACGTAGTCGTCGAGACTGATCAAGTCCACTGGGGAAAAGATGAGGTAGAAATACTTCAACGTCTCCGCAAGCCAAAAGCTCTGCCTTCGTGTCAGCTGCACTCTACAATCCCGTTATAGGCGGACTTACCTCCATTGAATCCTCCTTCTCAGGAGTTTGCTTGGTTGTCACGTCGCGGATGGCTGAGTACGCAAGGCGCGTCTCAGTCGACCTGAGGATCCCCTGAAACATGTCCCATGCGAGATCGCGCAGGTCTTCTTTCCCTGTCATCCTATACAGCAAGAAGATGCTCTCGATCGCTTCGGGGCGCAGTATGTATCGAGGATCGCGGGCGTTCATCCAGCCCCTGTTGAGCGCGTGATCGCCCTGCTGGAGCCACTTGTCCTCGTCCCATGCGCAGCCATCTAGGCTGTCGCAGGGAATGAGGTTGAAGATCTCCGGCATGACCCCTGTCGGAAACTGCCCATATGCCCAGCCGCAACCTCGAGCTAGCCTTTCGCCAATGTCCACATGTGCGTTGATGTCGAACAGCTTCCCACCCAGGCCGAACATGCCGCCAGCAAAGCATGTCAAGTGCTGGCCCTCGGGAACGCGTTCAATCTGGCTGTCTGGGATATGAACCTCACCAGAGAACAGAATGTTGGTACCATCAGGCAGCATAGGTCTGTAGAGGAGGTGTTTCACAACTTGGTCCATCGACCCGCGATACAGCCGTTCATAAGTGTCGTCCAGACCGCCCAGCAGAAGATACATCTTCGGTAGATATTCGTAAAGGGAATCAGCGAGAGCGCCAAGTGAGAAAGCGTCACCGGGAGCTTGTTGCTCTTGGAAGTTTAGCGTAACTGGCCACATCCCCGGTAGCCGCGTTTTGTACTGGACGTCTTCGAGGAACCGAGTGACGCGATCGGCTGCATCGTAGAATTTTGGATCCCCCGTGATTTGGGATAAGCGGGTAAATTCGAGGCTGAGGGATGCTGGGGATGCAGAAGGATCATTGGTCCCAGCAACCTGGGTGCCTTGTCTCGCCTCTTCGAAGTTGAGCCAGAAGCCCGGTAGCCGGTTTGGGGTGTCGAAAGCCTTGTACAGCATCTCTCCCAGTTCGACAGCTTTATGAAGAAGCGCCTCTTCCCCGCTCAGATCATAGGCACCCAAGAGTCCCCCAAGATGCCGGATTGTCGTTTCAAAAAGGTTGACCGCGCCAGCTCCATCTGGCGTGAATGAGAAGTCCATTGCAACGATTGCATTGGCGGCCTCATAGAACTCCGATTTCAAGTCCATCATCCAAAGCGTATCAAGAGCATCGACCAAAGTTGCAGCCCATCCTCCAAAGGTGTCCTTCCCAGCCCCTGTGATGGGCATGAGCTCGTCCCTCATCCACGCGTGCTGTTTATATGCGCCATAGCTACGCTTGAAAACCCGCAGAACCTCTTCACGCCGCGGGTCCGCTTTGCTCGGATTTTTGAACGAGCTGCGCGGCGCCTGCACTTGAGGTATGGACTTTGGTCTTCCCTGTGGGAGGTCTTTTATTGAAGCGGCCGGGTGGTACTCATGCGCTTGAGACCAATCAAAGCTGTTAGGAACAAATCGTAGCTGAGGTCGTGATGAAAAAGGATTAAGGTGAAATATAGAAAGTATGAACAAGGCCGCGCCGGTGAAAATAACGAGACGGACGCTCTTCCTTCGTGAAGCCATTGTAGGGTAAAGCACCAGAATGAGAGCTGGAAAACAGCGCTTCAAGACTGTGAAGTCATTGAGGAGTCTGTCACGAAATGGCGCCAAGAGGGTAAATCGCTCTCTCAGATAAACATGTTAGAAGGTGGTCGCAATTGGCGCTGGCAATCGAGTAAGCAGGCGACACGATGAGGTTAGCAAGAGTTGAAAATGGAACTTGGATCGCGAATCCCGCCTTCTCCCTCGGAAGTCTTGGCCTGGGAAATCTGTAGCGCCTAAGCAGCCAATGATGTGTTAGTGGCCCCAGTCCCAAAACAAAAAGACGCCTAACAACGGGCGGCTAAGGTGGCCCTCAATTGGTTACCGACACTCTGGAAATTGGCACAGGCGGCAGACTGTAGGCCGTAGGCGCGTACGCAGTGTACCTGAGATCGTGGACTTCTTCTTTTCTTCTAGAGGATACTCCATCTCCATCTGAAATATCTTCTTCAATCGTATATTTGCGCTGCTCCTTGCGAAATACTGCGGGTTCGTTAATGGCTGTATATAAAAATGACCTCGTATTTGTCGCCCAGATGGTTGGTAGAATCTTAAGTGGGCTAAGTCAGTCTGCCTAACGCCTTGTCATTAACGAAGCAGAGTTCCTTTCTTTCATCCGTGGGGCCGTTTTTCAAATCATTCATGCAGCTTTGGGCCGCATCTGCAGGTCCGCGTTGGCGGCGCGAGAGCGTCGTCCACGACTGGCAATCAGACCCAGAACAAGCTCTTGGTATCGGCCGGTTGGGACTGTAGCCGCTTCCCAGAATAGAATGAGCTAGCGACCAACAAGCACTTGTGAACTGTAGAAGATATTTCAGATCCAGACAGCTCAGAGACCTCTGTTTCTCGTATCCTGCGAGACTTCTTCTGAACAGCCCTGCCTGATGGGTTAGATACTGATTTACATCGTACCAGGTCATCGTCGCGCGGTTTTGCACCGCATATCCTAGGCAAAAAATGTACATTTCACAGGCAACTGTCATATTTGCTCTGGTGCTTCCACTTGCCCTGTGCAGGTCGGAGTGCGACTTCGAGCCCATATCCCTAGCTCTGACAGACGTCCAAGTCTTGCCAGACGTGGAAGACTCGCTCATGAGAGGTATACCCGCCACCATAGGGTCCTCACAGCAGGGAATTGTCATGCTGCCATGGCCGTGAGTGTAAAATCATACCTCGGAAAGGGGAGAGCACTGGACTGACTGCAAAGGGAACTCAACAACACAATCATCTACGACCAGCAAGCCTTCTGCGATAAGACGATAATATGGAACAGCAAAATATGCGAAATTCGACGAGGCAATCTTTACGACCCGGCGGATTCCGATAGCTACGAGAAAGCAAAAGATGTCCCTGAAGCGGGTGGAGCGCTTGAGGAGGCTGCCCTCGAAGGGTCCGAGAAGGGCATAGGGAACATCGTCGCAACAAGCCTCGGCGCGACAGATGAGATATCTTTGAATGCATCAGGGTCGTTGGAGAATTTTCCATTTGCTGTACCCCGTCAGAGTTGGGACCATGGCTACACGTTCCTGCACTCGCTTGGAATGGGCCGAAACTCCACTTACCTCAACGCATTGAAAGATGCTGGAAGGATCAGCGCCAGAGTGTGGTCCATATTCTGGGGACGTATGTGGATCGATAACCCTATGGATGGCTCGGTGGTCATGGGGGGTTACGACTCCTCGAAAGTCATTGGAGACAACTATACCGAGGCTCTCGACTATACCGACGCTGACGGCTCGGGGTGCTGGACTGGGATGAAAGTTGTCGTCCGTGACATCCAGCTCAATTTCCGAGATGGAAGCGATGAGAGCATTTTCCCTGTGAACTCCGCCATTCCGTTCTGCATTGTCCCACAAAGGCAATTACTGATGGAGGCCCCGGGTGCTCTTCTCAATCAATTCGAGGCGTTGACAGGATTCAATCACACTGGCGACTCGTATGGACTGCATTGGTCTGCTCAGATCTTCGACGGAGATGATTAGTACGTCATAATCCTTGAAGTTAGAGGGAACGCCACGACTAACGGTTTCTTTAGCTTCGACGGTGACATGACATTCTTTCTCGACTCAGGCCTTGAGATCAGGGTACCGAACGACCAGTTTATGACGCCCTTTGTGGACATAAACCGTGAAGGAAGGCGAGTGGTCGACAAATCCAAACGCGAGTTTCTCATGAATCCCCTGAGCAACCAGCCGGCCACATTAGGGCGATACTTCCTAACAGCGGCCTACCTCATGGTCAATCATGACTCCAACTCCTTCACGTTATGGCAAGCCAACCCGACGATCTCGACAGACCTGGTTCCAGTACACGATGAGGAGGCTGCCAAAAAATGCAGAGGTGATGTTCCTGGGTTGGTACAACCGTCAGCATCTGCGACTGCCTCGCCTTCTGCCTCTCCAACGAACGATGCACAAAACGATCATGACCAGACAAAGGAGGACAGCAGTGCGACGAGTATCTCACCGGCAGTCATTGGAGGTGCCGCTGGCGGTGGAGCCGCAGCGTTGGTTCTTGCTGGCGTTGTAGCGTTCATCATCATCCACCGGAGGAAAAAGAAGCGTGCAACTACCGCAGGTACGATTGCTTCAAAGGCAAACGCTCCTCCTCCACAGTACGACTACAAATACAAGCTGCCGTACGATCATACATTGCAATGGAGTGCCCACGAGGTTGCGGGCTCGGAGCCCGGCTCTCATGAGGTTGCTGGCAGCGAGGGACAGCGATATGTTGAGTTGGACACTGGCGACTACAGCAGGCGGATATAATAGAGAAGCTACATAGAGGAACTGAACTCTCCCATTTACTCAAACATTTCGTCAACACGGAATGCCCTGTTCCGCAAGAGAAGTACCAGTTGACGGGCCCGAAAATTGACACAAGCCTCCAAAACGATTGCAATATTCGTTGCAAGACCATGTCAATAAGATTGAGGCAAGAGAGAATGTAATACTATTTATGGCTGCTCCCTGACCTAGATATGCATCGTGTTTGCGGTACTGGGTCTGGTGTCCTTCTGAAAGACGCTTTATCAAAGGGTACGGGTGGTATTAATACGCTCAAGGCTAATCGAGAATTTCAGGAATATATCGTAGCCGAGGTCGCGATAGAGAGTGATAGAGATAAAATACGCAGAAAGGAATAAAGGTACGCTAGTCACGTTGACAAGACGCACGCACTTGACAGGCCATGTTGGAGCCAGGTTTGGGGCACATCATCGGCCGTGCAAACAACAGAAGGACGTAAGCTTGAGCAAAGAGGAGAGGAACCGCCCAGAATGCAGCAGAGAGCCTCTCTGCTGTGTGCTCGGAGACAAAGGGCTGGAACCTAGTCGCCCGCAAATTGAGGCCATTGAGCTTGCGATAAAAACACCGCGTTCTTGCGGAAATCTTACTCAGAGAGCACAGTGCGCTGTGAGATCTCGGAGCTGTGTGTCGGCGGTTGATGTTGGTTTGAGACTGGTCTTGCAATCATCCGTAGGGCCAAATATAGGGGTTGTAGATTGCCGGCGCGTAATGAGATAGCAATAATTGCCCACGTGCCTCGAACGTGGCTGGACGACATAAACTGGGTTTGGCCACCGTAGATTCTCTTGATCTTCGCAACAACACATCTCACTCTTGTCGCAGCCATGTTTCTGAGGAGTCGACGTTTCACACTTATCGCCGCCATTGCGATTCTGTCCTTGCTGTATTTATGGTCCGCTAGACATTCGACGACGGGCCACTTCTCAATTGGCAGCCACGAGCATTTGAATTGGCCTCTGCCGGAGTCATCATGGAAAATCCCAGAGGATGACGAATACCTTTGGAAGACAGTCCAAGTCAACCATCCCGTCACGACGTTTCGGCCTATTCCAGACTCGCCGCCAAAACAGTTTCCACAAGTTCAGGCGACGTTTCCAGTGGAATCCGAGCAGCAACAGGCTAAGCGCGTCCATCGCCAACAGACCATTAAGAGCACCTTCGCACGATGCTGGTCATCGTACAAAAAGCACGCATGGATGGCCGATGAGCTTGAGCCCGTATCCGGCGGCACACGTAACCCCTTCGGTGGATGGGCGGCTACCCTAGTCGATTCTCTCGATACTCTGTGGATTATGGAAATGCGCGACGATTTTAACGACGCCGTGGCTGCTGTAGATACGATAGACTTCACTCATACAGACTTGGGCGAGGTCAACGTTTTCGAGACGACGATACGATATCTTGGTGGTTTCCTGGCTGCCTTCGAGCTGAGCGACGACGTGCGCCTACTCCGCAAGGCTGTTCAGGTGGGCGAGATGGTGTTCAAAGCATTTGACACTCCAAGCCACATGCCCATCACACGGTGGAACATTCACGCAGCAGCAGACGGTGCAGAACAGGAAGCTCATACTGGTGTTCTGATTGCCGAAATCGGCAGTCTGTGTATGGAGCTGACCAGGCTGTCGCAGCTGACGGGAGATCCGAAGTGGTTCGATGCGGTGCAGGCTATCACGGAAAATCTTGTCGCACAGCAGGACTCGACTGAGCTCCCTGGCCTCTGGCCTCTTGGCGTGAACGCGAAAGACAAGATTTTCAACTCTGGAGGGACGTTCACGCTAGGCGCCATGGCGGACTCTGTTTACGAGTATCTGCCCAAAATGGCTGCCATGATGGGCGGTCAGCTTCCAGAGTACCAGGTCATGTACGAGAAAGCTGTCGACAAGGCGAAGGAGTACAATCTGTTTCGCCCGATGACACCGACGAATGAGGATATCCTGATCTCAGGACAGGTTCATACCAAGAGCGACAATGGAAAGATTGCCATAGACTTGGAGCCACAGGGACAGCATCTCGTCTGCTTCTTGGGTGGCATGCTGGCCATTGGTGGAAAACTCTTCAGTCGCGCGGGTGACCTTGATCTAGCGACAAAATTGACGGATGGGTGTGTCTACACTTACAAAGCCTTCCCTCACGGTATAATGCCAGAGACATTCTACATGGCACCCTGCGACTCAACCACTGACTGCCAATGGGATGAAGGGGCCTGGAAGAAGCACGTGGAGGATAGGGAAGAGGACAAAGAAAAGTCGCCTGAGGACACTATTGAGCAAAAGCATCTGCCCCAAGGCTTCACCCACATTCCCGACAAGCGATACATCCTAAGACCGGAGGCAATTGAAAGTGTCTTTGTGCTTTATCGAGTCACAGCACGACAGGATCTGGCCGAGTCTGCTTGGGAGATGTTTGAGGCTATTGAGAAAGTCACGAAGACCGAGCTAGCGAACTCTGCGGTGGGAGATGTGACGGTCCCAGAGCGAGAGCCACAGAAGCTGAACTCGATGGAGTCTTTCTGGATGGGCGAGACGCTCAAATATTTCTACCTGGTGTTCAGCGCGCCAGGTGTTATTTCGTTAGACGACTATATGTTTAATACTGAGGCTCATCCGTTAAGGCGGCTGAGACCTTGAGCAGTGGTGGGAATAAATATGTCCTGAACATGAAAAGTATGATTGCGGCGCTCTACCGAGATCATTGAATTCTTTGAGAACACAGGATTCTTCTGAACTCACGCCTTGACCATCTTTGGTCCGCGGCTAGATAACTATTGATAGCAGCCACGATCACATGCGAAAAGAGATCGACCGGCTCTTTCAACGTGAAGTTGACAGAAGGCAAAAGTGACAATGTGTAAGTACAAGATTCAGAGGGGAGACCGGCTTTCGGGATCAAATCAATGTCTCAGCCGTGTAGAGCGCCAGGACGGTGCGTTGGCGAGCCATGGCTTTTCAACGCAAATCCCCGGATTCAGGGAGCCAGTGGCCTTCAAGCTCTCCGATGAGAGAAAAACATGTTTCCGGCAACACTAAGAAAATTCGTGGAAAGCCCCTCATGGAATATTAGTCCACTTAGCACCGGAAGATTCCGTGAGGTCAGGCGTCGGCTTGAGCATTCCGCTTCCAAAATTGTCGCCGAGTATCTCTTCGTCTGGCCTAATTGTTACGCAATACGAAACCTCAAGGATCAATGAAGAAGTTGTTTTCATCGTAAAGCCTTCTAAACTACTATCATCTTTAACCGCTTTGCGGGTCTTCTGCATTCGCAGATCAAAGTGACGGTTCAGGAGCGCCGAATTCCTTTGCAAGGAACCTCGAAGTCTGATACACTTGTTAGAATAGGAACTTTCGACAGAAATATTGATGCATACCTCTTGAAACGTGTCGTACCCGAACAACCACGGCTGGAAGTTTCGGTCCGACCACCGGTTGGGATTTCGTACATCAGACTCGACCCTCTCCTTTCCTTGCAGTTCATTCAGCATATCTCTGTCCCGCTGTTCCTGCTCAGGTCCATCTGGCATATGCCATATATCGCCATTGCCTCTCGACCCCGCCTGTATGATGTCGCAGCGCGCCTTGCGGATGTCTTGGAATGCGGACAGCACTGCCGGTATCATCGACACATCGTCAGCGCGGTCAACGCACTCGGCCAGGGCAGCACCGTCTTCGATCGCGGTGGCTGCGCCTTGAGCAAGGTAAGGAACCATGGCGTGAGCGGCGTCTCCCATGACCACGACGCGCCCGCTTTCACTGACCCATCGAGGAAGTGGAGGGAGGTCTGCAAGCTTCCACTTTAAGCAAGATGTTACCTTGGACACGACCCGTTTGATAGTAGGGTCAAAATGATCGTAATGGTCTCTCATCTCCTCGATATTTCCTGGCTCGTTCCATTTACCCACGGCTGCTTTTCCGGGATGAGACATGACGAGGTTGTACATCTCTCCATTCCGGATAGGATAGGCCATGATGTGACGCTGATGTCCAATCCAGCAATTGGAATTGATATCGCTCATCAAATGAGCAACTTCGGGGTCGGAAAGCATGACCTCCTTCGGGACCGTGGCTCGGTAGGCGCAGTTAGAGGAATCGACCGCATGCACATTCTCGTCACCTAAAATGGCTGCTCTCACTCTTGAACGGATACCGTCTGCCCCAACGATGAGATCGGCGTGCATGATTTTGCCATTGGCCAACTTGACACTCGGTGCGGTGGTGTCGACTGTGTCAACAAAGTGGTTGAGGAGCAACTTGACGCCAATCTTTTTAGCATGCTCGTAGAGACAGCGTTGGTAATCCGCGCGGTGAATGAGCCAGTACCTGGTGTACTCGTTAGATGTCGCGTCGACTAAATAGGTACAGCATGTTGGGTCAACGTACGGAAAGCCATACTCCAGACTCATACGAGGATCAAGAGGCGTGCTGCCAATAACGTCTCCAGTGCAGTACCGTCGAAAGTTGATATTCTGAGGCCACACCACAAGCTTCTCGATGTCGTCTTTAAGCCCATAACGGGAGAGGATACGGGAGCTGTTTGGAGGAATTTGAATACCAGCTCCCACCTCAGCAAGCTGTGTAGCCCCCTCAAGAACGGTGACATTGTGGCCCTTCTTTTTCAAAGCAATGGCTGCTCCGAGGCCGCCTAAACCACCTCCACAGATGATGACGTTGAAAGGCATAGTGTCCGGCCTTGGGCGATCGTTTCTGCGTCTGTAACAAGAAGTAGGACAAGACTGAGCTCTCCAAAAGGCGCGATACTACGCATGGGATATATCTTTGAGGCGATCATTCACGACATAGCTCAACGTATAACACCGAGCATGGGTGATCCCCGCAAAGAGCACGGAACGGAAGGCTTACAATTGACCAATCGGACAACGGTCCGTAACGACTCTCTCCTATCCCTCGGACCCGGCAAGTCTTCCTAACCAAGCTTGCTACGGAGAAGCCATGCACATGAGTCCGGTAGCAACTTCCGCATCTAGCGCCCGAATCTCGGGGGTATCGATGTCGGAGATATTGGTGTGATTCCGTGAGATTGAGGGGTTCCCGAGAGCTTTCTCATATCCCCACGGATAATGAGGCTTCTCACAGGCGGTCACAACAGAACTCGAACTACCCGACTCTGTCTCTTACTTAATACATCTGAAGGTACGTTGTAGTATAACTTCGATCCACCCCTCGTTCTTGACCTGAGGTTGCTCATTGCGATCGAGCGAACTTCGCACAGTCTTCTCAACTACCAACTCTGGTACGAGAGACACAAGTCCTTTGAGCGTTGCAAGGCAGTACGTCTATTGATTCCAGGGCACATTCAAGCAGGCAATGGCCTAAAACCCAAAGTTGGCGCCATCCATCGACCAGTCTCCCATCATGGAGTTCATTGGTTGGTTAAAACCACCGCCTCCAAAGACATACGTGGAATCCCTGAAAAGATCCGATCCTAGGTCGCTGTCTCCAAAGTGAGTGAATGTGTCGAAATGAGGATCTTCCCCAATCCAAGAGGCCGCTGACATATCCAAACGTGGGTGTGTGATGTGGTCTACGATTTGTTCTTGGCGGACTTCACTTGCTTCTTTTGCCGGGCCTGCGGAATCATTACTTGCGTTCCCTGGCATAGTCAGCGCCCAGCTCATCCATGATTACGAAAGGGGAAAAGCCTGACATGAACTGGTTCTTTGCACGTAGGCCGAGATATCTCTCAGTGTCCGCAAATAACGATATGACTCAGGGTCATGCTCCAACATGCGCTCGAGAGACTCGAGGCACTGCTGCCATGAACGATCAAGTGTCGCCTTGGTGAGCTGATCGCGGACTGAGGGACAAAACTCAGCCAGCGTTAGAATCATGGCAGAATGGTACAAGTCTACTGGGCATTAGAGAGGAATAAGGTGTGGGGATTTGTGGCGACAACTTACAGTACGAGTTGAACCAAGGGGCGCCGGTTGCCAAAGTCTGAGAGGTGGAATGAATATGTTCAATTAGCTCCTGGGCGTTCTGTAAGCAGATTTCTGAGCATTTCTCGGCCATGACCCTAAAAAT
This sequence comes from Sordariomycetes sp. S80-01Y, assembly GCA_037042185.1. Taxonomy (NCBI): domain Eukaryota; kingdom Fungi; phylum Ascomycota; class Sordariomycetes; species Sordariomycetes sp. S80-01Y. The sequence goes on along the minus strand of JAXQJY010000027.1, from coordinate 739,832 downwards.
ATCCTGCTCGTTGCGAGGCGATTTGTTGTTCGAGGCTGACACAGGGGCGGACTTTTGCATTTGACATAATTGCACAAAGAGCGGACGATATAAAAGTATTCTCGTATGTAGAAACCTGTTATTTTCATCAGCCGGAGATGTACTGAACGGCGGTTCTGGGAAATCACCTCGTCTTCAAAACATTCCTTTGGCGTCGTAGTATATGTGTATCTTCTGAACGGTGTGTGTTCCAGTGCAGTACCTCAGGTATACGTGACTCAAACTGGTTGAGATCTGAATCAATGCCGACAATGCACGAGAACTGCCGCGTTTTCTCGTTCTGAACCTCGACGGTATCAAGCATGCCCGCCTCGGACTCTTTCCAGGGATCATAGACCTGGCTGAGGATGTTCTCCAGGATTTTGTAGAGCCGTACAGTTTCAGAAAAGAATAGTACGGTGGAAGGAGCATCCTGACATTGCCCTAACGCGGATTCATTCGCGGTGTCGACCGCTTCCTCCTCAAGTACGTTGGGAATCGCCACGCTGGATTTGGGAGAGCTCAGGCAAGGACGACCTAGAGTCATTCCTAGGACTCTGGTAGATTTTAGCGTGATCCAAATCGAAGGGTAAGTGCCTCACATGTCCAGACAGACACAGCCATACCATACCCGTCTTCTCATCTCTCGGTACAGTGCAGATCCCAACTTCTCGCCTAGCTCAATGTGCAGTCCTAAGCCCTGAGCCATGCGGTAAGCGACTCCAGCTACACTCCAGCACCTTGACGGCAGGTTCGTACTTTGGAGGTAATGCGCCATGATCAAAAGAGCTTGTACAAGGGCAAGCTCGCCACGATCGAGATAATCGAGACGAAGAAGGTGTCTAGCTCGTCGCGCATATGGCCTTGCCCGGTCCTTCCGCTCTCTCATCGATCCAGACGAGAACTGAGCTCCCAGTGCGAAAATGGCGTTCAGCGCGCAATAAAAAACGGGTTGTGAGCATTGGGGACCGCCAATGCCGACACCACTCAGAGGAGCAGCAGCTTTCATTTCGGATTCAGACAGCCACAGGAGACGATACGCACTCATCAAAGTTGACCAGTGCAGGTATGGGTACAGGCAGTGAGCCCTCGTATAGTATAGGTCCAAGAGATGATCAGTCACATGCCTTGGAGGAAGATGGTAATCGTCCACTTCAGACATTCTAAGATGCAAAGGACCCGCCAACTTCGACGAGCCTGAAGGCTCACTCCGGCCCCCGGTAGTTGGCGGATGATCAGTTTCTGGGTGAAGGCGACCATGAATGTCGCTCAAGAACGACGCAGCAGAGGACTTGCCATAGAACTCGCCGGAGGACGACTTGGCCTCCTCTGGGCTTAGATGCGCAACACCCATCGCATTGATGGCCGAGGGGTCCTCATCAGGGGGAGCAGCCTCATCGCTGTGCTGGCCTTCGACGTCCCGGGTGCTTTTCGGAACGGCACGAGGCATCGGCTGGTTGTGTTCTGAGGAGGCTCGGGCCTCAGGGGGAGGTAGGTCTATAAGACAAGGGCTTTTGCTACTTGATCTGGGCGTCGTTGCCACTTCAAGTAACGCATGCTTTGGCCAGGGGCTGTCAGAGGTAGTTGTCGCAGGCGGTGTCTGCTGCTCTGTTGCTTGTCGAGTGAGTCGTCCTTCCAAGTGAGCCAGTCGCTCGTTGAATGACTGCATCAGTCTGCTAACGAGGGTAAGAGAGAAGAAGACATCGATGAGGTCGTTTGAGCCTTGCTCACCTTTTATCCGATGAAGGCTTAGGCAGCTCTCTGGGATACGTGCATCGTCGCTGGCCAGAAGGTCTGCGTTTACAAGCGGTGCACTCCGGTCGTACTCCGTCGCAACGAACTTTTCTTGACCGACACTCTTCACACGCGAGGGAAATCTTGTGGCGTCTGCGAGTACGTCGTCTTCCATTTTGCTGGCTTTCGGCTCCCGCAGGGGCTTGATCGGGTGCAAACGAGGTTGACAGGTTGTCGCCGCCGTTGCCCAGAGTAGGCGACATTGTCAAGAACTGGAGTCGCTGCTAGGAAAGGTAGGCTGGCGATGGTGGTGCGGGAGAGAAGCCATCTTGCTCGTAGCTGGCCGAGAATCGGGGAAGTCTGGTTCACTGCAAAGGAGCCTTGGCCCCGGTTCAGTTCTCTCCCATGCGTAGCGATTAACAAATGCCCGCACCGAGGGGCCACGCTGCGGGATGGGTGGAGGACGGAGAAGGCGGAGAAGGTCCAGCACGGCGTGTGGAGAGGCCCCTTGTCGTCAGTATGGGGTGGTCTGTTTCTGTAGACCAAGACGATAAAATATTCGGCGCCGCCTAATCATGGGGCTGAGCCAGTCCAATGATCAATGTTGGGGCAGAATGGCGTCCACAAGCGAATGGATGAAGGGCTTGGAGCCAGCCAAGCGCAACCATCAAGGATGATCGAGCTCGGTCCCTAACGAAGTCATCCGAGCCACCTTCGGAACGACTTCCGAATTCCCGAGGATCGTTCCGAGCCTCCATGTCACGATCGTTTTGGCGCTCGGCCGTTCGATGAGAGGTGAAGACAATGTACCCGGAACCAGCGGCAGTGATGAGAAGTTTTGGGGCCTGATTGTTTCGATATTCTCTTGGGCCCGGGTCTTTCGCCTTCTAAAAAGCCTCCACGTGAGAAGAAGTTTTCGATAATGGGTGTGACTTGGTATGTTGCCTCTGCCAAACAGGATCAAAGTTGAACATTTAGAACGTTGGAACATAACTACAGTTATTGGTGAGAAGTAACGAAATTGAAAAATAGATGATGAATAGACCGAGAGTTTAGGGAGGATTGAAATTGGTAAAATTTCATGTAGTTGTTCGACGATTTCATTTACCAAGTAGATTTGAAAGGCTGCTTTGACGTTCATTCCGCCAATATACTCACACTAGCAAACTTAGTAGTCGCTGCTTTTCAGTTTCAATCTTTAGACACAGCTGCTCAAAGGGTTGACTTTCGTGGTACTACTTGTCTCAAGTAGCCGGAATATGCATCACAGGCGTCTCGTGTACAAAGTATATTGACATCGACCAAACCTTCGCCATCAAAGTCAATATTTATCTCTACCCATGATTTTCTCCCCCGGAGTATGAAAGTCTTCGCAACATTTGACAGGTTGTTTGTGAGGTCCCTTGGTCAAGTCCAAGAATGAACCGAGATACTAAGACGGGCGGGTGCTTCCTAGTTCCGATCCCCATTACTATCCAGAGCTTCCATGCGGGAGAGTTGGCACAACCAACGCCTGAGGACTTCGAACTTTGATCTGATACAACACCCAGGCCTGCATGCGCCCCATGATCCCGCCGACACTGGCCACAGCTTCGGTGAAGGCAGCATCCCACAAAGCCTGGCTGGTCGGAACGAGCGCTGTGATGCCCGCTTGGATGTTTGAAATGAACACATGGAGGCTTTGAAGCGTCTTCAAAACCTTGTACAGTCCATGATCATCATCTGGCACATTGTCCGACTCGTCGCCAAACAACCACTCGGCTAGCTGACGCGCTCGACGTCGTCCGCGGGTTCGTGCTTCGCCCGGGTGGCGCTCAAAGTTGAAAATCCCTCTATCTCGATGCTCGTAGTTACTCTCTTGTTCAGCCAAGGTACCGACCGCGCTGTCCGCAAGACGTCCCAGATTAAGTAACCCAGCGTGGATCTCGAGGTCATTCAGCATACCAGGAAGCAACCTTTCCAGAAGGTCCTTCAGCTCAACGGTCGCCTCAAGAACTTCGCCGAGCCATAGCTCAAGCATACGCTCTCTGTGGCCGGAGGATGTGACTTCAGATATGGCGTTGGGTTTTTTCGCCGAGGCCCGGTCCACGGCGCCTGTCTGCTGTTCTGGGACTCGCACTGCTCCATTGTCCTCGCTGCGAGGGGCTATCTTTTCAATACGCACTGCGCCTGATTTGAAGCGAGGTTGCTTGGATACCGGATCCCATTGCTCTACATGAAATGTCAGCCTTTCAATCTGTCCTGGCACTCTCTAGGCACTCACCCATTGTCAACTCATTTGCTGCTGTTGCTCTTCCACCCTTGGCCGCATCCCAGTATCCAAAGTGAAAGGGAATAAAGACTTCCCCTTGGCGCACGCCGCCGATTCGTGCCTTCATCTCAACGGATCCCCGCCGCGAGCGGACGATTATCATCTCACCATCTTCAACGCCAAGTTCCTCCGCATCCCTCCGCGATAATGCTGCTTCTGGCTCAGGACAAGCGTCTTGCAGTGCTGTGCGTCCCGTCTTGGTCCGCGTATGGAAGTGATGGGCTTTCCTTCCGGTGGAGATCCGAAGTGGGTAGTCTGCGTTGGGCTCTTCTGTCGAAGGTAGATAATGGCAAGCCTTGAGTATCGCTCGCCCACGCGGACTCATCGCGCGATACTCGTCCTTGCTCAAAGGGGCACCTGTTTCCAGATCGTGACCGAAGCTCTCACAATGCTCAATTTCGGTAAAGAATTGACTATCACTGAAAAGCCTCTCCGTGCCATCGGGGTGGTCACTGTTGCACGGCCATTGGATACCAGGACTTCCGGTCAACTTCGAATATGTCATGCCGGTGTAGTCGCATGGCCTGCCTTTCGAGAGCTTCTTCCAAGCCTCGAACACTTCTTCGGACTCTGTCCAAGGCATGAGTGGTTTCTGGTCTCGGTCGCGGAAGTTCATTCTACGCGCATAGTCGAGGAAGATTTGAAGATCGGGTTTCGCCTCCCCCGGAGGATCGACTGCCTTGTGGGAAATATGCACAGTTCGGTCGACGTTGGTGAAACAGCCCGTCTTCTCACCCCATTGAGCTGCGGGAAGCACTACATCCGCAACGTTGGCCGTTTCTGTCATGAATATATCCTGCACGACTAGGAATAGTTGAGGACGAGTGAATAGCTCGCGTATTCGAGGCAAATTGGGCAGGCTGACGAGAGGGTTCGTCCCGGACACCCACAACATGGCCATAGATCCTTGGTCAATATGGTTGAGCATAGTTTCAATATGCGTGGGCTCGTTCCAGTGGGGAACCTGCTCTGGGTTAATGTTCCACAGTCTTGCGAGTTCCTCCATGTGAGCAGGGTTCTGATGGTTGCGGAACCCTGGGAACTCGCCGTCGCAACCCGCCTCGCGATTGTTCTGCGCCGTCGGCTGGCCGTTCATCTGAAGAACGCCGCTTCCAGGACTCCCGATCTTACCGCGAAGCAAATTAATGTTGTTGATCTGACAGGCGCTCGCGGTGGCTTGGTTGCTCTGGTACACCCCCTGAAGCGCCGTTGACAGCAGGCTCGAGGCATTGCCCAGTATAGCAGCTGCCTCTTCCAACTGACTAGCTGGGACCCCGGTGATTTTCTCGACTTCTTTCGGGCTGTACTTGTCCACGATGGCTTCCAGCTCAGCAACACCAATGGTGTGTTCATTGACAAAAGAGCGGTCAATCCAACCATTCTTAATCAGAAGATACTGGATCCCATTCAAAAGAGCAAGGTTCGTCCCTGTTTTCGGAGCAAGGTGAACGGTAGCTTTGCGAGCGGTGTCCGATAACCGCGGATCGACTACTACGAGCTTTGGCGGGTCTGGCCCCTCCAGCCTGTCAAGAACTCGGCTCCATAAAACCGTCTGTGTGGCAGCCATGTTGTGTCCAACCATAAAGAGACATTCGGTGACATCGATATCCTCATAAGATCCGGGTTGTCCGTCAGACCCGAAAGACTCCCTCATTGAAGCAGCTGCCGTTGCTGTGCAGAGACGAGTGTTCCCGTCCCTAGTGAGCTGTTAGAGTATCATTTTCGGCGCGTTCGATGGCCAGACGAACATGTGCAAGGTATTCAAGCCGGCTTTGCCTATCATGGCGAGCGCGTAGTACTCCTCGAGGAACAGCTGACCGGATGTGTAGAAGCCGATACTATGTCGAGTCAGTTCCTTTGCGAACTGCTCAGACTTGGACACCATCAAATCCATAGCCTCGTCCCATGTGGCGCGTTGAAGCTGACCATTTTTTCTGATCATCGGATATTTCAGCCTGTCGGGATGGTCAATGGACTTCCAACTGTATCCCGTGTCAGTTCCTCAACTACCGTTAATCAGTTCTCCCTCACTGACCCAAGCAGTCCCTTCGGACCCAGACGCCCACGATTAACCCTGTCATCGGCTCTCCCCCGGACGCCAACTATGGTTCCATTTTTAACACCTATATCCAGCCCGCATCCGTTACTTTCAGGTGTCAGTAAGGTCACATGGTCCTGCAGGCAAGGATTTACACAAGGGTAGTAACATTACCTGCACAGGACACAGGCACTCTGTACCCATTTCTCGGGCTCTTCATCAAGCGCTGAGTCCACGCGAGAACTCCAACTTCCTTTGTAAGGATGACGGGGGCCCCAGATGTCCTTGACCGAGTCGCGCGTCTGATGCGCAGGCGGCGGCCTTGTTTGGGCCATGATGTCTGCAGATACAAGGGCCGCGAAACGATGAAAAGATGTGCTTGAACAGCAGGAATAATAAATCTCGACAGTGCGTCCTCTGGGGAATCAACTAACACTGGCCAAACAGACGTACAAAGGCAAGCCGTTTCGATGATGTCACCATGATTTGAATCACTGTGGCCAAGTCCTTAAACTGTGAAACATTTCCGTGTTGGTGATGGTCTGCATGGGAATTACGTTTACAAGTAGCGTCTGAATAGCGCTTCTCCTCGGACCGCGGACGCTCATGGCATGCGCTTCGCCTAGAGGGTTGTCTCAGATGGTCGGGGCACATTTGTGGTGAGGTTTGGCGAGGTTAGATCTGGGACCAAACAACTAAAGCATTCGCCAAACATGGTAACATGTTTGCTCCGAACGTGGTTTCTACCAAACAATATTAATTGCATCAGGATCGTTTTGTTATGGAAAGGTTGTGCTACTCAGAATCATTACCAGCAAAGGTATGTACCACGTCATCGTGACAAGCTATGTATTCTGACATCCGGTCATCGAACAGTTCCTCGTTCTTCATCCCTTTCAAATGATGCCATAGGGAGCCTACCGCAAATCTAGCTGAGACGTGGTAAAGTCTGCGCTATCGCATTTACCGTGTTCCGACATTGCTCTGCCCGGCGCAGCTCAGTCGTGAAACATGACCTCGCCATCCTACGCCGAGGCGCTGAAAATAATCAAATCGGTAGCTGAAGAGAGCTCCTTGGGTGGGATACTGGGAGATTCGTATGTTCCATTGCAAGATGCCATTGGCCTCAAGGCGTCCCAGGATTGCTTTTCAGCAATATCAACTCCGCCCTCGGACACCGCCGCCATGGACGGGTTCGCCGTATGCTCGGTTTACACCTTGAACGCTACCCCCGAAAATCCGGCCAAATTCGTTGTCAAAGGGACGTGCGCGGCGGGAGATCCATCCATGAGGATCCAACGATCAGTGGAGGACACCATCCCCCCCTGCATCGAGATCATGACTGGGGCACCGTTCCCTCAGTCGGAGGCTGGCGAGGGGGATCTGGATGCTTGCGTTAAAGTGGAAGACATTCGCCAGTTAACCCATGAAAATGCGAGATACATCGAGGTCAGCCATCCCGTGGCATCGCGAGCTCATCGCCGACCCGCAGGCAGCGATATACCGAAAGGTGCTTGCATCGTTCCCAAAGGTCAAGTGATACATTCAAGCCACATCATGCTGTTGGCGTCTGCGGGGCAACCTTGTGTCCATGTGCAAAAGCGTTTGAGGGTTGGAATATGGTCTACCGGAAAGGAAATCCGCCAGTCAACCCTCATCAATTCCTACACGAATGATGCCAACGGCCCGTATCTAACGGCAGCACTCGGAGAGCTTGGAGCTGATGCTCGCTTCATGGGCGCTGTGGGAGACAGCAACAAGGAAATCGGGTCTTTCAAGAGGCAGGTAAAGGACTCCGTTGACCACGACCGATTTGACGTTCTCATATCAACTGGGGGAGTTTCTAAGGGCCGTTTCGACTTTGTCAGGGCAGCAATCAGCCAGATAGGCGCCCGTGTCCATTTTCACGGCCTCCCCATAAGACCTGGCCACCCGATCCTATTTGCCTCTTTTACTGCCCCTGCTGGCCAGAATATTGCCTTCTTTGGACTACCGGGAAATCCTGGTGCTACCGCGGCAACGTTCAAGTTCCTTGTGTCACCCTTCGTTGCGGACATCGCTGGTAATAGTAGGGAGGGGCCAACATGGGCTAGGATGGACGTGGACTTGTCACACGGTGCTAAGATGAACGGGAATTGTCTAACGGGTAAGCACCAAAGGCGCTTTGACTATTTCAGGCACGGTGTAATCAGCACCCAAGACGGCAAGAGAACAGTCAGGCTCAGTCCAGAGCAAAGTCCCAGCAAGGTGCTTCCATATGCGCAAGCAAATTGTTGGGTTCACATTCCTGCAGAGCCTCCGGCTACGGAGGACGCCAGGGTGGCATGTTACGAACTGTTTCCGGGGTCAATACCGAGGCTGTCCTGAGTCAGTTAGGAGGTCCAGATTAAGTAGTCATTTTAGCAATATTCTAGACATAGACTACCCTCATGGGGATATGGTATCAATCACGGTCTTGTTCGTACCACTGCTCTAAGATTTCTCTGCACTTCGTCCACTCGTTTCGGTCATTTGCGTTCCACAGCCACAGCCCTGTCTCTTCGCTGCCGGCGGGCTGGAGAACATTTCCGCCCATCTGCTTTATCGTGAAGCTGGGTCCTTGCTTTCCCGCGCCCACATTTTTCCGCAATCGTTCAAGAGCCTCCGGGCTCCAGATGGCAAGCAATGGTTCTACATAGCCTTGGGCGTTTCGAAAGCATGTCACGGCAGACTTCTCCGTGTGCGCATCCCTCAACTGCTTCAAAGCGTGAACGGTCACGAGTGGATAGTCGCAAGCCACCAAAATCCATGTAGCATGAGGATCCTCTCGCTGCGCAGCCAGAAGACCGGCGGCAGGGCCGATTTGAGGTATGCTGCCCCCGGGATCGCCCTCATTCTCTTCATCGTATATGACTTTGATCGGAATCTCGCTTCCGATCCCTGATTGCATCATGATGGGCTCGCCTGCCGGTGCCCCCTCGTTGACATGGTCAAAGACTGAGTCTCGGGCTAGTGAGACGTGTACCGTGGCCCCCGGGCAGCATTCGAACAGCGCAGATGCTATGCGCGTATAGAGTGGACGACCATCCGGGAGAGGCAGCATATGCTTGGGGGAGCCCATCCGGGACGATCTGCCGCCGGCGAGCACAAGCAGCTTGGTGGTGCTCATCGGCGCGGCAGTGTGTCCTAACCGGGGTCGTACCCAGGAGACGTTCTCACGAGCTGAACCTGCGGGACAGTCAAATTAGAGACGAGCAAGTGCAGAAGCGTAAATAGCCTTTCGCGCGCTAACTTAAACCTTCTCTACTGAGGCACGGTGATGGATGTTCGACATAAGAATCTGCGGGGCTCAGCGCGGGGGAGACGCGAGCCGCAGCATCATGATGATGCCTGACGTTGGTTGCCGCAACTGCGTGAGGTTTGCTCTGACACGTGCGGCATCGCGGGACGCATCAAGAAGTTCGATTGTGCGTCGACTCACTTCTTCCAATTTGGAGATGAAAGTGCGCTTAGACATTGCCGCAACATTGATGAAATACGGACTGATGCTGCAGGGCTGCCGCGCCATCGACGACCTTGTCGCAGTGTCTTGAAAGCAGCTGTTGGCCGAATGAGGCGCCACAGATAATCACTTTCCCGACTAGCTAGGACCCCCTATCATATATTTTTGTGGGTGTTCTCAATAGCAAAAAGAAAAGCACCCCTTGCGCCATGTCGTTATATGAATTACCTGTCTAGGGCGCCAAGGGTGCCTACTGATCGAAGCAGCCTTTGTGTTCTTTTGTTTCTTTTCCGGATAGATCGGCGAGTCCATATCGCCAAGATTCACAGAAAGTGTGATGAGCGAGCGAGACTTGGGGTATGAAAACAATATACGTGTCCTGCGGTCAACCCGGCGTCGTCGTTCTTCGGGATATGACCGAGCCACCTACCAAACCCTTGACAGGGGCACAGCTAGAGGTAACGAACGCGGAGAAACCACGAATCTGGCTAATATGAGACAATGCCATCGCGTCGGAACATTCTCGAGGCCGTTTTCAGGGTTATGACGCAGGGATTGACCCTATTGAACGGGGTCTCGTTGCACAGCTCTTCTGGTTCGACCAGTTCCATTCCATCCCAGACATGTCTGGGGCCTTCGCACGTTCGTGATACGATGACCATCACTTTGGGGACCGGATGAGAAGACGCTACCAGGAAGCTGCTTCTGGAAGCCCATCACAGGACCCTTGGTAAGACATGGCCCCCGACCAAGGGATCATGAGCCACGCATCCCGCGTCGCGAATCTGACGACCAATTCGTTCTAGCGGAGGCGTTCATCGCGCGCGCGAAGCGCACTGCACTGACAAATACGCGTTCGACAGAGCCCCGCACATCACAAAATTGATCCCATCCGGGCAGCAATCCTGTGAAATCCTCGCGAAAGAGCAGAAGTCCGACCTGATGGGGATGATCTACATATCTTTCTGCCCCATACGAGTGCCATGGACATTTTCTTCTTCCTGCGGGTCTTTTACTGGGGTCGCGACGGTCCCGAAGATGCTTCTGCTCTGGCGGCTCCTGTGTGGACGGTCACAGCGCAGCGTGGCTGCCCGCAGCTCATTCTCAGTGCGATGGCCGAATGTTCGTAGTTGTGAAAAGCACGAGGTCCGGCGCAGCTTTAGCTCGTGAATTCTTGGAGATGTCCGAAGTGCGAATGACGGTGACTCACTCTGATGGCGGCCGTGCGCTGCCACTGGTCCTCTACAATCGCCAACCCGAACCCAATCGTGGTGCATCGTAAGTCCGACCAACAGAGCGACCCATGGCTACGGATAAAACGGGTACGGGCGTCTGCTCCCGTCGCTGTCGCGCTGTCCCTGCTTACTTATTGGGCCCATAGTCGGACATGTGCTTGTCCGAGTCGCCGACTGGACCCCGGTCCACCATCGCGGCGTCGGCGTCGCGCTTCCAAGGACGCCGACACATGCGCCCCCGGGACCCTTCCGTGGACTTAAGCTCTGCCCAATGCGGAGTTCGTAGTTTAAACAAAACCGGCACAACGGCACTCGCCGCGGTCGTGGAGATGAAGTATGTATATCTGCTGGCGCACGCCGTGGAAGCTGAAAGCCATTCTTAATTATCACCGCAAGCATCTCTGCCCACTTGCACCGTCGAGGTGCTATACAGAGCCCACGAACGAGCACTCTCCACAGCAAGACTCTCTACACACAACCGCATACCGTCGAGATGTCCGAAAAGACGATGGAGATCGGCGGCTCGATGCGTGACCCATCGTGGAAAGGGACGCGCAGAAAGATGTTCATTCCACTTGTCATGGCGGCCGTACTGCTGCTGCTATTCTTTCTCGCAGACATGTCATATCTCTTCGGATCCGTCTTCGAGCAGCGGACTCGCATCCACGCTTTGGAAACCCTCGTCGTCGACTTTGACAGCGGCGTCATCGGGACGGCTTTGGAGGATACCTACCAGTCTCTGAAGGGCAACGGCTTTCCGACCCTCAAGTTCCAGGATCCCTCGTCCAAGTATCCCGACGAGAGCTCCATGAGGGACGCCGTCTGCACTGGTGGCTACTGGGCTGCCGTCTACGTCCACAAGGGCGCTTCGTCACGTCTCGCTTCGGCAGTCGCTGGCAACTCGTCTGATCTCCCGTACGAACCCGACGACACCGTCACCTACATCTACAACCAAGCCCGTTACACCACAACGGCCCTCTCCGCCATCGAAGCCAACCTCCAGACGCTCATCTCTTCCTCGGCCGGCTCCTACTACAGCACCGACGCCGGAAGACAGGCCCTCGCCAACCTCAACAGCTCCGACCCGGAGGCCGTGCAGGCTTTTCTCCGTCCCATCGAGGCCACGCCGGACATCATCACGCCCACTCCGCAGGGCGCCCGCAACTTCTACAACACCCTCAACATCGTCTTCCCCATCATCTTGACCTTCTTCTTCGTCTTGACCCTCAACGGCATCAGCGGTGGCTTCAACGTCTGGGCCCGCCTGCGTCCCACCGAGATCTGGATCCTGCGCTTCGTCTCGGGCAAGCTGTACACGTTTTTCGCAGCCCTCGTCATCACGGCATACGTCTGGGCATTCAGGGAGGACTGGGCGGTGTCCGACTCGGTCTTCGCTACGGGCTGGATGATTATCTGGTTCCAGATGGACATCAACTGGCAGATCTTTGATGCGGTGCTCGACGGCTTCGTGCCCATCCAATTCGCGCCGCTCTTCATGCTGACCTGGATCATCTTCAACGTCACCAGCGCCGTCATGCCCTTTGAGATTGCCCCAGGCTTCTACCGCATCGGCTATGCCTTCCCCGGCTACAACATCTACTCGTTGCAGGTGCGCGCCTGGTCCGGCTGCACGAGGCAGCTTCACATCAACCTGCCGATCTTGTTTTCGTGGTGGTTGGTCGGCCATGTTGCCGTCGTCTTGTCCATTCTGAAGCGCAGTAGGGATGCTAGAAGGGCGGCCAAGGAGGCCGATCCCCAGGGGTCGGACAAGAGCCAACAATGATCGAAGACTCGGCCTCGGTATAATCTATAGACTAATTAATGTGCACACGAAATTCAATAGACATTTTAGAGATCTGCAATTCAAACCTGCTCACCAAATCGAAATTAAAGGCTTCAATTTCGCAAGTTTATAAATAGCCTGTGAAAGTAGCTGATCCACAGGCCGGGGACCCTGGAAATCATGTCCTCACCGCGGTGAAATTTGAACACTAGGACTCGCCTTTGGCATTGCACATCACCAGGATTGCTTCTGGTTGACGAGAGGTTGTGTAATCAAGCAACATCTCCATGCAGCCACTCGAGCTACACTTCTTGTACGTCGACAAGATCACTGCATTCCTGATGGTACTTTGAACCATGGTCGGCCGCTGACGCTTGCTACCTGCGTGGGGAGAGCAGAACAAGCACCTCAAAACCTTGGCCATAGACGGACCGGCTTAGTCTAGGCCATGACCTGCACGCGAATTTCATAGGAATAATTATTAAGGCAGAAGATGATATGAATTCGGCGCCTGCTATGACAGTAATGCAGGTCAACGGTCGAGAAAATGGGTCTATAGATTCGTCGGGGGTGTCTTATAGCAACCAAGATTGACCCCAAGTCACGAATTGAATTTCACGACAATTGTACCAAAAAAGTACGTCATCACTGGCCAAACAGAAGTGATTCTTCTAGTACTCGAGCAGCTAAGATTAGATGATCAACTATCAGGAAGCCGGGGTCGAATCACCCTTTTCCGCGCTTTGTTGTTAAGCCCTCATCAACCACGATCACCACCTCAAAACGTGGGTCTGTTGCTTGGGTAGTGCCTTGCAGCAGCCAAGTTTATGGTAAACGTCGCATCAGTTCGTTGTTTGCTAATGGTCTCCAGTAGCATACCCAAAGCATAGCATGTAAACGACAGCATACTGCGCGTCAATAAGCACGTCTCAAAAATGTGAATTACTATCTAGTATCATTGGGGTATTTCGAACAATTGGCTTCCTCCTCCCAGCCCGTCTAGATGAGCTCACGGTGGGTGCGCCCCTTGGCACCGTGGTGCTCAGACTTGGCCTTGTCGCCAATAGCGTCCTTGGCAGCGCTCAGACTAACGCCATGTTAGCATTCCCGTGTGTTCAGCATGCGAAACTCTATTCTCTTACCGAGTGCCGACGGGGGCATTGGAATCTGGGGCTTGTGAGCATCGACTTTTGGGAATGGCAGAGATGGTGGGTATGTACCTTTGGCAACCTCCTTGTTGGCCTGGTAGCTGGTGCCGTGGGCAACCTCCTGCGCCTTCTCGGAGATGGCGTGACCGGCGTTCTTGAGAGAGTTCATGATGAAAGATTGTGAAAGATTTCGCTTGTTTCTTGTGCTTTTTGAAGACAATGGTGATTCTGGTGACGGGAGGGAAGTGGGATACCGACGGGATACGTGGGGCGCTTTATAGCCCAGGGGCCATGACGTCAATCTCAGCTTCAACCTTGGAAACGAGATGTTGACGAAGATGCGCAGCGACCGCGGCTCGCGAAACTTGGTTTTGAGGAACCTGCAGGTCCAATCGCGGGTTGCTTCATTACCGCTACTCCCAAGACGGCTCGGAATTGAGACAGAGCACTGCGTCACGCGCATCTCTAGCCAACCTGCGATCCGGGATTCTCACCAGCGCGAGCATCAGCAGACTCGGTTCTGCCGCCACGTATCCGCTAGGGGCCGGCATTGGGTGGCTTAGTTCGTAGATTAGCTCATAGAACATAGATCTGCGGCTGGCCTGGAGATTGCAACTCGAGTGGTTGATGGGGATGACAAGGAACCAGCCATGGGATCATACGCAGGTAGCCCACGCCGAGCAAGCTGGGACGAGCCTTGCTGTTAGACCTCGAAGATGTCTGGCAGTGGCCTCCTTCAACTTCAAGCCTAAAGCAGTTAGCTCTCTAGCTCGGTTCGAAAAGGCTAGCGGGGTACTGGCGAGAATTCTGGCACAGCCGGGCTCCAACCTTCCATATCAGGGGCTAAGGAGCAGCGGCAGTAGCATAATCGTTGGCGTTTCGGGAGGGAATAATCAGCTCCAAAGGCGCGGAAGGATTTTCGCATAGGCACGGCAGATAGTTGCCCCTATTCTGCAATGACCTCGACTAACAGCATGTCAGTCTGGCTGTTCCCCGTTAGGTTGCAAGTTCAGCCGAAGCACGAACAAGAAGGTATACTAATTAACAATGCCCACATTGGGTTGCAGTATGATGTGATCCAATTTGAGGGCTCCATCAAAGGCTTCACATGATGAGCGCAAACAACACCAAGGCAATACCCAGGTCTTGGGATTCGTAGGCGTCTAAATTGCTGTGCCTCGACAGTCCGGCATGTTATGGCTTGCATACCTGCTTACCTATTTGTGCCCAGAAGTCAGATATTTTTGAGAGCTACAGATATTCCTGTCTCAAATGAGAGGCCGGTCAGATCTGGAAGTGGTTCTGGTCTGTCTCAGGTAATACTACCTCTATCGCGATTTATCCGCTTGGGGCTAAATCATTAGACATGGAGTGCCGCCCCATAAATGAAACGAGCGTAAAATAAGCATCTATAATACCGCTGTAGGCTCTCACCGAGATGGTCAGGGATACGGCAGCGGGAGGGCTCATATTGACGCTCAGCTTTTCCACCACTGAATGAGAATGTAACAGACGTCAGGTAAAATGACCTGCTACACTATGGACACTAGAAATCGATGGCGAGACAGCACAGACGTTCCGACCCTGGAGCGCCTGTAGTCATTGCCATTGTGCGCCACGGCGGTTACTCGTTTCAAGTCTCCTAGACTCTGGAAGTTCTGGAAGTTCTCGCCCATAGGCGACAGGCTTCTTCTAGCGGACTTTGAAATTCATGAACAGAAATGTAGACCTTGCGATAATACCAGAGGGGAAAGATCAACACACGGGCATGCGACAAGTCTTTCGGCCGATGTCAGAGCTAATATATCATATATTGCGGATAATACGGCGCCCCGCCCCCAATGGATCCTGTCGGGTCGACAATGCCGATGTAGTGCTGATTTGCGGGGTGCATCTTCTTTTGATTCCAAATCTTCGTCTCAAAGCCCTGCATGTGCTTCAGGCTAAGCGCGTATTCTGTTGATTCCAAATGCTCGTTTCGAGGTTGTTTATGGTGCGTCAGGTTGGTTACAAGAGATGAAAGCCCCTGGTCGCGGGGTACGTGATTCCAAATGGAACCGACGTGAGACGGCGAACAGGAGCCTGCCAGGGGAACCTGTCAACAGAACTTCAATTAATGGCGATGCAGATGGACGATGGAATTATTTTATAAAGGCTTCGGATTCTCGTCAAGCCCATATTTCGCCACACACCTTTATCATCAAACATCAAATCAAAGCTCACCAGCTGGTCTGCGTGGCTTGTGACTTTGTAGAGCCCATCATCACTACTATCTTTAGAAAACCTTGCTTTCATCCTTCGAAAGATGCCGTCAATTCTTGACCTTGGAGTGGTTGGGCTGCTCTTCCTCTCGTTGGGGGCCAGCGCACGTCCCCAGCAGTGCAATGGCCAGATGACCAGCCCCGTCGGCAAAGCCGTCTACTTTCTGACCAACGAAGAGCAAAATGCTGTTGCCGCTGTACCCATCTCTGCGGACGGAACGCTTTCTGGTGGTACTACGAAGTGCACTGGTGGCAAAGGTTCCAACTCCATTGATGGGACTACCAACGAGCCGGCGCAGCCCGACCCGTTGGTAAGCCAATCTTCGCTGAGCCTAGCTGGTAACGTACGCAGCCCTCCAACTCTCTCAATGAATGGCTCTGACTGTTTACAGAACCTCTTCGCCGTCAACGCGGGTTCCAACACCCTCTCTATGCTCTCTGTGTCACCCGATGACCCCACCCAACTCACCCTCGTGGGCGAGCCGGTCGCTATACCTGGAGAGTTCCCTAACACGGTTGCTGCCTCTGCCAAGAATGGGCTGGTTTGTGTGGGAGCAACGGGAGCGGTGGCTGGAGTGTCTTGTGCAAACTTTGACGAGAACGGCATCGGCGCCATGGACGAGCTGAGGCCCTTTGATATTCAGCAGTCCACACCTCCCGTAGGACCGACAAACACCGTTTCGCAGGTTTTCTGGTCCAATGATCAGAGCAAATTGTTCACCACGGTCAAGGGCGACCCGACCAAGAACAACACCGGCTTCCTTTCGGTGTTCGAGGTAGAGAGCGCCCAGGGCCAAGCGAAATGCCTCTCACGAGACGAAACCCGCTCCTCGCCCGAGGGTACTGCCGTACTTTTCGGTTCGCTGCCTATTCCGGGAACTAGCCGCATCTTTGCCACCGACGCATCTTTCGGGGCCGCAATCCTCTCGGTAGGCGCTGACAACACGGCTTCGGCTGAGGCAGCGCAGGAAGTTGAAGGCCAGACGGCAACCTGCTGGGTAACCATTTCATCTACCACCAACACTGCCTTCGTCACCGATGTCGGTATGCCGCGCATAGTGGAGATGTCCCTAGATGATGCTAGCATCGTGGGTGAATTGGACCTGGCGGATACCGGGGCAGCTGGGTTGATTGACCTCCGCGCCGCAGGTGGCATGATGTACGTTCTGGCAGGTGGAGGCGGAAACTCAAGCGCACAGGTTTTGGTCATGGATGCCAAGACCTCAGGTAGTCTGAGCCTGATGCAAGCATTTGATCTGGGGGCACTGGGAGCGGGTGCGAACTCACAAGGAATGGCGGTCCTGGAATGATAGCACATATGCATCACTATCAGGGCGGAGGTCCGGGAGCTGTAGTTACATCGGGATGTCTTTTCATAGATAGCCACTCTCTACATATTTCAAGCGATTGGAACTCAGAATGCTTGCAGTTAGGTGTAAGAGTGGTACCCTTATGGCGATCCGACGCCTCGTGTAACTGAGAGAGGTATGAGCAATGCGAATATATAGATAGAGGGCCCACGGCTTTATTGTGGATAGAAACTGAACGATTCCATTGAGAGCGTCTCAAATTCATGATGTTCCCGGCTTTTGCTGTAACAGAGGACCATCCATCATTGGTGCTCAGGAGGAACAACTGCGAACAGTATAGGTCCGAGTTGAAGAACATTCTCAACATGCAGGTGACTCAGATCACGCGGCTTCTGGACGTTATGATGGACCAGAGCAACCCGAAATCTCCGTGTCAGATGCTGCAGTCTACTAAACAGTTCCAGGATCACGCTGTTCCATCTGGAGGCTTGGGAAGCTCGAGGTATATTCAGCAGGAGATTTTCAATCATATCACGAAGTCCAAATTGACTTCCCTGCATGGTGCTCAGCTCCATAAGTCCACTGAGCCCCAAATGTCTGTTTGCCGTGGACTTCTCGAACATGCGATCCAAACCCTCGATAGCTCGACCATGTTTCGGAGTCGCCTCTCCCAAACCTCTCTGGGCGTTCCATGCCGCAGACGATGCAAGGCCATGCCGAGCGGAAGTCAGAGAACCTTACAGAAACTCGCTGAGGAAGAAGGCAGAGTCGGCAAAGATCAAACTGGTCAACGATGGACTGAAGGTTACATGGACTGGTTCGTGAAATGGGTCAGTCTCTCTCCATGCTGTGTATTGCAATCCTCACTAAACTATTTACAGGGCGACAGAATCAACGACAGCAAGAGCGTGTGCTATTCTTTCAGCATGGAATTCGGGCTCGACGTAAAGCCCGAACGTAGAACAGCTCGGGTACCTATCATGACATCGCTCCGAAACCCCTATCCCATGTTCAACAGGCTTGGTACGTGTTCATCCTAACAAGCACCCGGTTCCTCTTATTCATAAATCTGACTTCATTACAGATGAGGTGCGCCTACATACCACTCTCGAGGCAGATTTTTCCCAGGCCAGCCGGGAAAGCATCGTCAAGAGAAACACCATCTGGGGTCTTAGCAGCAAGAAAGCGGTAGTATTAGTACGCTTTTTGATCGAGGCTGTCGTCGGGTTTGCGGATGCGTAGTTCAGATGCCGTAAGTATTTCACATTAAAATTTCTTTTTCAGTGAGCTTGGTGCTGATTCTGATTCGCAGTCGATGCCCAAACTATGAGGCCTATCAGCGGTGATGCTTCCCTGGAGTTCGAGATTGAGGAGCAGGCTGCGCCTGTCCCCATTAGTTCCTTGTTGCGAGAGGATAAAGATTGAGCAAGCCAATGCTTCCTGGTTCGTAAAGTCCAGCAACCCTGGCCATGCGGGATTGCCGGACTGCACCGTCGACGCTGATCCAGCAACTGATAATGGGCTACTAGTTCGGGGAGGGGGCTTTCGCGGAAATACTTGGATAGCTCCAACTCCCAATAAATTGTCTTGCATGGAATCGTGACGTAAGTCCTCAAAAAATCTTCTAATAAAGAGCCCACATCATTCCCTTAGACTGGAGCCACGTACTATACTCCATGGCCCGCATGATTCAGATCAGCCTGGTCGATGTGCATAGCTAAGCCCTTCTGAGGCTTCGCAACGGACCGCGTCCCCACCTTCCATTTTCCATCGTCGTGTTTAAAAGGGGTGATCCCATCTACATCCACCTTCCATTAGACTTTATCAGTGATCAAACAGTTCATGATCCTGGCCAGTATACAATGTCTTCCATCCCTGGTGTCGATAAAATCGACGGCGTCCTCAAGGCCACGGCCCGGAACGTATGGTTCTCCATAGCCCTCCATCTTCCATCCACAACATTCCATTCGCATTTGTATATCAGAGCTGACTCGAGATGCCAAAGATTGAGCCGCCGCGAGCTTGGACCAACGACCTCGAAATACTTGGTGGGGAATCCTTCTGGATGCCAGGCGGAGAAATGTACGACATAATGGGGTCTCGCGGCATCGACCCGATGACCATCAGACCGCTTTACGCGACTGAACCAGGGACAGGCGCCTACACCGTTCTTTTTGAAGCAGATGATCCAGCTAGGTTCTTCCTTTTCGATCGGCAAGTCGGTTGGCTTCGTATGATCATAGAGATGGACAGGCTGGAGGAGATTGTGGAGTTCCTCAATGATGAGGACAACCAGCTCAACAGCATCCCGACGGTGGACATGTAGGACGATAGTGAAGTAAATAGTCCGTACCTCAATTCACCTCAGAGTACATTGCTTGAACTATGCTCGTTCCATGTAAATCACATCAATAGCCTTGACTTGTGGTTCAGAGCTCAGAAGTATATCAACAGACAATGTAAGAGGATGTATTTGCACAAGAGACTATTTGCACGGGAGACCATTCAACGATCATAGCGCCCAGGTCAGCGGTCCGCGGATCAGGCCTTCTTCTCCTCGGTCGAGGAGTTCGGATGGTGTAGCCCATCCGCAACCGCAGTGCCAGGCACCACAATATCGTCCCTCGGCACCGGCGGCCCAGTGAAGTTCTTCCTCGCATACGCAAAGTACCAGACAAACGCAATGGCCGCGAAGCCAGCAAACACCACCGAGGCGTAGTTCATCGACCCTGCGTCAACCGGCAGAGAGACCGGCATGCAGAAGATTACGACTGCGAAGCAGATCCAGACAATGCAGATGCAGTTGATGACAACTCCAAATTTGCCCAGCGGATAGGGTGAGTTCTGCACGGCTTTGCGGCGTCGGACGAGGCTGACAAGAACGGGAACACCGTACGAGGTCGACAGACATATGGTAGCGACGCCGGTGAAGGAGTTGAAAGCCGCAGAAGAGCCGAAGTAGATGCAGCCGAGGAGACAGTCGACTGCTGTAGAGAGACCAAGGGCCCAGAGCGGCATGTCGAAGCGCGTGCTGACCTTGCTCCAGAGCTTATAGCCAGGGATAGCTCCGTCGCGAGCGAAGGCGTAGGTGCAACGAGAAGCAGCCGTCAGGGCACCGACGCCGGCGAAAAACAGAATGCCCAGGATGAGAAACAACAGGCCGAATCCACCAGCAGCTGAGCCAGTGACGGTCTTGAAGAGGAGGCCAATGGGTTGAGAGTTCTCGACATTGAGTAGCATCTTGACGTTGGGCAACACGAACAGAATGGGAATCAGGTACACAACCCCTGTGATACCGGCGGCAAAGACTGACAGCACAATAGCCCTTGGCACTTCGCGCTCGGGGTTCTGGACCTCTTCACACATGGCAGCTACCATTCCGTATCCCGTCAGGGTATATGCGGCTAGACGCATTATTAGCAATGAGTTCCCCTCTCGGTTCAATTAACTCACCTTGCAACAGTCCAACAAAGAACGACCACCCACTCGGCCAGCCACTAGCCGAAGCATCGTAGTGAGAGAACACATACTCGGCGGATCGTTTGTCATCCGCGAGAACAAGCAGCGTCACCAGAATCGTGACAACGCTGGCGGCCGTCCAGTAGATGCAGACCTTGTTGATCAGATCTAGGTAGCGCGACCCGAAGGCGTTGACGGCCGCGCAGATCAACATCCAAGCCCAGAAGCACAGCACCGTCTGCCACTCGTTCGCAACAAAGTCCTCGTTGAAGATGCTGATGCCACTCAAGATAAGCTGCGCGCCAGAGAAGTTGATGGACAAGGTGACGGTCCAATTGCCGACGAGCGTCAGCCATCCGTCCACGAAGCTGACCAGCGGTGCCCATTGCTGGGTGCTCAGCATGGCGCTCCAGTAGTAGACACCTCCAGCCGTGGGGAAGACGGCGCAGATCTCGGCCAGTGACGCGGCGATGCAAAGCGAAATGAGCGACACCAAGATCCAGCCATACAGGACAGTGACGGCTTCACCGTTCGTGAGGGTGATGTACAGAGTTGTCGAAAGACCAAACGGAACGGCCATGATCGCAAACGATAAGCCCAGGATGCTGAGCATGCTCAGATTCCGCGGCAACTCGCTCGTGTAACCCAAGCGCGCAAGCGCCTGATCGGCCGAAGCCGCCGAAGCTCTCCTCGCGTCGTACATAATGGCAGCGCGTATGTCGTGAATCAGAACGGCGATGCTGAGGAGTGAGGTCGACGCCGCTCGCGAGGAGAGGAGAATGGAGGGGCTGAAGCCGTGGAGAAGGGGCTCACGTGCCACGTTGGAGGCGGGAAGGAGCAAATGAGGTCTGGGGCAGGAACGAATGACGTCGGGCGTGATAGGGTAAAGCGGCAGGAACTGCTCCACTTGAACTGCCGTGATAGGCAACATCGGCGCGCGCCGACGCTTACCCACGTAAGTTTCGCCGAGATAGGGACAAAGTTTCAGACCCTGGCGCATGTTGTGAAGATAGGTTATCTATCGAGATAAAGACATATTTGCAATATTATGTGTAAGTCATGGCATCGTCAAACATGACATGGGGCAAGGAGTTGTGGTTCCACGGCGAGACGTGGTTAGAACAGCCAAGCGACGAGTGGGAAAAGAATAAAAGATATCATTGCTATTCAATATGTTCTTCGCTATCATGACCACATAGCTTCGTAGTCGGCGCGTCTTTAAGTTCATACACATGATCAACAAATATTTAGAACAGCCACGCAATGTACCTGTTGTAGAACTTGTTCCACCCAGTGCTGTGCGCAGCCGCCTCTTGCTTGCGCGCAACAAACTCCTCCTCCTCCCGGTCGATGATGTCCTTTCCGGTATAGAAGTCAACCTGTCCGGACGGAATTCCGCGGCTCTTCTTGATGAGAATGTGTCCGAAGATGAGGATCAGGTAAAGAGGGATACCAAGGTAACCAGTGATGAACTTGGCGTAGTCGAAAGGCTCGCCGGTCTGGACAAAGACGCCGAAGTTCTTGGTGAGCGCAATCAGGCAGCAGAAGAACAGAGCGATGTAACTTCCCCAGATGCCGAGAGGGGCGCGGTAAGCAAGAACACTGTCGGGGATATCCTGGGCGCGGCGTCCCTTGATGAAGTGAATGTGCGTGATCAGGATGGAGATCCACGTGAGCAGGCCGAAGATGGTAGTGAGATTGACGAAGTGCTTGAAGACGGCGCGCGAGTCGTCACTGACGTTCAAGAAAGCCAGCAGGGCGAACAATGTGCACATCATCAACGATGGCCAAGGAACACCCCTGTTGTCGGTGCGCCTGAAGATAGCGGGAGCGGATCTATCGCTAGCAAGGCCGTAGAGAGTGCGGCTGGCGATGTACAGATCGGAGTTGGAGGCCGAGAAGACGAAGATGAGAATACAAGCATTGATGATATGCGGCAGGGTGGAGACACCCGCAAGCTTGGCGGCAACGACAAAAGGCGAGGCGCTGGCACCGGGGTTCTCCTGGTCGTTGGCGAAGGCGAGTTCCTTGGCGTTGTAGGGAACAATCATTCCGATGAGGAAAACGCTAAGGCAGTAGAAGAACAGGATGCGGTAAAAGGTGAGCTTGATGGCCTTGGGAATGCTGCGACGAGGGTTCTGAGCCTCACCGGCCGTCACACCAACAAGTTCGGTGCCGAGGTACGCGAAGGTGGCGTTGACCATGACAGACCAGAAGCCCAAGAACCTTCCAGTCGCACCAGTGTCGTAGAGCTCGGCGAAGGCTCCGGGGTTGCGCCAGTACTTGAATCCAGTAGCCTCTCCGTTGGGACCGCCTCCAGCCGCAATGACGATGCAGAACAGGATAATGCCGACGATGACAACGACCTTGATCGATGAGAGCCAGAATTCAAACTCTCCAAAGAACTTGATGCCACCAAAGTAGTTGATGGAGACGATCAAGACGAGGAAAATCGCCACGAAGACACCAGGGTTGACCTTGTCGCGGTCCACCCATTCCTGAATGACGAGAGCGGCCGCTGTAAGCTGGTTGGGTGTGACGATGATGTACTTGAACCAGTATCTGAGCCAAGGTTAGTCTCTATCGGACAGACGGGGAAAGGGGGTCGGCTTACGTCCAACCGAGCGTGAATCCAAGCGCGGGATGGCAGTATCGCGAAGCGTAGCCCGTGAAACCAGCGCTGAGGGGCAGCCAAGCGGCCATCTCACCCAAAGCCGCCATGACGAGGAAGACAATCGCTCCAATAAAGGTGTATGAGATGAAGAGGGATCCAGGACCAGCCTCGGCCAGCGCAGCACCCGTGCCAATAATAAGACCAGTACCCAGAGCACCACCGATGGCAATCATGGAAATGTGGCGTGCCTTGAGCCCACGGTGGAGCGCGGTGTGCTCCGACGTCTCGAGACCGCGGATGTCGAGGTCCTCTCCTGCGAGGGGCTGGCCTCCGCCCACATACTTCTCAGCATCGCCGCCGTTGCTGCCTCCCGAGGCGAGGCCCGGGGATTTGTTGGAGGAGGTGGAGTTTCGCGCCGCCATCTTGGTTGAGGAGTGTTCTGTGTCGACCAGAAAGTCGCAGAACCGTTTGATGGATGACAGGGAAGCTCAGGACCCTTAAGAATGCCGTGAGACGTGAGACGTGATGTTTCAGTGGAGGGGATCGCGAGAGGACTCGCGTGGAGGGATGGACGGCGCGGTCTTATGTACCTCGACACCAGCACTTCCTGCACAGATAAGAAACCGGGCCCCGCCACTAATATCGAGTAGCGTAAGATGGGCTTGCGGAGGAAGTAGCGTGGTTTGGATGGGCGAGCACCGTTGCGCATGCAGAAACAGTCCCACGTAGCGTTTCCGGGGAACTTTGTTAGGGGCGGCAGCGCGGGCAAACAGGAGGAACCATCGTCCGCGAGACTAAAAGCGGCAGAAAGGGCAGGAGATCAGCGCTTCTACGCCCGTGGTGGGTGCACCCTGGCCGCAGGAGTGTGGATGTGCAGAAACAGAGTCTATCATTACGTACTTTTCTTGCACGTCGAGCGCAGCTCAGGCGGACCGGCTGCCAGACTCGAGGGCTCCCGGGTCGAATCGTGCCGCTTGCGGGCGCTGTCCTCTGGTTGAATGCTCAGTTGCTATCGGGGTCTTACATCAAAATTGGTTGCAGTGCCTGTCTCAGACCTCGACCAACAAAAAAAAAGGTCGGTTGCAAAGATCGCAGGCGGCCTCACTTTCGGCCTCGCGCCACCGACATCATGAAGGGCACCCCCCGTCGTCCCGCGGCAAGACGCGGAACCTGTTCTGTATTACTTCCTACGCACGCGCCTGTAAGTTTCCTGCGAGCGCATCTTTGACACATCTTTGGGGAGGGATCTCCATAATTGTTTCTGGAAGCCCCGAAGAAGACGCAGTGAGACATCGTCTCCCCTGCGCGAAACATGTCTGAGGCCTCCACAAGGCGCACCGCAAACGAACCAAGTGGAGGAGACTAGAGATAAGCACTGCCGGCCAGGGCTCAGAGTGCTCCGTGCGCAGTGGTTTTTCTCTCATTTGGTCGCGCGCTTGCAAAGTCTATCTTGCGAGAGTGCCGGAGGCTGGGGAGAGTTGGGGATTCTGTTAAGATACGTTACTGCATGGAGCGTCTAGAAAATTCGAGGCCTCCGAGGCTGCATCCGGTCAATTCGAGGGGTTGTGTCCTCCTTCCCCTCTCGACCATGCGCACGGCAGCTCGGGTTGGTGAGGCCTCACTGATCGATTGATTGAGCCATGTGGCCGCCCGGTTCTAGAACGAGAGGCCTCTCGCGGCAACAGGGTTTCCGGTATCCAAGGTCACATTCATCAAGGCCTGCACTAAGGAGCAAGGTTGCAGAGCGAGGATAAGGTTGATTCGAACCTTGTTTGGAGGATCTGTTTGCCAGCCGAGAGGCGAAAGGGAGCGACGCCGAGGCGGACGGCATCACACAAATAAGATGGCGTCATGGTCGTCCCCCGCAAGTGGGTTTCCAGCTGCTCTGCGCCTCGATTTGGCTCGAGGTTGGGCGTCCTCCTACTCGACGGAAATCCCTCATAGACGAAGATCATGGACTAACACCAAATTGCACATGATCTCCGGCAGACCTGACGATGTTTGGAAGTCGGATGAGATGTAGTTGACGCGTCTCGACGTACTCCATCATCTGTTACTGAATACGGTTCTTGGCTTTGACATGACAGGCGGGTGGTGCTGTCAGCCAAGAGCCCAGGACGCAGCCAAGTGATCTCCCGCCATCCCGAACACCCCGGCCAGGGGCGGCAAAGGAGTCAGGGGCCTAACAGATAACATGTTCCCCTCCCCGAGCTCAGGTCAGGTGATCTCCGTTCTGACTATACTAAGAGCCAGCCTTCGGCGATGCCGCTGCGGTGTCTCAGCGTTGGTTGAGTCGATTGAGCACTCTGATAGATGGCTTGTGTTTACTTCTTATCTCTTTGTGTCGCGTGCGCTGGCTGTAGCGGATCTTCACCCCCTTCCATTGACTGACTCAGCCTGGGCCTCGAAGATTAAGCTTGTGCCAGGGTTGCACTGGGTAATGCTTGTCGGCAGCTGCTGACCCTGTAGATACTTCCACCATCATGGCAAACATTGGACTTTCGGTACTTTTGGCAGAAATTTTTCCCAGTCGCAACCTGCAGCTAGACAGGACGAGGAATCCAAGGCTTGAATGCATTCCTACGGAGTCATCTGAATCTTGCGCAATCTAGTCTAGACCGTGGTGTACTAACACCTCAGAGGGGCCTTCGCCAGTTGTTGTGTTAAGCAGCTGACGGGGGGCACTGACAGCCTTATGACAGCATCCACTTACAGGTAATAGCTTACTTGTGATCTGATTACGACCGACATCGCCGGGTCACAATGAATATTCTGCCTCCCCAATCTACGTTGCTGTCACTTCTTTGTTCGACTTTCGACGGCGTCCAGCCATGCCTGGACTAGCCTACCCTGGAGTTCTTCTCCTCCTACGGACCGTAAGCGTGGGATCTTTCGGAGCGAGCCTCGTAGTGAAAGCTTTCTATTTCAGATGCGTATGATAGTTCTAGCTAATAGAAAAGAGTGCAAAATAGGGGAACACTAACGTCTGAGCTCTCGCATTCCTTTTCCGGGCACCAAACTGGAATTCCATGTGGTAAACTTGTCAGGCAGTTTTCTTGCAAAGCATCACCACTTATTGGCACAACCGTACGATTGCCAGCGCGAAAAATAATATAGACTATTTGACATCCTTCCAGTGACCTGCGTAGTAAGATATGCAACAACGATGGACGTGATTCATTGCTTCGTTTTTACGTTGAAAGCCAGCTACAACACACTCATGTGTTTTTGCCCTTCCAACATTTCGTAAACTGTCCAAGCCATCGCAGACGCAGAATTGAGGTAAGCATGTGCACTCACCGTCGAAATACAACACGAAGGCAAAGCACAACATAGTGTCAAGATTCGAAGTACGATTATGTCTGCCCCATTTGAAGGTCATCACAAATGTAGGCCAAAGGAGTAAGATTAATTATTATACAAGTACGGAATTATCAATGTCGTTTCGACGCTGGCCATAACCCCATGCTTGCCGGAATCCACTAACCCTTATTACCTATCCATGCTTCGTTTCCCTTACAGCATCATGGCGACAACGGCGGGCAGAGCCATGGCAATGCCGACCTTGAGGGCACCAGCACCGGCGGTAGGAGGCTCGGTGGGAGTGCTGGAAGGAGGAGGGACCCAGGTGGAGCCGGGAGGAGGAGCGACAACGCTGGTCCAGGTGCTGTTAGGGGCAGGCTGAGTCCAGCTGGGGACGGTAGGGGGCATGGAAGGGGGCATGGTGGGCTGCTCGTGAGGAGTAGTCATGGGAGCGGTGGGCTCCTCAGGCTGCTCGGGCTGCTCAGGCTCGGTGGGCTTGGTGGGCTCGGGAACCTCAGTGGAGGGAACACCAGTGGGCTTGGGAGGCTCGTCCTGACCCTCGGTCTCGGTAGGGCACACAGTGACGGAGTCAGAGATGGTGACTGTCGGGGCCGGGGGAGGGGTCGTGGGAGGAGTGAAGGTGCTGCTGGTAGGCTCGCAAGGCACGACGGTGGTGAGGGTCTCGGTGATGGTGTGGACGGGCTTCTTGGTCTTGGTCGAGGTGGGCTGGGGAGCCTCGGTCTGGTCAGCCGGGCAGACGGTGACGGAAGAGACGATGGTCGAGGTGACGATCTTCTGGGTCTGCGAGGCAGGGCAGTTGACGACGGAAGCGTGGCAAGAGGTGATGGTGTAGGTCTTGGTCTCGGAGACGGTGCTGGTGACCATGCCGCCGCTGGTGATGGTGGCGTTGGGAGCACCGGTGGGGGTAGACGAGACGGTGGCGAGGCTGGAGGACGGGGACTCAACAGCAGGGCGGAGGTAGCCGCCAATCTCACCACGGTTGGACATGCAGACCTGGGCACCGATGGCGGTAGCGAGGGTGACGGTGACCTCAGGGGCGAGCTCAATGTCGAGGATGTCAAGGACATCAACGTCGAGGGCAACAGCGATACCGAGAGCAAGAGCGAACTTGTTGTCAACGGAAAGGATGCAGTTGTCGGTCTCGACGAGGACAATGGTGTGGGTCATCAGGTCAGCCCAGATGGCGATCTCAGCACCGGCGTTGAGGAGGTCAAGACCGAGCAGGTCGACACCAGCCTGGATGGCGATGTGAGAGCGGAGACGGAGGCCGAGCTGGACCTCGATCTCAGCAGACAGGTCGACGTTGGCACCGACGCCGACGGGCAGAGCCTTGGTCAGGAGACCGTCGAGGTTGGAGCCAACGATGTCCTTGGTGATGATGGACAGGTCGACGTAGTCGCCCTCCTGGAAGGAGAGGTAGAAACCAGCAGACACATCGATGGCGGCATCGACAGCAACGATCAAGTCGAGGGCGAAAGCAGCGCCGAGCTCGAGCTCGAGGAGACCGGCATCGACGGAGAGCGAAGGAGAAGCAACGAGCTCAACGGCCTGGTAGATGGCAGCATCGGCAGAGATGTCGAGCTCGAAGTAAGCCTTCACACCAGCAAGGTCGAGACGCAGGGTGGGCTCGGCGAGGAAGTCGTCGAGAGCGGCGATGGAGATGTCACCCTCGATCTGGGCCTCCTTGATGTTGAGGCCGAGGTTGATGGCACCAGAGGTCTCGGTCTCAGCACCGACGACACCCTCAAAGAGGACCTCGTCGTCCCAGCTGGCACCGCAGTCGAACTTGGCGGGGGACAGGTCGACGTCGCCAATGAGGCCGGGAACCAGCGCCTGAGCGGCACCGACGAGCGCCGCAGCGGGCGCGAAACGGGTGAAGTGCATCGTGAACGAGTTCAGCAAATGATATTTATAAAGAGTGGCTGGAGACAAAGATCTCCGGGGGGTTTGCGTAAGAGCAAAGGGAACGACTGAGGCGCAACAAAAGAGTGACTGCTGAACGTTGATGTTGAGAAGGAAAGCAGAACACCGAGGACTGCAGGTCACGATGCCTTTATTCCATCCGCCGCGCACGAATACCACAAGCACGGATCGATGCTCCTGTCCATCCCGGTCAGGGGACCGTCGACCGCATCAGGGGGGTCAACTGATAAGTCGGGCTATGAGTTGACAGACTGACAGCAAATGTCCTTTCAACTCCACGAGCCCCCCTTGCGAGTTGCTGTTCGCCCTGACTAGCGGCGACCGTTGGTGCAGACCCCTGTCAGCACTCGGAGTCTTTCTAAGCCACAGGCACTGCCCAAAAGGCGCAAGCCAGCGCGGCATTCGGGACCAGCGGGTCCCAGCGGCGTTGCGGTGGTCCAAAGCTCCCCAATCGCCGCTCGAGAGCCAAGAGATGGAGATCAGCAGCTTCATCTTTCCATGAATACCGCGACCCATTGGGCACCCCCTGAGAGCGTGCCAAGGCGAGCTTTCGCGGCTGTCGAGCCGGTAGTGTCCTGAGGGTCGCTAATTATCGCCGAGCGTCGAAGGGAAATGGATTCATTTCTGTCCCTCCCGACCCCGTGGTAAGATCCCATGTCGGAGTCCCTGATGTTGGTTGACAGCTCGACATACAGGCGCACAAGCTCAACTGCTGGCTCGTGCGGCCGAGCTTATGATGGCCAATGCACTGGGAAATCCGCAATTACATGTGCTCGGTAGATGGGCTCATGGGGGGTTTGCGGGGAACGTGGCTGATCGCAATCTCCTATAGCTTGGCTGCCGGGCTCCCAGTGGCTCCTCGCCGTAGGGGACAAGGCTCATTTGTGGGCGCTCACTAGGGAGCCTTGCAGCCCAGCCCGCTGTCAGAAGGCTCAAAGAGGCTTTGAATTCGCGTGTTTGACTCGGTCGAGCATCAAAAAGAGGCGTGCTGGTGTCGATGCTGAGCCCAGCACTACAGCCGACAGTTCAGAAAGCCACAGTGGCAGGCTGCCCTTTTTCCCTAATGACATTGCGGTCTTGTTGACATTAATTACGACGTACGTCAGCGCACCGGTACTCAAGAAGCGCGTGTAATTAAGTGATAACCATAAGTGCCGGGGATGTGTCCGGCTGCCCGGGGCTACAAGATCATCGAGCGATGGGCCACAGGAGACCTCATCACAGCAAGCCAAAGTTACTAGATAGGGGGATGAGGGGGCGGTGACTGCAGGTGACGAGTACGCATAATAAAGCCTTGGCGGCCTCTGTTGAAACAACAACATGCCTGGGCTGGCTCGTTTCGCTGGAAATTGAGCCTTCTCGTGAGCTCGCGAGCGGTGAAAAACGGCAACGCTTTAGAGGGGCGCACGTGTATTTCGCAATATTCGTTATTCAAGAGGGTCCATTGCACGTAAATCGCGGGCTGCCTGACTCGACTGTCGTCGCATCAGTGCGGATCAGCACAGAGACATGTCTCACGATTCTAGAGGCTACAGGTTCAGGTCGAGACAAGGAGCACGCGGGTTTGGCAGCCTGCAGAAATGGTCAAGCGTTGTGAGCTACTCCATAAAGTCCAGGCGGTGCTTGCGATAGCCTGGCCCTAGACGACTTGGCACAAAGCGTCTCCCCGTTTCCTTTTGCCCGCTGTTGTAACTCGTCAACCGCCGTCATTTCGGGGCCCATCACGGCCCAGTTCTTTTGCTTTGCCGGGGGCCGTGCCGAGGGTTCCCGCCGCCGTCCCTCGTATATCCTCCAGGGTCCAACCTTTCCTTTCTTTTGTCCTGAGCTAACGCTGCGTACGTCGGTGAGAGGAACCGACTCTGGCGTAAACCTCAACGCTAACTCGACACTATCGACGACGGTGAGACATTTCATCGCCTCTGAACTATAAGCTTTCGCTCGCAAGTCTCGCATTCAGGCCGCGTCACTGCATTTCCGGTCCCCGAGCCGTCCGCGCTCGCTGGTCGAGCACCTCGCGCCCGAGCTTCCTCAGGTCGTCTTCCTGGAGAGCTCCCTCGGTCACGCCCTCGATTGCCTGCTGCAGAGTCGCAGCCGCAACCTCCTCCACCGTACACATGTTGGCGATGTTGAGCATCCGCAGCGCTGGTCCCAAGACGGCACCCCAGGCCGCGCGCCAGACGCTTGCATTGCTCGTGATCAGGCCCGGCCTGACGATGCCGACTTGAACGTTCTCGGGGTCGTGCTCCTTGGCTAGCTCTCGCACCTCGCGCTCCGTCTCGCGCCGCATGTCGACATAGCTTATCATCCAGGCTGGCGCCATCTTCATGTCCTTGTAGTTCTCTGGCCCACCGCTGGTGTATATGAAGCGGAATGGCTTTGCTGGGCCTGACTCGAGCACCGCTTTCAGACCTGCAATGGTGCAGGTGTGACACACACGCTTGACTTCCTCTGGTTTGTACATTCTTGACTTTGATGGAGTGATTGAGACGGTCCTGGGCTGCTGTTAGCTGAGGACGGTACCCATAGGATCAGACATGCTTACCAGATAAAGGCATTCGCGCCAGCCATCTCGTCGCGAGCTTCCACGGGATAGTTCTCGTAGTCTTCAAGCAGCACCGTCTTCAACTTGACCGTATCAATGCCTTGGGGCGTGGAAATCGGCTTGCGCGACAGCACAACAAGCTTCGTCACTGCCGGAAGCTGTAAGCTCTGCTTGATGAGCTCCGTGGCTACGAAGCCAGACCCCCCTGAAATGACGAGCTTCATTGCGGCTGTTATCTCCACGAGCTCGACGTTCTCGAGCTGCGTCACTACATTGTGAACCAGGAAGATGGTCAAGCGGCTGATGAGCTGACGTTTTATCAGGATTCGTGACACGGAATTCCATGCTTACCTGCCATGCTGTGTTACCACCCACAGCCGGGTTCCGGAGTTAAGCGATTGGGGCAGCTGGCCAATCCCGACGGCATCTGACCAGATACTACGGACGTAAGGTGCGAAAGGATGCTGAATCCTGGCAGGGCGCTCGGTTATCTTGTGAAACAGGGTGAAAAGTTTTGTGCTGGGAGAGTTCGTTGTGCACGCGAATGAGACAATTCATCAATTGGCTACTTCGACTCGTTTATCCTCCCATGAGAGCTGCTCCATTTCTCTTCGCACGCAACGCTCTCGGGCGCTTCTTGCGAACACTCACGAGTTCCAACCTTGGATCTCATCGAGGGTGAGCACGTATTCATGGTTATAGATCTGCAAGAGAGTTAATTGTCAGCAACCTGGCTACGCAATGTGGGGTCGCAAACACTCACCTCATTCAGCACCTCGGGCGAGTTGTATTCGGGGTTGTTGATGAATGTGTCTCCCCAAACGGCGAACCACAGCCAGTGGGCTTCGTAGGCCTGGAGGAGGTCAGGAAGGGGGGCGGAGCCGACCTCGGTGGCGGCGATCAGCTTGGTGTCCTCGCCCAGGTCAATCAGCTGCTGGTACTGGCTCGACATGGGCTGTTGGGCGTTAGCTGGTCTCGAGAGTCTTTTTACAGGTAGATACTGTCACTTACACCGTTGCCAGTCGCGTACACATCGGCACTCAGAATGTCGACTGTGTCGGGGTTGGGGTACCAATCCGCGGCGATCGAGTTCCAGACCCAGATGAGGTTGTTCAGCCCGTGGTGGTTCGTCAAACGATCGTACATCAACTCCCAAAGCTCCTTGGCCGGCTCGGGGCCTTGAGCTCCCCACCAGAACCACCCACCCTCGGCCTCGTGCAAGGGTCGCCAGAGGACAGGCACGCCAGCATCTTGCAGCCTCAGGAGCTCCTCGGCAATAGCATCGATATCGCGGATGATGAGAGTGTAGTTGGCATTGCTGGTGTCGGCCAGAGCCGTGGCGACGTTGAAGTCCGTAGCCCTGGTATAGAAGCCGCTCCACCAGGGGTTCTCCTCGGTGTCGTAGAGGCCGACAGGGGCGTTCCAGTGCCATAAGACGGAGACGATACCGCCGCGCTCGTGGAACTCAATGGCCTCCTCGACAGCGGTGGCAATGTCACCCTGCCTCTCAACTCGGGAAGGGCTGTAGTCCATCAGGTCAACCGCAACGAGAGCGGGCGTCTTGCCGGTCTGCTCAGCGATCCAGTCGGCCCAGGAGAGCTCCTGCTGACCAGAGAGAATATTGCTGCCGTAGATCGAGCGAAGGTAGTCGTAGAGCTTGACGGCATCTGCGTTGGCGTTGGGGTTTACGAGGGTAGGGCTGACGTTGTGGGGAGGACGGCTCTCAGAAGGGCTCAAGGTGACGGCGTCGATGAGGTACCTTGACGAAAGTTAGAGGTGAATAATTGTCCTTGAACTTTGAAGACTTACCATCCCCAGTTGCTGACAATGTCGATGGTGTTACTGCCCTCATCGAGGAGGACCTGGCCAGCAGCAATGTCCTCCCAGCTATCGCTGGCAGGCAAGACGATGTCACTGCTAGCACCGCCATTGAGGACAATTGAGGTCGTCTTCTCGCCATTGGGACCCGCGTAGCGTAGAGTGACGTCGTACAAGGTCGCAGCATCGCTTTCGACGGTGAAGGTGATCTTGTCGGTTGCCTCCTCGAAGCCACCAACGTACCCAGTCCCTAATGTCTGTTAGCGAGGATAGAATACGCGCAAACGCCCGGATAGTTTACCTGAGAATCCCGCAAGAGCCGTCAAGACCTCAGTTCCAGTGAGCTCGCCATCTTCAGCTTCTAGTGTAATCTCCTGCGCCTGACGAGTCTCTACGGGGGCCGCACAGCCGAAGCTGGCAAGGCCGAGAGCAAGAAGCACGGCGTTCTTCATTGTTGCAAAACTGACAAACAGCACAGAAAACCAGAAAAGGGTGAAATGTTTCATCAAACGTCTTATTTATTTTCCTCAGAGCCTGAGTCTGTGCTTTGGTCCAGAAACGAGCCAAGTCCGAAACTACGGCGGTTCAAGGTCCGCTCCGCCCGGAACGGGCAGGCCGCGGAGGGTCCGGAGTGGGGGACCGCTTTGACCGGATCAGGATCCAAGATCCGGGGGCGATGGCGGAGAGGCATTGGTGGAATCGATCTAGTGGACGTGAGGTGTGTAAGTGGCTATGTTTCAAGACGTGGCGTGTCGGTAGATTATATCACCGTAGCCCAGGTCTTGTCCACCGTGACGTGACGTGTTGCCAAATCAGGGACCAAGAGCGTGAATTACTGCATGTAGCTTGGCCTATTTCTTGATGTACTTGCTCAAAGCGTCTCGCAACGCAACATTCTGCTCCTCGAATAGCTGCTGCCTCTGGGATTCCCACCCTCCCTCGGCTAGTAACTTCTCTCCAGGTCCGATGGCGAATTGGTCATCACCCTTGACGAGCCCCTCATACATCTTCTCCGTGTATGCGTCCAGGGGCATACCAATTTCTCCGCCGTTGATCATGTCTGGTTGATGTTTTGTGTCGTGAAGCTCCGTCTGGACCGCAGGGGGGAAAACCTCGATGACGCTGACTCCACCGTGGCCTCCCTCCTTCAGTTGCTGACGCAGGTCCATTAGGAACGTGTGCAGAGCAGACTTGGAGGCGTTGTAGTTGGGTGTCCTGATTAGTCCAGGTATGAGGGCTAGAGTCGCACCGACGAAGACCAAGTTGCCGGCTCCTTTACTTTGGAAAAACGGTAGGAGAGCCGTGGTGAGGTGGACGCCTGATAGGTAGTTGACCGTCATTTCCATGTTGAGCTCGCCCAAATCCACTTTCCCGGGCTTTGTAAAGTCGAATGCTCGCTGAATACCCGAGTTGTAGACGACGCAGTCCAGATCGGGGTGCTCTTCGACGATGGTGGCGGCAAAGGCTGGGATCTCATCAAGCTTGGACACATCGAATGTCACAATCGACGTCGTGTCTACGCCGTGCTTGCTCTGCAAAGCCTCAAGTCGATCACTCCGACGCCCAACAGCTACGACCTTTGTGCCTTCGGAGACCAGTTTGCCTGCCAAGGCCTCGCCGATGCCTGAGGTGGCGCCGACCACAAGCGCCTTCTTGTAGAGGGGAGCCATGTTGCGGGGAGGGCGTGCAACGTATCGTTCCTGAAGGGATGATGCCGAGTGAGATACTGGTCGACTTGCGCAAGGCGTCGTTTCACACAAAGACGCCGTCAATTTATAGTCCTAAACGCTATGAAGCAGCAGATGTCGGCTGGCTGCGTCGGACTTAACAACGCATTTACGCAATAGTTGTCTCCTGCGGGGTCTCGTGCCCCGCAAATATTTAGAGTGCTGATTCAAAGCTGGGGATATCCCCGATGTCGACGTCAACGACGCGTTTCTGTCAGAGCTTATTAGGTCCACGCATGGGTTTGCGAATCTCCGTTGATATAATCCCGAGCAAGGTGAAGCATCCGCAGTCAAGCGCAGCAACCGAGACATGGCAAAAATCACAACAGGTCCGCGCGAGGATAGGATCGTCTATTGAAACCACATTATCTACTTCTTCAGCACGCGGAATACCGGATACTCATCTCCTGCAGCCACAGGCAGGATGTTGAACGCGGCGAAGGAATCTTTGTTCTCCGGCTCCAACCTGACAAATGCGTGAGCCGCCAACCTCTGCCTGCTAGGCACCCAGAATGCACCGGCAGGGAACTGGACCTCTCGCACGGTCGTTGTGCTGTTGGTGATGGTCGTCCTCGCTACACCCTCGAACTTGGAGTCCTCGACATCGGCTGCGAGGATCTTGATGGCTTCCACTTCGCCCTTGAATGGGGCTTTCAGAGTCTCGACCTGGATGCCAACAGCTTGCAGTTTGTGGGCCACGTCCGCCCATGCCTTGCTGAAGATGTAGCCCTCGGGCCGTGAACGAGTCAAGTTCGCATTTGCAGGAGTGTTGTTGCCAAACATGATCGGGGTGTCGACCAAATCACCGCTCTCCGAAACAATGAAAGGCCACGTGATGTTCGTTGGACGAGGATAGTCCGTCACAACGATTTGATGATCCCCGTTGATAAAGTCGTCTCTTGCGTCCTCGATAGTCTTCTTGATGTGGTCTGCGTTGTCGATGACTGTTTGCATGATCGCCTCGACCATGACCAGACCGGCAGTCGTGCGCCGGTGGAAGTGCTGATCGCCCAATTGGATACCTCTTGTTTCGGTCAATATGTGCACGCCTTGCATAAGAGCAGCATGGACATCAGTCTTGGTGTCTGTTGGGATCTCGTGCAGTGTAAGCTCCCCCGGAACCGGCGTAATGACATACGGGCTGTGTCGGAGGCCGTGCTTGTCCATGGCGGCAGCAACGTTCCAAGTAAAGAGGGTCTCGGACAAGTTGCGAATGTCAGAATGAATGTTAAGGTTCTTCATTGCCGAGAACTGCCCGTCCTGGGATGGGAGGTACTCGTCGTCTCTTCCGTTAGCACGGCTTGCCGTGTACTCGTGGCAGTCGATGCCAACGTGAGGGTCGAACTCGGTTTCGAGCCTCTTGATATCCTGCGTCTGCTGGCGACTAAGCTTGACGTGATCGCGATTGGGATCGAAACTGCTTGCAAGATATCGCTGGAAGTAAGCGACACCGTCTGGGTTGTATCGCGGCATGATCAAGAGGTCGGCTACGTCGAGAAGTGACTCCGTCCAAGTCTCGTTTGCGTCCATTTTGCCAAGGAGCGATAGCAGCGCTTGATCGCCAGCCGGCTCGTTGCCGTGGACGCCACCAGTAGCCCATATCCGCAGCTTGTCTTGCGGTAGGCCACGTGCTGACGACAGGTACACATAAGGAATAGACCGACCCTCCTCAGATGTGAAGTCTGGCTCTATGTAGTTCATCCAGTCGTTCTTGTCAGCCAACTGTTGCAACCACTGCTCTGCAATATTGTCAGCTAAATATCAAACCACCGCTGAGAGCTCTCACCAAGAACAAATTGAGGAGTCGGCCCAGATGTGCCGTTCCTGAAACCTTCGGGAACGGTGTCGGGAAGACTAAATGCTGGGCCGAGCAGCTCGAAGTCAACATCCGGAAAGTTAGCGGCGACCTGTTGCTCATCCTTCTCCAATGGCAGTGTAAGCCCAGCGTATGAGTAGCCTTGAGCCGAGACGCCAACCGCACCAGCAATGAGCCTTGCCGCGACCTTCTGTTTGAAAAGCATGCTGTCGAAGTCCCGGTGTTCTGACCAGATAGAAGTGAAGGCGCAAGTGTTGTCAAGGGCTTGCTGTAAGCAGATCACCTTGAAACTTATACCACACTTTATCGAGCTGCCCTACATGTCCACTGTTGATAGCAAGGACGGTAAGACGGATGTCAAAGTCGGCAAGACGGATGCCAAGATCGGAGGAGCTCCGATGCCGCTGACGAGAGGCTTGCAGCGTCATCATTGGGCTCGGGGGAGGATTTGGAAGCCGGGATGTGGGGAGGTGAGGAGGAGACCAGGGTTTGTAAGAGACCTTTCAACCTTATCGGGATTAAAGTGAGATAAGCTTAGATTAATCGTTAATTGATGGCAACAACGTATCATATCGGACCCCCGAACTTAATTAGGACCTTAGACACCCAATGCGCCACCTCTATCTTCGGCGGTGAGCAAGAATCCGCAAATCAGTTACAGTGGATCAAGAACGTGCCCAACTCTCGGGCTGGGAATAAATGATCGTGCCGACCATCGGGAAGGGTAAGCAACGGAAGACTTGCGGTCTCTAATTCTAGAATCCGTGTCGCTCCATTGCTGCCCGGTTTCACAGATAGTCCCTTCGCCAGCACCGCACACGTGAACGTCCACATTTCGTCAAATACGCCCAGACGCGGCAAACTGTAAGTGCAAATGTGTCAAAGCTCTCATGCCCCTTGAGATCCTGGAACATATGACAGAAGAGCCAAGTCTGGCCCGGCACTGCTGCTCCTCGGGTTGCCTTTAGCCGAGGGCAGAAGCATTTCGTTTTGTCTGCGAACTTTCTATCTCATGCTACTGCATCTTTCCGACCCGTGATATTAAGGCTATCGTATACTTCCCTGATATGCGTGACATTGTACGCACTTGCCGTAGAGTATTCCCTTCTCATCATCACCGCGAATGGACGACATACTTATATAGGGGCGTCTCAACTTTGGGCGTTCGGGTTCTCGCCGGATACTCGCGGGCCGGACCGTCACAACACTTAGTAAACACAGCATACAGGTCTGAGGGATCATGATTAAACAAGTACTCGTCATTCACATCGTTAGATTAATACTGGTAGTTTTCTGACCTCTAGCATGTATGCGTCATTCGTATATGGAAGCCCAACTCCAACCTCACCCTTACGGGGCAGGCGTAGCGGTGGGCAAGCACGAGCAAGCTGAGCTGACGCGCGAGATGATGTTGTGTCCGCAGGCGTCCGCAGCGTACATGGGCACAACACCAACGTCAGCAGACCACCCATCGGTGAAGCCGGCGCAGAACTCCTGGCTCTCCTCCAGACGGCCCTTGACAGAGTTGGCGCGCATGGCACGGAGACAGTTGTCAGCGTTGCAAGGGTGCGTCTTGGGGCACTTCTCGCGCTTGGTCATCTTGGCCAGGTAGCCGCCGCGCTCGATGGTGTTGATGAAGATGAAGCCCGACGGGAACATGGCGTACGAGGACCAGGATCCAAACATTTCAACCATTCCGCCGCCGGGAAGGGAGTCATCTTCAGGGTAGATGTCGAGGTAGGCAACCTCGCAGACCCTGTCACCAGTGGGGTCCTCGGGGATGGAGGTGATGTCGTAGACACGGAGCCCAGAAGTGTAGGCGGACTGGTAGACAAGGCCGTCCTTGATGTACTGGTTGTGGTCAACGCCCTTGTTGGCGGCTATGAATTGTTAGCTTGATATCTTGGCCTAAGTAGGTTGAATCTACCTTTGTAAAGGCCGGTCTGCTTGGGGTTCTCGAGGTCGCTGATGTCCCAGATGTAAGTGACGGGGTAGCCGTCAGCAGCAGGGCCGTTGCCGCGGATCTCATCGACCTCGTCGTCCATGAGGAGGTACTGCTGCCACTTAGGATCCAAAACCCAACCCTGGTGGGTGTAGGTAGCGCCATCGTACGAGGTGATGGAGATGATGCTCGAGTTGGCCTTGTCCGAGACATCGTAGATGGTCAGCGTGTCCTCGTTGTAGCCGTAGCAGATATCGCGGCCTTCATAGCGCTCATCCGGACCGTGGTAGATCAGACACTGAGCGTCGTGGACGTATCCATCTTCGCTGTTGCAGCCCAGACGAGTGGCCTTGCTGGGATCCGTAATGTCGAAGAAGATGGGACCGGCGCGGCAGCCCGAGTTGGTGGGACGCGAGCCAACGGCAACGGCGTAGCCGACTTCTTCATTGACGACAACGTTGTGAGAAGCACCCTGGGGAAGATCTTGAATCCACCCGGCGACGTCCTCTTTAAAGTCAAACTTGATGGGGGCTTCGGCGTGATCGATATCCAGCAGCTTCTTCATGTCGAAGATCTGGATGCCGTGGTCACCGAGCTCAGAACCAATGAGCATATAATGCTTGTAGCTGCGAATCTCCTTCCAGAAAGCGTTCGGGTTTGTAGGAGCAGGGCAAGGACTTCACATACATCAGCTGTGTGGAATTTCGGGCTTCACTCAGGAAACTCACAGGAGACCGAGGTTGACCATGCGACCCTCGGGCAGAATCTCAATGAAGGCAGTTCCGTCGTACATGCCGTTGGCAACGAACTCACGACCCGACTCAGGGTCAGTCCAGCCCCAAGAAGAGGATCCAGTCAGGAGCAGACCATCGCCGGCCTCATCCCAGCCATTGGGGGACCCGAGGGTGGCGTGGTTGATGAAATCGTACAGGTCAATGTTCTTGCACCGGAATGTGTGAAGAGGGTCGCCCTTGATGGCCTCGACCTTGCCGTCGATGCACTTGGTGTAGTTGAGACGAGGCCACTTGGAAGAGTCCAGCTGGCCGGACTCGTATTGAGCTAGCCAGAGGGCCTTCTTGTGAGCCATGTTGCTGTTGTGCATGGCCCGGTTGTCGTACATCTCTGATCAATGGTAAGCGGCTGGCCTCTACGGTTGGTCCTGATGCCGTGTCTTACCAGCAGCGAGGGCCTCATTCTTGGGGTGTTCCTTGGCAGAGACCGCGGATGCGGCCAAAACCGCACAAGAGAGCGTGGAGAAGCGCATGTTGAAGAGAAGAGCAGTCCGTATGTCGTGCAACGATAAATGGGACAAGCGACGAGTCCCGGGCTCACTCCATGGCGGGCGTCATGGCCGTTATAAAGAATGCTCCCTGGCCGCTCGCCAAGGCAACGGGATCCGGTGCTAAGGAATTCATGGTTCTCGAACGCGACACGGCATGATAAGGGCAGCACAACCGCGGTGGCTGCAGAGACGAATGTGATCTTTTCGAGATGATGAGGCTTGAGCCTTGTGGAACTTTGTGAAATCGCAGGGTCGAGCTGGATGCTGCTCGCCTCCAGAGACCGAAGCTGGTTGGCCGGGGCGGCTCCTAATGGCTGGGCGGGCAGCCCGCAGGAAGGGCGCTTATCAACTGCCTGTATAGGAAGGTCAACGAGAGATCTTAGCGTCTTGGGTCCAATAAACAAGGTGTTCATGGCGGTCCACCGCGCCCACTGCCCCGGTAAGGACCGTGATGGCTTCTGGAATGGAGGTTATCGGTCCCTTGGCCCATTGTCCTTTTGCTCCCGCCAATGGAGGTGGTCCTCTTTCTGATTGCGCGTGATTGTTTCTCGGATCGCGCCGCTGACGAACCGCATGAAGGGTTGCCCTGAGCATCCTCGGTTGCACGAACCGGCGATTGGCCAAGACCACGATCTACTTGAGGGGGAGAGACCCTCTGCTCTGACTGAAGCTCACTGCGCCTTGGTGAAGAGGCGTGGGTAATCTCGCTTGAGGCCTTGTCTACCAGCAACCCTGGAAGAAGTAGGTGACTGGGAGCAATTGGCCGTTGAGCAACTGCACTAGGCTATAAAAGACTTCGAGGCCCGCGGCCTTGGGCATTCCCAACGTTGAGGAAAAGCAGCTTGGTCAGGGTCCATCGGCGGAGCTGGTTCTCCTTAGTCCATGTGTTTGCAGTAAACGCATTAACTCGTCTTATGAAGCGGCAACCCTCTCCTCGCCCGTCCTAATACCAGTCAATCCTTCGTCTACGGAGCAACAGTACAAGCTGCTTTAGACACCAGCGCCAAGCCAGGTCTAGTACCAAGCGCAGGTAAATCGACATTTCCACGACCAGACCGAATGAAGACCAGCTCTTCAACAACGGCCAACTCCAATGGCGGGGAAATAAGCATAAAGCCTACACCGTGCGTACGGGTCACAAATAGACGCGCAAGCATGGGAATCAATTTCTGTGTGTCATGGATTGGATCATCAGCAACCGTCGTCACCTTGGTCTGTGGGTGTCGTCTGCGACCCAACCTGGGAGCCACACCCATGCAGCCGAAGCTACAGCATGAGCTTACAGCTTCGTGATGTGTATGTGCGTTTCATTCATTGTATCTTCGATCATCATATGTACACCTTGACAAACATCCTCACAGAGTGGGCAGCAGACCCTCCTTCTGGGCCTCCTTGACGCGCTCCTCGTAGATGGCGACCTTCTCCTCGTAGATAGCAACGAGGTCCTCCTCGCGCTTGTCGGGGGTGGCGTCGTCGCCGCCGAAAGCACGGACGGCGGCGTAGTAGACCTCAGCGAGACCCTCGCAGACGAACTGGACGGAGGAGCTCTCGCACTGGAAGTACAGGCTGGAACGTGTCAGTAAAGCACTTTCTCGCTGCAGACGTGGCGACTCACTCATCCTTGAAGTTGTCGTCAATGTTGAGCTTGCCGCTCACGGTGAAGCGGGACTGGTCACGGTAGTTGTGGTATCCAAAGTCGTGACGGTGGCACGCAGGCTGTTAACGCATAAGTAAAGAGCGTCGACAAGACACATCAACTTAATGGCCTACCTCGAAAGGGAACCCAAATGGGTTGTCGGGAGACGAGGTGCAGCCATCGGTCTCCCAGTTCAGGGTCGCAGGCTCGCCGCGACGGGAAGAGAACTCAGGCAGCGTGATGTCGAAGAGCAGCTCGTCGGTGATGGCAACCAGGTCCTGGCGGGCCACGATGCTTGGCAGCGCCGAGGCGCCAGAGGCGAGAGCAACGACAGCGGCGGCGAACTTCATCTTGACGGTCGAATATCAGCTGAACCTGGTTCTTCTTCTTCTTCTAGGATGATCGTTGCGACAACACAGCAACGGGACGGCCGGAATGCCTCACAGCCGAGCACACGAGGCTTTATATACTTCCTCCATTGCAGATCGTCAGGAGGGCTTCGGGGCCCGCATGAATCCAAGACCGGGCAATCCAACCTCTGCCGGCTCACCTACCGAATGTGTCGATGGGTCGCCACGAGACGCCATCAGATTCGTCAATTGGCCGGCAAACCCCGCAAAGTGAGGAGCGGCAAGATCACGTTCTGGCATTCGAATTGTTCAATTGGTGTCTTTCAGTGTCTCATTGCAAAGCTCCTGTGGCGGTGACGGGCTCTGCCATTCGTCTCCCTTTGGCGCCAAGCGGACCACTCCGGCGCTGCCATCCACCTATATCACCACCAGCCTATTTCGACTATGTGGCTGGGAAGCGGGTGTGGTAGCATGACCGCAACTCTGAGTAATACCCCTCGCGGCCCTACAGCAGCCGGATCTTCGCTTTCGCATGTGCCTTGATCGGAGATCGGCGACGAGGCCACAATAGTATCCAGTTCCGTCCTTGACGAGCGCTAATGTATGCATGCTTTGCGTGGAAAATGACGACGCCGCCATCTCAATGAACCCCAAACAAGACGTCCGGTCGTCCGTCTGCTTAACTTGAACATCTGGGCCATACCCTTCGCAATGCAGGCTGCTTTCCGTGTCAACTGATGCATTCCTTCCTTCGGCGGGTGAGGTGTCGCCCAAGAAATCAGTGATATGTTCAGTTGAATCGCCGGACCGGGAATTATACTGTTAGCCTTGTTCACGGACAGCGGCGGGAGGGACTCGCCCCGTCTAGAAGAAAGAATCAATAGCCAAGAGCGGCAATCAAGACGCCCGCAATTCAAGGCTCTAGCTATCCATCCTCAATACAGTTGGCGGGATTCACGAAAGTACCCTCGCAGACATCGTGTGATGTAGTTTGAATAGAGCTCACGAGGTGCAAGCAGTAGCCTTTGTGAGCTACAGCAGATGATCAACAACAGGCTGCCTCAGCCGATTCAGCCTGGAAACCTATCATTCTTTATGATCACGACTACTTGGAGGCGCCGTGCGGAAGGGCTGTTAAGGTGATAGCCAAGGGAGGAGGCATCAGCAACAAGATCCTCGCTCCCTCCAGGCAGATTAAGACTGTGCCAGTCAATGGAAGGTAACAATGGGGGTTGGTAACACTCGCATTTCCGAAATTGGCCATACGAGTGGCATTCAAGCGTTTCGGAAGCCGACAACTGCCGGGTTCGGTTTTCTTAACTTGAGAGATCTGGCTTCAGAGCTAGTCTGTCCATGCTAGTCCGGATCGTTGCTTGCACGGTAACGCTCAGCGAAGAAGCTCGATGCGTCGCTGAACAGGGTGTCTTCACAATCGAGTGACTATTTTGAGTCGCCGGCTATGGATGCCGGGAAGATGAGGTTGCTGGCGATCGCAATGAGGCCATCCATGCTTTTAAGTGAAGGGGTTATTAGCAGGCATCGGAAGCTTCAGTCGAAGACAGCCTACTGGCAAAAGAAAGCGATGCCCTGAAGCTTTTCCCAGAAATTCGCAGCTAGTTCTAAGAAATCTCAAAGGCTTTCATGAACGATAGGTTTTGATAAATCATCTTCTGCTTCTCTGAATACTTCGGAAGGCGGCAGATGCAATCGTACGCGAATCTCCTCCTCATTCCCAGCATCTTCCATGGTAGCAGGTCGGACACTCAGCTCTGGGGGTGTTTTAAGATTTAGTCGTTGCTCTATTGATTTAGGGGGAAGACTTTGTAGCTATTGCTCTTTCTTGTTCCGGCCAGTTGTGTAACCTCGTACCGCGTCATCCCGCGAAGAGGCAGAGACATTTGCCGCGCTGAATCCCGGCTACGTTCACTGGTCCGTTTCGAAAAGCTGATGTCTTGCTGCAACAGTGTCTGATACCAACTGAAGTCTGTCTTTCTGTGACTAGAATCCCCG
This sequence comes from Sordariomycetes sp. S80-01Y, assembly GCA_037042185.1. Taxonomy (NCBI): domain Eukaryota; kingdom Fungi; phylum Ascomycota; class Sordariomycetes; species Sordariomycetes sp. S80-01Y. The sequence continues at coordinate 696,070 of JAXQJY010000027.1, read as the reverse complement.
ATGTGAGCTTCCCGAAATACGACATCTCGGCGTTGACGGACCACTTCCGTGAGGTGCCCGACCACGCAATTCGCCTCCTCTCGTGGAGTTTTGCGGCCCCCTCACCTGTTTCTTCTTCAGTTTCAAAGGACACTCGCATGGAGCAAAACCCTGTGGGCCGGCTCGAGGGTCTTGTTCCCGGAAGTCCAGCGCTTCGCTGAGTAGGCTAGAGTACATCGTGGGCAGACAGGCTTGAGTCTCGCTTGTGAACCGCTGTTGGAATTGTGAATCTCGTTGCTGGAATGGCTTACAGTTTCGAAAGCAGCCATCTCGCTGACCCAATTCGGTCGATGGTAGTTTCCACACAACCTTGACTGTTGTGATACGGCCTCTTGACCCCGTCACGGCATTCACGTACAGAAAGTGCACCACCCCAGATATCTTGGACAAGGTTCCGCTGTAACAAAAGGACATGATGCGTCTTTATTCGATTCGATCGCCATCGTCTAGGCTCCGCCCGTAATATACACCCATCCTCGGTCCCCTCCGGCCCGTCCTCGTGCGGCCCACCCAGCACGCCACCTATTGCTTCCTCTCCTGCTCCAGCTCCCGCTCCGCCTGCTGGTAGTACTTGGCCGTGTCGACACCGTGCTGCCCGTGGTTGACAAAGTTGAACCACGGCAGCACCCCCATGAACAGACTGCTGTACCTGCTCTGGCGCGCCGCCACGCCCTGCATGTGCGGCGTCAGCTGGGACTCGCCGTACAGCGGCTCGCCGCGCTTGACCTTGTCGACCATCTCGCGCATGTCCATTTCCATCTCGCGGCGGTTCTCGGTGGCGCCGTAGAAACGCACTGTTCTCGTTAGCCCCCATTATCCAATCATGGTCTTCCGGACTCGAAAACACCGTTGGGGGTGCGCAATCCCGGCTCCTCAGGATCCCAACAACGAGCGAGCAAAGCGGAGTCGGGGAAAAGAACGTACTGGCTGATCGCTGGTAGTAAATCAAGAAGCCAGCGGTGATACCCAATCCGCCCGCCAAACGGAGAATCTTGGGCAGACCGCCCTTTCCAACGTGCGAGGGCGCAAACTTCTCGAGGGTGAGGATGGCAGCCGGACCGAAGGCAGCGGCCGCGGCGCCCGTGATGTAATCGCTCGTCCGGGCGTACTTCAGGACGCGCATGAAGTGCCTGCACTAATCAGCTTTCCCATTCCCAGTTCATTTCGCATTCTCAATCGCTTGGAGGACTCGGGTTCGAGGGTCGAGGTCGTCGGTGAGGGCACGTACGGGTCATTGTCAATGAGCTGTTTCCCATTCGTCAGTACCGTTTCCAATCCATTGAGGCTCCCGCCGGGGGTGGACATACCGGGTAGTCGGTGTTGACTTGTTTGCTGGGACCGACAAAGGTCTGCGCCGGCTGCTTGACGGATGTGTCGGCCATGGTGGTGGCTTTTATCGATGTCGAGCTGCTGGAGGCACTCCCAAAGGCAAGCTGCGAGCGTTGGAAGTTGGAGGTGGAGCGGGTCATGTGACTGTGACTCTCCCGCATCACGTGCATGCAGCCGGCACTGTCGCGCTAAGTCGCGTCCCCCACCATCAAGACGCGTCTTCTAGATTAGACTTCGCGGATTTACATAGAATTATTGTTGTCAATCACTCAGATCAACCAAAGCCCCTATTCATTTTCTTCGTGGCCGGAATTCTGCCTGGCCTCATCACATCTCAGAATACAACACCGAACCAATGGCATCCAAATCCAAGGACGGGACTGCTCCACGACATGATGACCTCGACAACTACGACATCGGAGATCTGTCTGATGATCCATTCGCCAGCCCACCTCCCGACTCAAAGACCCAAAAGCGCAAGCCAGATGCTCTCGGCCTGGACGAAGAAATCTCAGTCGCGAAGCGCGTCCGGCAACCCGCCGTCAAACTCGACGAGGACCGCCTGCTGTCCGCCCAGGGGATACCCAAGCTTCGCTCCCGCGCCAAACATCTTAAACTGAAGGGAAAGGGCCACGAATGGAGCGACGCCGAGAGGTTGTTGAATTTCTACCAGAACTGGCTAGACGATCTGTTCCCCAAGGCGAGGTTCGTGGATGCGCTGGGGATGGTGGAGAAGTGCGGGCACAAGAAGAGGGTCACAGCTGCGAGGCACGAATGGATCGAGGAGGGCAGGAGGAGGGTTCTGGGCACCGACAAGAACGGAGAGGACGAGATGATGGAGATTGGAGAGGTAGAAAGGAGGAACGACGCAGCTGGCGCGAAGGCCACCGGCGGAGAGAAATCGCCAAGTCGACCATCCACCCCACCACCAGCAGACGATGTACCGGATGACGACGACCTGTACGATGCTACACCGAGAAGGGCAGGGCGGACGGTGCCCGTAGTGAATGAGCCGGGCGAGGATGACTTGGACGCGTTGATAGCAGAGGCGGAGGGACAGGATGCGCCGAGGAAGCGGACACTAGCCGCAGAAGAACCTGACGGAGATGATTTGGATGCCCTCATGGCTGAGGCGGGCAGCCACGACGCAGGGAAACGAGATGGGGGAGGACAAACAGAAGAGGACTTCGCTGCTGAAGAGGCAGCAATGCAAGAGATGGATGGGTTGTGGTAGTCATTATCTTTGGGGATGGTTTCACTTTTACGAATTACGATAACCTCACCAGCGAGCATTAGTCACGATATTTGTTGCACACAATAATGATGTTGAAACCCCAATAGGGCATATCAATTCAACTCAAACCTGGCACAATACCCAGTCCAGGATGTCAAACCGCTCAGATACCACTGAGACCCTTAAACTCCATTACCATTACACCCATTTTGTCATAAACCATGATCAAGCCTGTACGGCAGCGTCCTGTAAAGCCACGGACTCGGTCACGCCACTGAGGTCGTGCTGTGACACAGCATTCTTCTTCGACCTAGACTCCAGCACAACGGACGAGCTATGCCTCCGCGAAGCCATCTTCTTCATCTCGCACCGGAGGGTCCAGGCAAGTGCTAGAAGGGTTTCGCGAGGAGGCAGAGCCATGTTCTGCAAGAGATGAGTCAGCTCGCCATCGACATCAGGTGAGCCTGAAACGTTAACCGTGGTGTTGACCGTCGAGTTGTGGCTCTCACTGGACACTAACCGCAAGGCCGCCAACGTCGCATCCATCAGAGGACGCGCCAGTATTGGGCTGCGAGAAAGGATCTTCCTGAGTAGCTTCACCTTCAGGTTGGTCACCTTGGTTGACGTTCCAGAAATCAGCGCTGGTTTCGATAGCCGCCAGCCCAAACTCCGCAGAACCGAAGTTGTCCGGGAGCGGGAAGTCGAGGTACGATTCGAAGGCCGCGTCGAAGTTTGACTCGGTGCTGTTACCAGCCACAGTATCGTTGTCAAGATAGACGGACTCGGGACTAGAGGGGAGCCCGTTTTCAAGGACAAACTGATCTGTGTCAGCGGACGCTGCCACGCCGAAAGGACCGAAGCCCTGAGGATCTGCGCGAGGAAGATCATCCAAGCCCATGCCTGTGCTGCCTCCGGGTTGCTGGCCGGCTCCGACGGACACTGCAGGTCGCACAACATTGCTGCAGAATGTTGTGTCGCGTCGGAGGGGCGGGCGGTGGTGGAGGGAAGTTGAAAGGGGGCGGGCTCGGGGGCGTCATCCTTGACTTGGAAGTCTGAAGATGGTGGCGAGAGAGTTGCCATGTTGATGGTTTGGGGTAAAGCGTCGGTAGTTACCTTGGTCTGGGGCTCGTCCTGGGGGAAGAGGTTCGTCGCCAGGGTGTTGTCTAGCGTCGAGTAGGACTTGGCTCCCTCGGTCTGCCCGTCTGTCTGTTGGGCGCGAAGGGCGTGCTCGAGACGAAGGTTCCTCTCCTCTGCCGCCTGTAGCTTCTCCTCCAACAGACGGTTCTTCTCGACGAGCAGCTCTACCTCCTGACGCTTACGCTCGCGCGAGGACTGTGCGGCGCGACGGTTGCGGAGAACCCTCTCGACACGTCGCTGCTCCTTCTCATCCTCTGTCTTGGCTCGCTTGCGTGGGGGGAGGTTGGTCTTGGGCTCGGGAAGGACTTGGCCCCAAGACTTGCGCTTCTTCTTCTGCTGCGAGCCGGCCGACTCGACAAGGGTGTGTGATGCCGGGCTGGGAGCCGAGGACATGGTCGGGCTCAGAGCCTCGTAGGGGAGGGTCGAGTTGGGTGTGAAGGTGTCGCTTGGTCGGATAGAAGGCGATGAGTTGACCGACCTCGAAGGCGAGCCCTCGAAGAGTGGCGTGTAGTCGCCATGGACTGACATGAAGGACTCGGTGGGTGAGGCCTCCATCTTGACAGGTAGTTGGTTGTTGTTGATGGAATATTGATCCATAGCGCTCAATGTGTGTGGTTTTTGATTGCGTGCAGTAAGTTTACTTTGAGGCCGTTAAAAGGGTAGTCGACAGCCTTTGGCGGTGCTATGTTATAATAGGCGACGGGGTGAAGCTAAGCCAGGCACCGACGAGATGGCCATGAGTCACCTTTGCAAGGAAAGATGACTCAGGGACAGCTGGACGATCTGGAAGGGTCGTGGCTGAGGCTAGGAAGGGACACCGTGTCCAGAGACACCGTCGTTGTGGACAGGTTGGCAGTGTTGGAAGCGCCGAGGGGGAACGAGGGTCCCTTTATCTTGAGGACACTTGTCAGCAAGGACTCGGTGCCTGAGGATCCAGGCGCAAAGCCGGACCATGATGACCCCCCCTGCATTCAGGAGGCGGGGCCCAGCTGGAACCTTCCAAGTTGATACGACAGGGGTGACAGAATAGCCACACTAATTCCTGCCACCAACCCGCACTCCTTTGCATCCTTTATTGAAGCCGGTGCTGGCGGAGGATCGCCCCGAAGTCTCGTCTCAGCCGTCGATAATCAGGGGCCGCGCCGCGCCACAGCAACCTCCACCAAACAGAAGTTACGACGTCGTCTTGCGAGGCAGCGCCTCTTCCTGGGCTGCTATTCTCGGTGACCATTGGCTCCCTTTCCGGGAACGTCTTACGACATCTTCTTTCAGCTCAGGGCTCAGGGTTCCGACTCACGGTCGTGTGTGAACTCAGTCTGGCTCGGGCATGGAAGGTTGCGTTGCACTGCACTGCACTACACTGCGCTGACTGCCAGTGCTGGACCCTCAATTCCCCGGCACGCCTGAGACGGGTACGGGGCCTGGCAATCCTGGCACTAGGCCTGAGGCACCCTGATGATGTCGACCCGAAACCCCCTTTCATGACGCGACCGAATCAGGCAAGACGGGGCTTCTCTGGCGGCATTCGCGTGTAATTGAGCCGCTTCAATAACACCCGCCATCCGCTCGATAGTTTCGGTCCCGTCCAAGAGCGCCAATTACGGCCGTCTGCCCAAGCCCGTTCCCAAAGGCCTCTCTATGCGTCTGGGAGAGGCCCCCGGGCCCGTCGCCCAGGGCGTAGCAGGATCCCCAGGATCCTATCGTCTGCAGCTCGACATCACTCGACATCCACAGGATCGCAGCCCCCAACCCATGTGCTAATCGAGATCCGTACGCTGGCCTAGCCTTCCTATTGACCTCATTGACCAAGGGCTTGTTGAGCGTGCCTGCTAGGCTTCAGGCTTAAAAGGAGGCTGGACGAGAGGCAGAAGCATCTGGATGCAAGGACGCCGAGCAGGAGGATGGGCTGGATTGACGTTGCTCCACTCCCCCCTTGGAGCGACGTCGTGCGCCTGTCTCACAGGCAGAATAGACGGAAGGGAACGAGATTCCCTCGCATTCCGAGTTGCACTGCTGCTCCACCATCTCTGTCTTGTTGATTGCACGGCTGGACCTGCGATCCAGGCTGAGACAGCGTCCTCAGTGTCATCGCCAAATCTCACAGACCCCAGCAACACACTTTCAATAGTTTCCCAAAGCGCTCGTCCTTCTCAAGGCCTCCGGTGGGTTCAATATTGGTTCCCAAGGTTACATTTTCACTTTCTGTGCGTTGGACCCCTGATCAGCGGCGAACCCCAAGATTCTCCGCATTTCTACCCTCCGACCTTCTCTGTTAGGCAAGACATAAAGAACGTCCGTCGTTTCGGCCCGGATGTTGCGCGTTGGACCTCCTAGAGAGGCAGGGCTTTAAAGTGAATATCGTCGACTGCCTGATTGGGAAGTTCTAGAGAAGGACGAAATGCTGCTTGCCGTAGGACGTGGATTCATCTGCCGGACCTGCTCAACAGGGGCGTAGATCCGGGGTAGCATACATAGTATCTTGCGCATGGCGACGTTCCATAAATCGGATACCCCTTTCTCCCAACAACTTGTGAGGCGAGTTAGAATCTAGACAATAGGGTCAAGGTTACCCGTCCTGCCTTTCACCACGCCTTCGATTTCACTTGTGACCCAGCCCCCATAGAAGTCCCCTGGCTGCGCATCAACCTTCTCCCCGTCCACCCAGCACTCCCACGGTCCCGCGTAGAGACTCAAATACCCCTTGATCGGCTCGAACCCATTGGTCGGGTTGTCGTACGACCAGATGCGGTTGGGCACGGCTTTATTGTCGACCGGCGAGGTTACGGTGTAGTAGGTGGCAGCGCCTTTCCATTCGCAATAGGTTTTGCGGGATGCGGGCTTGAGGGGCAGCTTGAATGAGGATGGCGGGAGGTAATATGCTATACGAGTGTTGAGTCAGTATTCTACTCTCGTGAGTCGCTAGAAGTGCGGCGGACTTGGGGGATGGTGTGTTTCCAAAACCCAGTACGCATCTCTGGTATCTGCAATGTCTTGTCCGTTCCACACCACGCGGATATGACGGGCTATCTTCTCCAGCTTTGGAGGCCGGGGAAAGCTCTGAACATTCATGCGCGCTTTGGTTGCCATGTTGACCAGTTTGAGGACTTGGATCAGAGTTCTTCGAGATTCATGAAGGGAGGAGTGAGGTTGTTTACGATGGAACAGGGTAGCATGGCTTAGTAGATGTAAGACATCGTCATGGACTTTCTGGCTGCACCCGCTGGCGTGCGATGGACCCTGACTTTCAGCCCGTTACAAAGCACCCTCTAATGAATGTGTCCACTGAGACTGATTAGTAAATGGCCACAATCCCTCAATTATTTAAAGTTAGACTGCGCTCCAACGGACACTATGGCGATGGGATTGTCCGCCTTGACAGCCCTGGAGAGAGCGTGGCTTGCACCAGGCCTGTGATTGCGACTAAGACGCTGACGACCTAGCAACAGTATGGCACCAAATGCCTGTGCCCTCGATAATGAATTTCACAGACTTGTGAGATCGTCTTGTTAATGTCATAGTTTCGATATTAACCTTAATTTATTCTCCAAGCGCTGCCTTCCCATGCAACAGGCAATCAGTCCCCGCTGGCTTGAGAGCCACAGGTGTGGCGGTGCCCCACGTTCGAGAACCGGCGCCCAGTTGCGTCACTTCGTGGCGTCCCCTCTTCACCATCATCAAGAAGCCCGACTCAGAACCCAAATTCCATCCTTATCATCGCCACCGCCATCCCTCAAGGCCGCTGTCCGTCATTAGCAGAACGAGCGCGCAATCGCCTCACAAAGCACAGCGACTCCCGCCCTACCGAACCCCGCATCCATAGCAGATCTCGTCCGTCTCCCCGCGCGACCAGCCGCCGCCATGTCGAACCGCCAACAAGCCCGCGACATGCAAGTCGAGTTCCAAGCCCGCTTCAACGCGAAGCAGGCCCGACGAGAGGCGCAGAAGGCCGCCAAGCAGGACCCCATCCTCAAGAAGCAGATCCAGGAGCTCCTCAAGAAGGGCGAGACCCAGAAGGCCTACCAAAAGGCCAAGATCCTGCTGTCCAAGCAGGCGCTGGCGGGGCAGATGGACCAGATCGCCGACATGGCGGAGCTAAACTCGAGCCAGATCCAGGCGAACAATGCCATGAACCGGATGACCCAGATGATGGGGCAGAGCTCAAGGGTCATGAACGCCGCGCAGAAGAACAGCAATCCCGAGAAGGTTCGTATCCTCTTGAGGCCTGCTGTCGCGAAGCATGATGCTAACTCAATGCGTCGCAGACTCTTCTCACCCTCGAGCAGTTCAAGAACCAGAACGAGGAGTACGCCATGAGCAACAACATCTACCAGGACGCCATGACCCAGTCCACATCCGCCCAGGTCCCCGAGGACGCCGTCCACGAACTCCTCGGCAAGCTGGCCGACGACGCCGGCCTCGAGCTGAGCAAGGAGCTGAACCAGGCCACGCCCTCGAACGCGGAGCCCGCGCAGACGCAAGCGGCGACGGAGCCGACGGCCGAGGAGGAGGATAAGCTGCAGCAGAGGCTGAGGGCTTTGAGGGCTTAGAATGGGCTACAGATGAAATCCCGGCTCGAGGGACAGCCGCAAGATGCTTGATGAGTTTGTGCGCCGATTGTATTGGGATGGCGTTAGCGAGGGATGGTTTTCTGGAATTAGACTGAATACATGGCATTCTTAGCAGATTCGGCGTCCATTGAATGTGAACTGCGACGTAATGAGGTCGGAGGTTTGACGGGACAAGGGTACATCACACGACGGAACCAAGTCGGCCTCTTTAAGAATTCTAGTTTTCTATGAGAAGCAATATCGTGCCCCTACATATACAAACTCGCCACGGCGGTGATGTCCCGCTTGATCATCTCCTGCGCCGTCTGCATCTTCTGATACAGCTCGGGATCACCCACGATGCGCGCCGCATTCTTCACCTCGCGGCACGTCTCGTCGAGCCTCGTGATGGTCCTGACGATGGTGCCCTCGAGGACGTCGGTCAGGTTGGTGATGTTCTTAAAGGACATGCCCCGCGCCCACTCGTAGACGACCTCCATGATGCCGAAGCGGGGCCGCGAGACGAAGTCGTTGGAGTCGTCGGCGGACTGGATGACCTGCAGCCGCGTCTGGACGTCGTTGACCTTCTCCGAGATGGCGATGATGGTCTGCTTTCCGCGTTCGAGGTTGCCCGTCAGCACAGGCTCGACGGTGGTCTTCTCCTGGAAGACGAAGGCGCTCAGCAGCGCGGCTATTTCGGCGGGCTCGAACTCTGCCAGCACGTTGTCCAGGATCAGCTCCGTCAGCACGAGCTCGTCGCCAGAGTGGATCTCGCAGGCGACCTTGCCCTTTAGCTGGATGCGTGTAGCATCGTCGATGAAGCCCAGCTCCTTGAGGACCTGGACGCGCTGCTCGTAGTCTGGGAGGAGCTGGAGATTCTGGTCCGAGAGCGATTGCTTGAGGCTGGAGATGTGCTCTTTAATGAGCCACTGGTCGTGGCACATGGCGAACTGTGTGCTTTTGTCAGCATCGATCCTCTTCCGTTTGTAGTTCTTGAGAGGTCTGGCAAGGGGAGAACTTACGTGCTTGAGGAAGCTGGGACACTTCACCACCGGACTCTCAGCAACCTGCTTCGCGAGCTTGGTCCTCTTCTCCATCAACTCCTGCAGCTGCAGACTCTTGACCTTCTCAAAGCTCATCTCGTCCCACCGATCATCCCATGCGGCGCAGAGCTCCTGGATCCGCTTCTCCGCGTTCTGCAAACCCTCTCCACCGTTGAATATCTGTGGGAATATGTCCTTTGTAACCCAGCGTGTGAGACATTCCACGTCGGACAGCGGCACATGAAGGGTCTTGATCTTGATGCGTCGCTTGCCGTGCGGGATCTTGTGGAGGTACTTCCTAAAAGGCGGGATGTATGGCAACAGATCGGTGCCGTCGCGGCGTTCGCGGAGAGGCTTGATGGCGCAGATGTGTAATGTTGGATCTTCGGATGTGCCCTTCTGGGACATGCCGTCTGCGAGCAGAATGCCCGGTGTGCGGATGCCTTCCCAGTTGAAGACGACGAGACGGTGGGTCATAAAGAACCGTCGGCCGATGGGAATGCCCAGCAGGCCCTTGTAGAGCTCAAATGTAGCTTGCTTGAAGTCCTGAGCTGCCTGGTGGCAATCGTCCATGTGCTCGTCGCATATTTTGCAAGAGTCACGCTTGACCTTATCTAGATCAGCCTGGGCAAGCTTGACGTCCTTTTCATGCTCGGGGAGAAGTTGTTGCGTGGCGTGCTCGGAGAACGAGCGCTTGATCATTTCCTCGATCTTGAGGGCCTCGACTCGGAGAAGGTTGAGGATCATGTTGTAGGTGAGACGGAACTGGGATCGTAGTTTGCTCGGTTCGCCGAGGATCATGTTGCGCAGGTCTGCTGCGGGTGGTGCGTCGTCGCCTCCTGGAGGAACGATGATAACGGAACCGACTGTGTCTAAGCCACGACGACCAGCACGGCCGGCCATCTGAGTGTACTCTCCAGGTAGCAAGTTGCGGAATGAGTGACCATCATGCTTGCGGTAACCTGAGAAGACGACAGTTCTTGTTGGCAAATTGAGGCCCATGGCGAAGGTTTCAGTGGCGAAGAGCACCTTGACCAGCGTCTCGGCAAACAGAATCTCAACAATCTCCTTGACGATGGGCAGCAAACCACCATGATGGACAGCAATTCCGCGGCTCAGAAGCTCTCGCAGACGAATAATCTGCGGCAGCACTCTGTCTTCGGGCTTTAAACGCGCAACAGATCGTTCGATGATCATGTGGATATGACTCTTCTCCTTTGCGGTGCAGAAGTCTTGATTGCTCAGCGCATCGGCGTTTTCCTCGCAGCGCTTTTTCGAGAAGACGAAGATACATGCTGGCAGAAGGTTCTGCTTGCGAAGGTACTGAACGAGATGAACCCAGAGGTTCTTGTCTTGTGCAGCAGATGTGAACCCACCGGCGCGTCCTGCTCGGCCCATGTGCCCTGGTGTATGGGCTGCTCTCTGTGGTGCGCCTCGCCCTCCGCGTTGGGCACCCCCTCGTTGCTGCTGGCCGCCACGGCCGCCACGTTGCTGTTGACCTCCTCTTTGAGGTCCTCCACGCTGGTTTCCTCTCGGGTTTCCGCCTCTCGTTGCAACAGTCTGCTGAGCAGGTGCCTTGTCCTTGCCCTGGACAGCGTAATGGGCGTCCTTCCAGCCCTTCTCAATGAATTTCTTCTCGTGATCGACGATCTTGTGGATGTTCTTGTCCGCCCACAAGTAATGTTCCAAAGGAACGGGACGCTTGGGTGTCGAGATGACGTAAATATCCTTTTGCTTGGTTCGTCCGACCCAAGATGCGAATTCGTAGGTGTTCGGTACTGTCGCCGATAGCAAGATCAGAGACACGTGCTCCGGCAGCATGATGATGACCTCTTCCCAGACTACACCACGTTCGTAATCATTGACGTAGTGGACCTCGTCAAAGATGACAAACTCGACATCCCTGATCAGGTCCGCACCGCGATACAGCATACTCCTCAGAATCTCCGTCGTCATGATCAGACAGCTGGCTTCGGGGTTGATCTGCACATCACCCGTCAAGATACCCACTTCGTCGAAGGTCTGTCGGAAGTCGCGGAACTTCTGGTTGCTGAGCGCCTTGATTGGTGAAGTGTAGATGGCCTTGGTCATGTGTCTCGCCGCCAGCGCGATGGCATACTCGGCGACCACCGTCTTTCCAGCAGACGTATGCGCTGCGACGAAGACGGAATCACCGCTTTCGAGGTGGTATACTGCTTCTTTCTGGAAGGTGTCGAGCTCGAAGGGCCATTCGAAGGCCATGTCAGGGACTAGTTCGCGGAAGTTGGCCATGTCATGCTTAATGTCGACCATGTGTGCCCACTCGCGACCAGCTTTTCTTGCGCTCGAAGCGGCGAGAACGCCATGAGGTTCTAGAGAAGGGAACTCAACAGGCAGAATGTCGTCGATGTCGTCGCCTTCTCCTTCCTCCTCGGCAGTCTCTCCAGGAGTCTCGCTGCCCGGCGTTTCGTTGCCGTCTTCTCCTGCATCCTGATAGCTTTCAGGATCCTCTTCGAGCACTTCCTTGACGGCGTTGGCATCCTCCTGACTGCCACTCGCCTTCTTGCTGAAGTCGATACCCCTGTCGAGCCCAGGTGCAACCTCTAGCAGGCCACCGTCTGGCCCGACCTGGATAACCCTGTCCAATTTGTTCCCACCCTCCTCCTTGTCTTCCACGGGCCCACTGTGAATCTGATCTTCCAGCGCAGCCGTTGCCTCGATACCTTCAAGACCCCCTGGTGCGAAAGGGAAGAAGCCCGCTGCGCCCCTCACGAACTCGGCCCTGTTAGCCGGTTTCCTCAGTAAAGACGTCGAGTTCTTTGCGGTGGCACTGCTCGCTGGAACAGTAACGTTCTTGTAGCCCGTCACCCTCCCTTCCAACCCATGTCGCTGGAACCGCGTTACTGTCCGACTTTGAGTGGGCGCAAGACGGAAGAGAGAGGAGTAGTCGGCCTCGAAGTCCCAGCGCTGCTGCAGGTTGTTGAGCCATTCTGTTGAAAATTCCGGGGAGGGGGTGAGGAGGAGAGACTCAAGACTGGCCTTGAGCTGGTCGGGGTCTTGGGTGCGTTGCGGGGCTGGGCTGGGCTTATGATCTGGTGAGAGCTCCTGCTCCAGAAGGGCGTCTATGCCCGACATCTCGCTGGGCTTTGGCGAGAGGGAGACGCGGGTGAGATGTGATGGAGGACGTGAGCTGAGGTTAGAGGTCAGGATGATGCGAAGAGTGAGTTCGATGTAGCCCCACCATGGGGCTGTCGGTGACGTGCAGATCGAGAATCTGCGAAGCACACATACAAGGTACTATTTAGGGCGGCTCAACTTGAACTCAGGGGATTCCGAGTAAAAGAAAACTGCTCGAGGAACATGAATTGATTACTAAGTATCAGTAAGTACTGTGAGTAGTAGTCTCAGCCAAGGCTCTGGGACATTTCGTCAGACCAACATTTCATCTCGCCCGGTGCAGGTTCACTTGAGGCAGATCTGCATATAATTAAGGTATCTGGGCGCCATTGACAACACTACAGTTACATAGCACCGCTTTCTGAGTTCTTTGTGATGCATCTTCGCATAATCCAGTAAGTGTATACAAAGAAGACGATACAATTACAGGTCCACCCATCTTTCTGCCTCCCAATGCTACTAGGATCTCTAAAGCGCTCCTCAAAACAAGATGCCTCTTCGGCTGGCTAAATGCCGTTGTACTCCAGAACGCCGTGGTCGAGCAGCGTGCCCCTTGCTAAACGCAATCAATTGCCGCTGCAGATATCTGATATTTTCTCGTGTTGCGTACCCTCCTACAGACGCAGCATCTTGGCGGCGTGCTGCTCGATCAGGGCCTCGGTGGGGAAGGACATCTCCTCGAGCTTCTGGGCGTAGGGGGTGGGCACCTCGGCACCGGTGACACGCTGGCCGGGGGCATCGAGGTAGTCGAAGGCGTACTCCATGGACACGGCGAGAATCTCGGCCGAGACACCGAACATGGGGTAGCCAGACTCGACAACCATGAGGCGGTGGGTCTTCTTGATGGACTGGACGATGGTCTCGATGTCGAGGGGCTTGACGGAACGCAGGTTGATGACCTCAGCCTCAACACCGTAGTTCTTCTTGAGCGCCTCAGCGGCGACAAGGGACTGGCCAACGCAGCGGGACAGCGAAACGATGGTCAAGTCCTTGCCGGAGCGCTCAATCTTGGCCTTGCCGAAGGGAATGACGAAGTCGTCCTTCTGGGCAGCCTCGGACATGGGGAAGGACTGGCCGTACATGAGCTCGTTCTCGAGAACGCAGACGGGGTTGGGATCGCGGATGGCGGCCTTGAGCAGACCCTTTGCGTCCTCGGCGCTCCAGGGGGAGACGACCTTGAGACCGGGGATGCAGCCGTACCAGGCGGAGTAGTCCTGGGAGTGCTGGGCGGCGACACCGGCAGCGAAACCGTTGGGGCCGCGGAAGGTGATGTTGCAGGGCTGGATGCCACCGGACATGTAGAGGGTCTTGGCGGCAGAGTTGACGATCTGGTCGATGGCTTGCATGGCGAAGTTGAAGGTCATGAACTCGCACTGCGGGATTCAATTAGCTTTCCGCATCCTCCTCTCCTCGCTCGCAGAAACTTACGACAGGGTGCAGACCGGCCAGAGCGGCACCAACGGCCAGACCGGTGAAGCCAGACTCGGTGATGGGCGTGTCGATGACCCTCTTGTCGCCGAATCGGTCCAGCAGCCCCTTGGTGACCTTGTACGCGCCATTGTACTGGGCAACCTCCTCACCCAGGACAAAGACCTTGGGGTTGCTCTCGAGCTCCTCGGCGAGCGCCTCGTTGAGGGCGTCACGGACCGTGTACTCCTTGGTGCCGTCGGAGGCGTAGGTTCGGGTCTGGAAAGCACCGAAGGCGGCAGGACGGGCAATTCGCGCGGCGGGAAGGGCGCGGGCAGCGGCGCGCATCGAAGGGGCCGCGCGGGCGGCAGCACGGAGGGAAAACATGGCGATGGTCGAGGGTCGAGGGATTGATGGGAGGGGGCTGAGAGGAGTCGCGACGGGGAGGGGAGAGAGGGAGGAGGTTGTCTTGGACAGCTGAGCTGGTAGGAGACGGAAAATTTGGAGGCACAGAAATGCTGCTGCAGTTGTTGGGGACGTGGACCTCAGAGAGCTTTGAGGGAATTTCCCGGCTGCTTGATTGGCTGCGTCGGGGCGGATCGGAGTCCAACACAACAGACTTGGCGGACAAAAAGGAAGCTCTCTATTTTGGGCTGCCCCTATCTCGCCGTGACGGAGCACCTTATCTCGACCCGATCTTGGTGGACGGACAATTATGCACTTATTCCCCGAGAGGAGGCACAATTCGTACACAAACATGGCACGATGGTAGTGACGAGCTTACCGTTCTGGTTTCGTTTGAAGATTTAGACATAAAGGGTTCCAAGAGGTGCCGGACTTAGACGGTGCTCTCTTCATGCACCAGCACACCAACATCACGCCGATTTCCACACCATCACCATTTGGAGGGAGTTTTCACAGACGTGCGTGGATTGCAGACCCCTGGTCAATCAATTGGTGAGAATTGGTGAGATGTATACCATGCGGAATAGGCTTTTCGTTCTATCTGACCATTCCCACTGATGCTACTGATGAAGCCTCCCTCAAGTGGTCACCGGCCGGTCAACCCGATACACAGCCTTCGCCGTGTTAAAGTACGCAAGATACTCGATCTCATCCTCGACGCCTTCAACATCGTAGTGGTAATGGCCGCCCGTGTTCTTGCCTTCTGCAGAATACCCGTGTGTGTGCTCCATCCTCAGCCCCATTTCCTGCCCCGGATCAGCCGAGTGCAGCACCGTCAGGCAGACGACGGGCCCGTCGAATTCGTGAAAGGTCAACCAGTCGTCCACGGCAGTTCGGTCCTTGAAGGGAAGATCCTTCTCGGCTGGGAAGTCAGGCATGACGTGGTAGTTTGCCCTCCCCGACATGACGACGAAGACGCCTCCTAGACTTATAGTTTGGTTACCGTAAGTTGAAGCTAATGCTTTACGCACGCATTCTGTGAAACTCCCTTCAGAACCCTTCCTGCCTTTCGCGGTGATCTTCAAAACAGGGCCGGTTTGGTTGTCTGAGCCGAAGAGGTTGACCATCAGCCCGCAGTCGGCACTGTGGCTCTTGTCGACACTGACTGCCCCTGTCTCTGGACTAATCTGAATAAAATGCGAGTTATTCAAAAGATTATCGAATCCATCTTTCCAGCTTAAATTGGGCGAGAGCTCACAGTTCAGTCCGATCTTGTGGAACGGGCCAGCCCCAGCTCCCAGCAGAGCTCCCTCGCGCTCATCCATCTCCATCCCCTTTGCAATATCGGTCATTGTCCATGTGTTTTCGAGCCTGGGGCGGGGGAACAAGTTCGGCTGCCCGCCGACATCTGCGATCTTCTCATTGCCGCTCAGGCCCTTGACGGCAAGACTGAAGGGCGGCCTGCGGAGATCAGGGCACTGTACGACGTTGACCGTCGAGTGCTTGTAGTTGGCTCCTATGGGCTCCTTGAGACTTTCTGCCAGCTCTTCGAGGCTGGGAGGAGAAAGGGGGTACTTCTCCGCGCGCATTGCTGTGTCGTGTTGAAGATGTAAGATACCGGCCGTCCTCAGTCTTACAGGGACCTCACAGTGAGACCAATAATTTCAGGAAAGGCTTGCTTACACAGTTTTGAATGCAATGTTGGAGAGGGATACAGAAGTATCAGCATTAGCTTATTTGATGTTGCGCCATGATATCGGCGGTGTTCCCGGATACTACCCCGACACCTAGCGGGGAATGGCGGCAATTCCCTCTTCCTTTTCGGGTCTTTGGCCGTACATCTACTAGACTCGTTGTCCCCACAACGCGTTTGTCTGTAGCTGAATATATATTTGAACCGGTGATCGGAGGTTCTTCATGCACTCCATCTTCAAATGTATTCAAGAATGACGAACACTAGTAGTAGGACCCCTAAGTAGTAGTCACTTCAAGCTACTACTTCGCCCGGAAACATGGTAGTTCATCACATGTCCATGCTCACGGCATTCCTTTCTGGAAATTTTATACATTTCTCCTGATCTACCCTCTGTGTAGTGTGTTTCGCACACCGACTTTAGACCACATCTGATAGAGCACCAAAGACGATAGCCCACCCTAGGATAGATTCTGTTGGGGTCAGAGCCCGTCCACGGCACGACTACTCGCAAGGTTTGCCGCGACTACCCTTGTCTACGATTCAGATCTTAGCTACGAGGTCAGAAGGGCTCGTGGAGGATGATCCACGTTGTGGTACTGTCGTAGCGGCGAACGCCCTGGGAATGACCAGATGAAAAAAGCCTGGAAAAGAAGATCATCGCAGAGTAAGGACGATTCAGTATGCTTGACAATAACCCTGGATGAGTATCAGCCGGGATACCCAGCAACTAGTACAATATGTCGGAGGACAGCTGAAGTTCAAGCATCAGATTGCTCCTGTCTCAGCCAAGACGGCAGTGATGCAGTGCACGAAAGCTATCGAAGTGAGAAGTGCGAAGACGGGTATTAGCTGCAGCTGCCCGGTCTCAGGACTCATGTACACCCCCGAAATGTGCAACTTCGCCAAGAGCGAGGCCTTCAAGCCGCAAGATTTCCATTGGCTGATGGAAACGACTTGGGATGTAAAGGGGGGCGGTAGCTCAGTCAGGTAGTAGCGCGAATAGGTATGTGACGAACTATCGTAGGTTGTCAACGGGTTTTCATCGAATTCATCGAAAGTACGGGTACGAAAGGGGGATTATGGAGAGGGGTTAGCTAAGGTGTGATGCGAGCGAGCACTGACAGGCAGCGAGACGGGCCAAGAGCAGGAGGGCTTTATGATTCTGAATTGATGTTGAAATGTCATAGCAGGCGTCGCTGCTTAGTGCATTAATATTAGATACATTGTAAATGCTCCAAGCTCAAAATGTCTCATGTCTCATCCGCTTCTAACTCTAACCTTTTTTCCCCTCTCGTTTGTATGCAATGCGCCGTCATTGGCCTACTCAGGCTTGCGGCCAATCATAAGGTACATGGGGGTGAACAGGTTCTGCTCGCCGCCAGCGACCAAGCAGTCGGCGGCCAGCGCCAGGCTAGTGGCAGTCTTCTGTGTTCCAGCCGGCGCCAGCTTGACCGTCTCGAGCAGGCCGGTGAACTTGTTGACGCACCAGCGGCCCCAGTGGGTCATGCGCGCAATGGTGAGGAAGTCGTATACGGACTGGACGTACTTCATGTCACCGGACAGGGGCCAGTACCAGGGGAAGGGGTCGTCGCGGATGGCCATGTCCTCGTGGCGGAGGAGGTCGAAGCCAGCGGCCTTCATGGCGGCGAGGGCCTCCTCAACCTTGCACATGTTGGAGATACCATCACCCTGCTCGATTCCAAGACGGATCTCGCGATGGGCGATGTTGTCGTTGTCGTAGTGTTCGGTCATGAGCCACTCGTAGACACCGAAGATGCCACCGGGCTTCAACACACGGAAGATCTCGCTGTAGATGCCCTCGAGGGTGGGGGCGTGGACTGTGGCCTCAATGGCGTAGACGGCGTCGAAGCTGTTGTCCTCGAAAGACATCTGCATGAAGTCGCCCTTGACAAAGTCGAGCTGCTTGGCCAGACCCTCCTTCTGAGCGTAGGCAGTGGCGCGGTCGATCTGGTAGTCATTGTTGTTGAGACCGGTGATGTGAGCGCCAGTGAACTTGGCAATCTCACGGGCAGGGCCACCAACACCACAGCCAACATCCAGGACCTTCATGCCCTCCTGGATGCCCATCGAGTGGGCGAGGTAGTGCTCGTGACGGGCGATAGCCTGGTAGAAGGGCTCGCCGTGGGAGAAACGGCAGAAGTGGAAAGATTGTCCCCATCCGTGCTCGTACAGATCGGTCGCAAGGTTGTAGTAGTGCCTCGTCAGGGTGGCATACTCAGCAGTTCGGGCCTGGAGTTGTCCATTAGTCGCTTGTCATGATATCCCCTCATTTCAGGGGGGGGGGAGCGGTGACGGGACGACTTACCGCACGGGTCTCCTCGGTCTCCTCCTTTGCGTCCTTGTTGTCCCAGTGCTTGAAGTACTCGTCGACAGCAGCCTTCTTGGCGTCGCCACCCTTGGCGAACATGGCAGAGAAACCACCGCTCGCCTGCGCAGACTTGCCGTGCATGGCCTTGTTGAAGGCGGCGTCGCGCTTGTGGTCCTCGCGCTCGAGGTTGGACATGGTGGAAGAGGCGACCATTTTGACTACAAATAAATCCCGGTGTTGAAGGGAAGTAAGGGCAAAAGAAAGGTACGGGTCGGCGGAGAGAGCAGAAAGAGTTGATGGTGTGGTCAATGGCTGGGACAGCGGGCGACTTTTATTGTGGTGGTGTCGGGTCGGTCTTGCCAATCGCCAATCTGCAATTTCCACGACCCTTTTCCTCACCCCTGGGAACTCGTTCGATCTCTGGCCACGAGCCGTGGCGCTAATCTGTATCGGGTATTAGTTCCTTGCTGCTCAGCCTCATGCAGCAGGCGGTGTGAGGCGACACGAATACGAACGCGAATCAGGTTAAATCATCTGCATGTGAAATGCAGGTTGCCCCTCCAGCCCAATGCCTGCAGCGCGGGCGGACCTTGGGGAAATTTTATCTGAAAGTCTTATCGATAACAATCGAGCTTGGCAAATGGCAGGGAGCGGTCTGGGATATGGGAATTTTGTCTAGAAACTGGACAGCAGATAGAAGGTATGAATGAAAGGGTGAGTATCAACTTGAATGGCTCCTACTAATTGCCTCGTCTTCACCATTCGGCCTAAATTTATGCGCAAGACTCTTATTAACTTAGGGGAAGAGTCGCCAACACGCTGGGCTGGAGTACCTTCGACCGTCACTTGAAATTGGTCGGCCGCTGCTGAGGTAATCAAGAAACGTCAGAGCCCGGCTTTCTTCAGGCGCGCCACCACCGCAGTCGCATCTTGATCACCACCAGAAACATATACATCCGCCAAAGCCATGCCGCCCCAAATCAAGCAGGACCTGAATCGCTCAGGCTGGGAGTCAACCGACTTTCCGTCCGTATGCGAAAACTGTCTGCCCGAGAACCCCTACGTCAAGATGCTCAAGGAGGACTACGGCGAGGAGTGCAAATTGGTAAGCCTCCCATTCTCCCTCTTTTCATACCGCGATATGCTGACAAGCCAGTGCACACGCCCCTTCACCGTCTTCTCCTGGAACGCCACACGCGCCAAAGGTCGAAAACAACGAACGAACATCTGTCTAACATGTGCGCGCCTCAAAAACTGCTGCCAGTCATGCATGCTCGACCTGTCCTTCGGCCTCCCCATCGCTGTCCGCGACGCCGCGCTCAAGATGGTTGCTCCTGGACCTCAGTCCGAGATCAACCGCGAATACTTTGCGCAAAACAACGAGAAGCTCATCGAGGATGGGCAGGGGACGGAGGAGTACGAGAAGACAGACGATAAAGCTAGGGAGCTCCTGCGCCGTCTGGCGGCGAGTAAGCCCTACTTCAAGAAAGGAAGAGCGGTGGATGAGGCAGAGGTCGCTGCTGAGAAGGCGGGAGCTGGTGATGCCGTCGTGGGGGCTGGAATGGGTGGAGTTGGGCCGATTCGAACACGAGACTCACGGGCTGCGCAGGCCGCGGGTGCGAAGACTGGAGGAAAGGCAAGGCAGACCTTCCCATCGGCGGCTCAGCTTCCTCCGACGCCAAAGGATTGGCAGCCTCCCGCCGACAGGAATATCATGTCTCTGTTTGTGACGGGTGTCGAGGATGACCTACCCGAGTACAAGATCAGGGACTTCTTCAAGGCACACGGCAAGATCAAGAGCTTGGTGTGCTCTCACATGTCGCATTGCGCGTTTGTCAACTACGAGACGCGAGAGGCTGCGGAAAAGGCGGCGCTCGCGTGTCAGGGGAGAGCGGTCATTGCCGGATGTCCGTTGAGGATACGATGGGGGCAGCCCAAGGCGGTGGGCAACATGGACAAGAACGAGCGAGCACAGATGCTTCAGGACGCAAGAATGCAGAAGAGGGGCACACAACAACGGGCTATAGAAGGTGGACCAAGCGGTGCTGGCCAGCAGAGCTCGGCATCAGCACCACCGGTAGCGGCACCTCCGGGCGCAGAGGACACGCCGCAATACGCCAGTTTGGCTGGAGACTAAGCATTGCAATAATTGATCACGGACGGCGTCGGCGTTTGGAAACGGCAGGCATGGTAGCAGGATCCATCATCGTTCGATTTCAGGGCATGGGTATCGTCATTAGATAGTGTTACAATATTACACACGGCCGACCATCCAAGGCTTCAACCCTGACTCTGGCAGCATCCTCCCGCAGTTGCACCGCCCTTGCCGGCTGTCTTAATGCTCTCATTGTCTCCACGGTGCGTATGCTCGTGTATGTTCAACTCTACGTCATGTCAGCCAATCTGTCGTATTCGTATCCCGAGGCCATGTTCGACAGCCATCGAGCTAGGGGGGTCGCGGGAACGGACTGTAGCGGTGCTCCGAGCCTTGCTGCTGGCGGCCTTGCACGACATTTTCCCGAAGTACGCGCGCGACGTCTTGGGCGTGTTCCAGGGCAGCGGCGCGGTCGGACTCGGGGAGGGAGGACTTGGAGCGGAACTCGTTGCGGATTTGCGACTGCGCTGCGGTGAGGACGGGCGTATCGCCTGACACGCGTCAGTACCGATGGATTAGGGAGGCGAGGGACGAAAGGTATGCGGACCTTGGAACGCGATGCGAGCTGCGCGCATCAGATTGCGGTAGGCGGCGAGGGACATGTTGGCTGCTGTGGCGGGATCGAAGTTGGAGTTTGGAGGTTCCGGTTGAGGTGGAAGGCCGAGACTTTTTGCGACAGCCCGGGGGGCTGCACCCGAGGCTGCGTCAGAGAACGAACCGCCACTCACACAGGCCTTACAACATCACCACCTGCGCACGACATCTGTGGCATCACGTTCTGGTTTAGTCAACAATCCCAGTTCGTTGAAGTCAAATTTTTTCGCACAGAATGCTTGTCAACGGCTCACGATTGAACGTTTATTGTTTATTGCTAACGTGGTTGCTGTCGCAGGACTAGACTCTACCCTCGGGCAACTCAGGCACAAACTCGCCGCTCTCGAGGTCCTTCTGCGCCTGGATTGACTGGTTGATAATTTCAATCACAATGTGTTGCCTCTCGTCCTCGAGGTGCGCGTCGCTCACGCCGTCGCCGTACCACACCGTCGCGAAGATTTCAACACCGTCCATGTCCTGGTCGTAGTCCGCACCCTTGACATCCCTCACCGAGATGTGCAAAACGCCAAAGACAGTGTCCTGGCCGTCTCTGAGAGCCTTGTCCCCAGAAGCCTGGAAAGGGAACTCCGGGAGTTCACGGAGCATGGGGTGACGGGTCGCATTGGGGGGACCGTAGTTGAGGATCGAAAAGTGCGTCGTGACGCCTCCCCAACCCTCGAGGATCTCGCTCTGCAGCACTCCAGGGGAAATCTCCTCCGTTCTCTTCACGTAGTGCTCTGGGTTGGCCGCATTGTTGCTCCTGTCAGCGAAGGGACTCTGGCTCCATGCGGCAAACGCAGCGGCCGTCAAGTCGGGGAAGAATCCGATCACTCGACCGTCTGTGGGCACCCACTCTCCGGTGCTCTTGTCGATAGCGTCGTGCCAAAATGTCTCGGCCTCCTTGATGTCGGGCTGGAGGAGCTCGATGAGGCCGTCCGGCCCGACGCGGGTCTTGAGCAGGTCAAGGGCGTAGCGGGCGAAGCCGAGCTCGGCAGTTTCTTTGGGGATGTCCTCCTTGGGGCCGCTCTTGATGAAGGTCACGCCGTCGACAACTTCAGTGACCTGGGCAGCGGCCAAGGAGATGGCCGTGGCCAGGGGGGCGAGCTTGTTCAGGAGCATGGTGGCTTTTGGCTTGAGGAGGAAGAGAGAGAGGTTGTCATCTTCAACAATCTACTGACGACCATCTCAAGCATTTATGTGATTTCCAACGCTCGTACTCTTGCCCAAAGCAAGGCCGGACTGGCCGTGCCAGGAATCGTGGAATCTCACTACAGATCTCGGTTTCTACCGAATCACGTCGCCTATGTCAAAAAGCTAGGGCCTGAAACGGCACCCCTTTAGGAAAGGCTCTGTGCCGATCGCGTTACTCAGGCTCTAAGCGAGCACTTGGCGGAGGATCGTTTCAACTCCTTCCCAAACGGCCTCTCGGTTCGTTGCTGCCTATGCTCTAATCAATGCCGGTCGAAGGAGCTGTTATGCATGAGCCCCTGTCCTATTCTGGGCCTGCGGACTACCCAGTCTAGAAGCGAGCAGAAGGATTTTGGCCGTCCGGTAACAGGAGAGGATGGACATGAGAAGCATTACTGTAAATTAACTTCTAGAGACTCTCAATACCATACCATTCTTTGAAGACTTGGTATTATGAAATGTGGTGCTGAGCCCACTTTGCTGTCCTATCAAAACCATTGGTTTTCTTCATAGGCGATCAACCCGAGGAACAAATTCATACACCCAGGCTTGCGGTCTCTAATCCTTCTCAGTTTCAAAACCACCTTCACTCATATTCACAATGTCCCATCTTTGCGTTGATGAAGACCCAGATCTAGTTCTGACTAGTTGTGGGTGCAGGGTAGGCAAGCCGACAGCCACTCTGCCCCACGTGGGATGCCGCCCCCACCAGAAAACTTGAACCATATCGCAAAAAAAAGTTGCGTCTCCATCTTCCAACTCCCATCAAGAAGACCATTGACAGCACAACCGTCAAGATGGTGAATGTTCTCCCCGCCCTCCCCTCCGGCTGGTCCGCCGAGAAGGATTTCCTTCCCCTCGGAAAGCTCTCTGCCGCCTCCGAGCGTTCCATCGAGCCTGTCGGCCCTCACTTCCTCGCCCACGCCCGCCGCGCGCGCCACAAGCGCACCTTCTCCGAGGATGACCGCATCCAAGCCCAGGAGAAGGCCACTAAGACCGAGGACAACGATGAGGACGAGGCTGAGGAGCCCGAGGACCCCATGGACCTCCAGCGGGAGGCCAAGGACTGGAAGACCCAGGACCACTACAAGATCCTAGGCTTGAGCCGCTACAGGTGGAAGGCTACCGAGGACCAGATCAAGAAGGCGCACAGGAAGAAGGTCCTCAAGCACCACCCCGACAAGCGTGCCGCCCAAGGTGGCGCCGAGGATGACCAGTTTTTCAAGTGCATCCAGAAGGCCACCGAGGTCCTCCTCGACCCCGTCAAGCGTCGCCAGTACGATTCCGTCGACGAGGAAGCCGACGTCGATCCTCCGACCAAGAAGCAGCTCAAGGAGGGCAACTACTACAAGCTCTGGAGCAAGGTCTTCAAGGCCGAAGGCCGATTCTCCAAGAACCACCCCGTGCCTACCTTTGGCGGCGAGGATGCCTCCAAGGAGCACGTCGACGACTTCTACAACTTCTGGTACAACTTCGACTCGTGGCGTACCTTTGAGTACCTCGATGAGGATGTTCCCGACGACAACGAGAACCGTGACCAGAAGCGCCACGTCGAGCGCAAGAACGCCGCTGCCCGCAAGAAGAAGAAGGCCGAGGACAACGCTCGTCTGCGCAAGCTCCTAGATGATGCCTCTGCTGGTGACGAGCGCATCAAGCGTTTCCGACAGGAAGCCAACGCCGCTAAGAACAAGAAGAAGGCTGATCGTGAGGCGGCTGAGAAGAAGGCCATCGAGGACAAGAAGGCTGCCGAGGAGGCTGAGAAGAAGGCCAAGGCCGAGGCAGAGGAGAAGGCCAAGGTTGACCGCGAATCGGCCAAGAAGGCCAAGGAGGCGGCCAAGAACGCCGTCAAGAAGAACAAGCGTGTTCTCAAGGGCAGTGTTAAGGACGCCAACTACTTTGCCGGCAGCGGCGAGGCTAGTGCCGGTCAGATTGACGCTGTTTTGGGCGATGTCGAGACCGTGCAGGGCAAGATTGACCCCGACGAGATTGCTGCGCTTGCCGAGAAGCTTAACGGGCTCAAGGTCGCGGACGAGATCAAGGGTGTCTGGAGTGGCGAGGTTAAGAGGCTCGTTGAAGCTGGCAAGCTGAAGGACGGCGACGCGAAGAGCCTGGCTTAGACATCATTTGTGCTCGGAGCAACGAAAAGATATACATAGATGGGTATGAGAAATGAAACCAAGGATGAAGCGCTGGCATGATGCCAGATCCCCCGACAAGGCCTGTGTTCTGGACGATGCAACCAAGCATGCTGAGTGAAGTTGAAGACCGTGACAAACGGATGACCATGCACATATAACGACATGAGTCATTGGACCTCTTGATCAAAATTATAGAAATTCAATGTGACTGCACAGATCTATGAAGAAGCAGGCACCGATCATTGCGGGGAGCATGCTGGGTCCTAGCAATTTCCAGCTTCGGGTAATGATGATATCGGTAAATTGGCTGTTACAGGATTGTTGTATCTAAGTGACTGTCAGACGATCGAGGTGAATTGGAAAAACGGGGCAACATATAAAGGAAGGGCGTTGCATTCTGAGGGAGTGGCTCAGGCTGGTGGCCGCCATCAACAGTCCATGTAGCCTAGTCCGAACCGTATTTTCGGGTTGAACGAGAAGGTCGCCTGTGGTGTGGTCTAATAGGGGTTCCATGGCATGACACGAGCTCCTAATACTGTGTAATATCCCGTAAGGGTCCAATAACAAGACGCTACATCAAAGATCGAACTTCCTCTCCCGAATCGCCACCTCTCCCTCGCCCTCCCGCATAACCTGTCCTTTCTTGTTCCCCCGCCAGTAAACCCAGATCATAACCAGAGTAATCAGGATGCTCCCAACGTAGAGCAACATAATAGCCAAGAACGCCGTCGTGTACCCGGGCGCGTCCGACGACCTGAACAGCTGCTGCCCGGCGATCCCACCCAGGTTGCTACCCATCACCACCATGGCAAGCCCGATGCTGCGCTTGCTGGGATCAGTGGCGTTGATGCTCAACCATGCGTCGTTCAGCCCCTGCGCCAGAGCGTTCCCGCCCGCGAGGAGCGTAAAGATGGCGTAGCGAGTCCACCTGTCGCCCGACCTCTGGCCGAAGAGAGCCCCGGCAAAGGCGACGGACCACAGGAAGGCGACTATGCACCACGGACCGCGGAGGCGGGTCTTGTCCGAGGCGAATGAGATCAAGGAAGACAGGATGATGACCAGGACGCTGCTGACGGCATTGAGCAGGTTGGCATTCCTCTTGCTGAAGCCGAGGCTCTTGATTACGTATGGCCCGTACAGCTGAAGACCACCTTTGGGCGCCAAGCTTGCGACGTTGAGAATCATGTGAAGCCACAGCTTGTAGTCCATAAGTGCGCCTCCCAGACCCGAAAGCGTGATTTCGGCCTTCACAGCCCCCTTTGTTTCGTCGTCGGCCATCACGCGAGCCCGCATGATGTCGCGCTCCCGCTGCGAAAAGAAGTCCCACCGTTTGTGGATGGGAGAGGTATTGCTCGGGCTGTGAGGCAGGAAGAGAACAAATAGCACAAAGACGAGCAGCGTAATAATGCCCTCGACTGCCGATAGTGTTAGCTTCTTGACCGTTTGGGGCTGGAGACTCGGAGAAACTTACTGACAAAGAGCCACTGCCATCCCGACAAGCCTGAGATGCCAGCCATATTCAGAATGCCAGCGGCAATCAGAGACCCCGTAGCCGTAGCTGAATAGTTACCAAAGTAGAAGACGGCTGTCCGCAAGGCAAGCTCCTGCCTGGTATAGAAAAGTGCGAGCATGTACTGGCCGCCGGGAATGTAGCCTCCCTCAAAGAGACCGAGAAGGAATCGAGTAGCGTAGAAGGAGTGGATGTTTGTGCACCAGGCTTGGGCCAGGGCGATGGTTCCCCAGATCAGCATCTGCATCGTCAACCAGACAGGAGCACCGAGACGCTGGAGAATGAGGTTCGAAGGTATCTCGGCAACGACGATGCCAGCCAGCATGAGCTGGTTTCCAACATTGACGTCGTTGGTCGTGATCCCGAGATCAGTTGTGATGGTGTCGGTGAGGGCGTTCCCGATGTTGCTGCGGTCAAGCTGAAGAACGAAGAAGCCAGCAATGAGAAGAGGCATCAAGTAAAAGTCGAGCCTAAGGAGGGTCAGCGGAAGCCGAGAGATTCAAGGTTCCTGTACGTACTTTCTTAGGACGGAGCGCTCTTCTGTAGAGTCCCACGTCAATTCGTCGCTGCCATCCTTGAAGGAATGATCGGCTGTTTCTTCCTTCTTGCAGGTATCAACTGTAGCCATCGTCTTGTCTTCCATCTTGAAAGTATCGTAGAGTGAGGTGCCTCAGTCAAGTGCAGGTAGCGCGCCGAGGTCAAGTCTGGGGAAAAAGCGGGCGGCGACGGTGGGCTACTTATGCCCATGTGCAGACCAACGCGAAGACGCCATAATGTAGGGGCTATTCGCAATGCGTTTGGTCCCGCTGAGTGATATCGGCTTAGGGGGTGAGCGAAACTGCCGAGTCATGGTTGGAGATAGTCATTTTAGCCGCACTAGTGATCGGAGGCCAGCGTCGGCCCCGTTCCGAAACAACGTCTGTAGGGCTGATGTTCAATTCGGGCGGGATGAGACCCGTCGGAGGTGAGCGTGAAGACAGCCACCCAGGAATTCAGGGTCTCGAACCCCGAATCGCGTTTTCTAGAGTCGACAAAGCCCTCTCCTCAGTTTGTTTCTCTCTGTTCCCTCCCACCAAACACTACCGAAGGCTACCTACGAAAGAGCGCTGATCATGTCCCTCGACCCTGAACGTCCGAATGTTGTACTCATCCTGGCTGACAATCTCGGCTGGGGCGAGCTGGGTTGCTATGGAGGAGGCGTCCTTCGGGGTGCGGCCACTCCGCGCATAGACAAACTTGCCACGGAGGGACTCCTCCTGCATAACTTCAATGTCGAGAGCGACTGCGTTCCCACGCGCTCCGCTTTGATGACTGGTCGCCATCCCATCCGTACCGGCTGTCGTCAATCAGTCCCTGCAGGGTTTCCTCAGGGGTTGACGCCCTGGGAAAGGACCGTCGCCGAGTGCCTCAAGGACAATGGCTACACCACTGCGCATCACGGAAAATGGCATCTAGGAGACATCCCTGGTCGGTACCCGTCCGATCGAGGCTTCGACGAGTGGTTCGGCATCCCCAGAACAACGGACGAGACCCAGTTCACATCGGCCATCGGCTACACTCCAGAGGTTGCTGAGCTGCCGTACATCATGAAGGGCGTCGCGGGGAAGGAATCTGAGAATGTCTGCGTGTACGATCTAGAAAGGCGCAGGGAAATTGACGAAATGTTAGTTGAAAAGTCCAAAGACTGGCTCTCTAGGCAAGCCGATGGCGGACGTCCATTCTTCTTGTACCATCCCCTGGTGCACCTTCACTTCCCAACGCTACCGCATAGAGATTTTGACGGAAAGACAAAGCAAGGCCATTTCGCAGATTCCATGGCTGAGATGGATTTCCGCGTTGGCCAGCTAATCGACCACGTTGACTCTCTAGGAATACGGGATAACACAGTCTTCATCTTTGCCTCTGACAACGGGCCCGAATTCCGTGAGCCATACCGTGGTACTGCCGGCCCTTGGTCGGGCACTTACCACACCGCGATGGAGGGCAGCCTGCGGGTTCCATGCATTGTCCGCTGGCCCGGCCAGGTCCCAGAGGCTGTGACATCCAACGAGATGGTCCACATCACGGATCTGTTCACCACCATTCTTTCCATAACATCCTCCCCAATACCGACAGATCGGCCCATCGACGGGATCGACCAAACAAAATTCTTCCAAGCGCCTGTTTCCTGCGCATCAGAAAGGACAGGCTTCCTCTTTTACCTGAAGGATGAGCTCCGCGCCATCAAGTGGAAAGACTGGAAGCTTCATCTCGTTTGGGAGCCCAAAGTCAACCAGTCCTCGGGCAAGCTGGAATCTCCGTATCTTTTTAACACGGTGCGAGACCCCAAGGAAGAAACCGACATCCTGGCCTTCAACACGTGGGTCTTGCAGCCAATGTTCAGGCTCAAGGAGGAGTTTCTCAGGAGTTTGAAGAAGGACCCTGCGCCGCCGGACCCTTTGAAAGAACTATAGTGAAGGTACTCCAGATAGCTCGTTCTAGCTGAAATATGAATTGATAACGGTGGCATATTCAGGTGTATAGCTGTTGCTCATGTGTCATGACTGCCACTGAATCCCCATGATATGGTGTCCATCGCAGGCAAAGGGAGGTTTCCGTCACCAAAGTCTGCTGCGATCTGATCGAAGATAGACATGGGCATGTCCTGATCCATGAAGGGTGAATCACCCGTGAACATATCCGTGGCTGGACGGTGGCTCTTGACAGAAGCAACAACGCTGTCAAAGATGTCACGGTACGCCTTGCCCGCGGGGTATCTCTCGACCATCCCCCACAATATGGAGCTGCATGAGTTCATCGGCGTCGTCAGGCTGCCGAAGCCGTAATCCACGTGCTGCCGTGACGCCGCAAGATGAGCACAGTAGGCTACTGCCATGCCGCTCCTGAAGAGATTGTGAACAGTCCTCCAGTAGAACCTCAGCCGTCCAGCTTTGAATGCTTCTCTGTAGCAGTCGATGCTGGTGATTGCGTATTCCGCCAGATCTCGAAGCTCATCCTCTGGTGTGGTGGGAAAGAGAGGCGAAGGGTAGTGGAGAAGAACCATTGAGTTGAAGAAGTAGCCGTCGAAGATGCCCGCTGGAGCAAGTTGAGAAGTCTGACTCGCCGGTGGCACGGAGGCGTGCCACGCTAGGAGGCGTTGGTACATGTCTCGCTTCCAGGCCACTTTGTCCAGGGTGACAGCAGGGGGGTGCTTTGCTACCGCCAGTGTGTCGTGCATCTCAGACTCCAGGAGGCGACATTTGATCAAATGCAGAGCGACTGCTCGCCGCGAATCGCCTTCCGGAGCTATGGGTAACGGTGTTTGAATAGCGGCGTCCGGGATGGACGAGGGGCGGCCGATGATAACGCACAGGTTTCGTTCAAATACGTAGATAGACCAGAAAAGCCATCTGCGAGAGTCAACGAGCCGTGCATCTCGTTCGGTGTCAGCGGCGCTGCCCCTGTGAAAATCCAGCTCCAGGGCCAGTCTTGTCGCAAGACCGATAAAGTGCCATGCAGCGGTAAGATTTGCGCAGAAGCAGCAATGTTGGATGATCAACAGTAGATTGATGAGGTGCTCAGAATCGCCTGTGCATATCACTTCGGGCTGCTGTGAGAAGACTCGAAGGGCGGCCGCGAAATAGGCCTCGGATTTTGACAGCGGAACGGTTGGGTCGCTCCTGTTTAAGAGCAGAACGGCGGTTCCAAAGACCACCAGTGCTCGAAATTTGGCGAGACTGGATCCCTCTTGAGGCAGGGATGAGTCGAACAGAGGCTGTATGGAACGGAAGAAGTCCTCCCGCGATGACATGATGGGCGAGAAGAAGTCGCAGTGCTCAAAGTAGGTGTCGATGAGGCGGAGCGAGGCCTCTTTCGATGGCATACTCGCTCTTGTCTCGTAAGGGAGCTCACCTAGCAGATTGTGTGAATCAGAGGCCCCGTCTGAACGCAAGGCTCGTGACATTGGGTCGGCTAGCAGCGAGCTGAGAAGCGACAGGCCACTTCTGTCAATGCTGCTGCCAGAGAACATGCCTGCCCCAAGACTTTCGCGAGCAATCTTCGCGGCGAGGTCTGTCTCTGACTCGTGGTCTTGGTACGCGCTTGTGGCAGCCGATGTCGCGTTGACGGTTGGCGAGGCCTGCGCTGGCGAGTGGCCTGCATGCTGAATACCATGAGAAGACAGCTGGATTTCGAGATAGGCAATGCGATCCTCGAGCGTCTTGATGTAGCTAAGATAGTTCAGCAAACGCACCTGGACTAACCACCAAAACTCACTTGCGAGGCGCGGCTCTTCCGTCTAGGTCTGTGCTCACGCATTCGGCGCCGGCTCTCTCGCAATTGGAGCAGGCCGGCAGCTTCTGGTCGCATCTTTGCTTCCGCGACCTGCATCTGGTGCAGGCGGTGACATTTCCCCGTCGAACATGCGTCCTCCGCAGGTTGTCTGGCATCCTGGTACCAAGGCGTGGAGGTGAGGCAAGGTGACGGATGTCTTATCCTGGTGGGAGGCATCAATAAGTAGGTAGTAGGTGTGGGGAGCCACTAAACCCACTTTGGCTACGCTCTAGGATGGGAGACGCTGCCAGTATCGGTAAGTAATAGTCTGGAGCCCGAAGTTAATTAAACACACTCTGTTATTGAAATCTCTGGATCAAATCAGGACATTTTACTCTTTCCAGTTTCGATATAATGCTCGTATGGATGTTTCGATTGTGTCTTGCATGCCACACCAAATTCGCCCGTATTGCTCATATCTGTAACCCTGATCCCTTTCCCCAACCCAAATTCAAACTTCTTCTCCCACACTATTCTTCGAGTACATTCCTCAAAGGACCTGAAAATGGTGTTCCAGGTCACAGACAAAGTCTCTCTCTTGCATTAAGTTCTCACTCGCCACCAAGCTTAGAATACAATGGACTCTAGCTACACTGCCGTTGAACTTCTCGAGGTATGTCCAGTCTTTCCGACAGCCAACATGGGCTATCTTCAAGATAAATTGAGGTTTTTATGCAAAATTTCGCAGCTCTCCGACGTGGTTGCAATATTATCAACAGGAGCAGCATTCACAGCCATCCTGGCAAAGGCACTCGCAACATGCGGCCTGGAATTATTAGAGCGGCATTACGATTGGGAAGACCTCACTCACACAACAAAGCATAGCAAGAAGTTGGCTCACAAGGAGCCTTGTCTCACTCAAGCATCCGCGGCAGCAGCTGTAGCAGTCATCACTGTCGCCTCCTCGCAGGTCAAGACCAGGTCCAACCACGTAAGGTGCCACGGCATCTTTCTTCAGATTAGACCTGAAAAATAAATCTCACACTTCAAGACGTACCCATAGGATTCATTGCCGGGGGCGCTTCTGTGTGTAGCATGCTCCAAGCCGCCGCATCATCTTGAGAAGCAGATGGCATGATGAGCACATAAAAAGACAAAACTGTGTAAAACCCAAGAAAGCTGATTCCTCGTAAACATGCGAATCTTTTCAGTGAGCTCCCCAAATGTAAGACCCGGCCTGTGTTCTCTTATACCGAGCAACGGGGTCCGTGCACCCACGCGTCTACAGCCCCAAGGCTGAGAAGCAAAGGAGGCTTGAGACATCGCTGCGCTTTAAGGATAAGAGTAGAAGAGGCGTTCTGCATCCGCGCAAGAGCGCAATGCAGCTGACAGGCCCCCACGAAGAAGGCGGCCGCCGCGTCGCGAAAAGTATGAGGGCCTGGAACCAGCACACAGCTTAGAGGGCCGTACTCTAGCTGGCTTTTGACAACGAGGCACCCACGTGCTTCATGCAACCTGGCACTAGACCTTTCAGCTGAAGACTAAAGGCGTTCGAGGGCTGGAACTACACATTTCTATCGCAAGGCTGAAGCTTACGGCTGTAGCTTAGAATCACAGCCTCAGAACAGGCGGCATGCACGGGCTTAGAGTAGAAGGTCCAGACTGCAATCGAGACACACCTCATCGGTAGGTGAGCACTCTCAGGCGCCATCCGCAAGATTACGAGAGGCGGTTTCGGGGGCATTGAGACTCGCTGGCGGACGAGCTTTACGTCGCTCCATTCATCTCCCTGCTCCTCGTACTGAGCTTGACGGCCATGCCGGTCATAGGCGATCCAACTCTTTAAGATTCACTCGCGAAGATCGCACGTTGACAAAGAGCCTTCGAAGTGGTATTTCAACACTTCCAGGGTCTCTGAAACCAAGAAGTTGCTCATCAGAAACGTGGGTTGGACAACGTTTTGTGTGTTCAGAGCCAAGGAGTCTTCGCTTTGGACATCTATCGCCAGTGGATCAAACCCCCGGATTCACTTCGGAAAGTACGAGACAAGACGGAGCTTAAGTCACTGATTATCGCTTTTTAAAAAAAAATCAAATTAAATGGAACCTCCGTGCATCGTCGGAGCTATCGCGATGCGCGCTAAAAATCATCCATCTCATAGTTCCCGGGAAAATCAATCTCAAAAGCGCTAAACTCCATGTACATGACCTGTTATCGTTAATCATCATAAGGCCATCCAACATCGTGTCCAATGGCTTCTCCTCATCTATCAGCATTCCGTCTAAGCATGTACTTTTTGGGAGGGCATGAGCCCCTTCAAGATCAAGATGTTTCCCAGCTCCTTCAGTTGCACAGGTTTCGTCAGGAACAAGTCCACGCCGCTGCTGAAGGCGGCTTGCTGCGTCTCCTGGGAGCCCAGCCCCGTCAGGGCAATGATGACGGCAGGCTCGAGCTTTTTGCTCGATTCGAATAACCTGATCCGCCTTGTAGCCTCGAGGCCGTCCATTACTGGCATAGATATGTCCATTAGGACGCACTTCCTGCTTCCGGACATTGTCTTGAAGACGTCGAGCGCTTCCTGTCCGTTCATGGCGCCCTCAAAGCTGCACTTGAGCTTCGTCATGTACGTCTTCAAGATTTTGAGGTTTATGGCGTTATCGTCGACTAGTAGGAAGCTCGTTTCGTGCGAGACTGTTGGCGAGGTAGTGCTGGAGGCGGCAGGTCTCAATGGCAGGCTCGATTCTGTCGCTCCGCCTGCTGCCAGCTCGACTTGCTTTTGGGGCTCCGGTGACGGGACGGTCTCCGTCGAGTTACCACTTTTAGCCTCCAAGTGATCTGAAAGATCGGTTTTCGAGGGTGTTGGCGGAGGCGTGTGGCTCCGAGCGGATGCTGGGCTGATGCTCTTCGCCAGCGGACGTTTCGCCTCGGATTCCGCAACATAGGCGTCGTACTCTGCCACAGGGGACTCGGCCGCCAAAGAAAAAGACCTTGATAAGGCTGGCCTGTCCGCAGCGCGGCAGTCTTGGAAGTGGCGCCATCGGTCAACCAGCAAACTCAGTGCTCTGGTCAATTTGTGAGGGCCGATGCTATGAAAGAGTCAGCATGTTTGCAACGACGTTGATAATGGAAGAGACACTTACGGCTGTGAAACAAACTCTACGAGACGGCTCTTGTCAAGAACTGCCGTCTGCGCTTGGAACTGTTGGTAGGCTGCCAGAGCATTATGGCAGATCACTAGTGTGGGGGCCTTTGCCAAATCTGAATCCCTTACGGAGGTCGAGTAGGCGTCTGCCGACGTCAAGATCAGGTCTGGCAGTAGATTGCCTGCGTCGGCCTCAGAGATGACGTCCAGCCCCAGCCACTCTGTGCAGATCCTGCACATGGTCGACATAGCATCGCTTAAGTCACCAGTTGGTCCTCGATTATCTCCCGCAGCTCCATCTCCCGAGAAACCTAGTAGGCGAATGCGTAAGCCGCGCAGGGACTTTGCCTTCTGGGGGAACTTGTCCGTCAAAGCATTGTCGGGGCTGGCGGCGCTGCCTGCGCTCATCTTCAACGGCAAGGAAACGCTGATGGTGGTGCCTACGCCGACGCGGCTGTCGACGGATATTTTCCCCCTCATCTGCGATACGAGCTGGCGCACAAGACTCAGACCAAGGCCGGTGCCGGGCGAGAGGCTGTTCTCCTGGGAAAAAGGTCGAAATAGGTGATTCTGCAGATAGTCCTGGCTCATGCCGATCCCCGTGTCTGCAACGGTAAGCAGGACTTGGCGCGTGTTCCTCCGCGACGCGGCCCTGGGTGTCTTTTGCGACAGCAACACCTTAATCGTGCCTTTCTCAGTGTACTTCAAGGAATTGCCAAATAGGTTCATGATGATGCGTCGCAGCGCGCCGCTGTTGGCGTAAAATGACCACTCACAACCGGGATCGACCGCAAGGAAGACCTGGACGCCGTTGCAGACCGTGGTTCCAGAAGGCTCAGCAGATTCAAAGCTCTCGGGCTCGGCAGAGAATGGTCCGCCGAATTCATCGTGAGCGTGCATGCCATCCATGTAAGCATGCGCAGCGACATCGCTATGGCTTTCCTTCTGCCTTCGCGCGAATTGTTTGATGGACATTTCCTGGAACTGGAAGCCTGCAAAGACGCTGTCGATGACTTCCTCTGCCAGTTTGGGTAGTGTGACTATTGAGTTGGTATCCATCAGGCCCGGTTGCTTCGTCCTGGTAGACTGAACTCCTTGACCTGGCGAGAGCCACCTGTTTTGTCGAGCAATGTTGTTGATGTTGGAAAAGTCCAGCAGATGGTCCACAGTGTCGAGCATGGTGCGGCAGCAAGTTTCCAAGCTGTGTACCATATTGCCCTGCACAACATTCAAATCCGTGTCGTTCAGCAGCTCCACTCCGAGGAGAATGCCATGTAACGGTGAGCGCAGCTCATGCGATATACAGCTCAAAGCGTCTGACTTCGCCTTGTCTGCGTGCATGGTTTCGAGGCGTAGTATGTTCTCCATTGACAACATCCCGAACGCTTTGAGGTACGTGAGCTCGCCTTGCACCGTAAACGCTCTAGCCGGCGAGTTGGTGTAGGTGAAGGACGCGGCGAACCAGGTCTCCTTTCTGGAATCCCATATCGGCATGAAGGCCACGCTCCGAGCACCGGGGAAGATGTCGGAGATATTCTTGCCTTCCTGTTCCCGTGACCATCGTTTCCGTCTACGACCTGCAGATGTTGCGGTCGGGGCCAGACTGCTCAGGGCGGTCTCTGAAATTGCCGTGTCAGGCGTCCTGGGGTTTGTCGGCGTCGAGTCATCCGAGGAATCGCTCGTCATGAGATCGCCGTTGGAATCGAAGTTAAAAATCTTGCCCTGCGGATACCGTTGCAGCAACACAGCCGTGAGCTTCTGCGCAATGGTGCCCTCGAATTCAAAGGGGGTGTCTCCGTTAACGCTGTGAGATGTCGAGGTAGAGAAGCCCAGTATGCGACAATACTGCAGCGGTGCTTCTCCATCCGACGCCCCCTTGTCATCGCACTCTCCGCTGCTTTGTTCCGAGACGGTTGTCATGGGCGACAGATTCTGACCTGCTGAACCGACGAGCGACCCAAAGGTGGTGAGCGTTGGATCGAGAAACAAACATCCCTCGACTTCTAGCGATTCGCGAACCAAGTTGGCAGCCTTGTCGAAGACCCGGTCGATGTCATCTTGACGCTTCTGTGATTGATCTGCCGGGTCGGTAGGGGCCTGGATGCGATGCTTCGCGGGTGCAGAAGCCGACCCTTCGAGATCGGACGAGTGACTCTGTACAAGATGTGAGCTGCTCCAACGGTCCTCGTCTTGGGCTTCTTGGCCCTGCGGGGTGGATGGCAGCAGTGGTTCGGTATCGAGGATGGACCGCATCCCGGACCGATGCTGGAGGGCGGTGTCTGCCTTCATCTCCGAGGCCTGCTGCTCCCTGTTGAGATTCCCTTCAGACCCTTTCCGTTCGTAGTAGGCCTCAGAAAAGGGTCCGTCCCTCCACCCCGATAAGGTGGACTTATCTTCCAAGAAAGAGCCCATGCCCCTATTCATCCGCTCGGCTCGTCGGTGCGCCATCCTGCTACTTGTCGCATCCCAGTGGTCCATGATGATCCGCGAGAGGTCCCGCAAGACCTGGGCATGGTCGTCGTTCCACCAAGTGACGGGTTCATCGTGAATGACGCAGATGACACCGATGTTAATACGCTTCGCCGTCCGGATCGGCACCGCAGCGTAGAACTTGGCGGGGCTGCCAGGCTGGCAGTAGGGCTTCATGCAAAAGTTGGAATCGAGACTGAGATCTTCAACTTTGGTGAGGGGCAGGAACGCGCCGCGGCCGTTGCCTTCTGGATAGAACCGGATGTTCCCTCCCTGCTCGGCTTCTCGAACGGTGAAGTCGCAAACGCCCTGGTTTCGAGGGATAGCCGTGCCGCAAAGCCAAAGATCAGCTCCTGTATCCTTGGCCGGCAAGCCTGGGGCCAAAGTCGTGGTGGCCGTGGACTCCGCGACAATGTATTGATGCTCCTTGTCGAATATCGATATCATGGACCGAGCGGTCCCTGTCCGGTGAGTTGCGAGTTGGGCGAGGGACGTGAGCAGAGGATCTGGCGAGGTCCGCAGTTGGTTTGACGGCAACGGCTTGCCCTCGTCGTTTCGTTCAAAGGCGTGGAGGATTGATTCGACATAGCTGGCGCAAGTTTGTCAGCCAACGTCTGCGGCCCAAGTCCTGGCAAAGCCAAGGCACTGCTCGATAGGAGTTGGTAGAAGGAGTAAATGGACGTACGCAACCGTCTCCCGCTCACGAGACGACTCACTCACAGCCTTAGCATGTCTCCTCTTCAAGTCGTCGCACATGATGAAGAGCGTGCTGTCGAGGCATAGGAGCTGGAGGTGGTCCCGGGTCCTGTCGGTGGTGATGCGGAGTGCAGGACGCTCTTCATGCGATCAAAGGCCGACAGCCAAGTTCATGCGGCTGGAAGAGCTGGCCGGAATTGGTACTGGGCCTACTGCTACTGCTACTAGTAGCATAGTGAAAGGCATTCCATGAATATCGATTTCGCGACAGATCGGCGATCGAATTCTGAGTGGCAAACCTCGATTAAGGGAACCGCCATCCCGCTGGTGGGGAGCGAAGCCATTTACGACGAACTCGCACAACGGCCCCTCGTCGGCTTCAGGGTATTTTCAGGGTTTCCTGCATGGGGCTACATACCGTACCAACCGTGTTCGGATAGTCCGGAATGCTGTTCCACCAACCAAAAGTCGCTAGTGGGAGCTTAGCCACAGATTGAGGCGTCTCAGCCTTCTCCACATAGGCAATTTATTGGCCGCCTTGGCCGTATTCTGGACCTCGATCTAGGTGCTGTGGCGGCGCTGTCAAAATCGTGGTTTCACTACATCGGGCGTCGGTCGGACCCGAGCAGCGGACTCTCAATCGTCATTGAGGAACTTCGCAACCGTGCCGTAATTTTTCAAACATCACCAAGAGAGGGCCCAAGCCCATCTGTATAATCACGAGCAATGTAGGGCAGTTGCTTCGATAGTCTATATTCATTTTAGGTTTGTGGGATTTCGGCCAGGACTCGCGGTTCGAGTAAAAAAGCTCCTTGAAAGGGGGCTCGTGTATGAAGGGGCTCATGTATATTAGTTTGAGCCTGGAACAGTAGATGGACTTGTCCACGCAAAGGCGGAACTAAGGTCAAGGTCCGAAGCGTGCATGCATCACGTAAAGTCATAAACCATCAGGCTCTCTCTCCCATCTCCCGCCTCCTTCAGAACAATGACCATCTCCTCATCAAATCCCACCTTTCGTTTCCACCACTCCCCCAGACCCCTCCACTCGTCGACCTCGCCGGTCTCTCTTGGCCTGATTTCCACGCTCTGCCCGCCGACTCTGCCCTCGAGCTCCCAGACACGTATCTCATCGCCTCGTGCGCTGACGCTAACAGCCTTGCCCCTTGCTGTGATCTCGGCGTCTGATATTCCGCTGGTGTGACCCCAGAGACGGATCCCTTTGCTGATGGATAGAGACGTCAGCGTTGTGGTGACGAGATGGAGCAAAAGGGTGTTGTCGGGCAGGGTGGCCAGGAGGTACGGATGGCTGTAGCAGAGCCGAACGGGACCGCCAGATGAGCTCGAGGCGCTACCCTGGCGCGGTGAAGATGACGGCGAGCCCGCCACGTCGACTGGAATAGTGTGGCTCAGCCTCGAATCGATAATCTCGGGATGCGACGAATCCAAGCTAGGCCTGATGTCGAAATCCTGGATCCCGATGCACCAGCCACCAACAGCGTCGACGGTGTAGGCTATGCTCGCAACGAACCCGGTCCCGACGCGTCTGGTAGATAGCGTAAGGGGTGCACGTGTCGTGTATGACCGTAAGCTTCGTAATAAGTAGGGTGTATGCTCCGCGTTTGACTGCCGTGGACCTTCGAGTGTCCATATCGAAACTGAGCCATCAGTGAAGGCGGTGACGACATAGGGGTGGCAGTAGGCGATGGCCTCCATGTCCAAGCTGTTGCGGTTGCGGACGTGGCAAGCTATTTGTGTGAAGGACTCTTTGGAGGGATTAGCACGCCAGAGGCCGTATGACCCGTCATCAAAGCCGACTGCTATCCCTAATTCCCCTTGCACAAGTCGGTCATCGTCCACTGCCAGACAGCTCGGCCGCCGGTCCTTTTCAGGCTCACGCAATTCCAGGTTCGTCTGAGCGACTGGCAGGCGCGTCCTGAGATCCCAGACCATCAGTCCCGCGTCGGCATCCGCGGTTATCGCAAGGCCTTCAATGATCTTAACCAGGGTCCTGTTCTTCCTCTCCAGCCTCTCCTTCCTGTGCAGCTTGACCTCCTCGACGCCGCACCGCCCCCTGGCCCAGTTGTGCAGCAGCTTGTAATTCTTCATCCAGTCCACGCGATCACCGGAGACCACGCCCTCCTGCTGTGCCAGACCGTCCCTCAGGCCATCTCGTATCGCCAAGGACCTGCGCGCCTTATCCTTCTTAAAGCCGGGTATCTGATGCGCGCGCGGCAGGATGAACCGTCGAAGGTAGTGCAGCCGCCACAGCTGACGGTCAGAGGTGACATGGTGGAAGAGACGCGAGACGGGCGCTATGGCGAGGAGGTCCGTCTCGGAGAAGTAACTGAATATGCGTACTAGGAGCTCGGCGGGTAGGGAGGAGATGAGATCGCGGGAGGGTGGCGTCGTCGCGGTCTGGGCTGGAGGCTGGCGCGCGCGCTTGGGAGCTTGGGCGTCGAGGTTGTCATCGTCTTGTTCGAGCGACAAGCGTCGCTTACGATGCATCGTTTGCCTGTGGCAATTCGGGGGGAGAGGGGATGCGTTCGCGGCGTCGTGGAATCTGGGGGAGGGACCGCCGTGGCAGGGGTTGGTTGGGTCTCAACGAGGCCGGTCCTGGTGGCGAACAATGACGATGATGCGCACAGACGGTGACGGCTGAGGGTGCGCGAAAGAGGATGAGAAGGGAACCAACAGCCGCGAATGACAGCCAACGCCTAACAACGGCTACAATAATGGGAGAAGAGAAAGGAAGAGGTGGCGGGAGCTTCAAGAGTATGTAAGGTACGGAGTGCTTTAGTGTCGGCTACCTTGTGGTGGTGGGTTCGAGCCGCTCGCCGAGCCGCCACTGGCACTGGCAGTGATTACTGAGTCGTACCTTGCCGTGCCTTATGCCTACTAACTTACCTGAGGGAGTCAGTCAGGTACCGGCACAGCTTTAGTACTGCTTTAGTCCCACTGGCAGGCATCTTCATGACCAGCCCAGTGCAGCTCGCAGCTCTCCCAATCTGGACTCCTCCACACACCGAAGACACAAGTTTCGATTTAATCCTTGCTCCCCGGCTGCCTATAGTAGAAATCATTTCGATTGTTTCGGCCTCTCCACCGGTGCCGGGAACTATGTATTGCTTTTGCGCTGCAGCTTTTAGCCACACTGGCCTGATTGCATGGCCTTGCACGGGACTGCTAGTCTGAAAGCCGCAAGATCTTCCCTTGGACCGGTCCTCTTGCAGCTCGCCCATTCCGCAAAGAGAAGCCGACCGAGGTAAGGTGGTGCATCCTAGCCAAGGTAGACCAAATCCCCCAATTCCTCCTTTCCGCCTCCTGCACAGCAATCTCTGTCCGTGCGTGAGCCATCATGATACACATGTACGACTCCCCCAGACCAGACCAGACGAGTCCTTCGCCTGAACTGAGACATGCCCAAGGTACTAGCGCTCTGGACTCGCATCCCTTGCTTCGATCATCAGGCACATCCCGTCCGCTCCCCACCAATGACGCCCTCGCAAAAGGAACGCTTCACCGTCCCCGCGTCTATCCGCAGACGTCACTTACAGCGCTCAGGCCATCTTAACGAACGGCTCCTTATCTCATAAGTGCTATCAGTCTATAGACCAATCCTGCTGAACAAATCATCGTACAGCTTGCCCACCCACCCGTCACTCGCTCCCGCCCTGCTCACGACACCCAATCCCCCGGCCGCCCACAGTGCCGCGACACCCAGCGCCGCTCCCTGAACGCCCAACCACTTCCTCCTTCTTTGGCGCCTGGTATTTTTATCTGTCCAGGCACTCGGCTCACCTTTTCGCGGCTGCAACCACCCTCTCGTGCTCGGCGCCAGGCCGAGCCACTTTGCGCTGCCCCAGACCATGTGTCCTGCGCCCACGAAGATGAGCCCGAGGTAGGCGAGGTGCGAAACCCATGGATGGCGCGCGAAGCCGTGCGCTACGTAGGCAAGACCAATATTCGAGCTGTCACCTTCGACCAGCAGGGGTAGTACTCGGTTTGTGAAGACGTGCGCCGAGTAGAAGAGGGTGAAGGCGTAGCCCGAGACTGATATCCAGCTCAGAGGCGGTAGAGCAGAGGGTACCTGGCGGTCCTTCCGGTCACTGGGGTACAGCCAAGGAGTGGTGCCACCGTATCGCTTTAGGTTCCGGCGCCATCTTATGAATCGTAGTGCTATCCCTGAGCCGACGTGCGCCACGAATGGGAGGCCGAGTAGGAGCGGCTCGGCGAGCGTAGTTTGGTAGAGTTCGCGGGTCATTAGAAGATAGGTCTCTGAGGCGTCGACAGATCCGGTCGAGAGTGGAATGAGGGATACGTTGGTGAGGTGGAGAGTTGTGAAGATGTTCATGGCGTAGCTCGAGTACTTCTGCACCCGTGTTACTGTCCGATGTTAGCCACGCTCCTTCGCCCAGAGGTTGGAGTCGTACGGTAGTAGATTGCACTTCCAGAACCGCTCAGCCCTGGCCCTGTGGTCGAACCAGGCCGTATGGTGCTCGCACTGCTCTCGAGATCATCGTCGCCTAGAGCATCTGCCAGAGGTTGGGTCTTCTCAACCTCGGGCGAGTCGATGGGCTCCGGGTCGAGATGGAGGAGGGAGATGTTGGTGGCTTGCGAATCATGCCGTTGAGGCGGCGGCGGATCTGCTGCATCGGCCATGATGACTGATGGGCCCGACGTTGTCCGAAATATTAATTGGGGGGCGCGTTGGGGAGGATGACAGCCGACATGGAAGTGCTGCTGGTGCCGGTGGGAACTGAATCGGGACGGTGACGTTGACGCGTGCCGACATCAGCCCCACAGACCTTGAACTCGACTCAATCCTCCAACCACATCTCTCCCATTACAGCATCACCGACACCCATTGTCAACCGCCATCATGCCTCCAGTAAGCACTCTCGAAGTCATGTTAACTTCAACACTAACAGAAATTAGCGGCACCAAACGCTCCCCCAGGCGCAGACCGCCGCGGCGCGCGAAGCCCAGCGCGCATTCCACTGCGACCTCTGCAACAAGGGCTACACGCGCATGAACGACTACGAAGCCCACCTCTCGTCCTACGACCACTCGCACAAGCAGCGCATGCGCGACATGAAGCAGATGGTGCGCGATCCTGCTGCCGTTGAACGAGCTCGGAAGGAGGAGGCCAAGGCCACCGGCTTGGTGAGCATCAAGATGGACACGGAGAAGCCAATGGGGGGTGGGGGCTTCAAGAAGGGCGGTTTCAAGAAGAGCGGCTTCAAGAGCGCGTTTGGTGCGCCAAAGGACGAGCCGACAAAGGGCGACAATGTGCCGAAGCCGAGGTTGCTGGGAGCGGACTCGAGTTTGGTGGAGAGCGACACCGAGGACGAGGGCTACGAAGTCTACGACCCACGTTTCCCGACTGACTGAACGATGTGAGAGGAGAGTTGCTCTTTTCTCAAAACTTGCTACCTGGTGGCGCATCTTCACATTGGGGGAGGCTGCCACCTCGGGTCGATCTGACTCAGGTCCTCCTCAATCAACCCAAACATATTCCTGCTTCCACTGAACCAATCCGCCATCTGCGCCGCCTGCCCACCGCCGACCCCCATCGGCACAGGCCCGGCCTCCTGTGCCGGCGGTTGCATGCCAGACCCGCTCGTGTCCTCGACACCAGGCATGAAGCCTAGCTGGCTGAGGTACATGTCGAATTCGTCGCCGATGGGAATCATGGTCTGGTCTTCCTGCTGCTGCGATTTGGCTTCCACGTACACCATTGCCACGTCGCGGTAGACTTGGAACACGCGGCAGAGCTTGTCGACGGTCTCCGAGGCGTCGCGGAGCATCTCAATTGAGTGCACGAAGTCCTGGAGGATCTTGAGATCGGATGGGGAGAGGGTCTCGATGACGTGGCAGAAGAGGACGAAATAGGGGGCGAAGGGGGCGAGCATGAGGTTCCTGTAAATGTCAATTCCTGCTCACGTAGACAGCAATGGATGACCTACCAATGGACATAGATTGACTTCATGTAAGTCCCATAGCACAAGGAGCTGATGCACTCCTGGTGCTCCTGGATCGCCTGCCGCGCGGTGGTGAGACACTCATTACTGAAGCGACTAGCTGAGCCTTCTGAAGGGGGCATGGCGCGGTAAACTAGTGTTAACGTGGCGAGAAATTGTACCACATCACCTTGGATAAAGATATCGACCAGGCTGCTGGAGTTAATGGCCTTGAGATAGGCGACCGTCTCACTGCGCGTGGCGTTGACCTCGGCCTCGAGGGCTCGACACTCGACAGCGAGAGCCTCTGCCCGACGGTAGATCTCCTGCGTCTGCACGCTGAGCGCAGCAGGCGAGTATCTATCCAGGTTAGCGTCCGTTCGCATGTAGAATCGCCCACCGCTCGCCACTCACAGCTCCTGATATATCTTGCCCTGCAACATCGCCGTCTTGAGCCACAACTTCGGCACTGCGCTCTCCTCCAGATGCAAGAACCCGGAAAAGTCAAACTCTCGCCGGATGCTGATGTCGCAGTCTTGGATCACGCTCGAGCGGCCCAACCTCAAACTCAACCCCTTGTCCCAGGTGTAGACCTGCCAGAAGAGAATCGCCTTGATTTGAGCTAGACGGGGAGGGTCTGCGTCTGCGCATTCCTTCCGATGGAAGCCTCCTGTTTGGCAAAGCTGGGCCGCGGTGGAGTTCAGGTGCCAGGCTACGGAAGGGCGAGAGCAGTCGATTGCATATTGGGCCTGGGCTGTCAGCTTGTATGGTTCAAGAGAAGGAGGAGCGACCTACGCCGAGGAGGAGTGCTTGGACGTTCTCGACCTTGGCGGAGAGGAAGAGGGGCAAGTTGGCGAGGTAGGTCTCGAGGTTGGTCTGCGCCATCAGGGCATAGCTTTGGTACTCGGCTCTCTTGGCGGAGTCCTCGGTTAGGGAGTACTCTTCCATGAACAGATTGTACAGCCCTGAGTTGACGATGGCGAAGGTCGCCTGTGAGAAATCCTCGGTGGGGAAGTAGACGTTTCGGCAGAGGGATGCGAAGTCACTTATGCCCACTAGTGAGCAGGAGAAGGTGAAGAGGGTAGGTGATCCGGCTTTGGTGATTAGCGTCATGGTCGTCAACAGATCAGCACGGGGGATGTAATACTTTTGTTAGCCTTGAGTATTGGCACGACAGCTTCCATTGGCGGCATTGGCATCTTTGCCAGTCCACCAGCAGGCAGCGGTTTCTGTAGAGGAAACCTTGGTCCATGGCTGATCGATCTCTGTTTTTGGACTTCAACTAGGGACCGAAGATTTGAAAGGGCGGCTTCGATACCAGGGTTGACCTCCCGTAGTGACGTTCGTTGAACGGCGTTCTCGAGGAACTCGCTAGCAAGGGCTGACTGGGATGTGAAGCCGGCATCGCCGCCAAAGGCCGAGTCTTCGTCGCTTGAGTCGAAGTCGTTGACTGAAGCCGCCGTTGGCGCGACGCTGCTCCCTGTCCCTGGTGTGAAGGCGAGGGTGGTGGCCTGAGGGTTAGGACTGGTGTTATTGGAAGAGAGATTCTTCAGCAGATGCTCAATGTTCCCCAACCTCGACTCAATCTGGTCAATCTTTCTCTCACTGTCCCAAAAGTCAGCGTCGGTGGCCTTGCAGTTGCAGTCGTTCAGCAGCCAAGGCCGCTACATGAGGGATTTGAGAGACGTACTACTGCGACGAGATGAGGACTCTCTGCCTCGCCTCCTTGGGGCGTTGTCCGGCGCCAGTAGATGTGCACGACCGCTTTGCCGTTCTGCAGTTCGAGCAAGGCCAGTCTTTGTCGCACCTGATCTGACCCACGTCTCAGCAACGATCATTGGTAACAT
The DNA here is from genome assembly GCA_037042185.1 of Sordariomycetes sp. S80-01Y. Lineage (NCBI taxonomy): Eukaryota > Fungi > Ascomycota > Sordariomycetes > Sordariomycetes sp. S80-01Y. Next base: position 651,798 of record JAXQJY010000027.1, on the reverse strand, counting down.
TTGAGCGCGCCATACTCACTTTGCGTAGACGACATTGATCACACTGCGTCATCTCTATCAGCTACACGATCCGACCATAATCAAAGGTTCCTCCCGGCACCCGTGGGGTACTTCAGAGGGAACCATCAGACTGGGAGTCGCAGGCACGGGCAGCACATACCGCTCTCCTCGCCCCGGGGTCTTCGGGGCCCGCGGACGGCACTGACAGGTGTGATGGCTGTGGGACGTTCATGGCGCGCAAGACTGCGGCGTGCAGGTGACCTGTAGCTGTGAATGGCCGGGTCTTCTGGCGGCTTAAGATTTACAGAGTTGTGCTCGCAGAGCTCAGATGAAGTTTTTGAGACAGCAGTGGCTCGTGGCTATGTACCGAGGGGATGGGCAGTGCTCACGGCCAGGTAAGAATGTCACGACCATAGAGCCCAGTGGGGCGTCAGGGTTCGAGATCACCCGAGTCCGTTGGATTGGGCGAGAACTGGCGTGGCCGTTCCAAAGTGCCTGGGGTACTGGGCTGACGGCCGATGCCTATTCCGGACAATTGTCTTAGTCATCCGCGTCGTCTATTTCGCCCGTTTCCTTGCTGGTCCCATAAGGCTAATTCTGATTGTATTTACTTTGGGGGGAGTGTTGCCGGCTATAGTCACTATATTAACGTCCGTCGCTCACTTAAAGAGTGAAGTGACAAGTTTGGGGGGTCCTGAGGCAGAAAACCCTGCCTGTAGCGACAGCCGTGTGGAATACTACCAACAAAACACAACATAAACATTTCCCAGCAAGCAATCTCAAATTAGTGAGAAACCACGGAACAACTATTTAAGACGATGGCATTGGAACCAGAAAGGCTCTAGTACGGTAATGACACCTCGGAAGTCTCACTTTTCTTGTTGAGATTGGCTGTCGCAGCCGACAGCCGAAGATCCAGGGTAGTCCGCCGTCCAGCAAGACTCAACTTGGATTCGCTGCAACCACCACAGAGAGAACACGGGAACCTTCTCTTAAAAGGTCTGTGCTAAATAATTGGCTAGGAGATGGATAATAAAGATATTTGTGTGCAGAGTCTGAATGACTGAGAAGTTGCAAACACGGTAAGAAAGGCAAGGCACACCATGAGTAACAATAAATTACTATCCTCAAAGATTGACAATCAACTTAATCAGACAAGTAGGGGTTGTTGATGTTTTCCGAAACACTGTCCTCCAAAGAGGTCCATCCTTCCTTGTCGGACCATTTCTTCATGAGCGCAACAGAGTCCGACTGATCGACCGATACTTTGAGATGCTGAGGGTCGGGGTAGTCCTCAATGAACTCCTTATGCGGACGAAGTTTGCGCAGAATAGAAAGAATGTCATTCCAATGGGTGCTGTGTCCCCAAGACTGCAGGCGTGCATTCGTGACCTCGGGATCTAGCACGGCTGCGACGTGGATCGATGCCACGTCCTTCACATCGCCGTAAAACGCTGCATGAAAAAGGTCAGATAATTGGACGATAGAGAAATTTAAGAACAGAGGCATCCCGGGCTCTTACAGGCTTGCATTGGGTCCATGAACTGCCTGTGACTTCTGAAGGCGTGCACGACCCAGTTGGCCTGTCCCTCTATGTGCGTCTTGTTCAGAGGCTGTCCGGTCATTCCCGCGGGAGAGACAACGTTGACCGTGAAAGGGAGCTCTTTCTCCTCGACAAATTTCCACACTTCCTTCTCAGCAGCGACCTTGCTGGCGGGATAATTAGCCATGGCGTGAGACACACCATAAGGCGGCGGCGCCCAGGCAGCCTCGAGAACGGCATCGTTCCACGAGTTCCGCCCTACCATGCCGTTGTCAACGCCCTGGGTAAGCGCCGAAGCCGTCAAGGCGCTGCTAGTGAAGACAACCTTCTTGACCGAGGGTTCTCGCATTGCTGCGTTCATGATGGACCGAATGCCGGCTACCGTTGGGGTAATTACTTCGTTCGGATCAGGGATGATGCTGGTTACATAGGCGACATGCACGATAGCCGCAGCACCTTTGGTGGCTTCATCGTAGGCGCCGTCTGCTCCGAGATTGGGTACTGCCACGAGCTCGAGGGCACCGTCTTTGGCGTAGGACTTAAAAGGACCTTCAAGAAGCCATGAAGATCTACTAACGTCCCGAACGGCACCGCGGACTTGGAAACCTCGCTCAAGGAATTGAAGAGTGATGTGGGAGGCGAGGAAACCGTTGGCACCGGTCACGAGAACCCGAGAGCCGGCGGGAATGGCTGTAGCTAAGGAGGACATGATGCTGCAATAGAGTTTAAGTTGCTTTCCGATGCTTAGAATGTTAAGATTAACAAAGAAAGTGAGAACTGCTTGATGCATTGGGGAGACAGCGTAAATCTGAGCCTCCTCTTATATGTTTGACTGATCGTTCCAGGACTGCCCATGCTCCACGCGCAGATTGCTGTGCTTATAAATTAGAATGAGACCACTCCAGGCTACGGAGAGGGATGATCTGCCAGACCTTGACGAGTACCTGACAAAGTGCGGTTGGCATGGCTAGAGATACCCGTCGGCATTACGAGTACTCTCCTCAACTAAAGTCATCGCTCGATGAGGAAGTTATACTTCTTGGCGGCCGAGGTTTGAAAAACACGCAAACACCTATACTCAACTTGGATGGTATGATTTGACACCAGGAAGGAGTTCGATTTCGTTGGATTTCATTGGTGGAAGGATGAGAATTGCAACGGAGCCGCCATTAACTCGTGTCTAGCTGCTCAAGCCTAGCGTCTGTGACACTCAATACTGTCATAAATCTGTCGCACATCCTCTCCAGCAAACCCGTCAACCCAAGTGACTGTGGCCCACCGCTGAATTGAACCATAGCAAGCACACCTTCTAAATGCTTCCGAGCAATGCCGTCTTCGCCAGTGATCACCTGAAATAGTACACATCAGCTGCAGGTCTTGGACGTCCGGTAGCACCTGTAAAAGCCAGGCTGAGAGCATTCTTACCTCATCTATCGCAAGTGCTAATGATTTGGCAACACTCATAAAATTGACGCCCGACGGTCTTCTCTCCACTTCCAAGCGCAGTGCGTGGAGGGACATCTGCTTATACTGCAAAGCCATTCGCGTGATAGTTAGGTCCCCGGGACGGCTGAGTAGAACGAAGCGACATGTGCTGAGGAGGATAGCAACAGCCATGAAAGCGTCGTCAGTAATGGCGAGACTGACCCATTCTTTAAGCAGCTGTCTTCGATGGTCTCCGCGGTAGTCGAACAGATTGCAGTGTCCGATTGTGTACGGAACAACGATATGGATGTCTATATCGAATTAACAATGACAGAAGGTATATGATGGGTCGCATGGTAAGTTAACCTCTGCAGACAAGGGGTGTGTTCCCAAAGTGAAAAGAAGAAAGAAGGACTGCGTAGGATAGTATATGGAGACTCCCACGTACAGTGATCCAGTAGGAAATATTCCTCAGGTAATAATGGTCTTGCCAAGGATGCAAATGGATCCTTACTGTTGGCAAATCTTTGGATGAGAGGGCTAGATGAGCCCATTTCGGAAGTGATAGAAACCTGCTCCCTCCCAGTACCGATGTATTCATCTTGGTGTCTTTGAGTCCGCAGGCGTCGTTTCTTGGCATGCACATGACGCATGACATGTGAATGGTTCATCTTTCGAGACTCCGAGGATACATGTCCCGTCGGCTCTAAGGCACTGACGAATTGAAACTGGCAGACCATGTTCAATTAACAACTATCAGAGCATTGAAGCGACACTCTTGTAGCGATTGTATATTCTGCAAGGCGGAGATAAAGAAGAGAGACGGTGGTAAGGGGACTAGGAGTAAGGTCTCAGGTTCTTAGATTTGTCAGACGCGGACATTGCCAAGCATTATAACTTCCCGATTGGGACGTACCAAAAGCAGAAACCACTCAATGATCTTCCGAGTAACACTGGTAGTCCCACAATGCCGTTTGGAAGGCGCGTAATTACGGGAATTCTTTTTCTTTTTCGTTGTTAATAATCAGGAGAACAGTTGCCAGTCTTCGTTCCTCGATGTGTGAGGTGTCTACCAAGCTGACTAAATGCGATTAGATGTTCACTTCGGTGAATGGGTGAAATATTAATTTGAGGAAGCAAGGGAAGTCGCATATGATCCATTCTATCTCTATACCCCATTAAAACTAATCTACCCCGGATAACGTGCGCTATTTTGGTTGTGAAGGCCAGAAGTGCGTTCTCGGAAAGTATAAACAAGATAGCTTACGGAACCGTACAATGATTTGCATAAGACCATCGTGGATTGATAATTAATGGGCCAGGAAAAACAATACTAAGACACCAGTGACACCTCAACGAGGATATACATATACCAATCATACCATAGCAACCCACTTCCTACACACCACCCCATCAGAACCATCCAAATAGACCAGCGATCATCACCGCGAGCAAAGGCGGAAAGACCCAGTGCTGCAGCTCTCCACCTCCAATTATCAACCGGCTAACAAACCCATCGGTTATAGGTAAGGTCAAAGCCGCAGACAAAGCCCAGCCCATCAGCCTCTCATCACCAGTCGTCCACAGCAGCACGATAAGAGAGCCAACAGAGATGTTTCGAACGCCCCAGATGCGCATGAGTGCGCGGCTCAGCTTCCTTGCTAGCCCTTGTTCGCTTGGTACAGGGAATCCAAGACTACCAAGGTGCGCCTTGGGACGCAGCGTGGCGTTTGCGCCGAGTGAGATGAGCATCAGCCCTAGGCCGAGGCTGCCGTTGAAGATGACAGGGTGCGCCATTGTGATTTCGGCTTAGGGTTCTTGCGACAGATTTGAAGTGAAGAAATATGCGGTGTCCCGATCCAATGCGCCGACAGTATGGGCGCCCTGGGCGATATATATGTATAAGCACTCGGTGCCGTTCGAAGCCGATGGGGGTAGTGCTGATTAATGTAGGCTCAGCATCCCTGTGAGCGTAGCGCTGACAAGATCCAAATGATTGATAAGAAATTGACGTCAATGAGCAGTGTCAGCAACCAATAGTGCAATGTATTTACTGATTCTACGCATTTATTCCCCTGGTTTTACTGATTGTTGTAGGAGATGCGACTGACGCAAATGCACGACGATTTGATCCGACATCGACACTTTCCCGTCGTCACACCCTCGCCCCAGAAATGGCATCAATCCTCGACCGCTTGACGAATACCGGCATCTTCTCTAGTGAGCAAGGGAATTCTTTTGTCTGGCCGCCCTCCCAGGCGTCTGCGCTTCCTTGCTCGTTGAAGGGGCACCAAGCATCGCCCGCGGCAAGCTTCGGCAGATACACCTCAATCGACTTCGCGCCGGGCTTGGTCACCGGGCAGCAGAGCAGAGCGTCGCCGTACATGTACGTCGTGGCGCTGCAGTCCCAGCACTTGGGGTCGTCGGGGAACTCGTAGAACATGGGTCGAATCACCGGGGAACCCTTCTCGTGAGCCTCGACCATAAGGCTCCTCGTGTAGTCCCGCAGCTGTTCCCGGATGGACATGTACGTCTTGCATATCTCGTAAACCCGCTCGCCGTAGGACCAGACCTCATTTCCGGCACCGCTGCTGCTAGCCTCCTTGCCTTGCTTAGGCTCGCGGTCGCCGTGCAGTCGCATGACGGGGCAGAATGTTCCCCATTGGAACCATCTCACGAACAGCTCACGGAAGGCGTCATCGTTGGGATCGCCCCCGTGGAAGCCTCCAATATCAGTCGTCCACCAAGAAAGGCCTGCGATGCCCATGTTGAGACCGGCTGCTAGCTGGTTCTCAAAGCTTGACCATGAGGAAGCGATATCTCCGCTCCAAACCAGAGCTCCATACTTCTGACTTCCCGCCCAAGCGCAACGAAGAAGATTGATGATGTTCTTCTGTCCTTCTTGCTCCATTCCCTCGTAGAAGGCTTTCGCGTGGTCTCGAGGGTAGAAATTACCGACCCTAAGGCATGAGCCGATAGCGTAGCGGTAATTGTCAAAGTCGTATACGGTATATTCCGGCTCTGCCTGGTCTAGCCAGAATGAGCGCACGCCTTTGTCGTAGTAGTTCTGCTTGGTCTTTGACCAGATGTAAGCTCGCGCTCCGGGGCTAGTCGCATCATAGTAGACTGTATGGCCCTCGAAGTCGAAATTTGTCCTGATTCCACGCTCGGCGCGGACTAGGAAACCATTGTCCACCATCTCTTGGTAGTTCTCTGACCGACTGTCGACGGTGGGCCATATGGAGACCATGAGTTCGATGCCCATGTCCTTCAACTCTCGCGTCATGGCGACTATAAGATTAGTCGTTAGCAAGATAGCAACGCTGATTGAAGGATGGAAAACCTACCGGGGTCGGGCCAAAATTTGGAATCAAATTTCCAGTCGCCCTGCATGGGCCAGTGGAAGAAATCAATCACGATCAGATCGATGGGTAGCTCACGGCGGCGGTACTCGCGAGCAACCTGCAACAGCTCCTCCTGGGTCTCGTAACGAAGCTTGCATTGCCAGAAGCCGAGACCATACTCAGGCATCATTGGAGGCTTGCCCACGGCATTGCCGTAACCCTGGATGATATCTCGAGGCGTGTCTCCTGCAATCACCCAGTAGTCAAGCATATCCGTAGAGTATGCCTCGAAACTTGTGATATTCTTACCAAAGACAGCCCTACCAATCGCAGGGTTGTTCCAGAGGATTCCGTACCCAAGCGAGGAGAGCGCAAAAGGCACGCTCGCCTGGGAGTTCCGCTGCGCCAGCTCCAAGTCGAGACCCTTCAGGTCGAGGTATGGCTGCTGGTACTGACCCATGCCAAAGATCTTCTCGTTGGGATCAATGCCCTCGAAGCGCATGGTGAGATGATAATCACCTCCGCGCAGCGCCTTGAACTCACGAGCCTCGACCTCGATTGCGCTGCACTTCTCGTCAAGGAGGTCGCGTCGGTTGCGCGCGTACTCTTGGAGCAGGCATTTCCCATCTTGGTTGTAGAAAGAGACTTTGCCCCTTGAAGAGACGACGGCCTTTATCTTTCCGTTCTGAATAGACGATTCGCCGTTGCGGTGGACGTCGATCTGTGGCGTGGATTTGAGAGGTTGCTCGTCGAGAGCCCATTGTGATTTCGGCATCTCGAAATTCTTCGTAGCCCTGACCCGGAAGGCATCGGGACCCCATGCTTCAATCCATAGCTGCTCGCCGTCATGGCTGTAGACCAGACGCTCCGATTCCTGTCGAAACATAATAGATGTTTGGCGCGGAGTGGTCAAGGTGGGGTTTGGTCAGATCGAATGGAGAGTTGGATTTCGAAGAGCCGACGACGGCGCGCGTCCCCTTAAGTATGGCTTCCGCGGGGTATTGTAAAAGAGCTCAAGTCCAACACGGTCCCATCTGACGTGGGTCTCCGAGTGCAATCACGAACCCACTGTTGAGTGTCAAAGTGGGTGTCAGCTCAGAAATAGTCTTTACACTCTGGGTTACACGGTCAAGCCGAGGGGAGGAACTTTTACTTAACGGTCCTTCGACTCCACCTCACGCTTGGTGTTCCCCCAAATGAAAGCCGACTCCCCTCCTCCGGAGTTGGGATGTCCAACGGATTTACAGATCACTTGCCTTCCTAGTACGAGACTAGTTAGTATCGATGCAAGGGCCCGCCCCCACCCCCACCCCCACAACCTCTCATTGCACCACCGGTGTGGGGATGGTGCCGCTGTTGAGGGTGATGACGATACGAAGCACTTGGGGAAACGAGTGAACGTCTGAGGGGTAGCCTCAACAAGTGAGGGGTAACGAACGGGGCCGGACACGGCACCTGTCTTCCGTAACAGAGACCCTGATCACCTCGTCTGGCCCAAGATTGGCCAAGCTTAGGCTTCTTATCTGAAGCCTTGGAGAACCCTGGAACAGGAGCTCGATAAAATGTCATTGTCTACGATTGTAATAAGTCATGCTGTTTATGATCGAAGCAAAAGGTTCCCGTTCCAAAGGCACGATACCAACCTGTCAGGCCGCATGGCTGATATAGGCATAGGGGAAAGAGTATTGCACCGATTGTTTGGGATAGGTATGTTTGATACATATTTCATAGGTTGAATTTCTGGAACGGCTTGCGGCAAGTCTGATATGACTGGCGTTTATTCATAATATTGAACAAGCTTCTGGGAACTAAACGTGCTGTTTTTGAGACACCGTGTGAATGGAGGATAAGGAAACGCCAACCTCCCCAAATTTTAAGCTTCATTTACATGAACTCGAATGCGTAACCAGTGGAGTTTGTGGGAGGATCCACGGGAATGATGAGCTGGAAAAAGAAAATACAGTGTCAGCATGGATTTGGCCTATGAGCTAACTTCAAGCAAAGAAATCTTTTTGCTTCTCTTGGGAAGACTTACCTTGTTCTCAGAGTACTCAAAGTCACTCACACCGAGATCAACAGGGCCGCCTGTATCAACAGTCTTTCCCTCCCAGTCGAAGCGCAGTGTGCGAATTTTGACTGTACCCTTTGAAGGAAGACCAACAGATGTCAGGCCCTTGACGCTGATATCATACGGCTTCTGCACAGTCCGTGTCCCAGCAACGAGCTTGACGGTCTCGCCATCAACGGAAGCAAACACGTCGAAAAGTCCGTCATCAGAGGCCGTGGTCTTAGCTCGCTTGCCAGTCATTTCGCCGTAGTACTTGTACACGTACCATTCGGCGTTGGGCTTGTAAGTACCCTCGTCATCGAAGAGTACGTCGGCCATGAAGTCGTGGAGCTCGCCGCCACTGCCCCAGTTGGCACGGAGGCCACGGATGTTGTACCTCTCGAGCTGGGCGATATACCAGGCTGTGTTGGCTGGGTTCTGCTCCTCCGGCAGGGCGTACTCATTGGCATCGATTGGGCGTTGAGGGAGACCGTACTTGTCAAGAAGCGTGTTGAAATCGGGGATAGTCTCGTCTGGCGCGCGTCCTCCAATCTGGTGCCAAGAGTAGATGTCAGGAACAACATCCTCTTCAGCAACACGAGCCATCCACTGATTCCATTCAGCTGTGTCAACACTGGGCGAGTAGGCACCAGCGGGACCACTGATCAGGGTTCCGGGAAGCTGCTCCCTGGAAGGTTCGTTAGATTTTCCTATCGTGACAATTGCCCGCAACGTACCTAACAATCTTGTGGGCGCGAACGTAGTAATCCAAGTACTGCTCGTAAGGAGGAGACCAGAAGATGTCTAGCTCTGGCTCATTCCAAAGGTCGATGACGAGACCTTCGAGCATATCATTCTCCTTCAGATCCTTGATCAACTGATCATAGAACTTCTCCATCTCGGTCCAGTCGCCATCGTCACCAGGATACAAACCTCCGCCGAGGCCACCATCCGCGCCCCACAAGTCGTGAGGAAGCAGAATAAAGTCTCCTCCGTATTTGCGAGTGGTGAGGTAGTTCGAAAGAGTCGAGTCGAAGCGGCCCTTGTATCCTTCGTAGCCTCCTACTGCCCATCCTTGAGAAGGAGGGCCCAGCTGAGCTCCACCAGCGCGGCCCGTGCGAAATTTGAATCCGGTGACAAACTCATCGGGAATAGAAGTGTCGACACTTGTGCCGTTGTCAGGCCACCCGTAGATGAACCCGGAGGCAAGGAACGTGTTCTCGCCCCTTTTGCATGAGGCTAGGTTGACCTGGGCCGTGCCAGCGGGCGACGTCTGCCTGACCGGGAGAGAAACAGCATTCGCGGCCGCAATGGCCCCCAAAGTGGTGGAAAGTTTCAAAAGCATCTCGAGAGAGAGAAAGTGGAATGTTGAGTCAAAGCACAATCAGAATTGGTGTTGGGGCCAAGCCGAGAGAATGGAGGCTGCCGACCTTAAATAGCCCAAACACTCCTTGTTTGTTTTGAGCGCCATCCCGGATGAATTCACCGTAGCCTCGCCCGATGGTGCTTCTTCAGCGGTTCGGGACTGGCTCACAGCGTTAGTAGTCTGTAGATCTCGTGGCGGGTATGTGGAGGTTCCGCGTATCTGAATCTGGGGAAACCCCGATGGGGGCGGGGAAGCACTTAAGCTTTAACCCCACAAACTATCCAGTATTTGGATGCCGATACTGCGGTGGCGGGGCCGCGTGACTTCAAGGCCGCTGATGTTTCGCGCGCTTTACGTGTATCAGATGCTGACTGGCGCGGTTCCAGCCGCTCTTCAGGCTGAGCGCACCGGATCCGTCCAAGAGAGTCGTCCATAATTCTCATGGCAACCTCCGTGGCATTTTGAGAATGATAGAAAATGCTCGGGCAACCGGATGATGGGTCGTCAGAGTCCATGAGGGGGGAATTCCTGTAAGGTCGTTCGGGACCACCATTGAGAGACCAAGATTGAATTGACATGCCGGCATTGTGTCCATTTCAATGTTCGAGTACAAGGAGAAGTGCGTCAGAGTGCCGCAGACGAAGTTATAATTCAGCTCAACGCCTCCCCAGCTGTTGGGCGTTGCGCTTAGGATCGCGTCTCTCGTAAAAATCAGACCTTTCGATGCCTGTGTTCCGAACCCTAGGACGATGGGCTGCTTGACAGAAATTCCTGACTCGCTAAGCGCAACAACAGTACAGAGCCTTACCAAACGGTCAATTAGTTTGTACTAGACACTTTGAAAATCCAGCGATCTGGCGCTTTGTATTCAAATTGTAGATCATATGGACTTTATGTTCGCCCTTTAGCTTCTATTCTGGTACTGCTCCTATTGAACCCATCTTCTCAAACCCGTGCAAGCCCTATTTTGCTACAGGTGATAGCACTCCTTGGTCAGACGCCCAAACGTCTATTGAGACAGAGTAAAGTTCTTGACCACGACTTCGCCGCCGAGAGCCTCCTCAGCAAAATTGAAAATCCCATAGCGGTCTCCAACAAAGAAAATAGCGTCATCAATGATGTTGTACGTCTCGCCAAGTGGTTTGAAGCTGGACCCGTCGGTGCTGTAGGAGAAGAAGGCAGAAGCATCGCTATTGGTGACGTCGGCATCAACGCGCAGCCAGATCTCGCCTCCCGAGACTTCGACGCTATCCGTGACATTGCCCTTCTGCACCGTGTGCCATCCACCCGACGAATCCATGAGTGCGTCCTCAACTCGCTGGAGCGTTGTAGTGGAGTCACTCTTGGAGATGGCGAGCCAGGAAGCCCGGTATCTGAAAATGGCAAGGCCAGCCTGATCGCCATTGGCCATCCCAGAGTAGTCGAGATGAACGGTAGCAGTGGACTTGGGTCCGAGAATGCGATGACTCAGTGTGTTTCTGGCCATGAAGAAATCATCCGTGACCGTGGCAGTTTGCAGCGTAAGACCAGACCCGACAGACCATTTAGAGTTGTCAGGGTTATGGTTCCACTCATACTGAGGTCCCAAAACATCGCTTCCAAAACCGTCAGAGCCGGCTATCGGCTTGACTTCTCTCGTGGGCAGAGGCAGAGGATACGTCGATCCCCAGGTGTTCTCGCTAACAAAATCGATCTGAGGATAACCATCGGCATCGATGTAAGCGGGTGCGAGAACGGGAATACGTCCAGTGGGCCAGTTGTTGACAAAGGCAATGGCGTAAAGGTCAGCTTCCGGAGTCTCAACCAAAGCAGCCTGGTAGGGAACCCCGAGGCCGGGCACCGGATTGCCGCTGTTGAAGATGACTGGGCGGGAATCCTCGCTAGTGTAAGGTCCGTACGGCCCGTCCTGCGACTTGAAGACCAAGTTTCCCATGCCGCCGTTGTGCCAGGTCATCCACAAGAAGTAAGATCCGTTGATCTTGTAGAACCGGGCACCCTCGAGATATCCGATCTCTTCGTTGGTCTGGAAGGCGACCTGTACCTCGGCCTCCTGCAATTCGTCGTCCAGTCTTGCGACGAGCACTTGAGCGTCGGTGCCATCTTGAACACCAGACCCATAAGCGATGTAGATTGTGCCGTCATCGTCAATGAGGATACCATTGTCATAATAGCACTTTCCTTCGAGAACGGAAGTTTGCTCCCAGGGACCCTCAATGTCGGTCGCTGTATAGATGTAGGTAGACCCAGTGCCCTGGAGGCAGCCGATCCAGTAGAACAGGCCACGCTCCTCATGGTATTTTAAGGAGGAAGCATAAACACCGGCATTATAGCGATTGCCACCCTCGAGACTGAAGGAAGGGTCGTCAGGGACCAAAGTGGGAATCGAATGCGAAAGGTATTCCCAGTTCACCAGATCGTACGACCTGAGGATGGGAGCACTTGGAGACATGTGCATGTTAGACGACGAATAGTAGTAGGCATCGCCTACGCGAAGAAGGTCCACATCGGCAAGGTCTTGCCAGATGATGGGGTTTGTGAAGTTCTGAGCGCGAGAAAATGGTACAAGGGCCGCAAAGAGCAGGCCTGTGAGAGTGAGAGAGGTCATTTCGGCGAGGAGTCACAAATCAGCGATGATGAGTAAGAGGATTTGTTGCGTGGACTCCCAAACTCTCTGGCAAGACGGCATCATATATCCTTATAACGGCCGAAAGGCTTGGCATGCATACTGATTGCCGAGCGAATCATCATATGGAGGTCAATATGATCGACGCTCTGTGACAATGGGTCTTCTTTTGATCCAAGCCAATACACATGATGCGCTTCTCATGCCTTCTCGCAAGAGTGCCGAATCTAGAGTAAGGGCCATGAGAGGCTGCATCTGGGCTTCCATATGCCCTGTGGTGAAATTCCGCGCTTGTTGAGTCTAGAGTTTCGTGCGCGCCCCGTCGTCATGTCATGTCGTGAATTGGTGAAATCCCGCGTAGCGCCACAAATGGTTCCCCAGCTCTCCAGCTCGCGACTATTCCATCTTCAGAACTAAGCTTAAAAGCCCTTCCCCGTGGGGACAGCTCTTGCAATCACGGTGGGGGATCATCGCCCCGGTGGGGGAGAAGTTCCCGACGGTGTACGCGATACTGTATGAGAGTCTTTCCCGGTGGAAGTGGGTTGAGCTCTTGGAGTATCTGTGTGGTGCATCAAAACGCCTTGAGATGAAGGGTTTTGCTATTAAGATGTTTTGTTACGTATTGGCTCCTTTGAGTACTCTATAAGTAGCAAAACAACCTGTGATCATCTGTCACCAGGGCCAGCTTCGATTCCTAAGCACAAGGGAAAATTTGCACACACCATGATCTCATTAATGCAAAGACTCACATGTCTGTTCCTTGCACTCAATGCTTGCTTGCCAACCACGCATGCGTCCCCCACTCGGGAACCCCGAGAGCTGGGGCGCCGTGATTTGACAGGAACCTCCAACGTTTTCCTTGGAGAGCGTACTGGAGCCCCCAAGAACATGGCTTCAGGCATTCTCTTGGGCCTGCCCTTAAATGGCTCCCAGATTCCCGACCACTTTCTTAGTGATGTTGGTTTCAACAACATGAGGTCAGGGGGCTCTCAGCTTGGGGAGCCGAGAAGAGGCTGGACACGTGGATACGAGGACTTCTTGGTGAGTTTTCTACCCTGTCGTACAACTTCGTGACTACTACAGGCACTCATCGTGAAAAGGGACGATATGAGTCTCTCAAATCCGACTACGATGTTACACGTCGTCACGGGGGCAACTTCCAGATCATGATCCACGACATGTGGGGAATTGACTCCTACAGCTCCCCAGAGGAGGTTCCATATCCCGGTGACAACGGAAGCTATGAGGACTTTGATAACTTTCTCGACACTTTCTTTGACCTCTTGATCCAGGATGACATGGTCGAGAATATTTGGTGGGACATCTGGAATGAGCCCGACAATGGCGAGTTCGGTGATCGAGGTTTAGACAGGTACCTGGAGTACTATGTTCATGCCCACCAGAAGATTGTGTAAGCCCACCTTCCGCATCCTCACAAGAAGGGAGTACAGCTACTAAGTGCTCTCCAGACGCGATTTCCCCGGAGGAAAAACTACTGGTCCTTCCTTTGGCCGCCTGCCTAACTTCGCCGGCGACATGATCAACTGGTTTACCGAGTGGGCTAGCCGTGTTGCGAAGAACGATGCTGTTCCCGACCAGGTCAGCTTGCACTTCCTCTACGCCGACGGGGACTTAACCACGTCCATCAACCAGTTTGATCAGATCCTATCTGATGCTGGCATTGAATATACTGGCATCTGGAACGTTCAGGAGTACGGCCACCCGGACCAGCAGATCCCTTCCACCGCAGTATGGAACATTGCTCAGTTGGAACGTCACAACGCTCCTGGACTACGAGCCAACTGGCGCAGTGGTCTCGAGCTTCACGATCTTCTCGCAAACCTTCTCGGAAAGGAAGCGAGCGGCAACCAATACGACGTCAACGACGTGGATTACTGGCCGGCCCGAGAGTACCCGGTCTACGTTTACTACCACCAGGAGATGACAGGTGAGCGCGTCCGCACCGAAATGACCGCGGATACGTTCGCGGATTCATTCGCCGTCGTCGACGATTCTGCACGCCGTGTCAGAATTTTGGCTGGTTCTCGGCCTGAAAACGGGACCTGGAACGTTCAAGTAAATGATCTGGATACTGTCGGACTGGCTGAAAGCGGCGACATCACGGTTCGTACGACGAAGTTCAACACGGCGCCTGGAAGATACGATCGCGTTGCTGATCCCGAGGATCTGGGTACGTCCACGGTGGCGTACGAGCAGAACAAGGTCAACCTGGAGGTGCGCCAGACCAACCCGGCAGAGGCTTGGGCATTCGAACTTGAGTTCTGACGGGTTGCTGCTGATTAGTTCCGGGGCGAAGGTGGATCTCACATTTCCTGGAATCTCCTCGCGACACTGCATCCAAGTTTCTGTAGCATTAGCTGATCATCTGGCGAGTTGCGAAAGCATGAAAAGTATCCCCATGAAGATCGGTCAATTTGTTCATTGAAGCCTCCAACATGTCGTATAATACGCGCCGGATCCGTGAAGGCTAGGTACTAGCACCCCTTGAAAGTCATCAATAGCGGCGTTAAATAACCGCACCCGAAATAACTACAAACAATCACGGTCCAATGGGAAAGACTGAGAATATTTCCAAAACTGAAAAACACGTAAAACACCAGCCCGTACTCCGTGCAAACCAATCTATCTCTGATGATGCCAAGGCGGATAGAACTGGGGACTCTACAGGGGCTTGTAGTGACATGACAGCGACAGTCTGGTTCTCCCACAACATGCGCAAACCGATGCCTGCTTCATCGGAATTCACGTTGGCTGCAATGAAACAATCTCAGTGGGTTCACACGACGTCAGCTGAGTGATCCAAAGGTCAGTGGCCCAGTGACTCACTTACAGCGAGCAAAGAGGTACGTACATATGCTGCTTTGCCATCGTACGGATGCCCGCGGACGCCGAAGGTGGAGACTCTGCCAACAGCGTGGACTGAAGCAGGGCACCACGGCCATTTGTTCGTGTCATCGCTGCTTCAAACCGGGTGCTCGCTCCATCAACAACACAATTGGAGATGCTCGCATCCGATGCCAAGTCCCTTGTCTTTGGACCCAAGCGACCCGAAGCTTCCCGCTAGTTTTGCCATTTGTCTATAAACGCTTAAAGGGCGCTCCAACCATGTCACCCCAAGATCCTTGCCGTGATTCAACCTACCCTTATGCACCTCGACAGTTTCACCATGGATGCGACTGAGAAACCTCCGCCTCCCACAGGCTCACCAAGCTCAGATGATGAGGCCTCACCGACTGGGGGCGCGTCGCCTAACCACGCACACGAAAAGCCTCAACTCCCACCGAATGGAATGGTGATGGAGGAAGCGCCTGAAACAGCAGAGAAGAAGGGCGACTCTAGTGTCAAGTTCTTCCTCGTAAGCACTTTGAATCCCACTCGGGTATGACTATATCCTGACAGTCTGCAGCGAGTCTTCACGTACAACGACCGGAAAGGATGGATTTTAAACGCCGTTGCTTTTGTCGCCATGATCGTGAGTGGCACGGTCTTGCCGCTTATGGATGTCGTATTTGGAAAGTTCATCAATGTCTTCAATGATTTTGTCATTGGCGAGCTTTCGCCTGCTGGTTATCGATCCAAGGTCAACGAATTCAGCCTCTACTTCATCTACCTCTTCATAGGCAAATTTGTCTTGACCTATATCTGGACTGTAGGTCAAAAGAGACCCTGCCTTGCCCAGTGCTAATAGTGTAGTTCATCATCAACCTGACGGCTATTCGCACGACTAAGGAACTTCGCATCGACTTCGTCAGACAAATACTCCGTCAAGAAGTCCCATTCTTCGACTCACCCTCCTCGTCCGTCTCTAGCCAAGTCACCACCAACGGCAATCTCATCAACAATGGCATCTCTGAAAAGCTCGGTCTAACCGTGCAAGCCTGCTCGAGCTTCGTGGCCGCTTTCGTCGTCGCGTTTGCTGTACAGTGGAAGCTGACCCTCATTGTCATCGCAATTGTGCCCGTCAATATCGTCGTCACCATCATTTGCGTCATCTGGGACACAGTTTACGAGTACAAGATGTTTGACATCTACGGAAAGTCGGGATCGCTCGCAGAGGAAGCTTTTTCATCCATCCGCACAGCGCACGCTTTCTGGGCGTTTCCCAGGCTGATGAAGCGTTTCAACCACATTCTCGAAGATGCGCGCCGAGTTGGCTCCAAAAAGTCGCTCATTTACGCCATTCTCTTTCCCACAGAATTCTTCTGCATCTTTGCGGGCTACGGTTTGGCGTTCTGGCAGGGCATGCGGATGTTTTCCGAGGGCGAGATTTCGGATCCGGGCACGGTCGTAACGTAAGTCGCTTCCCGCCTCGTATGCAATCCGAGAAACACGGCATGATACATGTTTCGTTGGGAATCGTGACACCTGACGTTGCGTAACATAGCGTCATCTTTGCGGTTCTTGTTGCTGCTCAGGCATTGACGCAGATTGCGCCTCAAACGATAGCTATTTCGAAGGCTACGGCGGCCGCGTCGGACATTTTCTCGATTATCGACCGCAAATCACAGATTGATTCGCTTTCGACCGATGGAGGAATGATTGAGCACTTCACTGGAGAAATCAAGCTCCGAGGACTCAAATTCGCCTACCCGACTCGACCTGATGTTCCGGTTCTTCATGGATTGGATCTGGATGTGCCCGCCAACAAGACTACAGCGCTTGTGGGAGCTTCCGGCTCGGGGAAGAGCACGATATTCGGATTGCTTGAAAGATGGTACGTTCCAGAGAGCGGAAGTATTACGCTCGACGGGCAGCCGATTGAGGACCTGAATCTGCAATGGCTCAGGACAAGTATCAGGCTCGTTCAACAGGTAAGAGGAAGCAGCGGCGCCAGGAGAGCAGGGACTGATTGAGATAGGAACCTACGCTGTTTTCCGGCACGATCTACCAGAATGTAGTCGATGGTCTCGTTGGCACGGCCATGGCCAATCTCCCTGAAAATGAGCAACGCACTCTCGTGAAGGAAGCTTGTCGATCGGCATTTGCGCACGACTTCATCGAAGAGCTCCCTCACGGCTATGACACGATCATTGGTGAGCGCGGCGCATCTCTTTCCGGGGGCCAGAAGCAGCGCGTCGTCATTGCTCGCAGCATCATCTCCAACCCCAAAGTGCTGCTACTCGACGAAGCCACGTCGGCGCTCGACCCGAAGGCTGAGAAGATCGTGCAACAGGCGCTCAACAACGTGGCGAAAGGAAGGACCATGGTCGTCATTGCTCATCGGCTTTCTACCATCCGCGATGCGGACAACATTATCGTTATGTCGAAGGGCGCAACCGTTGAGAGTGGCACGCACGACGAGCTTATCGAACGCAAAGGCGCTTATGCTCGCCTTGTCCGTGCTCAAGATCTAGGCCATAACGACATCGAGTCCAAGGAAGGAGAAGATGAGAACGTGGATGACCTGGACAACCGTGTCACTGAAGTCTCGGCCGCTGGCAGTGCCGGTGATGCACCCCAGCTTGCCAATGACGACGAGGGCCTCTCACTCTCTAAGGGCCTCTGGTTGGTCCTAAAAGAACAACCCAAGTTGTGGTGGCCCCTGTTCATCACTTTCCTCTGCGCAATTGCTGGGGGTGCAACATATCCCGCCCTCGCAGTTCTCTTCGCTCGTACAATGGAGGCTTTTGAAACGGTCGACGTTAGCAAAGCCAACTTCTATGCCTTGATGTTCTTCGTTGTTGCCTTGGGCAACCTAGTTGCGTATGCTGTCGCCGGCTGGATTGCCAACGTCATTGCCCAGCACATCATGATGTTCTACCGAGGGGAGCTGTTCAACAATACCTTAAGGCAGGAGATGGTGTTCTTTGATCAACCAGAGCACAGCACTGGTAGTTTGGTGTCAAGATTGAGTGCCGAGCCTACAAGTCTGCAAGAGCTTCTGTCTATGAACCTGGCGCTGATGCTCATCAACGTCGTCAACCTTCTGTCAAGCTCCGTCCTCGCCATTGCCTACGGCTGGAAACTGGGGTTGACGCTCGTTCTGGGTGCGCTGCCTGTTTTGGTGGGAGCAGGCTATATCCGCATCCGGTTAGAGTTCAAATTCGAAGACGATACCTCAAATCGCTTTGCAAAAAGCAGCGGTCTTGCAAGCGAAGCCGTCATGGCCATCCGAACGGTCTCGTCCCTGGCCCTCGAACGCGCCATCGTTGACCGTTACCGAGTGTCCCTTGAGGGCATCGCGAAGCAAGCTATAGGTGGACTCGGCTGGAGAATGCTATTTTACTCTCTCAGCCAATCTATCTCTTTCCTCGCTATGGGCTTGGGGTTCTGGTATGGCGGTCGTCTCGTTTCGACGGGCGAGTATTCGACCGGACAGTTCTACACAGTCTTCATTGCAGTCATCTTTTCGGGTGAGTCGGCGGCGATGTTCTTCCAATACACCACGAGCATCACCAAAGCGCGGACTTCGATGAACTACATCTTCTCTTTGAGACGCAAGGCCAGCATGAAGGACTCAGAACAAGATGAAGAAAATAAGGGTGACGACAAGCCGTCCCAGCAGGCAACGCACGTCGAGGTCGATGAGGTTGCCTTTTCCTACCCTCTTAGACCAAAGCAACAGGTTCTTCGAGGCATCAGCGTCGATATTCCATCCAGCAAAAAGATCGCCTTCGTAGGTGCATCCGGATGCGGCAAGTCAACCATGATCGCTCTTCTGCAACGCTTTTACGATCCCACGACAGGACGCATCCTCACTGATGGTCATGATATCAAGAGTAAAGACCGACGCTTGCACAGACGGCATATTGCTCTTGTTCAACAAGAACCGTTCTTGTATCAAGGCTCCATTCGAGACAACATTGCTCTCGGCATCGAGGATGGCGAGCCCAGCGACGAAGACATCGCTACGGCATGCCGTCAGGCCAACGTCTGGGATTTCATTGCCTCGCTTCCCCAAGGTTTGGCCACACCCTGCGGCAACCAAGGTCTTTCCCTTTCAGGCGGCCAGCGCCAGCGTATTGCCATTGCGAGAGCTCTCATCCGCAAACCTCGCCTTCTGCTACTCGACGAGGCCACCAGTGCTCTGGATACCGAGTCCGAGAAGGTTGTCAAAGAAGCATTGGATAAGGCAGCCGAGGGAAGAACGACGGTGGCTGTGGCGCACAGGCTGAGCACGATCAGGGATGCCCATACTATTGTAGTCTTTGAGAGGGGCAGGGTGGTCCAGATGGGCAGTCATGAGGAACTAATTGCCAAGAGGGGTGTTTATTATGAAATGGTTCTGGGGCAGAGCCTGGATAGAGAGACGACCTGATGCTTGGTGATTATTTCGGGGTCACTTTGGTATAGATTTCATGATAAATATGCGCATAGGAAGCTCAACATCGCAACTCATCCTGTTAGCGGCTAGACATTTTAGACCTGGTCATTGGGAGCTTTTGTAGCATCTCGATAATCTGATCTCACACATAGCATAGGATATTCCTCAAGTCACATTTAGAGATCTCTTGGCTAGCGTAGACGTCCAATGAGACGCACATGTAAGCCCGCACACATACGTATGTTCTTCTCCTTTCCTAGTCCTTCACGTCCTCCAGTCCCGCGAGTACCCCGGCCGATGGTACAAAGAACGTGCTCCCCGTCACAGGTGTCGAAAAGTCCAGGATTCGATCATGCTTCCCTTCAGGACACCCAACAAACATGCGCTCCAGCATCTTCTCCGTCACCCATAGCTTCTTAGAGTACCCTATGAAGTAAGTCCCGTACTCGCCCGATGCCGGTGACCCGAACGGCATGTTGTCCCGGACGATGTCATGCTCATTTCCTTCTTCGTCCTCAATCGTCGCCAGTGTCTTGTGCGACATCTGCTGCCCTTGCTCGGCGTCGTCCAGCTCTATGTTGTCCAGTTTGGTCCGGCCAATCACAGCCTCCTGATCCTCCGTCTTGAGGGCGCTCCATTCTTTGAGGTTATGCAGGTACTTCTGCACCACAACATAGCTCCCACCGACGCCATGAGGGTCGTCCTCAGCCTGGATGAAGGCCGAGCTGGATGCATCTGGCCCGACCGGGTTGGCGGTGCCGTCGACGAAGCCCAGCAGGTCACGGGCGTCAAAGTAGCGGAAACCAGTGGTCTCGTCGACGACCTGCACCGCGTCTCCAAGCTGACCGAAGAGCTGGCGCTCAAACTCGAAGCAAATGTCGCGGCGATCTGAGCGTATGTGGAACAGCAGGTCACCCGGCGTCGAGACCGTGGCGTGGACTTGGCCCCGGAGCACAGGGAACGGCCGCAGCTCGGACGGGCGAGGAAGCTTGGTGAGACTGTCCCACAGCGCGCTGCCGATTCCGACGGTGCACGAGAAGTTGGAGTGAAGATCACGTATCGAGACGTTCTTGGTCAGTCCCTCCACGCCCGCCAAGGTGGACCGGATGGTCCTGAGGGCGTCCTGGCCTGGCCTGGCGGCTAACACAAGGAATGTCGCACAGCGGGTGAGAGGCGCATCGACGGACTGCTGGCCCCCCAGCGCGCTGCTCATGCTCGCAGTGGCCATGGCTCTTCCAATAAAGACAACCGCAGCCGCAACCTGTGGAATCCCTCTTGGAGGTGATGGATGGTGGCTGTGGCTGGTTAGAGGTACCGAAGGTCGTGTCCGCACCACGCGGAGCATCACTGGCCAATTCGACTTGCAGTTAGGGTATAGCCACAGATGAAGTCGAATGCAAGCGCAGGCTGATCAAGATTGAGTAGATGTAAGATCAAATGCCTTCAACGAAGCGGGTGGATGAATAATGGGAATTCAAGCGACGCGCATTGGTCAATGGTCCGCTCCAATGCTATCCGTTCACACCATCAGCTTCATGTACCAACCCGTACATGTCTTACTCCGCATACCGTTGACCCTCCTCCTCCCCAGCCGAATGCCAAACATCCCATCTCAAAGCATATTTTACCACGTACTCTGTGTGGATCCCACTAGACAATAGACTTTCAAGGCTTCTCAGTTTCCCCCACTGCTGGGACTGTGCGTGCTGGCCGCGATTCTACTCCCTACAGCGACTCTCTTGAGCATAACGGTACCATGTAGGATTGGGGCCACACTGTGTGGTATGGTGGGGGAGTTGCCTTGGTATTCTGATGCTCAGTTTGAACTTGTAGTCACCCGAACCTTTCATTTCGTTAAAAGAGACCAATTCTCACATAGCGCAAGTAGATGAGGCAGTTCAGATGACGGAGAGAAAGGACGGAGAGAAGGGACGAATAACAACAATAGAATCTTTTAAAGAGGCTCAAATGGGTGATTAAAAGCCTTTTTTTCAACCTTATCTCATAGCTTGAACAATTGAATACCTTTGCAGTACGAAGTGGAAGACTAGTCCTGAACATGAGCATGAGGAGAAACAACTCGAGAGCCGAAGCTAATCGTCGTCCACATCACGAGGATCATTCTTCTTCCAGAACTCCTCGTACTCATCCCAGTTCTGCGATGGGAACGCCAGCGGCACCGTCAGTGGTCCCAACGGGATGCCCTTGCTCTCGAACTCCTCCAGCCGTGCCTTGGTCCTGGGCCTCGACTTGTTGACGCTGTACACATTGATGCGATGGCACGAGCTCGTGACGTGCAGACCCCAGTTCCACGCAGTCCGCACGTCCGGCGGCTGCGTGTTGAGCGAGTTGTCCCAGCAGCGGCAGACGATGTCCACCCAGCCCTCGACGTCGCAGGGCAGCTCCATCTCCCAGGTGCGCCACGTCCACTTGCGCTTCTTGGAAAGCTTGTCCAGGGGCACTGTGTACCAGTTGAACCCCCCGTCAGCCGACAATTCGACTCTCTCGGGCCAACGGCCGCCTCCGGAGTAGGCCCAACCTTTGCAGCGGATCTTGCCGTTGTGCACAACGACCTGGCGGGTCCAGGGCGACATGATGGCCGAGCTGACGGGCATCTCTTGGATCTGAATGCCGTCCGTCATCTTGAAGTTATACTTGCCCACCTGCTGCGGGAAGTATAGGTACTCCTGGCTCTGGACGGGTGCACGTGAGGGCTGTCTGATGGCTTTGATGCGGTAAAGCCACTTGACGCTACGGGCGCCGATGTAGCCGAACACCACGAGACGCAGCGGGTATCCGTGGATGCGGGGAAGGGGCTCGCCATTCATGTCCCAGGCGAGCATCACCTCGTTGGCCTTGACCTTGGACCAGGGCACGCTGACGAGGTAGTTCATGACCTTGTCGTCCTTGAAGTAGGTATCCGCGCCGTAGAACTCCAGGTGCTTCCCGCCGTCGATCATCCCGCCACACTCCTTGATGACCTTCTTGAGACTGATGCCAGTGTATCGTGCAGTGCCGATGGCGCCCTCAGCCCAAGGCGCCTGGGGCACCTCGTCACCCTGGCCCGGGTATAGGCGGATCTGCTCGATACGGCGGGTGCCTGAGCACTGGATCGTGACAATCTTCTCCATGCGGGGGTACTTGGACTCATCCATAAGGTCATCGAGGGTGAATGTCTTGGGATTTTTCACCAAGCCATCGAGCCTGAAGCTGTAGTCCTCCTTGTCAATGATGGGGATCCCTCCGTGGTTCCGAACAAAGTGAAGTGGGTTGGGCGTGATCTCCTTGTCTGTGACCAGGCGCTTGGGAGGCTCTCCGTTGTACGGGAACTGCAGAAGGTGGAGCATGTCCGGGTGCTTCTCCTTGAGCACCAGCTTCCACGAGTCGTCGGGAATGTCGGTCAGCTCGCCTCCCACGGCGTGATGCCACATCTTCCAGCGTGTGCCGGGAAGCACGGGGTTAGTTCCGGGAATGGGGCCCATCTGGTACTCCGGGTTAGGGGGGAAGACCTCGGCCTTGATGATCCTGTGCGCCTTTTCCTTTTTGTCGGGATTCTCCTCCCACTCCACGAATCTGGAATTTCAACGACATCAGAGGCGTTCAAGTGGATGAGACATCAACTAGACGTAGGAGCTTACCCCTTCCAGCCCTTACGGGCTCGAGTGAAGAGCTTTTCTCTATCACCGACAGCCTTGACGGCCGCCTCATCCTTAGTGAAGGGGCCAAAAGTCTGAGGGTCACTCCAAGTTGTCGTTGGGCCGGTCATGTCCAGCACGGGCAAGACAGCCGCGGACAAGCCTTGCTCGATCTTCCATTCATCTGGTCGGTTCGTGGCCTCGCTGTGTAACTGAATAGGAGCCATTGTTGAAAGATCGTCTTGATCAAAACCCCCAAGGTGACAGTCTTGAGATAACAGAATGAGTAAAGGCTGAGAGAAAAGAAAAAGAAGCCCAACAGCAGATACCATGTTGCACTTATCTCCCCGAAGAGGGGTCTCGTACCACAACAGCGCAACGGCGTGCAACGTCAGCGGCAATAATACGGCATCTGAGCCATAACCAATGAGACTGAGCCTTTCCATCTTTCCGCCAATACCGTCAAGATAGCGAGTGGCTCCCTGGCCCAAAGTCTATAGACCCCCTCGCGGTGGTATCCAATGCCAGGTTGAGGTGATCATGCAGGCCGTGGCAATCTTAGACGTCACCATTTGCGTATGAGAGCTCCGTGTGTGTTCTATAGTGCGGACTGCAAACTCACCTCCATGAATCCCGAGTTACAGCCGCCAATTCCGAGTTCTTTTTGAGACGCGTCTGAATGCGAAGACGGTTGGGAAGTTTTCTGAATGTGCATTTGATGGCTGACGTCTGGTGCAACCTCGTCCAATCAGTCTAGGGTATGACAACTAAACTTCCGCTAGCCAAGAGGGGTCAATGTGCTGGAACGCGCTCTTCGGAATGATTAAGCTTTCCCAACGTCACCGAGACTCCCTCAGCTGGGGCTCAATTAAGGGAGCAACAGGCGGTTGTTTGGCTTTGAGAAGTTTCAGCATTGCTGCAAGACCGCTGCCACGGTGACTCAACACTTTGGTCATTGATGCCTGCCCTCACAATTGAACTATGGAGGTCTTTGAGATGAGGGACACTGTAGCACATTGCTTCTGCATAGACCGTGCCGTGTTTGGGGTATTTTTCTTTTTTGGACAAAGATGTAGGGTAGCTGGCACCACTCCAAACTCGCGAGGCAGATCCGGGACATGTCTCTGATGATGGAGGGATGGGACGTACTCTGAGAGGTCAATTCAGCCCGTCATAGCTTTCCATTGCCAACTTTTCCATACCTTCCCCTCTCGTGCGAACCGGACTTTGTCGTCGATGTAAGAAGCTCAGGCAAGACGAATATGTGTGAGGGACTCGTTTTCAATTGGGCGTTAAGTCGGTCTCCTTTCCCCAAGCAAGATCGAAAGCCATCCCATTGGATATCACTTGCTTCGGAAGGCTTTGGTGGTGTTCCTTTGAGTCCCTAAACAACCTGCTGTCTGCTGATACTTTTGCTTCTGCAATGCTTGCTCACCGCTTATTGGACCTTTCACGTCAACAGTCCTCTACGCATCCTCGCCAATGGGAAGCTAGCTAATGCAGACTGTGTCATTGATTACTCCGACTGTAGAATTGGATGATTGTTTAGTGCCGACTCAGAATGGTTGTCTACGAGCCTAGGGAGTATTCCGGCGATGCTGACGACGCCCTGGGCCAAGGACGCCGGGGGCACCTCGTTGCATCAGCTTTCCGAATTTGGGATTAAATCAGCGCTCTTGGCTGTATCGAGGTCTCGTATGAGCTGAGGCTGAAGATGGCTACCCCTGACAATTGCCTGTACGAAATAAATTGGCTGCCGTCTTCTCGGACCACACGCAAGGGTTGTCACGACGTGGGTGCGTTTCCGAGCTGGCGGAAGTGCCTGCAAGTCCACGGACCACACGAGGACCATCCTGTTGGGATTTACAGGCTTAAGGAGCGTCCTGTTGATCATACTACCGGGTTGAACGCTGCTGGAAGCTGCTTCGTCAATGAGGAACACAAAATGTCTGGCCGATGCCCCGAGGGCTGGCTCTTTACACTCATTCGCGGTGTTTGGTTCAGCGGCCGGCAAGCTAGAAAATCAAACGTTGGCGACAATATACCATTAAGAGGGGATTCGGAGCGCTGTCTCGTGCCCTGAGGTAAAATGGGATTACTTCCGGCAGACCTGTGTTTGTGGAGATAGGTCGGGCTTCTGTTCACCTGGAACGTCCGGGACTTTCTACCTAGACAGAAAGATCGAGACGCTTACAGACTTCACAGATCGGTGTGAGCTTTCACACATAATCAAACGTGGTTCAAGGCATGACAAGTGCGAATCGAACGCGCCAATCGGCTAAATAGAACACGCGGACTTCATTCCTTATAGCAATTACCCGCAACGTTGCATACGGCAGCGACGAGGAAGGTCCCCGATCCCTGGCTGCAGGATTTGACAAGAAAGGGGCACGTCCGTAGGTCGAGGCCTTCAGATGCGTGGCAATGGGGGTTGAGATCCCTGCGGCTTGCACGTTTTCGCATGACCGTTCGGTGCACATGGCACAGCATTCTTGGCCCGCGAACGCCATCTCTTTATCCTTATTTTAAGCTTACTCCGGCAGATCAAATAGACAGTCCCGACTCTATGGACCTACCATCTTTGACCCCAGCTTGCACGCCATACGAAAGCAGAGCTCCGAGGAGAGTTGAGCGTTGTCAGGCTGATGCACTTTCATTGCAGATGAGCATCGGTCATAAATCGTTTGCTATAGGACAGATCCTGGCGGTGCAAGGCATCGGAAAAGGCGCTGATCCGGCCAGCTCCAGGCAGTCTCCGTTCAATTGCTGCAGGGGGAGTAAGCGAAACCAGAGCCACCTCAGACCCACTACCAAGGTTGATCCCAGACTCCGGAGGAGTTCCCCGATGAGTCGCTTGTGCAAATACGGGGAAGAAGGCCCGGTCTGCGACTTGACCATGCTCCCCATTATAACAGCTTGCTCCGCTCAAGGAGACCCATCCGCCCGTCTACACGCAGTCCCGAAGAAAAGAAGGATAACAGAAACGAATTACCTTGTGTCGTCTTCATCAGCTCTCGTCCTTCGCATGCTGGACCCTTCAACAGCGGGACGTGACGATGAGCGTCACTGCACTCGCTGTTCGCGCGTGGGCCCCTGGGACAGACTTCCCAGAGCCCAATGAACTGAATTGGCTTTACCATTTGGGACTTGCGGTGATCTCCATCCTCTGGACTCTGTCCTTGATCATCGTGGGTCTTCGGCTATGGGCTCGATGGACTGCAAAACAAATGGGCGTCGGTAAGTCACTGATTCGAAAACAGGTGGATTGGCATCTTCGGCCTGCTAAAGACAGGTCCAGATGACTACCTCATGGTTGCGGCCATGGCCGTCAACACCGGTTGGTTCTATACTCTAGTTATGTGTAAGTCGAGAGCCCAGACGAAAACCGGCATTGACCACCTTGACTAACAAAGTGTGCTCGACGAATAGATGTGAAAACATGCTACGCAGGTATACACTACTGGGACGTACCCGAGCTCAGCTTGGAGCAACAAGCCCTGGCCAAACTATACGAGTGGCTCATTATCCTGCTATATCACCCCATTCTGGGCTTCGTCAAGGCGTCGGTCCTATGCTTCCACGAGAAGCTCACAGGCGTCAAAAAGCAGATACGGTATACCGTTTACGTGCTCCAGGCCGTCAACGCTGGCTGCATGATCTCTGTCTTCTGCGTCACCTTGTTCCAGTGCAGCCCGATCTCACTGAACTGGACGCCGGGCTACAGACGAACCTGCATCGATAATGTCTCCTTCAACTACGCCTACAACACCATAGTCATTGTCACCGACGTTGCAGTGCTGGCCGTACCATTTTGGGCGTTCCTCGGCCTACAGATGCGTACCCGACTGAAGATTGCTCTTCTGGGAGTTTTTGCCCTCGGAGCATTGTGAGTTACAACCATGCCATGTCCCCCGCTCACACGAGGTATATCCGCTAACGCATGGTCTTTGTGAGAAAGGGTCACAGTTGTGTCTTGTATTCGTCTCGGTCTCTTGATTACATGGTTCAATCAGTTCTACAAGGGCCTCGGCAGCCCGGACATATACTACTCGTTTGGATGGGCCGTCTCGCCCATCGAGTGCAACCTCGCCATCATGGCCGCCTCGATTCCCGCACTCTGGCCTCTATTCCGCAAAGCACTTCCGAGCTTCTTCTCGGATTTCAACTCGTCATACCAGGCCAACACACCAGCGCCCGGCAGCACCCACGCGTCGGCCTTTCGCTCCAATCTCGCACGTCCTATGGGTGCGTCGCGAATCGACGACGATACAAACGATGCTTTCATGATGAGGACAATAAAAGGAAAAGGACAGGCCGAATGCAGGGTAACCACGCCCACCGGCTCGCAGGACGGTATTGTGGACGTCAGGAATGGCATTGTGCGCACGACGGACGTCGAGATTGGCTACCACGACGCTTCGAAGGATATGGATTACAGCAACGACAGCGATGAATACCCTCGCAAGAAGGTAGCGTACGCGGTGTGAGAATGAAACTGTCCGTCTAAGTCAGAAAGGTGAAGCGCATTCTCGCGTGCCACACTAGGTTTTAACTATAATCAACGGATGATTCATCCTCGTCCCCGTATAATCTTTATGCAAAAACTCTCGTAATTGTAGCATGATTCGCCGTATGTTAAAGATTTCAGCAACGCATACAATCTTGTTTTAACCAACTAAGGGTGACTGCCAGGCTTCATTCAGCGGTATTCTAACAAAAGCCCACATGAAGTTCATCAAGTGGTCCTCGGGCATCCCCAACCATGCTTCGGGTGCGCTCTAGAATCGTACGAGTAAATTCCGCTGCGGCGGTCAACCCTTGCGGAGCTGTTCCTGGGCATCATGCGGAGGAAATGAGAAGGGAGTGGCTGCTTCACCACCCTGGCGATGGGGCAGACAGGGTAGCGAGTTGTAAGGGCAAAGGATGGAGGAATAAACGTGGGCGTGTGAACATGCATAACGTGCTTTTCCACGTTTTCCCTTCGCACTTCCCGTGAAATAAATGAAGCTTTACTTTCTGGATTTCAGTCCCACGTAAGCGTTACTGCCAGGGACCCGACACTGCGCTTGGGGCATACACTACCCCTGAAACTAGCGACAAGTCAATCGATCTCGCAGGTGGAGGCGCATCGAGGTTGAACGGGCTGAGGCCCCGCGGCATTTGGCCACTCAATTCTGCTGAAAACCCTTGAACATTTCTCGACCAGGGCCTGCATGTTTCCAGGCGCGTTAAATATGACTGGACCCCGTCCGGAGATATACCCTGGTTAAGGTCCACAACCCCTGTCTTCTACATGGCTTGGCGCTGCCACAACCAGCTGCTCCGCGTGGCCGAGTCTTTTAGCCGGGCTCTTGTCTCCGTTCGAAGGTACGTAGGGACCGTATAAGAAAGCGACAGTGGGCTTTCCTCTTGAAGTGACTCTCTTTGAGCTCATTCTTTTCGGAAGTAGTGCGTGCGGTGTACCTCCTGTCTTCTGGCGGGTATCATTCTTTTAATACATCACCTGCGATCATCATATTGCTTTTCAAACTTTCGGTACAAAGCAAGACCGAAATAATGCGCCTGATTAATGCTTTCTCGATCGGCGCTTGCCTACTCGGCGTGGTTGAAGCGCTGCCCCGTCGCGCTCAACACCTCGCCAAGAGACAGGTGACTGAGCTCCGGGACGAATATGACTTTGTCGTCATTGGCGGTGGTACGGCAGGTTTGACCGTTGCTGACCGTGTTTCGGCTGCTTTCCCCAAGAGTAAGTTGTAAATTGGTTGCCAGATCTGAATTCCAAACCGCGAGACCAAGACAGCCTTTGGAAGCCGAAACTAATTTATGCAGAAACGGTCCTTATCATTGAGTACGGCAAAATTGAGGGCACAGTTGGTTATTATGATCCACCTGAGGATGGCCGTGGTGCCAGCCGGCTGGTTATCAGTTCTCCCCCGGTTTCCAGCGTCAACAACCGCGCTGCCACCGTCATCCTAGGAATGACTGTCGGAGGAGGGTCTGCCGTCAATGGTCAATTCCTGGACCGTGGCTCAAGGTACGACTACGACGAATGGGCGCGACTGGGTAGCCCCCAGTTCGACGATAGCCCTGACAGCTGGGACTGGGAGAACTTTGGTCCTGAGTTCGAGAAGGTCGGTCTGTCCCTACTCTACCCGACCGCTCACATTTGGGCTAAAAACATTTCAGTCCTTCTTTTTGACCGAGCCGAGTGAAGAGCTGGTAGAAGAGTACGGCTATACTTATGATGCCTCTGCGTACGCAGGCCACTCGATTGAAGCATCGTTCCCGCCCTTCCAATGGCCTGTCCAGCGTATGTACTTCTTAAAGCGGTAAAAGAATGAAATTAACGTGCTGACTGCTAATTCCAGGGGTCGGATGGGAAGCTTACGAGGAGTTTGGTCTTGAGACTCCCCTTAGCTGCGACAACGGGGACAAGCATGGTATCTGCTGGGTTCCCTCTGCCCAGAACTCCGAGACCGTGGAGCGATCACACGCCGGTGAAGGTCACTACACCAGAATTGCAGGCTGCCGCGACAACCTCGATCTCCTCGTCGAGCACAAGGTCACTCGGCTTATAATAGATAAGGACCAAGATACCCCTGCCATCGAGTTCCGCCCCGTTGCTGGTGGCGAAATTCAGACAATTCGCCCCAAGCGGGAGGTTATCCTGTCAGCTGGTGCCATCCACACACCCCAGATCCTCCAGCGCAGCGGTGTCGCTTCCGCAGAGTACCTCGAGTCAGAAGGCCTTGAGGTTGTCGAAGATTTGCCCGGAGTTGGACAGAATTTCCAGGACCACTGCGGAACTCCATTCACCTTCTCCTATGATGCTCCTCTCCCTAACGAAGCCGAGGTGACCAACAACGCTACTTATGCTGCCGAGGCCGTCGCCCAATTCCGCGAGCGTCCTGCCCGCGGGCCTTATACTCTTGCCATGGGCAACAGTGCAGCGTATGTTGCCCTCCAGAACGTTACACCTGAGTGGGAGCAGATTGTCGCGAACATTCGCACTCAGATCGAGGATCGTTCAGCCCTCGAGTATCTACCCACCAGCGCTACCGAGACTGTTCAGGAGGGATACCTTGCGCAACTCGAGATCATCGCCCAGGCCCTGGAACACCCCGAGCACCCCATTCTGGAGATGCCTTTCCACACAGGACCTGCAACCGCTTTCCTCCTCAAGCCCCTCAGCCGCGGCTCCGTCGTCCTGGACTCTTCCGATCATGACGGTACCCCCATTGTTAACTACGCCACCGGTGCCAACCCCATCGATCTCGACATCATGGCTACTTACGTTGACTACTTCCGCCGTCTCTACGCCACCGATACCTGGCAGCAGCTCGGCGCAGTCGAGGTTGCCCCGGGTGCCAACATCACTGAGCATGACGCCCTCGTCGAATACGTCAAGGACACTGTGATCCAGTCCCTTATGCACCCCTGCTGTACGGCTGCTATGCTACCCCGCGAAAAGGGTGGTGTCGTCGACTCAAGCCTCTCCGTCTATGGCATCTCGGGTCTCCGTGTAGCCGACTGCTCCATCATTCCCACCGTCCCTGCTGCGCACACTACCACGACAGCATACGCCATTGGCGAGAAGGTAAGAGTATACGGCTTAATTCCTTTGTCCTTTGCATGAATTGCGATGGCTAACCAACTCGCAGGCTGCTGAGATCATCATCCGCAGGTGGAAAAAGGCCGACAAGGCCAAGGTTTAGACAGAACACGGCTCCGCGGAGTCCCCGCACTTTGATACCAACCATGAAGCCCGTAAATATAGAATTGTATCATAATGTGAATAGAAAATTCCTCATTTATCTTTTAGCCTCATTCGTTGATGGGCTCCGTGAACCCGTCAATTGCGCGTCAACATCTGGCAAACAATCAATGTCTTGCGATCCTGCAAAGGGCGGACGAGGCGGGACACCATTGCTTGGGCGCTGCTATGTCTTCGTAAATCTTCACAAGACCTGCCGAGCTTACACATGGACAGCAACTGACACTGGTTTGAAGACTAGATTAGAAGGGCTTGCCAGCCATGGTCCCTGGGGATCTAGATATCAGATATTGGTGAAATGGTAGCTTAGCCCCGATAGGCGAATAAAAGACATGTTCCTGTCTCAACATCGGCGGGGTTATTCTTCATTCTTAGATATCACCAAATACATTCACCTTGTTGACACCAATGACCAAAATCACACCATGGCGTCACCTGTAGTTTATCAGATCGCTCGTCATTCCGATGTACTAGACGCTGAGCATGTGAGAACGTTTGATCACGCGCTGGTTAATTTGTTGCGCACTCCATGCGCAGAGTCTGCATTTTCGCAGTTGCTAGAGGGACTACCAACTGAAGCCTCGATGCGTCAGAGTTTTTGGTATTTGAAATCCCACCCAGTGTATCAGCTCAACCACTGCGAAGTGTCTGATGAATCGAGGGCTAAGTTTGAAGATTTCAGATCTCACTTAGACAAGAGTCGTTTACAGTTGGATCCTCTGGTGAGTATCTGTACAATTCGTAACGCATACCATCAGCTCAAACTCGTAGTTACTCACACAATTCCAAGCCACCGTACCTGGATCGAAAGCTTTCAATTTACGACTGGTGGAGATGATCGCCACTGCTGTTCATCAAATCGCTGTCCATCTGTATTCTCTCGACGAAGGGATATATAAGCATCGGCTACATGATGAATGGCGGGAATCCCAATTACCCCTCACCAACAATGGTCGACACACCCGTGGTTTCATGCTGCCCTACGCAGCGTTCGTACAACGCGGCTTCCACGATCCGGACAGATACCCTCATGGTGTGGCTGATGCAGCCGCATACTGGCTTGAAGGCGAGATTTTCGGCGGTGTCATCCTTTTTGATCGAGGAGAGTCGGATACAGATGTATGTTGATCCCCAGGGATGGTACGACTAGTCCACTTCTGATGAAACCTGGAAAGTGCAAATCCATTTGGATGCAAGACCATCGGATACACGGACCCTCTACTTTGTATCCTCCGACAACAGTTCAGTTTGATTCACTCATCAGACTTTTGCAAGCTGATACAGAAGCGTTTGCAAACATGCCATGCCCCTTGCCAATTCACGCCACACCGGACAATAGACCTCGGTGGGACACGCTAGTTGCGTTCACGGACCATCACATCTTCAGACATCGCTACGACAGAGAGCCAAGACCGCCTTACACCTCCGAAGAGATGGAAACCCCCAACTGGTGCAGGCGAGGGCCAAGCATGATAGACTGGCCAGAATGTGAGGACGAATGGACGCTCGTGTTGCAAGACCAAGCCAAACATCGCGGAGAGGAAATTGACGAGGAAGAGCGAGCAAGAGCGACCGAAGGGCTGAGGAATATTACACCCTCATCACCCCTCTGGGAAAGATACGGAGATGATTCGAACGCGGAGTAGCTAGGATTTACAACCATGACACGAAGTTACTGAACGAGCCTGTTGCCGTGAAGAATTGTAAAACTACACCAAGAAGCTTCGGCATGAAGATTTCTGTAAGACTTTTAAATTATTAACCCTTTATATAGTCTTAGTTCCCTCTTGCGATGCTGATTGCATGGTGACGCGTAACGAACAAGTCGCCTATGCCAGTACTCTATTCCCACAATTTAGATCTATTCCCGAAATCATTTCAACAACGCCAGACAAAGAAAATTTGTGCAGTTCAAACGCTTGAGAAAAAGAAAGGACCTCTGTTCTCTTTACTCTGCCTTCTTCGACGTCTTGGTCCGCAGCTTCATCAGGATGTACACCAATGCATACGAACTGAGCACCATGCCCGCCACAATACCCGCATCGCGCCATCCGTATGAATACGCATTCAGGTTCAACGTCTTCAAATAGTCCTCGCCCTTTGAGTACGAGCAAATGCGGCAGTCAGAAGTGGCGTCTGGGTTGACAAGATGGCTGGCGCTCTGCGAGAGGTAGTCGGTCAGATACTCGCCGCACGTCGTTCCATTAACGGGGTTGAAGATGGCGAATTCCCGATCGTCACATTCAACCTTGCTGCCCCACACATTGAAAACCAGAAGGCTGCCCATTAGGTAGTTGAATGGGTTCAACCAGTAGAGCCAGTGGCGCCAGAAAGAGAGGATCTGACCGTAAGGGACCAGCACTCCACAGAAGGACACGAGAACACCAAGGAGGAGGGGATTGACCAGAGATGCAAAGACCTCGTTGGGGGCATAGGCAGCAACGAACTGACCGATTCCAGTATACAGGAACTCGTAGGCGAGGACGACGAAGAATGTGGCGCCAGCGCGATCAGAGTCTGTTGGGAAGCCGACCGTGTAGTACCAGCAGACGAAGTACAGCACACCGCAGATGATGAGGTATGGGATCTCGGAGACGATAAGGCCGGTGACGAAGGCAATCCACGAATACATCTTGCTCTTCTTCTCGCGCGTTTCGAAAATGTCGCGGCGGTGAATGAACAAGGGCTGCAGCTGCGCCAGCACACCCGGTGCCACGAAGATGAAGTTGAAGATGGTGAAGAGCTTGAGCTGCATGTCGGCCACCGAGTCACCAATCATCCAGAAACTGAAACCATTGAACAGGGCAGAGAAGATATGCAGCGCCAGCTTGTTGTTGACGTAGTCGACGTTACGGAAGAGGGAAACGTTCATGCGCTGCGTGACCAATCTGGTCTGTTCCCACAGCGGGGCTGCGAATTCATGACCGTCGTCGACAGTGCCAGGCGGCTTTGATGCGGCGTCTTCAATCATGGCGTCAAGTTCCTGTGTCATCTTCTCGTACTCTGGAGAGGCCAGCCAGATCTCGCTCCAATCGTGTCCTTTGGACAAGGTACCCGAGACCACATCGATCATATGCTCTGCAGGGTTTACTCCAGGAGGGCAGGGGGCGCCGTAGCGACCAAAGTAGCTCTGAATTGTGGAAGCCTGCTCGCCAATCTCGCCGAAGTATACAGTCTTGCCGCCCTTGGCCAAAAGCAGCAAGGTGTCGAACTGAGAGAACAATTGCGCAGAGGGCTGATGAATGGTGACCAGGACAGCCTGGCCCACGGCAGCCAGCTTCCTGAGGAAACGGACCGTGTGGAACGCAGATTGTCCGTCAAGACCTGAGGTTGGCTCGTCGAGGAAGATGAGAATGCTGGGCTTGGAGACCAGCTCGACACCGATAGTCACACGCTTGCGCTGCTCGACGCTAAGGCCAGCACCAACTTCACCAATTAGCGTGTCGGCGATATCGTGAAGCTCCAGAAGATCGATGATGGTGTTCACGTATGCCAGCTTCTCCGCGCGTGGCGTCTCGCGGCTTTGGCGGAGGAGGGCGGAAAACTCAAGAGCTTCGCGAACCGTGGCATAGGACTCGTGGACATCGAGCTGCTCACAGTAGCCGGCAGAGCGCTGGAAGGAAACAGGCAGCGGGCGACCGTCGACCATAATAGAGCCATGGATAGTTCCGTCGGTCTTCCGCTGGGCGAGCACGTCGAGAAGAGTCGTTTTGCCGGCTCCCGAGGACCCCATGAGTGCAGTCAGGTTTCCAGGTTTCACCCAGCCTTGGACGTTATCGAGCAGGAGACGGTCACCTTGAGGCGTCTTGACGGTGTATGAGAGGTTCTTCCAGGTGAAGATGGATGTATTGCGGATCAAGTTGGGCTGGCTCGTCTCGTCGTCGGAACCATCGCGGGAAGGCGAGCTCGAACTGACGGCTGTCTTCTTGCCTTGTTCCTCGTCGGCCATGCGCACTTTTCTGAGACCTGCTTTCTCACGGGGAATCACAAGACTCGGTCCATCCTCCGACGCTGCACGCCAGCGCGTAGTGGTGATGATGGTGATGGCGACAAAAAGTACCCACCAGGCCCAGATGATGCCAAAGTTCCTCCACAAATGATCGTGGCTGTATGAGAGCGAGGCAAGATACGCGTCACCGTCAACATATGTCTGACCGGGGACGGCGCCACCAACTCCCGCACAAGCTTGGCTTTCGGCATCGGTGTAAGACGGGCCGCTCGGAATCAGGTTGTTGCCAACACAAGGGATGATCTTGTTGTGGAATTCGTTGGACAGCAGGGCATCGAAGGAATACGACAGCGGGTCAATCCAGAAGATCCAGACAAACCAGTCGTGCATTTGCGGTTTCTGGATCATGTACCCCGTGTACATGATGTACGCGGTGACCAAAAAACCAGAAACCTTGGAGGCGCCGTCAAAAGTGCTGAAGGCCGCGCCGACGGCACGAAACAGCGCTGTCATACAGAAGGTGGTGGCCACGACGATGACCCAGAAGGTGAAGAAAGCACCTGCGGTCGAGGTCAATCCGACCATGAAGTATAAAATGAGCGAGAAGACGGAGACCTGGAACAGGATGACGGGGATATCGGCTGCGATCTGAGCGATGCAGAAGGCTGCTGGATGGAAGTAGGCGAAAGACTTGTGCTTGAGAAGAACAGGGCGACCATGGAATGAGTCGGTCACCTCCGACATTGATAACAGACTGTTGAACAGCAAGGCCAGGAAGCAGGCTCCGGACTTAATGAAAAGTCCCCCTGTCGTGTCCGGTGCGTTGTAGAATAGCGATCCTCCAATGAGAGCCTGAATAATAGTTGACACCTGCTTGATCATAAAGCTCGACTTGTCGCCCCAAAGGATCTGATACTGTCGAGCCACGCAGGCCATGGTTTGAGCAACGAAGCCCACAGTCATGGGACTGTTGGGAGGCAGTCTCTTGTCCTTCTCAATTGTGACGGCTTCTTTGAAGTTGACAGTGTTTGTCTTGGCCTCTTCTGTCGTGGGATAGTTGTACTCGGAAATCATTCGTGGATACAAGGGTGAATCCTCGTAACGCCGGCGGATCTCATCGGCTGTTCTGGGGAAGCTGTTCTCCATCGCAGGGTTGATCTTGCGTTCGGTAGGAACCGTAACACCGGTCAGGTAATCAGCTACGTTGGCGCCTGCCTCGCAAACGAAGCCCATCTCCTCCATGAACGGGCGGGCCTCGGACATGGGGCCGTAGTAGATCTCTTTACCCTCCTCAAGGACAAGGACCTTATCGAAGAGTTCGTAAATGCCGTTGCCAGCCTGGTACAGCGTCACGATGGTGGCGAGTCCGAGAACGTCCGTCATGGCTCGAATAGCCTTGGTATAGTCGAGAGCACTAAGGGTTGTTAGTATAGTCAGGTCCTATAGGGCTGAGTGGACTTACGTGCTGGCATCGAGCCCTCTGGTCGAGTTGTCCCAGCAGAAGACACTGCCTTTCGAGGCGAGACACTCAATGATGGAAACTCGCTTCCTCTCACCACCAGAGACACCACGGACAAAGGCATTGCCAACTTTAGTGTCGTTGGTGTGCTCAATGCTCATAGACCGAAGCAAAAAGTCGCGGAACGCAGTGCGTTGTTCTTCGTGGCTGTTTGCCCCCTGCGGAAGCTGGGCGCCCTTCTTTAGACGGGTCGCAAAGTCCATTGTCTGACCAACAGTGAGAGATGGGTAGAAGACCTCTTCCTCAGTATTCATGACGATTTGCCCCCGGTAGCCTTTGGCTTCGTCGGCGTCCATTGAGCCATAGTTAACGGTGCCTGAGACCTTCGCATAGCCTCGTCGCTTGTTGGCGAGCATGTTGAGCAGAGTCGTGCAACCTGAGCCGGGGCGGCCGAGCACGAGCAACATCTCGCCCGGCTTGACACAGCCATGGCTGTTGTCGAGGATCGTTCGCAGCGGGGGCTTTTGTCGAGACTCCATGATTTTTGTCGGAATGTTGAACTGCGATACGACGTTTTCGTGAATGGCAGCGTCTGTGCTCAAGGCCTCGACGGTCAGACCCTGCCATGTCAGACCAAGTTCTCGACGAGGGAAGCCAGAAGCCTGGTCTTGGTCTGAGAAGGCGACGACTTCAGATCGGAGGGCCCAGTCATTGCGTGTCTTTTCCTCGCTGTGGCCCGAGGAAGGGGTGCCTTCCGTAGGCTGTCCGTCACGGGCAGGCTCCATGGCCGCTGTTGTAGCTGTGGCTAGAGCTGTTATCCCGGGCTTCTTCGACGGTATTCAGCAATGGTCAAGTAATTTCGTTCAAGGTTACTGATGAATGTTCAAGTTTGGAGGAGAACATGAGCTGCGTTTCATAGGCAGCCGTCTTATATATTGAATTGCATCAGACGTGGCTCTCCCCCAACACGATAAAGGGGTGGAGTCCCGGGCCCTGAGACACATCCGAAGCCGCATGTTCCGAAAGAAAAAGAAACATGGCTACACCCTAGGAGAAAAGAATCCTCGGAGAGACTAAAGCACCGTCGTGAGATCTGCACTTCGGACTACGGGTACAAGCATGTCAGATCCCGAGCCCGCTTCGGCTCGCGCTTGTGGGCTTTCGTATCGAAGGCCGCTGAGTCAGGGGCAATCTCTACCTTTGACGTGCGGCAGACGGTGGGCTCCTGTAGCGTGGTCCCTACGCGCATAGTTAGATTGGCTGAGCCTCCCGCCAACCACGCCCGAGGTATTGGCTGCTCAACCCCGGTCGGTAGTCGGAACGCTGATTTGTAACCGTCGGAGGCCGAGCCCCTTTGAAAACCCCTTTTAGCTGCCTTTAAACCTCTGCAAAGCCTCATGTGGGGTCCAGGTTGGTCTAATTAGCTTCAGCCCAGTTGGAGCTTAACAGCGTGGAAAGCGTATCAATGCGGCCTGAAGTGGAGCCGGGCAGGACGTCGGACACCATCAAAAGCCCATCAACTCCGCTTACTCAGCGGCATAGCGCAGCGTCGGCATTTACGAAGCACCCTGACCGCCCGCCGTGGCCGGTTGACAGACTTGACGATGATGCGTTCATTGTTCTGGCTCTGAGGCTTGCGGTGACAGCTTTGCCTACGCCGCGGACCCAACTAATTGGGTTGTCGTCCCGCTCTCGCCTTGGCCACCACCCTCTCCGCCCTCCTGGATATCTGATTCTCCATCCAGACGAGCAAACATGTCACCCGCACGGCGACGCGCGTGCGACTCCTGCTCAGCACGTAAGGTAAGCCTTTCACAATCTATACTGCCCATCGTCTTTCGTGATAAGAGCAAGGAAACGGGCATCTTGGAACGGGAAAGGCCTTGATTTCGTGTCTCTGATGCCCCATCCTCGATGTTGACTCAGGTATGACAGATCTTGTGCGATACGGCCGAGGCTGGCCATCCTTGTAACTGGTGTCAACACCACAATCTGGCCTGCACATACGACCGCCCCAGCCGCAGGGCCACCACGTCACGGTGCGTGCGCCATTGCTTTCTTCAGTGCTCTGATCCTTTAGGCTGAGTAGGATGCAGCTCGAAGCGCAAGTGCAAAGAGACCCTTGAGATCGCCAAGAGATTGGAGTTGATCGAGGCCAAGCTCGTTCGCGTGCGCGAGCTCCAGAACGGTGGCCTCGGCTCTGCCACATCTGACACTACCAACACACCAATCACTGTTCAGTCCTTCAGAGATGCCATACTGATACCACCGTCCACGAACGACTCGCAGTCTACCTCGCCTGCATCTGGTCACCCTCTGTCTGATGAGCCCACAAACCCAGCGAGCCACTTCTATTTCTTCAGTCACAACTTCGGCACCTTGTGCTCGCCCACAGGTTTGCCCCAGTTTACCAACCGCTGCAAACGATGGATCCATGCCGTTACCGGTGAGTGGCCCGACTTTGAGGACCCAGGCGATCAGGGGCCGATCATCCTGTCTTCACCTCCTCGCCCCAGTGGCAGTCTCACTGAGGGCGTTGCGCTTCCCGAGCCATGGGTAGTCCAATCTTTGGTCGAGACATTTCTTCGCTCTGATTTTAGCCGCTGCTTCCCCTTCATTGATCGCTTGCTGTTTGAGGAAACCAGGAGGCTGGCCTACAGCTCCCCCGCTTCTGGTGACTCTTGGACTGTAGCTCAGCTCAGCGCGAGAGCTTGCGTCTTCGCTGTCTGTGCAATCACGGCCGAAAAGTTCACTAGCGCGCAAGGCTCAAAACACCTCGATGCAGAAGCTTGCGTGTATCAGGCTGAAAATTTGCTCATCCGCGTGTCGGGAGACGCGAGCTTGGCGACATTGCAGGCCTCTCTCATGATGGTAGGGTGCCCACACATTCGACTGAGTATTTCGCAACATTCAACTGACCGAAACAGATGGTTTGGAAAGCCAAGCAGGGCAACGTGTCAGGTACCGGTATCTATCACGCAATCGCCTGTCGAATAGTCTTCGCTCTCGGTGGCCACACACGCGTGCCAACCATGCCCAAGGACCGCGAGCTTACCTTACAGGAGCGCCATGACCATCACTTGCGCTCCATGTTCTGGTTGTGCTACATTTTTGACAAAGAAGTTACGCTGCGGTCAGGTCAGCCCCCAATTGTCGGGGACGAATACTGCGACCTCACCTTGCCCGAGGGGTATCGCGAGCACGTGTACCGAACTCGACAAAGCACCTATGAGCCTGATGAGCTACCGATGCCTTGGCTTATTTCAGACCTCAGGCTCATCCAGATCAAGTCGAGAGCGGCGAAAGAGCTCTTCTCGGTTGCAGCGTCGAAGAAGTCCGATGCGGAGCTGCTCCTCACGATCCGCGAGCTGGATGAAGAGCTCGAGCGCTGGCGGGTCTCCATTCCAACAGAGTACGCCCCGAGCCTGGCCATACGCAAAAGCGCAAAGCTCAGTGAATACATGGCGCAATCCGAGAATATGCTGCAGATTGAGCTGCACCTGGCCTACCATCACCTGCTGAGCATCATCCATCGCGCAAGCGGACGCTGTGCGGGCGATCAAAGCAATGAAGCCAGCGAGACCAACTTTGGCTTGCAGTCCAGCCTGGATCTGTCAGTGGAAGCCAGTAGGTCCACGCTGATCTTCCTCAGTCTCGCTGCGCATCGCCTTGATGGCGAGGCCTTCTGGTCAGTACAGACTCCGACCATCGCTCAGCACCTTACTTATCGATCATCAACAGGATATTTAACTTTTACCCCCTTTCCGCTTTTATGTGTCTGTTCTTCAACCTATTGCGTAGGCCGGACAACGAGTACGCAGAGCTGGATTTGGAGCTCATCAGAACAGCGTCGGATATCATCAGGAAGATGCCCAGGAGCGAGGCTACGCCGGAAGAGGTCAACTACTTGGGTAGGATCGATCGATTTGGCGCCGAGGTCACACGCTTAGCTGAGTGCGCAGTCGCGCGATGCCGAAGCGGATAGCAACATACTTTGGAAATCACCTCCAACATGCTGGTGACCTGTTTGAAAGACATGTCACCTCAAGATACGACGGCAAGCAGTTACATTTGCTAGAAACGTGTGTGCTCATGTCAAGGCTACGCATCTGGGGACCTCTGACCGATTCTGCGGTCGGTGATTTGCCTAGTCGAGCCCTCTCATTTTGTTGGCCGTTTGGCTCTCAGTGTTGGCACTTGGCGCGACTCGGCCTCAAGCTACCGCGCTATGCGACACTCCACTCACAATTGAGGCTGTTTCTTGGGAACTGGCTTTCAGGTTTATTCTTATTAGAGAATAAGCTCATGATTCCTCATTGTGGGTCCCAGAATAGGGGGCCTTTGCGCTCATATTACACGCAGATTCATCTGATGAGGCCTCCTCTGAACTTCGGGTGGCGTCCGTCGCATGGGGTTTGTGACAGTTGACAGCTGACTTGGCTTCTTCTCACATTCGGGTCAATCATTTAGTCGCACAGAGTTTTCAGCTTCGGTTTTCGTCGACCTTGCTTTGTACCTCAAGCATTGTCCGAACCGAAGACGCTGATTGAGAATGGACCCAGTCAACTCTGAAAGGGAAGAGTCCACCCGCCGGAGCCTCTTTGGTCAAAGGACCAGTACGGGTTGTGATCCTTGGCTGGCAGAATGGACTCTTTGTCAATCAGTACCCCACACCTGTACGAGCAGGAGGGAATAACTGGGTGTTGAGGGGAGTAGAACTCACTAAAGAAAGTCACTCATTTCGAACTTGGAGTGGACTCATCTTGGGCTCGTTCACATGCTGCCGGCGTTAGATATACCAGGATGCCCCTCTCAATTTTGATCACCAAAGAGACAAACTACAGGGTATAATAAAGGTACGGATGATGCTATTATTCTAATATTAATATTTCTGCGAACCAAGCCCCGAGCCTATTAATGCAAAGGTGAATTCTAAAACTTGAAGAGCCCAGAAAGTGATTTGCGTACTGTGCTCCAACGATCGCGCTTCGAAGAAGGGACTTCCGAGTCTAGCTCGAGCACCCACCCTTGAGAGAAACCTTTCTGTCTCTTCAGTTTCCCGAAGACGTCATCTTCCAGGCTCGGGTAGATTCCAGGTGGCAGGGATCTACCGTCAATGCTCACGGCATCGTGCGATTCATCCCCCCTTTGATGAAGCGCAAGTAGCTCGGCGATGTTGGAGCTCTTGACAATCTCAACATCCATTATGGCCGTGTTTATCGCCACGTATAGAAGGAACAAGATAGTGAAAAGAACCTGTGTTGCAAGGAGGGACAGCCATCTCCACCTGATACGAAGTACTGGATTATCAGCAGTCGTGGTTGCGTTGCGCAGTTCGTTTGTCGATGGGCCGTTCTCTCCGTCATTTCCGAGTTGACGAATTCTTCGCAATATTAGTTAAGGTTGGTTGATTGTGACTTTCAGGTTAAAACTTACACGTTCCCCATCGACATGGCTACGGCATTTGCCATCTCTTCTATAAGAACTGAGTAGTGCGTTTTGTTCTTCATATAGTCGTTGGGATCCGTCGTCAGCACCGCATCTTCTGTCTCCTCGCCTTCAAGATCCGTCTCCGGATAGAAAATCCTCCACATCTGATGTCTTATCTCATTCGAGGGGCCCCTTGTGGAGCCTTGGCCTCCGGATAGTGCCTCCCCAATAAAGTCTTCCGAGTAACCCGGCACCCTGCTGACCTTTTTGTCTGGCTGAAGTTGAGTTTTGTAAGGGGAGAAGCGTCTGGGTATCTGCTCCTTGGACACGGACGCATCCACGTAGTCCGTCGTTGCATTCTTACCAATGGTGTAATTCTTCACACACCAATGCCATGTAACCTGGATGGCTTCCAACATCTCGATCTGGCCAGTATCTGCAAAGTTTGGCGCATAAGGAGGGACGTAGGTGAGCACCAGGCTGCCAAGGAACACGTCCGAGAAGTGGCTGATATTCCCACGGTCCCATGGAGCTAGCAGCTCGCGAGTATTGCCGCCTTTAGCGATTTGGGGACCAGATAAATATAGAAGAAATCTCGTCGCTGTGGCGGTTGCTTTCACCCAAACGGCGTTAGGTATGTCGCGAAAAGAAATCTTAGTATATTTCGTTTCATGATTGGCACCAGAAATTCCATCGGGATTCTCTGTCTTGTAGAGATCCTTATAAGTAGCGTAGTCGGTGGGACTATACTCAATATCTTTCGTTAAGTTGTCTGTGGTCGCGCAAATATCAAGCGCTTCGAACCAGGCCCACTCACACTTAGATGTGGGACAATGGGGTTCTGGTTTGAAGGGCTCCGGCTCGAAGTTCTCAGTGAACATTGATCGGAGCGCAGCACGCTTCATATCTTCCTTGACTCCGGCAGGGAAGCTATCCAACGCGATGGGTCTTGTCACATTCGCAAGATGGTTCTCAAATTGCTTGGGGGCATGGTAGTCGATCGTTGCTTGGGTCATAGGGGATGTGACGAGGCTTGATACGACGACAAGAGCAGCGACAGTTACGACTCCTAGAAGCCTATGTGCCATGTTAGCAACCTTGAACAGGGTATGAAAGAGATGGCTATGCTAGAAAACAACGCTTACCTGCCACTAGTCTTGAATAGCAATACCATTGATCCGTAGGGTCCTCGGCTAGCCTGGTCGAAAGCATATAGGTCTTTCAAAGGACGCTTCCCCGAGGCGAAAGAATTCCACTTCAATTGGGATATGCACTCCGCTATAGGTATTACCATCGAAGCCCGACAGAGCGTGGCTACGAAAGCCACGACTGCGTTCAGCGTGAGTTCTCCATTGAACCATTTCTTCTCTGTGCGCTCCTTGTAGTGATTGAGAATTCCCGCAATTGCCAGTAGAAGCACTAGCGCAAGAGCACACCAGGCCACTTCGGGTCCCCATGCCTTGAGATGGTACATGCAGGAATTCCGATGTTTGTCCTGGCGCGGATAGAAGGAGCTGTCACGGCAGGGCTTTTGGCGGTGATGGAAGCTTGGCTCGTACGGTGAGGGGTACTGGAGAAGTTCCTCGTAGCCGGCCCTCGTCTTTCCCATGGAAGATTCATCAGTCAGCGCTTCTTGTTCGTTTCCGTCGTTATTGCCCGGCTCGAACAGGTTGGGTGATCCAACTTGGCTCTGGAGTGGAGATGTAAAGTCGACCCTAGTTGAGCCAGCCGAGAGGCGAAGATTCTCGGTGCTTTGCTGGCTGGATCGGTTGCTGAGAGAAGCACCCACTGGTCGGCGAGGAATCGGCATATCCCGCACGCCATCTGGCTGATGCGGCACGAGGGAGAGTGGCCTCGGTGGAAGGCTTGGTTGCGACATTGTCGACATGGAGTAACAGCTTCTTCTCTCAAAACTTGGTTTGGACAGAGCGCGAAGTAGAAAGCATACCTGCAGCGACGGGTTCATCCTGATATCTCTTAATACTATCCAGGGGTTACGCGGCCCACAAGGCCAGCAGCAGCAGCGGCAGGCAGCCAAGGCATACAACACTGGAGGCAGAGCCTTGTCATCGGAGCTAAATCAGCTTCACTGATCAGCCTCCTGTACCTGCTGGTCACGAGCCCAAGAACCAGTGCTAGTGGTGGTTTCCTCGGCGGAATAGAATCAAAGAAACGACGCTAACAGGGATTCTTGGAGGTGTTTCCGCGCCTTCAGATTCGTCCGTGAGGTGTTTACTCAAGGCTCTGTTCATGGTGGTGATCAAATTTAGATCAGGCTGGCACTAGCTATGCGGTGCGACG
This sequence comes from Sordariomycetes sp. S80-01Y, assembly GCA_037042185.1. Classification (NCBI taxonomy): domain Eukaryota; kingdom Fungi; phylum Ascomycota; class Sordariomycetes; species Sordariomycetes sp. S80-01Y. Next base: position 607,617 of record JAXQJY010000027.1, on the reverse strand, counting down.
AGCCGTGCATTGTGGCTAGGCTGAACTCGGAGCCAGTTCACTCACAGCCTTGTCAAGCCGGCCGTGCACGACACCCCTTAGACACTGCTCGAACGTGAGCAATAATCTTAGAGATCATCGGCCTGTTTGGAAAGGAGAATCTGACGGTGGTAGTGATGCCACAATGAGCTGGCTCATTTCAACGGCTAAACTGATTGGACCGATATACATTGTACACACCCACAGACACATGCAGCCAACCTCCTTCTGGTCTACGTTCTTGACGTCCTAGAGTGAAGGTAACAGTCAAGCCTACGGAGACTACAACAGTTACATCGCCTTGCATGTTAAGTCGCTCGCTTTGCGAACCTTTGAGCGTGACGAGGCATCATTAGGGATGATTGCTATTACAATATCTCAGTCGCGAAATATGATCCCCACATTAACGATGAGCTGACACGGTCTAGTCGATTAGGAGATGCAGGACTTCTTGCAAGAGCTGCTGTACCAGCGTGCTGCGACTACCATCCACTGAAGATGTCGTCATTCCCTAAAGTTCCTTGGTTTATCATCCGCTCCAACCCCTCTCTGCCTTGGTGTTCCCGCTTAGCGAAGAGTTCGCTTACCCTCGCCAGACAGCCTCCATGACCACGTAGAAGGTCAGTGGGTTTGCCTCAACACGCACAATGTCGAACCTCTCATCAGCCTTCCTGAAGATCTCCTTCCACGCATCAATCGGTCTCTCCTCGCAGCTGAACAAGGCCATCATCCTCAAATCGGTGGCGGTGCCCATCTGCTGGATGGACCGCGGTAGCTCCGAGGCATTGCCCTGCTTGCCGACGTAATCGATGAAGAGTACGCGAGACCCTGGCTTCATCGCCGGCACCAGGCCGCGCAGGATCTTGATGGACTCCGCATCGGGCCAGTCGTGCAGGATGAGCTTGATCATGTAAATATCCGCTTGAACTGGCTGGGGCTTGAAGAAGTCGTGAGCCTGGAACGACAATCGCGACTTCAGCTCCGCGGGAGTGTTGTCGTTGAATCGGGGCTCAGCCTCGGGAAGGTCTTGAACGATGATCTCCAGGTTCGGGAACTCCTTCGCAAGGACCACACTGTCATGTCCACCAGATCCGCCAAGCTGTGAATGTCAGTCGCGTTTCCTTGAACTCTCATCATTGTGGTTGTACTTACATCGATCACCTTTGCGTTGCCAGCATTCTTCCAGTCGTAAGCCCCCTTAATCACGTCCTCTAACCGGAAGATCTCCTTGATGTACGCCATGAAGTCGACAAAGTTCCTCTGCCTCCATCCCTTTCTCTCGCCCTCGCCATCCTCTTCCAACAGCTCCCAGCTCGTCTTCCACCCCTTCGTCAGCTCTCCACTCTGCAGGAGGGCAAATGCCGTCTTGTCCATATCCCTGGTCAGTTCTTTCTTGCCAAGCGAGTACTTGCGCAGCTGCTGGTTCATGACCGTCATTGGTGGGCCAGCATCGTCAATCACAGTGGAGACCAAGGCGCGGAGTCCTTTATTCTTGAGCAAGGCCGCAGAACGGGACGTGTGCTTGACAGAAGTAGGCTTGGAGCCCCTGGTGAAGAGATGGAGGGTAGTGCCGTGCTCCAACGCCCTTTGCACAACCTCGACGGGTAGATCGGTGTGCTTGGATATCTCCTCGTAAGTGGCCTCACCATCCAAGGGGACAGCAGACCAGAAGTCGAAGTGATTCAGCATGCTCAGACAGGCAGTGTCGGGCATGACCTAGGCAGACAATCAGTCGTTGCTGGCGCATGTATCACGGGGAACACACGCACGTTGTGACAGTAGTTGAAAATACTCTCGCTAGGTCCTTGCGTGACAATCCACATGTCATTCAGCGTATCTATCAGCTGCTGACGCAACATGAACATCTCGCCATTCAGTCCACTGTAGCTCGTGGGGCTGTCGGCGTTGAGGCTTGGCTCGGGGATGCCATTGTCGCCGAGGAACTTGGTAAAGGTCTGCGACAGCTCAGTTACCTTTGCAGCGAGGTCATTCAAAGTGGTTGGCTGGGCCATGATGGTCAAGGCTGATGGACGGGCTGGGAGGTGGAGGGGGAGAGAGCAGGGGAGAGGTAAAACAAGGTTAAACAGAAGAATGAGGGGGGTCTGAGCTATCCCGCGTCTTTTAAAGAAGCTTCTTCAGAGGGTCCCTAGATCTACAGGCCACCTTCTCAACCGGGACTTCGATCACCCCTCGTTGCTGGACCGGAGCGGGACCATTGAGCTCATGAGATGTCGACGTCCAATAGATGGTGACGCTGCCGACGCGGGTCTACCCCACTAAGATGTTTAATCAGATCATCTTATCAATCTGATAAAAAATGGCTCACTCCGCCGAGGCCGTAAGCCGAGGACAGTGCCGCTCGGAGGGGGGATCGTCACTCGTTGGTCACTGTCAGGGCTGTCAGGGCTGTCAGGGCTCGGAGAAATGTCTTTCACGTGCTTGCGGCTGATTTAAGCGTTGTGGGCTGTGATGATCGTCGGTGAGAGGTGCCCCAATGTCTCGCAGAAGCGGATCGACCCGAGCCCCATACTGACTTACCCTGCGGCGATCACACAGACTTGTCCGCTACCCAAGTGCAATCATCTTTAGAAATACTCAAGAGAGGGAGATTGATTTAGGGTTCGATTATCCATGTAAGTTTCTCCGCAGTTTCGGGGATCTCTCCTTGCATGTTTTTCGCGGCATCTTCATGAAGCTTGCCGGTTCACGTTCGGGTACTAGCTAAAACCAACAAACCCAAAACTGATTGGGCTCACTTCCCTTTTTGATAAACCCAATGGCATAGCAGATTGAGATAAACATGATCAACTCCAGGGTGATGAGCGCGTGGTAAAGGTTGGTACGTAATACGAAGCTCTTCTGTTCTCTACAGGGTACTTCCAAGCCACATAAACCACCCATGCCTGGAATATGCCCACACCTAAGCCCAGGATCCCCAGTACAATGGCAATGACAACTCCAGCGACCGCAGCATGCATAGTAAGTGTAGCCTTGGACTTTCTAACTCCCAATCCATTGCCATTTACCTAGAACCGCAATGACGGTACCCGAGGTCGCGTTCATCTTGCAACGTATGCGGTGCTCCGCGAAGTCGCAGGCAATCAAGATGGAGAATTTATTTTGTCATCGGAAGGAGCGTAGAAAGCTCCGTGAAATAAGTCGAACGGAAGTAGAACATGGTAGAAGCCCAAAGTGCCCAGCACCAGTGACCTTAGAAGCCTGAAGATCGCGGTGCCACCCAGCTCATCTGACCACAGAGGCATTACTTATGCCCAAACTTTCGAAACACTCGTGCTCGTTGTATCTTGTTGGACATACAGAAGTTCTTGAATATTCTGTGTTTATGCTAGAGACCACACCGAATCTCTTCAGGACGTTTCCATGGGCCCTGATTGTTGCTAGTGGAAACCTCACCAATTCCATTACGAACCCTCTTCGATATTCGGGAACTGGATGTGTCCCACAATACCACGGAATACCAACAATATGTGCTCCTTCAATGCCTCCGGATCCTTTGGCAACCTGTTCATGTACCTGTCGGAATCTATGATGAATTGCAAGCAAAAGTCCGACTCCGCGGTGGGTGCGAGTGGGTAGCAAAGATAGAACGCAGTAGCGGTCAGCTTAGAAGCTATAGGGCCCAGCTGGAGGATGTAAGGGGCGAGCATGCACACTCCTCTGCAGAGCCTTTCTAGCTCGACCTGTAGCCAATTGGCTGTCTGGCCTTTGATTGAAGACATGTCAATCGTCATCTTTATGAAGAGGATCTTGAGGAGGTAGTAACCGGCCACCAGGTCGAACAGGTATGGCTCAAAGAAGTCGTAAGCGCGGCCGCCTGGACACTTGGGGGCTTCAACGACGGTCATCAAACCTAATTGACTAGCCTTGTCAACGACATCCCCGCCTAAATCTTCGATCTCGGTTCGCAAGCCCTCAAGGCGTTTAAGAAGTGCATCAACCCTTGTGCCGATATCAGGGTCAAGAAGATTGGCGTGAATATAGCGCGATTCATCCATAAAAGCTGGCCAGTAGTTGGAAATACGGTCCATGCCAAAACTTCGACCGAGGAAGCCTGCTGTATCGGCCTCCATCAGCTTCTGTCTCGATGCGTCCATAGCATCTCTCCAATTTTCATCGAGAAAGAAGTTGTGACCACCATCAGATATCCAGTAAGGGAGAAGAGTTGTCTGACTTTCGAGGGCAAGCCGCGTGTCAAGATCATCGCTCAGGTTCGGTGGACCTTTCTTGTACATGAGATGGCAGATGCCTTGGCCATGAAGGCTGCGATGAGGTTTTCGGTGGACGTTGAACAGCACGTCGAAGCGTTCAAGGACGCAGATGGCCGCGACCGTCTCAGGTCGCAGCTGTTCATGCGGGTCATTGATAGCACGCTGGACGCTTCTTATCGCTTTCCCATACGGCTCAGCCACAAGGTCCACGAGTCCAACAGCGCTCGCGCCACGTTGGCAATGAGACATCGCACTGCAAAAGAGACCCACGCAGTCTCGTAGAGCCGCGCTAAGGCCAAGCCGATTGGGCAGAAACTCAAAGTAAGCAATGCTGAGGAGAACCTGTCTCTGGGGTCCTTGCAAATGCCGGACGAGCTGTGCGGCAAGTCGGTCTGCAGTGGTGGTTGGGCTGGTCTTGGGACTAGTACGTAGCCGAAACAGGCCATATGAGCCGCCTCCCGCCACGCCACGTGTTTTGACGGACACTATAGAAACAGGGGACGCCTGCGTGTTGACGGCGCCAGACGCTTTGACTCGCTGGGGCGGCGATTCCTTCCTGCAGCCCGAGGCTGAGGAGTCTGACGGAACGGGCGAAGGGCTTGTAGAATCGCCATTTTCAACCCATTTGAGCATGGTGGCTGGCCCAGGACAGACCTTATTCGCTCTTTTGCATCGACCACATGTTGGCCAGTCCAAATCGCACTGCGCCAGGTTAGCTAGGAGCCCTTTGGTTGGCGTGGCGTGTACGGTGACAGACCCTGACTTTGCGAGCCTTGCAGTTTTTACAAGCTTGGGATTTGGGAACGCCAGGCATGGCAAATGACGTCGAGGTTGCTCCAATAATGGTGTGTATCTCTCGAAACCCACTGATCAGGAAGCATGTACCGACGAGCTCGGTGTTGGACGGCTGGAAACGCTGGTTAAGTACTGAGGATGCCGTCTCAAGCCCAATCAGAGAAACAGTTCAGAAAGCTATGAGGCATGCAAGAGACGTGCCGCCGTCAGAGAAATTGTATAGGATCACGCTTGGAACAGGAAAGGTCCAAGCTGGTGGTCGACGCCATCACGGCGGCACGATGAGCGTGATGGAGAGAAAAGCAGGATCAACCTGCTCGAAGTGTTTTGCCATTTCGGGAAGCCAAGAAATCACGGTGGGTTCATGCAAGGATGCTCTGAGGGATGCAGTTGGTTGGTTGTCGAAGATCAAGGCGTGGACCGGCGCTGCGAGGAGACGAGACCCGAGCGTCACGTGAGCTGAAGTCGACTCACTAACAATTTTCACCCTTCTCAACCTCGTCATCGCCCTGTTTGTTGACATTGAGTGAAAGGTGCCCACGATCTCGACCCCTGAATCCGCAAGACATTAAACTTGACGGAGCTGAATTGTCCTATAAGCGTTTCACACTATTATTTTTACAGTCATTTCCACACGGTGTTAACCGCTTGCACTTTTTCTTCTCACCTTCGTGCGACGTTGTCCCCTGTGTGGTCAACATCGGGCGGCTCCTTCGTATAAAAAGCCTTTCATTGACATCATCGGCCTCCTATTTCTACATGAGTGTTGGTCTTCGGAGCAATTCTGAGGATGGAGTCTACTGCAGATTCTCAAATTGACCAAGATGCTGGTCGGAAGTATTGGAACGGCGTCCAAGCCGACGATAATGGGATGCTCGGAGGCTTCGCGTCGATATCACGCATCGACCTCCAAGGATCCCGCACATTCTTGGCGAGGATGGACATAGGCGCAAAGAAGGACAGGCAGAAGGTTGCGAGGGCGCTTGAGGGCGGAGCCGGGTAAGCCCACACTGATACTTTGGCTCGCGGACACAAGCTGAGCTGGGCACAGGATTGGGCGCATCACCAAGGGGTTGTTGGTAAATGTGGCAGAGAAGGTCGACGTGATCGAACCCATCGAGAAGTTCACAGCTGGGCTGAAGAACACACCTGGAGTCGGCGAGGTTTTCAATGTAGGCCTGGAAGGCTGGACCCCTCAGCCAGATGCTGGGCACCAGTACGGCCTTATCTGGATCCAATGGTGCGCAGGGCATTTGAATGACGAGCAGCTGGTTCAGTTCTTTGTCAGATGCAAGGCCGCTTTGGTACCCGAAACTGGAGTCATCGTGGTGAAGGAGAATCAAAGCACCAGCGAGAAGGATATCTTCGATCCTGAAGACAGCAGTGTCACCAGGTATTCCTTGTCCATCATTTTGCTCCATCAGCTGCTGACAATTGAGTAGACTAGATGACAGCTTCCGCAGGATCTTCCAACAAGCCGGACTGCGCATTGTCAAGACGGAGATGCAGCGCGGACTTGATCAGAGGAGCGGCGCCAACCTCTTTCCAGTCCAAATGTACGCCTTGAAGCCTGCGGAATGAATTAAAGGTCGCAATTGTGATTCGACGGCTCCAGTAGCTCCACAGACGACTTGCTACCTTGGAGCTAACTGGTCTGGTACACTGTTACAAAGGACCCTCTCGATCCAGAGCCTGACCAGCTCCAGCCTCAGGTCCATCTCCGCAAGGTCGCCGGGACAACGGAGCCAAGGTGGTGCGAGAATCTACGGCCCCGGCACTGACCAATTGAAAGGGTTGATGCAGAGTATGCGTTCTGATTGCCGTCGGTATTACTGCGCTGGCGCCTGTTCCTGTTAGTCATTGGTCAAACAGTTGTCTGGCTCGAGCTTCAACACAACACAACACATTGAGCTCGCTCAACCCGGCAAACTTACCATCCTTGTGTCTAAGGAATCTATCGATTTAAGTTTCAGATGAAATCCCAAACAATCGCTTCCTGGTCACAGGACAAGTCGAGCTCAAGATAGGCACATTTGGTTCCATTTGCCAAAAGGCGAAGCTATGTACAGTGAAATGGTCCAAATTCTATATATACGGCGCCGGGCCTAATGTGATCCTGCAGCGTTCTCAAACGAGTGCTCAATATGCTATGCAATCATGATCTCTCCCAAAGGAGCCAGCTCGTCACCTAAAAAACGAGCCTTTTCTTACGCGGACCAGACAGCGGGGCCGGGGATGGGGTAAGAGGAGAAGTCCTCGTAGAGGTTGAAGAGGACACCGGGGTCCTCGGGGGTGTAGAGGGAAGTTCCGGAGACACCGCTGGGGGTGGCAGAGCCGGAGCCAGTGACCTCAAGGTTGATGCACTGAGGGTAGAACTGGGCACCGTTGGCCTGGCCAGCGGAGTGGAGGGCGATGATCTCGTGGCGGAGAACATAGTTGCCAGGGGCGAGGCTCTGGGGGATGGTGACGGTCCAAGCGTTGCCCTGAGATTCGTTAGCAGCTGTTACGTCTTTTGTCTCCTGGGACTGAACTTACGTTGGCAATGAGGTCGTCGGAGGCCCAGTCACCGGGGTTGTTGCCGGAGTTCAGGCCAGCCTCAGCAATCTTGGCGAACTGGAGAGAAGACTTGTCGATGGAACCGAAGTCGCCAGACACGGGGGCAATGTAGTCGATGACGGGGCCGTGGTGAGAAACTGGCCAGGTGTCCCACTGGAGGGTAACGGAGCCTCCAGCAGCGACAGTGGCGGCGTTGGTAGCAGGAGTACCCTGCTTGTGGCAGATGATGTCGGCAGTGCCAACAGAGTTGGGCTCAACGAAACCGTTGTCCTGGTTGGCAGCGGACCAGCCAACAGCGTCGGCAGGAGCACCGTGAGGGAGGCCACCAGTGTACTCAGTGCCGTCGGCGATGACGGTGGCGACGTGGCCGTGAGCGTTGACGGCAGCGGCCATGGCCACAACGGGGAGGATCTTGGAAAGCATCTTGAAGGATTTGTCCTTGAGCGAGGAGAGACTGTAAGAGGTTTGATGAGGAAGTGAAGGTTGAGCTGTGGATGAAGAGACAAGAACACTTCGAAAGGGATGCGGCTGCCGCCTTATATAGAGTTGTGCGAGCATAGGCTCGCAGCTCGATGCAACTCTTGCGCTTCCCGCCGAGATGGAGTTTCAAGGTGGTCGGCAACAGGCGCCGCCTCGGGAACTGTAAACGACGGCCAGCCAATGGTGGAAGTTGCATAGCGCAACACGCCTGTTAGGTTAATCTATCTGCTGACCCAGGGCGGGAGACTTGGACGGGGTGCTTCCCGCAGAGCCGGCGCGCCGTGGGTGACATGCGCGTGGGAGTGCCGCCGCGGATGGCATGGCTGGCCCTGATTCGACGCTGGGAGGCTTCACTGCCGGGGCATCTGATGGGGAAGGAGTTAGCTCCCGGGGTCAGCCTCTGTCATCAAGCTTCCGAGTGGTCGGAGGCAGCTGTGTTGATGGGCCATGGTCCTGCTGTGGATGGGGAACAGACAAGCCATTGTCTCTGATTGAGAAGTTGATTCATGAAACTCATCAGGCGTTTGAAACCGAGACAGCATCTCGTGGGTCACAGAAAACTTTCCCATCAGCCAGCGAGCAACCTCACCCCCCGGCATGACGTCGATCATGGCCCCTTTCAGGCGTTCCTTTGTCTATTTGGACCGTCACACGCCTGAAACGAGGGATGTCGAGGAGCAGCCAAGCCAGAATCGAGCGCCAAGTCAGCTCACGGCGAAATCGAGCACCTCTCCAAACAAAGTTGCATGAGGCGTGTGGGGTGCAGGCCATGGCTGCACTTACACAGCATGAGCACGAGGCCCTGATAGGAGGAGGCAACCCCTGGCCTGTGGGGAGGACGACGGCAGACGACGGCATTGGAGGACACGACGGAGGCTCCCTCTCCGCGCTTCCACTTTTCAACGACGTGCCTCGATCAGAGTGAAACCGCGAGGCGGCAGAGCTTCGAAAGGGGTTGCATCGGAGGCACCAGACACCGCATCTTTCTGCTGTTTCTTGGCCTCCCTGACACGGGTCATGGACAGGCGCGCGATAATACTCCGAAATATCGATTATTCCTCAGCGAAATGATGCAATCGCTGCCGGCACCGAGGGCGTCGACACCTGTCGTGCAACTTTATCACGCGGCTTTAATATGGAGATGAAGATGGGCGTCGCAAGGTGCCACGACGAGCATCGCAGCGGGTGCTTCGAGGGGTATGTGGCGGCCATGCGAGCTCTGGAATCACAGGATCCTAGCTTCGCGTGATTTCGACCGAATTCTAGAATGCCCACCTTGCGCTCGGGCAATGCGATGTTCACGGTCGCAGTCGCGGGCCGGTGGCGATTGATCAACAGTCTTGGGAGATGCAATGGGACGGCTCAAACATCACGACCCACCTCGTTCGTTTCGACAAAAAAAGCAGCGAGCTCGGGCTCTCAAGCTGTCAAGGGAAGCGTTCCCTCGACAGAACGCGAGGTCCACGTGAAGCCTTGGACAGCCTGGAGCTGCGACTCTGCTTGTCGAGCCGGATCAACACCTGCACATAGCCGCGGCCTGAGGAGAAGCCAGATGTCGATCGAAACGCTAAGGGCCTCCTTCCGGATCCGCAGGCGTGAAGGCCACCAGATCTCCGCATACATCTTTGCCTGATGTTCTGGTGATTACTTCTCCCGCCTCTGCGGCCTCACCGCAGACAGCGGAAGCGCCGCCGCAAACAGGCTAAATGCTCGCCCCAGTCGCGAGTCAGAATGCCACGCATCCACCCCGGATATTGAATCTCGATCCTGCATACGCGCTTTCTCGAGGCCATGCCTCTTCTGGACGGGCTTTCGGACGAGCTACATGAACTGGGTCTTGGCCCGTGCTTCAGGATGCCCCATTGGGCCACGATGCTGCCCACGAACGTCGCATTATTCCAGGTAATCGGATTTGGCCAGCTTCCTGAGATTACTTGGACTGTCGAGTGTCGGGTTCGGCAAGGTGGCAAAGCTTGTTTATTAGGGGGGTTAATATGGCGAGATGTCGGTGCATTCGCGGCCAGTCCACTTGCACGGCCGACGATGAACGAGCTAATCCCGCTCCGAAGAGTGTCTTCGTAAGCCTTCCAAATTGAAGATCATTACGGTCCTTAGTGTTCTGGTATGTCCAAGGCCGAAAAGGTTCCCGGCGCCCTCCCAAGGCTTGGGCATACCTCTGCGTCGAGACCGCGCCCTCTCTAGTTCCCTCCCCTCTCCCGATCTCTGCTCTTTGTTGCGAAGCGCTTTTCAATCAATTACTTGACGATTATCTCTGCGCGACTACCCGGAGCTAAAACTTGCTGCTCTGGCTCCCTTGATGGGAATCGATGAAACGGATCCCGGTTGTGTATCAGTCCTGTCTCCAGCCAAGCCTACACAGCGCAACATGTTCAAGGCACCTCGATAATTTTAGAAATTATGATACTCGAATAGTCAGAGAAAAAGAATTGCGGCATCGCAGTTCTCTGAAGCCTGAGTTCATGTTCTCATATTCCCCAGTCGGTCCATCCACCTACCAGCACGGAACTTGCAAGGCGTTTCAGGAGGACTCATAGCACCGCGCGGGAGAGTAATTCGGAAAGTCAGTCGGATCAGAGCCAGAATTCATCCTTATCTCAATCACAAGTAGATGAAATTTTGATTGTGGAAGGAAATTTTGAATTGCAAAGCTATCGTTATCACTACCGCTGTCCCACTAATACCACAAACTGACACCTACCAAAGAACTCCTTAGCCGCCAGGTCCTACGCCAAAGAGACCGCCTTTCCTGCCACCGCCATCACCAGAGAAAAACCACAAACTTAGATTCCGAACCCCAGATTGACCGAATCGATCGGCAGAATGGGGTTGAAGACACAGATCTGAAGGCCGGCGCTCGCACCCAGAATGCTGCCCGACGCAGACACGCAGGTATAGTTCCGGCCGCAGTCCCCGGAACTTGAGCACGATCCGCAGGTGTTATTCTTGCACACGAGACCGCCTGAACACTGCGAAGAATCGCTGCAAGACTGGCTGACAGCCCCGCCAGTCCCAGTACCAACGTCAACACTACCACTACCGCCGCCGCCATCGATACCAGCACCAACGTCAACGCTTCCACCACCACCATCGATGCCAGCACCAACGTCAACAGTACCGCCACCGCCACCGACGTCAACACCAGCGTCAACACTTCCACCGCCGAGGTCTCCAGACACTTCCAACGAGGGAATTGTTATCCTGGGTACGCAAATCTGGATCGTTGCCCCCACGTCGACCTGCCTCTTCCTGAGCCCAAGGTCGGTGCCCAGCGAAGCAGCAACGCAGACTTCCAGAGACGAGCAGTCGTCGTTACCAGTACAAGATCCGCACGTTCCTCCGTTACAGACTTGGCCGCCGTCGCAATCTGAAGTCGAACTGCACGAGTTACTCCCTCCACCGCCGCCACCTGACGTAGGGGTCGTGATAGGCGCCTCGATACAGAGCTGTACATCAACTCCGACGTCTTGTCTCCTCAGGATGTCGGTGGAAGCACCGAGAGACAGTCCAGCGCAGATGAGACCATTGTCGCAGTCCCCGTTCTCGGAGCAGCTGCCGCATTGGCCTTCAGCAGTACAGATGAGTCCTTGGTCGCAGTCAGCTGCGGTAGAGCACCCGTTATCCGTTGGCGGTGTCGGGATGCTCGTGGATGGAAGGCAGAGCGAGAGGTCCGCCGAGACGTCCTGGCGCTTGGCCGCAACACCGGAGCCCGAGCCCGCTGACCCAGAGCCCGAGCCGCTTTGAAGAGAGAGATCAATGCAGACAAGTCCGCCTGAGCACTGGTCGTCTCCTGTACATGAGCCGCACTGGCCATCTGCGCCGCAGACCTGGCCCCCTGAGCAGTCCTCGGCGGTGTCACAGGTGTCAGGGTCAGTCGGGGGCTGGAGAACACACACAGACACGTCCACGCCGATGTCCTGTCGCTTAGCTGCCGAGGTTCCGCCACCGAGCGAGACGCCTCCGACGACACCAGTGCATATAGAGCCGTCGGCGCAGTCGTCATCGCCGGTACAGGTGCCGCAGACTCCTGTCCCTAGGCACACGAGACCGCCATCGCAGTCAGCCGTACTCGTGCACGTGCGAGGGGCTGGATCGATGACTGTGGGAGGAGCGATGCAGATGAAGACGTCCAAATCCGGCTCCTGTCTTTTGTTGCGCAGAAGATTCACCTCAAGGCCACTGGTAACCTGGGCGCAGATCAGACTGTTGTCGCAATCATCATTGCCGCTGCAAGATCCACACGTCCCGTCGCCTAGGCAGATGAGTCCCCCAGTGCAGTCCGAGTTCTGACCGCAGCCCGGGGGCGTGTTGATGATGTTGTCGGGGATGCAGAGTCTGGCGTCAACGCCCACGTTCTGACGCTTCGTGAGGCCCCCAGCGTCGAGATTGATATCAGCGCATACCTCCCCGACGGCGCAATCACCGTTTCCTGTACACGAGCCGCACACGCCACCCAAGCAGACCAAACCCCCGGCGCAGTCTGACGATTGAGAGCATGAGCCTGTCGGGAGCGGGTTCGGGATGCAGATACGGACGTCAACATCAGCTTGCCTCTTCGTCAAGGGGTTGATGTTGCTGGAAATATCCACGCATATCTCTCCGAGGCCGCAATCTTCGTCCGAGCCACAGGAACCGCACGTTCCACTATTGCAGACCTGGCCCCCCTGGCAATCACTATCCGAGGAACAGTCGGGTCCAGTCGTAGGTGGCTGACATGATGAGTTGGAGCACACGAGTCCATCGCCGCAGTCCTGATCGACGTTACAGACGCTGCAGACACCCTGACGGCATACGCCTCCGTTGGGGCAATCGCCGTCCGAGGAGCATTCAGGCTGAGCTGGGGGCGTGGTACATGATCCATCTATAGCACAGAGCTGGTCGTTCAAGCAGTCCTCGTCCGAGACGCAGTCACCACAGCTACCACCTCTGCACACGCCGCCCCCGGGGCAATCCTGGTCCGTGGAGCATTCAGGGTTGGGCGGTGCCGGCCCACATGATCCAGCGAGGCAGACCTGATCACCTGAGCAGTCCTGATCAACGGTACATATGCCACAGCTGCCAGCCTTGCAGACCTCGTCGTCTTGGCAGTCGGCGTTCCCGCTGCAGGACTGTGGTGGACCGCAGCGGCCATCGCTACACGTATCGCCCCCTGAGCAGTCGTCGTTGGCGGAGCATGGGACGCACTCAGCTTGCTTGCAGACGTCTCCTTGGGTGCAGTCGTTGTTTTCGAGGCATTCCGGGTCCCCAGGGTTATTAGGGCTGGTAGGGTCCCTCGACTCACCCTGGCACAGGCCGTTGACACACGACTGAGAGTCCAAGCAGTCGGAATCTTGGGAGCATTGAGTGATAGGGCCCGATTCGCAAACTCCCTGGGCGTTGCAGAACTCATCGTCGTCGCAGTCTGTATCCCTGCTGCACTGCGGACCGGGGGCTGGGCCAGGCTGGCACTGACCGGCCACATCGCAGATCTCCTCGGAATTGCAGTCGCCGTCTTCTGAACAGGTCGAAGGTGTTCCAGGCTGGCATTTTCCGTTGATGTCGCATATTTCACTGCCACCGCAGTCGGAGGTATCGTCGCACGAGGGGCCGTTGGGAGGGTTCAAACAGAACCCCTGAGGGCTGCAGGTCTGACTTCCGGCGCAGTTGGAGTCGGAGTCGCACTGAGGACGGTCCGCAGCCTGGCAGGCGCCGCTGGAGTTGCATATCTCACTATCGGAGCAGTCTGACTGTCTCTCGCAGCGGGCTTCCTGGTTGACATCTTTGCAAATGCTATCTGAAGTACAGATCTGAAAGTTCTGGCAGTCCGAGTTTCTGGTGCACTGGGGTAGAGCCACTGTCTGGCAGACTCCAAATGAGTTGCAGACTTGGCCTCGGGAGCAGCCCGAGTTGTTCTTGCAGAGGACGCCGGTGGTTGCTTCGCAGACCTTGCCTTCGGTGCACGAAAAGCCATCAGGGCAAGCCTTATCATCATCGCATGGCGGGCCAGGAAGCGGCTCGCAAGTCCCTTTAGTGTTGCACATCTCTCCGAGTTCGCAGTCACTGCAGGACTGACACTTGCGGTCGGATATAGTCTCGCAGATGCCGCAGGGGCTGCATGATCCTCCTCGGGGGCAGTCGGAATCGGCAGCGCAGCAACGGGGAGCCCCCTCGGGGCCGGGGGATGGCCACCAGGTATAGCCACCTCCCGGAAGCTGGCAAACATCGCAATCTTCGGGTATGTCAATGATACAGTCTTCGCAATCCTCTTCGTCTCCGTTGAAGCCGAGGGACGAGCCCCCAGGGCCGTGCGAAGTCAGGAGACAGTCTTCGCAATCCTCGTCTTCGTTGAAGCCGGGGAATGAACCTCCGGGCCCATGCGTGGGTTCGCAAACGAAGTTTCCTGCAGCGCAGCTTGTTTGGACATCTTCCAAGGCTAGGTAGGTGGTGGATGTCTGGATGATTGTTGAAGCGTATAGGTAATCCTGGGGTGCGTTTCCCGCAGCCACTACCAAGGCGGTCCCGAGGACACACCCATAGTGTCGAAGCCAACTCATGGCAGCTCCTTAATGTCGTTTGAAGAATCAGAGGAGTAATACGGAGCTATGGCATAAGGAGAAAATTGCCTTGAGATTTTGGGATTGGGAGCGGTCTGAAGCGAGGTTTATATGATCGTCACGGCCCATGATGCCCACGCCTTGGACGCGCAGGCATCGCGTTCATGGTGCGAACGCGCAGGACGCGCTCAATTCCTCCTCAGTCTCGAACACCTTCTGCTCTGTCTACCAGAAGAACATCTCCTCCCTGGTAGGCATTGATAGTGTGGCTGATTCCTGCCTCTTCACGTCGTCGACCCTCAGCTGCCGCCGGCAATGTTGTAGAGCGCCATGTCTCTGCCACTGACTCTGGCCAAGCCACAGCCGGCTGACCGAGGGTCAGGGACCGCGCGCAGGAGCCCAGACCCTGAATATCCGCGAGGCCTCTGAGATGACGGCGAATGTGCCACTCAATGTGTGAAAGAAGGGTCAGCTTGACTTTGCGTGGCTAGTTCCCCTGCCCCATGCCGCCCCGACCGCTACCTCACGCCTTTACTGGCCTGGCACATGAAGGCCGAGCTGCCAAATAAGGTATGCCAGTCCGTGCAATCCAATGATTCATGAATGTTTCTACGTGATCTAGAAGTGAGATTGCGCATCTAGATCGTTCACAGTGGAGGGTGAGGTAGCTCACCTCCTGAGTGACAGCCCCATGGAGGCTGGTTGTGGTCAGGCGACTGGCCAAGGCGCGACCGACAAAATCTCTAGCATGCCAGCATTACGTTCCCCTAATGTCTAGCTATTGACTTCGAGTCCGGCAAAACCGGCATTTTCTGGCTCGTGATGCTTGTTCTCCGCGCTTTGGAGCGTCGACATACGGGGCGGAGCGTTCCTCCGCTCTGCACTCCGCCCGTGCCACAGTTCCGTCGTTAGGAAGGGCGCTGCCTCACTCTAGCCCATCCATACGCAAAACCTCCGGGCCAAAATTCAAGTAAATAATCGTGCGCGCCCGATGCCCCTTTGAGCGGTTCGGGTGCTGGCTGCGAACGCAAGCTCGAGTGCCCCCGTCTGCTACCGCAATGATTGCATTACCCCCCCATTATCGGTTAATTTCAGTGATTTTAAAGGCTCATCGAACGGCTCGCTTCTGATATTTGCTTGCTTGAATACGCCCTGTGTCCTTGCATCGTTCGGTCTTTCGCCGGCCAAGACCGCCTGCGTTGCGCGCTGTGTAAGACCGCCCACATCCCCAACCCCGGCCATGCCCAGACACGCTGGTATTTCGTATGGATATCCGAGTGATCGATTCAAATTCCGGGGGAACGGGTCTTTCTTGGCGTTGTCCCCGGATACCGGGTGTCATTCGACGTCAAAACTAGGACTGTTGGGGGCCAAACGCTGGCGGGGACTGTCCGGGGTTCAAGGAGCCAATCGACTTTTTCACGTAGGCTCCCATATTATTTTCGTTCTGCTATCTCTTCCAGCTACAAGACGTATCACTTCAGTCGTCAAGATTACTTGTCAAACCCAGAAGATTGGCTTTACGGCCGCTGCAGGTGGATTTCCATGTCTGCTTCCTCGTCCACTATACGCGGACAAGCATGTTAAGATCCGCTCGGTTTCATTCCTTCAACAACCACTTAGAGATATACTTTCCCTCGTTATTGAAGTGTGCTGGTCCTCGTAATTACAAAGACGCCATGTTTCGGCAGTAGAGCCCTTACATGCCTGGCCATGACCACAGCCATAACCCCTCGACTTGGCGCAATTTGATGCCGTCAAGAAACGTTGGAAATGAAACAGCGGGGGATAAGGGTGGAATGGGGACCGGCGTCTTCGGGCTACTGTTGCGGATTGATTAGATAAGGTGGCCTGTACCTATCGTTGGTAAGATGCAACACCAGGTATGCCGCAAGTTACGTAAGACGTGTCAGCAACAAGTCGTAAATATTAGGCAACAGGTCCTTGATGGCCAAGAGCGCGGCCAGCCTCGCGTCGGTTGCCACAAACCGTTACGGGCGCATCTGGCTGGTATGAGCCTGGTGCCAGCAAAAGCACAGAGGTCAAAATGCGTGTGCGAGAGACATTATCCCTTCCTGTAAGTCCGGGGCCTGGTCCGGTGTCCTGGATTGGTCTATTTTCTTCGAGACATTCCAGATCGAAGTTAAGGGAGGGTCAGATAGCTATAATCCTCAACGGTGCGGACGATGCCGAGAGCCAGCTGAGACAAATCAATTAATCATATAGCCGTTTAGCCTGCAACTCTTCTTGGTTCGGAATCCGTCTGCCTGCGCCACTGCCTCACAGCTTCGGTTTCCCAGGTAGTCATATCACATTCTTCAAATCTTGCCCCGCCTTGAACCTCCTCAAGTTATAGGCAATCAGGTCCTCCGCCTCCTGCGGCCTTCCACCGGCTGCATGGGGGGACAGCACCAGGTTCTTGGTCTTGTACAGCCTGTTTCCCTCGGGCAGAGGCTCCGTCACGAAGACATCCAGCGCGGCGCCCCCGATTCTTCCCTGGTCCAGCGCGTCGGCCAGCGCGTCCTCATCGATGGAGGTGCCGCGGCCGACGTTGACGACCCAGGCGTGCTTGGGCAGCAGCTTCAGGCGTTCAGCGTTGAGGACGTTATTGGTCGAGTCGGATCCTGGGAGGATCATGACCAGAGCGTCGGTCTTGGGGAGGAGCTCAGCGAGTGAGTCCTCGCTGTAGATCTGGATGCCGTCTCGCACGCCGGGAGTTCGCGCAACACCCTTGACATGGGCGCCCAGAAGCGTCAGGCTAGGAACGAGAGACTTGGCAATGTTGCCGAAGCCCCACACCAGGACATTGGCGTCTCGCAGGGTGGTGAACTTGTCCTTGGGACGATCGGGCTGAGGGCCGCCCAAGTGTCCGGGCCACTTGCCCTGGAGCTGGTAGTCGCGCATCTCGTAGAAGCCTCGCGCGGCGTTCAGGAGCAAGCCCAGGGCATGCTCGGCGACTGTACGGTCATGGCAGCCCGATCCAGTGGTAACGATTACCTTGTTGGTGTCGAAGCCGGCGCCAAGGACGTCGTTGGGGCCAGCGGCCAGGGACTGGATCCAGCGCAGGTTCTTGAGGTTGTCCTTTGCGTACTTGAGGTTCTGGGCCGTGTTGGTCCAGGTGACTAGGATGTCGGCATCGTGGTGCTCGGAGGGGATGGAGGCGGACTTGACGTCGTAGGGGTGGAGGTCGACGGAGAAGCCCTGGAGGCTGGGGATTTCGAGGACGAGCGAGGTCGGGTAGAGGAGCTTCATGGCGGGCGAGGCGGATGTGCTGACGAGACAATGAGGGCTTCTGGGGACAACGGACAGTGATGATGAAGAATTGAGGAGCGCGCGAGATGTCAACAGCCGCCGGGAAAACATAATGTCGGAGGAGCTCCTCCGACGGCGGTAGCAGCAGCAGTTCGGTGCGAGACCCCGCGGGGCCGAGATCGGGCTGCGTGGGGGTTTTGCTGCCAACGAGGGGCAGGAGCGCACTGATGCGGATCGAGTCGCCGAGAGCTGCTCCTTTGGGCCCTCTCGGCCGGCCTGAGCCCCGGCTCTCGGAGAAGAGTGGATCCTTGGGCCGTTTCCTGCCGAAGCACGCCGTTCCGTTCGGTCTTTAAAAGCTCCGGCGACCAAACTGAGGCTCTCGTGCATATGTTCCCGTCTAGGAAGTCTTGACAACAAGTTTCCTTGTCAGGTTGGTATTCCCTCGCGACATGAGCACCCACGCTCGAACACGTGACCAATTGTGCCTCCTTTAACGAGTATTGCCATGCCTCTAAGCTTCGCCAGAACAACATCATGATACAGTCTTCATCCTCGCGGGATGTATCACAATCTGCTTTACCTAAAGGCATGGTGTACGGCCTCTGTCCGGAGGAGGAACTGAGCTTGACTTCCCAACTTGTCGAGCTCCGCCAAAAAGGGCATGGTGGGTCTGGGCATCATGGCGTTTGGCCTGGACCAGCGCTCGCCTCTTCGACCCAGGAGTAAACAAAAGACAAAAAGAAAAAGAGAAAAAAAAAGAACTGTCTGATTGGGACGCGATTCGAACGCGCGAGGATTGCTCCACCAGGAAGTGTTATGTTAAGGTAACCTTAACCTGACGCCATAACCTAACATGTGGGTTAGATCGTGAGTTGTGTTAGGGCTGCGAGGGAATTCTTACCAACTCGGCCACCCAACCAGTGATGGAGACTGGCGGAGCAACATGAGGACTATGTCCATGTTCGAGGACGTGCACCGTCTTTGCATGGGTCGAAAGCCGAAATTGCGAGCCTCGTTTCTATAATAAATGCCGCGAGTGCGAGTGGCAGTCTCGCAGGTCCCGATATTCACGCGCTGATAGCCCTTCCTTGATCAACCTAGCCCTTTGACGATAGATCCCGGATGCTTCTGTTATGGACGAGCTGATTACTTTCCCGTCTACCTGGACACGGTAACGCGGCTTGTACCACAATTACCACTCAAGATCAAGACTTTCCTGGAGCTGGCCCGCCAATCCTCGTACCCTGCACTTCTCTCTTTCCTCCAGCGGAGGTGTCAGCTAACCGGTCTACGGACCGCATAATTTCTCCAGCCTTCGAAAATTTGACAAAAAAAGGAGCCTTGATTAAAAACATGTTTAGCTCTCACTTCGATTCATCACGGAACTCGACCGGCGGGCATTCTCAGTGAACGAGAAATGCGGTGGTCCCGCTGGGCAAGCTACACGCCGAAGCCACGGAAAGGCATTTCACCCAAACATGTTGGTCTTGGATCTCGCCATTGTCTCTAGAGCTTCCCGTCTGCTCTTTGCAGGCTCTCTGACTGTAGACCAGTGAGCGTTGACAAGATGGGCAGCAGAGCGGCACTGACGCGGAAAGGGGCAAGGCATATCGTGACATGTTGTGAATCAAAATTCGCACAGTCGACTGATTCTCTCATGAGTGAAAGAATCTTCACGGTAACGGGAGTTCTCGTAAGGCCTTGCGTTTTCCCGGAAGCGACGGTCCTCGTTCTTTTTACCGATACTAATCAACAAATCCAGCATCGCCAAGTAACTAAACACTCTTCGTGCGCGCTCAAGCTCCAATTTGCAAGTCAAAGTCAAAGTCAAAATCCTGCAGAATATCCCAGTCGATGTTGGTGTCCAAATCCTCAGCTTCACCCATCAGGGCGATATCCATGCCTGCATCATGATTAGACTGGGAGGCAGCCGGCGTAACAGGCAGTGAGGCCACATTATCGTCCGATGTGATTTCCTCCCCGCACACAAAGCCTATATCATCGTTCGTACTCCCTTTAAAGAACATGCTCGGCTTTAGTGCAAGAACTGCCTCCTCTTCACCACCCAACAGGACTGATGACGCCTGTTCTGACACCTCGTCCTTCGGCGAGAGCGGCATGACAGGCTGCTGCTTCTTTAAAGCGGCCTTAAAGTAATTGATGGCCAGGTCTGCCGCAATGTACGTCTCTTGCAGGCGCTCCATGACTTTCATGCAGCTATCGAATCGGGCTGCTGCGCGGCGCTTTACCTCGGGATTCTCTGCCTTCATCTCAAGTAGACAGATAACCATGGCTGGGAAAATGACTGTCACACCAGAGACTGGGAGGTAGCAGTCGAGTCCAAGTTGCCTTAGATCTGTCGCGATCCGGGTGATTTCCAGCGCCGATACGAGGACCTCTCGTCCGGACCCTTTGCTGAATAGCGTTGAGAATACACATGTCTGTTTCGGTATTGAAGGGAGGAACCTTGGTCGATGAAGCGTGTAAAGCAGAGTATGAAAAGACATCTGCAGATGACTCTGGTGGAGAAGAATGGATGGACTGACGTCTTCATCCCTGTGGAACTGATACTGACACGAATCAGGTATGCTGGCTTTCCACAACTCCAAGCAGGCAGCCGAGTGCGCGAACATATCCTCCAGTTCCCACTCACATTGGACAGTACCCGTGTTTCCCGATGGCTGCTCTGCGTTATCGTACGCGTTTTGGGTGTTCAGCACGCCCTCAATCAGCGAAGAGAGTCTGGAACGGTGGATGCAGATCTCCGCCAGCTCGACTTGTTTGCTGAACTGGAACAAAACCGACAGCTCCGACTTGATGATGCTGGTATCCCGGCAGAGGGTTGCAATCTCAAAGTCCGAAACCTCCAACCCGGGCACCGATACATCAGAATCCTTAATCCGTATGGGTCTCCGCAATCCGAGAGCGAGAAATCTGTCTCGCATGTAGCAGGACCACCAGATCCTCTTCCGGAGTTTGTGATCGCTGCGATCCATCTGATGAGGGGGTTGGAGATTATTGAGCCCTGCTGCGAAAGCTGATGACACCGCTAGACCCATCCAATGCCATGAGTCTTTGTGATCGTGCGAAATGTCTGACCATGAAGACATAAGAAGAGCCGTCTGGGTGAGCACGATCCTGTCTTTTTCTATTCCGAGGTCATGCAGAAGCTTCATTCATCGTCAGTATCTTCTCTTATGCCACAGATCGAACCACACGTACCGTTGCCTTCTCCATGAGCACCCTCCTGGCTTTCTTCCGTGTCTCAAACCCGGAAACGTCGCCTTCCAGCGATTTCGGGTCGACAAACGCCGCGCCTGCAAACAGAATCCCCAGGTATAACAGGAGACTGTACCGCTTGTTGTGGCCGTTTTCTGCTGCGTCGAGGCTACCCAGAAACTCGTGCAATTGTATCAGAGGCATGTACGGGTATGCAAACTCGGCGTAGGCTTCGATGAGAGCTCGCTGCAGCGGTCGGGGAGGGAGGTCAAACGCGCCTTGTGAGTCAAGAAACTTCAGATGCCCAGCGCTCAGTCTCTCGTGACCTATGGGCTCGATGAAATGTGGCAGCCTCTGCCAAGAGTGGGTTTCGTCCCCTTCGATGCTTGCCAGCCAGCTAGACCCTCTGCCGGTCTTTGTAACTTCGCTTCCATCCTGACATGGCGTTGATCGATAGACTACTATCTCGTTGCCTTTTCCCGAAAACTCGAACTGCGTGGGCTGGCTCGTTGGGGCCAGTTTCGGAGGACCACGAGGCTCAGTTAGGTGATTTCGAGCTACCACTGTCGGCAGCAAGGATGTGAAGTGCTTTCTGTTGTGTGTGAGCAGCTGGGTTCGGGTTCGATCTGAAGCACTGACCTGTTGCGACGGTCTCGTCTCACTGTACATTCTGAAGGTGGCAAAATGAGCATGGGCATCGATCGTATAAGGGCAGCTGGCAGTGCTCACCTATCATGTCGAGCTTGCAATTGCTACATGGAGCGCCAATCACAACATCACACCTAACCTTTCGCACGCGACAGCTCAGACAGGCCACCGAAGAGCGCGCTTTGCCTCGTCTTTCGCGAAGTTTGCCATTGCGGTACGCAGTCAGATGCTGCTCATGAGCAGCTGACATTCTGGCGACGTGTTGCTTGAAAATGAAGCAAGTCAGAATTTCGGCACAGCTCGGCTTATGTCTTTGGTTGGAGTAGACCGCAAATTGCTCGGGTACAAAAGATAAGAACAATGCCAAGGGAACCGGAATTATCTTTATGCAAGTCGCCCTCGATTGATATCTTTCTCTGCCATGCGATACCGGATGCCGCTCTCCCATGGCCGTCGAGTCCAGCCGTCCTTATCTGAGGATACAGATACCCTCTCCTCCTATGGCCCAGCTTCAATGTTCCGATAGCGTCTAGGCGACTACCCTCCACCGACAGCTAAAGCTCACAGGTGCGCGCTTATCCGGGGTTCGACGGTCCGACTGAGGCACCCGGCTTGTGCAAACTAATTGTGCCGGCTCCAAGCGCGAAACCTCCGGGATCGGCGGGTATACGCGTGGGACCGAGAGAAGCACGATGCCTGTCAGCGGGTGCGGAGAATGCGGGGGGTACGAAGGCCAAGCAAGAGGATGAGATCAGGCGTGGGGATGTGATGAACCCCCAACGGTAACTCGCGGACATACACGGCCGCGCTCATCTGCAACAGACCGGCGATGTTGCCGATTTTCCACTTGTCTCAGACAGAGGACCGGCTTTAAGGCCGGTGGGTTTCCGACCTGGCAGCCATTGCTGGCCGTGATCAATCGCATGGACTGTTACTCAGAAGGGCATGTTCACAATAAAGATGGCTTAGATGTTTCAGGTAAAGACTGTTCTCGTAGGATTTCTGTTTACACAAGTATGATGAAAGGCACTCTTATTATGACTCGAGACCCCGGGCATCCCCTGCTCCGCTCATAGCCGCCGCATCTAGTAGCCGTAGAACATGGTGGCCTCGCTGTCAGTAGTGCGGATCTTGCGGTTCTCGACAATAAGCATCCTGCGCAAGACCCAAGCGAGGATCCCGGCAATGAGCGAGAAGGCCGCGCTAGAAGCCATGGCGATCACATATCGAGGCTCATCGGAATCCGGCCAGAGATACTTGAATTCGGTCAGTGAAGATGTTCTCGCCTCGTTCCAAGTAGTTGCAACTCACAGGCGTGTAAATGGGGGAAAGGTTGGCAATCGTGTTCGCAAGACCAATGGCTGCAGCTTTCTTCTCCTTGGTCTGTCCACATGTGCTGGCAATCCAACCGATGATGACAGAGTTGCACGCGTAGACACCGGTAGCAAAGGCGCACATGGCGAAGTATCGAGCGCCTACATTGAGCGTAGCACAGGCTAGGACGAAGCCCAGGATGGCGACGGCCTTGGCCACGGTAATGTGCCAAGTTCGCTCGTTCATGCGGCCTTCAAAAGAGTCAGTATCGCCTATACAACCTGAGTGATTAAAAAAAACGTACCAGAGTTCCAGGCCCAAACGAAGCAGAAGAGGCCGCTGACCATGTAGGGCGGGCAAGTTAAAGCGAGCGTGGTGTTCCTCTCGAAGCCAAGAGTCCCTACGATGGTAGGGAAGAAGTTCTTGAAGTTGCTTGCGGCCATGTGGAAGTGGTACATGACGATGAGAATCCAGAGCTTGACGTCCTTGACAGCGTCCTTGAGACCTGCGAACGCCGATGTGTTCTCCCTACGCTCGACGGTATCGGCGGAAATGCGGCTGTGGGCAAGCTGCTGTTCTTCGTGGGTCAGCCAGCGAGTGTTGATGGGCTCGTCGGGCAGGATGAAGGCTGAGGCAACCGAGATCACAAAGGTGATGATGCCGAGAAGGATGAAAAGCCAGCGCCATCCCTCAAGACCAGCGGCACCATCCATTTTGAAGACGCCAATAGCAATGAGCCCTGCGAATGCCGTGCCGCAAATATTCGCAGTGTAGAGAATCGAGATTCGTGTTGCAATCTCCTTCTTCGTGTAAAAGAGGGACAGCATGAAGAGAGCGCCAGGGTAGAAGGGAGCCTCTGCCACACCGAGGAAGAATCTTGCGACCACGAGAGTCTTGAAGTCATGGCAGATGCCAGTTAGACCACTGGCAATTGCCCACACACACATCCAGAAGGACATGAAGAGGGATGGCCGGACTCGGGTCATAATCATGTCTACATACATTAGCTTCTGGACAATACAAGCCTTTCTTCGATTAGATGGAGCACCTACTTGCGGGTAGCTGTCCCAAGATGTAACCGACAAAGAGAATAGATACGGCCGTCAGGTATTGATTACCCACAAGACCGAGATCTTCCTCCATTCCATCAAGCCTAGCAACTGTAATTGAATTGCGATCCTGTGGACTGTTAATGGATGCTGCACAGTCGGTAACATCGGGATAGTTCGTACAAGATAGTTCAGGAAGTACTATGGCGACAATTAGCAACATTACTCAATGGGTCGCAGTCGGAGCGTAGCAACGTACCATGATCCAAAGCATGGGCATCATGATGAAGTCGATCTTGCGGACCAACTTGATCTCAAGAGGGTCTGTCTTCTTTGACGATCCAGTGTAGTCAACCTTTGCACGGTGCTGCTTCTCGTCTTTCTCCATCGCTTCAAGATGGTCGAACTGGGAATCCCTCTTCTCATCCTGAATGTCTGCCATGTTTGCGGCGTCTCAGTAGGAAATATGTATGACTGTATGGAGGATGTGATTAGGGAATGAAGTCTGAACCAGGATGGTCAGAAAAGAGGGCACCTTCTCAGGGTCTTATACCTCGAGACAGATACGGATGCAAAGTTGAGTACCCCCAAGATCAAGTCGGGGGAAGGGCGGTGGAGGCTCGTCGCCCCCCAGCAGACTGATGAAGTCCCCGCGGGGACCCCAGGAAACCACCTCCACTCGACGTTCCCCGCTTCAAGCTGCTCAGCGAAGCATCTTGCGTGTGTAATTTAGCACTAAGTGGGGTTATTAGAATCAGCTGCGTTCTTCCGCTTGGCTAGACCCAGTTTGTGCGGAGCAAACTAAGGGGGCCGGACAGTCGCGGGCACTTGGGGATTTCTACGGCTGACCGCTGGTTGGTCGTGAGGATAGATCTTAGAGACAAGTGCCAAAGGGAACTCGAGTGAAGCTATTTTTGGTTCTATTTTCATCTGCACTTTGTAATTCAAGTGTCTAGGTGCGTCCAATAGGACTGCGTCGGGAAGCTGCTAGTTTGGGTGTCCTTACTTAGACCATTGGTGACCACTGGCTCCGTTGGCCCGACCCTCATACTGGTATCTCTCCTCCAGCTCATAGTACTTGTTGAATCCAACTCCATCGCAAACCTCCTCGTAGGTCAGAATGACTGGCGGTCTGCCCTTGGTCATCGAGTCCTTGATGCCAGCCAGGGCTTCGCGGATGCTCTTAAGCTTCGCAGCCACCAGCGTCCAAGGATATCCGACCATAGAGTATCCAAGCTGAGCTAGATCTTGGGCGGAAAGCTCTTCGGTCTTTCCGCCCTCGATGATGTTGGCGAAGACCGGGAAGTTCAGGTCCTTGCGCAAGCGCTCCATGGTGGCGCGATCGGGCAGGGCCTCGACAAAGATAGCGTCGACCCCAATTTCAATAGCCTTGCGGGCTCGGGTGAGAGCTTCCTCATAGCCGTGGATGAGACTGTCTGTTCGAGCAAGAATCCACATATCAGTACCCTCGTTCCTGGCGTCCACAGCGGCTTGCCAGCGAGCGTAAGCCTCCCCACGGGACACGACACTCTTGCCGGCAGTGTGACCGCATCCTGTTCTATAATCAGCACGGATTCGACTGTATGGGCCACGCATGGGACTTACTCTTAGGCCATGACTGATCTTCGATCATAATGCCAGCAGCTCCAGCTGTGGCAAACCTAGAAAATGTCAGAATTTTCGGAACGACATCCGCACATGACGAAAGGATCTGTCTTACCCTTGAACAGTCCTTCGAACGTTCATTGGGCTTCCGTAGCCAGTGTCACCGTCCACGCAGATCGGGACGGAAACCGCTCGCGCCACTTCTTGAACCTTGTGCGCCACTTCTTGGAAAGCGATGTACCCTGTGTCGGGAAGTGCTAAAGACGACGCCATGGCGTACCCGGCTAGGAAGATCATGGGAAACCCGGCTTCCTCGCAGAGCTGAGAGCTCAGCGCATCGTAGCTGCAGACTGTTGTTACAATCTTTGACGCGTCATTATGTGCTTCCTGCACCATGGCTCGCAGCTGCGAAGCCTTGGGCGACGGGAATGTTCCGCGACAGTTCTCTGGCTTGATGGCCTGCGCAGTCTTGCTGGCATCCAGCTTGAAGGGGAATGAGGTTGCCTTAGACATGACGGCTATAGTGTTGCGAGGTCGGGTAGTCTTGTTTCTTGATGCTTGTTGATTATTCAGAGTTCAGTCACCCAGGTTGAGGCTTGAAGTGATTTATATCATGTGAATTTTGCCGACGTCGGAGAGGTAGAGGCTCCAAATTGTAAGATCTGCTGCCGATTCTATTGCCGAGTCGGTACCGAATCTGTGAACCTTTCTATGGATCCTTCTGCTAGAGGGAGAAAACCAAAGCAAACGTTTTCTTGGTTCAGGATATGGGGGCTTCTACCTTCGTTGGCAGCGTGCAGCAGCGCCGTTTTGGTCAAGCATGTTGAGATGTCTCCACAGGCGGGACGGAGATGCTCTTCCAGGCCCGGATACGAGCGGATACTCGCTGCTATGCGCGGTGCGATGAGTGTACCATGCGGGGGTTGCGTGTGGAGGTACGTCCTGCTTAGCGCTGAACCAAAGTCGCGGCCGGTTTAGGCTTTTGGCACAAGTGGCTTGGTGCACGAAGGCTTGTTAACTGAATCGAAGCCATTGGTCATCGTACCGGGGGTTGTAGCGACGGGGGTTCCCCGCGCCGAGCTCGCGATGGCCTGGCGCGTTTCCTACGTAGGTCTGCTGTCCATTGTCTTCTTGCAGACTCCGATAATGGCACGGGTTTGCTCGATAGGTGCTCCTCCAAATCCATGCCGAAACTACCCTTGCACGTCTCGGGCAACCTTAAGCCTTCCACAGCGTCCAACTCGGCCCTTTGTCCAGTCCCGAACAACGCGCCTCAACTCGGCGCACCAAACATTGAAAGATGGAGGAAGCAGACGCAAGCAATCGGTCTTCTCGCTCCAAAACATTCAAAAGAGGTTACGTCGCCTGCGTCTCGTGCCGAACACGAAAGGCTAGGTGCATTATTGAAGACGAACCGCCCTGCGTAAAGTGTCGACGCGACCATCGCGAGTGCGTCTTTGCGGCGCGCGATAAAAGATTCAAACAGCGGGAAGCTCCTAAATGGACGAAGACTCGAACGAGTAGCGTTTCTGAGCCAACCATCGCATCTCAGGCGCATGCACACGCTGTGGACGTCACTGAACGCAGCTCGACACCCACTCGAGTCGCGGCGTCTAAAGATGTTTCTGACAGTGCGATAAGCGACATGGATTCATCAAATACAGATCCACTGTATGGAAGGGTCATGTCGACGGTGCTGACAGGGTCTAATGACGCTCTCAACGTACTATCGGGATCCGTGCGAGCTCCAGATTCAGCATCGGCAACATCCCATGCTCCAGACACAGTCTCGAGCAGTGGCCATCACAGCACATATGCCCATGGTTATCATCAAGAGTCGCACATCCCAGCACCAAACGTCGTCAACGAGCCGGATGGCGGGCCAGCAGCCGTACACAGCGGAAATAGCAGCCTTGGATACATGGTATCTCAACTCTCTAACGCGGACGAGGGTGTTCTGGATCTTTGGGAAAAGGTTCGTTTCGTTCGCCAGGGATGGTTCACGGCTCAAGAAGCTGTTACCTACGTTGATCTGTGAGTGAAATTTTCGAGTTTTCAAAGTGCTTGACTGGAGCTAATATCATTTTGTCGCAGTTTCTTTAAATACATCGTTCCGTTGACACCCATCATACTGAAACCTTGGTGCGATCATGCTTCTCACGCGCGGCTGGTAGAGGAAGAAGCGTTATTGTGCTGCAGTATCTTGACAATATCATCGAGGTTCTTCACTCTTCCGGGCTCCGGTGGCTTCTCTCGAAGCCAGCACATCCACCAGCGGTTGTGGAATCATTGCGAGTTCCTGATTAAGCGCCTCGCTGTTGGCGTCGAGAAGCGTTCAACCTCGAGGATCAGGGTAATAGGCACCATCGAGGCACTGATTCTAATCTCGGACTGGCAGCCAAGAGCCATCCATTTTCCGCCGGACACTGAGGGCTGGGATCGGCTGCTCATTAACCCAACTTTTGATCGCAACGAGCGTCTGAGAACCAATGATCAAGAAGAGCCATTGCTGCGATGGCGGGACGACGTCTTCGAGCCGGCAGTGCGTGCAAACCGAATGTCGTGGATGCTGCTTGGTCTAGCTAATAGCCTCGCATACGAGATCGGGGTGTTCTCAGCAGATGGAGACGATGATTTGGATCCAGACCATGAGTCAAAAATGAGAAGGCTCCGGCTCCGAAAGATTCTCTATACGCATGTAACACAGATGAGCACCCAGCTGGGGCTGCCTCCAGTGTATCCCGAAACTATTGCGCTTGAAGCATCAAGGTCATTCATTGATTACACTCGTGGCTCAGAGATCGGCGAAACCCAACTCTGGAACTCATACGTCGACTTGAACCTTGAGCTGGTGCAGCTGTCTCACACCGCCTGGTCAATGTTCTTCCGCTCGGCTGGCCACCTTCAACGTCAGATCCAAGGGAATCATTACTCGGATCATTTGGATCACTTTCTAGCTTCACTTGCCCGGTGGCAAGCCGACTTCAACTCCAAATCAAAAGGTAAAGTGCACAAATGATATTTCATCTACCAATGGCTTACACATCGCTAGATATCACTGACCCACTTCGAGACTCCTTGCTGATTGAGTTCCACCATCTCAAGACTTGTGTGAGCGCGGTTTCGATCCAGGCAGTAGTCGCTAGGGCCTCTGCCTCGGGAAGAAGCACGGCAGAAGGGAGCCCGAATGCTGGGGAGAGTCTTGCCGCGTTCATTACTCCGCGGGACGCTCGATATCTCCAGGAGGTTCTTACAGCCAGCAAAAGGGTTCTGCAACTGGCTACAGTATCTTCGTTCCAGTCACATCTCCCATTCGCTCCATCCCGCCTGAAGATCAGCGTCATCTCAGCGACGGTCTTCCTGCTTAAGGCACTCAGTGTCGGGTCGAACAACACTGACGTCCA
Source organism: Sordariomycetes sp. S80-01Y (assembly GCA_037042185.1). Classification (NCBI taxonomy): domain Eukaryota; kingdom Fungi; phylum Ascomycota; class Sordariomycetes; species Sordariomycetes sp. S80-01Y. The sequence continues at coordinate 578,497 of JAXQJY010000027.1, read as the reverse complement.
GGATGCCCTTTCCATACTTTACCAGTGCACTGCAAGACTCAAGTCTACACCTGTGGATGACATGGACTTTGCTCTACGCTACGCGTCCCTTGTCGAGAAGCACGCTTCCCAATTCAAGGCCAATCTCGTGTCTTCTAGAAACACGGGCGTGGACACGCACATGGCCACCGGCGCAACGCCGTATAATTTGGCGTTTGGAACACCTATGGCGCATCCCAATCACTCCCCAGACTTCATGGGGTCGATTAACTTGGGAATGGCTGGCACAGATGACTCTTTCTTCATGGGGCTGCCATTTGACGCCGACATTGCACCATTCCAGCACTCTAGCGATCAGCTGTCAATGGGTCTCGATGCTGACTCTCTCAACTTCTTGTGGAATTTGCCTGACACACTTGGGTGAGGGGCCTTGAAGAGCTAAGGAAGTGAAGACTATGAGGTATTCTTTGCAGTAAACAGGTCGCAGGGGCAAATGAGCATTGAGACGGAAACCCCCTCCCGACGCTACAACTGGAGGGAGCTATCATGGATCTGCGGAAGTCAGCCGCGTCTGTCTATGAAGATCTCGCGGCGGAAGACTCCCGCTCTTCGTCATTTCCCGCCTTCTGGCCCCTCTACTCAATTGCCTACTATCGTCCTCATTCCGGATATAGTATGCCAGGTCTGCCGTCGGATCCCATTCTGTCTGCGAAACGCCGTCTCCCATCCAAGCAAACCTGTTGCCGCTGTACTCGAAGTCGTAATCCTCGAATCGAGGTTCTAAAATGGCCTCGAGGTAGTGAAGGGTGGATCCTGGCCAGACAATCGACGACAAGCCCCAGTTTGGCTTGATGTTGCGACCGTTGCCGCAGTCCTCGGACCATACCATGCGCTGGGTTGCGTAGGCAACATAGGACATGAATTCCCGTGACGCAGATTCCTTGAGGCTGACGGTGCGGAGTGTGGGCTCGGTCTGGTATTTGTCGATGAAGGAACAAATATAGTCGGCCTGTGCCTCGATGCAGGAAATGACAGGGCCGTTGGCTATTGGGGTCCAAGGGCCAGCGAGGGTAAAGCTGTTTGGACATTCCGAGATGCCGACCCCCATGTATCCTGAAATGGACGTTCTCCATTCTTCTTGGAGGTTACGGCCGCCGAAGATAATGGGGTAACGAGGAATAAAGGACATGTCAAAGCCAGAAGCACAAACTATCACGTTGCCCTCGTGGGATTGTCCGTCCTCGCTTATGCAGCCGCTCTCGGTGAAAGCCTTCACTCCGTAGTATACAGGTTGAACATTTGGCTCTCTCAAAGCCTAGGCGAGTCAGCGTTGGACACCGATGAGGTCACGAGTAGGGTGCTGACCCTGAGAAAGGGGAACCCGGAGGGTAAGATTCTTTTGCATCCCACTGGAAACCTTGGCACGAGGCGCTTCTGTGCTTCCGGATCTACAATCAACTTCTTCATCTCTTTATCGAGAAGAGCGCGAGCTTGCTGTTGCAGCACTGTACCCTTCATGTACATAGCTGTGCTCGTCAATTCGATCCAGAAGGGATTGTCAAGATCAACTTACTGAAGAAGCTGTTCAAAGTTCGCTCATTCTCAAGACGGAGACTCAAAACAGCATTCGGGTCGTTGCGAAAGGTAACCATCTCCTCGTCTGAAAATTGGCCAGTCTTGCTGCTCGCAGAAGGCAAGGTCCATCGCGGAGTTCGTATGAAGACCTTAACACTCTTGACGAGTGGCTGTATGGCCGGAAGGATCTGTATAGAAGAGCCGCCTGACCCGATAAGCAGAACGTCTTTGTCCTTGAACGGGATGCTATCGTCCCATGCTGCGCTGTGCAACTTCGGCCCCTTGAAAAGTTCGAGTCCGGGAGCCTTGGGCCAAGCAAGCTTGTTGAGATAGCCTGTCGCATGAATCAGGATATGACACCAATCATGAATGACCTTGCCAGTTTTCGAGTCTGTTGCTGTGAGGTGCCATTTTCCTTCGATTTCATCCCACAGAGCCTCCGTCACTTGGTGATGGGTCTTGATGTGTTTGCGGAGGTCATACTTTGTGGCAAAATCGTTGAAGTACGTTCTGATCTCACTCCAACTTGCCAGCGCAGACGTAAAGTCGTTCTTCGGTTCGAATGAAAAGGTGTAGTTGTGCGAAGGTACATCGCACGCGCAGCCAGGATACTTGTTTTCGTACCAGGTTCCACCTAGCTCGGGGTTCTTCTCAAAAATCTGCGCTTGTGATCAGCTAGTATTTCGAGATACCTTTAACCGCGAGTACCGTCAGGGAGTAGTCGTTGAAAGACCGTCTCAGTTTGTAGGCAAGGCATAGTCCCGAAATACCGGCGCCGACACAAACGATTTTGACGAATCGCTCGTGGTGGATTGCGTCCTCCTTGAGCGGGTCCATTGACGCTGACTCCGACTCTCAACGAGTAGAAGTGTGTTTTTTGTAGAGAGGAAGTAATAAATTGAGTAGTCTTAGGTTTTCCTCGCAGTGTCGTGGAGCTGTGCCTCTTCAATATCAAGGCTCTTACGGTGGGAGCGCCACAGCATAGCCATTATCTCACAAAGTCAAAGACTAAATGCTGATGCCAGTGTTCTAGACAATTTTAGCTGGAAAATAATTCTTACCTGAGCCCTGCCAAGATCTTACCTGCAGCTGTGAAGGACGGACCGTTCTCAATGGCTAGACCAATGTAGTCCGTCGCCGCGCTGAATTGATTTCCCCAATTTGACTGTTACACGTCTAATTCCGCATTGGGCTCAACGTGCCGCTCAAGAGCCACAACCTCGCAGGATACTCCAAAGCTATTCGACAAGAGCTTATCGAGGTTTGGAAGACGTTCCGCATTGCTCGATGCATGGCATTTGAATGAAGGCGCGTGGGGCCTCTGCAAACAAGACATTGAAGTGGCAGTCGAATCAACATGCCGTGTTACTCTGAGAGCGCCTAATATTGCCTTTTCTGAGTGCCTTCCTTCGGGCTATGCTGGACTTTTCCACGTCAGAAGAGCCAATAGTCTTGTCGAGATTCGCATCATCTACTGCCCATTGCTATAGAGATTTGCGACTGGCGCTATTCAATGCGCAGTCAGACGGATAAAACAACACACCCAGTCAAGTCGTGAAGAAGAAAGAGCATGCATGGATTCTTGTTAGAAGCACCTTTATCCTCACCCATGTTCTGGAGCCACGGGTCGAGATTTTGATCTATGATGGTAAACGTATAAAGATGCGCAGCGCTGCCCGAGCCAAGGCTCCGCTAGTATGTTGCTCATCGTACACTCTCTGAGATGAACCATGGCCCATTTCTAAGGTCTACTATGGCACCCTTTCCCTCTTATTTCCGAAGGTCCGCTGCATGGGATGAGGTAGCAAAGGGCCCTTGCTTGGTCGATCGGCATCAGAAATACTGGTACGGCGGGCTAGGACTCGTGCTAGCGAATCTACTGCAAAATGCCGGGTATAGTCAAGAACACCAAACCCTGTCGCTACACCATTTTGCAGTGTTGGTGATACCATATCTGGGTCCATCATTATCTCCTGGCCCGTCATACTGGCGCAGCTTCATGACGGATGATCATACGCCTGTCGAAGTGAGCTGGGACTTCCATACCGGAAGTCAACAGCCAACGATCAGATACTCCTTCGAGCCAGTTGCGGTAGATGCCGGAACTAAACACAATCCAAATAACACAGGAGCTTCTGAAAGGTTCAAGCAATCCCTTGTCAAGAAGTTTCCAGCAACAGATACTACATGGTTTGACCATTTCGAGGAGTGCTTCGCGAAGAACATCAGCAGAGCTAACCCCGAAGGTCATGATTCGGCCATCTTTTGGGCCTTCGATCTCGTAGAAAAAGGTGCATCTGCCAAAGCATACTTCTTCCCGGGTGCAGCAGCCCATGCGACAGGCCGCACGAACCTCCAAGTCATGCTCGAGGCCATTGCTTCGGCGCCAGGCTATGTCCCAGGTGACTTCCCTTCCCTTGATATCTACAAGGATTTCGCGGCTCTTTCTTCAAGAAGCGCCCTTGAGATGGACATGCTCGCGCTTGATCTTGAGCCTTTGGAGATGTCTCGGCTCAAGATCTACTTCCGGGACAGACGAACGGACTTTGCTTCCGTGCGAGAGAACATGTCTTTGGGAGGAATGCTTGCCGAATCCGAGCTTGAGAAGGGGTTCCAAAGGTTGAGAAAGCTCTGGGATGCCTTTTTTGATACTGCCGGATTCGCGGACGAGATACCGTTGCCTCACGTGGATCACCGGACTGCTGGTATCCTGTATAACGTCGAATTCCGGTTCCGCAAGAGACGGCCCCTTGTCAAGGTCTACATACCAGTCCGACATTACGCTCGAAGCGATGTACATATCAGCGAGGCAATGAGTTTGTACATTAACGAGGAAGTCGCCAAAAGACGAAATCTGGCGGTTGCCGCCATGAGCGCCAAGCTCTACCGTAGGTGCATCGATCAAACATTGTAAGTGCTATCGAACAAGAAGTATTATACATGACTGATCGCCCCAGTGATCATAAAGCTTTGGAAAGGGGAACAGGAATTCATACCTACATTGGCGTCTCGATACAGGACGAGGGGGAGCTCCGACTTGTGGCATACGTGAACCCTCAGCCGTCGAAAATCAGAAGATAAAGTTGCCACATGGTCCTGATTCTCACACACAGGCCTTTTCAAAACGCTCGATTGCTTGTTTCTGTCGTGTCTTCTGCAAGGGCTAACGGTTCGCGTGTATGGTTGCGGTTTACTGGTTGTTTGCGGCTCTTGGTAGAGGCCCCAGGGATGCAGAAAACGAACAACCGATTTTTCTAGATCAATAGAGCTGATTATCCAGAGAATATCTATAAATCCGTATTTCAATAGATCCTATGACTCTCAGCGAGATGGTCCCACAAGAAGTGAAAGTAAAGCAGCCGCAGCATCTTATCTTGGATAAAACTCCTCAGCAATGAGAGATTTCTGTGCTCAATTTTCAACTCGTTCAAGTTTTTGCCTAATATGATTAATCGGTTTTGAATAACTGAGATTGGACTGGGGAACGGCAGCGGGTTTCTGTTGAGACGACCAGTAAGCAAGCCCGACGTCGATGACTTCCACAAGATGCATTCAGCAATTCTTTCTAACTTGATCTACTTTTACAGCCTCGATGAACAGCAGGATGAATTCTTTGACTCTTCGTCATTGTACAGCACACTTTTGTTCTTGTCCTGCGTCGAAACGGCGACGTCCAACGCAGGGTTTCCTGTGAAGAAATTGACTGGCTTCAAGCCCACCATAAGCTTCTCATTGGGCATGACCGGCCAGTCCTCAATACGAGGGTTGTGTGTCGATCCGAATGTGTGCCAGACGACAAGATCCTGGTTTCGGATAGATTGTGCCGTGCCCGTCTTTCGCCGTTTCTCAATAGCAGAAGCCAATCCGTCGCCACCAGAAGACTGCATGGTGTACTTCCCAGCTGGGAAGTGGTCGTGGTCTTCGTGCCGGGTCACCCATACCGCGTGCTCGCCAAACTCAGACCGCTTGGCATGGAATGACTCGGGATGTGATAGGAGCTTTTGGCTGTAGAAGGGCATAAGCTTGAACCCGACTGGGGTTCCCGTAATGGGGTTCGTCTTGTTCTCATTGACAAACTTGAAGGTTCGATTTTTTGTGAAGTCAAGATCGAAGCCGCCCTCCTCCTCAACAATATGGCTTTCTGTGACGTAACCCACGCCGAAGGGATTGTGGACAAGAGGATCATCCATAGGAAGCGGCTTAGACTCCTCAACGACAAGGGAATTGGCGTGTCCGTCAATCGCTGGGTCGATCCGCAGACTGAACAGATGTTGATGGTAAGGCGCAAGCACTCCAGGCGCCACGACCGTTCCGTAGGGAATCCTCTCCTTAACATCAATGTCGGATGGGACTGTGGAGAGGATGCCGGTGGCGCGGACCTCGTAGAAGATGGAAGCATCCTGACCGAAGTGCCAGGCGAAGATGTACTCGTAGTTGCTGACGGTGATGATTGTCTGCAGCACAAGGATTCGAGAACGAGTGACGACAGGGTTCTGGGTGCGGAAATTGGTGTGTTTCCACAGGATTCCGTCGTCTTGCTCATGACAGCACACGACATTAGGCAGCTTCAATGGCTCACCAGAGGGGGTGTTGTGGTAAGCATCGAAGTACTTGATGGTTCCCAAGCAGTCGCAACCAAGCTGCAAGTTGTTGGCGTTGATGCCGGCACCATCATTCCCGAGATCAAACGCGGCCTTGCGAGGATACGGCGCACGCGGATCACCGTAGGGCACAAACATCTCGCCCAAGGAAAGTCTGTAGAACAGGCTTCGGCCATCGTAGCGAATGTCATGTAAAGTCAGTCCCTCTCGATAGTTAAACCCAACACGGAACGTCCATTTCTCCCAACTAAGATGGTTGCCCTGGATCTTGAAGGAAGGGCCTTCAGGTTGGACGACTTGGTATGGCTTGGTTGTCGTTCTGGGTGCTGGCCTCAGATCTGGATGGTATTCGCTTGCCGCGGTGGGATGAATCCTCCGGCGATCAAAAGGCTTCTTTTCATGGTTTATTCTTTCATGAGGCTTTGTGGGTAAACGATAGACTTTTGTGACTTGAAGTGCTTCTGAAACCTCAGCACAAACATCCAAGGGATAGGCGTAGTAATTCGCATCTGGACTCTCCAGTAATCGGAGATAAAACCAACACTATACACGGTCAACTCTCTAGACGCAAATGACCGGAGACTTGTGGCAAACATACCATCGTCACCCGCTCAGTCATGTCGTTCATACCATCGGTGGCGTAAGCCCATGGCTCGACGACGACCATACTGTTAGCTGGCAGGTCAAGAGTGCGGATTTCAGCCTGCACTTCTTCGTTTGCCAGACAGGCATTTTCGACTGCTTTCATGTAATCGGCGTCAATGTACGAATGTTTTCCCTTCATGTGTTGCTTCCTGGCAACCTTGTCCTTGTCGAGATCGACGACAAGCTCGAAGAGCTCATTCCCAGACTTGGCACCCGGAACGGCAACCTCGACTCTAGCATACCGCGTTGGCACATGACCCAGGGGCTGCTTCTTCTGCTCCTTCTCCAAATAAGGGATCATCTGCTTCTTGGCCGGCTCAAGCAGTGTGACCACGCGGAAGTTGGGGTCCTGGCCGCCAAAGTGCGGGCGAACGACCTTCGAGGCCTACAGGGGGGTCGGTCAGTCAAAATTCGAGGCGGTCTTTGTGGTCAGACTCAGCGTACTCTCGATATCTCATCGGGCGTGAGAGGGTCAAAAGGGTGGTGTGCAGCAGCCATCGCTACGGCTTAGGTCAAACTGATCGACTGAACGATCTATTGAATGGGGTGGAATGCGCCGCGATTTTGACTAGTTGAGTGGGAAGTATATGAGTGCCGGTGTTGCTCAACAATTTCAGAACACAAGCTGAGTTTATCGATATATACTTGGTATGAAGATGGGTTAATAGTCATTGAGTTGAATGGTGGAGAGGAATCAATCGGCGAGCGACACCCAATCCCGCGGCCAAGGAGGCCCGCAGACCGAAACCGGCCTCATGCGAGTTGATGGATCATGGAACGCCCTTGACATGGAGAATTGTCGAGACTCCATCGATTGGGTGCGCAACCGGCGGCGAATTTCCTCCAAAGGCGAACCGTCGGCCACCCGAAGATAGCGAGCGGAAACGTCGCCTGAGCCTTACCTTTGGGGGATATAAACCTACCCGCCCGCCAACCCCTCTTCCCTCCAAAGGCATGGCTCGGTCGCTAATCGCACCTCTAAAGGAATGCCGAGCCAAGAGGCTTCAGTGGAGTGTCTCACCGCCGCGCTGCGCGTTTAGCGTAAAGGGCGGGCAATGGGACGGCACAGCCAAGCGAGCACCCTTCTACGCCCGTACAGTATCGCGTCCAGCCTCTGAATTGACATGCCCGCCACTCCAGACCCTGGATTGTTAATTGAGATGTCAGCTGTAGGGTGCGCCTGACAACCGATTATCGCTTGTAGTGAGTCTCTTTACGTAACAAGCGTGCATCGACAAGTCTTACCTAGGTTCCGGGTTTAGAAGTGATGCTAGGATCGGTGACCAAATGTTTGAATTCCCGCCGACGCAATCCGCTAGGTGTGACGGTTTGCCATGGCTCCAATCTGAATAAGACAATGATGCCTCTCAATCATGGACAAAACAGCGCCACGCCATTCCCAGACAGAAGCAAGCCTTGTAGGTTGCTTAAGCTTTATCATACACTTGTAACCCTCTTTTCTCAAGTTCTTTGTGTAGCAACATTGTTCTTTCAGTCATGTCTACGCAGCTCCCTTTCCAGGTACGTGCAAGGTCTAGGGTAACAGGGATTTTACCCTCCGACACCAGCGCTAATTAATCTCCAGTTGGACGATAGGTCCCTCCTTCACGAGCGATCGCTCCTTAATGGAGAATGGGTCACTTCAAAGTCGGATGCAACATTTGGTGTTGAAGGTGAGGATAACCCTCTAGCCTTGTGGTGGTCAAGGACCACGTCTGTTGACACGATTCCGACACTCAGATCCCGGCAGCGGCAAGGTCTTCGCCTCCTGTCCAAACAACTCAGCACGGGATGTGGATGATTTTGTCACGACTTCGCAAGCAGCCTTTCTGAAGTACCGCCATGTCAACCCTCGAGAGCGGGCGAAAATGCTCCTTGAGTGGCACAGGCTGATCACCAACGCAAAGGAAGACATCGCCAAGCTAGTCACATACGAGACGGGCAAGCCGCTCGTCGAAGCCCGGGGGGAAATCGACTATGCACTGGGTTTCGCCTGGTGGTTTGCAGGAGAGGCAGAGCGTGTCCGAGGGTCAGTGGGCATCCCGTCTGTGTCGAACCGACGGACCATTGTCATCAAGCAGCCCATTGGCGTCAGCGTCGCTCTCGTGCCGTGGAACTTCCCGGTAGCCATGATCATCCGCAAAGTTGCTGCGGCTTTGGCAGCGGGCTGTTCGATGATTGTGAAGCCTTCCCCTGAAACGCCCCTTAGTACCCTAGCGCTCGCTGACCTAGCTCTTCGAGCCGGGTTCCCGCCAGGTGTGCTGAATGTCATCACTACCGACAATGAAAACACCCCTTCACTCAGCGAGGCTCTTTGCAAGCATCCCCTCGTTCGCAAAGTTACATTTACCGGAAGCACGGCAGTGGGACGCATTATCGCCCAACACTGCTCTCATGGTCTGAAGAAGGTCACCATGGAACTAGGCGGCAACTGTCCTTTTATCGTCTTCGACGATGGAGACTTGGACCAGGCCGCAGCCGCGCTCATGGTTCTCAAGTGGCGCACAGCCGGACAGGCTTGCACGCATGCGAACAGAGTTTACGTGCAAAGCGGTGTCTATGAGAAGTTTGCGCAGAAGATGGTGGAAGCTACCCGTCAGATCCGCGTTGGTCACGGTGCCGACCCTTCGACCACAATGGGCGCCCTGACAACATCAAGGGCTGCCGCCAAATTAGAGAGACACGTCTCTGATGCTGTATCTAAAGGTGCCAAGGTGTTATGCGGAGGCAAAGCACCCCCTGGCTTGGATGGCTACTTCTTCGAGCCAACCATCGTAGGCGACATGAACTCTTCCATGTTGACCACGACGGAGGAGATTTTCGGTCCTCTTCTTGGATTGTACAAGTTTGAGACGGAGGAGGAAGTCGTCAATGCGGCCAACAACACCTCCATGGGCCTTGCGTCGTACTTCTTCACAAGAGATGTCGACCGCACGTGGAGAATGCTCGAAAACCTCGAAGCTGGCATGGTTGGCATGAACACAGGTACGAACCTCCTCATTCACATGGCCAACGATAATCGGAACGTTGACCAATCCTCGCAGGCAATGCGTCTGGAGCTGAATCGCCCTTTGGAGGAATCAAGGAGTCGGGCTACGGCAAAGAAGCGGGCAAAGACGTCGCCATCGAGGAGTATCTTATTCAGAAAACGGGCACACTTACGGTCGGAGCGATTTCCAAACTATGAGGCGGCGATCCAAACTCCAGGTCTTGGATCGTGCGCATCGCAAAGTTTGAAGTCTATTGAGCGTTACCTCTTCGACTCCTTCTTGAGATCGCAAGGGCGACCTTTGACGTGTATAGTCCAACAGCAGAGAAAAGCTAGAGCAACCAGCGTTAGCAAACACAGCCATCACGCAACAAATCAATTCACTGGTTAGTTCGTAATATAGAACAGGCTGAAGACAGTGACGTTTATTGGAAGATCACAGGACAAAGGTCTTCCCCGCAATGCTGATATTGCTGCTCCGGTAGATAGACTCGCGTGAACCGTCTCACAAGGTGCGTCTTCCATTCATGCTGATATTGCAGACAAGAGTCGCCGGAACCAGGCCTAGCGATCGACGTACCGTTCATCCGGGGCTAAGTAGCTCGGGTTACCTTTGGGGGTTACTGTTGTATCGTCGTTGCTTGGTGGTTGTCATTCATTGTTGCCACCTTATCAGCACATTTCGATATGGAGAACCATGTGGCGAGGACGCGAGAAGAAGGGGTTCAAGTCGGCAGCTGGAGATCCATGTGGCCGGATAGGAGTGACTTCGGTCGACGCTAACGAAATATCGCTGTAAGCGATGCCCGCCCGATACGCCGGCCGCAGACAAGCGCGGACGTGTGTATACCGAAGGTGTTCACTCAACGAGAACCGTGCCGCGTGCGGGGTCCCGTCCCTGTGTGCGCCCAGCGCGTGGGTCGTTCATCAGCACTGCATTATTGATCCCTCCGAGATGCCTGGCTGACGGTGGCGAACGGTATTATGCTGGGTCCAAGAACGCGGCCAAAACGCGAGACCTGACCCCTAACCTATCCTCTATCGCCCAAATCAGCATTGCCATTTGCGGGGAAGGGCGCCACCGCAGTATCTTGAATCTCTCAAGAGACTCTGCCTGTCAGTCCTTGATTGGCTGACGCCAGGCTTGTTCGATATCAGTCACCCATGAGACCGCCAGATACGCTTGGAGCTCGGAAGGGACGCCCTGCGAGAGACTCTAGAGAGGATAACTCCGTCAGGAGCTCCTCCAAAGCTGCAGACGCGTCCCCATTATCAGGTTCGAGGCCACACTCCCCTCACGCCTTGGTGCGCACGAGCTAGCTGCCGACCTTCGGACTACACGATATCCCCAAACGCGCATTCCCGGACTGTTGAATGATTGACACATTGCCATAAAAGCTTCCCGTGCTCTTCTTTACGTAGTTTGATAACATTCTCGCACCTTCACAACTGTCCATCTTCCACTCACTCGAATACTTGCGTCTTCATTCCTCATCCAAAAGACACATCAAAGATATCTCGACGTCGTCTACAATGGTGCCAGTCAGGAAACCCGAGTCTTTCAAGAAGGCTCTCCACTTCACGGTGGAAGAGTTCCAGGAGAGGCGCAACCGAGCCCTCGCCCTCATGGAGAGGGAGAACCTCGACGGCTTCCTCATGACCAAGCAAGAGTCCCTCTACTACTTTACCGGCTTCGACACCTTTGGATATGTCTTCTTCCAGGCAATGTACTTCCACAAGGATGGACGTATGCGCCTGATCACCCGCGCGCCAGACCTGCGCCAGGCACTCTACACGTCTATTCTCGAGAAGAAGGACGTTATGATCCGGCCGGATGATGCAGGGTCCAACCCTGTGGCCCTCGTGCCCGAGGTTCTCAAGGAGTTCGGCATCAACTCCCCCTCGAAGAAAATCGGCTACGAGCCAAACTCTTGCACCTTGACCCTCCAGATTGGTCAGCTTCTCCTCCAGGCTGTTGAGGGACTCTGCACAATGGTGGACCACAGCAACCTGTTCACCCGCGAGCTGCGACTCGTCAAGTCCGAGACTGAGATGCGCAAGATTCGGAAGGCGGCCTACCTCGTCGATTTTGCTCTGGTGCGCGCGCTGAAGGTCGCGAAACCCGGCGCGTACGAAGGTGACCTGTGGCGGGAGATCGTGGGTACCGTCTATGAAGGCGGTGGCGACGATCCCGCGAACGAAAATATCCTTGTTTCTGGTAACAAGGCCGTCTTGACTCGATACTCTACGGGAAGGTCAAAGATCGACCGACAGGTCACCCTCGAGCATGCCGCAGCATACAAGCACTACCACGCCTGTCTGATGCGAACCATCCCCCTGAACGGAGTCACCAAGCTAGCCAGGAGAATGCACGAGGTCAATGTCATCCAGATGAGGGCCGCCATGGATGCTCTCAAGCCTGGAAAGCCTCTCGGCGATGTCTTCGAGGCGTATGCTCGCGTCGCTGATGAGAATGGATTCAAAGACATGAGGCTCAACGCTTGTGGCTACAGCATGGGTGCAACGTTTTCACCCACGTGGATGGACTACCCCATGTTCGTGCGAGGACAGGATGTCATCGCCAAGAAGGGCATGGTCTTTTTCATTCACATCATCCTGATGGATATGGTCACAGACACAGCCAGCTCAGTTGGCCAGACGGTTGAGGTCACTGAGGATGGCTGCGTCTCCTTGTCCAAGCTGCCGTTCTGCGTCACCCGTAGGCAAACACTGGCTGCTTGGAAGAAGATTCGCAAGCAGGACTATGGTTTCACCGCCGACGAGGAAGACGATGGTGAGAACCTCCGGGATGTCGAGCTTTCTGACGGCGATGTCGACGCGGAGGACTATGATGTTGAGTACGACTTTAGCGAGTATCAAGGGGCTTCGTAGCTTAGAAATATGAGGAACTCGCTACAATTTCAATACTAGAAAGCTAATTCATTAAATCCATGTTACCCAAACCTCTCTGTGATGCTACAAACATGCTACTTCAGACGAAGCGTAGTTTCACTGCATTGCGAGTGCGATCAGCCTCTTGACGTGGTCACCTCTACCTATCATTGCACCCTGTTTCCTTTGCGTAAACATGCAAAATCAATTTTCAATGATCCATCTTCATGGCTACTATTTGCAGAAATCTTCCACTATGCCAACGAACGCGGTTGCAAGCTGGCGCACAGACTCGACCTCCACCCATTCCGTTTTGGCATGAAGACCATATCCTTTGGGACCCCAGATCAATCCCGGGATGCCAACCTCGTCCATCAAAGCCATATCTGTCCAATATGTCTCGCCCTTGATCGTAGGTTTCACACCCATGGCCTGGTTCGCGTGCTTGGACACAAGCTGGACGAAGTCGTTGTCCCTGGGCAGGTGGAAGGGGGCTCTAGAGAAGGTCGATCTTAGATCGAATTTGAAGTCGGGCACTGTTTGTTCGAGTCGCTGCAATATCTCCAACAGCTCGAGTCTCACGGTTTCTGCTGTCTCTCCAGCGATAGTGCGCCGTTCGATCTGGATGGAGCAGGTAGCAGGATACGAAGCGATCTCCTCGCCGCCTCGAATCATCCCCACATGGATGTTCGGAGCACCCGTCTCTGGCTTCTCGTCCCCGAAACGGTGTTGAAGCTCTTGCGCGTGCTTGTCGAGTTCGACCAGGAAGTACCCAGCCTTGCATACAGCATCAATACCCAAATCAGCGCGGGAGCCGTGAGCCGCCACCCCATGGATATCGACCTCATACAAGGCAAAGCCCTTGTGCGTGTTTATGAGCGCCATTTCTGTGGGCTCAGCCACGATGGCAGCATCAGCTCGCCATCCCGCCCGCAGCACCTCCTCCGTTCCCTTGCTCTCCGACTCCTCGTCGGCGACTGCCGCCAGGATCACGTCGCCTTTCAGATTCTTCGATTTGGCGCTGGCAAGCGCAAGCATGCTCGCCGCGAGCCCGCTCTTCATGTCTGCAGTGCCTCGACCGTACATGTTCCCGCCCTTGATCTCGGCACTCAGGGGGTCTCCATCATAGCCTAGGCAGGTGACCGTGTCGATGTGCCCGTTCAGCATGAGGCTCTTGCCTCCGCCTGTACCGCGCACGATTCCAACCACAGATGGCCGTCCCGGTGTCGATTCGATCCAGTGGCACTCAATGTCGCGGTATTTCAGCCATTTTGTGATGAAGCTGGCAATGACACTCTCTCCGGGGCCAGGTGTTGAGCCGAAGTCTGGATTGGAAGAGTCAATTCTCACCAAGGCTTGTGTAAGCTCGATCACATTGTCGGACGAGATGCCCTGTGGAATATCCTCAATAGATCCCATGCTGTTGGAAAATCAATTGAGGTATGAGCAGTAGATGCCTCGGGAAGGGTCCACGCTTCGTTTCCTTTGTGTCTGGTGAAGTGCGAGCCTTGCTCACCCTGAATGTAATGAGCCGGTTGATAACTCCGTTACCGGCTTTGTATCGAATGAGTCTCCATATCAAGCACATTCGCCGGATAATCGGACATTCGATGATAGCTTCCCTAGTTCTAGATCCATTGCAACACCCCCTCACCGAACATGTGGGTGGGAGGGCGTCGAAGTTGCCCACAGTTGGGGATGCCCGCCGGATGCGCGAGTCCCCGAAAAGATACGCCCAGATCTATGCAGCAGAAACTCGCGTCAGAGTTCATGCGGGTCTGTCTTGTGGCGAATGTCCAACCTCGCCAAGCGCTATTACAGCTCAATCGTCAGAGCTACCTCCGTAGACATCTCAACACTGTTATTGTTTCTTACAGCTTAAACCCTGTATTGGATGAGCGAGACTAATTCGACATCCGGAGCTGCTGAAGTGCTATAAACCAGCGTAACTACAAACAGTGGTAGAAATGCCGAAGCGAGATGCTCCCAAATGAAGTCAACAGTCGAACTCCACACCGCTTCACCAAGCCTCGACCTGGTAATTGTTCCAACTCCTATGTATGATCCGAGCCATTACGCCAAAGACAACTTCCAGTCTAACTCCAAAAGTACATTTTCCCAGTCTGTTCGATTCCTCTCCCATAGGAGCTGTAACAACTCGCGGGTCCTCTTGACATGCTTGAACTTGGTCCAATTCTCAATCCCTAGGAGGCGCCTCTGAACATACTCCTTGGAGCCGCTGTCGCCACCGCTCACAATTCCAGCCATGAACAATGGAAACAACAGGCCCATCTCGCAAAATAGATTTTCTGGGACTTGGGCGACATGCCGGAGGACGTGTCGCAGACAGTCGTTCATGCGCAGCTTGTAGACGGCACCGGCGTCGCAGAAACGCAGAAGATGGCGGTAGAGGTACAAAAGGGAGGCGAAACGGAATGCTTCAGCATGATTGAGGAGTGCGTTCTTGTTGCCGTCTTCCAGATCAACTCGAATGCGCAGGTCCTGTGTGCGGAGTGCTTGGGCCATGTCTTCGGCTCGTAAAGCTTCTCTGGCCCGCCGGTCAGCGTCTGATGAAGAATCCAGATCGGCCGTGTCTTCGACGAAAGCACATATCTCCGGTAAATGTCGAAAGATGTGGTGGCCCAAGCCCATGAACGAATCAGCCGACTCGACCATGGCCTCAACCTCTTCTATCCAGTACACGCCCTCCAACAAGGGCCGTCGAGCAGTGCTCAGCGATGCCATTATATCATGATAGGCAAAATAACGCAGGAGAAACTTCCCATCGTTGGTCTTTAAGAGTCTTGATGGCCCGAGGTGGTTGACAAGATGGCCGGCGCCTTGAAGATGGAGGAGCCACCGCGACGTGTCCCCCGCAACAACCTCCGTAGTACTAATCACCAGCGCACACGCTACTGTTGTCTCAGTGACAGCGTTCCTCTTGATAGCCTCAGCTACACCTCGAGCGACCTGGTTCTCGTACTCCCGGCGCGCATCAGTCGTATCAGGATCCTTTGCTGTGGCAGCGTTGGAATGGACCGAAGCGTAAGCAAAGAGTGCGTATAGTAATGGCGGGTCGACAATGGCCATGGGTAGTAAGACGGAGGAAAATACGGCTCCATCCTTCTGCAGAATCGAGCAAAGGGGTGCAACATGATCCAAGAAGTACTTGAGGAGGAATCGACGCTCTCCATCATCCAGAGATGCTGTCATAGGAGGGAAGTCGGTGCTGGCGTTAACCAGAAGACCAGACCCCTGGCCAGCACCATCATGATACCTCTCCGGAGGACTGTTGTCTTGAGGGCTGCCCGAAGACAGGCTTTCGGACCCTTTCTCGCCCTTATTGGAGGACGTTTGCGGGCTGGAAGTCTCCTGGTCTGCACGAGCTTTTCCCTTCCTCCTGGCTGGTCGAGGTTGGACGGTGCGAAGAGGCGCCTTCTCGCAGACCAGCCCCAAGCGCGTGCAGGAGCCGCAACGGCCGTCAAGGTTGGAGACCTGACCGTCGCACTTCTTCTTACGGGTCTTGCACGTCAAGCAGCCCGAACGAACGCGACCATCGACGGCAAAACGCCGGCGTGTCGGGCGGTCAGCGGCGCCGGCTGATGCTGACGGCTGTTCCATCAGCTTGGAATCCAGTGGGCGCGTGCAGCGACTCCAGCGGGAGTCGTCGTAGGGTTAATAGCGGCAGCGGGTTTCAGTCGGAGGGTTGGTCGTAGCCTCGCCTCTCGTGGAGTGGCCATGGACATGGTTGGGGTTGCAAGGGTGAGGGCTGATAAGCACGCAAATGGCCGCCGCATACGCCGCATCCCAGTAACGACCCGATAGTCTGATATACAGTGGAGACCTACGCCCAGTTGCGCGCTCTTACGTACATCATCCAACTGCTCGGACTGGACGCGGGGAACGGTGCGCGGCTATCATTCCACGAGCAACCAAAGAAATGCGGAGTAGAGATACCTAGCCGCAAGCTAGGGCGAATTCGTATCGACGTGATACAGAGCTCGCCCCATGGGGGGCCCACCGAAAGCATGGCTTACCCGTATAACAGCATAAACCGGCGATGGTGTTGGCAGGGTTCTGAGAGATAGGTTTCGGTGGCGCACCCACGTTTGATAACACTTGCCAGCACTGCCTAGTGCCCAGAGTATCGAGTCGACAGGGCCATATTGGTCTCGCAAGGCTCGAATGAAAGTGCGATAAGCTCCAACATCAGTGACCAATCCTCCCGGGCCTGCGGACGTGAAGCATCCAGCACATCGTGAGTTATAAGACATCGCCGAATCCGCCCTTCTTCTGCTCGGCGCTGCAGTCTGACCATCCCCCCAAACCTGACCCAACCTAGCGGTTTGTTGACCGCGTCTCGTGCCATTGAATTGGACACATCAACTTCTGGAATGAACACTGTGACAGAGAAGAAAACCATGGGGACTGAGTCCGCCAACATTTCCGATGGCCAGGTGCTGGAGAGTACCAAGGCCGCGGCTCATACGAAGCTCAAGTCGAGACATTTATACATGATCGCTATGGGAGGTAAGCTCCAAGTCTTCTGCTAGTTGACTCGAGGGCAAGCAAGTTGACATGATACTTTTCAGGATGCATCGGCACGGCATATCTTGTTGGATCAGGCCGAACCTTGAATAGGGGCGGCCCTGCCCTGTGTCTCGCCGGCTTCGTCATTATTTGCTCCTTCGTCTGGGTCTTTTCTACGCTTCTCTTCGAGATGGCCGCCTACATTCCCCTGAACGGTTCTGGTCCGGACCACTACACGACACGCTTCTTGTCCAAGTCCTTTGGGTTCGCGCTGGGTTGGAACTACTGGTACGCGTATTCGATCCTGGTGCCCTTCGAGATCACCGTGGCTACACTCATCATTCATTACTGGAACCCGCCTGTCCATGACGCCGTCTTCATTACGATCTTCTTCGTCATCATCGTTGGCTTGAACTACCTGCCGGTTGCCAACAGCGGAGAAGCCGAGTTTGCCTTCTCTTCGCTGAAGCTGGCGATGTTGACAGGTATCCTGATCTTGTCAGTCGTTCTTGCGGCCGGCGGAGGTCCGTCGGGGGAGACTTTGGGATTCAAGTACTGGCACGACCCTGGTCCTGCAAATGCTTGGATCGTTGACGGAGGCTCGGGCAAGTTTGTAGCTTTCCTCGGTGTTCTCGTCAGTGTCGTGTTGCCGGTAAAGTTCATCCAGACCATAGTTCCGTAACCGCCAGCTAACCATTTCCTCAAGCTGACCTTTGCCGCCGAAATGGTCGCAACCTGCGGCGGCGAGACCCGAAGCCCGCAAAAGACGATCCCGAAAGCTGCCAAAGTCTTCATCGTTCGCCTCGTCGTCTTCTACGTCCTACCGATTCTCGGAGTGACTTTGACCTGCCCGTCTGACGCTCCAGAGCTGTCATCTGGTGGAGCCGGCGCCGGAGCCTCGCCTTTCGTCATCGGTATCAAGGACTCAGGTATCCGTGTGCTCGATCACATTGTCAACGCGGTCATTCTGTGCTCGGCGTGGTCAGCCGGCAACATCTACATGTACCTCGCCTCCCGATCGATCTACTCCCTCGCCGTGGCGGGTAACGCGCCTAAACTCTTCACTACGACATCCAGATGGGGGGTGCCATACTATGCTGTGATGAGCTGCACTGTTCTCGCACTTCTGGCATATTTGAATGTCAGCTCCAGCGCTGGTGTTGTCTTCAACTGGCTCGTCAACATGATCAACATGGCCGCCTTCTTTTCTTGGGGTTGTATCTCGCTCGCGTATCTTCGTTTCCGCAAAGCAATCGAAGTCCAGGGCGTGGATCGTTCGACCCTTCCTTACCAGTCAATATGCGGAAAGGCTGGTGCATACGTTTGCATCGTCTTCTCAGTTGTCGTTGGCCTTCTCAACGGATTCTACGTCTTCTTCCCCTCGGAGTGGAATGTGTCGGACTTCCTGACAGCTTACATTGGGACACTTCTTTTTGTTGTGTTGTTCTTTGGGCACAAATTCACAGTCGGACGTGGCGATGGCTGGCTTATTCCGGTTGAAGAGATCAACTTGGTGTATAGCCCTGATGATGTCCTTGAGGCATCCACGACGCACACTGATGTGGAGTCTGCTGGAACCGCATCTTCAAGTTGGAAGAAGCTGTTCGCAAAGTCGAAATAAGCTAGTCTTTCTGTGTACATAGACAAATACTGGCGAAATCGAGCAAGACATGTTGTTAAGATACCCTCCAGAGGAGACTGTCCCACGTATAGAGCACAAATAAGAGATGGTTAGATCGCGACGCCAATGGTGATTGCCGCCATCACTATGACCCACAGACGTCAACGGAAGTGACCCGTTTCGTCGAAGCTGGTAGTCGATCTATGTAATCAGTTCCGACCTCACTATGCAGACAGGTGGAGCAAGAGGTGGCTTGGGGGTGTTTATTTCACTCCTCGGAAGATTCGGCGTTACTACTTTTAATATTTAGTATGGGCATACTGACCGGAAAATCAAAGAAGAGGATTGGTTCCTGGTTACATCTACAGGTTGCCCAATCCCACAAGTGAGCGCAGCAAGCGACGAGCAAAGTTAGAGGACTCAGGCTCCGACCAAACCGGCTCTGACTATATCGCGGATACGTGTTACTCTTGCATAATCAATCGACCTAAGAGTGGTGGAATCCCAAAGGAAAGCAGGCTCAGAGGGTCGAGGCACGAATTGTTCCGAGGAACAACAGTTGCTTGCGCCTATAGTGTAGCGGTACCAATGGGGCAATTTATCACATTACGATCATTGAGTAAAATTTTTATCTCAGCGATAAATCCATAAGGAATCACCCATCAGCGCAAAATTCCTACGGTTTTGAGTGTACTTGCATAAACTCCAGAGGCGTTGCCCGACTGAGACCCCTCCTGGGCAATTCTGCGATTCTATATGCGATGCAATATACAATCAATATCGCAGAAGATCCGTTAGCCTTCTAGAATGACCTCTCCTATATTCCTGTACACAAGCAACATTTATCTGCGAGTAGGACATCTGCACCTACGCTGCGGCTCATATCTTGATCTATCCGGCTGTCCACGCCTGACTTGATTCGGAGCTTTCACAATCTCTGTGCCGCTTTGATCACATATAAATATCGAGGCACAGTTGGCAAAAGTACATTGTGGCGACCTATCTTTCTGTCTCGAAGCTGACCCGCGAATCCACAGGCAGGCAGGCCTTCAGCGGCACGTGCAGTGCGAACGGTGACTGGCTCTGTTCTGGCGATGAATCTTCTGCCGTTCTTTCCGAAGAAAATTCAACAAGATACCCTAAGAGGTAGGTTCTAGGAATCTTCTTCCCCGTCAATTGCAGCCGAGAGAGGGTGGTGTTGTCAAGCATAACGGTGAGGGGAGCAAGTAATAGTGCTCGAGCATTGCACGTGGGGTCTCTATAGAGTGATTATTCCAGGGCTGCATGTTGACTTACTCTAGTCTGGCGCGATAATGCCGTATTTTCCGAATATTCTTGGCCTTTTTTGGATTGGAGACGGTGAAAGTCGAGGGTATAAATATTCTCACCAACGCATGCCAAATGACGAAGAGTTTAGCGTCGAGGCGTCAATCACCGGCCCAGAACTCTTCGTGCACCATGAGATCCATTGCTTTACTCAGTCTTGTCGCTCTGGCAGTATGTGAGCCTACTGTATACATGATTCGCCATGGAGAAAAGCCAGAAGACGACAGTGTTGGCTTAAGCCCGGAAGGCGTGCAACGCGCCCAGTGCATCCGAAGTGTGTTCGGGGCTGGCTCCCAGTACAACATCGGGCACATCATGGCCCAAGAGTACAAAGAGAGTTAGTCTCGCCTTTGCGGGACAGGATCCTCGCTATGAGAACTGATTTTGACGCGACCCCAGATGGCAAGCGCAAGCGCCCATACGACACCGTCCTACCTTTGGCAAACGACCTGGGGCTTACTGTCGACGTGTCCTGTGACCGCGATGACAGTGAGTGTGTTTCTGATGTTGTGCACGACTACAAGGGGAATGGTAACATCCTCATAAGGTACGTCATGTTGCCTAATCACAGCATCAGTAACATTTACTGACCGGTATGCCAAAGCTGGCAGCATGGCCAGATGAACAACATCGCGGAAGAGATCGGGGCAGATGACGTAAAGAACTATCCAGACGATCGATTCGACTTGATCTGGACACTTGCTCCCCCTTACGAAGACATCTCAGATAAGACTTCTGAGAGCTGTCCTGGTCTGGACTAAAGCCCGGGCGTTTCAGGACGTATTGTGCAAGTCTACCGAAAAAGAAACACTGTGGGTTTGAATTGCTCTCAATCACTCTTAGGGCCAGAGGTATCAGACGCTATCAAGCTCACAGATTCTGGTAATGGAGCTGAACTGTCTTATCACCATTCCAGTCTTAGACGAATGAGTAAGACAGATATTCTTGAGATTACGGCCTTGTGTACAAGATGTTCACTACCATCCGCGCACGTGAGTTCCCATATCGTAGCTACAAACTGCGACGGTTCAATATGTGTATGGAGCCAACTAAAGCTGGTCCTCTCGCACCAGAACACCTCGGTTCAGAGTTCTGGGACTTGCGCCGGGGATTCCAGCCAAGTGCAGCGTCAGCTCCAATTCCCCAAGCAAACTCTTGAGTACATGCCGCACACCCTGTTCGCCTCCTAGCGCCAGCCCGTACACATACGGCCTTCCTATCAGACACATCTTGGCTCCGAGAGCCAGTGCTTTGGCAATGTCTGCACCGCAGCGGATACCTGAGTCGAAGAAGACATCCAGCTCGTCGCCTACGGCATCCACAATGCCAGGAAGCACTCCAAGACTGGACACACCACCATCGACCTGCCGTCCGCCGTGGTTGCTGACGACAATGCCTTGCATCCCGAGCTCAACGCACTTTCTTGCGTCGGAAACAGTTTGAATTCCCTTCAGTATGATGGGGCCGTTCCAGTGCTTCTTCAGGAACTCAATGTCCTCCCAGCTGTGGCTCAACCCAGGGAAGACTGTACGCGTCCATTCGGCAGCTGCCGCATGCATGTTCTCCTCAATTTCGCAGCCATGCCTGGATTTAAAGTGCGAACGAAACACGGGATCTGAAAAGCCTATGGCTACCCCGACACTGTCGCTGCGCAAGAAGGGATTGTAGCCATTGTCCATGTCAGATGGTCGCCAACCCAAGATGTACGTATCCAAGGTAACGACGAGTGCCGAAAATCCAGCTTTCTTTGCTCTTTGGAGTATGGAGGCAGTGATATCATTGTGCTCGTTTGCGGGCCAGTACAGCTGAAACCACCTCACCCCATTCTCGCCGTTGGCCTCTGCCACGTCCTCGATACTAGTGCTGCTTGCTGTGCTCATGATATAGGGCACCTTCTCTGATGCTGCAGCCCGCGCACTCGCCAATTCCCCCTCTGGGTTGAAGATGCGCTGAACACCGACTGGAGCCACAGCGATGGGGAAAGGCACATCCGTGTCGAGCACGCGGGTGGCCAGCGCAGGAAGGGCACCCGTCTTGGTTAAGCGCGACGGCAAGATGGACCATTTTGAAAATGCTTTGCGGTTCTTCTCTGCTGTCTCGCCGGTCCCTGCGTTCCCAATCAAGTAGCCTGCTGATTCGGCGGACAAGCGCTGCTTCGCATCAGCCTCCCAGGTTGTGGGTTGGAAGGAAAGGCCGGGTCTTTCATAGTGAAGCCCCTTCTGATAGATGGTGTTTTCATACTCCACGGGATCCGGGGGCGCGTTTATGTCTCTGATCTCAGATTTTGTCTTGCGGTAGGCTGTGTTTTCTGTAACATGGTAGGCCATAGTGTTTTTTTGGGGTTGAAGATTCTCGAGAGACGGCTTTTGCGGCGAATTAGAATGATTCTGGTAGGTACCGTGATTCTACAACCTCGACTGCCCTAGATAGTGTGTACACTGAAAACCCTTTCATGTTGCTCGTTCAAGTCCGTGATCTTAGTGTTCCACTCATGACGTGGCGGCCCGGATCAGTCGGGAATATGACGCTTTCGTGTATAAGAGCTCCCTATGATGTCAAGTGGGTAACCGTCACGGTTGAGGAAGATTTCCATCTTCGTGGATTGAATATTTCAGGCGGAAGGTAATTTGACGAAGCACACAGCGACGGAGCCTCATTGAATTCGATTCTGCAGCACCTACTGCCAAAACAGTCACGAGGCTTCGTCCAAATTCCTGATTGAATCTTTACGATTATATGAACCCCTCCCTTCGTCTTCAGCCAATGCCTCTTCGGATTTCCATCCCTCAGTTTCTGCTAGCCCAGAGTACAGGCGATATTCTGGCATACTGTGGATTAGAGAACAACTGCCTCCACTACTCACTTACGATCACATTGGTGACTTCTCTGGATAGTTATAGTAATACATTGTGCCTGAAGCAGTCGCCTCTTACACGTACCAATCCATGCAATATATATCCCACCACGTTACAGCCCATGGACTCTAAGAGGCGTAATTGTGTAGGTAAGCATCAGCAAGCTGTGGAACCCAAGCGGCGACGCAATCGAAGCTCCGATTAAATACCATTTGCTAAAGCGCAACTGGATATTGTATGAAATTCGAGGCCTATACAGCGCTTGTTTACTTGGCGGTGTATTGGTGTCCACATTTTCGGCGTGTGAAGTCACATAGTGGCCTCCTTTTAGCCTGTCTTCCTCGCACTGCACTCCACCGCTAAATTAATCTAGTCTCTGGCCACAAGTACTAGATGATATCCAAGCATCCGGTGGGTTCTATGGGACCTCGGAAGCCGTGTGCCAGGCCTGCAGCGGGGGATTTCTAACATGCTAGAATGTTGCTAGAGGGAATCTGTGCCCTTGAATGTGCCTTGTTCTAGGGACCGCAAGTCTCCAGCATCGAGAATGGCAACAATCACTACTCGACACGACTACATACTGCCAGACAGTATGAGAATCAACTAGGCGCTCGAACTTGGCAGGCGGAGTTTCCAGATTGTGCTAGTTGGTTGATATATTGATGTCCGCCTCGACAAGATGAGTGGACAGTAAGGTTGTTTCAAATGGTCTATCTGTGCAGTCCAACAGAGCCAAGCTGGAGCCTGATTAGCACAGAAATAATGAAACTTCCCGGGCCGAGCAACATCAACGCCAATAGTAAACACTAGGGTCATCCATGCGGCCTCGCTCCAAGAGGCAGAGAAATGGCCGTCTGAAGCTATGATGGTGGTATCGTGCTTCACTCAAAGGGGCGCCTGTAGACCATCGACGAAGGGCGTCGAGGGCGACAAAGCCAAAGGCCATACAAGTCCCCTCAACACAACAAGCAACGATTCCGGGGTCATTCAAGGTGAACTGGGTTGCTGAGGCTGGTTCTCATACATCTCATATATATACATGGCAGCCAGACACATGCTGAAGCATCTAAACTGACCGACATCAATCATTTATCATGCCTTTCAGGAGTTCCACCGGGTATCATTCGAAACCTGCGAGCCAGAGTCGCTTCGCTTCGCATCCTCGTAAGCGACGTTAACGTTCGTCGTCCTCAAAATGCCGTTATAGGTCATGATTTCCTCCTCCGAGCCCGAGGGGCTAACGCCGCGGATCTCTGTCTGAGTCTGTTTCCTCCCATGCGGAAAGTCCTTGAGCATGTAGTTCATGGAGGTGTCACGTTTCCCGTTCTTGGTGCCATTTGCAGTGACGTTGGCTGACTGGCCGTGGGAGTTGGCGTAGGGAGTGCCCGTGGTCTTGGCGCCGCTGCTGCCGAACAGACGGGGTGCCAAGCGGGCGAAGAGAGGTCGAAGGGCAGGCATCGAGCAGGACATGACCGCGAAGTTGATCTCGACGGCGGTCCAGACGTAGGCGATGTTGTAGCGTCTAGACTTCTCGCCCAGGTAGAGGAGACGATACATGTTGACCAGACGAATGATGGCAACAATCGGAACGCTATTCAATATGATTAGCACGAATAAAGGGCACTTGATGGAGGGAACTCACACGGCGCCGACGACGAAGACACCAAGGACCGCCACCTTGGTCGCGGTAGGCATGCGAAGACCCAGGAAGATCCAGAAGGGCAGTGCCAGCACCGCGACATCTGTCAAAATAGCAATCGCGGACTGGATGATGTGGAAGCTGTTATCGATGCAGACCGTGTCCGGGTCCTCTCGCAACTCGGGATTCCAGTTGGTGTGAATGGGTCGGCACTGGAACAGAGCGCCGAAGAAGACGGCGATGGCGTGCAAAATGTTGAAGATCATCAGAGCCCAGATGGCCTTGAAGAGCGCGGGATGGTGCCCTCCAAGCCGGAGCAGGAAGACCAGGATGGAGGCCTTGACGAGGGCAAGGACGGGGTTGTACCACAGCTGGTAGAAGAAATTCCACCATAATCCGGGACTGGGGTCAAACTCGGGGACGTCCTTATCTGGCCAGCCGTAGTAGTTGAGCTTGAAGAACATGAACATGGACGAGGAGACGACGATGGCCGCAACCTGATTAGAACTGTCAGTGCGTTTCCCTCCACGAGTCCGCCAGGCGTTGTCACTTACCAAGGCCATACCGCAGAGGTAGTCATCGATGCCAATAGTCCTCGTGGCCAGGCGACTGTAGATTCGCAACGAGAAGATGACTGTGGCCAACGCTGGCAGGAAGAACATGATGAAGACCGCAGCCCGCTGCAAAGGAGGCGTAGGAATGTCCAAAGGGTTCGGGTAAGGCCCTGGCCCAACGTTGTCTCTCAACCAAAATGCTGAGGTATCCATGGCGGCCATCTTGCAGCTGATCCGGTCGTCTGTGTCTCAAACTCAGGCCGGGTCGCACTCAGCACGTAACGTAGACGAGATGGGACGACGACAAAGGGTCCAAAGGGTCAATGAAAGAACAGGTTGCGGGGATCCGAAGAATCTTATTGCTGATCCGGGACAGCGAAGATCAACCTCGCTGAAGGACTTGATCGCTTCATGCAGGAGACATGTTCAGCTCACTTGAGACCCCCGCAGACCGGAACTGCCACTTCTCTTCCCCTAACCCTCGAACCTTGCCTTCCGAATCATTGCAGGCAACGAGCCGGTTTCTGCGCATTACGAGGCGGGCTCAACAAGGGCTGCTACCCGACCGCTCTCTTTGGAACGATCGGCGTCGCCGTTGGCAGGTTAGGCTCGGTCATGGGCCCATTTTCGTGGGCTTAGCGTCAAGCCGTTTAATGACTTACAAGTTTAAGCTTGGAACAAACTTCCCGCACCATG
The DNA here is from genome assembly GCA_037042185.1 of Sordariomycetes sp. S80-01Y. Lineage (NCBI taxonomy): Eukaryota > Fungi > Ascomycota > Sordariomycetes > Sordariomycetes sp. S80-01Y. The sequence goes on along the minus strand of JAXQJY010000027.1, from coordinate 552,595 downwards.
CTGATCAACTCCCAAACTCGTCATGCAGAGGCTTTTTCTGATCTGCGGTGAACTACTTGACTGGAGACCAAGCTTGGAAGCGAGGTCAAGGAGTATCGATCAGGTCTGCCATGAGCCTCGTCCATGTCTCACCGTGTCTGGGAGTTTGAGAGCCATGCTCAAGGCCGCGAGCGTGACTCTCCGCTTATGCCGGCCCATGTACATATGTCACATTCCTCCTGCCGGCAAGTTAATCGGGGACCGGTACGTAATTACTCCGTAACGGCTCCCACTTGTAGATGCCGTCGGCAGGACTCATAGACGGAGGTTTCAATGAATGCGGCAACGCGCGTTGCACTGGCATGTCCTCGCCCCTGGCATTAACAAAGGTCGGCGAAGAGCCCCTGTTAGATGTCCAGCTGGCGGACAAGATGCTTCGGTAATCGGGACAGCTAGCAAAGGAAGCAGCACGTCGACGCAGGTCCCACCGAGCTGAAGAAGAGGTGGCTTACACTACCAAGTACAAGGTACGAATAAGTCGCCTGCATAAGGCTCATGCCGGGAGCGCAGGCTCGCCAAAGCGTCGGTATCCTGGCGACTGATCAGTCTTGATAGGCTGATTCGGTTCACAACAAGGGGTCCGCACCCCTGCGAGCCCTGAAGATCTTTGCCGGTTCCAACAAGAGCTGCAGAAACTCGCTTGTGAGCCACTTACGCGAGACCAGGACCCCGTTCCTTCGAAAGTCGGCGCGACGTCCCCGCTCCAGGAGCCATGTTCTGTGCGTGGTTGGAATTTGATCAGCGGGCTGCTCAGCGCTGCTCTCTTGTGGCATGGCCCCCATTTCCCAGCAACCCGGCACGCGCTGCGGCTGGGAGGCACCTGTGAGGTGTCAGCGCGCACGAGGTCCAGAACTGTGGTAACTCTAATCTTTTCGTCTGAATCCCATCTGCCGGCTCACTTACACACAACGGTGACCACGGGTCCTACCCGTCAATAGCTCGTAACTCTAAGGCTGTCACCCGTCGGACAAGCTTCTGCACAAGCTTGAATCAAGCATCTGGAGCACTTGGCCAGTCCCGCCGATGCCGCGCGCTGCTGGTGGTGGGTTAGCGGCCCCAATGGCCAAAAGAGGGGGGCTTTGCCGCCAGCGCAATTTGTAAAGGGGGGGCGACATTTGGCGAAGATTCCCCAGGGCCGGCGCAGAAACCAGTTCATGCAAATCTTGGGGAATATCCTCATCGTTCATCCTTGGTCTCCTCATTGCTGGACTAGCGTGGCAACGGCCATGTCTTGCCTCGAAAACGTGGGCGATGAGACATTGGAAACCCCCGTTCTGAGGATTTGGTTGGAGAGACAAAGAACATTCCCTGGAAGAGATCCTCCTCGGTGGACGAGATCAGCGTGACTGGCCAGGATCTCTGCGAGTCTGCAAGATCAAGCTGCCTTTCCGACCCAGCAGCACACGCATCACTCTCCACCGGACAGTTTCCGGCGCATCGTGGTCCCCCGGCAGACGCAGCCTCCGGGTCTGGGATGTGGCAAGCAATGCCTCTCCACCGCTAGATCCAGCTCGTGGCAAATGGTTCCTGGTTCCAACCGCACTACCGGCTCAAACGGCGACTTCGCAGAATCTCCACTGCTGCAGACGCCTGGCCTGGGCATTTCCCATGGACATGTTGCCGTAGGCTTTGGTCCGATATTATATCTGATACTCTGTTCTCCTTCCCTCGAGAACTGATCTTCATCTTCTTTCTCGGCGTAAGCTTCGGGCGTCTCTGTTCAAGATGTTCGCTCAGCGGTTTGGTTGGTCGCTCACAGCGGCACTGTCGCTCCTTGTCGCCTCTTCCCGTTCTCAGACCATTGAGGTTGACGGCAAGACTGTTGGTACGTCAAACCACGTGGCTGCGGCACGTTGCTTTTCTTCCCCCTTGGCGGTCACATCGATCACTCCCAGCCCCAGTCTGGCGGGTATGAATGAGACACCTCCATAAGCATATAGGACCGTGTTGCAAGCGAACAGGAAATGTAGCTGACTGGCCTAGCCGCCGACTACGACAATGTTGCTCCTGCAGCCGAAGTTGTCGCGTCCAACGGTCGCGCGTTTCCCGGCTTTGAAGACCTCCAGTTGACGGACGAGACGCTCGCCAACTTGACGCGTCTTCACCTCAGCAATGTCTCTGTCTTCTACTTCGACGATGACACTCCTGAGAAGCGCGCCACCGGCTTCCAGCCCAAGTGTAAGAGCCTGCCGGGTGATCTGCTGTACCCCGGCAAGCCCATCTGGAAGGTCCTCGACATCCTCTCTGGAGGCGCCTTGATCGAGACCGTCCCCCTCGGTGCTGCCTGCTACGAGGGCGAGCACTACGATGAGGCCAAGTGTGACTACCTCATCGAGAATTGGTCCATCTCCGAGACTCACGTCCACGACCCTTCGTCCCTCATGTCGCCTCTGTTCGAGGGCGCCACTTGCGAGCCCCAGGACGGCCTTACCGGCGGAGAGTGCACCATTGGTGGCTTCCCCGAGTACTCTCTCAACATCACTAATGCTGCCCAAATCCAGCTCGCCGTCAACTTCGCCCGTAACCTCAACATTCGTCTCGTCGTTCGCAACACTGGCCACGATTTCCTTGGAAAGAACACCGGTGCTGGTGCTCTGTCCCTCTGGACGCACCACCTCAACGACATTGAGGTCATCGAGGACTACGAGTCTGCTGGTGGTCGCTACAAGGGCCCTGCTTTCAAAATGGGCGCCGGTGTCATGGTCCACGAGATGTACGCTGCTGGCGAGGAGTACGGCTACAACACTGTTGGTGGTGAGTGCCGCACAGTCGGTGTCACCGGTGGCTACATCGCTGGCGGTGGTCACTCCCCTGTCACTTCTCTCTATGGCATGGGATCCGACCAGGTTCTGTCCATCGACGTCGTTACTCCTGACGGTCGATTCATCACCGCCGACGAGGAACAGAACACTGACCTCTTCTGGGCCATGCGTGGTGGTGGCCCCGCAACCTGGGGTGTCGTCACGTCCATGACCGTCCGCGTCTTCGAGAAGACTGTCTTCTCCGGTATGTCTTGGGACACCACCACTGTCGAAATGGGCATCGACGACGAGACCTTCTGGAAGGCCATCGAGGCTTACTGGACCCGCTACCCCGACTACTCTGCGCACAAGGCCTACGGCTACTGCCGCATGTCAGGTCTTCCCGACGGCGGTTACGCGTGGAGGGGCAAGCCTTTCATGATCCCCGGCATGAAGCTCGTTGACTTCAAGAAGCTTGTCCAGCCTCTTCTTGACGACTGGGAGGCTCTTGGTGTCGATCCCAAGCTTGAGTTCTTCGAGTACGAGTCCCTCGAGGGCGCTTGGTTGAACCACTTCCCTACAGTTCCCGTCGGTGGCCGCACTGCCCGTACCGCATCCCGTCTTTTGCCCAAGAAGAACTGGGAGGACGAGGAGCTCCGCAATACCACTATCCAGACTCTCCGTGGCGTCGTCGAGGAGGGTGCTTTCCTCGTCCACTACAACATCAACGCCGACAAGATCGACAATACCGCTGATAGCGCCGTCAACCCTGCCTGGCGCGACGTCATGATGTTCTGCATCATTGGTCTCATGTGGGACGAGGACAGCACCGAGTCCGAAATTGAGGCTGTCAACGTCAAGCTGACCCACGACCTCGGCCAACGTCTCAAGGACATCTCTCCTGGGTCCGGTGGCTACCTCAACGAAGGTGACCTGATGGACCCCGAGTTCGCGCAGTCCTTCTACGGCAGCAACTACGACCGCCTCGTTGAGATCAAGAAGAAGGTCGATCCCAAGGACCTCTTCTGGGCTCCCACGGCCGTCGGTAGCGAGGGCTGGTACATGACCGGTCAGGAGGACTACCTGATCACTCAGGAGGGTCGTCTGTGCCGCAAGGACTAAGCTGATGCAGTAATGGGGTGTGATGAGACGACTCTTTATGAGGTTATCTGTTCAAAATTCCTGTACATAAAATTATATGACTTTTGTCCCTTTAGCATAAGATCATTACAAACATTCGGGTGTCAGCCTGGTGTTCTTAGCGTAAAATAGTGTCAAGCCTCTTATTTTAAGACGCCTAGCTGCTACTTCTTGTGAGATCTCTGAGGACACTTGCACAGCTTGTCAAGTAACCCTCCCATACTTTGACTGCACAGCTCTTGTGAACGATGAATCCGATGATGTTGATTTATTCTTTTACAAAGAAGCACTAATCTACTTTTCAAGGTGATGTGGTAACATCGTAGGTTCTATCGAAATGTCAACACTGTTCCTCAGCTCACAACCCAGCTTTTTGTTTCCTTAATGATCCCCCACTGCCTTAGGCCACCTCCTTTTAACGAAGCTTCTTACAAACCTATCACTTCAACCGACTACACCGCAATGTCGTCCCGTTCAATCACGTCACCAGCCCAGTCACAGGCCGACACTACCTCCGGGTCCCTTACATGGTCATCGGCATCAAAAATTTGTCTTTTAGAGAGATCCTAGTGCTGGGGCTAGGCACGAAGACCAGAAGACCGGATGATCTGATGGAATCAGAGGATGCCCATGCTGTACGCATGAGTGTGTAGCCAAAGTCTAGGCCAAGAACAACTGGAAACAGCCGCAAAGCGGCCCAGTTGTCTTCGATTTTGGTGTTGGCCTTGACTGAACTGCGGCGCGAGGACACTAAGAAGGCACAACGTAGACTCTTGACATGCTCAGCGTAGGATGTAGCTGCACAGCTGCAGGCAGCTGTTTGCAGTCACGGTCAGCGCCTCTCGGCTATTGGTCTAGAAGGGATTTCGTAATCCACTGGACCGCCTTTCTGCAAGCTAGGCGGGTTTGAGCACTGACTATCTAAGTTGTGTTGCCCTAGCTGCATCGTCTAGTAGTAGCCTGGCTTCAACAGCGCAGGTACGCTGGCTCTGCAACTTCTTCAAACTTCGTTCTCTCCTTTCTCATTCAAATCCCTTCAGCGTGTGCTATTCTCACACTCGCTATCTCTTCCCCTCCTCAACACTTGTCGCTCAAAGGTGGTGAGTAGTACCTAAGGCGGATCTCATCTCGAATCCATAAATCCCTGGATTGCCGTCGTCGCTGCAGGTATGGCACTCCTTCAGATGGATGATCCAAGCCTAGAGCTCATCATACGACTTCAACTCGAAGACGCCGATTCGCTGGTCGAGAACGGCCATGAAAAGGGGGGGAAGAACGATGACACAGTCATTTTCCAAATCTATCGCAGCGAGCTACGGGCTCTAGAGGCTGACCGTCGCCTGTGCGAAATCCTTGCCCGAGGTGAAGAGCCCGGCAACAGGGATGACAATGTTCCCGCGGACAATCAACCCGCGCAAGGCGTTCAAGGACAGCGACAGTCTGACCCTGACCCTGACCCACACCATGCCACCACTGCCGAAGCTGAAGATGATGAAGAAGAGGACATCTACTCCGCGCCTGTGGAAGAACCGTCTGTGAAAGACGCGTCACCGAACGAGACGCATGATGCTCGGCATACAGACGAGGTGTCGTCAAACGTCAGCAAACCTAGTCAGGAATCCCCCGTCCAAGGCATCGAGACGCCTGAATGCGTCGCTTGCAGAGAAGTCTACCGCCACAATCTGATCCCGGGGCTGAGCTTCGCCCACTGTCCCTGTGACCACTGGTACTGTTCTGACTGCTTGTCTGCGCTCTTCACACATTCACTTACCGATGAGTCGCTCTTCCCCCCTCGCTGCTGCACGATGGCAATTCCTGTTGACGACTTCCAAGAGTTCCTAACTCCTGCGGTTGTCACGCAGTTCCACGAAAAGGCAGTCGAGTACAACACCTTGGACAGGACATACTGTCACCAGCTAGAGTGCTCAGCCTTCATTCCCGCGCCGATGCAGGAACAGACTGCCTCGTGTCCCGTATGTTCTGAATCGACCTGTACAAGCTGCAAGGGGCCTGCCCACGATGGGAAGGACTGTCCAGAGGACCCAGCGAGCAAAGAGCTTCTGCAGCTTGCGCGAGAGCGAGGTTGGCAACGGTGCTTTAGCTGCCATCGTATGGTGGAGCTGAACACGGGCTGCAATCACATCAGTGAGTTTTCATCCACTTTAGCCAGTTCTTTCGGGTGTGTGCTCACCATTTGGAACCAGCTTGCCGATGCGGAGGGGAGTTCTGTTACCTCTGCGGCGAACGCTGGAAGAACTGCCCTTGTGAGCACGTCACAGAGCGCCACCTCTGGGCGAGAGCAGTAGCAATAGTAGACAGAGATTTGGCTGCGGGACAACGGGGACAGACTGCGGGCGTGGACGAAGCTGGGCGCCGAACTGCTATACAGCGGGAGATGCGCAACCAGCGACAGAATCACGAATGCACTCGCCATCTCTGGTGCCGCAGGAGTGGAAGTTATGAATGTGAACAATGCGGTGATACCCTGGACCGGTTTATCCACCGCTGTGCGAACTGCCACACGCTCGCTTGCACAAGATGCCGGGACAATCGCGCCAGGGCCTGAGTCCAGTGTTGGCGATTTGGGAGGCAGGAATCTTGGGGAGAAAAGAAGCAATTGTCGGTATCACTGGAAGAGAATGTTCTGGATTGTCTGGGTGTTGCCGTTTGTTTGACCTTCCGAGGGAGAGTATAAAGTCAGGGCAAGCTAATTAGTCGGTCTCGAGGACATTGTAGCATGTTGTTCAAGAGGAACGGTTCAATAGTCAACTTCAGAGTGCGGAGTATCCAGAATGTGAAGATTATAGGAGTTGCAGGGGAATCCGACAGCATGTCTGGACCACAAGGTATACAAAGGTGTTGTTATTCGTTGGTCCTCTACTCGTGAGCCTATCATCGCACCTCGATATGCTGAACCGCGCTCTTCCATTTCTGTTCCTCGGTCCTACGAATCGTCAGTCACATATTCTCACAACCGTCTCTCGAGGTAGCACTCACTGGTTGAACTGAAGCAGCTTCCCCAAGACTGGAACAAGCTGCGCCCTCAACTTACCATCCTTCTGCTCCAAAAATTGCAGGAGGATCGTCTTCAGATACATCAAGTCGCCGCCACCAGGAGCTTGCCCGTTCGCTGGCGTGCCACTTCGACTGGAGTCCATACTACTCCTACTTGAACCAGCCACCAGCTTTGACTGTGTAGTCTTGAGCTCTCGTTGCGCACGCTCGTATCGTTGTTTGGCTTCATCAAGGAGCTTGCGAAGCTCGGCACGTTGCTTCTCGGCATCCCGCACTTGACCTTCTGACGCGTCGAGGGCGGACCGTAATTGTGCATTGGTTGAGCGCAGCTCCGAAGCTTCGGCATCTGCCTTCTCTTCGACGCTTTCGAGTTCCTCCTTACGGCGGCGCCACTCCTTCTCGCGTTCCTCAAGCTCGTCACGCTCGCGGCCCAGGGTCTTCACGTCCCTTTCGAGTTCTCTAATCTTGCCTTTGTATTCTTCCAACTCGCGCGCCTTGCGTCTGGCAAGTGTGCTGGACTCATCTTCGATGCGGTCTCGTTCCTCAATTGCAGACTCCATGCGGTTGCGCATCTCCCTGACCTTGGAGTCGGTACGCTCGTCTTGCTCAGCCAATAGTCGCCTCATCGTTTCAGTGTCCCTGGTACGCTCCTGAAGCAGCCGCTGCACCTCCGCCAACTCTTCCTCCAGCGCCTCGGACTGCGACTTGGACTCCTTTAGCTGCGTCGATGATTCGGCCACCTGGTCGCGCATGCTCGTAAGCAGTTCCTGCGCATTCGCATACTGCTTATTCTTGAAGTCGACCTCCTCTTGAGCGGCGGAGTTGTCCCGGCGCAGCTTGTGCATTTGCTCCTCCAGCTCCTTCACACGTGGCCGCAGCTTGGAAACCTCCTCTTGAATCTTCGCAAGTTCCTTCTCCGCGTTTTCAGCCTTGGTCGAGAGCTCCTTTTTCTCGGACTCGGCGCGACGAAGGTCACGGCCGGCGACGCGCTTTTCGTCCTCGAGACGCGCCTTGGCTGCGCTCTCGGATGCGAGCTTCTCCTGTACAGACTTGACTTCGGCCTCGCGATCCGCGCTCTGTTTCTGGACTCGGTCCAGATCACGCTTGAGCTCCTTCTCCTTCTTCTCGGCCTCCTGGAGCTCCTTCTTCTTCGTGGCCAGCTCCTGTTTCGCCGTTTTGAGCTCGGATGACTCTTGCCTAAGGCTCTTGAGCTCAGGTTGCGCCTTCTGCAGGATGTCCTTGAGGTCTGTGATTTCCTTGAATCGCTGCTGAGCCAGCTGTTCAGAGGCTCCAAGATCCGACTTGAGCGTCGCCGACTTCTCCTTCAAGTCGTCGAACTCCTTCTGCAGCTTGTCCTTCTCGGCCTGGTGCTTGCCAGAGGCCTCGGCGCCGATATTGGCTGAAGCGGCAATCTTCTTCTCCAAATCGGCGATCTCGACCTTCAACTCGGCCTTTTCGGCTTCGAGCGTCTTAATCTTATCCTTTGCCTCGACGTGATCATTGCCGATCGTCATGAGATCCTCTCGCAAGCTCTCAATCTCCTCGCGCAGATCTTCCTCAACCTTGACTTGTTTAGCCAGGTTTTCGATGCGGGCATCTTTGTCCACCAACTCCTCCTTGAGTTTCTTAATTTCGGACTCGGTCTCAGCATTGGAGCTGCCCTGAGGGTGGGTGGCTTCGGTCTCTGCGCCCTCAGGAGTGGCTTCTTCAGCAGCCGCGGCTGGGGTCGCGGCGGCACCACCCTTGCCCTTCTTCTTCTTGTTGTTCTTTTTCTTAGAACCTCCAGTGGCAGTGGCGGGAGTAGCAGCAGGCGCCGGCTGAGCAGTCGAAGCCGTTGGTTCGGTCTTCTGTGCTTGGGAGCTCTCAAGCTTCTTCGTGAGCGCATCAATCTTAGCCTCACAGTCGGTCTTCTCCTTTTTCAAAGTTGCGATCTGAGTGTTCAGATCGTCAATAAGCTTGACTGTTACATTCTTAGCGTTTGAGGCCTTGGTCAACTCTGCATCTAATTCGCTCGCGCGCTTGTCAGACGTCGCTTTGGAAGCCTCCAGTTCCTTGACCTTGACAGCGTGGCTCTTGTTCTCAGCATCGAACTTCGCTTGTAGTTCGCTACGCGCAGTCTCTGCCTTTGCCAAACGCTCCTTCGACGTCTCGATCTCCTTGGCGCGGGCCTCGAGCTGGCTCTTGAACGATTCCTGTGTGGTATTGGCCTCGCGGGCATCACTAAGCTCCCGCTTAGCTTTTTCGAGATCCTCCACCATACTGGCACTACTATCCTGTGCAGCCGATAGCTTCGTTTCGAGGTCGACAATCTTGGCCCGAAGCTGTTCAATCTCTTCAGATTTCGATGCCAAGTCGGACTGGAGCTGGGGGATTTCTTCATCATAAGAAAAGAAATCACCGTCCTCCTTTGCCTCCGTCTTCTCGACAGCCTTCTGTTTTGGGGAGAACATGCCCATGACAGATGCTACTGGTGACTTGACCTTCTCTGGCGCAGCATCCTCTTTATCGTCAGTCGATTGCCGCGGAGTCTCCGTCTTGTCCGTAGCGACTGCTTCTGTTGGATTGCCCGACTTTGCGGCCTTGAGCTCCTCCTCCAACTTCTTGACCTTTTCTGTGTCTTGATCGCGCTGCTTCTTGAGCTCGTCGTTCTCTCCTGAAACCCGCCTGAGCTCTTCCATAGCCATGTCACTCTTCCGATTGAGATTGTCGATGTACTCGGTCAAGGCAGTCGGGTCGCTGATTGAGGTGAAAGGTGTGTTCTCTCGCAAAGCCTTCTCAAATGTGTCGATGGCGGTCACTCTACGATGCGCAAGGCGGTAGGATCGCAAAAGTTCAGGGTATGCCTTTTCCATCTTATCGAGCTTCTGCAATCTCTTCTTGACGTCAGGCGACAGAGGCCCGGGACCTTGGGAGGCAGAGTCCGTAGAGCCTGTCTCCTTGGCGGGTCCATCATGCTTCTTCTCATCAGAACCAGCTTTGGCTTCGGCCCCCTCGCTCATCTTCTCATTCTTCGCCCCTTCTTCTTTGGAGTCTCCTGCGGTAGAATCATCCTTCTCGGGAGGCGCAGGCTTTGGTGTGCCTGCTCGGCTGGGATCGTCCTCGTCGTCGATAACGAAGGCGGCCTCGAAGACGGCCGGATCGGGGTTCGGCGCTGTATCGGTCGCCTTCACGTCGCTGTTGGCTGTTTTCCCTTGAGAGCGCTTGGCGGTCGAGCCGGATCTCGAAGGGGTGGGCTGCTGTTCCTTTTGACGAGCTTGTTCCTCAGCGACGGTCCTATCTATCGCGTCTCTAAGTCGCTATGGACAAACAACATCAGCATGCTTGAATTTCGGAGAGTGTCGGTTATCGGGGTCCATACTTGGAACATTTTGGCGTCCCGTCAACGCCTGTACGACCTGTTGCACCAGAAGACAACGCCTAAGTCGGAGATGGTGACTACGTAGAACAGATGTACAAGAAGAATACAAACAAGGAGAATGTGCTCAAGACAGCAGTCGCAGCATTATCAATGGCAAAGAAGCAATGCTCGCGACCAAAAGCGACAAGGAGTGTGTGGTGTGGAAGAAGAGTGTCAGATGGGATAATCACGGGAAGGGACACCATTGATGAATCCCGGCCGCGCTCCTGCCCGTCGATGCTTGCGAATCTCCAGATGGGGCTGGTGATTGGAGATGTGGCGGCAGGCAAGCACGCGCCACAGCAGGGACCCCAGAAGTTGGAGCTCAGGTTGTGAGGTCACATCCGCCCACGTTGGCACACATGGATTTCTCCCCTTCATATCACTGCCGGCCTTGCCAATCACGCCGTCACAATGGTCTCGCTTTGGCCCTGGAGGGTAAGTCTTTACTCGAAATTGTCTCCTGAGACATGACTAACATTCCAGGGCGACTCTTCCTCCACAGCCTCCTTCGAAAAGACTCTCTCGACCCTGTCCGTCAAGATCGCCGAGAACCAGCAACGCCTCGACAAACTCCGCGCCAGCGCACGCCGTGTCAAGGTCCTATGGAGTCTCTACCTCACATTTGCCTATCTTGTATACGCCATTGTCCTGCTGCTAGTTGTCGGTCATAACTACATGGGGCCCTACGAATGGTCCGGTCTGGCCGGTGGGCCGGTACTGTAAGCTCGCCTGCCGCCTGGCATGTGCGCTACGGTCGTTAACGCTATCGCAGGATATACGGAACGAGAACACTGCTATCCACATACTACAACTTTCGCATCGAATCGTTGTCTGCGCGACTCAAGGAGCAACAGGAGGAGCGAGCAAAGACAATCCAGAAACTCAAAGACGCCACTAAGTATGATTCCACTATGGAGCTCATCGAGAAGTACGGGGGCGAGGGCAAGTCGCCAAAGGACAAGAATAGGGGGCAAGAAGAGGATCAACAAGAGGTCGGAGGTAGCCCGGGCAGCAAGAGAGGCAAGAAAGCAAGGCAAAGCCAAGGCGCGACACCGCAACGGACCATGATGCCTCCTCCACCTACAGCCAACATTCAACGGCGGCCAGAGATGGAACCCACGGCCGAATTCGCACCCAATGCGGAATACAGCAACGAACCCAACCATGATCCAGCGCAAAGTCATACTAGACCTTCCGTCCAGCCGTTACCCGCGGCCCCCGCTCCCGAGTCGCACTGGTACGATCGAGTCTTCGACGTCCTGCTCGGCGAGGACGAGACGGCGCCTAAGAATCGCATCGCTCTCATCTGTGGAGCTTGTCGCCTAGTGAATGGGCAGGCCCCGCCAGGGGCAAAGACCCTAGCGGATGTCGGCCAGTGGAGGTGTATGCAGTGTGGCACCCTGAACGGTGAGGTCAAAGAGGACGAGGGAGAGAAGATCGTGAGGGAGGTGCTAAGGGAGAAAGAGGCGCAGGCGCCTAGAGTTGAGGGCGACGAGGACGAGTAGCCTTATAAACGACATGCATGCTTTTTGATACACATCAAGCCAGACTCGTGCTCGAAGGTGACAACAGTAGGCCGCGCAGTAGAGAAAAGGCCCCAGGTATACCATTTGCAACGATGCGCCCGAATCAGATGGACCAGATCAAACGTAGGCGCATCATAGTTGTCGAAGTCTCTGAAGAACAGTCTACATCACGTCTCGCCGACGCTGCTTGATGAGGCTTCCACGGATATCCTGTTCGGTCCTACTGCTACTTACCTCCTTAGCTGAACAACACTCTTACACCCCATCGGTCTTCCTTGTTTCGACGAAACGCTGCCACCCCCAAGCCTTGCTGTCGCATTATCGAGCTCCATATGGCCCGGCCCCTTTTCCACCCGACATGACACAGCTTTCGCAACGTCACTAATCCACCCTCGTGTGATTCGATTCAAATTTCACTTCTTGTTGCCATTTGCTGTGCTCGAATCAATGCATGTTCGCATATGACCCAAGCGTTGTGTTATCTTACTCAACACGGCTTCGCCAACTCGCCTGACGCTCGCCACAACCTCGCTTGCTCCCCTCATGTCATCTTCTCCCGCTCCATGAGCCCACCGGTCGGTCGTTGAGAAAGCACCAAGAAGCCAGGCAAAAGGGAGTCTATCAAATTGCACCTCGGCACATCTCGCCACCATGCAGTCATGATCGTATTTCGTTCCACATGCTCCTGCCGCCATCCGCCCAAAGCCTCAAGGGTCTAGCCAATCCCGGGGGCTCAAAGGCCTTGATATTTGTGTTGTGTGACAGGTTCCCTTTCCCACAATTTTGGACATAATTTGATCACCTGAAGCAGACCCAGAAGGTCCTCCATTGGGTAGACATGCTCCATCGGGGTCCTGCCGTCGCTTCCTCTTCCCCAGCAAGCCATTCTATCGCTTCCGCACCTCTGTTGACCATCCGTCAATTCCCTCGCCCCTACCACCAACCTCCAAGCCCTCGAGCTTCATCCCCTTCATCCCAGGCGTATCCTGCATCCACGGATGTCCCGCCATCCCACCTGCATTCGCCCTCTTCTCCGGCACAAGCTCCAGCATAGGTGTCAAGAAGTCAGAGATGCGCTTAGCCTCATCCTCCTTGAAATGATATTTCTCGCGGAGAACATCTGGCAGGGCCCAGTGACGCAGGCGGTGTATATTACGCAGCTCGCCTTTGCGATTGAAGATTTCTTGGGACCATTTGCCGCTAAGGCAGAGGGATTTGGGGAAGGGACCGAGGAGCTCAATGATTTGCGCGATATGATCATCGTCTTTACCGTATTTGGTGCCCGACTGGGGATCAAAGAGGTAGTCGCCAGTGATGAGTTCGAAAACCTGAGAATGGTCAATATCCTAGGTCGAAGGATGAGTCACTCTCAGCTTACCATGCTCGCCATACTCCAGACATCGGTACTAGCCCCCCACTTAGCTCCGAGGATGACTTCAGGAGATCTGTACTGCCTGGTCTGAATGTCGTTGGTAAAGTGGTGGTTCACCCAGCACGCATTGCCGAGATCCGCAATCTTGACGCTAATGATGTTGACATCCCACGCGCTCTCCTCTGCCTTACGCTTATCACCCGTTGAAGCAGTGGAAGTACTCGACTTATCGAGAGAAATTCCTGACACCTCTCTGGACAGCACATCGCTAGAGTTGTTAGTATCGGCTGAAACGCCCGGTTGTGCGTCACTTACGCGCTCTTCTCCCTAGTCTTCTGGGCGTCATCTGGCGTTTTAGGCGATGACTCCTTCGACTTGTTCTCACTCAACATGCCTGCCAAGCTTGCCTGCGCACTTGACGCAGGGAATAAGTTTGCGTGGTTGAAACCCGTGTTCAAGGGCGAAGGCAACGGCTGACTGCCTGTAATGAGGGTCCTCCGCCTCCGCCTGCCATTGCGGTTGTTTTCTTTTTCTGCCGGATCGTTCTTAACCACCTTCTTGACGATTTGTTCGACGTCTCCAATCTCGATCAACACATTTTCGGGCTTCAAATCGGTATGAATGATGCCGCATTCCCGGTGCAGGTAGTCCAACCCCAGAAGGACTTGCTTCGTGATTTGCTTGACAAGAGGCATGGGAATGCCCCTGTGGTTCCACTTCTTTATCAGACCCAACAGGTTCTCTCCCAACACTTCAAAGACCATGCAGACGTGCGTTCCGTTCGGGCCCTTATGCTCAAACGAGTCGAGCAGGCTGACGACGTGTTTCCGGCCGGGGTGATCAGGCTTAGCCTGCACGATCTTGTTGAGGAGCTTGATCTCATCGATGGCGGTCTCGGTGTAGTGCGCGGCGGAACGGACGACTTTGAGGGCAACGTGCTTCCCGTTGGTGTTGTCGCGGGACAACCAAACCGTGGAGAAATGTCCCCAGCCCAGCTTGCGGACAATTGTGTAGCGTCCATCCCTATACTTTTCGCCCACTTGCACGGGGTGGTAGCCGCCCTTGCAGTAATCCTCAGAATCTTCCTCGTCCGCGGTGTTCTCGGCGGGTTCGTCAACGGATGACGACGACGGCGATTGTGTCATGTTGGAGGCGAATTGATGTGATCTGGATGGAATAGTAGCGTTAGCAAGGTTGTCAAACCCGAGCAGAAAATCGAAGCATAGTCGGCGTGTAGATGGCGGTGGGGGGGCAGTGCGTGGACACTGGTCAACGCGAAGAGAGGGGATGGCGGGGCGAAAAGCGTGCTGTTGTTATGGTGTAAAATAGCGCCCGCAAAGAAGGCAGCGTGGAGTGTAAGGGTCCAGATTAGGCCCTGGAAAAAGGCGACAAAGACTCCCAGAGCGAGGCGGTGGCTAAAGGGCTGGACCACAGGAGAGAGTCGGACCTTGACTTGAGGAAACTCATGGTGCCCAGCTACGCGGCGATGCTTCGCGCACCGCAACGTAACGGGCGTAATGTGAGGAGTCGGTCACGACTGACGACAAAAGTTCAAGGGTGTGTGGTCGATATGTTCGCAGGCAGGTTTCAGAAGATCGAGTCAAAGCGAGGATGTTCGTGAGGCTTTTGTCGGGGGCTTCCAAGGTTTGGGGGATGGTGAGGTTGAAAGCGGGCAACCAAGGCAGAGAGATGCAAGCAGCTGGAGTCGGAACGCAGTGCGGGATGGGGAGGCGAAGGCGTCGTGCAGGTGGAGTCAAGACTCAACTGGCAGAATCTCCCAACTGCAAAAAGAAATGTTGATCTTCTTTTCCAGTCCAGGGTCACAGCTGGAAGCAGTTCGTCGCATGGATTCGGCCCAGTGCACCTGAGTCTGCAAAACCAACGGTGCCCGTCATCTCACCTCGCCCACCAGGCAATAGAAGCACCGCAAGGGGCGGTACCAGAACAGGTCTGGTGCCAGCGATGCCCAGGGGTGTCTGGCAGCGACGCAAGCTGACCTGGTCTCGTGAATGGCTGGGTGTAAGGCGAAAAAGCTGACTCGCTGGCAGGGTGATGGCTCTTTCTGTCCCAGGCACTTCATTCCAGTCAGAAGCCACGGTCACCGTCTTCAGACTCTGAGGATGGCAGACCAAATCGTCACTGGATGCGCTTCGCCCCGCCCCAAGACAAGCCTGCCGCGTCAGGGGTGCCCTGTAGGGTGGGTTTCGATGATCGGGATTGGCAAAAAGGTGATGATGCTAGTGCAGCTGCCGCAGAGCTCCCCTCCTCTTTGATGCCTTCTCGTCACAAACAATTGCCTGCTCTTTTTCCATGTTGCCGCATGGACCGAGAATGTGACACGCTTGGTTTGGGGAACATATGACGAGCCTCCAGCACTTGCGGATTGGGAGATGATCGGCGCCGGCCCGGAGCTCTTTCTAACAGAGCAAACTCGACGCCTGGACAGAAACAGACGCACTTTCGGCACCATCCCTTGGCCAAAGAATTGCCAAAACGCAAGGACAAAATGAAAGAAGAAGTAATACATACCCAGATGCTGGCTGACCCTGAGCGGTATCCCCTTCGGTCGTAATTATTGGCTTCAGTCCCTCCTTCTTGCGCTTCTTCGCCTGGAGGCTGCTGCCGTTGGCGCTGTTGGCCGGCGATGCGAGAGGCGGCTTCTGCTCGTCCGTGGGCTGTTCTCCGTTCATCTTGATTTCTTTCTGGCTCTGTCAGATCCGAGTCCGCTATGAAAACGCGGCTCGCGAGGACGGTGTTGCGCTGCGGATCGTCCGGATTGGATGGTGCGAGGCGGGAATTGCGCAGATGTATGTTCCGCTAGCTTGGACACTGGCTTGGATGCTGGAAAGTACGGATGTCTCTGAGGCTGGGGACGGTTGAGTCGCTGCGAAGGGGCCGTCCGGCGCGGCGTAGTGGCTGGCAAATATTTTGATCGGAGGGGTTGGCGAAGGCTAAGATGGGGTGATACGTGAAGTATGGGATGCGCGGATCAGATGCTGGTGGGAGGAGCGATAGCGGCGGCGCAAAGCATTGAATTGCGGCGACCAAGAGTCGAGCAGATTTGCTGGTCGGTCGGGCTGGCTCGACCAGTGACGATAATGTAGATTTAAGCTGTCGCAGCGTGTCAGCAACTGAAACCTTAGTGACTGTTTGAGAGGGAACATCGCGTTCCGGCCCATGCCGCACGTCATGCTCAACAAATCCATGTCCATCGCCGTGTTAGGTTGGCAAGCCGCAGGTGTTGCTTCATTGCGGCCCGATCGCGACCACAGTCTCCAGCCGCTGCCACTGCCTGGCAACAGCTTCGATGCGGCGGCGCCGGTGACGGCGGTGCAGCTTCTGCGACGCCTTTCAAGAGTCGCTCGACATGCCGCACGACCTCCGAGAGCTGATGCGTGCCGCCGTGCGACATTGGCACTCCCAGGAACGACGAAGACGGAGAAGTCACTCACCTGGTCGCTGCACGAGAATCGTGACGATTGCGGCGACAGGCTTGTCGGCGAAACAAGACCGCAGTGTCGAAAAGTGCTGTCGATAGATGCGAAGGCGCTGCCAGATTTCTTATGTCTTTTTGAGGGTGTGATGGAGCGAAGTGGGAGCTGTTCGGATAGAATGCTGTCCGGAAAACTGCCAGTGGCGCTGGGCGGCGATGATGATGGAGGGGCTGCAGCGCACGATGTCCCTGGGCAACCGCGCGACGCTCCACCAGGGCTGCACCTTCCCCGACAGTCAACCGCGATTTCGGATGGGAATCAAAGGCACGACCCAGTTGTTCGTCTGATGATAACAAGAGAGGCCTTGTTTCTGGTACACCACCAAGAGAAGGAACCGCCAGCTAAGTATTGCTATAGTATGTAATGTAATTGATCATGCTTAGACGTGTTTCTTCCCTTCTCCCACCGGTTGTTACTGAACTCGACTGTGGAACTGGTCAAGCATCTTCACAGCATTGACGTCAGAAGGATCTGGGGACTGCGGCAAAGTTCTGTGGACCCTTGTTCTTCGTGTAGGACGAGCCTGGCACTGGCGGAGGCTTCCCATGGATTTGAGCTTCAGGGTGAAAGGTTTCGCCAGGTTTAAAACTCAGTGTCTGAGTAAAAATACACTTATCACCATTGGTGCGCTGATCAAGACAAGATGTGCTGGTCTGTAGCGCCTGATGCGAAGAATATGCCCACATCCCGAAGGACTCTCGGAAGCCTTGTCATAGAACATCGTGCGCCGCATCTGGCCACACCAAACTGACGTATAGTTCTGCGTTCAATGAACTCGGATTCGGCGTAGTAATTGAGACCTCTCCCTTATAAACCATAAACGCCGCTATCTTCCTGAACGCCTCACTAAAGAAACCTTTGCCAATCCATGGGCCCTGTGACGATAGTACATGAAGCCAGATGTGTCGCGTTCTCGGCGGTACTTTCCACCTACTGAGTCGCCTTCTAGGTCTTCTTCTTGCCCTTCTGTGTCATCTTACGGAAAGCCTCCATACCACCAGAGCCCAGGGGGCGATGAGCATTGCCCCTTTGTCCATCGAAAGTGCTGCGAGGTGCAATGGTGTAGCTGGAAGGCAGACCTGACGCACGAGCGCGGTTCTCGTCGGCTGCTTGAGATGCTGCTGGCCTTTGGGACAGCGTAAACTGCGAACCAGCCTTCTGGCGCTGGGCCATCTTGGCGGCACTGTAGAAAGTCAGCATCTGTCATCATGGTAACAATAGCGTGGCATCCATACGTGTAGTCAAAGTCGCGCGTTTCGATGTGACGCTTCTTGTAGTCGTCTGTCCGCTTGAGGATAGGCCTGCTCCACTCCCCAACCAGCCTCTCGGCCATGCGTTTTACGCTCTGTTCTGGCTGCTTGCTTCGGGTGTAGAAGACTACAACCTTGCCGATGCCACTGCTGATGAGGGCCTCCTTCTCGATGCTGAGCTTTGAGAGCGCCATGAAAATGTCGCGCTGGATGTTGTAGGCAGGCAGCGATCCGTCGTTGAGGGGTTCGAGGAAGAATTTGACATGCTGCAGAAAGTTGGTGTCGGGATCGAGAACGGCATGCTGCACATTGTTCCGGTTCAGAATCCCAGTAACCTCGGGCAGGAGCTTGAGCTTATGCAGAGCCGGCTGTCCATTCTCTCGAGCTGTGTTGTCCGCCTGGCATGCCCTCTCCATTTGGATCTTCAACTCGGCCAGAAGGTCGTCAATCTCGTCCTCCAGGTCGATCTCGTCCTTCCGCTTGCGGCGAGCACTAGGCTTTTTGATTGCTGCATCAAGCGCACGGTCGATGGCCCGCTTCCTCCTCTCCTCAGGAGTCAAGTGTTCCTCGTTTTCGGGCTCGGGCGATGGGGCTCTAGGCTTGCTGCGCCTTTCACTGTCGGCTCCCCTGCGTGCCCTGCGCGGTTTCCTCGCGCTGTCGTCGTCGCCGCCGCCCATGTCGATGTCCTCATCTCGATCCCTGCGCTTCTTCTCTCGGCGACCCTCTTTAGGCTTCTTAGTAGCTTCCCCATCGGCACGCTTACGCTTTGTGGCTTTGAGCGTCCGTGCGACATCTTCATCGATGTCAACAGGTCGATCTTCGATATCGGCAGCCTCCGGGTCGTAATCTTCGATCAAGTTTTCGTCAACTTCCGACAGGGCGTCGCTATCGCGATCCGAATCGCCCGCGGCGAGCGCATCCTGAAACTCCTCTTCTTGGCCATCATCAACTTTCTCGTTGCCCAACGCGTCCTGGGGAGATCCGGCGTCGGACATCGTGCGTTCTGGTTCCGGTTAGGTTGCTAGATTCGCGTGTCGAGTGAAGATTAAAATGCTTAATGCAAGCGCAATTAGGAGAGACTGCTGGTTGAGACTTGGGAGGTGAACGCGCGAATGCAAGAAATCGAACAAAGAATCCGCAAAGCTCCAGGCCAGTTGGGGATAGAATACTTGATGACATAAGCAGAAGCACATGCTTCGCCTTACCCTTTCCCCACTATGGGTGAATGTGGCTTGAGCCGCCACCGAAATCCTTGTTTGTTTACTGTGGCGTTCGTTGCTATCGACGGGTGACGGCCATGGTTGCAAGACCCTTGCTGCCGATGGAATGGAAGCTCGACAGTCCATCCCTCACAGCCATCACAACACAGCCATGACGCTATAATACACCCAGGTTCTTCTTTACTTCAGGACGCTCGTTTGACTCTTCTTTTTCTACCATTCTATGAACCCGACGACGACAGCAGGTATGGCTCGCAGAACACAAGAAGGACCGATGGAGTGGGAGTACCACAGTCGAGGACCTCTGGATCCGACAAGTCCTTTTGCACAGGCTGCACAGGGCAGTCGAATGCAGCATGGCTTTGGAGGTTCGTCTTCGTCTGATCTGAAACGGAGTTGCGCGCCTCTAGCTGACCTTGCCTTCACCTCAGGCTTTGGATCGCCCGCCGCCACGCAAACGCGACATGAGCCCTTCGCAACACCGTCTAAACAACAACTCAAGACCCGACCCGTCTTCACTCAACAGCAAGCATCATCAAGGCCAACAGCGCCACCCTTTCGAAACCCAGCGTTTACGACTCCTCGCAAGCCGGTCGACGAGAGCGCGTTTAGTGAAGCGTCTGGTGCAGAAGATAGCCCTGCGCAAACTGAATCAGACTTTCCGAACGACACTCCCGAGATAGATCGACAGGGAGACGTCACTATGGGTGGCACGATCACTCCAAGCAAGGTGGACAAGTCTTTGCGGTATCGAAAACATGCATCTGGGAAGGGAGAGATCCGACCAGGGCGGAGTGCGGGAATGGATCTTGCTCGACGACGAAAGAAGCAGCACAACCCCCTTCAGAGATATGCTGAAGATACCGACGACGATGCAGAAGACTCGGATGGCCATTACATGAAAAAGGACCGACTTCCCCGGTCCCGGGGCAGTGGCGGGGTTGTGGGCGCCATGTTCCGCATGATGGACGAGCATCGTGATGCTCCTGACAACCTTGGTCGCTGGGTCAAATTTGGCGTCAATGTGTTCCTGATGCTTCTCTTCTGTGGCGCTATCGTTGCGGTTGTCCAGGGTGTCATGTCAGACATTCGCACTGTTCACGAGGATGCGCGCAACGAAATCAGAGCGAAGGCCGCTGTCTGCCAGGACGAGTACATGGCCAATCATTGCGATACGACAAATGCACCGGCTTTCAAGAAGATGTGCAGTGAGTGGCTGGAGTGCATGCGCCAGAGTGAGGACATCATGAAAACTAGGGCGACCCTCAACGAGGTGGCCAACATCATGAATGACTTCTTCGGTCGGCTGAACCTGAAGGCATGGGTATGTTCTCTATTCTTGAGGGTCCACAGAATGGATATCACTGACATGCAGCAAGGGCGCTTTCATCGGGTTCATCGTATTCATGGCCATCGCCAACAACACCCTCGTAGGCCGGAACCCTTCGGCATCGGGGCAGTATCACGCACCGACGGCACCTCCGCGGCCCTCACACACGGCGTCAATGCAGCCACAAAGCTCGGGCGATGTCATGTGGATTCCAGTGCAAACCCCACGCCGGCAGCGACACATGGTAACTTATGATGACACGGATACTGACGGGTCACCGTCAATTCCGCAGCATTACTTGCCGTCAGTCAAGGCATCTGGCCGTCGGAGTCCAACGAAGCGTGACAGGTCGATGAGCCCTATCAAGTACAGAAGCCCCAGGAAAGAGTACTGAACGGGAGACGACAACACAAGGAGATGAAAAGCGTACGTTTGCAGGGCATTTGTCTTGTTGTAGCAGCGGTTTTTGGAAATGTTACGGGCATGCATGGCGTTGGTCAATAGAGAATAGGGGCATATACATGAGAAATGCAGTTTCTCGATCACGGTGGTCTGTCTTCCGTCTCTTGTGCAATAGAAATTGGGGACACTACGGTTTGTTGTTGGTCATCGAATCCTCACTACGCGATATTTTAAGTTGTTCGGTGCGGAAAATCGGTTCCTTGGCAACCGGAACTGGCAACTCTGGCTCAGCTTGATTGAAGGTGGGGTGCTGACTGACGGGAGGCGAGGACGTTGAAAGACAGGTACCGGGCAAAGGACTAGGGCATCGAGCTCGATGATTGGACGATGTAAACTGGCGTGTGGATGGCATCATGATCGTCATACTTGGGGAAGGCAAAAGACACAATGGAGAAGAACTGCTCAAGGTCGAAATTCTGCGACGGTATGACCTGCGTCTTGCAACCGTTGACGCTAGTAATAAGAGTAACGACAGAAGCAATGCTTTTCGCCACTGTCATCAGGTCCAACATCAGTACTGGGCCTGCGCGCACAAGTGAGCAAACGGTAAGGTAAGGTATGCAAGGTATTGGATGCTGGGCCCCTGTATCGCGATTCCCCGTCCCCATCATATCGATATTGCGTAAGGGAAATCCCCATTCTCCAACATCAGGTCAGATCGCAAGAGACTTCCATTCCTCTCAAAACCCGCCTTCGGAAGCCTAGGCTGCGCTGCGCCTCTCGACGAGCTTAACGGCACTCTGAGGATTCCTGCGGCTGCCTGCTACTACTATAGTACTATCAGCAGTACTCATACCGTACCAAGGCGAAGCGAATCGCCCACGAACGATTATCGCTCTCAACCGCGCGTGGCCCACCGGAAGAAACCAACCGGCCGTGTCGGCGGGGAAAAGAAAATCTGCAGAGTCTCCTTCAGCGTCTATGCTGCTTGACGGACGACAGAGGAAGAGCGCGGAACTGCCTCCGAGTCCATTCCAGCTTGTAGTTCTCGCTGGGCTCCAGGTTGTCGGCCTCAGGAACGCACAACCTACAAATAAGGCACACTCAGTCCGAGTCCCCAACTGCCAGTACCCGAACGTTTGCGCCGTCGACGGGCTGCCCCACATCTACGACCCGGGCATCTCGACAACTGACTCTACCAACTGGGACCGCGATAACCTGGATCTGACTGACTTCTCCCTCCTTTGCCCCTCGAGACAGCTGAGCTTTACCTCAGTCTGACCTCCAACCCACGATCGGCTGCGTCGCCTCGCAATACAGCATGTGCCACGACAAACGCAGGTTTTTTTCGAGAGATCTGAAGAGGCCTTGACCGTGACGTTTTCCGGTCTCCTGTCGCTTCGACATCATTCACCACCCCGGCCATCGGCAGCAGGCAAGCCGTGCCCTGGTCGCGCGCTCCACGTCTGAGAAATCCGCTCCATCGCACCGACAGCATCGCTCGGCCTCGGTCTTGTCGCACATCATGGAAGATACGAAAAGTCGAAGCCAGACTCCTTCTGGCCCCAACCAGTCGAGCACTGGCAACACCCCCCAGGGAGCCTCCACTTCGCAGTCCGGTAACTCGGGCACGCCTTCGCAAAGCCATCCTACGCCAGCTGCCACGACGGCTTCTACGGCCAATTCAGCTCAAGCGGGCAGCTCGTCGGCTACTACAGGTCCTACGAATTCCAAGCGACGGCGCGGGCTCGGGATTGTGACGCCTAATGCTTGTACAGAATGCCGCAAGAAGCGCGCAAAGGTACGTCGGCTCCCAAACCTGATCGCATCCCAAGCTCACAACCCCAGTGCGACGGCACGCAGCCATGCAGTCGCTGCCGCTCACAAAAAGACGTCGATTGCGTATACGAGGTGCCAGTGCGCCAGTCGAAAGAGAACCTTCGTACGGAGATCGAGTCTCTTCGCTCGCGCCAACGATCCAGCGACAGCGTTCTGGCAGCACTCGTCAGGCCTGAGCTGTGGGAGGATGTGCTCGACCGCTTGCGACGCGGTCAGACCGTCGAGAACATTTCCGAGTGGCTTGATGGGAGCTTGCCCTCGGGCGGAGGCATCATGCCAAACCTCCCTCAACAAGGCAATCCCAACATCAACGCAGGTCCCAACACAACCTCAGCAACGCATTTCGGCCGTCCCTCGGAAGGCATGGCAGCCATGAGCCTGAGCACCCTTACCGACTTGACTGGTCCACCTGGGGGTCAACCATCTCCAACAATGCGCGGCAACTTAGGGCAGAGCAGCCCCTGGTTCAACTCACGCGGCGTCAGCGATTCTAGTCGGGGCTCTCACCCTGAGATGATGAATTGGCAGCCCGATCTGTCAGGCCCGCCGCAGTCCCGCGTCGGCTTCTGGGGAGACAACATCGACCAGGAGGACATGGCGGGGACCATGCCTCGATTCCAAGGACTCGAGCAAATTCTATCGCCAATGGACAAGCATGGCGCCAAGTCCCCGTCAGGTTCATGGACTAGTATTACCAGTGATATCAACCTGGTGCAACATTTGCTCGCGCTCTACTTCTGCTGGGAGTACCCCACTTTTGCGTCCCTAAGCAAGGAGCATTTCCTCCGGGACTTCCAGGACGGACGGCATCGATACTGCTCACCGATCTTGGTCAACGCCTTACTCGCGTTAGGTTGTAGATTTTCGACGCAGCCCGCCACTCGGGCTAACCCGAACGACCCTTACTCCTCCGGAGATCACTTCTTCAAAGAGTCCCAGAGGCTCTTTTACCTGGAGACGGATCACCACTCATTACCAACCATCCAGGCGCTGGGCATCATGTCCATTCGGGAAGCAAGCTGTGGGAGAGACTCTGAAAGCTGGTACTATGCGGGCCAGAGCATACGGCTGGCCGTCGAAATGGGTCTGCATCGTGTGCATGATGAAGGCGATGAGGATGAGCTAGCAGTGCAAGCAGCTACTTTCTGGGGTGCATTCGCACTGGATCAGTAGGTCTTTGATCCCAGCCCGTTTTCAAGTGCTAACAGGTCTTAGTGCGTGGTCCTTGGCGACCGGCTCGCTCCCGCAATGCTCTTGTTTCCCGCATCTGCCTCCCAAACCTGCTATCATCGGTGATGTGGAGGCTTCCCTGTGGATCCCATACACAGACGACGGCGCTCCATTACAACGCTCGTGTGAACAACCCTCTAACGTTAGGTCGGTGTACAAGTGCTTTTGCGAACTCAGCGAACTGGTTCATCAATCGCTGTACATACTCCACTCTCCCGGCCGTCACTTGACAGCAAGGGATCTGCTGAGCATATACACACAATACCTCGACTGGTATGATAGAATACCCGAGGTGTTGCGACTAGGCCACAACTTCACCCCAGCCGTGTTGTTCGCCCAGTAAGTGCCTCGAACAGCATTAATGTAGATACGTGGTTACTAATGCACTGCCAGCATGTACTATCACTTCGCTATCCTCCTTCTCTTCAGACCCATGATCAAGTTACGCATCATTGGCTCCACGGTATCGCCTCGCGATCTGTGTTGCCAGGCTGCCGACGCTATTCAGGGCCTGCTGAGATCCTATTCACAGCTCTACACCCTTCGACGGACGCCATCATTCGTCCCATACTTTGTCCTCACCTCCACCATCATGCATCTTGCCATAGGAGCCGTTACCACAAGCGACGACTCCCAGAACCCTTCGCCCGAGAACATAGAAGCTGTCGCAAAGCTTGACCCCAAGGTTTCGGAGTCCCTCAAACAAGGCATATCGGATCTTGCCGAGATGGCACCCTGCCATCACTTCGCCGAGCAAGCTCTCAATATCCTACGATATCTCGCCAAGAAGTGGCATATCGACGTAGATATCGAAAGCGACAAAGTAGTGCCAGATGATGTCGATAGGGGGGTCAAGCCGAACACCAGCAGTCTGAATTTCTTTGCGCCACATGTTCAGGAGGCCGACTTTGTCTGCGATTGGGGCTCTGCGCCGAGGCAATCGAGCCCAGGGGCTGCGAAGGCGGAGGAGGATGCTACCGCGCAAAAGGCGGGTGATACCATGGACAATCCTCTTTTCTGGCCCTTCCCGATGCAAGGCCGTCCGATGCTACCAAGCGGGAGGGAACTGGAGCAGTCTGGCTTCGCCTTGCTATAGTCGGGCACTGAGCAACCCTGTCGAAAGAGGAAACTCTCTGCGCGTGGATACTCAAAGGGGAATCCACGTCCTGATCTTTGAGGATTTACCCTACCTCTGCAGAAGACAGGCTGTGGTGAGATTCATGCCATAAGGTGCACGGCGTTGGCGAGTTGGCGGATATACTTTTTGGGGGGGAGCACACAGCACTTAAGATCCCGCAAAGGGCCAGTCTTCAAGCCCACCTCCATCGTGCTCTGGGCCTCCGCAGCCAGAGATCTCCAAGCTCCACGATGGTTGAGCAATATACGCAGATTTGCGGACCATTGCCTCTCTTCCCTTGGGAGAGTTCTGGTGCGAATGGTCACTGAGACATGCTCAAGAACGTTCAATCGAAGACCGTTGGAACCATGTGCGACGTTGACACGAAGAAACTGTAGTTGTGTGGTGTTTTTGCGATGGGAAGCTTTCGAAGAAATGATACCCCACGAGTCGCGCTTCAAGCATCATGCGGCGGCGGCGTTTAGTCGCAGTGTTTTTGATGAATGATATTCGCCCTTGTGCGATTGGGTGGGAGGCAGTCTAGCAGTCCTTCATGTCGTTGTGGTGGGATGGTCGGACAGAAGGAATGTCGACGTGTAGTCTTACGATTAACGGCCCAGGGTTCGTTACCACCTCGCTGACGGGCACCCTGATGCCGCATACACCATCTGGAGGGGGTTCTATTTACCTCGCCATGTACCTTAGTCTATATTGAATTCTAGAGTCTCTGGCAATTTAAACACTCCGCTCAGCTAAACGTGTGGAATTGTAGCATCTCGCGCACTCTCCGTAGTAGCAGCGTTTCGTGACAGTATTTGCTCAAAACCACAGATTGTCCACGTGGAGTTGCAACGTTTCAATCAAAAGTCAAGACTCAGACCGAATCTCCGATAAAACAGAGGTCAAAACATTTATAGCGAACCCAGTAAATGTATTCAATACCTAGGATGGCCAATATCCGGAAAGTGAGAAGACGACGGGGCCGGTCTAGGGTAGGGCTCCCCACGGGGTCACATCTGACGCATGCAGTGTGCCTCGGCTGCAGTGGCAACAGCCGTTGCCGAAGATCGAAGCTACGTGCGCGCCCCATCGTCGACGTCAATCTTCCAACTCCACGCGAACGCCTCTCACCTTTGCCTCATCATCTCCAATCTCATAGGTCTTTCAAGGTCGCATTGAACATCGGCTTTTCTTCTGTCTGGGTGGATCCTGCGATATCCGAAGCAAGCAACGACCGGCTCCTCTACCTCCCCAGACGCAGTCCTCGTAGCGTCGCGATGCCTGCGCAGTCCAAGCTCGTGGGCAAGGACGCGAGGCCTCCATCTCGCCCAAGGCTAGGTCAAATCCTCGCACTTCCGCCTCAATGGCTGGGCATGTACGAGGAGTTCATCACCAAGAACGCGGGACAGGTGTCGCAGATTGAGAGCGCGCTGCGTAGTCTGACGTACATCATTCCTGGTATGTTTGCCCTGAGCGCGCCTTTGCAGAGAAATGGTAGGCTAACATTGAGGCCAGGTCGCTTCCGCGATGCCGAGATCGCATCCGAATCGATACATTCGGGCGTCCAGCTCCTGTCGATGTACCATGACAACCTGCTCACGCGCGCCGTCTCCAAGTTACCCATCTCGCCCATGCCATCGGCGCATGCTCGGTACACACGATTTTGGAGCGAAAAGAGTAAGATATATCGGAGATTTGCGATACTGCTGCAGATGGTTGTATATACGGAGCTGTTGTGCGAGATGACGGCGAAGAGGAGGGGAGGGGACAAGTCACGGTGGAAGGTAGTGGTCCTTTTGGAGGCGATCAAGGCAATCTGCCGGTTGCTTTTACTTCGGATCACTCGTTCGCGACCGCTTGTGACTCCCGTGCTACCCGAGCGCGAGCCAATACCAGAGGATAGCACCGAGGATATGCTCGAGGAGAGCTCGTCAAAAAGCGAAAGCGAGCTCATGGACGACGTCGACCCCGAGACCGCTGCAGCCGCGGAGGCTCTTCTCAACGGCTCAGTGAAGCGACCGCACGAACGCGACTGGAAAATGCCACGGACGGGCATGAAACTTCCCTCTCTGCCGAACCCAGGCGATATCTCGTCATACCTCCTTGGTCGGGTTCTCACAGCGGACGACATCAAGCCTGCCACCAAACTTCTCAACCAGCTTCAAGGTGTTGGCCAGGCCGCCGAGGTTCTTCAGATTCTCGCCCCGCTCATCTATGCCACTGCCCTGGCGAGGAGCAAGAACAAGAAGTCCTGGACCCCATGGCTCATCGGCCTGTCCGTTGAGTATGCCGCTCGTCAGCTGAGGGATCGAAGCCTAAGGACCACACCTCTCGAGCGCGACGAGTGGAACAAGAGGGGCTGGGCTATGGCCTGGTGGGCAATGAGGGGTGCTTTCTACGAGAATGTGACCAAAGGCATGGTCGGCGGCGTTACGAAGAGGATGCCGGCTTTCATTGGCGGTATCCTCGAGGACTATGAGTATCTCTGGGAAAACTACTACTTCAGCACGAGCGGATAGCGTCTGCACTAGGCAGAGGCCTGAGACGAGATCTGTAACGCGCGTCCACGCTGACGGCGCTAAGAGGAGAACTATTGTCTTAGGTGGCGAGTTCGTATCGAACATGCACCGGCAAGCATACAAGCCCGCGAAATGACTCTTGGGTCAAGCTGGAGGTGCGTTCGGACCGGAGTGCTCGGGAGCTGGTCGGAAAGGGGGCATATGCGCCTTCATTATGATCGCCAGAGGCAGTGCCCAGCAGTCGGCGTTTGGCAGCTGTGCGGCACAAGTGCCCGAGGGACACGTGCTGGCCAGGATTGGACTCGTTTCCGATTTAGATGTTTCCGAGATGCGCATCTGGAGCCTTCTGCGTTTCGACGACCTCGTGTTGCGGGATCCTCGGAGGGGCCCATCAGCTCCAAGCAGCCAACCCTCGGTCCTTACGTCGGGCCATGAAAGGTCCGGCTGGAAGTGTGGTCCATATCTTAAGCTGACCGACATTTGAGCGAGGTTAGCATTCTGCTGACGGACGAAATGAGCTGATATCCTCAAACGCAAAGGATCTGAACAGGCCCCCCGGAGAGCATAGTGCAGATGATTTGATTACCGTACCCGGCGAGCGGGTTCGATATTGTGTTTTACATATAGCATCTATTATTATAAGTGCGCAGCATGGGGCAATGCAGGTACGCAGCCAAGCACCCAGGGTCCTCCTCAACCGCGCAGGGTTGAGGCATGACCATCAAGGTTTTCTCTGCTTTGTTTGTTGAAGGGAAAGGGGAGTTCGTGACGGTTTCTGCTCCACCGTTGACCTTGCGGGTCATATCTGGTCAATGGGGAGCAAGCACCTCTGGCAATTGGACATGGAGATTCTCGAGATTACGGATCATTATGCCGTCTCTTGACGATTGCAGCGCCAGCCGCGTCGCGGAAGAAGCAAGGCGCGTGTTGATAGCACTTGGAGGCGGCGGCTCGAGGGACGCCACCTTCATGAGACATCAAATGGATCTTGGCAGAGTCATAGCAATAATAATTACATGGTCTTGAAGACTCCTCACACTGATGGTTGTGAAGTGAGGGATTTCAGGCTTGATAGAGCACGATTTCCTTCTGAGCACCTCCCCTTCAATCCAATTGAGGCCCTAGCACCAAACACTTCGCCCAAGGCGCGCAGGGATGCAACGAGCGGCAAATAACCCCCAACAGAGTCTCACACGGGCTTCAAAGGTTCGCTGCTGTTGTCGCGTCACTCCGAGCCCAAGGTGCCGTGCGCCAGTTGTGAAGATGGAGCAAGATGACGAAGCTGCTCCGCATCGCAGAACAAGCTGAGCCTGGAGGTGCTGATCTTTGCCGTCCTGTACCTGCGTCAGCTCCATCTCCAGGTCTTTGGTCAATTGCTGTCGATGTGGCGCTGGATGGATGGAGGTACAAACGCGTGCCTCGGCTGATGGGCTCAGCAGCAGCAGCAGCAGCACCAGCAGCAGGGGCACAATGGGGACCAGACCAGGCACAGGCACAGGAACAGGCACAATTCCCGGGCAGCAATCTTCAAATCATGGGGCGGCGCGGCGCTAGGCAGACGACGGCGGCCGGGATGACCAGGCTAGCGCACCCGAGGGGTTTTTTTCTCGGGTTTCATGGATAATCAACCCATCGCATCCCGCTGATCCAAGATAACCATCTCGCGCCGAGCGCATCAGGAAGGCTGGAAGTCGATTATCTTTGTTCTTCCTTTCGAGGACCACAATGTTTCGAAACGCTCGGCGAAGGAGACAGGAAGAGACAGACGCCCCTGGGCCCCTGGGAGGCGGAGCCGTTTCAGGTGTCGCGTTCGATACGTCGATACGGGGAGCTGTGAGACGTCTTTCTGCTGTTCCTGCAGGCGCAACTTTGACGCGAGCAGATTGTCTTTGTCTGCCTGTCTGACAGGCAGACGAAACCTGTCAAAAGAGGGGAGAGGGAAGCGGGCGAAAACGTCACACAGTCAGATCGGTCGACTGCGAGTGAGCTTATCGGCGGCTGGACAAGGGCGATCAGGGGCTGGCAGTGGGGAGGGGGGAGGGTGGAGGCTTGGGAGGATGAGGATGAGCAAGTCAGCCGTCCAGCAGGGGCCCAGCACGGGGGCCCTGCAAGATTGAGTGCGGAAGAAAAGACCTCGCGTCCTGTCACACGATGTCGATGCGCCCCCTCGATGCTCACTGGTGCGGTGCAGCGGTGCAGCGGTGCCCATCCTTCGTTTGTGCGCTGCTGATACCATTCGCACTGCCATGCCGGGTGAGAAACGCAGAGCCGGAGGAGAAACTGCAGCAGCAGACGATCCGCCAGCCAAACCCCGGACGGCCCATCAATCGTCGGTGATGACGATTGATGAACGATCAGTGATCAGTGATCAGGCACTATCAGGGAACCGGAGCATCCGCGCAAGGGCCCAGGGATGGGAAGCTATACGCGGGTTCCGCTTTGTTCCCGGCAACTGCTCTGGCACTCACGCTGCTCAGGATTGAGGCAGTGGGCTGTCGTCTCCTCACCAGCCGAGCATCATCGGGACCCTCTCTAGACCGTCCCTCATCATGTCATGTACGTCGTGGCTGCTGTTGGTTCTTGACGAGGAGCGTCTGCTGTGACACGCACCGCGCCGGCTGTGGTTGGCGCCGTTGGGAGAGCGAGATGCCCCCCTGACCCACCAGCGACTCTGGATAGGGAAATGGTGTGGATGCATTGGGCATGGGTCAGGGATCATGGATCAAGGGCCGAGCATGGATGCGGCCGTGCCTGGATGGCTGGAACAGCAGAAAGCCAACAAGAAGAGGAGGAGGAGGAGGAAGAAGAAGAAGAAGAAGAAGAAGAAGAAGAGCAGCTGGACTGTGAAGGAACAGATGAGTGCAGCGCAGTCACCAACGCACTGCAACATCGCGAGCCGGACCACCTCAGTCTGCGCGCGTCAGTACTAGATAGCATATAGTACCTGCCTGCGCGTCCAGAGTGCCATTGAGCGTTTACCAGCAGGCAATTAATTACCTGGTACCTGTCGACACATGCCACCCAATCCCAGGGACGCGGAAGCCCAGTGTTAGCGCCGCCAGAGGGCCACACCTCGTCCGCGCCGCCGACGCGACGCAATATTATCATCATTTCGTTCTCTCGGGATGCGTTTTCTCCCCTCTCACGAACGAAGCACGCAAGGCAGCCCCCCCGTCGGAGAATACTTGGTACTTGCTTGGCTTGGAACGAGCCAAGCTACGCACTTCTTCCTGCGCAAGGAACTGAGTAGCTGGGTACCTTGCCGTACCTTACCTTACCTCCGTGGCCCCGTGGCCCTGTCGTGCTGCCCAGGTGCCCTGTCCTTGTCGCTGCAGCGTACTTAGCCGCCTGGGAACCTTCCATCTGCCACTGGCAGCAATAGGAATCGGCAGCGCTCCCAACTCTCCGTGCTACCAACCTGTACTGAGTACTGAGCACTGAGCACTGCACTGCCGCCCCCTCTTCCACTTGCACCTCCACTTCCACTCCCAGCCCCAGTCCCCTTCCCCTTCCAGGCGCACGCTTAGAGAGGTACTCCGTAAGCACCACCCAGGACTGGGAATTGAGTCCCGATCCACTGCTGCCAGGCCGGTTCCCACTGGCAGCGCGGTTGCAGCAGCACCCTGACCCTGGACCACCTTGAAGACTGCCAGTGCCAGTGCCAGTGCCAGCGTCTGCGTCTGCCTCCTACCTGGCAATCCTAATTATCCTCCCACGCACCGGGCACTTCCTCCTCCCACCGTTCGGCCCGCCCGACCATCGTCCTCTCACCTGAACTGCCTCAGCGGTCTCGTCGTTGTCGTCGCCGTCGCCGTTGTCGCCGTTCAACTCGCTCGCTTTTGCGGTCGTCCATTCGTTTTTATACTCCCCTTCACTCGTTTGCCATCCATGCTGGCGCCATGGACTCGGGCGGCCAGCATCATCAACAGCAGCAGCCGACTCAGGCCCAGGATGTCCTCGCCGAGGCGCGCAAGAACCTGCAGGTTCTGATCGACTCAGGTCTGTCGCGGGACATGCTTCACCAGCTCGTCGATGAGAACCAAGCCCTACAGCTCGCACTGCCTAGCCAGTCATCTCTCGTTCAACAGCAGCAGCAGCAGCAGCAGCAGCAGCAGCAGCAGCAACAGCCGCAACAAACATCGCATCAACCTCAGCAGCAGCAGCATCAGCACATACCGCCGCCGCCGCAATGTCCGCCACCACCACCTCCGACTGCTGCCCATCAGCAACAGCAACGGCAGCAGCAGCAGCAACAACAACATCAGCGACAGCCCATCCTCTCCCCCGTCGCCACGTCCACGACCACCGCATCGACGTCCGCTCCCGCCGAGTTGAAGAGTGACGACGTCCACACTGGCATTGGTATGTTGGAAAACCCCCCTCTGCTGCAGACGCGGATGCGGACGCAGACGCAGACGCACACCCAGACCCAGATGCAGACGCACCGAGACACGGGCCAGGGCTTCGGCCGCTGCGCCGCAGGAAGAGCTCCTCGCTCCTTCGACGTCAAGCAGTCCGCAGTCCTTCCATTAGCACCCGACTAACAAGGATACAGCCATGATCGCCTACCCGGGAGGGGCCGCCGCGCCTTTTGTCCACCGTCCTCGCATCTCCGTCTCCTCCACCAGCTCCGGCTCCAGCGGCCATGCCTCCGTCTTCAGCAACATGTCCAACCACTCCGCCATGAGCTGGGCCTCAGCCGGCAGCAATTGCCCTCGCATGCAGGCACCGCTGCCCGTACCACCTCAGATGACCTCCCCCACGGGCGCCCCCATTATGAACGCTGGATCCGTCGGCGCCAGCGGTACCATCAACAAGCAGAACATCTACTGGTGCACCTCGTGCGAGACGAGCTTCAAGCGCAAGTACGACTGGAAGCGCCACGAGGATGAGTTCCACGAGCGGTGGAGGAAGTACCCCTGCCCTGAGCCCGGCTGCAACCGAAGTTTCTGGGGCTCCAATTCCTTCAACCAGCACCACAAGCAGTGCCATGGTTGCACCACCTGCCCTCACGCCGAAAAGGTCGTCAAGTTCCTGCGGAAGCGAAAGTACTGGGCTTGTGGCTTCTGCTCCGCCCTGCATCCCGCCCGCGAGCGTCACGTCGAGCACGTCGCCCGCCACTTCGAGAGCGGCATGACCAAGGGAGAGTGGATGCACTCGCGCGTCGTCTACGGTCTGCTTCACCAACCTCTGATCCATGAGGCTTGGGAGGCTCTCCTCACCAGCAAGCAGTCCGAGCACGCCGGCCGCCGGCCACGCTTCAGCTGGCATCCCAGCAAAACAGGACGCGCCCAGGGTTTCCTCGAAAAGGAGAACCCCGGCCAGTTGCAGGACCTGCTCGAGTTCTTCTCAGGCGACGAGGGGGAGGCCCAGTTCATCGCCAGCACGGCCTACGACCTCGCTGACATCGTCATGGACACGGCCCAGCTGACGCCGCCTCACTTCCCCCATCAGCCCAGCGCCATGCCCTCGTACCAGGACCCTCGCATGTCCTTTGCCTCGATGCCGGCTCAGCAGCACCAGCCCATCCTCCCTGCCGACCCCAGCGGCCACAACGCCTACAACCAGGGCTTCAACCCCATGTTCATGGCCTCGCAGGCCTACCCACGCACGACGGGCCCTTCGCCTCCCGAGTCGACATCCCACTCGCCACTTACCTCCAACCACTCCCCGATCGCGTCGTCACACTCCACTGTTGTTAAGCAGGAGGTCCAGCATCAGCAGGCGCCGCAAGGCAACGACGGCGCGGATGGTATGGGCATGGACTTTGAGTACTCGCCAGCACCCATCGTCTTCGAGGACTGGGAGAGCATGCATGGGCAGAGCATGGATGAGACGTCCCCGCAGCAGCCCAGCGGACCCCAGGGCTGGGGCATGATGCAGTACTTCAGCGACCCGCGCGTTGCCTCCTAGTCGGTTCGGCCCACGAGCCGAGTCTGACACCCTTTGATTTTCGAGAGACATATAACCCTAACCAGAGTCATCATCAACGACATCTCCTTATTCTGTCAATTCGCTTCGAAAGTCGATAATGCGCACATAATGACCGGCATCCTCTATCTCACGATTAGAGGATGCTCGGCTTGGATGTCGTATGCTCCGGTCTGCCAGGCCTGGAGCACGAGTCCACCCTTCTTCACCAACCCTTGCTATTGTCTTTACGCACGCTCGTATCATACCCTTCATCGCAAGCTCTTTCTGAACCGAACCGATTGACGACGAAGAGAAACGCAGACGGAGGCCCCCAGCAATGATTGCTTGTTACACGCACCTACACATCCCACACCACACCGCGCCGCGCCGCACCACGCCATACACAGCGAAACTCAGTATTTATTGTTTGTGTATCATTTCGTTTCGAAGTACGCATGTGCTGTACGAACCCTTGTCCGGCTTTCAAAAAAAAAAGGAGTTACCAGGGCAGTGTAATTTTCTGAAGAGAGCAGCAGCAGGCCGAGGCATGTTTTGTTTATTGGCATGAAGAGCTACGACGAAGGAGGAGCTATTGGGCGGTCTGTTCTGGTTTTTGCGCGGTGTGCTGCTGTTACTGAACTAGGCAAGAGGGGGGCTTCGAGGACACTATATATGTTTGGAGACAGTTCACTTCAGCGCTTTGGATGTATCCGCGGTTAGGAAAGCAACCGATTCGCGCACGCACGGATGGTAATTGTAGTATACTGTGAAGAGGAATAGAGGAGGCCCTTAATGGGGAGATTTACATTGACTGCCTTTACGTGAGCTCCAGCTCACTTGATCCCCACGCCGCCAGGACCCATTGCACCCCATGTCTCTCATGCGAACGCAGCCGCGACCTCGTTCGGGCCGCCGTGGTGATCCCGAAAGTAGTACATTCAAGTCAGATATCGTCAACATGGACCCCAGATGTCTCGGACCCTGAATCTCGCCCCGTGCGTCGGGAATGTCAATCGGACAGCCGCCCGCTGTGGGGAAGACCTGGGGTCCCGGGAAGCCGTGTGAGATGAGATGAGGCTGTCTCACCGTTTTCCGCACAGGCACCCAGGGGGTCTTAGCGAGGTTGGGAATGCCGGGGTGGAGGGCGCTGTAATTGTGATAACACG
The DNA here is from genome assembly GCA_037042185.1 of Sordariomycetes sp. S80-01Y. Lineage (NCBI taxonomy): Eukaryota > Fungi > Ascomycota > Sordariomycetes > Sordariomycetes sp. S80-01Y. The sequence continues at coordinate 517,882 of JAXQJY010000027.1, read as the reverse complement.
CGTTGGTGTCGATTGGGCGAATGCGAGGCCGTACGTGCCTCCGGTTGTGTCAAGTTTGGCTACGCTTGTTGCATTAGACTGACTAGTGGTTAACGTAGTGCTGTTGTTTACTCGGCCCCCCTTACCCCCTTTTTCTTTTCGCTGCCGCTTTGAGGTTGCTAGATATATTATGCTGGGAAACTCGCTTGGGCAAAGAAAAATACGCGTCAAACTTACGTCAGATTATTCTTCACTTCTTAGAAGGAGACTTTATTAATTCTTACCAGCGCTGCACTTCGTCAATTTGTCGAGTCAAAGGAACGCAAAACTTACCTATCTGTGCCCTCGCGGTGCCATGTCTCGACACCTCGACCTAGATTTCATGAATGTGATGATCAAACGTCCAGCCTTTGGGAACGTCCTCAGGTGCAGGCTGATGCCTACGAGGTCTCCTCTTGGGCTGGCAAGACAGCATCCTGGCCCGATGGTGCGGACGGTCGATCCTGACCCTCACGACGCCGTCGCGGTCCTCGTCCACCGTCGTCAGCCGCACCTCGGGGCCGCACCACTCCACGGGCACGTTGTGCTCGGTGACGCCGTCGCAGCTGAAGGAGATGATGAACTTGTCGAACCTCCAGTTCCACCGCGCGTCGCGCTGGTAGAAGATGCGGTCGAAGCGGCGCCGGCCTGTGTTGTTGCGGCACTGCGGGTTGTGGCAGGCCCAGTCGGGCGCGTGGACGAAGTAGCAGCCGTGGTCGCACCAGGTTCCGCACGCGAAGCAGGCGATCTGTACCATCCTTTGCCGGATGCCGGGGTTCGTGCGACTCTAAAGGGGAGAATGCTGTTTTGCTTGGTAGCTGGTAGTCAGGGGGGGATGGGGAGAAAAGGGGGTAGTTGCTTCTGTCTGGGGAAGATGGGACTGGAGTCGAGATTAAGTGCAAAATCTCCATTAGCTTTAAATACCACCTGCTTTCAGTGTTTCCCCGGGGTTTAAAGAACACGTCGTCCAACACATCAAGGTCGAGGCGCCGTGACGGATGGTCATGTGTAACAAAGAGCCCCTGAACCGTCAGTTACCCTCCAAGGCGAGGCGTCGACCGCGAACAATGCAGTCCACCACAAAGCGCTCCATCTTTATCCAGTTCGTCCCCGTTCTGTTGTCGGGACGCAGTTTTTACTCGACCCCGAGGCTATCTGGTCTCAGGGGTTAACAACCCGTTCACAATCACTGCTAGGACCGCCTTCCATCCAGCTACGGAACATCAACACGCGATCCCAGAACACCAGCCAGAACACAAAGCTGTTCGTGAATCCAATTCCCATCGACCTTCATTCACCGTCAAGAAATTTCCCATATAATGCTCTCGTTGTCTTCAAGAAATGTTGGCCCTTTTCAGCATCTCGCCTTCACAGAACCTCAAGCCAGCCTTCTCTTTGATAGAGTAACTAACTAGAACAAGCCCAAATCATCGTTCCAGAAATATCTGGGCTTCAAATATTCATCATGCCCGAGCGCAAGGTTAGTTTCATCGATGCTCTCGCCTATGGTACCGCCTCCAAGCGGGAGCGGGAGAAGATGGACGAGAACTACATGAGGAAAACCTACGGCCACGGTTCCAGTAGCAAGAAGAGCAAGAAACACGAGGATAGCAGGTCTTCTGTTTCTGAATCTGGGCCTCCTCAGAATCAGGAGCCGGACGAGGTTCCCGGTAAGCGCCCTTGTTCTCAGGACTGGGTGTTGACTGATGACGCGGAACAGAGAAGTCAGGTTGACTCCATCCTCGACCTCTACGCCCATGACAGGGATGAACCATCGCTTGATGCCGCAAACCCAGAGCCCTGCGTTAACATTACTCGGCCTTTCACTGCTCCTCATGGCTCGCGCCGGTCACCTTCTCGTTCGTCCAAGCCCAAGAATAGGGGTGCCATGTCGGCCCTCAAGACGTTCGGTCACCAGATCTTCGGCAAATCCTCTCAGTCTGAGAAGAAGAAGAACAGCCGCAAGATGCCCGGTAAGTGGTTCAACACCCCTTCTGCTTCAGACCGCCCGTCCACCGCCGCTGAAGCCGATGAACATGGCGGAGCTCCGATCTGGCCTGAAGCCAGCATGGAGGCCCGGCGCATTCAGGAGTGGATTGACAACGTCGATCAAGAGGACCTCGGGGCTTCAGGGGTGGTTCTGAGCGATGAAGGTGACGATGCGCCAAGTGGCTACAACATGAACAACTTTCCTATGCGCTCGGAGTGTGGGGGGCACCAAGCTGACATTTCTAGTGCCGATGGCATCAATGCCAGGGAGCTTGTTCCGAGCGACAGTGTGACCTCGATTCTGCGGCGATGAGGCGCTGCAAAAGTTGTTCTTCGTCGCACTCTTTGTTGGCGAGCGTGGATCAGCGGTGTCGTCTACGGTACATCTTAATCAAGTCTTTTCCTTTCTATGTAATCTCCCCTAGTGAACAATCGTCCGCTGTGAAGTCAAGCCGTAATGGCAGCTTGAAATCTAAGACTTCCTTCTTGAAAAGTGACATAGCGCCGGCCATCCAGGGGTATCCTGCCACCCGACTCGCTTACCCCGAACGCCTGTTTCCAATACCAGTATCACATCCTCCAGGCCTCAGCCGCTGCTTACGTTGATTTCGTACCCAATCAACACCTCGGTGCATGTTCCTCCTAGTCCTCTCGTGCCCGCAGCGCTCAGCATGAACCTGCTCGTTGGGTCGACGTATAGGTCCGCAATGACGCCAGCTCTGGGAGGTCCCGGAATGATGAGGAAGGGAACGGTCGAGTGCTTAGCAGAATTTTGTTCCCTGAGGTCGTAGAGACGGAGAATGTCATGGGAGGCACTGCGACGGTTAGCTTCAGTCGTTTGTGGACGTCCTTCAGTGCCACTTACCAGACAAGATGCCTGCCGTTCACCATCGGCTTCACTGCGCTCACGGGGCCACTGCCAGCGGGGAACTTGAGTATCCTCTCCGGCTCCCAGCCTCTTTTGGCCTTGCGTACGTCATATTCCTCAACAGTACCGTTCCTACGCCCCGCGTAGATCATGTTTCCGTCGGGGCTCCAACAGGCACTCATACACCATGGCGGGACACCCGGCCTGTTGCCGATCCTCGCTGTTGGGTTCGGTACCCGACGATCCCATATACGGACTGTGCCGTCAGTGGCGGCCGAAAGAAACGTATTGGGGTCCATCTGCGACGGATCAAAATCCGTGGTGGCGTTGTCGTGGACGATGATCGGCGACCCAGGCCCCGCGTGTTGCTCCTGAGAGGCGGGCGGCTGGCCGTCTTCTTCCTTGATCTCACGCGCGACGCGCAGCTGCTCCTCCGACAGCTGGTTCTGATCCGAAGCCTCGTGCACGCTGCCGTTGGTAGCAGGAGCTTGTGCGCCTTCATCCTGTTGCGATGCCGGAGCAGGTACTGAGTCGACTTCCATGGCATCGCCGCTCAAATTTTGCTCGGTGGGAGCTGGGGCGGCCTCGTTTGCGGCCTCACTACTGGCGCCCATATCCATCCCCGCCATGGCCATGTCCGCAGAGTGATCCATGCCGCTCTCGCCGTGTCCATGCATCATCCCCATCGATCCTCCGAAGTCGTCCTCGTCATGCCCAAAGGGCTGGCCCCCGGCATCAGCCGTCTCACCAAACAGATCGCCGGTATCGCTACCGCCAAACAAGCTGTCATGTCCCGGACTATTCTGCCCATCTGTACCGCCTCCTCCAAATCCCGGAGTCTGGTCGGCATTATCGGTCGAGCCTATATTAGAGAAGCTGCCATTCGTAAGCTCGTTCTTCATAGGAGCTCCGTTGTTTGTGGCAATGGTTGTCGAAGAAGGCAAAGGCTCGTCTGCGCCAGCAGGCACAGGTTTGCCCGAAGCAGGTCGTAGCTCAATGGCAGCTATTTGACCAGCACTGCCGTCAAAACTTCGCTTGACCTTGCCGGTGTCGAGACACCAGTCGAAGATATTCTTGTCCCAGCTCCCGCTCAATACGCTCCTCTCGTCCTGAGCAAGCTTCAAGACGCTCACGGCGTTCGTGTGCTGGCGCAAGCAGTGGATGTGCTTTCCTTCGTCGTGCCTCACGCTCTGCAGATTGATGCCACCCGTCTCCAAACCAGACAGCAACCAAAGCGCCTGGGAGTGCACGGCCAAGGAGTAAACAGGGGAAAGTACCTCCTCCTCACCCTGCTTCAGATTGTGGTCCTCGTTGCCCCAGTAGCTCATCAAGATACCTGCCTTGGTGACGCTGTCCACAAAAGGATGTTTCTGGGCTACTGTCAAGGGCAACTTGCCATTGATGGTTCCAGGTCCATCATATTTTCGAATATAGCCATCCGAACCCCCAGTGAACCAATACCGCAGGTCCGGTGTCACGGCCAGCGCGTTGATGCTTGTAGCCTGCGGTGCCGCCATGGTTGGAACAATGTCGTAGAGCTCCGCCGTCAGGGCTTCTTGTCTGACTTTCGGCCGTCTGGGCCCCGCGGAGGATCCAGGCCTGGAGGGTTCCTTGGGTGTGTCTGAGGCCTTTTGCTTCTCGAGTTGGCGTTCAGAGAGCCCTCCAGCATCACGTCCGTCGTGCTCGTCGCCATCCTCAGGCTTCATCGCGGTACTAGGGTCTCGTGCGCTGTCTCCTCCGGTAGTCGCATTATCTCGCCCCTCGGTAGTTTCACCATCGGCGTCGCCATCCCCATCTCCATCTCCTTCGCCATCATTGTCATTGTCGTCATTGTCCCCGTCGTCCTCGTCGTCCTCGTCATTGTTATCGTCGTCCCCTTCAGCATCATTATCGCCGTCATCGGCGTCCTCCATCGCCTCGTCCGCATCGTTGTCGTTCTCATTGTCGTTTTCGTTTTCGTTGTCATTGTCGTTGTCGCGATCCGACTCGTTCGAGCTGTTTGAGTAGCGGTCCTCCTCGTCCATGACGGCAATTGGACGCCTCTGTGCGCCGAAATGGTTTTATATTCTTCTAATCGCCTGCAGTTCCTGTATCCGAGCTATGCGACAGCCATGTCTCGAGCGTCGCGTCTCGAGCACGAGGCAGTGAGCGCGACAGGAGCTGGAGGTGCGGCGTCGTTGGGGCGGCGTCGATACCCTTTGCCAAGTCAGAGCAGGACTTGAGCAAACAGAACAGCACAGAAGACCAAGGGCCTTGTGGTTTGTACGAGCAAGTTTGGTCGTTCGGAGCGTTATGCTACGAGGCTGAAGGAGGTCTGAAGTCTGGCATGCGAGGTCGAATCCCGGGTGACGCTCGGGGTTGTGGGGCAGCTTCCAGATTCGGATGCTCGAATATCCCGTATCAAAGTTCAAGATCGTCCCTACACCTGGCATCTAACCGCAACCTATCTCTACATAGGCCAATGCGGCTGCGAAGCCTACCGGTGGTGCAATTCTGCATGCGCTAGCCACATGACATGATATCACTTTCCTGGCTACAGCTCAATGAGCCAGTCAGCCTTCGTTTCCTGATGACCACCATCCTCCTCTACCCCTTCCTCTGCTGGCCCTGGACCTAGCCGCGGCTTATCATCCGTTGTCGAGAAGTCGATGAGGAGCTCACTATGCTCTTCATGGGTAGTCCCGATCACAATGCGCGACCCGTCCTCGTTCAACGCTGTCCTCCTGAAAGTCTCATGAATCACAGGCATCAGCACTGGGTGCGACGATGTTAGCTGTGGACCCTCTTCATCTAGTGCACAATATTTCTGCCTGAAGGTTCTCAGCGGCTCGATCTCAGTACCAGGCTGGTCATGCACTTCTGGCAAGGAGTTCTTGTTTGGGCTGCCGCGCATCGACAGGCTGGGTGTCCACTGGCTTCGATTTGGCATCGCCTTTGCCTTGACCTGTGCCTGGGGAAAGCTCTTCTTGTCCTTGATAGATGGTTCACCACAGCCCTTGTCACACCGGCAAGGCTTACCACAGATTCGACTGCAGCTATGGCCACATGATAGCTTCTTCTCGCAATCATTTTGGCACGCAACTGATCTGATGGGTGGGTGGCACATGAGAGTGCATGCGTGGTCTGGGTTACCGCAGTGGCTCTCTTCGCAGGGAAGATCACACCCACCATACTCGCATTGTTTCCAAGTTTCTGGATCGTGGATCTCGGTCACTCTCTCGTGCTTAACACAAGTAATGGGGAAGCTTTCTCCCTTCATAGCTTGCTTGACGAACACATCCCAAACTTTACCCCAAGTATCTCGACCAGGTCCGTCACCGAGCAAGGTCTCATCGTTGCCAAAAACGTACATGCCGCGCTTTGCTCGGCTCAAAGCGACAACAGCCCGGTTTTCCACTGCAACGAAGCCTGAGCTCGAACAGCTCCGCACCGCCGACAAGATGATCACTTCGTTCTGCTCGCCTTGGAAACCATCGACAGTCCTCACGACGCTGTCCCAGTCTGCTGCATTGGGGCCGCTTGGCTCATTGTCTTTCTTACGACCCCGCCGCTCGACGACTTTTTGGGCGCGAAACCGGCCAAAGTATCGATCCTTGCTGAGCATGGACTTGATCAATTCCACTTGCGCCTTGTAGAAGGACAAGATCGTGACTTGATTGATCTTCAGACCGTTCTGAAAGAGATACTGGTACAACCTTACAATCATCCGCGCCTCCTCCAGGTTGATGGATGAGGTTTGACAGCGCGAGTCAGGCCATCGATGCTGGAACCACCAAATTCTATGATCAGAGGCAATGCCTTGCACAGGCGGCCGCTCCGTTTGGACCACTTCATGGTCGCTCAGCTCAGAGTAGAACGCCTGCACGACTTGGCGGATAGGAGGTGCCATTCTGCGTTGTACCCGGAGTTGGGTGAATGGAACCTTGAGCCCCACAAGCCTCTCGAACAAGGACACTTCCAGACCATAAGCCCTCATTTCTTGGATGTTAATCTTCGGAGCTAGCTGCTGGTGGTCGCCCACAAGGATGAGTTGCTCAAGGGAAGGTACTAGGGCCGCCGATATATTGGGTTCGTGGGTCTCGGCAGCCTCTTCGACCAGCAATACACGCGGCTGTAGGGCTGACAGAAAGCCACGGTACTTGGTGAGACCGGTCGTAGTGCAGCCGATCACCCTTATTTGCTCCTGTTTGATCAACTGGACGTCCTTGCAGTCCCTCTCAACTCTGATATCTTCACATATCGCTTTGTACTCTTGAAGGCGGCGACGCAGGGTGTTCTCGGCGATACGCTCGACAAGTTGTTGGCGGAGATACCGATACACAGGGCCTCTCTGATCCTCCTGAATTTCGTATAGATCATCGTTCTCCTCCAACAGTTGCCGGGCTTTATTCCTCCACCACAACGCTCCCTGCTTGCCCTGTACTTTACTCGTCATCCCAATAAACAGCGGCAGGAACTGGCCGTCCAGCTTTCTGTCCCTCTCATCTGGTGCGGTATGAACCTTGCGCGTAGGTCCTTGGGCATCGAGGTCGCTGCCTTCACCGATGACGACGTCGCTCGAGAAATCGTCACTGAGAGGGCCTACAGGGCAAACCTCTGGCTTGTTCTCAGGGGGCTTGTACTCGTGTGACTTGTCCTTCTCGACTTTTTCTGCCATCCACCTTAGGAGGAGGCCCTGCTGGGTTTGGTGAAGGGCATCTTCCGCTCCTGGCTCTACACCATCTGGGGGTCTTCGCCCATTCGGATTGAGATCCTCGGCTACCTCCCACTCAAGCTCGAAGAGGGATTCAAACTGATCCTGTGTGATGATGCCATGATCCAGAAAAGTCTTTGCCGATATTAAGTCTGCGTCGGGGAAGCACTGGGCTACGGCCTCCTCGATGTACCTGACCTTTTCGACACGTTTCTTTTCCCACAGGAAATTCCGGCTTTTTCCAAATTTAGATTCCAGCGCGATGTTGTATATGGTTCTCTGCTCGATGTCCTCGTCTTGTGTGCGGCCCCCGAGACGCGCGACCACCATGCCAGCGGCCATGCACTCGCGTAAGAGTTGGTCCAGCGCGTGGTTTGTATGAGCGCTGATGATTATTGGTGTAGGTTGGGCAGGAGCCAAACTTTCAAGTGCCACGATCGAAGTGAAAGTTTTGCCTGTTCCAGGTGGTCCTTGCACGATGGCTAGTTCTTTGAGCATCATACTCAACCAAGCCGCTTCCTGGGATTCATCGAAGCTGTCGGCGGCTACAGGCCGGTGGTATTCGGCTTCGGCGTCGTATGTTTCTTTGCGAGGGTCATCTTTATGCCCGCTCACGAGATACTTATCAAACCTAGACCTGTGAAGAAGCTGTCAGCTTTGAGTACTTGAAAGAGGTCACGGATACGTTGACAATTTTAGAATCATGAGTACATAGCGCAACTAAATTCATAACTCACTCTTGGAGGGCGGCATGTTGGAGTCCAAGCATAGCATATCGTTGCGGCTCGTAGTAGGCTGATCTTGCCTCAATCATGACCATCTCTTCTGCGGGATCCCACACAGCGTCCTCGGTGCGGGCCCAAAAAATGTCGATGCGTGGAGGAGTCCAGTCGTCTTCTCCCTTGGTCAGATCAGGGACGAGTCCGCCATATAGGGGCCTTGCAGCAACAACGGCGACAAGACACTGCGACTTGAAGTTGTCGTTTGACATGGCCACGAGACTACCAACCTTGAGTCGATTCTGCTCCGGATTGTGCCAGTTGACACACGTCTCCGACTTGGCCGTCGAAAAGGCTATGCGACAAGCAGCACCCTGCTTCGAGAAGGTATAACCTCTCACACGAGCGTTGGTGTAGACATAGGAGTTTCGGCCTTCTACCTTTCCTCTGCTCCTCAGGTAGCTTTGAAGTGCTCGGCGAAGAGGTTCGATTCCCTCGTGACGGAACATCTTGTATTGCTTCTCAAGATACTGTGCCTTGTTTTGGGGCTCATCTATGTCGGGGTGTAGTGTGGGAGTGGACTTGAGGAGCTCTTCAGCGGCCGGCAGCTCAGGGCAGCCTCTCCAGGACGCCCTGTCAGGCAGAATCTGCTTCCGCTTTACATGGGCGGTGATTATTTCACGCACCATCTACGGCCATACGGTTGTCAGCCAAGGACTTGGTAGGATCGAGCGGAAGATTGGACTATGGTCACTTTACCTGTTGATGGTCCCTGTCCATCATGAGAAGAGGTGGCTTTGTTCTCAGGTTCACGTGTAGGTGGTCAGAGATGACGAGCGCAGTGCTGAGAAAAGAAGAACACACGTGTTGATTCTCACAACTGAAAGAATTTGGGAGGGCAAATAGAGGTGAATATCCAGTAATTTAGAGTTGGGAGGTGCGGGATGTAGATTGGAAGGGGCGAACGAGGCTTGAGAGGGAGCCTAGGTAGGTACCTCATCGAGTCGTGCCGCAAGAGTAACCGAAAGCTCTCCAGCACCCAGTTTTGGTGCTCTGTTTTTCTTTGCCTTCTCCACACCGCCTTCTTCTCGTCTTTTCGGGTCACATTGGCCTGTGTAAAGTTTGGAAGGGCACCGGTTTGCCTCTATGTTGCGTCGGGACGGCTTGCTGCAGTCCCCCTCCACAGGTCAGCACAGGGGCTAAAGTGCAGAAGGTTTTTTATGCAAGAGCCAGGTCTATCTTCAGAGATCTACGGGCATAGATTTTGATTTATTAGGTCTTGGGTGCTGTCTGTTGAACTCTTTGAACACACTCTCTTTCCTAAACTGATGGGAACGGCGGAAGATCAACGTGATTGCAGCCAGTCTTTGAGAGAGTGCTACATCCACTCTTTGAATACCTGTAGCTTTGATGGAAAACAGACCCACTTCTCAAGCTATACTCAGGTTATGTTCAAGAATTTCCTACTATCTGAGAAAGACTCTGGGCCCATCATGGGGTCTTGCATCTGATTTTTCGGTCCATTGCGATTCTCGTCCCTGCCAGTCTCATTCCACTTGCGATGGTTCTGATTGATTCCTATTCTAAAGCCAATATATTTGTTAGCCTACGGTTGCCATCGAATCGTGTTCCACGAGGTACTTTTCAACCTCAGCCCAGTCTCAACGGCCGCCTCGCAAGAGGTTGTGGCCGGGCTCCCTATTCCATCCATCCTCCGATCAGTGAAACAAGGATGCGTACGCTCAATATGGACATCAATTTCTGGCGATAAGAAATGTCTCTATGACATTCTAGAGCCACCACCACTTACTCGGACCAAGACCTTCCAGGTCATCTGTGTCGGCTCCCCGCCCTCAGCCGCCGACGCCCTCCAAACCGCCCTGGTCAAATTTGGCTGCGGACACACATTTAAGGGTGGGTGCATCACCTTCGGCAAGCCCAGGACGCAAGAGGATGAGCGCGCGTCTGACTCGACGCAAGTGGCTCGACGCAAGGCCTGTTCTGCCCATCCCCACGGAGGACTTTGACGAGCTGCTAGGTTGTTTCAGCAACGATAACGTATGCTGCGGATGGCTTCCTTGCTAGAAGCTTGATCGAGGCGCAACCTGGGTTTGAGTCTGCGGAGCAAAGACGATTCGATACTGCACGCGGCCTGACACAAGCTTATGACGGCCCTCGCCTTGTTTGAGCGTAGTTTTGGCGGATGACGAAATTTTGTGTCCAACTGATGTTCCAAGCCTAATTTAATTGCCTCGTTCCAAAATCGAGTGGCTATGTTGACGCTATCAAAACAGTCAAAAGCTCATCTATGAAGGTGATATCTTCTCGTACGCCCTCGATCGATTGTGCCTGGTAAGCAGACTTACCCCGCAGAGCGTTGCGACAATGTCCATTCCATGGCTCCTCCAGTAAGTCACCTTGGATGAAGCGTAGACGGGGACTGGGAGCCATTATGGCTTTTTCTAGCCGAGATTTGCCCGTGAGCCTTGTTGCACGTTAACACAAGCTCCAAGGAAAGGAAAGGAGGAAATGCTGCGTGAAGGCTGGAACTTACTAGATCTGCTCATTTCGCCTGGAAATCGCGGTGAAGGTTCTCTTTGGAGCGCTTGTAGGAGCCAGAGCCGTGGCCATCGGAGACAATAGGAGTCTCTAGACTAGCTTGTAACCCTAGAATAGTAGCCTGCCAGCGCTCACCCTACCCTGCACGTGTGTGCACGCAGATGGGGACACGGAATGTAGCTTAGGCGAGCATGTTGTCATTCCAAATTTGGGGCAAGGCGATAGAAGCACTTCCCATTTCCCAATTACTAGTAGTTGATCTACATAATGTTGTCACCGGCTTTTGAAGCATCATAACGGTTGGAAAGGTTGTTGCCCCCTTTTTTGCGGCATCACCGCCAACAGGCAAAGCTCATAGTTGCTGACGCGCTATTCAATGAAAGTGATTTCAATGCCTCATACCAGCTTCGATGCAACGATGAGCTTATCGCATAGCACAAAGTCGCCAGAGAACACTGAAAGAATTGGACTTATCGCGAAACGAGCATGATATGGCAATATGTCGTCTCTTCATACCCTCGAGGGTGTCATGCCAGGCTACACGTACGAGGCAATGTTGATTGTTGATCGCTTTCGAATCTATTTATCTCGCACAACCTCTGTCGGAGGGGGGGTCATCCGAAGCCACTCGTGCTCGAAGATCCCACGCTCTCCCAACGACCAAACCAACCCACCTTCGACAATCGCCGACAAACCCGAGGCACTTGTCGTGCCGTCCACAATGGGAGCCTCGCGAAGCCAGCTAAAAGCTGCTTGCGTAGTCCTCCTCGAACACAGCTCGGCAGCTCTCCGTTCCTCATCCGAAGGGCTAGGCACACCGGATTTCGATTCGGGCGCTAAGTTGCGTTTTTCTCTTAGACGTGGGAGCCTCAGCCTCACGGTCTTCGTCCCCGAAGTAGTCTCCCAAGTTACGTGCCTTAGCTGCATGACGGGCGGCAAGTCTCCCAAGAGATGACTTCGAATGTCCAGGTCGAGTTCGGAAACATGCGAAGCGCCAAAGGGCGCGAAAGCAAAGTTAGCCCCACCAAGCGATTGCTGGTACAGATGTTTAATCCTGCACTCATCAGCTCTCGATAGCGTGGAAGCTCCGGTGTCAATTGCAGCATTTGCCTGCATAAACGACAGTTGTGTACCGGTCAAAGCTCCAAGCGCAAGGTCGACTTTCCAAAGACCGCATGAAACTTGGGCCAGACACGAGCTCTCGAACCCAGTGATATGGGCACCTGCCCACAAAAAGCCAATATCCGGGTCTCGATGTATGAGTGTTGACAATCTTGACATCGGATCGCAACCTCCCAAACATCTCATCAAACCCTGTGTCCAGGGTCCGCTGAAATTGCAGTGAACGTCAGGATTATAGAAAGTGCTGTGGAGAAGAGACTTGATACCCAAGGCATTGCAGCTGAGCATGAGCAATCGGTCAATGACAGCATCTGAGGGTATGAAGGCGGCAGTGTTGTAGTCTGGAGTACTCTTAGTTTCGAATGATAACTCATGAAGTCGAATATTGCGTCGGTCGTGCCTTGCAACTGGGATAAACATTGCGGCGGCTAGAGCTGCTCTCGAGATGTCGTGGACGCGGTGATTGTGGGAGTAGGCTTGAACATATCCCAGAGCCTGTCGATAGGTAGGCGAATCCCGCAGGCTCGGGCTGGTCACTGCTGCACCGGACCGCCCGTGCTTCTGGCCGTCTTGAACGGTGAGCGACCATGGCGAGTACAGATCCACTTGACCTTCCACGTAGGCTTTCGCTTCCCATCCCGAGCCTGGTGTTTGGACACACCGCCACCAGTCACGGCCATCGTTATCAACACCAGCCATTTCTGAGGCATGCCGAGGATTGGGTGCTTCCCGAGGCGAAGTTTCGGACCCCTCAGCATCAGCGTATCTCAAGTGCGCCATACCGGGTAGGAGCTCAGCCCATCGAGCTGCAAGTACGTAAGCCCAAGCTGAGAAAAGCATCACCAGCTGCTTCGTCTCCCAACTCTCATCGTAGCTCGAAGAATGTTCAACAACGACAGGGCTCGGGAAAGCGAGCTGGAACCGCATATCCTCCCTCCAAGGCCGAGTCTCGCGGTCGGACTGCATCATGTCCCAAAGCAAGGTCGCCTTAGCCAAGGCATACCCTTGAACAGGATACGTCAGAACCAGACCAGAAGGCATACCAGGGTAGTGTGGAAAAGCGTGGTCGACTGTTCTCAGACCGCTCAGAATGACTTGACTGTGGCCTTTTTCGCGAGCGAGATGTTGAAGATGTGACCATGTTCGGTAGCCATGGGCGAAAGTCGATTCGAATGCCTCATCGCTAGGGCGGACTGGATCACCTCTGAATGCAGACATTGGCATCGAGAAGCGTTGATGAAAGCTGGGTTCGCTCACATCCTTTGCTTCTACCCAACGGAGAGACTTCCCACTCATATACACCGACCATGATCTCACCGAGCAGAGCTCAGGTGAGAACAACAGCCTCGGACATGGTTATGCCCACAAGCAATCGCGCGTCTCTTGTGTGCTTCCACGTACTCCGCCAATCTCCCAACGCCTGCCCACAGATCTCCGAGTGGACTAGCATTGCCGTGAATGGTCGGGCAAGGGACGAGCCTCGCTCGCGACCAGAGCCTGCTTTGACATTGCCTTCTGAGCCTTGTCCTATGTCTCAGTGTGCCCACGTTGTCGGTAGAAGACAGGGGTGGAGGAGCTGAAAGTCGTTCATGTTGGCGTGCGGATATGAGGGCGAGACTGGCATCTGCCGCCGACGTCGCATGCGAGGCTGCCAAGTCGTCATGTCTTGAGATGGCGATGTCTCGGGGAGAGTCTTCCTAGGTATCATGGAGCTGTGAATGGTCGCCGAACGGTGACCGAAGGACACCGGGAGAGTGCATCTGAGACATCAGCAAACAAAAAAGACAGGCGATAGGGAATGTTGCGTGTCTGATGATGACATGGTATCCATTTCTGGCTCGCATCGCAAATGCCCGCTCAGCCATCTCGAGAAGAGGGAACAAGAACTACAAGATGCACCTCATGTCGCTTTGCTCCATATCGATAAGTTGCGATATCGATACGACTGGAGAGATGGGCAAGGAACGGGAATAACTGAAGGTAAAAAGGTTGCAGCTTCCCGCTCCAGTGCCAAGACCGCCCCGCCAGCCCGCCAACCAGGAGGCGAGCGGACGTGTAGGTCCGTGATCGCTCCACCATAATGTCATGATGCGCAACACTGCGATGTCGATGCGCAAGGATCGCGATAGTTGAGGAAGATTTTGGTCGCAAACGTCTTTAACTGAGCGCAGGTCGAATCATGTGAGCGCTTGAGAGGGGCATCCAGGTACAGGCCCGCGCTGGAGTGTCCAGCGCCCCAGAAGTGCCCCTCGAGTGATGTAATTTTGGGCTGGGCCTTCACACAGTTGACATCATAAGTCAGAGTGATGCTCTCAGGCTTTTCCTCAGGCGGGGTGATGATGTCGTCAGGGTTTCTCTGTGAGGTAAGGTAGAGGTCGCTTTAAAACCCAGTCGTGCTGGTTGTCTTGTCTTCTTCCATCTATCTCTCATCTTACCACGACCTTGCCGGAACCATCGCGCATCTACCACAACAAAGTCAAGGAAATCATCACCATGTCTCACTTCAGGAACACCGACACCATGAACTCCGCCCAAGGCGAGTTCCACAGCCGGGTCAAGCCTTCCGAGCCTCTCACCACCAAGGGCGTAAGTATCACTTTTCCCACTACATCTTCACTTGAAGACTGACGAGTGTCAACAGCACGCTCCCGGTGTCAAGGTCGGCAATGACGCCGTACCCGAGTTCCATGCAGAGACACACCCTCCTGGAACTGCTCCCAAGGAGAACACTTTCCAGCCCAACCCCGTCAATGAGGTGCCCGGTCAGGCCCAGAACCCCGATGCTCAAGCTACGACTGCCGCCTCAGAGACCCTCCCTGGTGCTACTTCTGCATCCGTCCACCAAGGACTGGGACATCCCGGATCTGGACAGACCAGCCAAGAGCTTCACGGCACCCACAAGAAGGATCGCGCTGGTCTGACTGGTGTGGGCGCCAACCTCACGGATCCAATCCACCAGAACCACCACGACCGCCCTTATGAGACTGGAAAGACCGGCAAGGGGGCCTCCGACTATCCCACAGCTGAGGATCAACCTCCTGTGTCCGCTGAGGGCGTCGCTAGCGAGCGCAGGTAATCATAGGAGGATGGAAGTTTGGCGTTTGGGAAAAAGTACTACTAGCTAGTCAGCAAGCTATCCAATTCATGGCGCTACGCAACGTATCAAGTAAATTTTACCCTTGACCTTTGACATCTTGCCTCTTCGCAGGTTTCTCCAGGCAGAGTCCATTGCGAAACTCATCGACGCAGCTGGTTACTGACAACTTAATTGACAAGTAAGTCCTCCCCAGGATATCCAAAAACAAGAGTTCTTCGGCCCCGGATTCGAGGGCCGCTGGTCCACAGAGCGCGCGGTGCTTGAGTCGGTCCGTCATCCACAGGCACTTGCGAGGACGTGGCATGCTTGACAGGGCAGATGGGCCGAATGAGATGCGGACATATGCATGTTCAAATGCCTACTAGACCTTGGATCCTTTCTAGTCTATGAACTTGGTACTTTTTGCGTGCCGTGGTCAACACAGTCTTTGTGGGACAACCTTGCCTCCCACGTCCAAGTTTGGTCATCGTCAACAGGGATGCCAACGCCACATTCACGGCGATGCCGGCAGCAAGCCACGTCGAGCTGCAAACATGACAGAGGATGTTATCATGAGCCGTTGCGTTGTTTGGCTGCAGCTTTTGCTTGGCCAGCAAGGCCAGCGACCATAGCACCATGGTACGGGCGGCCGACCCTTATGGGTCGAGATGGAAGCTTAGCTCAGGAACTTGTGGAGGATGCAGCACGTCGACACATGCTAGTACTCATACGGGAAGAGGAGTATTACTACTGCTGCTGCCCGCTTTGATGTGCAAAGAAAACACGAACAATATGTGATAGGAGATGATGGTTGCCCCAAATTGGTACATATCTTTCCATCTGAACCTGAGCTTGGTTTGAACGGTTTCAAAGCGAGGGTTCGGTGAGGATGCTCTGAGCGAGGGATGCTGTCAGAGTAAACAGAAACCACAGCACATGCTCTCCCCAGATACGTGCGCAGCTTTTGCAGGCCGAACTTGTCATACCCAAGCCCCTTTCAGGCCTCTTCTTGCGCCGGTTCTTCGGGCTCGCGTCGGCCGATTCCGTAAGTAGCGCGATGTCCCTCGTGGTTGGATATGGAGTTGTGCACATCGCAAGAAGTTATCGGCATATTTGCCACGCCATCGCCAGGGTTGCATTTGTTTCGGACAAATCAGCGGGACGATCTCTCAGCGGATGTGTTTCAGGAGCTGCTGATACTTGTTTCCGATTCGATATGTTGACGATCCGTCTGTGGCGTCCAGCAGTGCAGCCCTGCCGGTCCGTAGAAGATGGGACCGATAGTTGGACCTTCAAAGGAGGGGTCGGCTTTCGCGCTGACACTGGCGCTGGCGTCCGGTGGGATGGATCGCCTTGGACCTTGGACCGCTGCACTGGGGAACGGCCGCGTTTGTAAGTTACGGCAAGAAACAGAAGCTTTTTTTGCTGTCAAGGAGAAGTCAAGTCAAGCTTTACTTGGCTTCCCTTGGCAGATTCAACAGAGGGGGGTTATGCCAGTGCTCGAGCTCGATTTCGTTATCGAGCCCCGTCTCTCCAGGTGGTCGCCACCACTAATTACAGCCCTGACAGTGCGATGGCGGCTCCGAGTCTGCCCCTCCAAAACCCCCACCTGCACCTGCACCGTCCACCGCCGCCACTGCCCTGCAAACTGGACTTATCTGAGGTGCCAACCCAGGTACCTCAGGGTACTGTATCTGCTGACACCGTCAGTCACCAACTCAACTCCCAGTCCTCCCTCGACCCACCTCGAAGCCCTCAGGCTCAGCAGGCTTAGGCTCAGGCTCAAGCTGCCATACACGGCGACAGTTTGAACTCCTCCTGGCAGGTACCTCCTGAGTGCATTGCTCCCCCCGGGCCCGCATATATGTGTGTGTGTGAGTCTGCAAAGCCCTGACGATCACTCCTCCTCACGATGGCCTCGCAACTCGAGCCGCCCAGGACCGATGGCTGCCAACGCCAAGTGCCGGCACGGGTCACAGGCTACCATCCACTACGTTTCGCTAGCCCAGTGGAGTGCGCCCCCTACCCCCGATCCCATGTGGTGGCTTTACCTCTTAGGGCCACAGGCTAACTGCCAACTACTGCACCCTCGCAGCGGAGATGTCGTCGTCCTCGACGTGTACCCGCTACAGCGGCCTCACTGCCGGCGATGTGCAGCACACATGGAGCCCATCCGTGCACATCGATCCCAAGATGGACATCCTTTCCAAGAGGGTCAAGGGCAGCTCAGATCTTGGTCTATCCTACGAGCGAGCACGAAAGAAAATAAGAAAGTCCCACGCCCTTCCTCCTTAACTCGGGTCCGCCTCGACCTCCATGCAGTCCGCCTCGCCTGATCCGCTTCGTCTCCAGCTCCCCCTCTTGGTCCGCATCTCCATGACGCCCAGCTTCAGCTTGCCAGGGATTGCTATTTTCGACATTTAGATTCAAGCTATATCCCAACACCCGCAACAGCGAATCGAGACTTCTCGTCTTGATATGGACAAATCTGTGCTGCACATCTCGCGCTAGCTCGGAACTATCTACCTTGTCGTGTTTGCTTGTGGTCTGCCCAAGCTCTGGAGACGCCGGGACGAACTTCTTGATCTCGAATGCCGCCATAAATTGGCTCCACCGCCCTCCCCGAGCCCGACCCGCCCTCCTCAGTCCGTTTCAATAAATATCGTGAGCTGGTTCGTCCGTTGCCGCCCTTCCCCAACTTTGCTAGTCAGTCTGGTTGCTCACTCGTCCTACAGGTCTGTCAAGCGCCAGGACCTTGTTCTTCGAACTCAAAAGCCCCTTTACTCCTTTCTGGCTTCTCCCAACCCTGTTGGTGCACAGTCGTAATAAGCATTGCCAGGCGCACGCCACGGCTGCCGATACCTTGGATCCAGCTCGCCCAAAGACTCGGGCCTTTCGACATTTTCGAGCTTAACAACGCATCTTCCAGGCTAAAGAGCGCCGTGCGTCTGGAGCCCCGCGATCTGCTGACGTCGCCACCAACAGTTCTCACTGTTGAACACCTCAGGTTCATATCTATACCGCAACTCATCCCGCGCGCTCTGTGCGAGTCGTCGTAGAATTGCAAGAATTCGGGACACGGCATGGAGATTCAGTTCACGGTTCCCATCGGCGCGGATCCTCCGAGGAACAATCCGAAAAATAGGTAAGTGCTTTCCATCTTCAGTTGCCCCCGTTCAACCTGTCAATGGAACAAGAGCCGCGGACGCCGTCATGTCGAAACGAGCTTGCTCACGACAGACGTTGTAGCCCTCAATGGCGCTTCATTTGCGATCTTGTATCCGTACACGTGTGAAATGATAGGATCGTCTTGGCCGCAAAGCTGAGCTGACGTGCTTCGCCTTATCCTTCAGCTCCTCATCTGCAACGGCATCCTCCAGATCTGCGGGGGCACCTCCTACTCGCGGACGCGGAAGTACCCATGGAGGCACCCACCGATTCGCGCTTGACTCAAGGACAAGACATACGCGCAAAAGCTCGACTCGTGCGCGCACTGGTTGCGCAACCTGTAAGTCAATCTCACCTATTTGGCCTCGTTGTCTCGCTCCGATTTCTTAACTCTTGTCACCCGCGCAGTATCACACGCTAACACGGTCGGTGAATAGGCAAGTGAGTTGTCACCTCAGCGGCTGATCAGCCCGATCCGAGCTCTTGCACGGGAATAGCTTGAGCCAGTCATGCCCTACACCTGTTCATACACTAACGTTCCGACAGGAAACGACATGTGAAATGCGACGAGACGAAGCCATCATGTCTCAACTGTATGAAGTGGCGAGGGTACTGCGATGGCTACGCCGGCACAGAATCACAAGGCCCAGCAGCGGCGGGCAAGCTTATTCATACCAAGAAGGCACCGGTACTGGTTGAGGAACCCATGGTCAACACCATTCGCTTTGAAAGTGCCGACCAAAGATCATACTTTGACGAATGGTCTTCATTGTCGATGACTTTCCTTTCCGGTGGTTTGGTCCAGACCCGTCTGTGGACGCAGACCATGCCGCAGCTAACCCTCGAAGAACCGGTGCTGCGGTTTGGTGCCATGGCTGTGGGAGCACTTCGCAAAGCCTATATGCAGGAGGGTCGCGACGTTGCATCCGCCCTGACTACCACCAACAAGCACTACCTCAACGCCATCATATATTACTGCGAGGCTTTACGTCTGCAATCGAAAGCTCGCCCCACTCGTGAGGGTTTGCGGACGGCCATGCTGTCGTCCTTGCTGTTTATATGCTTCGAGACACAGCGCGCCAACATGCCCGCAGCGTTGAAGCACATCACGCACGGCTTCAGTATGCTCAACGAGCTGGCCTCGTGCACCCCGAAGGCCCCGGACCTGGTCAGTATAGCGCCCGCGCCGCCCTCGTTGGTCCAAGAGATCCTCGACTGTTACAAGCCCCTAGAGCTACAATCGAGATCCTTCATGGGATCCTATCAGAAGTTCTTCTTCCCCCCCAGCCAACGACAACAGCAAACTGGGCAGCCTGCTATGGGCACTACCCCTGGGGTTAATCCTGGGGCTGGGTCGCTACCGCCCGCCCCAACGCCTGCCAACATACCTGGACCAGGGCCAG
Organism: Sordariomycetes sp. S80-01Y; assembly: GCA_037042185.1. NCBI lineage: Eukaryota > Fungi > Ascomycota > Sordariomycetes > Sordariomycetes sp. S80-01Y. The sequence goes on along the minus strand of JAXQJY010000027.1, from coordinate 498,267 downwards.
CTGGGGCACCACCAGTGGAAACAAACACAGCACCTACTTCGCGAGTCTCGACAGCGGATTTAAGCCCTCCCAGCCAACCCGGAACTCCATGGCAGGGCCAGTCACCCCAGCCCGGCCAGCACCCAGGTCCGCAAGGCCAGACCGGTCTTCCTAGTCCGCAGAGCCAAGGCAGCCCGCAGAGCGATGGACAGACACCTCCACGACCGCGACGCCCGCCGGGAATTCTCCCCTTTACCAAACACTCGCCATATTTCAGGCCGAAGCAATCGAGCATCACCTCTTTGGAAGAAATGCCACGTGTGTTCTCTTCCTATGACGAGGCTCAGGGATACTGGGGCCTGTTGCAGAGGCAAATGGTCCAGTATATCCCCATTTTGACCGTCACTTCGAGCCAGCTGCAGCTATCCAGGATATCTGATGAGGCTGAATTGGAAAGGAAGCTGAGCAGCGTGAAGCAGAATCCGAAGATCTCCAAGTTTGTTGCCGAGTCAAGATACTGGCTGCAGCGGTGGATCGAGGCATACGATCCTCTATATCAGGCCGCTGCCCATAACAAGCACCAAGACATGCAGTCATACTTACAGGCTGTTAATTTAAGGATCGAGTACCTCGTGTTATACATCTACACGGCCATACCACGCTTCTCAGGACTGATCACAGCCAAGGGCCTGACGCCGCAATACCGGGAGATCAACGCCCTAGCCGAGATACTGCTACAGGCGCGGCCAAACTGCGGATTTGCTATGGATTCGGGATGGACCTGGCCTCTGTTCGTGTCGGCCTTTGGATGCCGTGACCCTACGACTCGGGCTGATGCCATCCGTATCCTGGGGCAGTATCCCATCCGCAACGCCTTACGAGACAGCCGTGTATTCAGGGCAATTGCGCTCCGCAACCAGCTGGCAGAGGCAGAAAGCGCGGCATGGGGTGACGACGAGCAGCTGCAATGGCTTCGACTTCGCCGACGCGAGGTTGTCTTCGAGGACTTTGGGACGAATATCATCTTCCGGTCCGCGCAGAGGAACCCCGAGACAGGTATGTGGGAGCTGGTAGAAGAAGCAGCGGACTTTACAGTACGGGAGGACGGGACTTTGGATTGGCAGGCTCAACCCATCTCGGATTCGACTTCAATCTTGTCAGGAGTGTGCTGAGCCGCGGTGCAGGGCGTTTTGGGAATTGGTTAAAGAATGGGTTGCTCGGTCAATTTGGACTGTACAGCATAGCGTTGAGTTGAGGACAGCGCAATTGATAGACTTTGTGCGGTACATGTTTAATAGGGATACGCGAGCGACAATGAAACTTGTATGCATCGACACGGGCGGCTCAGGTCACGGTGAGATGAGCCCATCGCAAGGGGGACGGTGCTGTGTTTCATGAGGATTTTCCAACGTTTCAGCGTACCACACAATGCATGTAGCAATCGAGTTCATGCGAGCGACAGTAACGGCCACGGAGAGGCATATTTGGTTCGCGAAGCCATCGTCATGTCACGGTCGTGCGACGTGGTGACGTGAGCAGCGCTCTCGGCGTCGATGAACTGGTTGATGGACCCATCGTCGCTCAGCCAACAGGGCGGACGGCGTGAGCTCGGCCGGTGCAGCCGGAGGGGCCCCGGTCTCAATCAGTCTGCTGCACGAAAAGGCGGCCATGATTGGCTGGCTGCGAGACTGTCGCACCAACAACGGGGGGACCCCCGACCCTCATCGAGCAAGGGAGCAAGGGCCAATCCGCTGGAGCGTCAGAAAGCAGGCACTGCAGCAGGACATGAAGGTCTCAAACACTTGCCAGGAAGCAATTTTGGTTAAAAGACACGGGATCAGAGAAAGGGGGACGAGGCGACGGGACGCAGAGAAAATAGAGATACGAAGGCAATGGCGAGGAGGAGGGACTGCGCGTCGCATTCGGTTTAGCGTATCGAAAATACGAAGAATGGGCCCTGAAGTCAGACGCAGGTGCGATCGAAAGCCGGTCTGGGCTGCCACTTGCCAAACAAAGACACAGTGACGGGGCTTGGCTGACAGTATGCTGATGTCCCATCCAGGCTTGCCAGGGCAATCGATCCAACTCTCCCACACCGAAGCAACAACCTGGTCGGACTCAGCCTCAACACCATCTCAGATTGGCAGCCGTCTCTCCATCTCCCTTCTCACCGTTGGCCTCACTTCCTTTCTTTCCCCCTCCTCACGCTGCTGGGACCACCTCCGTTCTCGTCTTCCTCTGCATCGCTTGATCGTCGCTGCTGCCGTTCGCTCTCGAGTCTCCACCCGCATCATCGTTGATAGACGTACTCGACAGCCCGCTGTCTGCCCTCAAACAGGCGGCTCCAGGCCGTCTCAGTCTCTTCTCCCGTCTCTCGCTCTGCCGTCGAGCCGTCGAAGCGGATCGACTTCGTTGCCCTCGTCAAAATGCAGTACCCGTCCCACGACGACCCCTTCGAGAGGGAACCGCTTGACTCCTCCTCAAGTACTAACAGCTCTCGACGACCTCGACCGACCGGCTCCTCTCGGCGCCCCATTCCTCCCCAACACAACTACTCCTCCCCGGCCCCTTCATCGCCCTACCACGACTCGAGATCCGCTGCTCACTCCCCCTACGATAACCTCAACGGCAACTACTACGGCCCGGCGCCCGGCGCAGAGGCACCGACCCCTCCGCGGCACGGTGATAACTCCTACTACACTCGAGGCCCGCCAGCCCACGGCGAAGACGTAAGATACGGGTACGTACAGCGCAACCAACGCTGTGCGACGGTGAACGCTGACGATTCTAGCGAAACTGCCACTGGTGGCATGTCTGGCCTTGCCTATGGCGCTGCGGATCGCAACGCTCGCGAGGGCGGGATGGACCCTGCCTACGGTTCAAGCCAACTACCTCCACCTCCCTCGCGCACAGCCTCTGGCAACTATGCTGGCGGTGGTGGCTACATGTACGACGGATACAATACGCGCGGCGGCAATTCGCCCATGCGATCGCAAACGAGCAGCATCCATAACTCGGGATACTCGAACGACCCTTACGCCGACGATCCCTATAAGGCCTTCTCTGGTTCGAACCCTCGCGTCGACCGACGGCTTGGCGAATTCGATCCGAATGACATTGAGGATGACGGGGACGACGGCCTGTACTATCCCCGATACAGCCAGCGCAACTCCATGCTGAGCTCGGCGGCGACGTCTGATCGTGGAGCCAGGCCGGCAATGGGGGCCGCCGCTGCTGTGGGCGGCGCAGCAGCCGCTGGAGGTGTCATGGGCGGTGTGATGAACAGACATCGCGACAGTGAGTCTTGTCGTATCCTTAGTCGCAGCTTGTTACTGACCATACTTCGCAGTTGGACCCTCGTACGACCTCGCCGACGGCGCCGAGAAGGATCCGAAATGGGACAAGAAGGATGTCGGGGATGGCATGAGTAAGAAGATGAAGATTCTCATCATGGTCGGCATTGTGCTGGTCATCATCGGCATTGTTGTTGGTGGTGTTGTTGGCGCTATGCTGTCCGGTAGGAGAGACGGCGGCGGCGGCGGCGGCGACAAGGACGGAGGCCAGTCTGCCGAAGACGACCAGAACAAGAACGGCGACCTCGACGTTAACAGCGACGAGATCAAGGAGCTGCTCAACAACCCCGACTTGCACAGGGTCTTCCCTGGCATGGACTACACCCCAATACACGCCCAGTACCCCGATTGCATCCACAACCCGCCGTCTCAGAACAACATTACTCGAGATCTGGCGGTCCTTAGCCAGCTGACGAACCGCGTCCGCCTCTACGGTACCGACTGCAACCAGACACAGATGCTCATCCACGCAATCGACCGACTCGATCTCAAGGGCGACGTCAAGATCTGGCTCGGCGTCTGGCAAGACGACAACTCCACAACCAACGCGCGCCAACTTGAGCAGATGTGGGATGTTCTCGAAGAGTACGGCGATGAACCATTCGAGGGCCTTATTGTCGCCAACGAAATTCTCTTCCGCGAAGAAATGACCATTACCGAGCTCAGTGACCTCCTCGACGGGGTGCGATCGAACCTCACCGACCTCAACCTCAACCTTCCCGTTGCGACTTCTGATCTCGGCGACGACTGGACTAGCGCTCTAGCGAAGGCGAGTGACTATATCATGTCCAACATCCACCCCTTCTTCGCAGGCATCACCGCAGACAAGGCCGCCGAATGGACGATGAATTTCTGGGAGAACAATAACGGTGGTTTCTTCAAGTCGGACGACCAAAAGAACATCATCTCCGAAACCGGTTGGCCGACTGGTGGTGGCAAGAACTGCGGTGGTTCTTCGAGTTGCGCGGAGGGCTCCGTTGCGGGCATCGACGAGTTGAACACATTCATGGAAGACTGGGTATGTCAGGCTCTGAAGAATGGCACCAACTACTTCTGGTTCTCAGCGTTCGACGAGCCTTGGAAGATTGCGTACAACGAGAAAGGCAAGGAGTGGGAGGACAAGTGGGGGCTTATGGACGTCAACCGCAACCTGAAAGATGGTGTCAAGATCCCTGATTGCGGCGGTGACACCGTTTGAGGCTTTTGAACCACTTCCGTTGTTTGCCGCCCCTTGTGCGGCCTTGTACCTTCGACACTTCTGCGCGCATGGTGGTCTTCTGCTTTCGGTCGGCGTTCTGTATCAGACTTGTTTGTTCTCAAGGGAAACGATGGGCTTGGCAAGGCGCTTTGTTTTGACTGCATGTTTAGCCTTGACATTTTGTTTGCGCTTGTTACGATTGGAAACACTTCCGCTTTTGAGGTGTTTATGTCTACTTGTTTGTGCAAGAGCACTTGCTTGGACTGGATGGGAATGGATGAGATGGAATGATTGTACGCGAGGGTTGGAAGGGCAGCAGGTACGGACTTACGATATATGCGCACCTCAGGTATATAACGCTGGAATGGCGTCGCGAATACACGATGACAATGTTCCATGTTATTCGGATCGTCTTTGCTTGCGAGCGGCGTCGCGTGTCCTTCCGGGATCGGGCAATTCATTGAAGGTCGTCAATATAGAAGTGTCAAGCTGCTGGGGATCTTCGCCTCAGACGGGATGATAGATAGTCAATCTACTGTTCGAATGCCATTCGCCAAAGCAAGCTTCGTCCTGTAACCACATTCACAGCCCCCAAACCCCCTTTTTCCTGTAATCAACCTCCACGCCAAAACAAGCCAACAGTTTTCCCCATTTCTCAATCGTGGTCTTGCGCCCAATTTCGATCCGAGTACGCGCAAGAGTTCCAACGGATGTCAAAGCGATCGTCGAAACAGCAGCAGATGAGCCTGAAGGCGAAAAGAAGATGAAAAGGGAAAACCCTCGAATTTAAGTATCACCGTCGACTCCGAAGCTAGCTCTCGGGTGAAGACCTTACAGTACCCTCTTTAAGAACCGCTAGGACTCTTGCGGCGGGACAAGTGGCCACGAGCGAGAGCCTCGAACTGATGGGGCGCCTGTTGATTCATTTGCTGTTCAGGGCGCTGATTCATGTAGCTCATGCCAAACCCGCCGAGGCGAGCAATTTGTTGGTCACATAGTGGTTGAGTCTGAGCACCTGCCATGGAGAGGAAAGCATGAGATCCTAGCGGGTTGGTCTGCTGTTGAGCTTGCATTTCCAAGCTAGTTTGTGCGTAAAATCCAGTAGCGGACTGGGGATCGACCAACTCCCCGGACTGCGTCTGCTCATTGTCATGGGACCTGACATTGTCCTGGAGGTTGGGCTCATTGCTCGTAGCGTGACAACCGGAGGTATTGTCTTGTCCGTAACCTTGGCCTATTAAGTCACGGGAGCCAAATCTCTGACCACGCCCCTCCTCGCTGCCGGAAGGCACCATGGGGGAATCCATGGTATCGCGCGGCGCGGACAGCGGCACCAGGCCTGCACTATGCTTATGCAGGCTACCCAAGAAGCAGTAGAGGTTGTTTAATTTCCTGTTCATTTTCTTGAGCTCCTGAAGAATCTCTAGATTTGCATGAGATTGGTGATAGGTGCCTGGAGCGATGTTCATATAGAATGGCAAAGGGTCATCATCCAATTCTTGGTCGCTCAGCTCGACATCCGAGTCGCCGTCAGATTCCTCATCGCGCTGGTCCACCGAGATGCCTTTGAGACTCACGTTGTACTCGGGTCTGTTCAGGGACTTGCAAAACTTGCGCTCAGTAGCCTCCCTCTTCAAGTGCTTCTCGACGATGGTCTCTTCGTTGACGCCAACCCGGGTCTTGCCCGCTGTTTCTCTTTGAAACGTTAACAACGAACAGTCTCAGGCTTCAATAGAACAGTTGCGGATTGAAGTGGTGGTTATATTTCAAAATACCTTTTTCCGAGCAGTTGAGCAATATGCTGTAGAAGCATAGCGCGACGGTGGTTGACGTTGACCTTTTTGTACCGCTCGGTTTTGGACACGCGAGCACAAGCAGACCAGATGGCGCTACACTCGGCTGATCTGGACTTGTGCGCTTCGAGTTTCTCCGGAGACAGATTGGCAAGTCGCTTCCGGCTACGAGCGGTAGGAGGGTGTGTAGAGTATCCCTTACTGTCTCGGAGGCGTCCGTCAGGCATGTTGTTTGATGCTGATGTGGTGTTTGCTCCTGCGTTGAGTTTGATCTCAGACGATGTAGAGTATATATGTTGCGCTCTTTTCACAGTGGCAAAGTCAAGGGGTGAGAGTGTGTAGTGCCAGATGAAAAGAAAAGCGAGCGTGAGGGAGTTGAGTTCGCTTTCTACAGAGAAGCGTGAGCATATGTGGTCCACTGTTTACAGAAGGAGAAAAAGGTGGAAGCCTGCGTTTGCGGTACTTCAGACGAAAAGAGGAAGGCTGCTCATAGAAGTGGAAAGACCCATGCCGTGCTTCTCCGATTAAGACCGATTGACCCGGAGAAGACAAGCAACAGAGAATACCCAAATGGTGAAGAGATAGTTATTGAAGAGGTTGTGATAAAAATACGAAAGAGAAAGAGAGGATAAGGTCACCAAAAGGGGGGGCGGAGACAACGTCGCGGAGGACGAGAGTGATACGAAGCAAGAGGGGAAGGTCGAAACTGGAGGGAAGAATATGTCAGACTAGAGTATAGAAAGTTATGGGTAGCATAAAGAAGGATGCTCATTTCATGCCGCGAGCCGAGTAAGTATGGATGTCATGTCACAGAAGTATGATGTTGAAGGCGCGTCTATTAGGCGATGCAGTCAAGGCTTAGTCTGATTGTCTTTCAGTATGGAGGCAACAGCGAGTAGCGGGCAAGCTTGGATCTCGTCAAGCAGCTATAATTGAGTTGGTGGATTCACGTTCCCTGCAACAGGATCGCCAGGAGAACACTGGACTGGATGTTAGTTGGAGGTGGCCCGAGGTGATAGTAATCGACGATGCGTGCATACCTCAGATATAACCTCGGAGAATCTGCAAAATCCGTCCACTCTATCGAAGTCTGCTACTGCCTGAGTGTCCCACAAGGGTTGTTCATGTTGTTCAGGCGGATTCATACTCCATCGCACAAGCCACAGGCCATGCATATCGACCGCGTTCGCGAGGAACAGGAGCACCCCGACCGTGGGTAGACGGTAGCCTGCAACATGGTGGGATGAAGATTCATTTTGTATGAGTCGCATGACGCGCATCGGTTCTTTGGGGGAGATTGTCGTCGGGGCTCTGGGTACCCTTTTAGACGAGGCGAGGGTCCTGACTTCTTCCTCTCTCCTCATGTAGCACCCTCATCCCTGGACGGCTCATCTTTGCCTTCGAGGGTGGCAGCCGCTTGCAATCTCATCGCCAGCTGCGTCACTTCATCAACTCCGCAGTCGCGTGGGCTGGCAGAGCAGTCCCCTTCATCGGCCCAGTAGATGGAGGTGCTTGAGAAAGCAGTGCTGTCGCCTGATGGGAATTCGCGCCTCCGATACGTCGACTCGATGGTTTCGACGTTAGGAGAGCGAAGGAATTCTGATGCCTGACCAAAGCTGACTCTGTCAAGAAGTTAGCTATTTTCTCCAGAGAAAACACTTGCCGTTGCTGCTATCACTTACGTGTCCCAGACGTCGAGGCTCGTGCCGACGAAGATTGAGGGGGCTGCTTTCGCGAGGGCTTTGGCATAAATGGGCCGGTACAGGTGAAGGCCGTAGAGGAAGGTGGTAGGATTGACCTTTTCGAAGCCCTCAGGAGAGTCAACGACCCTGAAACTCGGGCTCAGGGATTCGATGAAGGCACAGTCTGGCTTGGTGAAAAGAGGCTCTTGGAAGAAACACTCGATCCGACCACTGTCTTGCCGCTCTTCCAGAGCTTCGACCATGGTGATGAAGGCCCACAGCTGGAGATATGTGCGCCTCTTGGTGTCCCACCCACCATCGGGGGGGTCGAACGTGCCTATCCCGAGACATATGCCGCGGGTGATGGGCTTGGGTTGCATTTCCCTGACGACCCTCTTGAGTGCTGTACAAGCTGGCTCCTTTTCGTACTGGGAGAGAACTCGATTGTACTCACTCCGGATTTCTTCGGGACTCCGCAGAGTGCTTTCGTCTCGATTCACCTGAGCCTCATGATGGACTTCACCCTCGGGTTGACGTGGCTTTGCTTGCCGGCCATTGCGCCACTTTTTGGGTTTGACGAAGGTCCAGTCGTCTTTGGAAGCTGCCGCAGAGCTGGTTATCTCGGCGGGCGCCATTTCTCTAGCGGTAGACGAGACACTCACGCTTGGGCTCACGGTGTCAAAAATTCTATGCTGAAAAGCCCCGACCAGACCAACTCGGTGTCAAGCTTCACCGACGTCCAGATCGAGCAAAGAGTGGGGGCGTGGGGCCGGGGTCTGGCTCGGTGGCTCGGAGTGAGGTGCCGTGAGGTGAGAAGCGAAGCCGGCTCCACCCCCATCCGAGCGGCAAGAGCTATGTAGAGTCTCGCTTGGCGCTGGCTCCTTCCATGTCCTCTCTGCATTCGCACAATGCCCCAAGAAACTATCCTATCACCAACATCACCATATCTGCCCTGCCACCGATTCACCCTTGCTCGGAAGTGGCAACGACAATGAGACTTTGCCAACGCACCTGTAAAAGCCGATTGGCTGGTGGTCCCCGCACGGGCGCCAACTTGGCTGCAGGCTGACCAGGGACTTGCAGCAGCCCGGCGCTTAGAACATCGACTTCTTCCACTCACGTCCCGCGATGTACCATCACACTGCGGCCTCACTCGTCCAATACTCTCCTCCCATTGGCTGTCTGCAGAAATCACACAGCTTCCCTCTCCCAGAGGGCGGTTGCACTGGTTCGGCGCTTCCCATGCTATCAATTAATAGCATACCGGGGCCGCCTCTCATAAGGCCGCTGGTCTGCCTTGACGGCTGCCACTCTGATTTCGTCCTTTGCATGTCCTGCTCTTCAAATTTTGAGACTTCGTTGGTACTAGCAACATCAACTACCCGACCAAGCCAAAGACGATGTGGTCGTCCACGCTTTTAGCCGCCTTGCTGGCCGCTGTCGCTTCAGCACACGTTATCATCAGCTACCCGGGATGGCGAGGCAACAATCTGATCACGAATGAGACGTTCCCCTATGGCATGCAGTGGGAGTATCCATGTGAGTCAAATCCTCGTCTCGGTATTCACTGAAGCAGGCTGACAATCACAGGTGGTGGCGTGGGAACCACAACCAACCGAACATACTGGCCCACGACTGGTGGTGCAGTCGCCTTCCAGCCAGGATGGTTCCGCGGCCACGAAACAGCCTTTGTCCACATCAACTTGGGTTTTGGCACCAACGGCCCCGACGACGGTCCCGAGGACATGTCGAACCCAATGCTGGCTCCCATTCAGATCCTCGGTCCCACCAACGGGCCTTACCCCGGCACCGTCTGCTTCCCGCAGGTTCCCCTACCAAAGGATGCGAACGTGAAGGCCGGTGACAAGGCCACGATCCAGGTCGTCGAGCTGGCCGTCCACGGGGCTGCTCTGTACTCGGTAGGTTCAAATATTTCGATATTTAAGTGGAACGAAGCAGGAGCTAATCAGTGACCAGTGCGTCGACATTGAATTTGCCGAGCCCGGCGACGACAAGATCCCCGAAGTCAACGAGGACAACTGCTTCAACTCGACCGAGCTCGGCTTCGCAGAGCTGTATACCATCGCCACCGTTAACCCGGACACTGGCAAGCGCTATGACGAGGTCGAGTCGCTGGCCTCGACAGTACACTCGCAGCTGGCCTGGTTCTCCATGGCTGTCCTTGGTGGTCTCTGGGCCTTGCTGTAAGCCAAGCATGGCTTAGTGCGTGATCGGGTATTGGCGTCTGTGTACATAATATGCATGTCGGAACTTGGGTATGCGGCGTTTATGGTCTGGACATACTCCGACCGGAGTTCCTGGGATAAATTTGATATTTGGATGATACCGAACAGGGTGAGCAGGAAAACCCCTGCGGACGGTCTTTGATGACACTCAGGCAACGGTCCATGCGGAGGGGTCGAGAGGATTACATGCCAGTGATTCATCTTTGAAATAAATTCATGCCTCTATGCTGATGCTATTGCTTTCGCCAGACGCATGTCCCTAGCTTCACCAGTGTGGTCACAAGAGCGCCAAATGCCCGAAGAAGTGGCGTAGCACCCAAAGATCTTCTGGGCTTGGCTCCTCCCATCTACTCTAGTCCTGTGTATGAGAAGCAGGTTTCTCAACTTCATCTCGAGACGAATTTGGCGCACTCGCGAGCCAGCTGCTTCACTCGATCTTCCGTACCCTTATCCGACGCCGTCTGAACCCAACTCCGTACATCCAGGCCCTCTGTCACGGGTCCCGCTCCGGCAGATAGGAGCGTCCCAAGCGCAACGAGCGATCGGTACAGCACTTCCGAATCGGACTGTTCCGACAAGATGGCCCCCAGTATGGCCATCAGCCGTCGACGTTGTTGAGGCGCCAGCAGGTTCTCTCGAGAAACGAGGACGCTGAGATTGACAGATACGGTCGAGATGGCAATCAACACATTACGATTGAATTTACCAATGACCTCTCCTCCTTGGATGCCGGTCACCCGTTCGAGGAAACCGAGAATGTCATTGGCCTGAGCGCTGACAACACTTCGGCCGTCTGCCGACATCGAGAGATTGGCAATCGCTCGAGCGCCCAACATGACCGCGTTCTCGTTTGGCGTCTCTCCTTCTGGGAGTGATGAATTGATGGCAACGTCCACTAGAGATTTGCCCTCTTCGCTTGAATACTGCGCTGCGACATGGTATCTAGCCATGCAGCGCAGTGCATCCAGCCCGGCAAGACGATCTGAATAGGGCCAAGCTGTGACGATCCGAACAACAATATCCAGTGCTTTTTTTGGCGGAGGCTTCGATGCTTCGAGAGCCTGACGGAGCTCCTGCAGCACCGATTCCTCGCCTGGGTTCAATGCGGCATCCTTGCGGCCAGCTGAGACCATGTTTTTATTGATCGTCAAGATCTTGTTGAACATGGCGTCGTACTTCGCAGCAGGGATGCTGAGATAGTCCTTTTGAGGAATTGACTTGGGTTGCTGCTGTTCAGCATCTCCTGGACGGTATCGCGATTCAGTGCCGTATGGATCTGCGCCACCAGACTGCCCCGGCTGGCCAAGCGTTGCTGCACCTTGCGTATTCTGGGTGATGAAGTTGGCGACTTGGTCGAGATATGTGAGTGGGAGCTCATACTGGCCGAGGAATTTGGTTGCCCGCTCGTATGGATTCTCTGATAAGTTGTAAGGTAACTTGAGCGGAGGCTTACCCTCCTCGATGTCGACATCAAAGACATAGTCATACATCTCGCCTTTGTACTCGACTTTCTTGCCTGTGCTCCCAACCGCATCTACAACTGTGCCGACGTTGACCCATTGCTGCTGGCTGACCGACCATTGATGTGCTGTAACGTTTCCGTTGTCTTCCCTGATCATCTGGACCTGGCCCTCTTTCGTCCCAGCTTTCGACGTGAGGAAATCGGGGCCCGGTAGCTTCTCCTTATTCACCCCCCCGACTTGCTGTTGCGGGATGGCTGAACCCTTGACCGCGTCTTCAAACTCCTTCAGGGTTTGTGCATCCGCAACAGCCTCGGGTCGGCGTGTAAATACCCGGGCAACGCTGTCGCTGGCGCCCGTGGCGATGTCTCCAGTATCTTGGTTCACAGCCACATCCCAGACGGAGATGGCAGGGTGAGTTATAGTTTGAATGCATTCGGATCCCCGCCATACTCTGACTGTGCGATCCTCACCCGAGCTGACCAACTCTCCTGTTGGCAGAGCTGCCAAGGAGTAGATGAAACTCTCATGGCCATGGAGCTCTCCAACTTGCTGTCCGTTCAGCTTCCACAACCGTATGATGCCATCATTGCTTGCACTCGCAATATCGGCTCCGCTAGGGTGGTCCAGAGGTACCCTGCACAGGGCTCGGGCGATATCAGGAGTATGGATGGTAGATTGAGGCTGCACTTGACCAGCCGAGGCCTGCCTGAGGTCGAATATGCGTATGCCTTTATCGGCACTTGCGGTTACGACCGTATTGTCGTCAAAGGCGATGGCGCTCCAGACATTCCCGTCGTGACCCTGGAGCTGGAACTCGGTCTCCCACTTGTCGAGATTCCATACACGCGCTTGGCCATCCCATCCACCAGAGACGACGAAAGTCCCGCCAGGGGAAACATCGAGCGTACAGACGTTGTTTGCGTGTCCGACAAGCAGTCTCTCAGCATTGTCGCCAGTGTGCCGGCTAGGTGCCTTAGCCTCGATGATGGTGTCCTTTCCACCGGAGATGACTAGACCATCGGCGTGTTCTTTATTCGGTGGGAAATATGTGAGCGAGTTGACGTATTCTGATCCTCGACTGAGGAGTGCGCCTTCGAATGCCTTGTCCTTGCGACGCCATACGCGAACGCTGCAGTCCCGCGAAGCCGAGAGAACGAGCTCGGGGGAGGGGAAACTAACGGCGCGAACCTGTTCGAGGAGCGATCAGAACGTATTCAGGTGGGACATTCAAAGGTTTGATCGGTGCTTACATCTGCTTCGTGGCCGACGAGCTGTGCCGACAGCTTGAAGCCTTGATCAGCCATGTTAACGGCCCGCAGAGAGGATACTGTGCAAGAAGCAGGAAGATGGTGATGGAACTCAAGCTCCCCGGCTCAAGGCTGCGGGAGGTGATGCAACCGCCGTGGCTAGCGCAGCTCTCGAATGTGAAGAGCGCCACACTGCCCCTCTAAATGTGGCTTGGTAATGCCATGCCCAGTATTCCGTAGAGCAGCGCACTGCCAATGGCTGCGGTGGGCCCCAGCTGCCAGGGTCGTGGCAGTGGGGGCTCTCTTTCCCCTCAGCATGACTTGCCAGTGGTCGGCCTTGGCACCTTCAAGTTCCTGGGAAGCCTAAGTCAAAAGTGGCTCGCGCATCGTGACTTCCACCGCGATTCTGACTTGTCTCCCCATCCTTCTTTTCTACGGATACCTACAACGCGCCGGTTGAAGCTGACAGGGTCACGAGTGTCTGCTCCAGCTGCCACCACGAGTCAATCACCCCCAGGCAAGCAGGCAGGCGCTGTGCTCTGATTCTTTTCTTGTTCCCCGACGATCTCTTCTTTGCGCCGGCGAGCTCTGCTCCAGTCCGCCACCGACTTCGTGAAACCACCTTCTTACGCGCAAACGGGACCTTGTTCATAGTCGCGATCGACGACCAACGACTGTCAACACGAGCCCTCGCAGGGTCTGTAGGAAAACCCGACTTTGTGGATCGACCTTGTCAACTGTTGCCCCTCTCACGACGTTTACGACCGTTACGAATCTCTTTTGTTGCCTCGATCGCTCGTCGCTCCAACACCTAGACACGACTACGCACGTTTCCAAAAGATACCCAATTCTCCCCGACTTCTTGACTGATCCGACCACGACCTCCTCCAACGATACACCCGAAAAATGGCTACCGAAGCGCCTAGACAATACGTCCCCCTGACTTGTCACGGACATTCTCGACCAGTCCCCCACATCTGCTTCTCCAATCTCGAGAAGGAGGAGACCTACTACATGATCTCCGCTTGCAAGGGTCTGCAGCGCACTCACGGTTATTGGAGCCACACTGACGCGACCTAGATGGAAACCCAATGCTTCGAGACGGCGTCACTGGCGACTGGATCGGCACCTTCATCGGCCACAAGGGCGCCGTGTGGCAGGCCAGGCTGAGCCCTGACGCTTCCAACGCTGCCACTGCTTCTGCCGACTTCACTGCGTAAGGTTTCGCCCTGTAGCTATCAAGCTACCATAAACTAACGTACCGCAGCAAGATTTGGGACACTCACACCGGTGAGGCTCTCTACACGATCCAGCACGATCACATCGTCCGTGCTGTTGCATATCCACCTGATAACTCCGATCTCGTAGCCACCGCTGGCATGGAAAAGAAGCTCCGTATCTTTGACCTGGCCGAGCTTGCCAACTCTGGCTCGACTACTATTCATGCATCGACCGGCTTCGAGATCGGCGAAGGCGTCCACACTGGCAGCATCAAGTTTGTTTGCTGGACACACGACCCGAATACCATCGTCACTGCTTCGGACAAGACTCTGCGGTGGTTAGACCTTCCAAGCCGCGCAGTCATTCATCAGGAGGTGCTTGAAGGCGAGATCAAGTCGTGTGAGATGGTGTCACTCTCCCCAGAGTACGCCTCTCCAAGCGACATTGGTGGGGGCAAACCAATCTTGTCTGTCACTGCTGGAAAGTCCGTGTACTTCTGGGGAGGCGACAGGGCGATGGAAGAGCTCAAGCACATTGCTTTGCCCTACTCTATCGCTAGTGTGGCACTCGACGTCAAAGGCCGCAAACTTGTTGTAGGGGAGGAGCCAGGTACCTGGGCCAAGGTCCTTCGCTATGACGATCAGGTGGAGATCGACACGCATAAGGGTCACCATGGTCCGATATGGTCTATTGCCTTCTCGCCCGACGGCAAGCTCTACGCTACTGGCTCTGAAGACGGCACCATCAAGATGTGGAAGAACTGCGAAGGCTTCTACGGTCTTTGGAAGGGAGGTGCGTCCGAACGTGCTGCGGAATAGCGAGACGCAGAACGCTGCTCCAGCTCCCTCGTGTCGGAGGGCGTCGAAAGCAAACACACCAGTGGATCTTTCACACCCTCCAGTGCCAAAGATTCGGACAGCTTCGATCCGTACTTCGAGGAGGGCCTCGTGGGTCAGAGGAACATGCGTAAGACGCCTCATCTCAACGAGACCTTTCAGAAGCGCTTGGCGGCTGCTGCCCGAATTTGATGGAGCTGCTCCGACTAAGACGCAGACTGCCGAAGGCAAGATTTTATGTCTTGCAAAGAATGAGATCTGTATGGGCCGCCGCGACGATCCTACGATGGCATAACACGACTCATCCTACTGATAATGATCATGTACTGAGCTTCTATCCATTAGATGAACAAGAAATCAATCCCGACGAGGACAAACAGGGGTACTTTGCCAGCATTCTCGTCTTGCTTTCCGTATGATGTGAAGATGTGTTGCGATGCGTGATTTCATTAGGGAGTACAGAATCGATACCCTAGCCTTCTACCCTCGAGCTCATGCCCAGTGGCGGGACGGATCGTAGGTATGTTTGACGGAAGCTTGGGCAGGGAAAGATGTCAGTACCCTTCAAGGACATCCCTGGGGAGATATTGGAGTTGGCTTCGGGAGTCTTGATTCTCTAAAATGCTTATGCACACATTTTATGTATCTCTGGACGCCACTCGTTTTCAATCTTTCCATGCCCATGCAGACTACCGTCGATGTTATACCATCGGAAACCGGAAGCGGATCATCTCCAGGTGCCTGTTACCTGTTACATCATGAGAGAAAACACCAGGATACCGCCGCACGAGTACTAGAACGCATCCGAAAAACCATGTGATCGTCAAGAGCTTCTTTGAAGGAGGAGAACGCACACCAAGACCGAGCGTCGGGGACGCAGAAGGATCGGGCGTCGGCGGAGCAAGCGGACTGGTCGAGGTCGACTGTCTCACCTATGCCACGCAGCAGTAAGGGATCTCCTTAGTTCCCGGATCTCAGCTCAGGAACACGGCTCTCTTTTCTCGGGACGTTTAGTGAGGTCATTATTTGTCGCTGCTAGCAGTGAATCTGCATGCTGGACGGTGGTACAACCGAAGCTAGCTGCTGGCTGACCACACTCCTCGCAACGCTGAGCTCAACGACAAACAGCTTGACCGTTTGAATCGCGTCCCTGTCGATGAAGATAGAGCAGCCTGATTGATTATTGATAGCCTCCATACGAGCTTAGCGGGTCGGATCCAGCTGACGACGGTTTCTAGGTTTCCCACGCCGACCCAAGACATTTCCACGTCGCCCCTTTTCCGCAACGAAGATCATCGGCGTTTGACTTCGTCAGCTCCAGGCCATGATGTAAAAATTGGGTCTTGGTCATGAAGAATCGATCGAAGAGTTCGAATGATGCCGTCAGATGTCCCTCCCATCACATCGACTTCGTGCGGCCCATGTCTGTCAGTGTCTCAGAGCTGACCATTCTACCAGCCCCCCACTGAGCAAGCAGCATTCCATGATGCGGCAAAGCAATGCCATCGACGGAGAGCCGACAGGTCGGGTCGGCCTTATCGTTTCAACGGGGACCGTCCGTCCAAGATGGTAAGGCTCCTAACATACTCCGTAAAGCCAAGTTAGATGGTGCCACATGCATCGGCCCTGGATCGAGACCAGTGATGCTGTGGGCAAAGGTGATTATATGCAGTGCGCATACATGTGCGCGTAAGAATATCAGCACGGGCGTAGTAGAAATGCACGCTTCTCTAGACCATGTCCGAAGCCACAGCCTGCATATGAGGTAACCACCCGCATCTTAGCCGTTGTAAATATCACTTTCTCCTCCTCTGGCTTGAATGCATGTGTCTCTTGCGCCTCCTCCCCCACCCCTCACGCTTCACTCTCACCGGCCAATTATGGCGGCGTCGCTGCACATCAACTTGACAATCTCTCGACGGGCTGCTGTGCGACCCCAGGGGAACAGGACAGTCGCAGTTCATCCTGGCAATGCTGGGACTCGCCATAGAGAGAAAGAAAGAGAGACGAGGCTCGCTGCCTGAGCCCACCGTCAACATCCTCCCAAGCCGTTGCCTGAGCCTCTCTGTATCGATCGTGGCGACGGACAGATACTTCCCCCCGTAGACGCCTCTGTCTCGGCTGCCGCCCTTGTTGTCTTGGAGGCCAGTCTTCTTGGACTCACACCGGCCGGCGATTGACCCCTCTCTCCCCCGACGCCGACGCCCTTCTCCGCATCGGCGCTCTTGCGGAACGTCAGAGAGGGCCGTTAAAGCGATTGGGGACGGCCTTACCTGATGTCGGGTTGAAATCCAACTTAGCACGTACAACAACACCCTATCCTGGTCGCTTCACATATCGCACCTTCAGCACTTGTGTACCCATGTCTGCAATCTTCACCACCGAGTCCTTCACTGCACCCGTGGGAGGCGCTTGGCTTGCCCCGGGCAGCAGCGATTCTGCGATATCTCCGTTCGACGAGAGCTTCCCCAAGCAGGAGATCTTTGAAGATGTAGACATTTCCAAGATCCCAGTATCATTCCTCTCGGATGCAGAGCTCGAGGCTTCTAGTCTTGAGGCCATGACCTTCGGGGCACCTTCTTTCCAGAGTCAGCAACAAGCCATGAGCGGATTTCATACGTCCTGTCGCAACAATTCATGGCCGGTTTACAACGAGGGTCCGTCAGGTCTCTGTGAGAGGAAGATGAGCCACCCGCAACCCTCTACGGCAGACATGGACCATCCCACATCGGACACCAAAAGTCTCTTTCCTCAAACTCCCCCATCAGCCAGGAAGCGCAAGTCTGCTGGCTCCGGGACCGAGTCTTCCTCCAGATCGTCAGAGTCGCCTCCCCCAACGGTGACAACCACGCCATCCCAGCCAAGGAAGACCACCCACAACATGATTGAGAAGCGCTATCGGACGAATTTGAACGACAAAATCGCCGCGCTGAGGGATGCTGTCCCTTCACTTCGAGTCATGGTTCACCGACTCGGGCGAGAGGGCGAGGGGGTCGACGATGCCGAGCTGGCGGTTGAAGCCGAGAGCTTAGGTGGTCTGGCGCCTGCCCACAAGCTCAACAAAGCCACAGTCTTGAGTAAGGCGACCGAATACATTGCTCATCTCGAGCGATCCAATGAGGCTCTTCTCCGGGAAAACAACCATTTGCGAAACCGCGTGGTTGGATTGGAAATGATGATGATGGGTCGAGCTCCAGGCTACGGTGGCCCCTGTCAATGGGGATGAGAAGGATTTCGGCGTATTCCCTCTCTTCCATTGCTTTCTGTCTAGGATATTTTGGGTTGATTTGCTTCAAAGCTGGCCGCAATCGCTGTCGTATATTCACAGGCGTGATAAGGGAGATGATTTGGGAGGCTGTTTTTAATTTTCCATGGGTTCAAATTGCTGGCTATGTAAGGCTCGTACTCACAGTATGGAATACCGCCATTTCGACATAATTAAAATTCCCCTCCCCCCTACTGTTGGTTGACACCGTGACGCTCATCCTGCATTTTCCGGTCTTCCTCTTCTGTCTTGGGGACCTTAACAATGTTGGGAACGGTCATTGCGTTCAATTTGCGGAAGGCCTAAGGCGGTATCAGCTACTATGTTTGCGAAGACGCCGAAGGATGTTTGAACGTGAATAGGCTCGTAGTGATCATGATACATATTGGTAGCCCTGGAACTCTGATCGAGAGAGGCCCTGCAGTCCCATGCTTTGATGTAGATCGAGATGTAGAACTTACCTCGCTGACACTGCCTTCAGGGAGCTTGTCGTTCCATCGATCTTCGACCTTGTCGATCTTTCCATCGGCCCCAAGAGTGATGCGGATGATGCTATCCATAATCTTCTCTTGTTTGATACCCTTGACGACGTACTTGTTGCTCATCTCGAGCACAATGGGGTTGCCAGCATCAATGACCTTGTGAGACTGCAATTTGATAGGGTCAAATAGAGCTGGCAGGCCGTACCACTGGGCGGCGAAGCGGTCGTAGCCTTCTGCGAGGGCGATAGGGTCTTGGAACATGCCCTTAGGATTCCATAAAGCAAGGTGCTTCAAAGAAGGACGGCCTTCGAAGAGCTGATCGAAACGAATCAGATGGAGCTTCACCGAAATAGTTTACTACTCACGTCGAGAACAGAACCCACAGCCAGCTTCTGGGATGGACTCAAGGAGACGCCAGGCGCCTCGTTGATGGTACTATTATGAACACCAACAGAGGTCATTGAAGGCGTCGAGCTTGCTGAGGATGCCATTGTGCACGATATGCTGGGAGCTGCCTGTCGTTTGATAGAAGCGGGTGGTGTTGATGCTAGTGGACGGGTAGATTGAAAAGCCTTGGTTAGCGGACGGTGGTTGGGAAGTCTCATCACGAGTGCGCTTGGTTACGACGCAAGGAAGAAGAAACTGCCCACAAGCCTATCTCGTTAAATCGCGATATAGTCATCCGTCATCGTCATCTGGCTTCCAGAGGTGATGTCGTCGACTGCCTCGGGCGCCTGACGTCATGACTTTGAATACACAGGAAAGCATCTTGAGAGTGCGCGCATCTCGATGAGATTTTACCGAGTGCGTTTCAGAATGTATAGCAGATGTCCGCGTAGCAGACAACCGTTTCCTGTTGGGTTGGCCGCCGCGCTCCCGTGGATGGGGTTGCTTCTGTTAACTATCCCTCTAACCTCGTGGGAGGTCGAGAACTGGAGGTGGCTGAGGTGGGGTGGCTGGTGCATTGACTGGAGGCTTGCGGGGAGTCAGCCACTGTCAGCGACCTGACCCGGGGCGGTTCCTTAACAGTGGGCCCCGGATGACTCCTCCTTTTCCCTGGCACCCGTACCAATGGTACTTTGAAATACTCCGTCCTAAACCCAGGTCTCTTCGCCGTTGAGTCACTCATACACCGTAAGCCTATGAAATGAGAGAGTGGCACAGGTAAACAATGCGGTGGTTCTGAATCCTTCAATCGTGTGGCGAATGGATGATGGAAACCTGCCGTTCGACCAACAGCGATTGCGCATCTCATTGTGAGGGCGCACCGAGTCCTAACCATGGCGCCTTGACGCCGCATACCCAGCAGGCTGACAAGCTCGATCCCGATGCTTTCAGGGATCATATATGAATTCTGCATAGACTGAATGAAGAGCAGTGACTCTTCTGCCTTACGACATGCGTAGTTTGAGATCCAGCAGCCTCTGCCCTCACCGACATAAAAGGGGGAGACCTGACCTTGTCACGCTTGACCAGCTCCCTCCTTAGCTAGCCGTAATCCTTCAATGGCAATCTAAGAAATCTCCAAACTGGTATGGACAAATTCCCTCGTTGTGGCTGCGACGTTGTCGTCGGTACTGAGCGCAAGTACATTCGCCTTCTCGCTGTCAACGCTCACACCAAGATCCTCTCGACGTCTTCCAGGACGACACTTAAACAGACCTTCGAGAACCCAGACCTACTCAAGCCTCTCGAGGAACTTCACTATGTCTTCCCTCTCTACGAAGGCGTTTCAGTCGTAAGCTTCGCGGCACACATTGGTTCCCGAGTCATCCACGGGGTCGTTCAAGAAAAGTCCGCGGCAAAGAGCACGTACAAGCAAGCCAAGGCCGACGGATGTGTGGCTGGTTTGCTTGAGCAGTCTCAAAGTGCTGGTGACGTCTTTTTCGCGAGCATTGGAAATGTCCCGGCTGGGGCGACCATAGCTATCGAGATTGAATATCTCACAGATCTCAAGCACGACGCCGAGACCGACGCTATACGCTTCACAATTCCCACCAAGATTGCCCCTCGCTATGGGTCATCTGAGCTCTTCCAAGCCGATATCACACAAGTTTCCCAACCTAAGCAGAGCTTCTCGGTCACCATCGACGCAGAAATGCCCCTGGGGTCCAACATCACGTCAGTCCAGTCACCAACGCATCCAATCGCGGTCCAGCTTGGTCGTCTCTCTGACGCCACTACTCAATATGAGCCTTCTCTTACAAGGGCTTCTGCTAGTTTGTCCCTCGGCACAGCCGAGCTTGCAGATGACTTTGTAGTCCAGATCGCCGCAACCAAATTGGGAGAGCCCTGTGCCATCCTTGAGACTCATCCCGACATTCCCCATCAGCGAGCCCTCATGATGACCCTCGTGCCCAAATTCAGTATCCCTACAGACAGGCCCGAAATCGTCTTCGTTTGTGATCGCAGCGGTAGTATGGGTGGCTCAGACAAGATTGGTAGGCTGAAAGCTGCTTTGAATGTCTTCCTCAAGTCCCTTCCTCTTGGTACCAAATTCAACCTGGTTAGCTTTGGCAGCCACTTCGAATTTCTCTGGGAGCGTTCGCAGACCTACGACCAGGATACGCTCGACAAGGCCATCGCCTATGCCAATTCCTTTGGTTCTGATTTTGGCGGCACAGAAATGTACCAGCCTGTGGCGGAGACTTTTGCCAGGAGATACAAGGATATGAATCTCGAAGTGTTCTTGCTTACGGATGGCGATGTTTGGGAACAACAAGATCTCTTTGATCTTATCGATCACGGGGTTGCTGAGAGCAAAGGTGCTATAAGATTGTTCACCGTTGGCATTGGTCGGAATGCAAGTCATGCTCTGATCGAAGGCGCTGCTCGAGCCGGCAACGGTTTCGCTCAATTCGTGAAAGATGATGAGCAGGCAACTACGAAATTTATTCGCATGCTTAGGGCTTCACTGACGCCACACATTCAAGATTATTCCCTCGCGCTCAAATATCGCAGCACCAGCCAAGAAGCGGAGGATGATGGCTTCGAACTTGTCGAGACAAGCGCTAATACTTTGACGCTGAGCGACCCGGAGCTAGTTTCCGAGGACAAGCAAGACACGATCCCTCTTTACGACAACAATGTGTCAGACACTGCTGATCAAAAGGACAGCCAAGAGGATTTCACCTCCAAGTACGCCCATCTCCCCAGCATTGCTACTCCTCGATACGTCCAGTCGCCGTACAAAGTCCCCGCTCTGTTCCCTTTCAGTAGAACCACAGCCTACGTGCTACTCTCCGAGGATAACCAGTATCATCTACCGAAATCGCTCCTACTCAAAGGATCCTCTCTCCATGGGCCACTGGAGTTGGAGGTTCCGATTACTTTCCTGCCGGGAAGGGGGAAAACTATACACCAGCTGGCGGCTCGCCACATGATTCGTGAGCTTGAACAGAATCGCGGCTGGATCTTCCACGCTTCTAATTCTGTCACTGGAAACAAGCTGAGCGAAGAGTTTGAAGGCAGGTTCCCTGACATGGTGGAACATGAGGCTGTTAAATTTGGTATTCGGCACCAGATCACGGGGAAATGGACTTCATTCGTTGCCCTGGATGCGGGGGGTGCCGACTGTGTTCTCAAGGGGGGTTTGACCGAGATGAGAGTCGCCAACGTTTCGTCTTCTAGCATGACTTTCGTTTCGCCTGTTCTTTCCAGTCAATGTTTGGAGGAGGCTGAGGAGAGTGACGAGGATATGGGCTTCGCGCTCATAGATGATGATGCTCCAGCTCGAGCCACCTCTCCCATGCCCGAACCGACAGTTGCCCCTTGGCAACAACTTATCGGCTTGCAATTGTTCGACGGCAGATGGGTCTGGGGCAAAGAGATCGTGGAACTCTTGGGGGTGGACCGAGAACAAGTCGCGAATGCAACTGTGCCAGGTCTGTCCGACGACATCCTAGCTACTGTCGCCTCAATCGCCTACTTGCAGAAAAAATATTTTGGGGAGAAGGATACATGGGCAATGATCACGGAAAAGGCAGAGGAATGGATTTGTCGCACCGTGGGTTCAGATACCTACCAAAAGGCTCGGAAAGATATTGGTGTTGTCTTCTAGCGGGCATAGATCCCCCGTCCATTGCCGTGGCTACCCTAGACCTACCAAATTCAGCTTGGAAGTGCCCACGCTTTGCGGAGCTCGGGGGCACCTAGTATCCCTATATTTTATGTAGTAAAAGGCCAATCCAGGTAAAAGGCCAATCCGGCCATTTACAACCGATCTCCCAGCACAAGCAAACAGAAAAAAAAAAGGGCTGTCTATGCTAGCGGACTGGACGTTTTGGTCATTGGTTTATCAGCCACTTTTACCCATGACAAAAAGTTCCCAGAACACCCCCCGATAAGTCAATGAGCAACTGACTGTATCTAGCTCCGTACCACCCAGCTTAAGATCCCAAGATATTCATTCCAGTACTGCCAACTCACCTTGCCCCTCCACAATGACCAGGAAGGACTGGCTTAAGCGGCCAAGCGTAAATTGATAGGACTACACCGGTCATGTTGGGGGGGTTTACCACGACATGGGCCCGATGATCGCCTGGTATCTATGTATGATGCGCGGTTCAGTTTAAAGCAATAGTAGCAGTCTCTCTGGTTCTACGATCTAATAAATGGTAGGGTTCTAAATTACTGCGAGAATCACCGTGATGTGCACCTCGTAACTCCAATACATTTCTGGCTGAGCAGGGTCTTTGGGCAGTCCATCGAACCCAGAATGCCCAATTTGTAAGGGAAAGCGTGCCTCGGCAGTGCGTGTATCTACATGGCTTGGTAAGAAAAGTTGGCGAGGTCTAGGGGACCAAACAAGGAGACAGGACCGCATCGATCACAGATGGAAGAATGTTGGACCTCCTTGAACTGTAGCATCGTATACAGACCTCTAAGCAAAACCAGAGGGCACAGGTAAACATCAGTTCTAGAGCAATGAGACTCTTGTAACATGAAATTAAGAAATATTAATACGAGCCCAGGAGTGCCTGAAATTGACATTGTGCGCTTTCCCGTTACGACTAAGCTGGTCAAATTTTGGGATCTAAGAATACAATGAGCCCAGTGCTCATACCAATGATAACAAAAATCGCTGCGAGCACCGTCATGCAATGCTCGCCCGTCACAGCTAATCTCCGGGCTTAAGTGAAACGACATTAACTTCCATCATGGGGGAGGGTGCTTTATTGACATTCTAATTATTCACATAGTTCTGCCTGATCGTGAGGCCATGCACACATCCCCCTTCCCAACTCTTGAATGGTGATTCTAACTGTGATACAACACCCTTTAGAAGACATCCAACAAGCTTAGAGATAATCCCTATTAAATCCATAGCTTCTTGTTCCCCAATGAGAACAGTTCCTTTGATCTTGCCTACTTACTTCTGCTTCAAAGTTCTTGTCAGGGTACTACAGTTAGAATCACCATTCAAGAGTTGGGAAAGGGGTTGTGTGTAGGGATTATCTCTAAGCTTGTTAGATGTCTTCTACAGGGTGTTGTATCAGTGATAACCAGTATTCAATCCGTCTAAACCAGCGTTCTGGATAGCATCCTTCTTAAGCTATAATACTTTTGCATCAGATCTTCAGAGCGCAGCGCATTACTATATCGAAGCAATCGAGCCGTGTAGAGGTGATCGGACCAAGCCAGCCAATTATACACGGCTCGATTGCTTCGATCACCCAGTCTGATAGTTGTACTTACTAAGGTACATATTGGCCCTTAGCTCAGTCTAAGGTTAATGTAAACCGTGACTTGGCAATTTTTTACACCACGAACTAATTATATTTATTGGCGACCGTAAAGCGAATCAGTAGATAAATGGCGCGTCTTGGGTATTACTTTCACAGATTTGTCTAGACATATATTGTTAAATTAAGCTTCTTCGTCAACTAACTTTTAGTTCTGTGAACTCGGCAATAATCAGACAGAGCATCAGTATTACTGTCTTGGTAGTGAATCATTGAATCAGCCACTGTATCTCTTTTCTTCTTCTTCTCGGAGTAGCTATATATCAGAGTAATGAACTTGCTTTTGCATCTTCCAAAAGATACTGGATAGGGCCTCTAGAAAGTAGATTATGAAGAGGATGATCACTCTTCCGCAATCGCAACAAAGCTACGCTGATGGTCAAAGTTGCCTTTGGAGGCTCTTATATATTAAGTAGATATTAGTATATTACGTCTTGTGCCCTGAATAATTTTGGCTTTGGAGTATATCTGGGTATTGGTCACTTTTGCGGAAGCGGTATTGAGTTCACGATACCCTAATGGTCTTTGCAAGTGATGGGGGGGGGGGTGGTGAGAGGAATTAAAAGTCGTGTGTGATAGAAACCATAGTGAAGTTGTCCTTGAGGGCTGCGCTGAGCTACGCTAGTACCTAGTTGTAGAACTAAAGCTCGTGGAAAAGAAAAGCATTGTATTCTCCTCTTGAGTACTCAGTGGGTTAATCAATGGGTTCTTTGGATAACGATGACAACAAGACTTTGCCAGGCTGTTTAACTTATATACCACTTTAGTAATCATTTTGAAAACAATGATCAATACATATGTTGGCTGTCGGCTCTCCCTAACGATTGCAGCTGCTGATAGATTATCGTAACAACCTTCCACAATGGTACCGTTACTCAATATATCCATTTTTCACTGTACCTAAAATGTCGTCACGCTTTTCGTTATAATGGAATAAAGGGAAATTGGGAGCTAGCTATGCCTAAATTCCCTTGCCTAAGTGGCTCGCGTAAATAGAGAGCGATGTTCCACAGAGTGCATTTTAGCCCAAAACATGCAATCGATATAATCTGAATTTAGCTAACTGCTTTCAGTGTTAGTCAAGCTGACATGAGTGACGTTGAAGCTGATCAGTAGTCATGAAAGCGAAGGACATAACAAACAAAGCTTCATTACTACCGACTGGTTACATTCATTCGTCGAAATGGGCATAAAAAGTATTAATAAAAACAATGCGAAAGCTGTATGACAACTCTGTTGTGGAAAGGAACAATAAGGTTTCATAATATATGTGTGTATTTGTCTTTTGGCTGGGAATTTTGTATCTATGGTACGATCCATCACTCTGGTTTGTACTAACTTTCACGTTAAACAGATAGGCGCTGTGAAGACGTAAATACAAATGCCTGATTAAAGATCAATGAGTCGGTGACGGATGCGGCGCGCACGGCGCTGTTATAGTTATCGTTAACTTAGAACGGGACCTGATTACTGCCGAAGAACCATAAGAAAGAGGAATTACATACTGATATGCCGCGAGGTACACCTAGTATAGTAATATACAGAGGCCATATTAGTGTCTGGATTAGTTAAATATAAGACAAAGTCCGGATCGAGCCGGCAGTAAATCAATCACATGCGGTCAAGGTCTTTGAAAAAACCCTTACTATGAAAATCCGGCGGAGAATAGACTCACTCGTCTAAGATCCTATCCGCATTTTGGCCGCATAGATGACACTGCCAAATGCTGGCTGTCTATATAGTTGCTTAAGGTATCCTTGTACCTCCTATGTTACTATAGCCCGGGGCGTCACAACAATTTTTTTTGGAATTACCGATCGCTGAAAAGTAAAGTTCAACTCTTAGCATGGTAGCTGGTAGGTCTTTTGTTGGACGCTCGGTCCGTCGTGAGTCCCGGTGTTAAGCAGTCTTGGTGAATACAATATGTTGACTGATCTTCTTAATGCAACCTGACCAGATGCCTGCTATTCTTTTAGTGATGTACTAGTCGATGTCATCGAGACCTGTTTTAATCGACGAGTATGAAGTCCACTGACTTTGGATAAAATTTTGCTGGGTAATTATCCAGATTACGATTAGTCTTAGCATGGCATCTGAAGTCGTGTCCTTCCAGGTCAACCACTTAGATCCTGCTTGCAGAGGGAGTGATTAGCTAAGTCGAATATCTTGGGTAACTATATTTCGTAGCAAGCTAGACAAGCTGTCTATAAACCAATCGTAGGGAATATACTATAAAGAGGCATGGGGGATTGACATAGACCAATATATATGTGTTAATATATTTTGTAAGGAGAAAAATATGTCCAGGATCTGGATGTTATCCACTGCCCGAAACCGTCATCCTAAAATCTAGAAATATTATCTAAAACGCGGGGACTGTGAGCTTTTATACATCCTCACCGAAATCTCGTTCTCTTGAAGACGGCCTTTTGCTATGTATCAAGAAATTGTGATTAAAAAGATCAAAAAATTTGATACCTTGTTAAGTGATCGGGATAATACAGCATGGTGATGAAATGCTAGTACTACATGGGTTACGAGGGAAGAATCCTCTACTTCATTTCTGAGGTATATGGAAATATCTCGAATGAGGAATATTTCATTAAATGAAGATTCCACTACTAGCATCCTTGTACTTGATCTGAAGGAATCCCGAGATCGTTAAAAGCTAATCCTACCGGTTGAATGATCCGTGGGTGTATCACGGATAACTCTAGCTCAAAACCACTACATCAAAGATTATGCTGATATTCAGAACGTTGATTTATGATGCATTCCGCCACGAAGCTTCGCAATGTTAAGATGTGAAGTCACGGAACAAATAAGTTCTAATTGCTACTGTGTATGTAGTGTCAGACATGGACTTAAAGTGAAGCGAGGGAGCGTATATAGCTAGTCGTTGGGTTATGGTGACGTCGTTGACTTTAGCCAGGGGTTTTTATTCAGCCTACAGACTATGCCGAATTATCTTATCATCCTTCCATGTAGGAGTTTACGTAAAAATCGCCGGCAACTCTTGGAAAGCTCCTTGTGAAGTTAGTTCCTAGTTTCCGCCAGGTAGCAGCTGGTCCATTTTGAGACGACACAGACCTCCATATTGATCAATTATATCCTATATTCGTTTTGAACTATGATTCGACGATATTAATATATCAGAATCTTGCTACGATGACTGTTAATTCCTTTAGTTCGTGTCTTCATTTCTTTTATTTAGCTCATATCCGCTGTTTTATATCAGGACATCTCTTGTTCTGATATATATATAGCGTGATGTTAAGGGAGATTCCGGTGCTGTAGTGTCCCGAGCACTTTTACCCGTATTACACCAACGCCTCATGTATGCTATCACTAGGCCGAAGAGAGAGATATACGTAATGCTAAGGATATGTGATCCATTTTGTGATAAAGATATAATGCGCTACTTCTGTACCGTATAAATTGGGTCGAGTGATACCGCAGCATCTAGTGTGAATATACGAAGGGCTGCTAGTCGTTAATCCTTTAGCTTCATTATGCTGGCCATCTTGTTCGACGGTACATATACGTTCCAATCATCCATTAGTATAATTCGATTTCAAGATAGGTACAAACTCTAGAAATGACGCATTAAAAGCAAAGGTCCCATTCGATATAGTTAACTGAAAACTATATGCCCTCTTAGTAATGTATTATATCCTTAATGTACGTGCCTTTCTTAGTATGAAACAATCAGAAACTTTTTTATACCCTATATGACTATAAATGATAAATACCTTATGGACACTTCTGTGTTAAACCCTGTCTCATCCATCATGACTAAACTCCGAACTGTTGTCGAAGGCTTCCATATCAGCTAGAAGACTAATTATATGGCTTCATTTATCCCGCAATTAGAAGATGGAAGTTCAAGGTCATTACTATAAATTGTTTTACCTCTAGAATAAATGATGAGAGACTGGGTTTACTTTTTCCGACCATACAACAGTAGCTATACAGCCAATTATGACATTACTAGACGTAACACGTAATAGTAAGGAGCTAGTCAAGCGCTAGGCCGCTAGCTACGTGGTGAACATATATTTACCAGGCTCATTAGAGCCTGATATCGTGGAATTGGCCCGACCATTAGCATTGATTTGTTTGATACAGCAGCTTTTACGTGGGCCATTGTCAGGACCAGGGTTATTGACGAGACGGAGGAGAGATAACGCGATGGGGCTCGGCTGCGCTGTCCGGTAGCAACTGAATTATTGAGTAAAATATGTTGCTTAGCACAAGCCCGGCTTATATAGCCAGCTCCAAGATTGAAATGTAAATTGAATATCAAGCACCTAGGTCGTTACATGCATCGGCTACAGAATGGCTGAAATACAATATCGTTCCATCGCCAAAATTGCTATCAAAACCTCACGAACAGTATCAAAGGTAGTCCTTAGTTCCATTGCATTGACCCAGCAAGGGCTGCATAGTGCGGAAGCCATACGCTATCATACTGCCCTTATACTAACAGCAAGTGATATATAGTACTAGAACAACTTAAGATGTTTGTTCACCAGGCAATAATGCTCAAAGCCACTTGAAACAGCTGTCCCTTTAGTAAATCTTCCAGACGCACAATACAGCGAGTAGGGTCGAAAAAGCAATGGAACTATAGATAGAAACAAGGAAAATTTGAAGAACTGAAAAGATATATTGCTTTGATTGTAATACGATCATCTCATGTAGGTGGCTATTTTGATATGGAGGAAACGGCACGCCTACATTAATGTCAGCTTGTCCCCTTGCCACGGGTCTGATTAAATATAAGAAGTAGACTATAAATAGGATACACTGTGACAGCGAACGAGACGACCATCATTTCACCATCATTTCACCATCATTTCACCATCATCTCATTCTCATGCGCTTATGTTTGTGTAAACAAGGTAGACAGCTGTAGATGGCAGCTTTGGATGTGGGCTCCTCTCGATGTCTACATATGCGACAGATAACTTGCGCCGATATGTAAGGTGTGGTCGGGGGGTTTTTCAAATCACGTCTATTGAGGAGCTGACGAAGTATCCATGACCAATCAAAGTGTGTGCGATGTTATTTGCTTCGCAGCGATCTGAAATGAGGGTACCAGCTGTATTGACACATCGAGGTTTCATTTGTCTGGCTATTGAACGACACCTCGCTGCACACAAAGAGCCTGCTCGTGTAGCTTTCGCTCTGCATTCCTGTAACTCGCACATGTTCCTTCTTTAGGTCTAGCTTAGAGAACGCTGGATTGTGCTGGTAGCTTGCTATCTGTGGAGGTAGATGGGTTATGCCCACTTTTGAATCAAGAGCCAAACCCATTCGCAAAAGCGGCTTTGCAAAACGGTGTATGCACTGAATGATCGTAATTAACAGTTTAATTATACGTAATTTAAATACGTTCTTACTACAGCAATACGAGATGAATGCCTGGGCGGATACGGCGTGTGAGATTGCCGGTTATTTTGTTGACAAGCCAAAGATATTCATATTAGATACTGTCAGTCCCCTCGCAGGGGCCTGGCGGTAACCTCTGTGCGACCTCCACGGCACGGTCACGTGTGCAAATGTATAAGAAGACTGCCCACAGGCCTCAGTAACGTAGAACCTCGAGAGATTAATACAGTCACCAGTTGCACCCTAGCTATGACCTTTTTACCTAGCCACTCCCTAGCTGTGTATTCCCAGCTCGTCACACCTCTTCGCTCTCTTCAACAACCCAGGTCCTGTCAGAAACACACTTCTAGGGCCTTATCTGGATTGCCGTACCATCGTCTGCTTCTAACAGTTGGTATCGAGATGATTTATTCAATAACCTAATTTCTGGCGTTCTGTCTCTGAAACCCAGTAGCCTAGACATCAGCTTCGACTGTTATACGATGAAAATACACCAAGAAAGTTATGTTAATATTGAGTCTAGAAAATGCTGGTGCACATATCTTGCATGCTGGCTCTCCTCAACTCACTATGAATAGACCTAATCTATATATTCGTCGTTTTTGTCCCATCTTTTTAGCCCATTTTCTATTATCACAGTTGTCACTATAGTAGTTAGTCAATTATAGCTCTTTTACAATTGTTCTATCTCATTAAAATCATTACTGTCTAATAACACAGGAATGACCGCAAGTATAGCCATAACCAGCCTCTAATTAGTGTAAATCGTAAATCGTGAAGTATATCAATCATATACGAAAATGCTAACCCCGATACTTTTAGCGGACCTAACTTGATGACGCTCTAATGTCTTCTTGATGAGAGCTAGTACTCACTGTTCATAATTTATAATTTGATCATAGACTGTTAGCACTACAGAGATCTTGAATAAGTAATGTTAGTGCTGGGGTCTGCGCTGGGCCTAAGAAATAGAAGGTTGTATATACGAGCTTTCAGTTCAAGTAATACATTGAATCATAGGAGCCATTGTTACCATATAGGAGATACATATTGTAAACCAAGAGACGCTGACATTGTGAGGCTCTTATTTGTGTGCTTAAGCTTTTTCGTAAGCAAATTTTAGAAAGTAGCCGTACCACGCAGCTGTATCTAGTGAATAGGAATTTGCAAGGTAGGATAGAAAAAGTATTGCGTAAAAAGAAAAATACCACAAGATATGCCTTATATCCTTACTGTCTGTGGATATACTAAGCGTTGGTTTATAACTAGGCCGTATAGTGTATACTAGTGCTTTTGGTCATCCCATCTGACGAATTATGGACGATCGTTCTCGGATAGTACTCGAAAGGATGTATTGAGAGTGGTACGTAATACATCGGTAGCTTCTAAACGACCACGCTGAGATGTAATCTTCATTCCCTCCGCTCACATTCGCTATATATTGTAGATAAATAATTGAGTACGTAATAAGCTTACGAAACTTAAGTGAGTAGTTTGGGGCGTATTCAATTTATGAAGATAGAGATTCAAGGGTAAGATAATACTTGAATTCTTATCCGAGCTTTATGAGCTCCCACCACTGTTAAGACAAATTTTTTAAAGTGCTACTTGTAGCTTTCGTACTTAAAAACTCATTGGCTGGTTCCGTTATTGAATTTGATCCCTTAGCCAACGATTGCGCAGCATATACGCTTGGTAGAAAAAGTTTCAAGTATCGGCTCAAAGTATCAATAGTTTTGCTACTGAAAAGGTAATTAGCCCGGTACTCGCGCAAATATAGCATATCGATACCGCCGGGTTCTGCAATCTATATGACAGCAACAGGTGTAGCTTCTACGCTTTACAATAATATCAGAGCTTACTGAGTATCATAGTTTGGCTAGGTCGGGCGACAAACGAAAAGTAAAGCAATATAATTAGCTTTTTCTCCGTAAATGGATTGATAGAAAGCTGGTTATATTCACGATAATGGACCTAGAGTCTTACAAATAATATACTAATGTCGATAATTATAGTGCTTAGACAGTAGTATAAACAAAGACGAGAGACTATCCATAGGCTCATCCGGTCATTCCCCTCCCGTGAGACCACTCAACGGAGGTATTGTTGTGTCTGACTCAGTAATTATTCGCGGCAGCTCTTCGCTTGGGGCACACCGCATGGCCAACTAAGATGAAGCAAATAAGCAATCATAGGCAGGGATGCATCGGTATAGTTTCTGGGTAGGGGATTCCGGATGTCCCTCCTAGTTATTCTTATAATCCAGCCTATTCTAGCCTGTATCTAGTTCTATGATTTGTAGATATTCAGTAGTAACGTGGGCAACTAAATATTATATGCACGATGAAGTGAAATTAAGCCAAACGAGCATTCAAAATCAGTGATGCTTCATGATATCCCAGATGAGCAGTTGAGATGGAGCTTGACAAGGCTACCGATGTAAAATAAACAACAACCTAGATGCGTTTTGCCGTCAACTATAGTGTCAAATCAGTGCCTTGATCATTCCTAAAAAAGCTAATATCGACTTGCCTATAAATACACTCCAATCTCATGACACTTGGATGGTACTTTATGACTACCTGATCCAGTAGATGGGTTAGGCGAAGAATCTCTTGATTTTATGATAACCCTCTTTCTTATTTCTCTGCATATGTACTCAAAAGTCTTATACGAATCACTGACTAGAATATCCCAGCCTCATGTTTATATAACAAGCCTCTCTCACATTTTAGGAAATATCAAGCAAGACCAGCTCCATGAATAACACTTGGGATATGGCCAAATACACATCGTTACCTTGCACCGAATCAAGGGCGTGGTCTCACCGTACAATATTCAAGTGACAGACTTCTTATCGTTAGCTTCTCATCCAGTTTTGAATTGGTATTCCTACGACCCAGGAGTTTGATGACTGGTTTGTGTATTTGGGTGAGGTTGTCAAGTTCTCTTCGTTCTCTCTTTCGCAAACGAGACTTCAGCAACTGTGTGCTTGATTGACGGACATTTACGTACTTTACTAACACAGTATCGCCTTTGTAATGCGCGATCTCGTCCGAGTCGCTACCGTGGCATTCAGGGGAGTATAACACTCTTCGCCGCTCATGATTTCTGAAGGGGTCTTGCAGATAATAACCGTGTTTGATATGCTATAACAATATAAAGGAGCGTTTGGGATTTTCGAATGACAGTAAGGGTAGCAACTCAGGTTTACTATTCTAGCAATGCATCCACTTGTCAGTATGATATCTGTAACAAGGGAGCTTTAGTCAAAGGTCTTGTAAAAGCTTAGCGATAGAAGGGCGTCATTATGTACGGTTGGACGACGCATTAACACGATAGTGAATGTCCGCGATTCACCGTTGTCTGGTTCAGATTCATACAAATATGCGCCGATATGTATAAGGACCTCCCTTCGCATATCTCATTTGTACTGGTACGCTGATCGTCCCCGTGATACTATTGCTTTTCAATCTCGGAGACCTCAAGTTCCTTCTCCTTTTCACTCTGCACTGGCTCATCCCTATGAGCTCCCCAAATCTTGCGGCCCCGGAGCTGCGCCCACACTGTCTTACAGGTAGACTGCGCGAACAGTGAATCCATATCCTCGAGAGTGACGCCTGCAAAAGTTAGCTGTGGTCTGGCTGTACGTAGACAGGAGTTTCTTACCTTTTGTTTCTGGTACGAAGAAGAAGGACCAAATACCCATCAACACGACGATACCTCCAAACACAAAGTAGGTCCCGTATCCAAGACCAGTGATCATGTAAGGAGTCGAGCGAGCGATGATGAAAGATCCAAGCCAGGTATCAGCGGTAGTGATAGCGACACAGAGCATGCGAATATCAAGGGGGAAGATCTCGGAAGCGTAGGTCCACGTGATACCCTGCCATGTAGCACAGATGATGAAGGCATTGATGTAGACACAGGCCATGGCGAGATAGCCCCAACCATCACGCTGGGTATCCCCGGCGGCGGCAGCAGCAGCGGGATCAGCTCGGAGTACATA
Source organism: Sordariomycetes sp. S80-01Y (assembly GCA_037042185.1). Lineage (NCBI taxonomy): Eukaryota > Fungi > Ascomycota > Sordariomycetes > Sordariomycetes sp. S80-01Y. The sequence goes on along the minus strand of JAXQJY010000027.1, from coordinate 464,355 downwards.
GCCACCAATGTACCACATTGGCAGACTGCCCAAGAAGGCACCCCAAATTAAACCCTTGCGGCGTCCCACGCGCTCGACGACCCAGAAGGTAAAGGCGAACATTCCCAAGGTCTTGAAGCATCCATACAGGCCAGTGCTGAAGAGCTTGTTACTAGTGCCAGTTATGCCTAGGGTCTCGAAGATGCGAGGAGCATAGTATGTGATGATGTTGACACCAGTGAAGCTTTGCAACAGCATGAGAAGCATACCAATAGCCATACGGTTGCGAACGCCCTTGGCGAACAGCTTTTGGAACTGCTGCTTCTTGGAGAGCTTCAAGGTCGACCGCTGCTCAACCTGGGCGCGGATCTCGCCGATCTCGTGGCGAATGTAGGGGTGGTCACCCGGGAGGCCACGGATCTTGATGAGGATGGCCTCGGCGCTATCGAAGCGATCCTTGCGTGCAAGCCAACGAGGTGATTCGGGACAGAGCCACATACCGCCAGCGAGGATTACACCAGGGACTAACTGCAGGGCCAAGGGGATGGTCCACTGGGCGATGGAATCGTTTGAGATGGTGCGCGAAGTAGCATAGTTGATCCAGAAGCCAAGCATGCCTCCACCTTGAGAGGCGATCTCGAAGATACCGACGAGTCGGCCACGAATGGAGGGCGGAGCAGTCTCAGAGATATAGACCGGTACGCACATGGATGTCGAGCCGATGCCCAGACCAGCGACCGCACGTCCTGCAATGATGAGGTTCATGTTGCCGCGAGCAGCGGTCATGAGGGTCCCACCGAGCAGGAAGACAATGGCAGCGATGAAGATGGTGAGCTTGCGGCCGAGCTTTTCAGCGGCAGGAAAGGTGAGCAAGGCGCCGAAAAAGCAGCCCGCCTGGAACGTAGAGACGATGTTGCCTTGGATCGTATCGAGCTGGCCTGTGGGTGTATCGAGGAGGCCGAAATCCTTCCTGAAAGAGTCGAGCGCCATAGTGCCGCCGATGACAGCGGTATCGTAGCCCACTGGCGATGGTTAGCAGAGGCCATCACGGGATCCCTCCGAGGGGACTTACTGGCAAGCGCAGACATGGAGGCGACCAGGGCGATGAGGTGGATGGTCCAGTTACGGACCTCGGGGGGATCATTGGTCCCCGTGGCGTGGGTGCTCCAACCCATGACGACGGATAGGCTCGATTAGACGTCTGTAAGATGCCGAAGAGTGGAGGATAGGGTGGTAGGACGAGGCACAACGGGGACTCGAGTGGGAAGATGTGTGAGCAATGGCGATGTTCAAGTCAAGGTGGCTCTTCCGCTGTCCAACTCATCTGGGGAGGATGACTGGGAACAGGCGGCCCTTTTATCTTCATGGCGACGCATGGCGGAGAGCGAAGATCCATACACCAGAGACCAAGAGGGTAGGTCGAGGTGCAGGATGAGTGTATCTGCGCCCACCCCCCAGAGCGTCAGGCGGAGGTGGTTACGCTCTTGCCCCCTGTACGCCGTCGTGCTTGCCCCGAGATAGCATGGGTCCCCACCATCACTCCCCCACATGGATCCCTTCAGATTCAACTCTTGTACAGAGTGCTCCGTATCTCTCGCGTTTTGGTGGGTAGGAGCCACCGGAAGTGGGTTCCCTTGAAATTCTCGTGGCTCTTGCCTCCTGATTCCCCATGGGGATGTCGACTAAGGTCCTGAGGAAGGTACAGCAGTCCACCCACATATTTTCGAGATCTCCCCTCCTCGGATATCCCGTCCTCCTCCCACCGGTTATGCTTCCTATCATGCTTAAACCATGGCGGGGCAAATGTGGCGTCAGCAACGTCCGGCCTCGCTCTCCTCCTCCCCCCCAAACACCTGCAGACTCTCCGCACCGGCAAATGGATCGGCGCATTTCTTAGCGTCCCCCTGCGGGAGCCTGCGTGGCGGCATCTTAATTGATCTGCCTCTCTCTTGTTCGGTCTTCAGTGTCGTGGCGGGCATATCAACGGTCTCCTCAACAACAGCACAGAACAAGCTCATCTTTTCTTAGAATTGGTCCTACCGCGGCCTCTGTCTCGAAATCCATGCTCTGTCTGGACCTACTGCAATTGCAGCAAGCGCCCCTCAGCAGCCAACCCAGCCAAGACCGCACTCGGTAAACATACGGCTCTCGTTTCTCGGTCGATGGCCGAGACGAGGGTTCACCCCGGTCCCCCCAGCCCCGACCTCCCCAATCCCCATGGGCATCGCCCAGGTCCGCTTGCCAACATCTCAGGGTATCGACGGTCACCCGGCTTTACGCGCATTCTCATTGGGTTTTGCGTGGCTTGGCCGCGTCGCGAAGAGCCACCATCTGACATCGAAGCCCTCTCCCACATGCTGCAACATCGACTTTCGCTTCCCGTTCACCCACCTTCCCACTAGCCCGTGCTCGGTATCCATTAATACGCGCCGACCGCGCGTTGGAATCCCCACCACACATGAATCTGTCCCTAAATAAGCTGAGCTGGAGGCCCCCGCTGCTGTTGGCGGCCTCCCAGGAATCCAGCATGGAAGCCGACCAAGTCTTCGAAAGGCGCATCGTTAGCCCTGTTGTGATTGAGATGTCCGCGGACAGCATGCGTAGCGTTGCCGGAGCGTACTGCATGCTTCTCTCCCGCGTCGTCCTCCGCCTCCATGTCGTCCGTTTATCTACCCAATCCTGTCGGCCAAGTCCTCAAAAAACATGAAGACCCCTCGTGTCTTGGCCATCCGCAGCATTCAAATGGTGGATGAGCAGGGAATACTCCAAAAAGCCAACAGTCGAGTTTCTTCTCGCGTCAGCTTCCACTGCTCCCATACGCAACTGTCTCGGGCGTCGGTCCGTCCATACACGTATTGCTCCGCACCTTCGGGGCAGCGACCCCGGCCCTAATTTTTAAGCTTGTCTCTGTGATCTCCGGCTATTGAGCCACCCCAGATCCCTTGTTGTGTGGGTCTTCCCTGCGCGCTCCCCAAGTCTGATCTCAGTCGCTCCCAACAGCACTACCTCGGTTACATAACTGCGAATTGCGGAAGCTGGCCGAAAGACGAGGCGCAGTTTTTTCGTGTGCTTGGGATACCCGTTCCAACGCCGAGGGTGCCTTTATAGCGCGTTGCGTAAGTCGTCATTCTCGAGGCGAGGCTCCTCATATACACTTATCACTTTGCGAGAACATGACACCGTGGCCTTCTATATCATCTTAAGTTTTTCATGTATTTCAATGTGAACATCGAGAACTTTCAGTTGAGAGTGTGGCAAGCTTGGACCTCAACTACGAGGATGCGGCGCTTTCGACCACGATGCGCTCCTCTATACTGGGGGTGAAAGCTTCCAGACTATTCTTATCCGATTGGAGCACCCAACTATAGGAGCGTTCCAGGGGAGGTCCTGGGATAAACCAATCATTCCATAAGATGGCTAAACGGACTGCGACCGAACGAGGTACATCCTTCGGCTATGCGCAGATAATCAGAAGCCCTCCCAAGCCATATGCCAACGACGTGCGGGGAACAGGCCACTTCGATCCCAACTTGATGCTGAGTCCCTCGCTTTCCGGCGTTCTCCTTCGGCTTTTCGGCGGTAGGAAGGAAAATGTCAAGCATACTACTTGCCCGTGCGACTCAGCCTCAATTCGAGTTGGGACTACGTCCGCTTCCAAGGGCAAGCTTACTTCGAGCTCAATCTTACAGCTCACACAACACCTACTGAACAATTTAATCAAGTGTGGGTCAGATTCTCGACCTCTTAGGTATTTTTTGCGTTCTTAGAGTGCACCCCCGAACAAGACAAGCTGCGCCCCTTGCGGATAACATATTTCCAGTAACATCAGACGAGAGCCTTGACAATTATTCCTTGAAGTTCACACAATGATTTTAATAAATTCGATGCGATCATGATTGATATAGACTAGGTCCAGTGCTCTGTCCTGTGGTCAATCTCATGGGCTGCCTTGCTTCTGGGTCGCTTTTCTCATGCTGCCAGACATACCCACTTCCTACTCTTACACCTCTATGCGATCCCTTCGAGCACCACGCAAAACTTCTAGAGTCTAGAAGCATGTCTCTTTACGAGGCTGAGGTAGTGGTATAACATTCTGAAGTCATTCTGTGTCCAGGCCGGCTACTACATACCCTGGCTCACGAATCGCTGAGATGTGCTAACAGCTTCGCCTATCCTTCCATACTATCTGCGGATCAGTCCTTATCTCCAGTCTTGGAGGCTTCTGCCGTGGTCGTGCATTCATTGTTGAGACTCAAGTCGTTCCCATATTCCTCTGCGTCTCCTAGGCGATCGGCTGTCAACCCAGAAGATCCCGGTCTTTCCATCCCAGCTTCAAGTTGTCTCTGGTACGATATTTTTCTCAGTCTATGGGCCTCCGCTGGTGTCAAGTGAAGCTCCAGTACTGTTAGTTACTAGTCGAAAGGTACATCATTGTGCATCGCAAGGGAGGAACCGGAAAGACATACATAGAGCTCCACGAGAAATGCGTGAAGGATGAAAGCCAGAACCATGCCGGTGCTGAATCCAATCTGCAATGCTGCTGCGGCTCCCAGCGGCGATTGATCATCCTTCATGTTTGCCCGGACGACTGTCCATGCTTCAGGGTCGTCGCCAGCCATGTATGCCTTGCAGGCAGGATAAAGTTTGGCCACCCTGAACGAAGGTCCGACTGCAACAACGAGATACTCGACGACCTTGCATGAGAATGGCTGGTAGTACGCTCCGCTCAGTGTGACAACTTCGGCGGTTATGCCGAGAATCGGTCTGATGGTGATGATCGAACCCGCCTGCGGTGAAGTTAGGAAATCCAGACAAAGGGCGGGGTTTTTTTTGCGACTGTAACATACATATGCCCAGGATCTCAGCATCCAGGCTCGGTGTTGCTCTATCTGAAGCCTTTTGATGTTGACGTAGGCCAGGATCAATGAAACGAGGAATATGATGCCCAGCATTCCCGACGCAGCTTGAACGCTGGGTGCGCCACCCATAGTATTCCTCAACATTAGGAAGACCCCTATTGTGCCGGCGACGGATAGTACCATCACGAGGTATCCGTTGATCCGGTGGAATAATGTCAGTTTGTGCCTGATCACTGGCACGAATTGGAAGCAGACCAGGAAGGACGCCGGAAGAATGCATGCGAGATGAATGATGATGCCGATTCGATCGAGTGTTCCTCGCCTAAAGTGATAACATTCTCCAGGAAGGGCTCGGGTTGTATTGCTAAATCCAGGACCGCAGAAAACATTGTCGAACCCTATGAACATCAACCGGGCAAGGGTGAATCCCAGCAAGGCGCCGACGAGATTGAAGAACAGGGCAAAATTATAACCCTTTCTAAAGCCCAAAGGTCTATAAATTCTTCGCATAAAGGCGACAAAGCGGGTTCGGGGCGCCATCTCTGCTTTGGACACAGTGTTGACAGTGGCTTAGGAGACTGGTCCGGTGGTTGCAGGGTAGTGCGCGCAACTGGTGATGCAGATGCACGGATGCAGGTGATGTTAACGAGACTTGAAGATTGCCCGAATAGTTAATCGAAATATGTCGGCGATATGAAGTTCGAATGCAGAGCACATCTGGTATTTTCTTCTCTTCGGGGGATCCTGTTGTTTTATAAGCGTGGAAACCGCCGGGAGCGCGCGCGACCTTCCAAGGGATGACTATCCCAACGAGGTCCTATTTTGTCGCATTCGCATTGTGTCCTCCTCGCGGAGGAACAAGAGAATTCACCAAGGCAGATTGCCGAAGTGTTGTGGCCTCGGTCATCTAGATCGTACATCGAGAGCATGGGCATTGTCTTGACGGCGCGAAATGAATCAGTTTCGGGACTAGCGTGCCGTACAGGGCTGCGTGTAATCGCTGCCCAGGAACCTTGGCACCCTCTTCCCCGGCGATGTTCCTATTCAGTCAATCGAATGATGATGTGTGCGGGCATCCTGTTGCCTCTGACCTTAAAAGACCAGCTTTCCCACCCCTTATAGAGATGCAATTTGCGCATATGTTTCCTGTTCCACCTTGCGTCAATATCCAGCCACCTACCACGCGTATCACCAGTGCATAGTGCCATGGTGGGTGTGCCTGGCAGATCGAAAGGTTGCGCGACTTGTCGCCGCAGGAGGAAAGGGGTGAGTCGGATTCGCATCGAATGTCGAGTCAGCAAATCATATTGACCTTCAAGTAGTGTGACCTCCAGAAGCCGATATGTGGCCAGTGCAAGAAGTCCAAGCTGGCGTGTGCAGGATGGACTCGCGATCGAGTCTTCATCAATGCCACTCAGTCCCAAAGCGTGATGCAGTACGGCCCAGGTCTTGCTAATGTGACCCAGGAGCGCGTAGCCATGGACCCGACCTTGACGGCTTCTGCGTACCAGGAGAAGTATCTTGGCATGTTCTGGGACCTGTGCCAGCCACCAGCCAACGCCGCAGAGGGCCGCATACTCCGCGCATACGCAGCAGATAACTGGACCGCTGTGGCTCGGGACATTTACTGTAACTGCCCTACTGTGCGAACAGCGCTGCTTGCGCATTGCCTCGCAACGATAGGGAGATGGGACAATAATAGAAGACTGATGGTTGAGAGCTTAAAGTACTATACTGCAGCTCTAGGAAAAGTCCGCTCAGACTTAGTCCACACCAAGAGGTCGCGGGGTGACGCAGTAGTCGTTGCATCCCGAGCACTGGCATCATACGAGGTGAGCCTTCAGGCACGAGTATGCCTCGTCCATGACAAACAGCTGACCAGACTCGAAGATTCTATACGGCCAGGAACACGGCCAGGACCCAGCCCAGGCAAACCAAGCCAAGAGCTGGCAGGCGTACAACCTGGGCGATGAATGCCTCGTTCTGCACAGGGGCCCTACAATGCACCAGACAGGAACTGGGTTCCGACTCTTCGTGGATGGTCGAATGCCATTGGTGAGTTGACTCCTCACGATAAGTGTGCCCGTTGGGCGATCCACGCTTACCCGACTGACAACGACCAGCTCATAACTGCAACTATACGCAGGAAGCGGACCTTCCTCGCCGAAGAAGCCTGGAAAACGATACCCTGGGAAGAGCAAGAGAAGACCGCCCGAGACCGACTTCTGGACGTTGCCGCCGATGTTCCAGGCCTACTACAAGAGCTCGACGAGTTTTGCGAGTGGCCTACCTCGGATAAGCTCGACAGCCTGCTCCAGAACTTGAAGCAAGTCGAAGCTGGACTCACCCATTGGTTTGAGGTAGAGGCGCCGGTATCCCGTGTTGAGAATCTCCAAGCTCGAGGTTTCGAAGCTGCAACCAAGGGTGACTTTGCCGTGGTCGAGGTTATGACCGTTCACTGGACAATGTGTCTCCTCACCTACAGTGCCCTGCATATTATCACCCATCTGAGACCAGATCTCACTATGTCGAACCCTGCAGTAGCAGAACTACTGTCCTTACCAAGGAGTGATCCCCGTTGGTATTGCACCCTTATTGCCGACACTGTTGGAGTCTTTTTCCAACCACATGCAGGAGGCATGTTTGCGAAATCGGCGGCGTTCCCCATAGGTGTCTCTTTAGGCTACTTCATGTCCACGGAAGGCCTTGGTTCCAGGGAGGCTAAGCTCCTACTTAGGTATTTGACACAGGGTAATCAGGGGAAGGCTATGGGGGCATTTATAAAGGGGTCGGTCAAGGAATGGGGGCCCAACTTTCCCAAAAATAGGGTGGGCAGTCAGTCGATGGCTGAGGGAAGGTTCTTATCTGTCGAGTCGTGAGGAATACTTGAAAGTCAAACAGAACTACCTTAGTCAATAAGAATAGCCCAGGTATCAAGAATAGCACCCTCATGGTGACACGGGCGGAGGCAGCACCAGATTAGATGGCTCACTTTCTGACGGCCCATAAGTAGCCCAGAAATAGGGGATGAAACAGTTGACTGAATACCCTAAAAAGGCCGTGTCAGACCTCTGACCGCCTCCCATGATCAAATCCTCGAGAAGATACCTCCATGAATGACCATCCAACGCGACAATACGGCTCCCAGCCCAGGTTGGTCCCGCTTAGGCAAAGGAGCTCAAGTTATAGTCTCATCAGCTGACAGTTCGGGCGTTAGCTTTGGCAGCCGGTTGTTAATGTGCCAGTGAAGCAAGTCGCGTGTGGCCGTAGCATCCTCCAAGCTGTCGTGACCCTTCTTCCCGACTTGAATGTTACGGTTGAGGTAGGCTTTTGTCAGCGCCTTGAGCGAACATCCCGGATGGTGGGGTTTCGGCGGAGCGGGAGCCGGCTTCTCATTCTCCATTGCAGTTTGAAGCGCTTCGGCATGGGCTGTTTCAACCCTCGCCCTGTCCGCGCGCGCGAAGGGATCTTCAACCATAAGGGTGTCAACGACGCGGTGGTGGATCCATCTCAGCGATGTCAAGTCTGAGTTCAGAGCGTGGCCAACAACCACGGTTTCTGGACCAACAAATTCGAAGATTGCCATGCGGGCACCACGTCTACCAAGAAGACAGGCCCTATCCCGACGAGCCTGGTTCATCGCCTGCCTGGTGACGCCAGACCATCGAGTATTGTAGTGCGCCATCGGCACGTCGGGCCAGACTAGCTTATCGAGAAGGACAGCACCGGTGAAATAGTCGATCATAGAGACGCGGATCAGTTCAGACTCCCCGGATTCCGCAGTCCCCATTTCGCAATCCACTGCTACCGCAACGCGAGGCGTCGCAGTCCCTGCGCGGCGCGGGGGAGTATATGTGTAGAGCCAGTTGGACTCCAGCTCGCCCTCGGGGTAGGCAATTTGAACGTGCTTCTCCTCCTCGTGGCAGGGTTTGGCCATCATATGACCACCGCAGCATGACCACATCTGCTGTTGCAGACGTCAGTAGTTGCTCCCAAAGACAAGACATAAGACAAACCCTGTTGCGGATAAAGGTACCAGAGTGGAAACTGCACTGCTTCCTGGGCTCTCTCGGCTTGGGTCTGCTTCCCGCGCTCTCCCCACCTTTCAACTGGCCCGTTCCTGATAGATCTGGGATCGTTGCTCCATCTGCGTTGGCGGTTTCAAACTCCTTGGCTGCCCTGACGGTAGCTAGAGAGGGGGCATTGAGGAACTTCAAAGTTTTGACAGAAAGAGCTGCATGGCAGCGTCAGCACGGCGTGAATCTCGAACCCAGTCATCCGTTACAGCGCAGACTTACTCTTGTTGCATTGTGCGCAGCGCCTCTTCCTGTCCAGATCCTCTTTTGAAAGCTGACTCATGATATAGCCCTTCCTCTCCAGCTCCATGTAGGGGTGAACGAGACTTTGCAGCTGACTGGTATGCTCAGGCGTCATCTCTATGAGATGCGGCTGCGGCTGCCGCTCCATTATGCACTTCAATTACTCGAATGGGAAGGCCAGTGACCAGTCCTCCTTCGCATGGAGAAGTATGCAAGGTGCAATACGCTGGCTTGCTGCCTACTGCCTTGCTTGACGTGGGAGGGCCGCCATGCAGGGTTCCGGTGGCTGAGTTGGGCGTTGAGTGAAGATACGAGAGAAATCAAGAGACCGCGTGTATAGACGAAGAGGACGTTTCTCCGTAAATGAGGAGTCACGTGAAGAGAGTTCAAGTGCTGTGAGGGTGAAGTGAGCGCACGAGGCGAAATGTTGTGTTGGGATGGTGAGTCGAGACGGAGGCAGAGCGTGGCTGAAATCCCAGGTGTGGCCCGCAAACTCCTCCAAGTGGCTAGTTCGAATACGCTGAAAGCAACCAACAACATTCAGGGCAACAACTGCGGTGCAGAACAAGAAGAACAGTGATATGAAGAGAGACCAGCTGCGCTCCTGTCGGGTCAAAGTAGTTTTGAGATCGTAATCTGGCGGGGAATTCCAGACCGCCAGAGCTTAGAAAGACAGGCGGCACTTGGAGCAGGCGGCCAATGGCCTGTGTGAGTCGCAGGAGTCTTGAGTCGTTCTTCCACTGATGTCTCGAAGCAGGGACCGTCGTGTCGAGGTTAGGTGTGTGCAATTCGACCGTGGCATCATGAGTCATTCTCTCGAGTGTCGATGATGTTGGTGGCTGTCGTCATGTCATAGATTGGGAGTGTTCGCAGCGAGACATCAGCCGCTGGCACGTCGGGAGGGTTCTCGCGGCCTTACACGAAGCTCACGCTCTAAGTTGTAAATATGATCTGCCTCGTAATTGAGCATTGTTGCCGTCAGCACGATGCTGGTCCCGGGATCGCCATGAGATATAAGGGCAAGGCTGAGCAAGGTGACGTGGGAAGCAAGCGTCGGAAGATTCGAGGCTGAGACGGTGCTCTCAAGTATGCCATGGTTCAATTGGGTATCTCTCTCTAGTCCATCCTGCCCTTGATCAACGCTTCTGATGACATGGTCGGGACCTCATAATTGCGCCAAATCTCCCTTGGAAAGAAACGGTTCAATCTGCTTCTCGCTCCACTCCCAGAAGGCATTGGATGTCCCGTACCCCCCCTTCTCCTTCGGCTCGCCCGCCAATGTTAGATCCTTGCGCAGTTTCTGGAAGCGACCCCAGGGTCCGACTGGAAGACATTAGCTAACGGCAAGTTAGAATCGGGACGTGGAAACCTACCCCATTGACCGCTCTTCTCCATGGTCACCTCTGGAGACAAGCCCGCGAAAAGCTCTGTGTAGGCGCCGTAGATGGGAGGATGCAAGAACATGGCTCTGAGGAAACGGATAGCAACGGCACCCTGCGTGCGCCACAGCTCGGAATTGAGATTGCCCGGGTTGAGGGGAATGCTGATGATGCCCTGCTCCCTATATCTCTTTGCGTACTCTATAGCGTGCAAGACGTTGCCAGCCTTGCTCAGTGCATAGCAACTCCAGCTCAGCGCATCGATGCGCTTGTCAATGGTCTTCATGTTGACGCCGCCCGTGGGAACCATAGGGGCCTCTGCCGCTGACGATGCGACCCAGATGACGCGCGCTGAGCCGGGCCCTTCCGACTTGGTAGTGGCAACCAGGGCTGGGGTCAAAAGCTTGGTGAACATGAAGGTGCCGACGTTGTTGACGCCCAGCTGCAGCTCATAGTCTTGGGCGCTCTTTGAGCCAGAGGCAGGGTTCATGACCCCGGCATTGTTGAATAAACCGTGTAATTTGGTCTCGCTGGACAGGAACTGCTGGGCGGAGCCGGGAATCTTGGTGAGATCGGCCAGGTCCAGCGGCATGAAGACGAGCTTGCCCCGGGATTCAGGCGCAACCTTCTGGATGGCCTCGATCGCATTGTTCGCCTTCTCCTCGGACCTAGCAGCTACGTATACGCGGGCATTCTTGGTGTAGAGGATCTGGGCTAGTTCCTTGCCGACGCCGGTGTTCGCACCGGTGACGACGTAGACCTTGTCGGAGAGGTCTGGGAGGTCGGCCTCGGTGAAGGAGGGCTTGGGCGGGTACAGCTGCGAGAGCTGGTCGCAGATGTGCCAATTGAACATGCTGGCTGTTGATGTACTGTGCGATGAAGCTGATGTTGCAGGTTCCAAGGGCGTCAAGGGGAAAAGGCCCAAGATATTTGGACGTGCCTCGGCTTCTTATGGTTGCCCAGAAATACTTCCGAGCGGTGACGTTGGTGACGGAGATACGGAATGTCGATCTGCCGGTACTGGGCTGCCACTCGCAGGGCAGTCGGCCTGTATTCTCGCACCCGGACTCGTTTATAGCATGATCTGGCAATTGTTAGCGTCTGTAGGTCCACTGCTACCGCTGGTGCCTCGCAAACCTCGCAAGCACAAGCAGAACCAAGACAAGCCTCGTGGCGGGAACGACACCTTTCCTAGACACTGACTGTGCGGCAGTTTCCAGGGACGCCTCCCTTTGTCGATCTCTCCTCTCTTCCCGCCGACTGGTCACACGTTATCGTCGCCATCATGGGGCTCCACGATGCACTGCGCAGCGGCCGAGTTACCACAATGGACGATGCTCTGAGGCAGCCATTCGGGTGGCAATAGTTGAGGGGCAATGGGCAATTGAACCTGACATGTTGAAGCGATGTGGTACACTTGTGCGTACGATGCGAAGGGGACGATGCAGGAGAGGAGCTTGCAAGGGAGGAAGCGAGGACAACGGCCGTAAATCAATACCTAGATATCCATTGGGGCTCTCTGGTGGCCGACCATGGATCGACGTCGTCAGCTGTAAAGAGAAACGTTGTGCTACCATGTGGCACCGATGCATGTCAATCGCGCTGTGACGCTGGGACCAACTGAACAATGCATCGGCGTGGCACTGGCCCAATCTCACAGGCTTCAGCCTTCAGCGGGATGTGGGAGGGGCTCCCAGAAGCACGGAGCCGGCGTCGCGATCCACCGAGGAGGAGGACCCTGGACTGCGCGAGTAGCCCCTTCAGTCATCTAATTAGCGGACATTTCCTTCTCGCTTCTCCCTAGGCTGTTTGCCAATGTTTCGTTGAACAAGGGCGGCGGCCGCTTTGTTCGGTTCCGGACCGGAGAAGCCGCCGTCACATTGGGGCGGAGGGAACGAGGGTAGACGGGTCGTGGCCTTGAAGAGTCATCCAGGCCTGTGCTACTCCGTACGTGCGCTGGGCATCCAAGCATGGGTACTCAGTGCGTTTGACTCACCAGCACCAGGGCCAGGCTCCCATAGTGAACGGCGTGAGGACGAGGAAGTTGGTGGTGCAGCAACCGGCAGCGACTCACCGATGACCATCTAGTCTACTCTGTGCAGGCTTGGCCAGCTCGCTTGCCCGCCAAACCAACCGCGACGGCAACCAGCGGCCAAGAGGGAGAGGGCGGTTTCAAGCGAAATTACTAGGGAGCCGGCCATTGCCCAAAAGGGACGATGGCTTTTCCATCCCACCGCCCGTGCGCTGCTCGTGCGCTGCTCGTGCGCTGCTCTTCCAAAACTCAGGCTGTGCGTATGGATAGATGGCAGTGGCGATGGGTGCGTCTGGGAAAAGAGAGCCAAGCGCCACTCCCATCCCATTGCTGCAGAGCGCAGAGAGGGTTGTCCCAAGAAGGCATCACGAGACATGATAACGAGGGAATACGATGATAATACGGTGGAAAAATCTGCCTTCCGTGCCTGTAAAGGTCGCTTGGCGGTGCGGCAGCGGTGCGGCAGCGGTGCAGCAGCCTGTAGGGCAGCATGACGGCCAAATTGCAGCCCCGGCACTCTGCATGACTCCTTGCCGCTTCTGGCCTGGAGAGGATCCGGCCCTTTTTACCCGCCTCCTCAGCGGCCTCGTCATTGGCTGCGGCTCTCGTAGCTCTGCTCGCTTCGCGTGCGGCTGACTCTGAGCTTCTTCCAGCCCTGTCACTTGGAGCTGCTATTCTTGACCTTCGACCCGTTGCCAAGGGCCCAGATGCCTTTCTGGATATCGCGCGTCGCGACGCCCAGCTACGGGGCTTCCAACAGCATGAAGCCCATGCGTTGATAAAGTCAGCACGGCGCCCGCCCCCCCGGGAGGTGCCTCCGTAGTGCCATCGCCATTGTCAGTCAAGTCGAACTCAAGATGGCTTCTCTAGTCGTTGCCCTTCTCGCGGGCTCCGCAGCAGCTGCGCAGTGGACTGTCACCTCCTACTACGCTGTCAAGCCCACCACATCCGTCTGGACCTACTACGACGAGACCTACACCGAGACTGCGACGCTGGGTCTTAAGGATGAAGTCACACCCACCGCAGAGGCCTTGTCCTCGTCCACGCTGACCGATACCTACGATGGCGTTGAGTACGTTGAGGTGTATTACGATGGCGCCGATATTGATGACGACGACATCATGACCACGACGAGCTACGACTACGGATACGGCGATGTCTACACCTACTACGTCCAAGCCATCGAGTACACGGCCCCTACATCGTGCCCGACACCTTTCACCGTTCAGACGTACACGGAAATTGACATCCCCGCGGCCGTCGTCGACCAGCTCACCTACCAGACCGCCAGCACCTCTGTCTACACCTATGCCGATGGCGACACCTACACCCAGGTCACGGCCTACGTCGAGGACGTTGTGTCTACGCTGACCGTCGACACTGCCACCGACTGGGTCTACACTTACTTCATTGCCGACTGCCGAAACCCAACTGCCACGGGCGCTGCTTACTACGGCCCTGGCTACGACGACGACGACGACTACTATGGCGGGGGAGGGACCTACGGGGATGGCGGCAACTACTGGGGCGCCTGTATGGGCGATTCGTACTGCAGTGGCTTGGCCATCTACGTGATTGTCCTGGCCTCGCTGATCCCCGCGCTGTTCCTCCTCGGCTTCCTCGAGAACTACTTTTGGTTCCGCCGCATGATGACGGGCAAGTTCTCCCTGCGCTTCGGAACAGTGCTCTGGATCTTCCTCCTCCTGCCCATGCTCTGCTTCACCCGGCAGTGCCCCGCTCGCGACCCTGAGACGCAGAAGGCCCTCAAGGCGCAGTGGAAGACGGTTGGCTTTGGCAAAGCTATCGGCCTGTGGTTCCGCTGGGGCTTCCGTCACAAGTACCCCGTCGAGCTCCTCGGTGCCCACCCTCTATACCACAACCCAGCACCTGGACAAGCGCAGATGGCACAGATGCCTCCTGGTCCTCCACCCCCTGGAGGCTACGTCTATTATGCCCCTGGCCCTGCCCCCGACGGCCAGCCAGGCTTCCCTCCGCAAGGCCCTCCTCAGGGCCCTCCCCCCGAGGGTTGGAAGGGTCAACCGGGCATGCCTCCTCACATGGGTGCGCCGCCGCCCGGAATGGTCCTGTACTACCCCCAGTATCCTCCCCAGGCTCATCAGCCACCTCAACAAGCTCCTTCGTCGGCCCCCAGCCCTGTCTCCGCTCTGGCCTCGCCGCCATCAGATGTCCCTCAACCGACCGCCTCGCCACAACCCTCGGCTTCTCAATCCTACTCTGCTCCTCCTCAAGAGCTTGGTCCACAAAACCACACCTCTCACGGCCACGATACAAATACCAATAATGCTGGCACCACATCCGGAGGACAGGCATCAGGAAGCGGCAGCTAGACGAAAATTGGCAGCACGAATGCGGAAGCGATAATTTGCATGTAGCATGGCGTTGGTGTATCTGAATTCCGAAGGGAACTGAATGGACTCTACGTCCGCCACCTTGATTCTTTTTTACTCCATAATACCCTAATAGAACGTTAAACCAACCGAGTTGAAAACCTTTTTCAATCTGCACATTCTCTGAATTCATATTTGCTGTG
This sequence comes from Sordariomycetes sp. S80-01Y, assembly GCA_037042185.1. NCBI lineage: Eukaryota > Fungi > Ascomycota > Sordariomycetes > Sordariomycetes sp. S80-01Y. The sequence goes on along the minus strand of JAXQJY010000027.1, from coordinate 449,236 downwards.
GACACCCCAACGGCCCTCAACAACAAGGCCGCAAGATATACCCTTACCAGGGCAGCTCCTGACCATTGTACATCAGAAATCTTCCTGACGTCCTCTCATCTAACTGATCGACCTGCAGCTTGTCAGCGACGCATTTCCAAGCTGGCGATTCAGTCGGCTTTCACCAGACTCACCCTCTCAAGCACACACTTGGCGCTGTCATCTACGGCCAGCGGCGGCTCTAGAAATCCCACAGCGTCGGCCAGCCTCTGGCCCATGTCGGTCTGCACCCAACTACTCTTCGTTAGAGGAAATGACGATTAAAAGCGCGAACCAGACGTACCCGGGGTGAACGAGTCCAATTTTGAAGCCCTGCTGGGCATACTCGACGCTGAGCTTTTTGCCAACCCAATTGACAGACGCCTTGCTCGCGCCGTACGATACACCGGGCATGTTCTCCGTCTCCAGGCCCTTAATGCTGCCCACCGAAGTGGTGAGGATGACGAACTTCCTTGAGTCACCCTTGGCCAGGAGGGGCCGACAGGTCTGAAACAAGGAAAAGGTACCGACAACATTGACCTCGAAATCATCGCGTAGGCTTTGGAGATCAGTGCTCTCGACTGAGTCGAAGCCAGAGTTGAGCCCGGCGTTGGCGATGACGACGTCGAGGTGGGTGATGTCCGCAGCTGACAAGATCGGGCCAAAGGAGCTCACATGCTTCATGTTCAAGGGTAGGACTATGAGCTTGCTGCCAGGGCCGGCGGGAAGTGAGGCGAGGGATCGCGATGTCTCGTGCGAAGGGTCGCGGACGGTGGCGATCACGGTCGTGGAGTCGCGGAGAAGCAGAGCAGCGGTCATCGAACGTCCAATGCCTAAGGAAAAGGTCAGCTCCGGTTCAATTCAATTCCCAGGAGGAAGTATAGCTGGCCTCGATTGGCGCCGGTGATGAGAATTGTCTCATTGGCCATGACGAAGGTTGGTGGCCTAGCGAGTACCTCAGGGGCTCGGTCGGCGTCAGCGATGTGGAGGGGGTGACCCGGAAAGGCGCAATCAAATTTGGTCAAAGAAATTGAATCAATCTTTCAAGTTCTTTGGGAATTGCTTGGTAAGACCAGTGGACGGATTCGACAAGTTGCGGTTGAGTGGCTGTGTGAAGATGCGTCCGTGATGGAAAGAGGGAAGAGTTTGTGAACGGCACCCGAAGAATGAGGGGGTCTTTTTATACTCCGCAGATGATTATTACTTAGATAAAGGGGCCCTTGAAGCTGGATCGTACCTTTTTGAGGATTCAAGGCGCGGAATCTATGTGAAGGCTCATCGCGGTGCCGCAGCGACGGGGGGTTGATGGGCGACGGAGGATTGCAATTGAGATGCAGCATGCCAGTCTGATCAAAATCGATCAAATTTATACCGATACAATCCGGAATAGTGATAGGTTACTTTTGAGACTAAATGAGCGAATCTTGGTTTCGTCGTTGGCCATTGCAGAGCATGAAACGATTGTTTGTTTGTTAAAAAAGGGGGCGGCCCCCTTTTCGGGACAGTTTGTTGTGGGGAGACGCGGCCGCGCTGAACCACCACGAAGTCTTTGCGTACCGTAATAATGCCCTGGAAAGATAATTTTCGCCCTTGAATGAGACAATCCCACGGGACGATGTACGTCTCTGATATATGCCGTGACGATTTATAGCATCGGATCCAGCGGCGCTTGTTGATCACAACGGGAGCGATGGAGCAAGATTCGTTTTAAGATCACCGAAGTGTCATGCAAATCGGGTATTAAAGTACTGTATTACTTGTCTAAGGTATATCGTTTCTCATGGCGAGATCATGACTTCCATCACGCGCGTCCAATGCGTACTTCCCCCCAGTCCTTAAGGCGCCGACGACGCCTGTTTAGGAGCAGTGAACAACACCATCGTCGTGGGTGTGGCACTCCTGCGAGGCACTGCTGGTGGAGCTAGGTGCGCTGCTGACGGTGCTGGTGGGAGTCTCGGTCTCCTCCTCAGTCTCCTCCTGCTCACCGGTGCAGCCAACGCCAGGAGCGGCGATGTCGTAGGCCCAGACATCGATGGCGAAGTACTGCAAAACGTCGGAGTCGATGGCACTCTTCTCTGGCTCCTCCTCGGCCTGGCGCAGGGCGTCGTTGTAGTCCTCGGCGTAGTGATCGACGATGCCCTCGCTAATCTCAGGGACGTGGAGGACGCGGTGCAGCAGGTCAGTGGCCCAGTAGGTGTTGAGCTTGGAGTTGGCGACGGTGTAGCCCAGGCCGCAGACGGCGGAGAGGGGCTTGCGGATGTGGAAGGATAGATCACAGATAACGGTCTCGGAGGTAGCGTTCTCGCCGCGCCAGTGCCCAGCCCACTCTGCACATGTTAGCGTCTGGTTAGGTCGAGGGGTGCGATCAAGATGAGTCGAGACAGCTTACCATCCTGAGTAGCACAGTTTTTGTCAGGGTCGTCACAGCGGAAGACCATGCCAGTTTTGTCGGCAGCAACTACGCGGTCGAACCATCCAGCAGGAGTAGCGGTTGAGCTGTTACCGAAGTACTTCTGGACAAACTCAGACTTGTGACCGAACTTGAGAAGGTGATCGCGGGCGTGCTGAGCGAGCTGCTGGGTCTCATCAAGGGCATCCTCGAGTTGAGCCCTGAGAGTGGCGTTGCAGGACTCGTGGATGGGGAACTTGGTCTTCCAGTCGGCAGACCAGTCATAGACGGCGGCAGGCGTCTCGGAAGCGTCGGGACCAGAGGGCAGGACAGAGGTCGGCTCCTCGCGTGTGACGAGAGGCGAGGCAGTGGCAGCGGTGGCCAGAGCCAGGGCGGTGACGATGTTGCGGAACATGGTGGCTGGTAGCGATGTTCTTGTTGATGAGGAGGGACAACTTTTGGGATCCAAGCAAGCTGGGACGAGAGATGCTTGAAGAGGAGAAGCAAGTGCGATGTGACAGCCTCAGCCTGGCGATCGTCGCCCCTTTATACTCGCGGCGAGTGGCGAGCAGTCCCGCGCAGCTGCGCGCCGTAGCCGGACCTCTGTCTGCATCGAGAAGCTCTGCCTCCTCACGAACTCCTCACGAGGCGAGCATCATCACCAACAAATGACGCAGATCCATTCTTTGGCGCAATCTGGTTGGCGACTGCCACGTGGATGCAGATTTTCCACGAGGCTGGTAGTAAACTTGGGTTGTCCAGGTCTGTCTTGGTGTGACCATCAGGGTCCTCACCGACGGGGGTCGTGGGAGCCATCAAGGTGCGCAGCGAGGGGGCTCGACTTGGCCAGCCAATGGCCGGCAGAAACTATATGCTTACCGTTAAGCTTGTACATCGGCATGTCCATTCACAAAGACCAATTGTCCAATGGCCGCGGACCGGGACGTTGCTCCTCAGTGGCGGTGGTCCCGAAGCCATTTACCCTGCCGTCCCAGATGCGCGTCCATGGCCGGTTGCCACTGACTCTGGCCAGCTCCAACGTGATGCTTTCCGATGCTCTGGTTTCTTCATGTCCCCAAGAGGCAGATACGCCTTGTGGGCTGAGCCAGCCTTCTCGTCTTCCGTCCCTCGAGGTGGCCCTGTCTAAGGCGAACCATTCTTGTTCCGGCTGAGACTGCGGTTCAATTCGCTCCAGCAGTGAGGTTGGCGTGGCACCCGACACCATAATTACTCCATCTTCGTCGTTACCCCGAGACTCATCGCTGTCGCCGCGCCTCGATAGCATCGCTAGTTCCATATCGAAGTTGGGGGGGACCGCCTTTAGCCCAGGCGCCTCTGCCATCGAAAGCGTCTCTTCGTCCCTGACCCCTATTGGGGCAGTTTCGGTTGAGGAAGACTTGACATATCGAGATATTGTCGTCCCTAGACCGCGCCATGCCAGTCGGCCGTGCCGCTGATGTTTGCCCGATCGCGGCGAGCTGGGTGAAGCGGCAGAAAGGCGTCCGCCAAAGTGATGCTCGAAGAGGAGGTTGGTCGCCGGAAGACAAGCACACATGACCCCGATTGTCAGCTCGACGACCGTCAAAATATCGAGAAGAACGAAGTCGGAGGCCACGTCCGTGGACTTCTGGAACTCGACCACCGCGTACAGCCGGTAGATGGTTGTGGCCGTCGCAGCACCTCCCGCACCGAGCAGAAGCATGATCTTGAGCTTCTTCCCCCACGACATGCGCAGCCTCCATGTCAACGGTATCGGAACAATTAAGATGACGAGATCCGTCAGTATGGCCACGCACAGATCAGATAGGAAGATGCGGCGCTGATCCAAGCAGTGCCCATCGACGTTGGGGTCCCAGTACGAGCGGATTGGGGTGCAAATTGCGATCTTGACGGCCTGGATCGGGAGGTAAGCAACCAGCAGCGCAAGAATAAAGACGTGGAGGGCACGCGAGACTCTCTCTTTCACAGCGAAGACCCGGGCGATGAGCAGCAACAGTGTGACCTTGGTGAAGTACGCCGTCGGGCAGTATATAATTGAGCTGGCGTACAGCCACTGCGAACACTAGTCAGCATCGATCCAAGCAGGCCGCCTGCGACGGAGAAAAAATACGGACCTTAAGCATTTGAGAGTAGTCTCTGGGCGATATCTCCCAGGAGTGGTATCCCTCGCCGTATCTGACCACTACACATGTTCAGCACGGGCGGGCCAAATCAAGGAAAGAGAGGGGGGCTTACTGATAAAGACCGTGGCCGAGTAAAGCAATATACACGCCCATGCGATAGCACAAGTAACTGGAAGGGTTCAGTATCATGCCTAGCACCAAATGTGTCTTAACAAACCATCCTCGGCGAGTATGTTCTTCGTGATCCTCAGCTTCACCCACATCCGCGTCGCGAACAGCACCGTCACCAAAACATCGCAGATGGCAAGGCAGACAATGTTGGCAAGGCGGCCCGCGTCTCGCGGATTCTCAAGGTCCGGCGTCACACCGGGCGGTGGTGGGAAAGCCCCTGGATATGTCTCGGAGCCGTTGTTGACCGGCCCAGCAGATGATGCCGCCCTCACTATGAGGAGGAAACCTGCCTCCATCACAAAACCTTAGAGCAAGACATGGATGAAGCAGCGGCGATGAATCAGTCAAAGAGATGGATGGAAAGGCGGTAATGAAAGAAATGGTTGATTGAAGATGCAGAGGTGCTGTAGAGCAATTACACCACCCCCGACACAAGCGGCCTCTTCCTCTTCTCATTATTCCCACTGCTAGCGCTTGCAAAGCGAGCAGGTTATTGCAGCTAGAAAGGCATCGGCAGTCAAATTCACGGCGTCACGGCTCTCTACTAATTTCGAGCGGGGTGGTAGCGGGCGAGTCATGCCCATGGCAAGCTAGAAGCGTTCCGCTGGTATGGTCCCCCCCCGCCTGAACCTTCAGAGCTCCCCGTATGATGATCGCCACCAACGCCATGCAGCGCGCGCCGGGAACGTCTCCGACGGGCTAGAGGGACATCGAGCAAATCCGAGTCAGAGCACACGCGCCTCCTGGTCATTGATCCTTGCTCTTCCTCAGTCTGAGGTTGTCGTAGTTGAAAACTGCTTCAAGGAGTGCCTGAGCTCCAATGGAACTAGGCAAGGTGCGTTAGAGGAGATAGTGCCGTAACGACAGGGGTTCGACTCACCAATCTTCGGAAGAACAGTATTCCTCGGGATGGTGGCTGACCCCATCCCGACAGGGGACGAAGATCATCGTCGTTGGGCAGCATTTACTAGTGTAGACGCTGTCGTGTCCTGCGCCACTCGTAATTTCTTGCCAACCGTGACTGCCGACGAGCTCTTCTGCGGCACTTCGCACTGCATCGATACACTCGGTGTCAAATTTGACAGCTGGCGAATCAGTGTCCACCGTCCAGTTCAAATTGACTCCCCTTCCATCCTCCTTCGCGATTGACTCGAATGCTTGCAGGCATTGTTCTAGAACGCCCTTCACGACGTCGTCCTCGTGGTGCCGCACGTCGAGCGTGAACTTCATCTCGGATGCAAGGGTATTAGTCGACGAGCCAGGGGGAATCTGAACAATACCTGTCGAGGCCAAAGCCCCGTAGGACTTGGCAATTTGGTTCGACCGGGCAATCATCTTACTCGCAGCCAGGACGGGATCGCTTCGTGCTCTTAATGGCGTGGTTCCAGTGTGCGCATCTCGTCCGCGAACCGTGAAGGTCAGCCACTTGTAGGCCTGCGCACCTTGCACAACACCGATTTTCTTGCCTCCGTCCTCTAGGATAGGCCCCTGCTCTATGTGCAATTCAAAATGCGCCCCAAGGGGGTTGGTGGAACTCGAGCACGGAACTTCACCCTTGAAGCCGTGTCGCTCTAGCTCGGACCGGATCGTGACTTCCGGTTTGAAGATGTCGCCCAGGGAGTGGCCTGTCTCTAGAGGGATAGAGTTTGCCCAGACGCCAGAGGAGACCATAGACTTGGGGAAGCGGGCTCCCTCCTCGCTTGGGTGCGTCAGAGAATGCGACACACGCGCGCCAGAGAGAAAATTTGAGTGAGACTCACTTCGTCCAGTTGATGATTCCGACGTCGAATGATGTCTTATGGTTCTGGTCCTTGAAAGTCCGCAACACCTCCAAAGCAGCCATCACTCCGAGGATGCCATCATATCTGCCGCCTCGCGGCTGCGTGTCGAGGTGACTGCCCATGGCCGTCATGGGCTCAGGAGATCCGAGAGAACCGGCTTGTCTGGCAAACATGTTGCCCATTTCGTCAACCGTGAGCTTGCAACCGAGCTTCTCGACCTCTTCGGCGAACCAGCGCCGTACCTTGGCGTCATCGTCGTTCAGCGCCAGCCTCGCCATGCCCGTCTCGGTCTCTTTCCTAGCGATCATGGTCAGCGGCCGGAGCGTTGATGGGAGCGTGGAGGCGCACTGACTGTCCGTAGCGATGAGCTGCTCCCCATTTGCATGTCTCGTGGAGGGTTTCCATCAATCGATCAGAGTTGATGGCGAGGCCAGAGAGGGCGCGACGCTGGAGGGGTCGACCGCGTGGCACCGCGAAAGGCGAGCGTGACGCTCTGAGAAGATTGCGTGGCAACATTCTGGCTCGTCTCAATTCTGAGTCTGACAGAAATGTCTATGCTACCCTTGAATGCAGTGGTGTTCCCTAATTGAAAGGCGCTCGACACGTATGAGGGGTGACGTCGGCAGTGCCAGTGGTGGTGGTGGTCGAGGGGTCACAATCCGAATTAGGCAACTCGACCTAATCGGGAGTCCCCCAGACGTCCAAGTCGCCTAAGTTTGGTCTTCCACTGTCAATGTCTACATATTCTTACAATACCTGACTCTAGAGATGGAATGGCTTTTGGCACAGATGTGAGGAACAACCAAGTTTGGATGGGTCGGCCCGACCATTCCCCTACCCTACTTCGTGGCAGTCTCTCCCATCACCAACGCAGATCACCCGCGCATATGGTCTACCAGGGCCTAGCTCAGAAGCTAAACCGACGTGATGGAGGCATGTCAGGACATTCAACGACTCATTGGGTGTTTAGCTCTCTGATATGGGAATGGCTCTTCAGTTTAACGGTCCCGTCGCAACGACCGCGCATCAAGCTCGCATCAGATATGAACGCCGCCAAAAACACAACGCGGATACTTTACCACGATGTCCTCAATCCAACTCAAAGCGGGAGCAAGATTCAACCCAAGGATGCATACTTGTGCAATAATTTGCATGCGACCTTCATCTTGTCCTGCCCGCGACACCACCCTGAGGGGGCCAGGCCTGTGGTGCGCTGCAATTGGGCATGGTATTCAAAATGCGGGGAAGAGACTGACGGAGTGACGGGGAGCAACTTCGCCCAGTGTAATTACCGTAGTCCTCGGAAGCTACACCAGCAAGCATTCCAACTCAGAGGGCATGCCTACGTGAAAAGAGTCCACATATGTACTCGTCTAGCAGCAGTGCCACGGCAGGCAGAATTTCATCTTCTCAATTGCTTCCTCAGCGACCTGCTCCATAAATCATGGCCAGACCATCCACCAGGTCGCAACGGCCCACCCCGTCCGGTGCTACTTCAAAGACCGACGCGGAAAGGGCACGGAGGGCCAGGAAGAGAGACACGGACCGCCAAGCACAGCGACACCACCGAGAGCGACACCGGGCGTATGTCCGGAAGCTGGAAGAAATGGTGGATTCCTACAAGCAGAGCTGCTCACACAGCGGCAACCCTCACGTGGCGGCGCTCATGGCAGACAATGAGAGCTTGAGAGAGCGGTGTCATAAACTCGAGTCGCTCCTGAGTCGGATAAACAATCTATCGGGCGGACCTGAACTGCCTGACAGCACCGGAGCTGCTTGCTCTTCGCCATCAAGAGGGGGAGATCAACACGACGGCGCGGGCGGTGGGCTTGAGCATTTATCTTCGGCCACATCTACAACGACGCCATTCTCAAATGAAAGGCAGAGTGGAATGCCTGAAGTAACGAAGAGTACGCCAAGGAACGGTGCTGAACCAAGGGTTACCTCGACAATTGAAGCAGTGCCTTCGACACCGGCGTCTGTTGCGGAGCACCCCTTCGACACCGACTTCGCTCCAAATAGTTTGGCGGACTGTCGCAGAAGAACAGCGTATACGAACGCGGTGACTCTAGACATCAGTAAGGACCGGGACAACTGTTTCGACATTGGCGGGCCGTCCGAGAAAGTAACAACGGACACGAGCCAGACAGATGTTTCCAACTCGGGATACTACTCAACGCAGCTCGGCAACATGGGTCATACCGGAGGCCCCAACGTCGCTACCGAACTTGAGTTGGAGCCATATATGCGCAGCATGCTCGACGATACAATGTTGGATCTGGAACTCACCGAGCAGCAGCATCAGTCTTACTTACCAGCTCTCTCCGTCTCACCATGTTCTGTTGCCTTCAGTGCAGAGCATCAGATATTCCCGATGACCACGGCGACTTGTACATGGGATAGGCTGTTGCTTGGCATCATTGACGAGGCAAAGACACAACATGCTACAGGGCTGTACCCGACACAGAAGCCTACGCTGCATTCTGTGCTATCAAACAGGTCGTCGGATATTTTGGCGTACCGCTTGTATCATTTCATCTGCGGATATGGTCCTATGCCACTCCATAACCTCCTGGCTATCTTTTGGGTTCAGTATTTGGCATTGCGGGTATGTAAGGTTTAGGTCTCAGCTGGCGATTCTGTTCTGCCCCCTATCATTTTCAACTGAATGCAAGGTTTGTGAACCAAGGCGATGCTGATTTCATTTACGTAGTGGTACGTGATCGGAACACAAGCTGCGTACCTCCAGGTTCCCGACTTCATGAGGCCGACAGATCTCGAGAGACGGATTCCACACTCCGTGAGTATCGGAATGCTTGTCTGGTAGGACTCTGACTCATTTTTACCGCCACGAAGCTGATGACTTGAGCTTAGGCCAGATGTCCGACGCACACTGATCCGCGATGCGTTGACCGCAGATACAGAGGCTACAGGAACGTCTCTTCTCCGCCACTTGAGCACCAACTGGTCGCCTATGGACTCTTCAGGCGACTTGATAGGGAGGACTGATGTACTTTCGATAATTGAGCGTCAAGCCTGTAACATTGATGCCTGGAGGATCAGTCGGAAGTTTGGCGAGCTCCATCCTCAATTTGCACACTGCCAACTTTCACACTACGATTAGCTGATCAGTGCGATTACGAATACGAATCTAAATATATACACTGCCTGTTCAAGTCTGCCCATCGCCCGAGCGCCCGGCTTTCGGCGTTGTCAGTTTGGCTATGTCAGCCGGACTGACAGAGCTAAATCGACACGGGACCGGCATCACACGCAGGCCTGGAGGACAGTGGCAAACAACGTGACCAAATTTGACCGATTAAAGAAATTCACTGCATACTAATGTTGATCTAGTTCAGTAAAGTACACAAAAAGTAGTCAAAGGGCCTGAGCCACTTTTGCGCTACAAAAGGGATAGCTGATCGACGAGTCAACTTACAGGGACATCACAAACACCCTGCGGTACTAGTCGACATTTGGGTCTCTACGCTGGGCCTGTGATATTCCTCAAAACGAACTCAATTAAACCCGACCTGTCGAAATGGCCACCTCAGACCAGATGGCAGGCTATGCTGCCCATCTCAACGCCAACACGCCAGGCTCTTCCAAAGGCAAGCCAGTTACCGAAATCGCCATATTCAACCTCCAGCCTCCCTATGATCTGGATCACGAAGCCGCCGCGTCCGAATTTGAGTCGCAGATTGTCGAAAATTGCCGGCCGGGTGCCCGCTACGCCAAGGGCATTCGCAAGATTGCTTGGGGGTTCTCCGTTGACGACCCGAAAGCGTTCGTCTGGTTGCTGGACTGGCATAGGATCGAGGACCATTGGGACTTCTGGCTCACGCCCGGTTTCCCGCCTGTTATCGAAGCCATCACCAAGCTGTTCACTCCAGGTAGACCGCTGGTGCGTCACTTTGACTTTGGACACGCGGGTATGTTAGATAGGAAAGTTTCTGTTGCCAAAGTTGTTGTGTGGGATGATGGCGCGGAGGGCAAGGCTTCGGGGAGGGCGAAGAGCCTCGAGAGCGCGAATGTCGGCGCTGTTGACTGTCGAGGTGGCTACGCTGTTGACCTGGACGAAAGTACGTGGTGGTCGTCCTTGCTTGGATTTGATACGGAGAGGGACGCCACCAGTGCGGAGGTCAAATTGGGCCCAGACGCTGTTGACCATGTTTTCCTCTTGAAATATGCGCTTCTAGAGTAGGAGAGAACAGTTTGAGGTCTTGATGACGAGCTTCACATGATACTTTTCCGAGTTGGAACTTCGTATCCGTTGGCTCCAAGATTCAGCTGCGATACCGCGCCTGAAGGAATCCCACCACCCATTTCCAACAATTCTCTCTATCAGTTTCATAGCCCTTTTTGTAATGGCTGAAACCATGAACCGCCTCAGTACACTCGCGATGCTCAACGTGACATCCTGCCTCTTGCAGCATAGCCACGTATCTCTCGGCTTCATATTTCAAACAGTCCTTGCCAGCAGTGATGCAAAGAGCTGGTGTAAGACCCACTGATTTGAGAAGCTCGACATGTGCATCCACAGGTGCGATAAATATTTGCTGCGAGTCGACGTGTGGTGGTAGGTACGAAGCCTCCATCAGGGTTGCTGCCCAGACAGGCAGACTGGCGGTGCGGACCGCTTCGTCCCCTGCCTCGTATCGATCAACGTATGGTACGTTACAAGAGAGGCTTGGATACAAAAGGACTTGTGCTACTTGTCGGAACGATTCGGGCAATTGCTTCTTGAATACCGCGCATGGCCCATGCGTGAAAGACAAGAGGAGGCTGAGACTTGCTGTTAGGTTCCCGCCCGCAGAATTTCCCATAAAAGCAACCCGAGAGGGATCAAATTTGACGCTTAGAGCTCTTTGTACAAGATCTGGATTGGTCGCCCATCGAACGACCTCGTAAAGCTGGAGTAGAGCATGGGGAAATGGGTACCTCGGTGATTTAGCATAGTCCACCGAGATTACTGCGGCACCAAGCTGCGAATATCATTAATAATGATTCAATTCAGTCTCAGAGAGAGTCGAAATTACCTCGTCGCTCAACATGCGATCAATGTGCTCCCCATCGCTAGGTTGTCCGAGCACAAAACCTCCCCCTTCGGCCACCAAGATGAAAGGAATAGGCGAAGAGTCCTGCTCCCTGACAAGAGGCGTTTTTGGGAGGCAAACTGAGATTCGAACGTTTCCTTCTCCTAGCCCTGGGGTGGGAACAGTAACCTGCTTGTCAAACAGGTCGCCAGTGCCCGTCACGGCGGCAACGCTTTTACGCAGCAGCCATGATATTGAGTGAAGGTAGCATGTGTATACAAAACCATAACCTGCACCGTCGGATTTGATTTGAGGTGGTTTCACAGACGTCTGATCCATGGCTTCAGCTTGGCTCTTCGGGAGTGTCGGTTAGGTGTAGAAAGCCCTAACTAACGACGAGATAATATCAATCGGATGCACGCGGTGCTGCCCAACAATATTCCCGAACAGAGAATTCCATGAGTTCCTGGGTAAGTTGTCGAGGGCACGTGGCTTTGTGTGGCCAAATTATGCTGCGGGCGCGTGCGGACCCGGTAGGTCAGACCGCGGAGTCTATGTCAGGAACGCTGACAACGCCCACGACACTGAACCCGAGGTGCGGTGCAATCTTGGTTGGGTTGCCCAGTAGGATTGTACGAGCATGAGACCCGCTCTGGAATCTCGAACCTCCTTCCCCTATTTTGTGATAAGAAGTACAAGGACATCACCGAAGCCCCCCCAAAGAGTTGGAAGTATCTTGGAAACGTTGCCCCGTTTTCCTCTCCTTGAGCCCATTGTCTATCACCGTTGACTTTGCTTGTCTACTACAAACACAATGACTTCTATATCCAACGTAACCGAGGAGAATGGCACCTTTGCATCCGAGCCTGAGGCTTGCAACTTTTCGCTTGGAAGCAATGAGAAGGAGAACGATGTCCTAGGTCCGTCCCACAAGCCATTTGAGCTCCTACAACAATGGCACTCCCAACCACGCAAGCTACGCATTGTACATGTCGGCGCAGGAGCCACAGGGCTCTGTGCTGCCTATAAGTTCGAACGCCAGATGACAGAATATGAACTAGTCTGTTACGACAAGAATAGTGAGGTCGGTGGCACCTGGCTGCAGAACAGGTACCCGGGATGCGCCTGCGACGTGCCGGCACATATATACACTTACACCTTCGAGCCCAACCCTGACTGGAAGTCGTACTATGCCTTTTCGCCGGATATTCAAGAGTACTTTCTCAACTTTTGCGAAAAGTATGGTCTACGCAAGTACATCAAGCTGCAGCACAAGGTGATTGGCGCTGTGTGGCACGAGGACAAGGGACAGTGGGCTGTCGAGGTCGAGCACAGTGGAGAGAAATTCACCGACTGGTGTGATATTCTTATGAACGGCTCAGGCCTTTTGAATCAGTACCGCTGTAAGCAATCGACACCACTATTTGCCCGCTCGCCTGGTAACGCTGGGTATATGGAGGACCACCGCTGAACACTCTGTAGGGCCTGATATTGAAGGGCTTCATGATTACGGTGGCGATCTCTTACACACTGGGAACTGGAATCGTACGTGAATCTTCGAGAACACGACAAGCGGAGATCATGAGGGTTTCTGACAGCCCATGCAGAGAATGCCGACTACAGCAACAAGAGGGTTGCAGTTCTTGGTAACGGATCTTCCGCCATCCAAGTGATACCCCAAGTTCAAAAAAGTCCGTCCTAGACCTCATCATGGCAAGACACGAGATAGAGTTAACTAACCATGACACTGTCAAAGCCGCTACGAGTCTTAAGTGCATCATGAGAGGAAGCACCTGGATTGCAAGTCCTATGCCTCGCGTCCCTGTCGACATCGCTGCGCCGGCGAATGCTGAAATGAAGAACGGAGACCAAAAAACCATCGTCGAGGACGCCGAGGCTCACATGCCCAGTCTGGGCCAGTATTACTACAGCGACAGGGAGATGCAACGCCTCCGCGAAGACCCGAAATACTTCCTGGATTACAGGAAGCGGATAGAGTTCGCCATAAACACTGGATTTGCCATCTTTTACAAGGACACCGACGCCTCGAGAATGGTAGAAAAGTACATGCCTTCCGAAATGGAACGCAGATTAGAGAATGATCTAATTTTAACGGAGAAGCTGATCCCTAGCTGGCCGGTTGGATGTAGGTGAGTGGTTTCCTGTCTCTTGGTTCCAATTTCTTCGTGCTTAGTCTACTACCAGGCGCCTAACCCCTGGAGATGGGTACCTCGAGACTCTCATCAAGCCCAACGTCGAGTGTATTTTCGGTAACGTGAAGCGCGTGACGAAGACGGGCTTGGAAATGGACGACGGTGTCAGTCACGAAGTGGACATGGTTGTTTGCGCAACTGGTTACGACATGGCTTGGACGCCACACTTCAAGCTTGTCGGGCGCGGCGGCCACGATATTCGGGATGCTTGGTCGAAGATGCCCAAATGCTACCTAGGCATGGGCGCACCGGGGTTCCCCAATTACTATGTCATGAATGGACCTAGAGGAAACCTTGCTAATGGCACAGTTCTGCCCTGTTTTGAGACGGAGATAGAGTATGTCATTCAAATGGCCAGGAAGATGCAGAGTGACCGCATTAAGAGCTTTGATGTCAAGGAAAAGGTGGTCGATCAGCTCAATGAATACATTGACGCATGGCACGGGACTGGCGTGTTTTCTGGACCATGCCGAAGCTGGTATAAGAACAATACAACAGACGGCAAGGTTCTTGTCTGGGGCGGATCTGTAAGTGTATTTGTGGTCAACAAATGTCTCCCCTCGTTAATCTCGCAGCTAACTGACGCCTTACAAGTCTGTCCACTTCCTCAAAACAATCAAGACACCAAGGTTCGAGCACTTCGACATTGAGTATCTCGATGATAACCCTTGGGCGTTTTTGGGCAATGGGCGAATCAAAGCCGAGTATGACTGTGAGCCGCAGAAATTGACACCATATATACGGAACTCTGATACGCCTTGGGTTATTGAGTGAGCGGAGTTTAGAATATTTCAGACTGAAAAATTGGGATAATGAGCCACTCGTACAGACGCGCGTGACTTCGTATACAATGCCACTGCCAAGCCCAATCCATCCACGTAATTCTCTTCGCTGGGAACAAGGGATCCGAAAATGCGTCAAGGTGAATCAGCTTGGAGATCCAAGTGGAACCTTCCTGGCCAGCAATTGACCCTCATCTATGTGAAAGGACACTGCGGCGCATCTACTTGACAGATACATGCTTTTCGCGTTATCGTCGGCGCCCGCGCACGCAAACCGCGCGGGGCAATATTCTTTCTCGCGGCACCGTAGGTGGGTGGGCCTCCTGGTCAGTGCATGGGTCAAGGTAGCAGTTCGGCAGTCTTCCTGAGTGACCTAAGCTGACTGACATAGCTTTCGCTGACGAAGCTTTAAATCAAGCAAAACCCATACTCCAATTCATCAGAGTTAACCTCGCACCGCATACATTGGTACTGTCTGCCGTTTTGTACAATGCTCTTTGATTTGAAGTATAGAAACATGGCGAACAACACTTCCGTTAAAGTCTCATCAGCGCTATCGCTCCTCTCTGAGCGGATCCAGGGGCAAGGGTGGTGGCAGGCGGCCTTGATAGGATTGGCAGTGTGGCTGGCTTTCCAGCAAATTCGCTACCACAAGCAGACTGTATATGACACCCAACCACTATTTCCCGTTCTCACGACGGCATTTGCTGACGTCTGTGCTACCAAGGCCAAAGTCGTGTCGGTGGGCTTTGCCCCCATACCTGTACTTGGATCGTGGATAGCAGCCTACCGATTCATGAAATCCCCCGTCAGTCTTGTCGAAGAGGGTGTGAAAAAAACCAAGAACGGCCTGTTCCGCATTTCTACACTGCAGGCAGAGTATATTCTTGTCACGGACCGAGACAAGGTTTCAGAGTTCCTCAAAGCGCCTGATACTGTACTCAACGCCCAAGATGGCGCCAACGATGTGAGTTCTGGCACTAGTGAATGAAAACCACGTGAAAAATCTGACATTTTCGTTATGAGTAGCAACAGCAAATACCTTATACAATGGGCTATGGTGTTGGTCATCGCACATACCACACTCCCGTTGTGAAAGGTGTTCTCACCAAGATGATTGCAGCTAAGAACCCCATCATGGTCGAAGAAGCGTCAATGGCATTCGATGATCTGATTGGGAGTCCCGAAGGTTCGTGTACTAGAATCATATGGATGCTCGCAGCTCGTTCCTGACGCCTTTAGACTTCACCCCGATTGCCTTATACGACACCATCGCCACAACGGTGGCACGGGTGAGCAACAGGGTTTATGTTGGAACGGAGTTCTGTGAGAGGCCACGATCGATACAGTCGCCACCTGACTGACTATGACATCCAGGTCGGAACGAGGAGTTCCTTCGAAACGCATCGAATTACGCCCAAGCTGTGGTGCTCTCCGCCGAAATACTGCGAGTTTTCCCGGAATGGACCAAAAAGTGCGTTCACATTCTAGATTTTCCAACGGCTGTTAGATTGGGCTAATGTTTTGTTCGGTCTAGCTACATCGTGCAGCTACTCCCGGTTATGAAGTATCGCCGCACCGGCGAGCGAATGCTGAAAGAGTTTATTCAAGCCCGACTGGATGGTCTGATTGACGAGAATGGGAACAGTCCGCAGGACCTAGTGCAGTGGCTTATCGACGCCGCACCGTCTGTAGAGAAGACAGTGCCTCAGATAGCAGAGAGAGTAATGGCTTTGAACGTTGCCTCCATCCACACAACAACCATGGTGAGTCTCTGGTATTATTGACCCTGAGGGACGTTTAACCAACTGTATGTGATGATAGGTCTTCACAGGAGCCTTGTATACGCTAGCTCAGAAATACGAAGAATATGCCGACGAACTTCGTCAAGAGGTTATGAATAACCTTGAGGATGGCAAAATTACCACCGCAACTCTGGCAAACCTCCCTAAGATGGAGAGCTTCCTCAGAGAAGGGGGGAGAATTAGCACCAGTGGACTGCGTGAGTATCTGAATCCTCAGCTGCATAGATCTTCTCCGCGCGTTTGAACATATGTCTGACGGGTGACAGTGTCCATGCAGCGCAACGCTCGCAAGGAGTTCAAGTTCTCGGACGGCACTGTGCTCCCACCAGGCTCAAAGGTTGGCACACCAACTACCATCCTGCATCAAGATCCCGATATCTATGACGATCCTCTCGAGTTTCGAGGATTCCGGTTTACGGAACCGAAGTATGAAAATTCGAAGGAGCAGCTGGCAACAACTACTGGGACCCACTACCACGTCTTCGGTCACGGAAGACATCCATGGTAAGTCACCACCTCCTATGATGTCAAATAAGAAAAGGAAAATTGACCTGGGGATACTCAACAATAGCCCTGGTCGTTTCTTTGCCATCAACGAGATGAAACTCTTGTTTTCCCTGTTGCTGCTTCGTTATGACTTCAAGCTAGCGCCAGGGGACGAACCGAAGCCTTTTTACATTGCCACAATGTTCATCCCAGATACAACACTGAAGGTGCAATTCAAAGCACGGACGAATGGGAACTAATGGGGCCCGGTGATTTCGGCCACGACACGCAGGCGCACATATACGGCACTCTGCCATGCTGAGTCCGTGAAGCAGCCGTTTTCTGATATTTTCCCGGGTGCGCTAGGGATTAGGTCTTCGAGTTGGAAAGATTGCACGGTACTGTGGATTGCATAGCCTGTGCAATACACCCATAGATGGTTAAGGGCTTCATCCTTGGGTCAAGGGATGAAGGCGAGTATTTACACAATCGATAAGTCAACACACATCAGAACAAGTAGCTCCAAACCGCAGATGCGATATCGACTGCGCAAGCTGGGAGCTCTGTGTAAGTTCTGTTCTTGTGTCATTCACCACGTCGAGGCACTTTCACTTCATAACGGTTCGTGATGCGACTGACACTGCGTGCATACCTGGTGTATGACGGAGATCCAACTCTTTTCTGGTATCTATTCCAATGTGCAACCGACCTAGATAGACCAACTCGCCATCAGAATTCAACGTCGTCTTCACGTTTTTCATATCTCGCAGTAGCATGAGAGAATCGGTACAGCTTGTACCCTGAACTGATCGAGGAATGAGGCGCGGGCCACGCCAATCTTCCCTGCATTCTCGGAGACCACAGGGTCCCAGCATAGTCTTCGAAATGTTGGTGAATCTATAAGAACTATCGCAGCTCGAGCCCTTCCTGTCTGTCATTACCCACTTCCTTATTGCCGAAACCTGGAGGCTTTTTGGCGAGGAACGGGAAGAAGAAGGCAGGATGGATGATGGTCAAGAGCAGAACGGCAAGAAGGATCATTGCACCGTCGAGAATGAGAAAACTGGTTTCGTTCTGCATTAGGCTGCTGCCCCATCCAGACGCCATTTCGGGGATCCTGCATTGAAATACGTGAGTAACCGAGTGAACACGAGACAGGGTGGGTTAGGTTTGGGAAGCCCAGACATACCGGTAAATGCAGCGGACTATGATTGCGACGTATGCCACCACAATGGACCAGATAAACCTCTGCACCTTCTGGTCTTGATCTCGATGGGCGACACTAAACTGCGTGTCCGAATAGGGGACGCCTCGTTTGCTCGCCACCCGATACCGCCTGGTGTATATCAACATCAAGAGACCGCAAACGACCATGTTGACAACCTGGAAAGAGACACCCGCGATAAGGAGATTGTTCCCAAGGTCCGCCTTTTCGGGGTCCGGGTTCTCGCCTACGGACCCTGACGCTGCGACGGCACCTCCAATACCTTGTATAACGATGGAGACGAAATCGCTCCCGACAAAAACCCACGGATATAGTCTCGGTCGAATGGTGGAGTGCTGGGGCCCGAAGTAGAGGACGAGGTGTTTGAATGTGAGGGAGATGGCGGCTGCGACGAGGGTGGGCGCCAAGATGAGGAAGAGTATCTGGAGGATGAAGGCAAGGTTGACGAAGGGATTGAAGGACATGATCAAGCGTCCAGCGTAGCCGATGAGCTCGAAGGTGGACCCAACTGCGAGGTATGCTGCGTATGACCATGCTTTGGATTTCCAAGCCAAGTAAATCTGGGCGAGAATGGCGAGTCCGTACGCAGCCACAAAGAAGGCACACGCTCCAGTGCTGAAGTAGTCGCCATACAGGGTGGCGCTGACAGGGCACTCGGGAGTAACCTCGGTGCAGTTGGAGGTGTCGACCTGCTGTCCGGATGACATTGCTGCTCAAAAGCAGAGGAAGAGAGCGGCAAAAGACAATAGGGAATCAAAAGAAAGGTAGAAAGGGAGCAGAGAGTTAGAGGGGGGAGAAGGTACGAGTCAGCGCAGCCGGGACGCAAGTGAGAAGCACTCGAAGGTTACCGTGCCAGAGGAAAACCTTGCGCACGAAATCAGATCAGGAGGACGTACCTGTTATAAATATTGATTAAATGAATACTCTGATTTGTCTCAATGCGTTGCATCAACTCTCGGTTCCTCGTCAGTTCGTACTCGTTGCGAAACCGAGAGACGATACGATTGGTCTAGCAGACCCGCCCACGTCGATACCACTACACCGCATTCGCTATTACTACTTCGTACTAACTGCTTAGTGCCGCTCTAGTGTCCTGAGGCAACCAAACCTCGCACCGAAGGACGCCTAAGCGACAACTTTATCTAAACGAGGCCACTCGCTCCTCTGCATCAGCCTCGCGTTGCCCACTCACTGATACCTCGAGCTGTCTGATCTCGCGCCCACCCGCACGCCGTTCCCTCCCGTGCGTCGAGCGTCGACGCGATGGTGCCTCCCAGGAAACTGCACACCAAGTCGCGAAACGGTTGCAACACGTGCAAATCGAGGCGTGTCAAGGTACTCCCAGTCCCAGTCCCGGTTTCCGTCTCGGGTCAGATCCAGCGAGGCAGATTGGACCTCTCCGAGGTGTCCTCATACCTTCCCTTGGCATACCATGACCCCAGAAGCACCAGCAGAAGACTGACTGTTCTCATATAGTGCGACGAGAGGAAACCCACCTGCCAGAACTGTCGCCGGCGTAAGAGCGCTTGCAGCTATGGCGACCCTGCGGCTCCCTCGCCCAGAACCAGCACTTCCGGTGGGACCCAGCCTGATGAGCCAACGAGAAGGCGACAGGACTTGGACTCGGAGCCGACATTATGGGTCGCCCAGAATCCGAGCCCGGTTGTACCTGTCCAGGACGTTGGCCAAAGATACGCCCCCAGCGTCTCCCGCGCACACGAACTGTACCTCATGTACCATTACGCCACAGTCACCTTCGCCACCTTGTCCAACGAGGATTCCCCGCAAGAGGCTGACCTGTGGAAGACGAGGCTTCCCCTGATGTCCAGGGACTACGAATTCCTTATGGATGGCCTACTCGCACTCTCGTCTTCTCACCTTGCCCACCTCGAACCTTCCAGGAGCCAGATCCACACCGAGGTTGCCATCCACTACCAGACATGCGGCCTGAACGGCTTCAAGCTTGCGTTGGGATATATTACAGAAGCTAATTGCCATGCCCTCTTCGCCTTCTCCATCCTCATCGCCCTGTTGGGTTATAGCATCCCGGCCATCAGCTCAGGCGAGCCAATGTTCACGCCCGCCGAGAGCCTAATATCGGTCTTCCAGCTCCTCCGTGGCGTGGCAGTGATAACCCAGACGAGAGAAGATATTCTGCAAGAAGGAATGTTTAAGGTGCTTCTCCAGCCCTCGGGCGGTCCATCTCCAGGCAGCAGAAGGTTCTCCCTCGGTGGGCTCGAGCAAGCCATGCTGAAGCTGCGGGAGCGGGCGGACCAAGTAGCCAAATACGTCGGCCCAACAAAGCATCAAGTCCATATCTCGGGGATTGAAAGTCTCGAGACGAGCTTTGAGCACATTGATAGATATCGGAGCGTGGGCGTCGTCATCGCTTGGCCGATTTTGAACGAAGAGACCATGCTCCTGTTCCAGCAGGGAGACCCGATGGCGCAGATCATCCTGGTGCACTACGGTGTCATGTTACTCTACGTCCACGACCGCTGGTGGGGGCGTGGCTTCGGCATCCATCTTATTAACAGTTTGGCCGAATCTGTTCGGTCCGTAGACGACGACTGGGACCAGTTCACGGAATGGGCCAGGGACTGCGCAGCAGCTACTAGAGAGTAGAAGTCTGGGCTGAAACTTCTATCAGCACCAGTGGGTGCATGCAATTGGTGCTTATTGCATCACTGTTGTGCTGCGCTCTCTCTTACTACCTTTAGCGTAGGAATCGAGTCTCTTGCCATCCAATCGCCGGTGTGAAAATGTGGTCGGCTGATTCCATAGTCTTGCTATCTCCATAAGGGCCAGTCGTATCTGTCTTTCATCCCCTCAGAAGAGAATTCACAGTATCATGGCCTCAGAAGGACGCACCTGTCCCTGGGGAGCACTCTTTATCATTACCTCTATAGGTGACGGATTCTCACGCGTCGGCAGAGACCGTGGTATTCTCAATGGCCAAACGATGCCCTCGGCACTCTTCTTGTCTTGCCATATTGGAACATCGCGCTTTCTCTCGATCTCATGCCGATTGCTGTGGCGATTTTTCCCGCGTTGGGTCCAACCATCGAACACGCGCGTTGAGATTATGTCAAGGGGCCGAACCTAAGACAGGACCAGGGATATGGATCGAACCTCATGTGAGAGTAAATAGCCATCCACTCCCGCGGCTATCTCGACGGCGGGTTCGTTTCTTCGTTTGCAGATGTGACTACCCTGGTGGCGGTTCTTGGGCCTTGCCAGCTGACTCTTTGGATATTCCACACAATGCGAGGAACTGTGCGAAGTTGGGCAGTATGACTTCTTCTCCACTGCTCAGCCCGCCACCGTCTTCGCCTTCTCCTTTCCGCAGCTTTTCCTCGACTAGCGGCATGATGCAAAGCCGGCCCTTACCAGATTTGAAATGGTCTTCTCTTTTGTCTTTGCGAGTGAATTTGGCCCGGCAGCCCCATTCTACTCCATCCTCGAGTGTACCAAAGCAGAAATATGCCGCCTCGCGATGCAGTTCCTCGTGTCTTTTTCGAGCAGCGTCTCTCGCGAACATCAGGTTGCAATGACTACACTTGTATGGCCGCTCACCTGTATGGGCACTCCTCATGTGCGAATCCAAATTGTACTTCCTGGTGAATTCGCGGGAACACATAGCGCACCGATGTATGTTTCCCGCACCTGGGCCAGAGTGAAAAGCCTTCCTCTCCCGGGTGGGCTTGGGGAATATCGGCTCCTGGCTGTCTGAGATGGGGAAGCCGTGGTAATCGGAAAGGTGCATGCTCAGTTCCGACTCCTGGGTGAATCCGAAGATCGAATGGTCACAACCGTCCACAACGCAGAGGAACGGGCGCTCGTGCTTGGAAACATGCGCCTTGCGCTGCTTTTCAGTGCGGAAACCCTCGTGGTAATAATAGCAACTGACTCTTGGACACTTGAACCATTGCTCTCCATAGAGTATTTCCAGACGGGTAGTTTCGACTCTAGATCTCCCTCTCAGAGCTTCCAGAGCTGATCGAATGAGTCCGATACAGCTCAGCAGAGTTAATGCCTCTTCCTCGCCGGACATTTGCCTCTTGAAGTCGAGTGATCTCTCGAACCACTCGACACTTTGAGAGATTTTGCCGTATATCTCAGAGTCAGAGAGCCGGAAAAGGGCGTCCGTCGTCTTTTTGGAAATTTCGATCGATTTGCTAGGCTCCGCCCAGTGAGTGGTGATAAAAGCTTCCAGGGTTTCCCGGAGCACACTCCACTCAGATTCTTGACCATCTTCAAGAATCTTTGCCGAAATAGCGGATCGCAGGTGGAAAGACCAGCATGCTGATGCATAATCAACAAATGCAAAAGTCCCTTCGCGCGTATCGACTTCTACATCCTTCGGATCGCGACCTGCTTCCATCTCGGGCCAGCTAAGGTAAGCCATGCTGTGTGTCGCCATCATCAAGTGCGCTGATTGCGAGTTTATGTACCGAGATTGGACAAGATACCTTTGCGATTGTGGTCAGTAAGAGGCCTCCGTCAGCAGTCCCAACCAGCAGAACTACTCACTTGCGAGCCGATTCATGGACAATCTCTACCATGCCATTTTCCCTCACTTCAATGAAAGCAGTCAGTAGGCCTTTGGGTGTGTCAAGTATCCTTTTGTCGGAATTGAGGTAGCCGTCGTCCAGGTCAATGCTTATCGCCGCTTGGACCTCGCGCCATCTAAGCGGTCTTGGTGCGCAAATTATCCAGCCCAGTACTTCCAGTGTTCGCTTCCTGGAGATTCTGTCGGGCCGCAGCTCTTGAATGCGGTGCATGATCCTGTCGTACCTAAACAAATTCAGAGTTCGAATGAGCAGTGCTTGGATATAGCAGGACTTACAGTGTGTTGATCTCGGTCGGCAGAGTCGAAGGGTCCAATTCCTGAAGCAAGTCCTCTTTCGTGAGCTGAGCGTTGAGATGAACCAACATTACTTTGGCAAAGAGAAACATGCCTGGTACCAAAATCAGCCAGTCAATTTTATCGAAGGGCGGTGATCTAACCTTGAGCCCTCGCAGTCACAAGCTTGGCAATGTCCTCGTGGGGATGCCTCAATTCTCCAAATCTCACTTCCATCTTGCGATGTTCCCGTATCGCAAACTCTTGTATGTCTCTTTGGGTGTCTTCTCGAGAAATTTTGATTCTCGAAGCCAGCCCCCAATCTTTCGCCCCTGCACCAATATCCTGACTGATGAACATGCATCTGAGACTTCCGGGAGCAGTCTTTGATAAACGGTCACTGAGGGCCTGGAACCACGTTGGAATGTCATTCCTGCCACTCCTGTCGCACTCGTCGACACCGTCGATGACGATGTAAATGATATTCTCACCTGTACAAGCCTGAACGAGCAGGCTGTCAAGTATTTTTTCAGCTGTCGATTTTGATGACAAGCAGGCTTCGCTGCTTTTGGACGCCTCTTCATAGATATAGGACAGTGAATCTGGAAGGGGGCGAAGGAGTTGGGCTATGACGGACTTCGCAACTGATGCGAATGAGTTCCGCCCCTCAGTGCCGTACTTGCAATAGAAGTATGCCAAATTGATACCCGGAGTCGATTCTGAAGCCTTCGAGAGCTCATCAATGACCACCGACGCAAGGACCGTCTTCCCAGCCCCAGGAATGCCTGTTAGCCACAATATGGGTGTTGTTTTGTGGGAAGGCGAGAACCATTTCTGGAAATTTGGGTGACCCAGCAACCATGAGCCAGACTGGTTTCCACTACTGCGGGCTTCCCGGTGATTTTCGTGCTCACATTCATTCGAGAAAGCCGAAAGCCATGGGGTGACGATGCCTCGCCGCCGGTCATTTTCAGCCTGAGTCGTTGCCACGAGATCGACCTCCAGCTGTTTTCGAATCTCAAAAACCTGCTGAAGCTGAATAATACTCGCTCGTCTGTCAATAAGGTCGCGATGGCGTTTCATATTCGCCACGACGAGTTGTAGCTTACGCTGGGAACCTCTCCACGTTGCCGCGAAGAGCAAATTCCAGGCTGTTCACCGTTAGTCCACATAAGTCGTCTTGAGATTGATATTCATTGTTTCAGTAAACTAACAAGGCTTTCTAAAGTGCCTCAGCGCTTCGCGATGAAATTCGAGAATGTCCGTAAAGATCATGACGAGCAGCTGCCGTAGATGCGGGTGAGAATCGAATAGCAAAAAGTCTTCCAACAGAGGGATGTGGTCGCCAATATCTTGATAGGCGTCTAAGATGGTATTGAGAACCTCAATGTGCATGCTCGCTTCCTGAAATGTCTTTAGCCAGCCATGCCTCGGTCCTGGACCTTGCTTCACAACGCGTACCTGAAGGATGAACTTCATGGGACCCTGTTGCATGGCACTCCATCAGCTAGAGAAAATGGCGATTGTAGATGCGCAGAGGCAACTTACCCAGACAAAAGCCAGCACTTCTGATGCGTTCAGGAAAGTATCTATGACTTTGCCGTAGTTTTTCATTGATACCAGGAATGGTTCCAGGCGGCGCATGGCTCTCATCGTCTTTTTGCGTTCTTGATCCTTTTGAATGTTCGAGACTAGCTGCTCAAGATCCTGAAGACTTGTCATCGAAAAGTCTTTTTCTTCATCAGCGCTCAATTTGGAGTTGACTTTAAAGTCCTCTACCACCGCTTTGAATGACGACTTGATATCCATTTTGCGGGCAGTTCTCTCGTGCTTACTGTGAATGGAGCAACAGAGGTAGGCTCAGAAGCAAGTTGAGAGGGGTTAGTGCTTCGATTGTTTCGACACTGGGATCTCGAGGCAGCCTTCTCGAGAGCCTCGCGGGTCGCCTCGTCCGCCTATTGAGGCGGCCAACCTTGCATAAGCGCTCAGCGCCACCTGGCCTGCAGCCATTCATTGGTGAAAAGGTGAGTCTACCCGCCTTCGACTTTAATTGCATGTTAGTTTTGTTCCAACAATAGGTGCATGCACACCGCCTCAACAGTCATGCCTTGATTAAAGCTGCCCTCTGCCTTATTTGGGACTGCAAGCACCAGGGCAGCTGGATTCTTACCTCGCAAGGAACGGAGTGCTCAAACAAAGCCTCGATCACATCAAAACAATATTGACACTCACCTTGACTTTTTTTTAATCCAAGACAAGGGCGCAAATACAATGGAACGCGCGCGGAAACGACCTAAGCCTTCTCCCGAGGCCCCTACTGGCTTTGCAGACAATTCGAGAAACGAAAATTCGCCACCAATACGGCATAAAAACCCGTCTAACCAAGAAGTCTGCTTCGGGATGGTAACAGACCCCTCAAGTGATCAATGACACATAACCCGGGCTGATCCCTCAGATCTGTGGTATCCCAGTGCAGGTGCACAGTGTCAGCGAACGCCATAGGCCGGATCTGGAGAATGAGAAGATTTCGAGAGGCAGTTTCGTACACTCTGATTTGAGCATACGCGAGGATCGGACAGAGATCGTTGACAGAAAAGGTACGACAATCGCTTTGCTTAGCGATAGAGACCATCAGAGATTTCGACATACGCACTCGAGCCAGGAGATTTCTTACGAGGCCCTTATCGACCGCGAGAAGTTGTTTGGCATGCTGCAAAAGAAATTATCCTCATCTAGAAGGCACAATATCTTGAAAGCTGATCTGCTTGTGATGGGAGCTAGTGAGGATGCCGACGCGATCGGGAGAAAATTAGCAGAATACCACCTCTTTCTGCAGCACCCACATCCGTTTGTAACCCAGCTAGAATACCAAAACCCCCAGTACCTTCGAATTTCAGGAGAAGCGCCAACAATGGGAATATTGCTACCGCCGATCCAAGCAGAGTCTAGGGAAGAAGAAGAAGCTAGCCGGTTGAAAGGAAGCTCCGGAGACCACGTCGATGAAGCGTTCGATCTCTGGCACGCGCTTGATATTTATTCTAAACAAACCGGCTTACGAGAAAGTAGCGAGGACGATAGAATTCTGACAAAATTGCGAAGGTCTGACTTCACCCAGAAAGATCCGAGCAGAACATTATCAGGCTGATACAGTATGTTAGGCACCAGCGACAAGGTATCGACTTCATTCTTCGCAGAGAGGGACATGGTGTCCCTCTCAACAGTCTTTGGAACATTGTTTCGGACCCTTCAGGGGATCAACAATCAGACCAGTCCTCAATGCAAGTCCATCGAAATTAAGTGTCGTCGTTTTCACCCTTTAACTCTTGCAGCTATCAGCACCGTATCACCAAGACTCGGGCTTCAGCGCCGGAGAACATGCTCGGAGGCTTGATTGCCGACTGCATGGGTCTGGGAAAGACCTTGATGATGATATCATCTGTTCTCCTAACCATGGAAGCAGCTTCTGAATATGTCAACACCCATGAGAGAACGCGGATGGCCCAAGACTTGTCGAGGCGACGAGCTACGAGGTCAACACTTGTGATTGTACCGGATGAGCGTGAGTTTTGAGATCCAAACAAACAACGAAGGACTGATGAATTTAGTTCTTATGGATGTGTGGACGGCCGAAGTAAAAAAGTGCGTTAAATCTTTCTTCCTAAGCTTCGTAGCTCATTTCTAACTCCCGGCGCTGTCCAGACACCTGATACCGGGGACACTGAAGATCTACAGGTACCACGGTTCCAGACGATCCCTACCTACTTCATCTTCTTTGGAGCACGATATTGTCGTCACGACGTACGGCACAGTAGCGGCGGAGTCCGAAGTCACCGGAAACGTTGGTGGTGCCTTAAATTGCTTCCATTGGTACCGAATCGTACTTGACGAGGGTAAGGCATGGTTCAACCTGCAGAACGGGCTAACAAAGACCAATAGCACACATCATACGGAATACCAAGAGTGCGCAGTTCCAGGCTGTTCATGAGCTGACGTCTTCAATCCGCTGGTGCATCACAGGAACTCCAATCCAAAATTCAATCGAGGATCTGGGGGCACTGGTCAGATTTCTTCGCTTGCCGACACTGCGAGATGCCAATTCGTTCAGGAAGTACGTTTCGGGTGCGCGAAAACATACTGCTCACGTACGACCAAACCATCGGAATCTGCAAATCTTATTAGAGTCCATCTGCCTGCGGCGCAACCAGTCCTTACTATGTCTTCCTGATGCCACACTGGTCATCAAGGAGCTCCAGCTCTCCGAGAAGGAACGAGAGCAGTACGACAGACTTTACCGAGACTTTCTTCACTCTAAATTGGCAGCAGCCGGGAATCCTCAGAGTGCAGCTGGAGGAGGAACTTCTAGGCCCGAGCTGGAAAGCTACATTCGGCTTCGCATGTTTTGCAATGTTGGCTTCCACTCTCGGGCAATCGGAGAGGTAGCCGATTCTCGGGAGGCTCTAGAACTACTTGAGCTGCAATTGTCTGAAGCCAATGGTACTTACCACCAGACGTACTCGAAAAAGGATCCCTCCAAACGCGACTCCCAATTGGAGTCAGGTTGCAGACATGAAGTGTTTCCGAAACCCCACGAAGTGTCGACATTGTCAATCTTGGGCGCATCAGCGAAAGAAGAGCTCCCCGATGTTTCCGCATCTAGGCATACTCGCGACCAATCCTCTCTTCCTGATAAGACATGCAACACAGAAGAAGGGGGAGCTCAGAAAAGCAGAGACGCGGCCGGAATACCCTCTGCCTGGTCTACGAAGATCTCTGCGATGCTTGCCGATGTATCGGAGCATGCGGAAAGCGACAAGAGGTACGAAGGTCAACTGCGCACTTATACCAGGAGATTCCTAGCTAACACTCTCAGCATTGTGTTCTCCTGTTGGCGGCAGAGTCTCGACGTGCTGGGTCAGGCGTTGAGGGGGAAACAAATCGCATACTGCAGGGTTGACGGGCTTCTGAATGCTCGTCAAAGAAGACAGGTACTCAAGTCTTTTGGCTTTGATGAGATGCGAGTCTTGCTCGTGACATTTGGGACTGGTGCCACTGGGTAAGTTGCAGGTTGAAGCCAAGAGAGCCCACTCTGTACTTCTGCTAACACATGCTCTCAGCTTGAACGACCTTTCCGTGGCCACGCGCGTCTATTTTATGGAGCCTCAGTGGAACCCGTCGATCGAGAGCCAGGCTATGGGCAGGGTTTTCCGCATGGATCAGAAGAATAAGGTTACCGTAATTCGGTACCTGGTGCAGGACTCAATTGAGAAGGTGCGTCAAAGCCCAGGGTCGTATTGCTTCCGGCAATTCTGGAAAAATTTCCACTCCCAATGTTGCTAAGTTAATGCGTACTAGAAAATCCAAAGCCGGCAGAACCGAAAAATCGGGCTCGCCCGCGACAGCGGACTAGCTTCAGATGCTAAGTGCAATGCAGATGAAAATTTAGAGTAGGGAGCGAGGCTTTAGCGCGACGTTACCGTGACGAGATGAGAATGGCTCTCTGGTACTAGACCAGACGAGACCCGAAGTCTGAAATGGCATCGAGGAAGTTGTATAGAGCCTAAGGTGCAGGGGTGAAAAAGGGCCACCTGAATCATAAATGAAGGTTATGTGAAGAACGCGGCCTGCCAACCGCCGACTGTCCATCACCACGTCTCAGCGTTGCAACGCGCGTTACTGAACTCTACCACAGTAGACACCATCGGTCAATATAAGCTGAGCGAACATATCTACGGCAGCCAGAATAAAATGAACGATCTTCTACCAACTTCCGGTGGCCAATGTTCGCCGTCAGGTGTAATATTGCGCCGCTTGCCTAGGCATGTCATTGGTTTTATGGCCCCCACTGCAACCAACCTGCAGGCCATCGACTTGGGTACGGTGGCACATTAGCTCGCTGCCGCAATTTGGCTCAACGCGCCTCCCCCCCTGCCCGTGGATTTTCAATCGAAGGCTTACCGAGGATTTACACGAAATAGGTCGAATGATCTAGCAAAAGATACTAATAGATACCTTTTTATATAATATAAGATAATTCCGACGTATTAGAGTAGCTACATCGCATTAAGGTAGCCAGATCACAGTAGCCAGATCATAGCAGCCAGACCAAAGCAGCCAGATCGCAGCAGACAGACCACAGTAGCCAGACCACAGTAGCCGGATTATAATAATCAGATCATATTATCTATAATAGAGTAATTATATTAGAGTAGCCGGCTTATTCCTTTCTCTAGAAAAATTATAGACAAAGTGATACGAGGTGCCAGGTATCTTCCGGAGAATCCACTGGCGGGGGCGTTGAGCCAAATTGCGGTAGCGAGCTAATGTGCCACCGTAAGGCCATCCACTTGGGGGCCGCAAGGGATGGATACGAATAACCCGAATATGGAAAGTGGTCGAAAGTACCCACAGCCTCACGTCACTATGTAATGACCGAAAAGGCTGCGGCGAAAGCTCTTAAGAGACTTCGCACCCTACCGCGACACAGAGCAAGATAAAGACCGTACAGTATATGACAGAGTCTCTCTGAGCACAGAAAGGGTTATCAAATTTTCAATGCGCAAGTAGAAGCGTGTGCCGGTCCTAGTATTGATCCTGTTTTAGAGCATCATAATCATTTTCCTGTTACTGCCGTTCCATGGATCTATTTTGACCCCTTTGGCTTGCACCACCCTCAACTGCGGACGAAGAAATATGGCCCCAACTCCTCACGTGACCCTACTATTGCAGAACATTAGCGTCTGACTTGAGCTTGAAAGTCATTAGCTCTCGTGCACAGTCACATCTCGAGACGGAATATGCCATTATCGCCTTCCGTCCAAATTTGAGCTATTGGGTAGGTTAGCAAACAACTTAATTCGCGACTGTTAATCGTCACAAACATATTTTCAACGACTGCGCTGCATGGACCAACAGTGCCAACTCCTCAGTTTCTGAGTACCAATGGCCTATTGTGAAATACCATCCTCTATCAGTACGTGGACACGCGACCTCTCCATTCACTCTGAAATCTATTTTATGTGCAAGCCGCTTCCTTCTCGCAGGGAAGCGAAGAGCCAGCATGATAAGCCTACGCGTCGTCCCTGTAATCAGGGGAATCCTCAGTGGAGAAGGTATCACACTCGTGCTCATCCTCAGAGCACTGGCGGCTCACCCACGCACCGATTGGAAATCCACGAAAAATGGTCTGCGTTGATCTCAGTCTTGCCGGGCTGATTGTTGATATCCGGATTGTTGAGTCCGAAGCAGCGTTCAGGATCATACGCCAAGTCCCCGTCCTCATTCTGCTGATCGACGATTTGCGACTCCAGTAGCGAGGGCGGACCCACGGTGCTGTGTTGAAGCGTATCGTGCAGGACTATTAGTGAGAACGTGTCGATCCTGGTGCTGGGATAGCTGTCGAGAGAGCCACAGTCAATGTCGATGCCAGGTGTTGGAAGCTCGTAGGCCCTGTCACAGAGGTGAGTCTTTTCGATCTCGTCACCGGCTTCGTCGACCATAGTGTAGGCCCAATTCGACTCTCCACATTGGTTGCCAGTAGCTTCGCCGAAGCCTGTCAAGTCATAAGCACCACTATGTTCCTGGCTGCAGGGTAAACGAACCGTTGTTGTCGACGACCATGCCACCAACTACCTCTCCAATCATCTCGCCGGTTGCGTCCTCCCCAGCGATCCTCATCAAGACATCGTAGACTTTCTCAGGTGTCTCTTCCTCGAGCGAGAAGAAGGTCTCGAAGACTTCGTCCACGTCGTCCTCACCGGTACTTTTTGACGCCGCGTAGCCGCCGTGAGCTGCGACGGCGCGAAGTTCGCCGACGCAGATGACATCGTGAAGCTTCTGCAGACGAGACTTGTGCGTGTCATCGTCCTTATCAAAGTTTAGGTACTTCCACTCATTTCCGCAAGCATATCCTAGAGGAAAAGCAGATGGCTCTGCTGTCTCCTGTCGGACTATGTTTGACGGGCCTGTGGGTATGGCACCAGCAGAAGCGATCAAAACCGCTGCGAAGAAGGATATGAAGGAGTCCATGATCAAGAATTGTAAAAGTTTCGAGCGATGCAGCAGGACAGAAGGTACGACTGGCTCTGTTAGACCTCTTGATAGAGAAGACACGACTCACAACCCCTTTTATAGGCACCTCAAGGATGCACATTCGCCATCAAGATTCCTCTTCCCATATTCGGTAAGGTCCGAGGCCATCTTGACCCTTCACAGATACAAAGTTGTCCTTCTCTTGAAACACCTGGGGGCGAGGCGAATTCGTCGATGACGATTGCCAGTACTGTGCCCCTGCCTGCAAGTAGTGAGGTCGTGGAGGTAGCACTCAGTGATAATAGAAGCCGAGGTGACACAAAATGATACTTTCAAACCTGTCCTTGACACTAAATCGAGAAGTATAGCTCGGTGATCTTCAATCGAGGGTGTCGGGAAAATGGCAATGGCTGAGGCACCTCACATATCATGTTCTATCGTGGGGTAGGCCCCTACATGTCACTTTGACAGCATCGAAGCTCAAGGGCCCAGATCATTTTGTCTCCCGAACTATGGCGCAGATGCGGACGAATGCTCCGAATATGATTGCATAAATCAGCCAGCCTTGCGGCTCAGCACGCTTACCATTGGGGTCTGCATCTGAGTGGCTGCAGTGCCGGCGCGGGCCGTCTAAACAACAGGATCGAGATCGGAAAGTAGAATAAGACTGCAGCAGCGGCCCAGCAGCGGCGCATAGCAGATTGGCGCAGGTCATTCGCACACTCAGTAGGCCTCACCATGCAAAGTCGGGGCACCATCCTGTGAAGAGAACCGCCATATTTGATGCGGCATCGGATCATCATTGCAGGTATCAAACTCGGCAAAATGCGAAACAATCAGGATTCGTGGAGTTGGGGGCACACGAGCAACGTCCCTGTACAGTGACTCATCTGCTAACAACACCTCCGTGACCACACCTAGATATCCAACAATCGCCTTCACGAACACATTCCCAACATCTCACGTCAATACAGGGCCTCTTTGATTTAATCGATCCACGTCGGATTGCAGCTATGGCGCAGTCTGAGATCAGAATCAAGACAGTCATCAACAGCCAGTATCAGGTTTTCGATAAGTCAAGCTGTATTCCCTTCAGCATCGTCTTTGGCCTTTGCCGCTTTCCATCAGCCGCATCGCCGGATGAAGACCCTAGGCCAATACAGATATTAACGTCTGGGTCAATCTTGGACTTGCCTTATGCGCTTTCCAAAGGGCTTCTCACTTTTCGCGTGCGGGACATCGAGACAAATGATTACAGGGACCTCGACCCGGGAGAGCTCGACTTTAGCGCCAGCAACGAGCAGTCACATGTGATACTTCCCTCGCCTGTGGAGAGGGAAAAGAAATGGAAGAATGCTCTCGTTGTGTATCACTACTCTATCGACCCAGAGAGCGACTTTGGCAGGTCTTTCGAAGTGGGGAAGAAGTACGCGATCCGCGTGAAGTCGGGCGGCGATCTCGGGTTCCAAGACTGGAAGTACCTTGATTCAGACGGCTCGAATCACGAGAATAAGGATGCGGAGATCTCCCAATACTCATCGGCTCGTCCAAGGCTGGTCGCTGGCAGAGCGGACGGATTCGCAGTTTTCAAACCAGTGCCATCCGTGCCAATGCCACCTCGACTACACACAGTCATGCGACGATGCAAAGAGCACCAAGACGACGGAACAGCCTGCGTCAGAGTCGAAACATTGAACTTGGGATCGCAACCCATAGTCGTACAGACTCGTGGCCAACAGCGCTTCCTCCAGCCTCGGGGGCCTATGCTACCGGAGAGCGGCATTCCAGGCATGGACGGCCGAGCTCGCATTATTGATGCGAACAATCCTTCGGCCTTCTCAACATTTCGTGTGCTGAATTCTGCAACCCAAGACGTCGTTCGAGAGGCTAGCAAGCCGGGAATATGTGCCCTCATGGTACGACATGATCCGCGGCCTCGGTTGGAGACCCTCGTGACTCTCAAGCCAGATGAACCGCTGGTCCGACACGCAGATCTGAGCAGTCTGCTTTCTAAGCTGCCTGACGGACGCTTTGAATTTCAGATGGAACCGCGGGGGATGTGGTGGTGCGAAGGGAGCGTGGAAGACTTTGCGGCAGAAGGGGAAGACCGTGTTCCGCAGCGTTGCTGGACGGCTACCATTCCCCCGGTGGTTTTAGAGTGCCAAGACCTCGCGGAGATACACGTAGAGAATGGTCTTGCTAAAGAATAGATTCTCGGCTTTCCAGGGTATTTTTAGGGAGAAAAACTTCCTTTCGCATGCTTGTTTGTAGGGACGCTATCGTTGTAGCAGAGAGACCCATCGCCATCTAGACGGGAGGAATAATCTCATCAACCATGGCCTCAAAGTCAAAATTGTACAGCCAATTCATATCAAAAACTTCCGCTTCAACCTTTCCCTCGCCCGACTCAGCGGGCAACCTCCTCTTGTTGAGCTTCCCATTGAGGTCCAAAACGCCATCCACGCGCTCCTGTCGTTTGCGCTGCCAAAGACCAAGAGCTTCTGACAAGTTTGATCCGCTGACTTCCCGAAGTCTGCTCATGATCAAGGCAAAGCTATAGACATCCTCGAACGCCTGGTTCACGCCCTGACCGGCAGTGGGGGGGATCGCGTGCGCGGCATCGCCCAGGACCACAACGCGTGCTTGTTTCGAGATCCACGAGTCCAGCTTCGGGATGACATAGAAGGGCCACAAGTTGACCGTGATAGGTGAGATATCGGCTACCGCCTGCGAAACAATGGACGGGTACTCTTCCAGGCCTTCTCGGAGGAAGTCCACGCACCATTGCTTGTTCGCATGCATACGTTCCCAACCTTGACGGTCAGGCTCCTCGGAGACGCGGCGCTGTTTGCCAATGAGCATCTCGGATCCATCTTTACGCTGCGGCGCGATTATGAAGGCTCCGTACTTCTTGTTCATGATGGTGACCGGCAGGGAGTGGGCGCCACCGCTGTTCATGTCAATTTGACTGGTGGGCACCGCGGCTGTGACGCCGATCATGTTGGTGAACTTCGGAACCACATCAGGGTGGACGTATTTCCTGACTCGTGAGTGTATGCCGTCTGCACCGACGAGAAGCGAGGCGGTGCCAGTCGAGCCGTCGTCGAACTGCCAGGTCACACCACTCTCGTCCTCCTCTAGGACCTGAACGAACTTCATGCCGTACACAGGCGTGATGTCCGCTTCGGACAGCATCTCAAGAAGCACCTTGATCAGCTCAAACCGGTAGACGCGCAGGCCATCGTAGCCATGCTCGTCCTGGTTTCCGAAGCTGAAGGTATCGAGCGGCTTGTCATCCTCACTGCGGAAGTACAAGTTCTGAAAGCTATAGCCGAGCGAAGACAGCCGCGAGTAGACGCCAAGCCTGTCGAGGATTTTGAGTGCGTTTGGCGAGAGCATGATGGCGCCGCCAATGTCCAGTGGCTGTGGTCTGCTTTCATAGATGACACAGGGTATATTTTGCTGGTGAAGGGCCAGAGCTAGGGCGAGACCGGATAGGCCTGCCCCAATGATGGCGACTGAGTTGTTGCGGGAGCTCATCTTGACGTTGGTCATTTCGAGGCGGTTGGATCAAGTTGTTGCAGCGAAGGCTGTCGATGCGATATGATGGATGTGTTGTTTGGCTAATAAATGTTTGTATCTCTAAACTTCTCATTCGATCACCCTAGGTTTTATACCTGTTCCTACCATCTCTAGAAGCAGGCAAAGGGGCCTCACAGGGAGAGTATGCTTATGCTTGATTGTCCGCTCACGGAGCTAACCGTCCAGTAGCAGCGATGTATTTGCTGCGGCCCAGTCGTTATCTCCGTCTTCCAGGCCGCAGCCCCTGGACGGAGCGGACGACAAATGCTGACAGCCACATTTGATTGGTCAAATAGGTCCGCGACGGACTTTTGACAAGGCCTTGTTGTAAGTCGACGGCGCGGACAATTTGCAATCATGACGAGGATCCTACAGGGCCTTTGCTGACCGGAATACAAATAGACGGCGTTTCTCTCCCGTTATGCAGATGCAAAGTACCAACAATCAACAGCTTTTAAACACCTCGAGCCATACACAAGCAACATACTTTGACTTGCTATCGTCAAGCAAGTCGTCACAGCCCACCCAGTCCAATCAACAACCAAGTCGACATATTATCTCAAAACCGCAACGATGAAGTTCCTTGTCATCGGAGGCAGCGGTCGTTCAGGCCAATTAGTGATCAACGAGGCCATCAGCAAAGGTACTCTTTCCTGCTCTCCCCAAGAAGTGAGCCTTCGACATGTCAAAGACTGACTCGGTACTGATAGGCCACGAAGTAATCGCTTTGGTCCGCAACGAAACCTCGCTAGTTCAGCGCGCAGGTTTAACTGTCGTGGTGGGCTCTCCACTGAACAAAGACGACATTGCTCGGGCCATTGCGACCTCAACAACTCCAGTCGACGTCGTTCTGGTTACCCTGAACGCTCGCCGCGTCAGCGACAGCCCGTTCGCCGCCCCAGACCCCGTCAACTCACCACCGCGCTTGCTCGCGGACAGCGTGCGCAACGCCATCGAAGCCATGCAAGGCGCCTCGCCACCGGTACGCAAGATAGTGGCCATGTCTTCGGTGGGCACCGGCAGCTCATGGAACAATCTCAACTGGCTGATGCGGTTGACCTTCACCCACACCAACATGCGCTACAGCCGAGAGGACCACGACGCAGTCGACAAGGAGCTCAAGAGCGCCGAGAGCCTGCGTTTTGTGGAGGTGCGGCCGTGGATGCTGGCGGATGGTGAGGCTGCCGAGGTCAAGGTGTACGGCGACGATGGCAAGGGCGCTGGTTTTATGCCCAAGATTACGCGCGCGAGTGTTGCTAAGTTCATGGTCGAGGCTGCAGAGACGTCAAAGTACGACGGAAAGTCCCCGGTCATTACCAATTGATGGCTGTCTGTTGGTTTGAGAGGCAGAAGTGGGATGGTCGCCGCGCAGCTTGGCAGCAGAGAAGTTTTGGGTTGTACTTGGCCTCCTAGTGCCGATAGGGATGGAGAAACCTATTAATTGATTGTACGCAGAACTTGTGCTGCGTTTCGCCCTGCTAGTCCTTTCACCCCTTCACTCTCACGTAGTCGTTGGAACTATCGCATCAACCTCTGGGAAAAGGGCCATGCTTGACTCGGGCATGAAAGTCCAGTCAAAGCCAAAGAAATCATCGGCCCCACCAAAAGTCATTGAATTTTGCCAATCGTCCAAGGCGACTACATTGGTATCGGTAACGGACTCTCCTGCATGGGACAGTGCTGGGTCTGGCGGTAACGCTGTTCCAGTTCCAGTGCTGAGACCTGGAAGCCTGCTGAGTGTCCCTGCGAGAATCTCTTCACATCTTTTGCTGGTCTCCGAAGCCGCCGCAATCACGGCTTTGTTAGCGTCTGTGTAGTTGCCGGCATTTAGAGCCGAGGCGTAAGCAACGCAGGCGGCGATCAAGCAGCAGCTGTGGACTTCTATCGATCCGGCTCCTAGGCGCTGCTCCATCCAATCTTGAGCCGAGCGAGCGCATTGGCGAAGCTCAGCCTCATCCCATGCAGGAAGTCCTCCGGAGCCGTCATATCGTTCTTCAGCCGACGTAACCAGCTCCAACAGAACGGCGGAGACAGACTGCATTCCAATTCCTCGAGTTAGACCAACGTGGTTCACAAAGAGCTCTCGCACAGCTGATATTGCCTCGTCATGGGTGGCGTCCCTGATTCCACACGCGGCCAGCATCTGGACAGAGACAGAGGCGCTGGCTCTACGGGAAAAGTAGAAGGTAGGATCCATGATGTGTCTTCCTAGTAGTGGTAGATGTAGAGCTAGGAAATAGCGGGAGAAGACGACACTAGCCAGTAGCCTATGGGATGTTTTACAAGTTTTCCCCTCATGTTCGGCAGCTAAGTCTGTCTTGAGTTGCTCCTGAGCCTGGGACAACCTGCGGTGAAGCCGGATGACATACTCCAACGATAAGGCCGCTCCAGACCCGGCGGCACTGGAAGCGATATCTAATCGAAGTCGTAAAGATTTTGAGAGAAATGGCTGAACAGATGCTGGTGCGTCGGCGACGTCTCCTGGGGTAAGAATTGCTGGACATTCGGTGCGCCAATCCTGGCCAGCGATGAGAGGAGGCTGGGAAGCCTGCAAAGAAGTCATGAGATTGAGCTCCATGATTGTGGTCCAGAGCTTTCGGCGGAGATCGACCTCGTCAGGCGCGTCAATTCCCAGGTGCGTAGGGTCACGGTGTAGGTTTAGAGCCATAGCCTTCCTTACCAGGTCCCCGGCGTCAACCCAACTCGCCCTTTCGCCGAGAGGACCGCTTGATCCTGCGAGACACAGCAGGCAGCTGATTTGAAGCTCTTCGAAGGTCGTTTGCCGCTCTCGTGGCCACGCTGAGAGACGTCCTACCCATGAGGACGCCGCGCAAAGCCATTGCATGGGAGCCTGGCCAAATTGCAGTGGTTCCTTGGTCGCCATCGTGCCCAATGCCAAGCAAACCTGCATTTGGTGAATGAATGCGTCTGACGTTGGAGCTGCTCCCGTCCAGTAGCTTTCGTATTGGGCGCGAAAGCTCGGGAGGTGAAGGACGGGGAAAACACCCGCCAAGGTCTCGAAGTAGGCGTCGAGGAGCTGGTCCGCGACCGCCCTGGATGGCATATTGGCCCCAATGCTTGCGCTCGCCGCATCGAAGTCGACAGCAGTCAAAGCAACGACGCGCTTCCTAAGAGATTTGCAATGCTTGATGCTGTTGCGCAGTCCAGCGTTCTCGGCTTGGCCTTCGCTGAGGCATCGAAGGACACGAGTGCACAGGCTTGTGGTGTTCATCCAACTGCTTTGGTTTGCAAACCCATGCCGCGCTGGCGGATGAGTCTTTGGCACCTCTCCAATCTGGGGTCGATCATTGCTGCTCTTCTCCTTGTCAAGACGCGCATTGTCATGATGAGCGGGGCTGGAAGCCGTTGACTGCGGGGCCAGAGGCCGTGGTGTCAGCCGGTGTGTGCTGGTCTTGGGGCGCGCAACTCTTCCCACTGGAGAATGGGATTGCGGGTAGAGGCAGCTGTCGATGTCTGCTCTGGCGCAGTTGTTGCACGGCGTCTGTTGGTCGCAGCGGATCTTGCGTCTTCGACAACGTGTGCAGGCGAGGGCTGGTCGACGGCGCTTCACAGGCTGTTGCGTAGGCTCAGGCGACGCCGGCATTTGGGGGTCCGCGGAATTGAAGCGCGAAAAGGAGAGAGTGTGAGAGAGATGGAAAGATTCGTGAGTCCGAGTCGAGATGAGCCTGAGTGGAACTGTCCGCGCCTCATTCCTCCAGTGCAGCGCCCCACCGTTCTTGGATTCCTATAGCATCTCAATAGCCTCACCCTATAAATCTTCAAGCTGCTATCCAAAATTTATGCCTGGCGCTAGGCATGAGCTGGGTGCTTCAAGTTGGCACGGTTCCAGCCGCCCCATCTGCTCATGCTCTTGCACAATGACCGACAACAAATGGTTGTATTGTGCTGCTAAACCCCGTTACAGGACCCCGGATCCAGGTCTCGAGCATGCGACGTCCGTTGGCACCAACGCTTTGTCCCTTTCCCTGGGCTCATGGACAATGAGGTAATGGCAAAAGTAATACCAGTTTCTACAAGAGTGAGTGATTCTACTGGTTAGCTGAGAATACTAAGAACAGAATGTAGTCCGAATGTGTTGTACAAGCGGAGAGGCCCAGATCCCTGGAACGGGAGGCAGGCGTCTAGGCGTCAGAAGGCCAGGCCAAATGACCCATAGCCTCTTAAATAGGGTAGATTGGTGACAAAAGAGCTGCATTTGGTGGCAGAGACTTTTCATTTGAGGTCTGCCTGCGCGAACGCCGTCGCCGCCGCTGCCATGCATTGTATTGCTTGGTCAACACTTGCAGCTGTTTCCTCCCCAGTGACCGCCGGCCGGAGTTCCCCAAGCCTCCGTTTCCAAAAACCCCAACGTTCGAGATTCAATGCCCCATGTCCAGCATACAAGGGACCAGGTCCATGCGACCTCTTGTCACCTTCAGTGCCATCTCGTCTCTCCACAAGGCACTTCCGAAGGAGGGCTCGCCCAGCGTGGATTGCCCACTCGCTGGCGACGGAAAGTTTCAGATCAGTGGCCGCACCAGGCCTCAGGTCCTCCTCAAGAGCTTGCCTCATCTGCCAGATAACGAAGCTCTCCCATTCGACCAGACCTGCTCCAAAGAGCCGAGCATTGAATGAGTTCAAGTTCAGCCACTCATTGTAAGGATACTCATCATCTGCTTCCTCTCCTTCTACAGTTTCGAAGATTGGGTCTGTCATTGTAATCAGCAGTCTGTTGCCGTAAGTAAATGGAACCATGCACGAACCTGACCAATTGGTTCTCATGACCTGCGCCAGCCCGGGAAGCTCATCCCATGGCGGCGTAGCGACCAGCACGCGAATGACCTTTATGATAAACTCTTGTCCCTCGTGGTCTCGATAGGGAATGTTTCTTGCGACGCTAAGAACCGCTTCCCAGGTGCTCCCGAACTGGGTTATCGGTTTCTCGGGGGACTTGAGCTTTTGCAATTGCGAGGCGACGTTTCGAGCTTGTTCGTCGGCGGTTGTCTCAGAAAGCGACTGAAATGCAGATTGAGAGACGATGATCACTTCCTCGTCGTCTTCTGATGAGAGGCCGTAATCCGGAAGATGCTGCAAATTGTACTCGTCGTTGGCCATCGTGTGGATGTTCCTGGCTGGTAGGGAGTGAACCGGCGTCACAAGTCCTGGCGAACTCGCATAAAGTCGACGTGATACTGTGTGAGCTCGAGGCTATGTCAGTGATGAAAGCCTGGACAAGAGCAGCGCTGCTGGCTGACGGAGCTTGGCAGCGGTTCGCCCGTAGCTAGCTGCACCAGTCGCCGGGTGTCGGCCAAACCCTGCCCCACCATATGACAATAATGAACGTGAATATCTCGAGACGAAACGTGACAGCACGCGGAAATAGAAGCATCACCCGTCAAATTGCACCAACCCTGGCTTAAGGAAACGATCGAAAATGGAAGCCGAAGCCGAAGCCCAACCCTTTGCCCGTCCCGGCTATGGCTTGCCTCTCAAGTTCTTGCCTGCGGTGGGATACAACGTGCTCACCCCCACGAGGTTCCCTTCGCTTCTTCACGAGGATTGGAAAGCCTACACGCTGACGATTCGCGAGCTGTCCATGCTCTGGTTCATCGAGCAGATCACCAACAAGCCCAGCTGGCAGATCAAAGCTTTCAACGATGAAATTGTCAACAAGTGGAGGAACGAGCTCCGTCATGTTGACTGGCTCCAGGCCATCGGCTTCCAACAAGATGCTCCTATTTCGGACGCCATGTGGGATTTTGTTCGTGCTCATCATTTACCTGAAGCGCTCCTGTATTCTAATGGTGTATCTCTGCTAACGAGCGGGGCCTGCGTAGATGCTGCAGGAGCTAAGAAGCAAGGCAAGTCTCTACGAGGAGACAGGCATGATTCCCGTGTTCGATTCCGCGGCTGCGGTCATCAAGTCCGACAGCGCCATCTCGTCTCAGCTGAGGGAGGAGCTTAAGGCTGCCGTTGCGCTGCTGGAGAGAGTGCCGGAAGCCGAGAAAGACTGGCATCCTCGAAGCGACGGCAAGGTCCTCGATCTGGTCCACCCTTCGCTCTGGCCCCTCGTCTATGGGCGCTCCCGTATTGCTCCCGACAGGCCCGTCACCCTTGACAACTGTCTGGAAGTTTGTGGTTTCGGCCAAGTTATACCAGAGATTCCCATGGACGAAGCAGAATACAAGCGCAATCGCTACGGGGAACTTATAAAGGATCCCTGGTCCCGACGATTCCAGTGGCTGCCCTGCGATGTTGAAATCAACGGCTCCACGCCTAAAATCGCAAGCTACATCAACAATCTAAACCCGATCCATCATCGAAACCTTTATGATGTTATTGAGAAAATACTCGAGCATGTTCTGCCCTTTTGGGATCTCGTCTACCGTTGGCCTCGGGATTTCGACCGACTTCGAATCCCGTGCCACCGTGTGGGAAGACGATGTACCATACCGGAATTCTGTAGAAAGGCGCGTCGCTACGGGTGCAACAAGAACACGCGTCCTCTGGAAGATGGGGAGGACGCGCGACCAGAATGGCGAGACTACTACAAACTTCAAGATGATCATCCGCTGGTGCTCAAGGACTTGGCTTGGTTCGACGCCACACATCCCTTTGAGTACCCGGAGCCGCGTCCGTATGGCGAGTTAAAAGCTGTCACTGCCGACAAACTTCGCTATTTCAACTTCTTCCCGGTGAGCGAGAACGGCGCACCTGGGGATCTGGGGTGGCCAGCCGATCGCATTCAGGTGATCGTTAAATTGGCGAACATCCATCTCACCCCCGAGAATCCGACCTACGACGGCGGATCCTGGCACGTTGAAGGCCAGCTCAATGAGCATATCTGCGCCACGGCGATATACTATTACGATTCCGAGAACATCACCCCTTCACATCTTGCCTTTCGCACACGGGCCAACCGCGAAGACCTTAGCGCGGAACTTCGACACGAGCAGAGCGACTACGAATCTATCATGGGTACGTTCGGAATCAACGCCCATCGCGATACCCTGCAAGAGCTCGGTAGTGTACTCACTTGCGAAGGGCGCCTCATCGCTTTCCCGAACGTGTACCAGCATCGCGTCGCACCTTTCGAGCTGAAGGATAAGACGAAGC
Organism: Sordariomycetes sp. S80-01Y; assembly: GCA_037042185.1. NCBI lineage: Eukaryota > Fungi > Ascomycota > Sordariomycetes > Sordariomycetes sp. S80-01Y. The sequence goes on along the minus strand of JAXQJY010000027.1, from coordinate 407,635 downwards.
CCGGTCATCGCAAGATCCTGGCCCTGTTCCTCGTTGACCCCAGTATACCCATCATCAGCACCGCCAACGTACCCCCTCAGCAGGAGCACTGGTGGGCTGATGCCGACGGCGCTGCACCCGCGGACTGGCCCATCTCATTGGAAGAGGCCAAGCGGGCGAGACTCGAGCTGATGGATGAGCGGACAGCGATGGGAAGAGACACGGATGAGGCTCTGAGGAAGGATGAGTGGAATTTCTGTGAACACTGAATACGTGTGTTTCGCGAGATGTTGTTGGCGGCTCTACACGTGACACTAGGCGCCAGTGACCCCCATACGTAGGCCCCCGTGTCACCTACTATGCATGCGGTGAGCATGCTGAGCATGCTGAACATGTCTTCGATTATTCCACCTTCAAAACAGAGGCGACCCGCGACCTTGCCATTCTAACCGTTGCCTACTTTGCGAGCTCGGCGCAGGGCGACTTCATATACGGGCGAAGCTGGATAGGACGGCGGCGACGGCGGGTATTTTAAACATTGAAGGCGAAGGATTGCGGGGATTGGCTAGATCTAGATCAATTAGGTGCATAGCTGTCGTTAATCTCATGTCCAAGGTCACGGTATTGATGGTGTGTGCGGATAATGAATCAAGTGCACGCACCCTGTGTACGGCATCAGGACAGGAGGCGGACTCACAAGCTCGACATAACTTGTGTATACACAGCATCAATAGGCTATAGAGCAGATTCACATTAATTCTAGCACATACGACCATACCCAGTGGAAAATACGGGATCCCGTCCGCTCTCCCATAGTCAAGCCGCTGAGGGGCTGATTAGTAGTTGGGTCGGTGACGACCAGCGAATACCGGCTGTTGTATGTTTTTTTTGTTGCCTTTTTGTTGCCTTCTATTACGCATCACCTGTCACTATTTTCCCTTCACAATCACTCGGTGTTATAAAAATGGGCTTAAGAAGAGAACGGGTTGTCTCTGTTTCGCATCATGGTAGCAGTACCCGCTAGTGCCTGGCTCAGTACTGTTGCTGGCCACGCTCGACCTGGCACGGAACACGCAGCTGGCGGCCGATGACTGCACCATTTGGAACAGCCTAGGCGTTCAAGTGCAAGTAACAAGTTATTCTAGTCGATCTCAGAAAAAAGCATCAGTCCAATCCTAGACGAGCAACCTTTCAAGCATGAAGCAGCCAACTCCGATGAATAGACCCGGTCCCTTGGCGGTCCCCAAAGCAGTCAGATACACCTGTCAACACGACAAGCTGTTAGTTACACAGATCAGCTCAAGAGAAAGTGTGCCCAATTAGTGTAAGAGTTCGTCGTCTAGTGCAGATTTAACACGTGACTTCTAGTCTCGCTACGCTGGGAAGGGTGGGTTCTAATCACATCTAGGACACTTGTGGCTATAGACTGGAATAGGCGTCGAAAGCAGGCTACACGATTTTATCGTGCCGGCCCTCATCATTTACGAATACATTCCACTTGCAAATGTCGATGGCTATGGTATGCGCTACTTCCCACGAGCGAATGTCGTGGCTCCGATAGAACAAACCCGTCCCTCCATCGAGGATCTACAAGTTTGTAGTAACGCACCAGCCACTACAGTATCATTGCGACCTGAATATATATCTAGTGCTTACGAGGAGTCCGTCTTGGCTTGATAGCTAAGCTCCATCGCATCGACATGCTCGCAACGAGTAGATTACCACGAGTTTTCGGGTTAGTTGGGGCGCAAGGCTGAAATTATATCTCAGACGGCAACAGAAAGTCTGCTAGAAGATGAAAACTTCTCTATCGCTTAGTCGTGTTTCTGCAGACCTGAAAACCCGAGTGCTGGAGAGAAGAAGACAGCTGGCGGTTGCTGCTGAGCGAGTACTATAAAACCTCGTGTGTAATGGGATCATTGCTTAAGCCATCTACCCAGGGCAATCACATTCCGGATTCCGCGACAGTATCTGACGAGTCCAAGTCATTAGCTTTTGTGCGGCGAGCATCGTCTGCGAACGAGAAAACACCCTATAGAATCAATCTTGCAAAGCTCTAAGGTGCCAGTCGGAAAATTAAACTGGCAGACTCCGCAGTCAGTTGCTTGATTATGCAGATGTCTTTCTCAGCTATAAGACCCTTGAATTACAGAAGAGCCTTGATAGCAGGTGAGCCGTTTATCTTCTCCGAAGCTGACCTGTGCAGCACACGCGATACTATCTCGGGCGCCGCTGCCAACTCTTCGTCTCGGAAACTTGGAGCAACCAGCTGAAGATGACGGGGTGGATCATTGGTACCGGTGTCTAAGACTCAGTGTTCATCAGTGCAAGTGCAGGCATCGAGTGAACAGAGCATGCGTACCGAGATTGTCAATTCTACTTTCACCAAGAACACCACTGATAGGAAGGACCGCCGCTGGGTACTGACGAGTTAGAAGGGTGATTTAAGCTTGGTGGACATGTCGAGCTCACATTGACCAGGTTCCACATGACCATATAAGGGCATGATCTCATGGTATCGTGTACGGGGGCGATACCGCTGGCCCCGGGCATCAAGAGCACATCGAGCTTACTGCTGAGGAATATGGCATGCCATTCCTTCATGAAGCGTTGTCTCTAAACACTGAGAGACCACAAATCATCTAGATTCCGGTTCTTTCGGTTGTTGGGATACCCTGGGTTCAAGTCTTTGGTGGCTGGTACCATAGGCTCTCCAGAGTCAGTGACATGCCGTAATCCTGTCTGCGAGTTATCCATGTCAAAGATATTGTAGGCAACATCGTGGCCTCGCTGGAAGTTGGGAAAACTTTGTATCTTCACCATGACATGCCCGGCTTCTCATAGTAGTCTCGTCGCATTAAGAATAGTCTCCATCATCGGAGTGCTGACGTCGCATGAGGGACATGCTGCTATGACGCCAATGCGCAACGGGCCTTCCTGCCTGGCCTGTCTCCATGGAATCGGCGGGCTCATGAAGTCGAGTTCTTGAGGGGGCCCACTCAGCACATGTCGCATAAACAAGGACATGTCCTGGGCCGACCGTCCTAGGGGACCTGCAACTGGGAAGATAGGTCCAAATAACCCAGGGCGATCTGGCCGGCCTTGGCCATCATAGGGCACGCGGTGCTCGGTCGGCTTGAAACCGAAGGTCCCACAACAGAGCGCAGGAATCCTGATAGAGCCAGCCATATCAGAACCAACACCTAGCACGGAGCCACGCATTGCTACCAGGGCATGGGCTATAAAGCAAATTCCCGCCGAATCTAGCACATACGACCATACCCAGTGGAAAATAAGCGATCCCGTCAAGTCCTTGGTATATGCTCAATGTCTTCTACTAAGTGATGTCTGTCCTTCAAATTTTAAAGGCTATGGCTTCCTGTAGTGGATGAAGTTGAGCTCTATCGGCCCCTGTGCAGACCCATAAAAGCCACCGTTTTGATCCGTCTACCACCAACAAACGGGACCGTTTTTTCTAGTGTCGACGTATTAGGCTACATTTCAAGTTCTTGTTTCTTAAATATAGAAACCCAGTTTTAGGTGCCGCCCAAATCCCATTATTCATTGGTTGTTATCGCCTAAGTGATAAATATTGGGCTTTATGCCCCCATATTGCATTTGTTCGAAAAGTTTCATGACTCAGATCCAAATTCAGCCAGATGCCAGGGCTTAGTAGTCTTCTGGTAAGAGCCTGTCATTATGCTGACTACTTTGCACCAAGGTAAGGACCAGCTCTATCCGAAATTCGTACGTGTCTTATATACACAGGAAGTATTACGCTGATATTGAATGAGGACGAATTTCAGAGCATCGACTTAATTCTGGCTTGCTTCCATGAATTACTGTTCCTTCTCAGCCTCCAGGCTGCGCAGAGCCTGATTTTTGTAGGGTATGTTTGCCAACTGGTACTTCAACAGTGTTACCTATATTTCGGCAGCGGCTGCTAGGTACTCCTATTTATACACGAATTTCATCAACAGAGTTAGGTGATAGAAGAGTCGCAAGGACCTCAAAGCTCAGGTGCATTGCTCTGGGCGGTGCGAAGTTATTAATAAGATGTCGAACATAAGGCCTACTTGGTCACACTATAATGTGGCGTCACGCTTTTTGTATGACATAAGACATTAGCCTCAAGAGACGAGAGCCATTCTTGCGGGAAACTCGCCGCCATGGATTTGGCATATGTGCACTACTAGAATGACAAGCTGCCCTTACCGTAAACCTAAAATTTCATCACGAGGGCCTCCAAAGCTTGTAGATAAAATTATAATTTATAGTTTGGCATGATTCTCTGGTATAAAAGCCACAACCTGCTCGTCAAATGCTGTCCTCCACAGAATCCTCCTTGCTTAAACGAACCTCCTGATAATCGTAGCCAACATGCTATATCTTGAACGTTCATTCGGCTTCGACTACTTCACGAGACATGAAGTCAATTCCCTCTCATGGGCTGGTCTTTTCTATCGACTTATCGGGAGCTCAATTACCACTTTGAGCCGCGAGAGCCAGGGATGCTCGGACGAAAATGATGGAGCGGTCCCAACGGATGCGACTATTTCTCATTCAATGGGTATCATCGGTGACAGTACGACATTCAACATCAACGACGAAAAGATTGCCCTCAAGGTATGCTATTTTGATCACAATGCAACATGCAGGACATGGCACCAGGAGCATGTATACTGCCGCATGCACGACTGGTTCTCGAGCTGGTCCCGGTCTGCAAGACACATCAGGGATCGAGCAATGAATTCTATAAAAGGAAAGTTACGATCTAAAGATATAAACGACTTTTCGAGAAAACAGAGAACCCAGATTGTCGGAAGCCACTACAGTCCAAAGGACACCAGCGATGTACCAAGCCTCAGTAATATGCCTGAGGAGATCGTCTCGGAACTCATGAAGCAACTTTCGCCCTTATCACTTTGGTCATTCCGCCAGGCATCACCGATCTACTTCAGAATCTTTGACTCGAAGGACTTCAATGAGTACAAAGGTGAGCTCGGGCTCAGGGAACGGCGACCGTGCTTTCACGTGGGCAAGCTCTCAGCTGGGGAACGTGCCGAGGCTTCCAAACAGCTGAGGCGCGATCAAATAGGAGGCGTTGAGGTCCCCATGTATTGCGGATCGTGTGTTGAGGTAAGCAACCGAGGGGGCGGGGACCCACGACTCGTCAGTTTGCGGAAGCCTCGATTCTGCGAAGCTTGCGGAGAGAACCATGCAGGTGTTTTCTTTCCCGCCCAAGACCTCGAAGCTTACGATGCCGGAGCAGGGAAGCTCAACTGCCTCGGAACAACTGGCAGCTGGCATATATGCGGCCATGGAGTCACAGCACCGGTGATGTGGCACACAGTTGCACGCCAAATGGCGAGCAAGGCAGGCAAAGATACGAAGCAATTCTGCAGACGCCGAGCACATCAATACATCCAACCCAAGATCGAGCCACCAAGGTCTGATTGTGTGGTCTCTGCTAACCCACGGCTTCACATGTCACATTGCTACCGTACGGCAGTTGAGTTATCATTCGGTTGGGATCTTGCCCTTTTCGATATTGATGCCAAGAGCATACCCTCGTTGGTGCAGGTCCGTAACGCCATTTTGGCTGCCCTAGATGGCAATCTACTTGACAATCTTACATGCTGCCAACACGTGCTGCGACAGGGAAGACTACAAAAGTTTGCGCGTGACGGCATTTGTCGGTGTTTCATCAAGCCAGGCAATACAAACTATCCTGATACAGAGTATGGGCCCCAAGAATTTCGATGCGATTGCAAGCGTATACAAGTACTGGATTGCGAAACGTGCAGTGGTGCATTCGCTTGGCAGCTCATCTCAGGCAGAATCTTCTTGAGTTATAGATATCATTGGGAAATCAGGAGACCAACAAGCCCGCCATGGATGGCTTTGCTCGATGATATATCCGAGCAGATATACACAAAGCACAATAAACACCTCTTATGGTGCGATCAGCCAGGGTGTGCTAACGTGAATCGGACCCGGTGGATGAATCTCATCAAAGAGGAGGCGTATTTGCAATACTTAAGGTTTACAAAAGGAAAGAAAGACAAGGAAACGAAGAAGATTGAGGACGACTACCGGGCAATGAAGCTCAGGAATACGGGTCAGCGGGGTTGCTATAAGATGCCGCCCACGAGAAATCCAGCTGGCTGCGATGTTGGAGTAGAGAAATCGTGAGTGGCGTGAGACTCACTTTGTACCCTGAGTCAGGAAAGATTGGAAGTTAAATCACATGGAACTTGAAGTTGTAAAAGGTGCCGGCTTTCGACGCGCTGCGTTACACACATAGGGCACCGTGGATTGGCAGAAGTTCCGAGTGAGGATATAACTAACTACTGCTCAACTTAATATTCTTTATATTTTATGCTTAATACTACCTAAATAACTATAATGCTAAAGGTAATGCTCACTCGGAACTTTAATCACCTTACTGTACGTTATTAAGACTCAAATAAATGAGGAAAGGGCTCCTATAAAGTTGTCCCGAAGGCTATAAATCACAACAAGGTAATGTTTCGAATCGTCAACAGTATTTTGAGGAATCTTCGAATCTAAAGACTGGCAGGCGGCCATGTTGAGTGTCTGTACACTGGTCAAGTAAGCTGCGTCGCTTCACGCTGCCAGTGCTCAAGCAGTGCCACACAACTTAAGCAACGGCCAGTCTGAAACAGGAAAGCCTTCTAAGAGACAAGAGGTGAGGCCCAAAGCGGATAATTTTGGCGCCAAAAATCATTTGTTCTCTCGGGCCAAGCAACAATCACGTTACAATCTATTCGATCAAGGAAACCTATACCTGGCAATGGCAAAGAGCCCCTGAAGGTTCACGTCCACAGACGTTCCTGATCAGGTCCGTATCCACGTTGAAATCCAGGGTCCCGGATGAGGGAGGTACGACTGATTGAACCATCGGTCTTGATGTTTGTGGAAAGTTGGAAGGAGAGGAGCTTTGGTGGCAACTGCCAGCGGATACACGCTGAAATGGCCATGGCAACATTGAACCTTCTGCTCTGTTTGTTTGTACACGAATTCTAGCCCATTTGATTTGAACGACCTGACAACAATTGAATTCATCATGGCAGGCTGGCCAGTGATCGTTGGGGCCGGTATTGCGGCCTTCATTGCGGGTCTCAAGGTCTGGTCAGACCATTACTAGGCCAAGAAGGCCAATGCCCGCGCAGAGTCAGCGCAGAAGCGAGAGCAAGAGAAGTTGAAGGTAGAGAAGTGTAAGTATATTTCTGCACTCAAAACAGGGATGCAGCCGTGGAGGGAAGCTAAGCACAAGACCTCATTGCCCCACTGCTGTGTGATCGTCTCGTCGAAAGTCGCTTCCATGTGCTCGAAGACCGGTTCAAGATCCTGTTGTCATTTGGAGGTCACTCGTGGCTGGTCTCTCCTAGACCAATGGGGAAGCACTTCGCCGAAAAGGGTCATGGGGTGTTCGAGGTCTTCCCCAGGCTTGAACTGCATCAGCACGGTTATTCTTTTCATATGGCCTATTGCAAGAAGCGCTTGCACAGCGCTTGTTTGTTGAATCAAAGCAGAAGAGTACCCAGAACCCGTCTTGGTGGTCTGTTGTAATAACTCCAACAGAAGAGGCCCTGGTCCGTACAAGTAAACAATTGTCCAAGGGTCCAAGTTCTGCAGGCGGGCTTACGACTCGTCCACTTTGAGGGTGCAATCTTGCCGATGAAACTGCTTACACCAGCCTTTTGAAATCATGGTTTCTGCTGTTGTGAAGCTCAGGGCCTCTGATAATGGTGGCCCGCTCCGGTGGTCGCCTTCCCGCATGTGCAGGAGCCAGTAGCATGATGCATACTTGAAAAACTCTCCGAAGCCGCTGTCGCTAAGATCAAATTTCTGCTCTATATCGTCACAGTTGGAGCTGTTATCACCGTCTATTGATCCATCGCCAAACACATCCATCCCGGGCATGCTATCCAGTGTCTGCTTTAAGGTCTGCTCCTCCGAGAAAAGCTCGAGATCTTGAATGTCCTTGGCGAGTAGATACCGAACACATTGCCTAGCAATCTCGCCGTGCAGTTCTGAACGCCTCCGAATATTGTGTTCTTCAGGGACAGTGACGTGGCTCCGCGGCTGCGCCCAGAGACGCGGCGGTGACTTGAAGATTTGTTCTCTAAGCGACTAGTGCACCAATCTGACCTGGCGCATCTTTTCAGCTCCAAAGTCCACGCTTTGAATAAAAGGGCTTAAGAAACCCTGCAATCTCCTAGTCTCGACAAAGCGCTGGAAGTCTTTGACACTTTCAATATCGTTGGCTGGATCTCTGAGCGCCACAACTCACGTGAGTTCGAGCATGCTGAGTGGTCTTTTCCGCTGTGGCCAGAATCTCGAGAGCATACTCGAGATTCTTCTGATTTGGTCATGTTCGCTGGTAATTTGGACGAACAACTTTCCGTACATATCTGACCATTTGGACCCAGGCAGCTCGTCCCGCAGGAAAGCCTCCAGTTTAGCAATCGTCATAGTCTTGCGCTGGGCTAGTAAACTGACTGCCGTGTGTACCCAGATCATAATTCCGTCGGCCAGCTTCGAGAGCCTCGTGATGACGTACATCTTTGGGGTATCGTCCAGGAAAGGAAGGCGTTTGATTACCATGTGCGATACAATGGCGGCATCACGCTCGGGGCCTTTTTGCATCCGTACCTTGAAAGCGTCTTGGAGGAGATTCTCAGTCTCTGCGTAGTATCGGGACGATATGCAGACCTTGAGCCCGGAATTGACGGCAATTGCTCCTTGAATGCGGCCAGCAGTTCGATGCGCGACTCCTCGTCGCACTCATCTAAGCCATCAATGAACACCCAAGCCCGACGGTCCGATCTTCTTACAGTTTTGAAAAAGAAGTCTGCAAGCATAGTCGAGTCCTGCGTTGAGGCTCTGTTGTCCTCGGATCGGCGCTCCTCATACCAATCGCTGAACTTGAGCTTGGACTGGTCCCTCGAGCTAAGAAGTTGCTGGACAAGGCTCGACATGACGTACAGAGCGTTACCGGACTTGTCGTCTCGAAAGTAATGGTAGCACAACAACTCCCTGGGAATCCGAACCCTATTGAGAAGCTTGATATGCTCGATTATGAAAGCCATCGTGACAGTTTTCCCATATCCCATGGCGCCGAATAGGGCCAAGATATGGGCACTCGGGGAATCACGCCACTCCGTCAAAAGTGATTTCATCTTTCACACGATGATAACGTCTCTTGCGAAACTTGAAGCATCGTGGACACAAAAGTCGAAGCATGAGCCGTAAGCCGCGGGTGGTGAGAGGGGTCTCCACGACGAGCGGCGAAGCAGCGTGTTACCTCTGAAGTACAACCAACTGCATAAAGAACCTACAGCTGGTTTCTACAATACGGCCTATTGGCTGCCGATCTGAGAACAGACAGGCACTGAGTGTGCTGACGGTAGAACAATGGCTTGCAACACACGCGTTTCAAATTATCGGCCTTTCTCTTCAGGGGGGGTCGCTGAGCACGCAGGCTTTCGCTCTGTCGGATCTCATTGAGCATCTCAATCTTGCTAAGACAGTCAAGCACGGATAGCCATAGATGAATCCAGCTATAGATCACCCTAGCCACAGATTGATCTAAGCTCCAACGAAGAAGACGATGATCGCCGGGCCGTCCCTCAAAAGAGCAAATTCACATCAAACCTAGCACATACGACCATACCCAGTGGAAAATACGGGATCCCGTCCGCTCTCCCATAGTCAAGCCGCTGAGGGGCTGATTAGTAGTTGGGTCGGTGACGACCAGCGAATACCGGCTGTTGTATGTTCTTTCTTTTTTTGCCCCCTTTCATCAGGCATCACCTGCCACTATTAGTCTTTCATAATCGGTGGAAAGTGGCTCGGGAAGAGATTTAGTTGTGGCTATTCCGCGTCAAGTCAATGGTACCCGCTGGCGCGTTGCTCGGCGCTGTTGCTGATCAGGACCTGCTTCGAGTCACACATTTCGTGGTCTAGCTTACTACAAAGTACATTCAGGGGCCTATCAACTTTGTCTGGGTCATTGCTCTCCTTCTGCCGTTTTCACGTCCCCTTTGACCTCTACAGTAAGCGCCGCCTCACCCTGCCAGGTTTTGTGATCTTTTCCTTATGCCTTACCCTACGAAGCGATTCAGTCTTTGACCCCTGATTTTCTGATAGGGTCCATATAACAAAGCCGGCTTGCATGGATGCAACGCTCTAACGAAGTAGCAAAAGACCAATGTCACAATCACAGAAAGGGGCAGAAAGGAGACGAAAAGAAAAAGAAAAAGAAAAAGAAAAAGAAAGCGCAACGCGATATAGCCGCCGGCATGGCTCGTTTTCGGGAATGCCACACTCCATCTCCTAACGGAGCTACTGCCGTTACTATAGCTTTGAATTAACGCATGGATTTCTTATGTTCAAATTCGTACGCTAAAGTCCGAGGTCTTTCGTTATAATTCTATCTTCGTATATGATATTGGCCCTTCTGTATATCTGAGTCCCTTTCAACCACTAATGTTTTCCAGCCAAGCGTCACTAGTAACTATTTTGGGATCTTGAAACTAGATTCAATTGTCTTTCCAAATTTTGAATGATTTCTGGCTTCAAACATACTTTCATGTTTTCGAAGCATTGAGCAGCGCGACCAGATCATCCCTCCCAAACGACTTAGCTATTGTGGCAGGCGTCCTGCCGTCTTTACTCACAACATCAGGGTCCGCGCCACTTTGTAATAGCGCCTCAACAACTCCGGCATGACCATACTCCACAGCCCATGATAATGCCGTCCGTCCTTTTCGATCTTGTCGGTCGAGCTCGACACGTCCGCTACCTAAGAGTGCCCGGACAGTCGCTGGCGAGTCTTTTTGAATAGCCCATGCTAAAGGAGTCCATCCATCTATATCTTGCGTATCGGCTCCGGGACAATTCTGGTTTAGAAGAAGAACGACAACATCGACGTGCCCGCCCGCGCTAGCCCAAGATATTGCGCCTCTACTGTCACGGTCGACACTAGTCTTATCCACCTTCTTATTCCGTAGGAGTAGTAGAACTGTGTCTACATGACCATTACCGGAGGCCCACGATAGTGGCGACCGGCCAGTTTGATCTGCTATGTTAACATCGAAGTTCTTGAAGGTGAGAAGTGTCGCCAGCGCTTGGGCTGTTCCGTCTCCAGCCGCCCAGGAGATAGCAGTGCGGCCTGTCTTGTCCTGGTGGTTGATGTCGATCTTGCTTCGCCTTTGCAGCATCTTGATTACAGAGTCGTGTTCGCCTCCTACGGCCCAGAAGAATGGAGTTGCTCCCGAGATATCTGGGTCGTTGCTACGGCAGTCCTTGTGGCTCAGAAGTGTCCTAACGATTTCAAGGTGGCCACCGCCACAGGCGAACGAAAGAGCGCTTCTACTTTGCCTTCCTGGTGCATTGACATCAATGTTTTCGTCCCCCAGCAGCTTGACAATACAGGTGAGATGTCCGTGCTCGGAGGCGATTGCCAAGGCGGTCTGCCGATCCAAACTTTGAGCGTTCGGATTAGCGCCCGCTTGTAGAAGTGGGCAAATAGCTCGGTCGTGGCCGAGCCGACACGCCCAGTAAAGACTCCGGTCTTTGATGGCTTGGGATGGCCCCCGGCTCTCGAGCAGGTGACGCAGAGCACTGGCGAGGTTGAATTGCGAAGCTAGTACCACGGTGTCCTGATCAATACTAGTGTCGTCAATGGGACTGACGGCTACATTCCTATATGTTTCCAGCCAGTTGCGGCAGGCGGCCGTATCAATATCCAGAAGCATCATCGCTTTAGCTCGTAGAGTGTCCGGAGATATGTCCTCGCAGAGAGAAAGATGTTTTGCCCAATTTATCGATGCATACTCGTAGAAGCCGTGCTTTGAACGGATGAAATCGCAGATACCCGGGATCAATGCGTCCTTCTCTTGAAACAAAACGTCGGGGTGGAGATAGGAACCACTCCCATCTGGTGAAGCATCTTCGGCCCCGTCGGTGGGCGACTCGTCAAAGAAGCCGGGAACCTCAAATAACAGGTTTACGGGCGAATCATTCTCGGTGAAGAAGTCCGAATGGAAATCTTCAAGGAGGAGGTATTGAATGCAAACAGTTGCCATTCGCAAAGCAGAATTTTTGGCAGTTACCTCTCGGATAGCAGGGAAATTACTGTTTCTGCTGGCAGTTTCATCCAAGAAAAAGTCTTTGAGTGATAGATGAATCAATGAGAGGCACGGCTCTTCCGAATCTTGGTACTTCGAAAGCTTTATCAGAGGGCCAAGAATACTTTGAACAGTGTGAGCGATAGCCTGCTGCGCATCTTGTCGGATATTTTCTGTCGCCATATGGGAATCTTCAATCGTGAATGCAATATTTAGTTCGTTGAGGCTCAGAGGGCGGGAGCTAGCCAGAAGCAGTTGCAGTAGCTTGAGTGCATCGTCTTGATGCTCGAGAGGAATACCAGAGAGATATCGGTGGTAGGTCGCCACCAGGTCGTCCGGAATGGTAGTCAAGATCTTGTGTAATTCTTTCCGCGATGTAAGCAGGCTGTTTTCAATAGAGCCAAGGATAAGTTGGATCCATAAGAATGTGCGATCCGCCTTGGAGTCTATGGCCTCATAAAGATAGTCCCTGGTCTCGCTCGGGTATTGCCGTTTTGCGCATATATTGTTCACTCGCTCGCGAATGAACAGCTCGAGGTCCTTCGTATATCCAGAATTGTCCTCGTCGATAGAGATGTGAGACCGGGGAATTTCTTTAGCATTAATGTAGGACTCATGAAGGAGAGGGCGACTTGTGATTAGGAACCTGACTCGATTGCCCCGGTGCGTAGACGGAAGTTGGTCTGAAAGAAGATCGAAGATAGCCTCCAGAAGATGATGGCAAGACGACTGCTCGCACTCGTCTAATGAGTCCAGGATAATATAGAGTACGCCAACTTTGGGGTCTTTGATGAGTCCAAGAAAGATGCGCCAAAGCAGCGAAAAAGAGTGGACCATGCTTGGCCCTTGCCTTTCAAAAACGGTTCGCACATGCCGGATCAACGACCGATGACGGTCAATGATGCGCAATATCAGGCCTATGACAACCGCCTTGGCCGACGTTTGCGTGTTTATATTCTGACACGTAAATATAACGACGTCACTTGATGGCAAGCGCGCGTCTTTGATGTATTTCCACAACGACCAGGAGAGCGTCGTCTTACCCGAGCCCGGGCGCCCTGTCAACCACAGAAGAGCGTTACTCCCTGTCTCGAGCCAAGAAGTGAAAACATGGTGGCTATGAATCCACTGACAGGTTCCTGGAACTGGACTTGGTGGCTCTTCGGCGTGTCTGGACGAGTCACAATCGTTGAGAAGAGACATGCAGGTCCTCTCCAAGTCGGTCAAAACTTTGAACCAGTCAGCATTGCGCTCCGCATATCCAAATTTCGACTCACCAAGACTGGAAGAGTGAGTGCTTGAATTTTCTAATTTTGGATCTGCTTGAAGCGCAGTTGACGCCTTTGAAGCAATCTTCTGAAGTGCCCCTGCCACCTTCATATAGCTTGGCGTCTCGGAGGGAAAGCGACAAATGCTATGATGATTCTCATACATCGGGATGATTTCCTCGTTCGGTATGTTCAGAATAGCAGAAGTACTGTCCACAATCTATCTCAGGCGTTAGCTAATGTGTCCCCAGTCAGCCTCATTCACACTCTCACCAAGTTATCCAGCGGAGGGATCGGGTACATTTCGAAACACGAAACAACGAGTATTTTTCCCAGACGGTTGCGAGCCGACGTACTCAAATCTTGAAGAGCCACACAGTCATGAGCAAGATGACGCAGAAAGTCGGTATTTGTTGCTCTTGACTTCAAACCGATAGATGCCGTGGCCACAAACGTGTTGAGGATTGTAGCAGCGACTGTTCCCAGATCTGCGACGGCACTGCCCCTATGAGGTGTGCCCAAAAATATGACGCCAATGATAGAGTCCAAGACGCCTTGGTAGAGCTCATGATCCTCGTGGGCGGTGACGAGGGCCTGAAAAAGTATTAGACCGCCACCTTAAGCCTCGTTCAGATACCTACCTGCTTGAAAAGTATTCCCCCAAGGCTGTGGCACACGAAGATGAGAGGTCGTCTTTCCTATTTCACAATCAGAATCGCCTGACAACATGATGCACCAAGGTACTATACCCTCAACGTGGTGTCGTGGAGCTGGCTAATCGAGACGAGCAAGTCACGCGCGCACTCTTGAAGTCTTGCCGTTGGTCCAGAAAAGATTCTGGAAGGATATCCGTAGGTGTAGGCACGACATCCTGGAAGAGACTTGGGGAGGAGGTCCCTCAGCCAAAGTGTTCCGTCCGGCTGATGGCGCCACGTTGACATGGCATCTCCATTGAGGCCATGGATTGCTATGATATCCACGTCGTACTCCTTGGTTGTTGGCTGAGGCTCTGATGCGTCTTCTCGTGTAACTTGAATCAGACCAAGCTGGCGCTTTTTATGTTCCTTCGAGGCGTCCTCCGCAGTCGTTCTCAACGCGTCTGCGGGCTCTTGGGATGAGTTACTTGATCCCTGGTGGGGAGACGAGGGCGTTCGTCCGAGGAGCTTTCTCTTCAAGTGCTGAACGTGCTTCATCTTAATAGAGCTCGAGGGTCAGCCTACAGGGGCACTCGGTCTAGCTTCAACGGGCCGTTCCGTGGCGTGGCGTTGAGTCAATCAACGGAAGAGATCACGTGATGTATTCACTACCCCGCCCGTTCATCCGATCTCCCGACTCTTCACCACATCTGTTCACCGAGAGGGCTTTTCCACAGAATCGATCCGACGCCGCACCATACTGCCGGTGAGTTCTTCCACGTACTCCCTGCAGTACCTGCCTATGGCTATAGTGAGGGCTTTAATTTCAGCCAATAGAGGATCAGGGCTGGAGGGTTTTGGAATTTTCGTTGACATCACCTTAATTGGGAGGATGACAGGCCTTCATTCACGCGCTGTGGGACTCTGGGGCAGCGCTCAAAGAGCTTATGTGGCTTTGAAGTCATGAGATAGGACAGATTTTATGGAATGCATGATGAACTCTCGAAGAGCATGTTGGCGTGGGTCGAAAGCCGCGAAGAATCCAACGCAAAAGCCGCCATCCTGTGAGAAACCGGCTTACACTAGATACCGATGATCATTGAGCCCGTAGGTGTGGGGAAATTGAAAACTCAGCCAAGATCTATCATCCCACACTTACTTTTAACGAAACAGACATCATATTCCCCAAATTCAATCCCGTCCTGCCATGTTTCTTCGCTCCAGAGAGGATTGAGCAGCGGAAAACTAGTTTGGCGGCGCTTCAGGTTGAGGAAACAACTTGGAAAATTGCCTTAATAAGGTCTCAATTCTTGGCAATGGATCTCTTAATTGTTGACGTTTAGCTATGCTTCGATACCGAAGTTTACACATTCGCCAGTGATTGATAGCTGATTTGTGGGAGGGTCAATTTAGTTAGGTCGCTTTGTCGTTTTACCACAGTAGAACCGCTGTGATCAAAAGAACTAACAGAATGAGCTAGGTCAAGAATCCACTGTGTATAAGACGTAGCTCCCTTGATCCTGGAAAGATAGTAACCCGGAAGTCTTTATAACTAAGCTCCCGTCGTGTTCTTGTGGCCTCCAAATGATTTTCTCATGCAATCGGTCAGCTCCTTATTCAGAGGGTATTTTAACCCTGAAGCCCTCGGATTCTGTAACAATACATCTGGATCAAACCCCAGAGCGGCGGTTTTCAAGAAATTGACAACTCTGGGCCAATAAGCTTTGACAGGATCCTGATCGCCAAGAGCATAGTTGGCAAACCTCCAGCGCTTGTTCACACCAAGGCTATCGGCGTACGTGTTTATCTTGTCTCTGAGCTCGAGGGTCAATGGTCAAAGAGTGAAGCTTCTCCGCCGGTGATGAAGCCCCCAACACCCACCGCGCCGTTTCGACGACCAATCAGGGCGACACCATACGTGTCTAATGTATCGAAAACGCTTCCCCAGCGTGACCCAGCCTGTATAGAAACAATCTTCTCGCTTTCATCGTGCCAGGTCTTGTCCATATGGCCTGCAATAGTTAGGGGTCAGCATTCATGCAGGACAAACTCAGGAAGCCTTACCAAAGTCAACAGTGACACCGTTCTCGACACTGCTGGACCCCTTCCATGGACTATGCGCGCCACTGACTATGCCGAAAGGGCAGGAATTTCCAGTGATAACCCTAGCAATGACAGAAACGTCCTTGGTGCTTTCTGGGAGAACCATGCACCACGGAGCCTGGGCAGCGTTCGCAGAGAAGTACGACTCCAGGCGTAGGCGGTACTGAGTACTAGTGGAGGAGCATATCTTTCCATCGAGATCGAGTTGGCTAGCAAGAGCCTCGCACTGGATTCGTGAGTTACAGTGCTATGAGAGAGGACTGATCAGTAGGAGGTAGACATGTGCGTGATTCCCCCTCAACTAGCGCCATTGAGGGCCGCAGTGCTAGCACTAACGATGTTTGATTATAGATTCTCATTTCGAGACTTGGGTACTGAGGTACAGTGAAGCGAAAATACTAGAGACAAGTCGATATGTGTGAGAAGATGTCGAGAAAGAGCGATAAAATCCTGCAAAGGCTGCGTTCCTTGATAGTTATGCTGCTCGCATGTGGATCGGTATCAGCCCTCACATATCCAAATTGATGCCAGTATTAGGTAGACTAGCATTTGTACTCCTTATATCCTAGTACATATGTCAAATACAGATGCGCGGTGGCCGCGCGTCCCAGCTCGCAAGCTAAATACGAAGGAATCAGCGGCCGCTCATCTAACTTCATAAGAGAGATGGAGCCAGATGAACACGAAAATAACTGAGGTACATCGGTATTGGATATGGATTTAGTAGCTTACCACCGATGTAGCTGATACCTGCACCGATTTCTACGGTATTGAGTTTTGGTCAACTGACTTGGTATAGACGGCCACTTGAGGACTGGACTTGCTTAGAGATGTTGACCATCAGACAATTTAAGGTTGCTGCTAATGATCTGGCTGTTTCGAGCCAATGTTTTCCAAAGTCTTCGAAGCGTTCAAGTGTTGAGTCAGGTTCTCGTTGAAACACCCTTTACACTCCGGTACATCAAGTGGTTGTGCAACCATACAGACACGTCCTGGGTTGACCCTTTGATGACGGCCAGCGTAAATACGACCTACACGATACTGAGGAGTGGAGCCTTTGGATCGTAGAACGTCTTGCTGGACGAAAGTCGACCAGTCGCAAGCGGCGCATACTTGCCCCCCGAGTTGTCGGCGTCCGTAGTGGTCCGACGGTCGACTTATTCGACTGCGGCGGCCTCTCAAGCAGGAAAGAGGTCTTGACCGCTAGTGAAGTCGTCCATAAATATCCACGCCGTATTGAAACCTGGCTGGACTTGGTAACAGGGGAGGTCGTCTGGCCTGAGGCGAGGCAACGCAGGAAGCTCTTCCGGACGCAATGTACCGCTCTAGACCTTAACAAAACGCAACAATATTCATGCAAGAGCCCAGCCCAGTTCATGATTTCGAACCGTCCATGTCAGCCTCTGCCGCAGGAACACAAAACACGGGTGGCCCATCGGTCCAGTGTAGCCTGCTTGTCCGACCGGCCGAGGAACCCGGGGCTCAAGCAATCACAGCAAGAGGAATTGTGAGCCGGGGCAAGGAGCTGATCAGGCCGAAGCGGGATTTGGTTGAGGTCACAATCCATTGGTTACTTCCGTCCAACTTAACGTGACGATGTGTGGCTTTTGACCTTACTAACCCGCGAAGGAAAACACGGCACTTGACCTGTGGATCCCTGAATTTGAGCACCCCAAGCACCACAACATGTTCTCTGCTTCTCCGTGCATCGAAAGTTATCGTTGTATTGTTATTGAGTCTTCAAAGGCGTTTAGGTATGTTGTTCTAGCAGAGTTGCCTTCAGAATGTAGAGTAATACGTTTACAAAGACGCAAAAGTACCTGTCCTCTAGCAGTACAGGCTTGAAGCGGGCAGGCAAAAATAGCTACGACCTTTTCTTGGTGAGCAGCGGGCAGGGATAAAGGGGCGGCAGTTCCTTGCGGATGATGACCGTCACAGCGCACATTATGCAAGTCTGCCCCTCGACGCTGCGGGTGGAATTAGTCGCACGCTAGGGTTCCATCTTCGGGCTACCGGGATTTAATGCGGTTCCGAAGTCTCCTCTGTTTGTCATATCACACAGTATAAATGAATCATAACTCGAAAAGCTCTGGGATTTCGTGTCCCGGTAGTGCTAGCTTCTGATTCTTCGCTTACGCCGCTTGCCGTTACTACCAAGATTATATCGCCCCTACATTTCTTGAGACCATGACCATCTCTGAGGCCTTTCAAGTAGGCCTGGGGTCACTTACCACCCTCCAGCCCGCTGGGATGCCGTTGATGTCCATCACCCTCGCGACCATATCATTCCTCGTTCTCTATGTCACAGGGGTCGGCAAAAGAAGCGACCTCCCCCTCGTCAACCCAAGAAAGCTATTCGAGTTCTCCGATCGCAGACGTCTGAATGATTTCCATCACAACTGCAAGGAACTTATGGCAGAGGGAAAAGCCAAGTATCCCAACCAACCGTTCAGGATGTTCTGCCCCGAGGGTGAGGTCATTGTTTGGCCTACGGAGTTGACCAACGAGGTCCGGAGCGAATTCGGGTTGGAGTTTGTGGGTATCTCCAAGGAGGTAAGATCAGATAACACTGGAAGTTTGTTCGTGGGCAACATTAACGGTTCGGTGCGTAGGACAGCCACCGGCACATCCCTGGCTTTCAGCCTTTCGGCCTAGTCTCGGAGTCAACTGTCGTGGTTAACAAGTACCTCAACAAAACTTTAGGTATCACTCCGATTGGCAACATCGAGAGGATTTGTGTTCGTGCTAAACGGGTACAACAGCCAAACTCACCAAGCCCATATCGCAAGAGGCAACCCTTGCCCTCGAGGAGATACTACCAGCTGGTCCTAGTACGTACACTCAAAAAGACTCTTTGATGCTCTGAGCGAAAACTGATTTGGATAGACTGGGTTGAGATAGTACCCGCAAAGTATATTCTCTCACTTATTACGCGAGTGTCCTCGAGAGTATTCATGGGGGAGGAAATGTGTCGCAACAAGGAATGGATCCGAGCCTCGGCTGACTATGCTCCTCTAGCTTTCCAAACTTCTGGAGAATTAGAGGGTTGGCGGGTCGCTCTGCGACCTTTAGTCCACTAGTTCATTCCTTCGTGCTGGAGACTCCGCGCCCAGCTTGCTGCCACTCAGCGCATTCTTCAGCCTTACTTCAACCAGCGTAAGGCTCTCAAAGCCTCAAAGATGTCGTCTGGCGAGCCCTTGCCGGTGTTCAATGATTCTATAGAGTGGTTTCACAACGTATGTGGGGACACCCATGACCCCGTTGTTGGGCAGGTGAGCCTTTCTATGGCCGCTATCCACACAACGAGCGACTTGCTCCAGCAAACCATGATCCAAATTGCACGACATCCTGAGCTCTTGGGGCCTCTTCGCAAAGAGGTCATTGAAGTACTCGGCACCCATGGCCTCCGAAAGACGGCAGTCCACGACCTCAAATTGATGGACAGTGTGCTCAAGGAGAGTCAAAGAATGAAACCGATTCTACTTTGTAGGTTCATTGACGCCTCAAAACATGCAGATTTAGCCTTCTCCAAGCTACTATGCGCCGTATCGCCATCAGGGACGTCAAGCTTCCAGGCGGATTCGTTATTCACAAAGGAGATAAGCTCATTGTGGACACCACAAACATGTGGGATTCGGCCTGCCACGAAAATGCGGACAAGTTTGACGGACATCGCTTTTTGAAGATGCGCCAGACACCGAGCAGGGTAAACACAGCCCAGCTGGCAAGCACAAGCACGGACCATATGGGGTTCGGACACGGCTTGCACGCCTGTCCCGGACGCTTTTTCGCGGCCAATGAAGTCAAGATCGTCCTCTCGCATCTACTTTTGAAGTATGATTGGAAAGTCAAGGACGAGTCTGAGCCGCATAACTTTTGTGTCGGTTACGCCGTCATCGGAGACCCGACGATAAGACTACTCATCAAAAGACGTCAGGAAGAGTTAGATCTAGACTCATTAGACTGTTAGATGCGAGGCACCTGGTGATGCAATATCGGCAATCATACAAATGTGTTTCTTTCTGTACTCAATTCAAGGAAGAATACGAGTTCACAGCGCTTTATGGGGGTCGTTAGCGAGCTGTGAAGTCCTACTCGGGTGAGAACGCTGCATCAAATTAGACGGTACTATATTTCATGGTTGGTGACTTCACCACTATTGTGTGCACGATGCATCTCCTTAGCCACAAAGTGATCGTCGTGGTCGATTTCGATATTTGAAACGCTGAAGTTTCCTTGGTAAGTAACCCGAACTTTTGTGTGCTCGATCGAGCGTTGAAGTCAATCGTGCGCCTCAACACAAAGTTCCAGCCAGGGGTGTTGTCGTTGGGCCGAACTTGTAGAGTTTAGCGCCGGTCAGTTGCATGGAGTGTGGGTTAGGTGAGTTGATGGACAGCTAGGCCAGTCTCTGAACGAGGACATCGGCCCCCCGATCCATCGACCCCCGAAACTCGTCTATCAACACCACACGCACTACAGCAGAGTTTTTACGGTGTTAATTAGGACTGTAAACTCCGTTATCAATCTCGGGCTCTGTGAACTGTCTAGACGTCTGAATCGTCCACTGAACAATATTTGCACTTTGTGTCGTCTGAGCCAGCTAATCCTGAGTGCTGGAACATTATACCAACTAGGTGTCCTCTAGTTCGACCATATTCTCTTCAACTTCTCATCGTCCACAGCTCGAAACGTACACACCTCATGGATTCCAGTGGACTCGCATTCAAACAGGAAATCCAGCAAGTCCGTCATGTCAACCATATTCACGAGCTTGCTTCGTCTGACGTTTGGTATTTAGATGATATACATCGCTGGGGAAACGCAAGATGTTGCAGTCGAGACTCTCGCCACGATCGAGAAGGTAGTCCGTCAACAGATCATCTCTATAGTAGTTTCATCACCCAGACGACTAGGAAGTACTCTAACTTTCAATAGCTAGTCGCAGCTAACAACTTAGCAAACCGCCGAGGTTCGCGTTTCTTCACAAACAACGATATCGTTTTCCAGTTCCGGCACGACCATGCCCGCGTTGCTCGTCTACGAACTTTCCTCGCCTGGAAGGCTCTCCGAAAGACTGTGAAAGAGCCTGATAACAAAGATATTTCGATTGAAGACGTTGCTATGGAATCTGAAGATGTGGGATCTACGCAGGAGAATTCAATCGGCAGAGCCACACTTCCCGTCATATCGCTGCCCTGGGACACTGCGTCGTTCTTCTCAGAGCAGGTCCCAGGCGAAGATGATCTCGTCGGATGTTTAGATAGCGACGCCTCTTTGGAGAAGCTGCGCAAGAATGACGAGCGGACCCAGGATATGACGGCTGCCGAATATGCTACCTGGTCCGAGTGTCGACATGCTTCGTTCACCTGGCGCAAGGTGAAGCGATTTCGCGAATGGTCGGGGCTGGGTACTATTGCTGACCATAAGCCCGCCGAGGATGTTCTTGATATTCTGGGCTTCCTAGTATCCGAGATGGTGCAGAACCTTACCGCGGAAGCGCTCAGGATTCTACAACAGGAGCTCAATGTAAGCTCCTGTGATGGCATCAATGGTGCAGCAGAGCAACAAGGCGCAGAAGGTCTCTTTTCGCGAACCAATCATCCAAGGGCGGCTGTTGAGATGAGGCACATTCAGGAAGCCTTCCGAACAATGCAAAAAAAGACCAAAACGACGCCGAGCATTGCATCACGGCTCGGGGCGGGGACTGCCTGCGGATGTCGTACTGGTAGGTTCTCTGTCAGCAAGATGATCTACTGGCTCTAACTTGTTATTTTAGCTTTAGGCTTCCTGATGCTTGGTAGAGACAATATAGTTGTGGTATACAAAGGCGCAAAGTGTCCCTCTAGCACTTAAGACAGTCAAGATTCGCCACGGCGGTTTCTCCGGCTACGGTGTTTGCAGTGGACCATGATAAGCTGAAAGGTAAAGCTTCAGTCGCATTCTCTCCATCCCAAAGTTTGCGTACAATGCCTCTGGGTCTGATTCCGTCCATTCGCCCGAGGAGGTATGCCACCCGCAATATGTCAGGCGGCAGTGGTCGCAGGCCACAGGTCTCCGCACCAAGAACCTGCGTGCGTCTTTCAACATGACTTTTCCTTTACAAAGTCCAGCTTGATGTCGATGTTCTCGTACTAGCCTAGAATCTAGTGAGTGTGTGCCGGTGGTCGAACGACTTATATCGTTGCGAACTGGAGGCTCGAGCCTACCCGGTACTCATCAGAAGTACACTGGCCGATTTTGCTCGATTGGTAGGAAGAAGAGATCAGAAAATAACCATGCTGCAATTCAGAGATAGCGTATGATTGAAATATTCATCGCACAATACGTGGTAAATTCTTTCCTCAAGGTAAGTTGATGAAATCTCGCTGTTTACCGCTGTGACAACACCGTTTTGCGTGTTGTTGCATGCTGATAATGGTTTCAGGACAAGAGCATTGCTACGAAACCACACCAAATTTGGCTTTATTATTAGGATTATAGAAACGGCCATCCCCTCAATTAATTACATTATTATGGGCCTACCCAGTACTTTGCATCACTGCGCTGTTTAGCACATCGCTGTAGGCTAACAGCGCTGGTCACGTGTTGTCGCCTGGGAGTGTCTCGGAGTCCCCATTACCGTTTCTCCAACCCCCGAACCGGCCTCACTCATCCGCAGACGTCGATACTCTGGAGAACAGAAAACCGCAGCTTGTGCGCTGTTAGGTTTAGGGTGACCTCTCACTGCTTCGAATCTTTCTTCGACGCTCCAAGAGGTTGTTAACCAACAGGAAGGCAGACAGATACACGCTCAGAATGCTCCAGGGTACCCGGCCTCTCACCAAGCGTCCCAGGGCCTTTCTGGCTTGCGACGGCTGCAAGTCTAAGAAATCTAAGGTATAATGGCACAAAGAAAGCTGTCGCCCCAGATGTCCTGTCCCTTAAGAACTCTATTGACGGAGCATCAATCTCACGCAGTGCGATGGCGCTCGACCAACTTGTGACCGATGCGCGAAGCTGCGCATGGAGTGCAAGTATACCTCTAATGATCGTGACAAGCGCATTGCTCGTCGGTACGTCCGGAATTCTTCATTGCTTCCTCCTGCGTATGGAACAGGGAGGATGACATTCGAAACGCATCTTGATAGATATAGCTCTGACACAATGCGCAGAACTCGGATCGCGCGCCAGAACGAACGTCAACCAAGCATTGACCACAGGCGCGCACCGGTAAATCTCGCCGCGCCATCCGAGAACGATGATCGGTTCATCCATGTCGAGGATGAAGATGGCCGCAGCCCCAACACCAGCATGCATGACGCCGCTCAAGCCTCCACGGCCTCACACAGGCCGGCGGCTCACTCACCTGAGTCGACAACCAAGCCCCGGCCAAAAGCGCCATTGAGCGAGTCGTTGGCTGATGTACTCGCCACCAATGCATTTGACCAGCTGCCCATGGGAGAGATTGGCTACTTTGGTGTGTGCTTGATGTCGTCGCTTCTTCAGTTGAGCGTCAAGTCCCTCTAACAACGTGGCGAATCAGGCTCAAGCACAAACCATGGATTCTTCTGGTGTCTTTCTAAGGCGATAGGGAGCCTGGGACATCGCGAATCTCGACTTCAGAGACAGTGCACACCATTGTCGTCGGCGCCTCGCGCTCCAGAGCCACTAAGGAACCCAGCGTCTCGACTATCACCCGCGCCACTAAGTACATCTATCCGATCCTCTCAGGCGTCATTTTCCAAGGCTGAACTCGTCGCACGTTTCTTCGACACCGTAGGCGAAGTGCTTCCCTATCTAGACGAGAGGACCGTCCTGAGCAGGCTGGACGAGATCGATCTTGACGCTATCAACCCTGATCCGCCGACCCAATCATGGCAGGCTCTTCTCAACATCGTATTCGCTTATGCACTTTACACCACCGATGGGCCTTCTCCAGAACCCCACTATCGACGCGTTATAGACTTGGTCTACGGTACTGCAATACATCTCTCCACAATCCAGACCAGTAAGTCCTGTCTTCCAGTACGTCGAGAACTCTAAGTAACAGTCTTTATAGTGCAAGCGCTGCTTCTCCTGAGCAGCTTTGAGCAAAACATCCGTCGGTCCATGGCAAGTCTCTCATCTCATTCACTTGCTGTGCGAACCGCCTACCATCTAGGCCTCCATGCTCCAGCGACGTATATAAATCTCGGTACCGGAGAGAGGCGACTTCGAGCTCGAATATGGCTGGCAGTCGTCAACCAAGACAGGTCTGTGAACGCCACGACTGACTGGAGTCAATATATGAACTTGAGCTAACGATACTACCATCTACAGGATTCTCAGTGCTACGCTTGGCAGACCATGTTTGATCGCTATGAGTCATGTGTCTCGCGAGATCCTCAAGATGGCATCACCGGAAGACTCACAGAAGCAGGGGGGCCAGGCATGGGGCACTGTTTCCGAGGCCTTCTTTATCCGATTGACGTGAGTCGTTTCTACTGCCCTGTTCTTCTTCCTGTGAATAGACTTTAACGTGGTCCAGCAAATTGCATGAGATAACTGGTGCTTGCCTGGAAAAGCTCTACCTTTCCAACGTCGGATCTGTAACAGAGCTCTCCGACGAGGAGATCTTCAACGAGACAACCAGCCTCTCGCTGAGGCTCGATGCGTGGAAAGAGAAATTACACCCTTTCAATATCGTGGACGCGAACTTTGGTGACTGGGCCACCGCACTGCCAGACTCTGAGAACCTGACCATTGTCCTCTCTCTTCACTATCAGCGAACCGTCCTCCTTGTGCACGGCGGGTTGCTGATGCGCGCAATAGACTCTCTTTCTTTGACTGGCAATGCCGGTGGTTCCATAGTCAATCGCCCTGGTGCCGATATGGCCTGGGCTCTGCTCAAACGAGACCTGTTGGCAGCACGCGATCTGCATGGTATGGTTACCCACATTTTCCAGAAGAAGCCGGGCTTCCTCGAGCGCAATGCTTCTTGGTGGGTTTGCAACTATGCGGCGTTTACGCTTTCCCTTCATCTATTCGGGCTCTGGCTGTTGTCCTCTCAATCGACCTTTGGCTCCTTGGATGCCGGGGTGGGGATGAGCACGTTGAGCATTGAGACCCTGCTCCGCGAAGCGCTAAGCAACTTGAGAACGATGGGAGGGCTCAGTATGCTGAGCTCGAAGGCCTACCAACGGCTGCAACGACTGTACGAACTTTTACGGGACAAAGGTAAGTTCCAGCTTGGTTCAGCCATCCTGTGACGGCCCTACCACTCACTTTCATTCTTGTTCCATCATATATCTAACGTGCTGTCCCGAATAGGACCTGTTTCAATTTCTGCCCAAGCTCCACTGGAAGATGCAACAGGTGCAAGTATGGCGCCCGTAACCTCTTCCTGGATTAATAGGTTATCGGCGAGTAACGATTCCCGAGTGTTGAGCTACAGCACGCCCAGCCTGGATGAGTTCTCAGGATCAAACACGTTTTTCGACCTTATGGGTCAGCAAGGGACGTTTAACTTTGGGATTCCTGAATTGGACTACAGTTTGGGACATTACGATGTGACGAATTACCGCGAGTCATGAAGGTAGTATTTTGATCGTTACAATTATACCGCGATTTCGTTCTGCCACAGAGAGGCTTGAATCAGGCTCACCTTGATGCAGCAACACCGAATAAGCTATCCTAAGAAAACAGCTATTGAAGACCCTCATATAGGGTGCGGAAGTTCTCCTTAGCATTCTCCATGCAATCATGACCGTAAATATACGATTGGACATCCTTGTCCGCCCACTTGTCCGGAAGACTCTTACCGCTCGCCTTGGCCTCCGCAAACTTCCTGTCTCGCTCCTCCTTCGCAGCACCCTCACCCAGATGAAGTGCACGGCCAGACTCGGCGGCCCACTCGACCAGCGTTGACGTGCGCTCCTTGCGCAGAAGCTCGTAGACCTGCAAACACTTGTTGATGGTATCCTGTTCTGTCCCTGGAGCAAGGGCCAGGACCTCAGAAACGACAGCGGCATCTTCGATGGCGAGGGCAGCACCCTGGTTGAGATGTGGTAGGGTCGGATGGCATGCGTCTCCAAGAAGCGCTACAGACCCGTGGACCCACGTGGGCAGTGGCTTGTGAACGCGCAGCTTCCATTCGCAAACCTCACCATCGGGGACAAGGTTCAACATGCGTTGGACGACGGGGCAAAAGTCCGAGAAGACCTTGAGCATGGCATCCTTGGATCCCTTGGTGGTGTATGTCATGGAAGGCGTCGAGGCAAAGTTGGTGTCTGGCTGGATGGACGACATGTTGTAGATAGACTTCGAGTGAATGGGATAGGCAATCCAGTGCCTCTTTTCACCTATCCATCGTGTGACTTGATTGCTGTCTAGCAGATCCATCATCTCCGGATCGTGTTGCATCTTCTCACGAGGAAGCAAGACACGGTAGGCAGCCTGGCCAGTATCTTCAATCTCAGAGGAGCATCCGGCCTTTTCAAGAAGAGAAGCACGTGTCACAGACTTGACGCCATCTGACGAGAGGAGGACGTCAGCTGTGACTTGCTGCTTCTCACCGTTCGGGAGCTGGGTCGTGAATTGAACCTGGGGCTCAAAAGTGTCAACAGAGACGACAGTGTTGCCGAAGTGAAATTTGATAGCAGGGAGCTTGTTGGCCGCCTCATAGATGCCCTGGGTCAGAGAGGCTCTGTGACCTGTGCAGTGCGGGTAGCCGTACTTGGCGCGGATATCTGGCATGTGGACGTGGGCCAGCTCCTCGTTCGTAGCTCCCACTGTGGTAAAGAGTCAGCGTTCTATCCGAGAATAGAATAGACGAGTCCAATGCGGAAAGGCGGCGTGAGTTCAATATACCTCTAATGCTAGTTTCTCGCACATCGGTGGCTTCGTCCTCCACCTTGGACCAGCACTCTAGCCTAGTCAAGATGCGCACTAGATTCGGCGCAAGCTGAATGCCCGCTCCCACAAAGCCTAGACCGGATGCGTTCTCGTAGACGTTGACGTCTTTGAAGCCCTTCTTGGCGAGAGAAAGTGCGCAGGTAAGACCGCCCATCCCTTGGGTTCCTCGTTAGTTTCGTGGCTTCTCAACCAGCGGAGATGACCTTGTTCACTTACCAGCGCCAACAATGGCAACCTTCGCGTCGGCAAGCTTGGGGCCCGCACCGTCGGCACCGGGAACCCCCATGGTGACAGTCTTCCTGATAAGCAGAGCTTGAAGAAAGTGTTTGGTTCTGTGGTCTCTAAAGAAGAAGTTAATGTCAGAACTTCTTTAAAAAGAAATCTTTGCCAAGACCGACAACCCAAAGAGATAGCCTAGGCAGATATAAAATCATATAGCCTGGAACGCATTGCAGTGACCCCAGTCGAAGCCATTTGTACGTTACCCCAAACCAGTACAGGCCCGGGAATCGGCGTGCCGATGGAAGGGAATCCAGCTCTCCATCTCCACAGACTGGCTTTCGTTCCGACCCCTCACCCTGACCCGGTCCGTAATGATTCAATTGCCACTTCCGTTCCGGATTGACGTTGCGAGTTCCGGCCAATCGGGTGAGGATCTCCCGACTGTTCGCACAATACAGTGAACCCCGAGACATTGGAGTTGGAGAAGGGATTCCGGCTCTTAAGAGATTCCAGACTCTTTTGCTGCCAAATGTAAGACCAATGGTCCCAGTTATATCATCGAGCACATATATTCACTTGCACCATTCATGCTACCACCCAGGATCTTCTCGGAGAATTCACAATGGCATCCTCACCTCAAGGTCCTTTCCGACTCGTCACCGTCAACAACAACCCCGAACGGGCTCAGCGCCTTATCGGCAAAGTAGTCGCGGATCTCAAGGACAAGTATACCATTGACTATGTTGGAAACTGCATTGGTACGTTGAATGCATTGAAGTTCTGCTGGCGCAAGTCTCTGATCAGAGGTTGCAGGCCCTGAGGAGGTTGAAACTAAGGTCAAGGAGCTGCAGCCGGATGTTTTGGTAAGTGAAAAGTGTCATTCGAAAGTGTGATGCTCGACTGATTTGATAAGTTTGCCGCCTCCATGTGGACTGCGGACCAGAGCCAGCGTGTTTTCGAGGTTGCTCGCGGCATCAACCCTAACATCAAAACGCACGCTATCCCGTACGGTCTGCAGATTGAGAAAGGGCCAGATGCTATCGTCGAGCACTTGAAGGAGGAGATACCTCAACTATTAGCTTAAATATGTCATGTAGAAACTCAGACAAAATGACTTCAACCACTGTCAGATAACCCTATGAGGACTTCAGTGAAACAACATGGGTCAAGATGACCCAGAGAATCACCCGACATCAGCTCATTCAGTAACACAGAAAGACCTGCACTGGCATCAATAGATGCTGAGATCTCGGGGGCAATATGTTCATCAGTCCACGCATCGGTTCGTAATGACATGGTTGTTCTGTCTATGCTTAGACCTGTTGAAAGAAGCTCCGTGTCTTTTCAAACACCAACGTAATTGTGGGTATATACACAACCTATATATTGCCGTACCTGGCTGTTGTCTCAGTTTGCCTCGCTCTTCTTTTCGTTCTCGAAGTGACTGTACAGAGTTCCAATGTGTGGCAAGATCTCGACTGCAAACTCATCGCCATCCCGGATGCGCACCTGGGGATCCTTGCTCGTGCCCACACCAGCTGGCGTACCCGTGATGATGACCGTGCCCACTGGCAGAGTAGTTCCTTGGGACAGGAAGCTGACGATCTCTGCAATGCTAAATATGAGATCACTGATGAGGAGGATGATTCAGCACATGTCTCGCAAGTAGGACATATCGAACTAAGACTTACTCTGTGCCGCAGTCTTGGAGCAGTTCTCCATTTCTTAGCCCGCGTACTCTAAGCTTAGTTGGATCGGGGATCGCAGAGGTGGACACCAAGGTAGGACCTGGATTTCAAAATCGATTATTAGCCCAGCTGTATTCTTACTTTTGGGACACAAAACATAAAAGATTGAACCTACCCAAAGGACAGGAGCCATCAAAGCCCTTGGAGAAGCACCATTGGGTTTGAGCAAACTGGCTGCCCCGGCTCGACACGTCGTTGGCTGCCGTATAACCTAGGACATAGGACATGGCCATGTCTACGGAGACGTTTCTGGCAGTCTTACCAATGACGACAGCAAGCTCAGACTCATAGTCGCCCGTGTCATCTTTCTGAGTGACGACGGGCAGCGGCGTTTTGGCTGGCCAAGGGTCGCCGACACATGTAGCAGGCTTTCTAAAGGATCTCAGCATCTCGCAGCATCAGAGGGGCCTCTTGCGTGGAAACAGCTCACAAGAAGACTGTCGGTACAGTTGGAACGTCCATTTTGACCTCGTCGGCATGCTGCTTGTACTGTAACTCAGTCAGCACCGGGAGTAATCAAGACGTGATCGCGTCGGGTTGTCTTTCCACTTGCGTTGAGTCCAATGCAGCGAATTGTCCCTACTTCTTCAGCACGAAGAGGGGACAAAAGTTTTTCGATCTTCTCCGTCTGTCCGGTTCTCTGCCCGGGGCTCAGAGCAGATAACCCAGACAAGACTTGCACCCCAACTTCGTTTCCCTTTCTCAGAGCAGCACCGACATCAAGGATATCTTCTCCCGGCTCTCCAATAAGTACCTTGCTCAGGTCTGATTTGGGCACAAATCGTACAAGACCTTTGTTGGCTTTGTCAGCGCATCAAGAGTGACCTATCGACTCCTAGAGGTATGATTTACGCTTAAAAGAGGACAAGGCCATCGTTGCGCGGTGTCTGGGTAACGTGTGATGAATTAAGATCACAGTGAGGATTATTATTGGCTTACTCAAGACAGAATCGTCGTGGTCTTTGTAGACGTCTTCAGATTAAGTCGACTGACGATGACAATAGTGTCAGAGGTGCGGTAACCAAGGCGTGGGCGGAGCGGACCAATAGGATCGAAGTCTTCCTTGCCGTCGTTCCATGTCCATCAGCAAACATGCCGGAGCCGAAGGCCTCGGCGTGATAAAATGACACCGGCCTCAGCCGTGAATGTTTATCGTAGTCGGATGAATCTGGCCATCAACTTCGAGGGTGAACCCTCCCGCAACGCATAGCCTTATAACTGGCAATCCGGGTACCAGTCCTTCTACTTGCAAAGTTGGCCAATTTTAATACAATAGTCACCCGGAACATTTATTTTGTCGTTGTCAACCCCCACAATGTCTAGTCAAGATCAAGTCAGCCCTTTCCGGGCGCATCTCCCCGATCTCACGACCCCTCGGTTTACTTCCATGAAGACACAGAACTGCTATCAATATGCGGCAAAATTCAAGGAATCCAAGAACCCCCCATGGCTTCATGCGCTCTATGAGCATTGGCGGCTTCTGTTTACTGAGCCTTTTAAGGGCATTACAACGGATGGTTTGTACTGTCCCGATCAGGATATTCCCTTTATGCGTAAACGACTAACTTGAGCTTCGTAGGAAACGTTCGACCCGGCCTCTTCAAGTTGCAAGATGAAGATGTACCGATCGACCAGATCGTGTCTGTCACAAAGGAAGCCATTTCCCATGCACACCAGAGTCAGAAAGACCGGCTCTTCTACCACATTGATTCACCCGACTGGCGAACCTGGTCAAACCCGGAGTTCTTGTTGAGCGACAAGGGAATTCGACTCGACGACAAGGATGTCACCGCGGAACTGAGGGACGGCATCATCAAGGTGCTCCAGACTGTTCTGTCACCCGAGGGATTTGAGAAGGCGATAGGTGCCACTCGTGTCAACAGATTCCTGGGCGAGCTTGTCGAGTGCTCGGCTGTCATGAATGAGTACTCTTACAACTTTGTCATATTCGGCAGAGAGCCGTCGACAACAGAACCTTGGGGATTGAGCTTTTATGGTCACCACCTCTGCCTGAACATCTTCTTTTACAAGAGACAGATGGTTCTGTCTCCCTGGTTCACTGGAGCGGAACCCAACATTATCGACGATGGCCCATACAAGGGCACCAGGATCCTTCACAAGGAAGAAGCGTTGGGACTCCAGCTCATGCAGAGTCTGCCGCAGAATGTGCAGTCCAAAGCGCAGCTGTACAAATTGATGAAAGACCCAGCCATGCCTCATGGACGATGGAACCATGATGACCAGAGACATCTTTGCGGCGCTTTCAGAGACAACCGCGTAGTGCCTTACGAAGGTGTTCTGGTGGCCGACTTCACAACGGCGCAGCTCAAACTCCTCGAAAGCATCCTTGAACAGTACCTCCTATATTTACCCAAGAGAGCGAGAGCCATTCGGCTGGCGCAAATCAAGGAGCTCTACCACGAGACCTACTTTTGCTGGATCGGCGGCTTCGGAGACGAGGATCCATTCTACTACCGCGTACAAAGCCCGGTTGTCATTATCGAGTTTGACCATCACTCAGGGGTTTTCTTGAATAACAAGGAGCCTGCCAAGTTTCACGTCCATACACTGCTAAGAACACCTAACGGAGGAGATTACGGAATGGCTTTGCGTCCTTTGATACCTGGAATCGAGCAGTCGTTCCAATGGGAGGGCTAAGCAGAAAAAGGGGTGATGTCTGAAAAATAGACCAAAAGCCATATAACAAGACCCTGTTTCCTCCTTTGAATTTGGATATATTCATCTAATGGCGAGGGTAGGGCATCTCCCGGAGCCGGACTTTTCCTCGAGCAGTGCGAGCTGCTGAACCCGGCTCACACGATATTGCCAACGGCGTCATCACTTTCGCCCATTGCATGAAACGCCATTCAATGGAATATCCTCGGGCCCGGATCTTTGCCGAAAGCCAGGTCTCATGATCTGCTGACCCTCCAGAGAAGAAACTGAATATTTGCAGCTCAGATTGCTGCAAACAAAGGAACGAGCTTCAGTTTGGCACTCGTATTCCCAGAACGAGCCACATTGCCACAAAAGAAGTGTCAGTAAATGTCACTGGCGTTTAACGGGAAATCCCGCGTCCATGAACCTTCACGTTCTATTGGAAAAGTGCGCATAGAGGGCATCGAAATACAACGAGGACCAAGCCCGATAATTCCACTCGGACGATGGCAGCAGCCAATCGGACTTTGATTAGCCGTAGCACGGCAAACCCCATCCGCTGCGAGCAGTTTGCTGCAGAGTGTTATGTACGGCAGGAAGAGCCTCAAGAACCGTGTTGCCGAGCTTGATGGACTCTTTTCGCCTATTTTTAGTCTGCGACTCAGGAGACTGCGGCGTCAACTTGGCACAGCCCGGCTCGGGATGGCCCCAGACCTCTCCGCAACAGGCCATCCAATGCGCAAAGAAGAAAAAGGCCCCGGACCTTCTGAACGACCCGAGCACCATCACCAGTCTCTGATGCTGGCCGCCAAGGCCGCTGTGCAAAGAGGGCAGGCTCGACTATGCCTACTATCAGCCCTGCATTGACAGCTGAAGATACGACTTTGGCTTTTTCAATGTCTCCGCGTACTGCATGAAGGAACTGTCCCTTCCAAACCCATGAATGAATACTTCTGAGCATACCCCGACCGACAGCTGACCAGCTGTCATATATCTTAAGGCACTGCTCGTGGGTATTTCTGGTGATGACAGAAGTTTCCGGAGGGCCGGTGCGAGACCGAGTACACTGCGGGTGACTTATCTTAAGTCGAGATGGAGACTACAGAGCGGGTGTTGCGGTGGCTTGAGAATGCACAGCGAGATCAATTGATCGGCATGACAAGACTTAGACAAGGGCACTGAGCTGCAAGGGACGGAGGTCGAATTGCCGGGAGTATCGGCAGCTGGGTTTCCCATATAGGGAATAACGCAAGTAATCATATCTGCCCTAGCATCAACGCATTGATCTCGGTCTCGGTCTCGGTGTCGCTTATCCACTCTTTCTTTGGGCGTTTCGCGCCGCCGAAGCCATAAAGCACACTACCGGTATTGGGCAATTAATTTCGTGGCCAGGCAAGCTCCGATCGTCCATGATTCGTCTTGTCATCTGGTTGGATCTCGAGGGTGGATTCAGGGGTTCTGCGACTGATTCCATCACCGGTATAGATACGGCCTCCTGCTTCGAATTGGGTCTCGTAGCTTTCCCTTCTTAGTCCACCCCTTAACGTCGCATCAGGATTTCCCAATCTATAACAAATCTTTATCAATTATACAATGATTCTCTTGTTGAGCGGTCTGCTCGCAGCTGCTGGCGTCGTACTGGGCGAGCCAGTGCTGTATCAACGCAACACTACCAGCCACGTCGGCAGCCAATGTGCCTGCAGCCAGCTTGGCCACATGTTCCAAAACTTGACAATTGCGAAGGGCACACCTGGATACGCATTCGAAAGCACCAATTTCTGGGACAAACGGTGCGACCTTTTGCCGACATGCATCTTTATGCCCAACTCGGCCGGTCAAGTTGCTAAGGCTGTGGGTATATTCAACGATTGCGATGCCCAATTCGCGGTTCGCGGAGGAGGTCATATGAATGTGAGTGTTTTTCAGAAACTTCCTCTAAGGCCTATCCCTTCTTTTCTTAGCTCTCATATACCGATTCCCAATCTGGCCAGGCAGCTGAGCATCTTAGTTCCCCGGCTCAAACAACATCAATGACGGAGTCCTTCTTGCCTTGAATGGCCTTGACCACGTTCAAGTCAACGAGACTGAAGACAGTATCGAGGTGGGACCAGGCAACACTTGGGTTGATGTGTACTCAGCACTGGCTCCTTACGGTCGTTATGCTATTGGTGGCCGTCTCAAGACCATCGGGGTTCCAGGGCTTACTCTCATTGGTGGTGTTGGGTACTTTCTCAACAAGTATGGATTCTCTATGGACAACGTCATCAGCTACGATATCGTTCTCGGGAATGGTACTCAAGTGGTCGCTAGCCAGGTAACTAACCCAGATCTGTTTTGGGCGCTCAAGGGAGGAGCAGGCAACTACGGTATCGTAACAAAGTTCGTCCTCAGGACCTACGACATCCCTGTTGTCAGCAGCACTTACCAAATCTTCGACGAGTCCCAAGCAAAGTCGTTTATCGCGGCAGCTTGCGAAATGGCAGTTTCAGACGATGGTTCTGTGGGAGCCGGCGCAGTCATCAACATGAACTACAACACCACCACTAGAACGGTCACGCCCCAAGTCTTTGGCTTGCAGGAAGGCGAAAGCATTCCGCCCTCGAGATTTGCAAGCTTCACGAATATTCCTGCTGTGACACGGATGCATAACGTGACGGAGCCCAGCGTGTGGCACTCGCAATTTGAGACACCCAACCAAATGTTCAGGTAAGTTGGTTCGATCAAATCGAGGTCATTGCGGCCACTCACCCTCACAGAATCGCATTCGATCATCACACGATTAAGCCAGATGCGGATCAACTACACGAACTATACAAAACATGGCACGCAGCAATCGAAGACATCGTTGACGTCGAGGGCCTCTTGCCTACGTTTGTCTTGAACCTGGTTCCTCGGTCGGCAGCGACAGTGGCAAAGACCAATGGAATTGGCAACACATTTGGGCTGGACGACGACGAGTCGTATATATGTATGTTCGGCATTTCGCTACGTCTCCTTCACCTGGACGTAATGCACGTCACAGATAGTTATCTCGAGGAGACTGACGCCTTTTTGGTCACATCGCAGGGTTTCAACTCGCCACATCATGGGCCCGAGAAGAAGACGATCTACGGGTTACCAGGTGGAGTCGGTCGCTCATTGAACGCCTCCACGAGATGAATAAGAAGAAGGGACTAGCTACCAACTTCATATACATGGGTGACGCAGGGGAGCATCAGAGCGTCTTCGAGCATTACGGGCAAAACAACATCGACAAGATGAAGGAAATTAGAGATGCGTATGATCCCAACCTGGTCTTTACTCGTCTCAATTGGGGAGGTTTCAAGCTTGGATATTAAAGCGCCTTCAGGATGTGGATCCTAGCGCCGTGGATCACAGCATGTGATATCAGCGCACGAATTGTTTATTGTTAGAGGTTCTCCAATCTTTAGGATATGTATTATTTTCAGTCGCTTATCTTGCACATACGACCATACCCAGTGGAAAATACGGGATCCCGTCCGCTCTCCCATAGTCAAGCCGCTGAGGGGCTGATTAGTAGTTGGGTCGGTGACGACCAGCGAATACCGGCTGTTGTATGTTTTTTTGCCATTTCTTCTGGGCTGCGCTTGGGGGAACTAGGCACTGAGGCGGTTATATACATAAGACATTTATATTTAATAGAGTTGTAGGCCCCTAAATTGCGCAGTCTCGGTAGTCGATAGGTGGGTTGTTGGGTTGTACTGGCTGGCACCGCCGCCCTCAACTCAACCAAATCAAATTCTATGTCAAGAGCTCCGGTGCGCTATCCACCGCTCGATCGAATCATTTGATGCGGGCCTATCTTCAAGTACTGCTCAAGCTCACTGCTTGTTGCCGTAGATCTTGCGGTCTTGCTCCACAAGCATTGCTTGAATTGATCGTCCTCAGGTCTTCCGTGGATATCTTAGCGTTGATTTAGTCTCGGCGATTGCCTTTCGTTGAGCCTTATTCCATCGTCTCAGATAGTCATAATACCAACAGTCCAGGTGCTCGGATAGTCTAAACTTAGAAACGTTGCTTTTACTGGCCAACTTGCCTCAACACACCTCGTACTCAGGTCTGGGTGCAAGATAACAGCGACAGCAAACAGCGCGGGTCTTTAAGTGTACGCACACATACACGGGTGATTTGCCGCATCCGGAGCAAACAACGGTACAGCCGCCAACAGGGTGTGCCAGGGTTTGTAAGATATGTGTAAGATGTGCGGACCAACGCGATCTAGGCGTACTCGTCTGCCACACTGCTTCAAGTTACCATGGACCTAAAACAAACGCAGTTAATATATGAATCTTTTCAGGTCCTCATTTATATCACGCCTCGGCTATTACAGTACAGTTATGCGATGATTATTATACGTGGCTACGGTGTTGCGACTCAACACGCTCTTGACCGCGAACCACAGCAGCGTGGTGATCAGTATGCTCTATCCCGTATGTGGCCCTTCCGTCTACCTTGTGGTCAGACCGAACGTCAGATACATGGCTAATTTTTATCGCGTCTCAGCCTTGCGAGGGAATCACTTGCCCAGCGCCCAGCGCCGGTTGATCGTCATCACCCGCCCCGTGCCGGGGATGCGTCTCGAACCCTTGCAATGGCCACTAATCGGAGCATCCCGCGTGGCAACTTTTGCGGGTCTCAGTTGGCTCAACCACGTGTGACAGTGTGGCACCCTGGATGCAGCCATCCTCTGAGCTGCAAGTTGAAACAAGGCAACCAACTAAGGAGCCATACTCCGCATGTAGGCTGAGCTCCCCGTTGCAGGTGAAGCATCATGCATCTCACAGAAAGGACAAGAACGGGGAGAAGATGGCGCAAGGGGACCGAGCCTGCTTGCGAGACGTATCTCCCGAGATGCAGGAGTCTTGCACCCTTGTTCGAGTGGCCGAACGGATCGTCAACCAACAACGGCTGTGACTTTAAAAACCCCGACGCTCTCTCGCGCCAGAGCAAGTAAATTAGCCATCATTGTTATTACTACTCTTGCGCTGCCTTATCACCATGAAAAAGGAAGACGTGAAATCATTCGCCGCGGGGCTTGACACCCCAGACCTGCAGAACCTACAGACCAAGCACAAGCAGCTGCTCGACACCATCGACAAGCTACGCGACAACGACATTGGCAAGTATGTGGAGCTCCCACAGATCATCGTCGTTGGCGACCAGTCCTCTGGCAAGAGCTCAGTGCTGGAGTCCATCTCTCGGGTGCGTTTCCCGTCGAAGCACGAGCTCTGCACACGCTTTGCAACCGAGTTAATCCTCCGCGAGGCGGATGAGACCTCGATGGAGGTCACGATCAAGCCTCACGAAAGCGAGTCGGAAGCAGTAAAAAACAAACTTTCAGAGTTTAACCGGAAACAAACTGAGCTGTGCGACCTGTCGAGCATCGTCAAAGAGGCAACTGAACATATGGGCATCGACGGGCGCGGCAACCCCTTCTCAAGACATGTTCTCCGCGTCAAGATCTCTGGGCCTGCGGTCCCCCAGCTGACCCTGGTTGACCTGCCAGGATTCTATCACTCCAGTGGTGTGAATCAACCAGCCAAGTATCGAACTGTTGTCAATGAGTTGGCAGCTGAGTACATGAAACAGGAGGGAAGCATCATTCTCGCAGTCATTTCGGCAGGCGTTTCCTCTGTCCTGCAGACAATCCTCGACGAGACGAAAAGATATGATGAACACGGCCAGCGTACGCTCGGAATTATCACCAAGCCTGATAGGGTGGAGCGAGGCGAAGAAGGACCGTTTATCGAGCTCCTTGCGAACGTCAAGAACTCCCCGCATTTCATGAAGCACGGGTGGCATGTCCTTCGCAACCGGGCTGGAGGTGACACAGTCGATTTTGATGAGAGGGATCGGACGGAGGCTAAGCTCTTTTGCTCCCGCCCGTGGTCCGAGATCCCGAAGAAAGACAAAGGCATCGCAACCCTCCGAGAGAAGCTGAGCAAGATGCTTCTAACGCACATTGCTGAGAAGCTCCCGAAAGTCACGACACGCATTGAACAGTTAATCGATGACCGGCAACGCTCGCTTGCGGCCCTTGGTGATCCGCGGGAGACGCCCGCGCAACACATGCGACATATCCATGGCATCGCGAAAAGCTTTACTCAACTGGCGGAGCAGGCCGTTGGCGGCGGGGAAAAGGACACTAGCTTTTTTGGCGATATCTCTCCCGGGCCTGAGCCAGTCACAGTTGATGAACGCCGTAATCTGCGCGCATATGTCCGCAACCTCAACCGTGCTTTCACCGCCGTGTTTCTGAAGTGCGGATCCAAACGAGTCATTCAGTGGCGTGATCCGCGGGACGAGCTTGATTGGGTTGCAATGAATATTCCCCCCGAGTTGATGGGCCTTGCAGCACGTTACGGTGCAGCAGATCCCATCTATGTTTCCCAGCAGGAGTTCGAGCAGTTGATTACCGACTATGCGACCAAATGCCAAGGCACCGAGCTTCCAGGAGTCTATCCCAGCAAGTTGGCAATGGTGTTTTTCGAGGACCAGGCAAAGCCGTGGGAAGGTCTCGCGACTCGTCACGTAGAGCTGGCGATAGAGGCATCGGAGTTCCTAATCACGGAAATACTTCAGCATGTCACGGAAGGAGACGAAGACATTCGCGACAAGATCATGAGGAAATTTATCGACCCTTTCTTTAAGGAAAGAAAAGTGACTTTGCTGAAAAGGCTGCAAGAGATCCTCCCACAGTTCCCGGATACTGGGTTCCCTCTGGCTTTGGAAGAGACATTTGAGGACCGAGTAAAGGACCGACTTCGTCAGCGTTTCCACAGGCAATTCGAGAGCATGAAGAAGGAAGAGGCAGTCCAACCATTCTCTGAGCAATTCGACGGAGCACTGAAAAACAAATCGTTTGCCCAGAACGCGATAAATGTTATGAACGGGACGCCTCAGGAATGGGGAATCGAGACCGTTCTGGATTATATGGTAGTGTACTACAGGGTGAGTTCCTCATATAGGTGAAGCTAGGGGTACGCGCAGATCTAAGGTGGTCTGAGCTAACTGTTCTCCTTTTTGTCTCTAGATGACGATTGAAACTTTCATGACCAATGTCATCATCTTGTTGATTGAGAATCAGCTCATCACTCAGCTACCCGAGGTTTTCCAGACGGATAAGCTCATGGACCTGAGTAAGGAGCAGCTTGAATGGTTGGCCGAGGAGTCTGAAGACGTACACGAGTCTCGCGCGCAATTGACCGCGGAAGTGACAGCGCTCAAGCAGGGCCTTGAATTGTGCGAGCAGTGGAGGAGGGACAACAAAGGTGAGTTGACGATATCTCTCAATCCGGTCCTTCCATTTTTTTTTCAGACTGACCGATGGCATGGTTGGCTGTTAGGTCCTGTCGCCCATCGAAAAGTAAATGGCGTCGGGCGCGTTGGGTGCTGACGTCGGACTTCGATACTATTGAGAGGGATGTTGAGGTGAAGATAAAGGCTACTGCTCTTACTAGTTAAGGTGTGAATGGTTCATCACTACATAGTACCAAACTTGTATGATTGCCGGAGGTGAGAGAGAAGAAGGCTCATGGAAGAGAAAGGGGAATGAAAGACTATATAAGGAATTTGAAACTTGTACACGGGAAGTCGTTTCTGTATTACTTGTTTCATTCGGTATAAAAGCATGCCGACTCCAATCCATTAGCTGTAATACGCGAACAACGACCAAGGGAAATTTTGCAGTACGCTAACTCGACTTTCTCTCCTCGCGTTGGTTGTTTTCAAACAAGAGAAACTCAATGATGTTACGTTATACGATGATTTTACCAGATCTGGGGATCTCGTAGAAGAGCTCCCAAGTCTACATACTGTCCTTGGCCGGGGCCTTGAAGCTGCAGGACTCTCTCAGCCACCCCATGAGCCCACGCACACTCCGCATGAAAAGATCTGAGCTCCGCCAACCGTTGCCTGAGCCACTGCCGCTGCTCATCGTCTTGAACCTCAATTACAGCAGCCAGCAACGGCCAGTGCAGTCGACGCAGGAGTCGGGGTTCTGAATCGTGCTGTTTCCGGCAGATTTCGATGATGTTGTGTAGAGCCTGTGAGTGAAGCGTGGTGGTTGGCGGTCCGGAAGGGCTCAGAAGGAGGCGTCGGTGAAACAGGATCTGTGCATAAATGGTGGTGACGGCCATGTTGATTGTATTCAAAGTGCGTCGTGTGGATGCCTTAGAGGCGAGTTTGGCCGTGATAAACAGGTCTGAGAATCTCTGGGTCTTGTGAGTTTGGGTGTCCCATCTACATGTCTCATAAACATGGGGTTTTCTCTTTCCATACCTCTTGGATGGCCAGCGTCTCAGCGAAGAGTGACTCGGCATCATTTGATGACACGTCTGCTTGAGGATGCGCCATGGAGACTTCCCACAGCTTGTGACGGAGCATCATACCCTCGTGCAGAAGATGCAATGCTCGGTAGTTCTCCATATCGTCGGTCACCTCGTCATCGGGATACTCCTTTCCCCAGTAGCACCGGGCCCAGAGGCGAGCACACCGGTACAGGCGGTCAGGGTGTAATGCCGGGTTCTGCGTCTTGAGCACCCAGCTAAGCAACGACTCAGTCAGACCCATTGGACGGCAATTGACATCCACATATCTTGGCGCGACGCGTGTCAGCATGGGAAAGTAAACGTGAGGGGCCGGACCCAGTTGTGTTGTCACTCACAAGATCCAGAGGAGGAGCTGTTCCGGAATTAGGGATATCCTGGTATGGCTCGCGCTTTCTAACAACAGCTCAGTCACGTCTTTCAGGTGCAGAAAGTTGGGGTGCGTCTCTAGTAGAGATCGGACACCCTGGAGGTGCGTCTGCAGATGGCTGACATTCTGCCCAAACTGCCACTCGTAGGTGATCATCAGAAACATCGTCACGAACATCATCTCCAGATCATCCTGGGTGAAGTCTCGGCCGGGCGTCTCCAGTAATTCGCGAAATTCCTTGACGGCGTTTGCATATTGAAACTGCGCGTGATGCTCAGCTGTAGGACGGCCGGGAGATGCGGCAGTGTCGAGTCCGTTATGGTGCATGTCGCTCGCCGACATGGCCACGATCATGCGCATGATGACCTTGTGCGTGGCGGCCGGCTCCTGACACAAGTATTTGAAGCTGCTCCATTTCCATTTCTTCATGTAGTAGAAGACGACATTGGAGGAGGGAAAGTACTGCAAGTATTGCTTGTCCGTCGCCGTCAAGGTAAGAGCGTTTGCACAAGGGATGTTGGGCTCTGCGAGACGGTGGAAGAAAGAGGGTTCCATCAGCCACGTGAAGGTCGCTGCAGCATCTTCAGCCCGATTCACATCCGGCCTGGGCCGGACAGGCTGCAGTTGTCTCGTCTCTGGTCGATGTCTCCTCAAGTTGGAGGACGCATGGGCAGGCCATTCGCAGTCCAGATCCAGACGCGTGCAAGGCTGACAGACCGGCTGCTTCTCATCGCACTTGACCTTGCGACGGCGGCAGGTGGTGCAACCTGAAGATGAAGCGCATATCAGCGTCGATGAACCGTGGTTCTTGAGTCATCGTCGGCGGCTTACCTTGCTTTGATCGAGGGGCATTTCGACCGGTCATGGGTGGACAGCGCACGTCATCTCAGTTCGCCCTTTACATGTACGTATAAGCGGGAGCGCGAGGATGGAAATGGTACGTTGTGATGGCGAGAGATAGGAAGATGTGAGTGGGTGGTGGTGGGAACCAGATGAGCTCTCGTGGTGGTGGGGAAGTATTAATAAGCGCGGTTATATGTATACTGCGGAAGAACTAAGATGGCAATGGATGCTACTCATCTAGGTCTACAATGTAATTAAAAGGCTTCCAAATTCCTTCAGCCCTCGTATATCACACGT
Source organism: Sordariomycetes sp. S80-01Y (assembly GCA_037042185.1). Classification (NCBI taxonomy): domain Eukaryota; kingdom Fungi; phylum Ascomycota; class Sordariomycetes; species Sordariomycetes sp. S80-01Y. The sequence continues at coordinate 366,131 of JAXQJY010000027.1, read as the reverse complement.
CTCATAGACTACCTGTATCTAGGCCCAAGGGTCATGAGAGACTTCGTTAAGACGCCATCGGCCGCCCTCACAGCACCACGCACTAGAGAACGTACATCGCTCTTGTGATAATGTTCGAGCACCGTTTACAAGCGTTGACAATGCTGCTTTTTTGTGGCTTGGTCTCTTTTTTTTTTTTTTTCTTAACGCTTCTTCTTATATTCTTTTCCTGGGGTTTAGCAGCGTAATCTGTACTACATCGGTACTTCGACCGTAGCTCCTCTATCTTTGAGAAAATCGACGACCTCTGTGTGTCCGGATTGTGAGGCTAGCCGGAGGGGGGTGTCTCCGGTGCTGGTAGATGTGTCGAGGATAGCTCCCCTATCTACAAGCATCCTCACCAATTCCAAATCCCCATTGATAGCAGCCAAATGGAGAAGCGTGAATCCATGATCCGGCTGTATGTTCACATTCGCTCCTCGGTCGATGAGCGCCTGCGCTGTTTCTATATTCCCTCGCGATGCTGCTTCGAAGAGAGGTGTTTGCCCGTCACGATTCAACTTCTCAATGTTTGCCCCCCTCTCAGCCAGGAACCTTACAATTTCCGCATACCCGTACTGAGCAGCCACGGATAGAGCCGTAAAGCCGTGTTTGGATGAGTGGTCGATGATGGCTCCGCGCTCAACGAGCAGCTCTACTAGTTCGAGGTGTCCTCCTTGACATGCCATAAGCAGAGGGGTATATGAGTTCGGATAGATGGTGTTGATATCCTGCCCTCGGTCTGCGAGCAGCCTCGCAACGTCTACATGCCCACGCTCAATCGCCAAGTAGAAAGGCGTTCTATCCAAATAGTCTGTCGTCTCCATGTCCGCCCCCCGCTCTACAAGCAGTTCGACCACTTCCACATGCCCTTCCATAGCAGCGACACACGCAGCAGTAATTCCACTCATGGCGGGATTGTCCTCGATATCTTCGTCGTAATACAAGTTCGTGAGTTGCTGCTGCCTGTCTCCCGCAGCCGCGTCGATTGGCGAAGGTCCTTCTGGGGCATCATTGGCGTCCGCGCCCCTGTCGAGAAGCAGCTTGACGGCCTCAACATGGCCATACCGCGCCGCCAGGTAAAGGGGCTTCCGTCCCCTGCCGTCCGCAGCTGAGATATCCACTCCTTCTTCGAGAAGATTTCTCAATGCGTCTAGATGCCCTTTTTCTGCGGCCCGGCGAAGCTCACGAGCCTTGTCTCCACGACCTGATAACATCCTCTGTGCTAGTCGTCGCATGGACTGCGTATGCAGAATATTATCCTTGACTGCCTCACAGCTGTGTTTGCTTTTGCGTCAACCGTGATTCGTAGTACCAGTAAATAGAATAGAACAAGGACGTGTGTCGTTTCACTGGTTCATGTAGCTGATTGGCACGTTGGTTTGTGGAGGAACTGAGCTTGGTGCCAGGGAATACGCTCGATTTGCTTTTTCCTTCTTCGAGAAGAGAAAAAAAAAAGCGTCAGGGCAGCGCAGTGAGAAACGAAGCTATGCTGGATTTATATTCGTGTGAGACGTCGAGGCCCACCTGAATTCGTATTTAAACTTTGTTCTGCATACGCGTCACCAAAATCTCGAAAAAACACTTCACCAGCCTGATGCAACCATCCGCTTTCGAAGGACTGATATAGTTACCTTATCGCGCTGTCCGGAGTCGGCCGCGTCCGTCCATTCCAGCTCCAGCGTCACAAGACGCGCTTCACATGCAGATCCATATGCGAGCCCCGCCGAGGGAGGAAACGCGCGAGGGGGTGATGCGAATCATCACTGGCGGAGCTGGTTCCCGGAAAAGAAGAACCCGAGAATGCTATATGGAAGCAACATTCATTGAAGCTCCGTTTGACACCTCAACGCCTACGTAGGAACCTCCCCGGCAACGTCGTCCTCCCACTGCCTCTTAGCTGTCGCGAAGAGGCTTTCGTCTGCGAGCATGTCCCAGCCAACCAAAGCGAGCGACTTGCCTACGATCACAGCCTCCTCGTGAGCTTCATCAGTAGACGCGGCACTCGCAAATGATGGATGATGAGGGAATGAGCCGTCGGGGCCAGGGATGGAGAACATCGTGTGCAGCGTCGGTACCACGTAGCTCACATTGCCTGGGTACGCAGACGTCAGTATTGGTTGTTCTAGTCCGTATTTGGTTGCACTCACCAGCGTCAGTCGAACCAGTCAGGACCTTGTCGTGGCTTTTGAGCACGTGGCGACTGAATTGCCCCATGTGAGCCTGGTAACGGTCACAGAGTGTGTCGTTCAACCGAATATCGGCGTAAAGTTCGTCTCTGTCGATCGTCAGTCTGAAGCTCCGAGATGTGTCACTCCATGTCCAAAGCGTCGGCCTTACTCTTCAAGCTTCACCTCGCATCCCGTAGCCAGCGCTCCGGCTTCGATGCACCTTCGTACGCGAACAACCAAATCCCTGAGATCTTCCAGATTCGGAGCTCTGACCTGCCAGTACGCCTTCGTGTACGAGGCAATGACGTTGGCCACCTTTGGCGTGTCGAGAAAGGCGCAGTGGATCCTTTCATCTGGCCTCAGCTGTTGTCGGAGCATTGAGACGTTGTTGTACGTAGCAACGAGAGCGTCCAGCGCGTTTATGCCCGCCCAGGGGTTTCCTCCTGCATGCGCGCTCTTCCCCGAGAATTCGCAGCGGATGAGCTTGCGGGCGTTCATTAACAGCCCGCCGACACCGTCGCATTGGACCCCGGGGAATATGGCCTTGGGACCGGGATGTCTAGAGGCTGTCAGCGCAAGCGCAAGCAGATTTTCCTCTGTGAATGTACTTACGCCATCAGCATGACATCTACCTCTTTGTAGGCACCAGCATCGATTAGCTTGGCCTTGCCACCGCCGTTCTCCTCGGCCGGTGTCCCCAGCAATCGGGCGCGACCGGGGATGTTGAACTTCTTCAGGAGCTCAGACAGTGCCAGAAACGCGGCCATGCTACTTGTAGTGATCAGGTTATGACCGCATGCATGTCCGATCCCCGGCAGCGCATCATACTCCGCATTGAAGCTGATTAGGTGGCCATCGCTGCCGCTCGTTGCTTCAAAGGAGGTCTCGAGTCCGTATGCGTGGCGAGTGACGGCGATGCCTTGCCGTTCGAGAAAGTTGCAGATCGTATCGTGAGCCTTGTGCTCCTCGTAGGCTAACTCAGGGTTGGACCAGATCTGGGCGCGAGAGTGTTAGAGCAACCTGGAAAGGGATCGTAGACGGATGCGATACCTCGTGGTTCAGTTCGCGAAGCGCCGCATGAGCAGCGGCGAGAGTGCTGTCGATAGACGACTTCACTTCGTCTAGACTGGCTGGAATGGCTTTCTGATTCATCATGAATGGTGACAAGTGTGCTAGAACCTCGTGCTATCAGAGAGGCTGTGGATGGTTGTGGTTGGCTTGGAGACTTGCCAGCGCGGAATCGTGAATGACGGAATGCTATTCCGAGATCGCTTCCTGTCTGGCTTCGCTTTGCTCATATACCCAGCCCCGGATCTTGGTTGCCGTCGGAATGCAGCCTGTTCCGCTCCAGTGATTCCGGTCCGCGCGGGTCGCGATCGAATTAACACGAGTCGCCGAGGAGGTGAACGGAGTCTTGACACACCATGTCAAATAGCTTCCAGATTGGGAGCCCTGTCGTCATCTCTTGATTATCATGAAGCCGATAGCTGGCATACGCCACGAGCAACGACCCAATCCTTGGGGCTCACACTGAGATAAGGCCCACAGATATGCTCGAATCAGCCATTGAAAGTTTCTATCGAAACCTTCGAGGTCAAAGTCTCCAAAGCATGTATCCACCTGAGAACTTGCGAACCGGTCCCTGCAGCCTACATCGCGTGGGAGGTGTGGATTTGCCGACGAGTGACACGCGATTGGTCAGATTGCCGACGACCTCAACTAATACCAGGAGCAACAGTCCAGCTTATCTTCGGCAGTCCAAGTCGGCTCGACAAAACGCGTCAAAGTGAAAGCTGATTTACTAATTCATCTCTTCCCCGCATCTTTATCTGGGTGGGCTTGTGGCATCTCCACCGGCGTGGGTTGGTATCAGCAGCCTTGTATGCGAGTGTCGAGTTCACTAGTCCCAAATCCACGAACGCTGATAAGCAGATGTCTTCTACTTAAACCTGGAAGTGTCTGTATTGAGATTCTATCAAGCATCTCTGGCATTGGTCCTGTTGTGTAAAGATTGAGACCTACTTGCAATACTAGGACAATAATATACAACCTCCACCATGGAGCGTCAATCCGCCGAAAGACATTCTGAGACTTTCAAATATGACGATATGAAGTCAGAGGCACAAGACACATCGATGCGTGATGTCGGTGTCGGGGAGATGCTCCAGGGCTACGCAACGCCCGAGGAAGAGAAGAGAGTTGTTCTGAAGCTGGACCTGATGTGAGTATTGCCATACTTGATTCAAGTCCTTGGTGACTGACTGCGCATGGCAGAATGATTCCGTTGATGGGAGTATGTTATATGATGCAGTTCATGGACAAGTTGGCCCTGAGCCAAGCAACCATGTTCAACCTGAGGGAGGATCTGGTACGTTGCCCCTTCTCGCACTGCAGTGATTGAACGCGAGAAGCTGGAAGCTAAAAGTCATCAGAATCTCCAGGGACAGCAGTACAGTTGGGCTTCAGCCGTCTTCTACTTTGGCTACCTCGCTTGGAGTCCCATCAGCTCGTACTTAGCCGTTCGCTTGCCACTTGGCAAGTACCTGACTGTCATGGTGTCTGTGCAGCCCCCTTGTATTACTCTTTGCAAGCCACTGACTGTAATTAGACTCATCTGGGGCGGTGTCTTGATGTGCCACGCCGCAGCAAAAAGCTTTGCCGGTATTATGGCAGCCCGCTTCTTCCTAGGCGTGGGCGAAGCTGCCATTGCGCCTGGATTCTCGCTGATCACCGGCATGTTCTACAAGCGCGAGGAGCAGCCGGCTCGGTAAGTGAACTTTCCTTCTAGCCATCATCGGGCGCGAGGCACTGACGATGCTGACCCAGGCAATCCGCCTGGTTCTTTGGCAACTGCATCGCCACCGTCATTGGCGGCGTCGTGGCGTGGGGCATCGGTACCGTCGACAATGACACCGTCAACAGCTGGCAGCTCCTCTTTCTAGTCCTCGGCGCCATCACGGCAGGCATCGGCCTGTTCCTCGCCGTCTTGCTCCCCGATACACCGAAGAACGCCATCTTCCTGACGGAGAGGGAGCGCCTCATCGCCCTGCAGCGTACGTGCCAGAACCAACCCGGTGGGACAGACACGGGCAAATTCCACTGGGAGCAGGTCTGGTTGTGTCTTCGCGATCCGCAGACGTGGTTCCTGGTCCTGTATACATTCTGCGTGAATCTCTGCAACGGTGGGATCACTAGCGTAAGCCATCGACCCTGTGATTCTGGAACACGGATATGCTGACCACTAAAGTTCTCGAATATCCTGATCAACAGTTTTGGGTTCACGCAGCTGCAGTCTCTCCTGCTCCAGATGCCCCTCGGCGCCGCGCAGATCGTCTTCCTCCTCATCACAGCCACCGTCGCAACCTTTGTCCCTCGAACTCGTATCGCCATGATGATCCTGAATACGGTGGTGTCGCTCGTCGGCATGGCACTTGTGTGGAAGCTTGGAATGGACGATAGAACGGAACGACTCTTGGGTCTGGCCCTCGGGGCCGTCTTCGCGGTCAACATTCCACTCTCGTTGAGCGTCATCTCGTCCAACGTCGCGGGCTTCACGAAGCGCAGCGTCACCGGAGCTCTGCTCTTCGTAGCGTACTGCGTAGGGAACATTGTGGGACCGCAATTCTTCCTGGCGAGCGAGGCTCCCCATTACCCAGTAAGTTCACATGGTTAAATTGCTTGAGAAAAGAGAGGTTCTGATATGATTCCAGACTGGTATCACCATGGCGGTCTCGGGGCTTGCGCTGGCTGTTTTCTTCCTGATTTGTCTTCTCGTCTACTATGTTGTGGAAAATCGCCGTCGTGACAAGGTGTATGGAGTGCCGACGCCATCAGATGCGGCAGAGGAGAGCGCGCAGGCGTTGCATCAGACAGACCTTGAGATTAAGAGTTTCCGCTACTTGCTCTAGACGCACAATGCTGCAAGTATAGCTCAATAGCAACGCCATTGGTCGGAACATGGAGGCGCACCGCTGGAGATGGTCGACATCCCTGTAAAATAGATGGACAAGCGAAGCATTGATGAACGACAGACTTCAAGCGATTATGATTACATTCCGGATGCTCTCTCATGTTCCTTGGGAGATGAACAAAGAAAAGCCACCAGTCCATCTGGTTCAGCTAAAAACATAGGCAAAGATCGGTGTCAATGTGAACGACCATTGCTTGAATACATCAAGGCCTCAGTGAGTGGGCCTCCACCTCCAGGTACCCACAGCGGCACGTGCCGTTACCAGTCCCGTCACCTGCTGGCGGTTAGAGGCGGGGACGATGTTGGTTCCTGGACGGCCGACCTCGTAGAGATACCTTTTGCTACCTTTCGGACAGACCAACTGACGCCGGGTGAAGTGATTCATCAAGAAGACAGCCAGCCCTAATGCTGGAGATATCAGTCTCAACGTCCATCTCGCGACAGACAAGCCGGGATGGCTGATCCCCTCAGCGTCGCCGCGGGGATCATCGCCGTCATCACAGCCACGATACAGTCGTCGGTGGCCTTATACGACACGATCGAAAGTTTCAAGACCTACCCAAAAAGAGTGCACGACCTTCTCAACCAGATCCTCAGCCTTAAAAAGATTCTTTCGTCGTTGCGGGAGCTTTGCGAGCAGGATGAAAACGTGGGAACCCCTCTCGAAAGTCCTCTCAAGGAATGTGAAGCAACATGCAATCAATTCAGAGTGATTCTAGAGTTTCACCGGCCGACTCTAAGTGGTGGGAAGAGGGTATTCAAGTGGATGTCTTTCAGGTTCAGGCTTGGCGACATTGTTGATTTAACGGACACACTGGCTATGTACAAGTCCACAATGGCAATTGCTATCGCTGATGCCAACCTGTATGTACTTGAATGCCCCAATGCAGTGTCAGCAGTGGTACATGGCTAACACATGCGTTCGCAGGCGTACATCGCAAGTCACGCTCAGAGTTCTGAACGACTACAAGAGCGAGTTGGACGCGACAACACGGCTTGTGCAGCAGCACTTCGAAGACGTCCAGGCCCGGTCCGAGGGGCTTCGGGCGCCTCCAGCCAGCGGTCAGCAGCAGCAGCAGCAAGAGACCGATCACCTAACAGCCTACCTAGAGCAGATGCGCGAAGAGGAAATCAGCGCGGAGCACTGTTTGCAGCTTTGCCGCCGGTTCCAGAGCGATTTTGACCAGGCGCAGTTCCACCTTGCCCTGAGAAGTCACAATGTCGGTGCGACGGACACGACGGGCGCTATTAGCACGTTATCGACTAAAGAGATGACACTGGCGGGCATGACGACCCTTTCCTGCCTGAAGGCTTGTGACTTGGAAATGTCCCATGCTATTAGCAAGCTAAGTAAGCAAGCGACAACAGCCCAAAGCAGGGTACTCGAGGAGGCATCTCCGACCCACCAGGGGCAGCATCAGTCCATGGACTTTGGGGACCTGGCAAACGTAGGAGCTGAGGGTCAGGCGGGGGAGGTTCAGGGGATTGAGCACGAGCTGGTCAGCGTCAAGGAGCTTCTTCATTTCTGCAAGGAAGCGTCGTCCCGGGCTACCCCAGAGCGAGTCCATGTTGTGGAGGACGTTAGCGTCGGAGCCAATGGACAACAGATCTGCGTCTCTACCGTTGGGGACCTCTTCAAGGTCAACAAGGCTCACGCGGGAGACGGGGCATTTCAGTTCTTCGGCTCTCTGGCCCCGGAACATTTGCAAGAGATCACCATGCTTCACGCAAACCAACGACAGGGGCTTGTCAGCCACGAGGTTGAGAAGAGTGAAGGGAAAGAAGAGCTACATGAGCAATTACACGCCAGCAGTGCCAGCAGAGGCTGATTGAACATTGCTACCAACAAACGAAATCATCAATCATGCAGGGCCCCATCCCATCAAGTTGAGACATTCCCACTCTGATCCGCAAGTGTCCCAAGTCTCTGCCCTCCCCTGTCAAAGTGTGCCTGCGGAGAGACCCGTGAAGAGGGCTGCGGTCGTGTCGCCGGTTGAGCACTGCCGCTGATCTGGCTGGACACCCCTACTCCCGTGGAGGAGCGTTGGCTGAGCATCCTGGTGAGCTCTGGGGCAGACTCGTCGGACCAGGCGCCGACAACCTGCCATGAGCCGTCCCCTGCCTCCACCTCATTGGCGTCGTATAGATGTTCTCGCGTAGAGACCAAGAGCTGGACTCCGTTGCCGCCACACCGAATGTTATTGAGTCTATGCGTTGGTCGGGCGACCCCTGCTCCCGAATCTGCCTCGGGTGGGTTGGTGGTGTTGTCGTCTGCTGGAGTTGCGCGGCGCTCGTGCGGGGAGCTACGAGAAGGCAGAGGGTCCATGGCTGGTTCTGGTAGCTGCCAATCAGAGTGTGAGTGAGATGTATGCAGCGCTTCTTGATAATAGAAAGTGTTGTGTTGGGGTGGCTCGTTCAAATAAATAAATAAGCCATGTCAATCCGGATGAGAATGGGAAAATGCCATCACGATGCCGGAGGTGGGGAGTTGAGCTACGCGCCGCGCCCCCGCTGTAGAACCCACCACACAAGCCTCGTCCATCGTCTAGTTCTGGATGGAAGTCGACCGCTGAACGACAGCCGGGCTGCAACTGGACGGCTGGAATCGGCCACGACAGGGTCGGGGGGTGGGATCTGGGGTCCAGAGCTGACCAATCTGATACGTCCTTGCAAGCGCCATGGGGAGGACCTTAGTGGACGAGGCTCCACAGCTGGGTTAGACATGGACGAAGCGGCGGGTTTTGGCCGCAAGCCGCTCCATAAGCATGGATGCTGTGTCTGTTCGCCTGTTTCTGGCCGTTGCGGCTGTTTCTGGCCTGAGAGACCTGAGGCTGATCAAGCTGATGCTCATAAGCTTGGCCTGGTAGGGTCCATTAACGGACGCACAAGTCCGATTGCGTCCATGTACGGTTGCTTGTTGTTTAAATAATCTTCCCAAACTCCGGAGTGGAAATGTTGAGAAGCATTACGACATTTCGTTACCAGCAGCCGCAGAACCAAAGGAGTGCAAGAATTGGAATATCCATTGACTGAATTCGGTTTGAACGCGAAAGTCATGAATCAATTCCAGAGAGAGTCCGCGGGCGCCGAAGCCTGCCTCGGCATCTGCACCAACATCCTGGACCACATTACCAACATCTTCAGTCCGCAGGGTAGCACAACCACCAGCTGCCACACGTCTGACGCTGCCCTGGATACCACCGCGCAAGACGACCTCACAATGGCCGGTTTTATGACTCTGGGCATATTGAAGAAAGTCAGCAACAAGGTTTACGATGTGATCGTTCGTCTTGAGAGCAGCGAGATAGCGAGAGGAATCCATCTACCAACCCTCCTGAGATCCACGCCCTCGGGCGGGCAGGCGAGTGCATCACACACCGCTGACCTGGACCTCCTGGCGCCATCTCAACACGTTGACGAGCGATCTACCAGCCGTACACATGTGTTCGAGCACATTTCGGTTGGCGACCGCAGTAGGCAAATACTGAGATTGTCGCCTGGGGAGCGCTGGACGGCAAAGAGCCTCACTGTCGGCGACGGGGCGGTGCAGTTGATTGGTACATTCTCGGACACGTCCATGGGGGACTGCCTAGACAGACTGTGACTTCGTGTGCTTTAGCCTCTGGTGTGGCTAAGATAGAATGAAAGCAATTCAAATCGTTGGAAGCTATTGATCATCCAAGCACTGCGCGTCCTGTGATCAAGACTCCAAGATGCTTCGCCAACGGCCTCGTACCAGACAGGCCGTTTGAGAAGCATCCTAGGCAGCCCCGCTTCTTCCATCTGACAAGAAGGCCAGACAGGCATACGCTTTCCTAAACGGGTATCAGGTCTCTCATTGGTTCCCACGCGGCTCGCAGGTCCCAAGGAACTAGAAAGTCGGTGGTGCTTAACTCCTAAGTGCGTTGCCTCCGTAATGCTACAGCAAGCAGATTTTATAGTTTCGTGTATGTCACTGCTTGCACGCTGCGAAAGGCACCTTGCCACATTGGGTAGTAAGTCTCTCATTGGGCCGTCCACCACTATGGCACCATCATAGCGAGTCGTAAGAGCAGTGAAGATGTCTATAAGAAGAACTCTATCCTCATCCCTCAAAGCTGGGAACATCATTAGCATCCTCAACATCGTAATCATCATCATAAGTCATTGCAATATTCATCTTCAGACAGAAACTTGGCCGTTTTGCACTGCACACCATGACATCCACCACCCACCCCGAGTACGACATTGACACCCTAGGCCTTACAGTGGCCAAGGACTTCGCCCATCGTATCCAAGGCAAGACTGTCCTGGTGACCGGAGCCAACCTCGAGGGCATCGGCTTCACCACCTCGCAGGCCTTCGCCTCTGGCGGCCCGGCCCATCTCATCATCTGCGGCCGCACCCCGAGCAAGATGCAGGCTGTCGTCGACGCTCTCAAGGCCGACTACCCCAATGTCGACTACTGGCCGCTCAGCGTTGATCTTTCCAGCCAAGAGTCCGTCCGCGCCGCGGCCAAGGAGCTTCTCTCCTGGGACGACATCCCCGCCATCAACATTGTCGTCAACAGCGCGGGCGTCATGGGCATCCCTGAGCGCACCTTGACCAAGGAGGGCATCGAGCTGCACCTTGCCACCAACCACATCGGACACTGGCTTCTCACAAACCTCATCATGCCAAAGCTGATCAAAGCCGCGCAGAACAGCCCTCAGGGCGACACGCGCATCGTGAACGTTAGCTCGGGCTCACCCACGGTTTCCGGTCCGCGGTTCAGCGATATCAACTTCGAAGTCAAGAACTGCGATCTGCCCGATTGCGAGAAGCCGCAGGAAGAGGTGTTCGCCCGCTTCGGCTACAACAACATCATGGACTCTGCCTATGTCCCGCTCGACGGTTACAACCGGAGCAAGGTCGCCAACGTGCTCTTCAGCGTCGGTGCAACGCAGCGACTGTACGCGAAGTACGGGATTCTGTCCATTGCAGTGCATCCTGGCATTATCGACACTGAACTGTCGCGCGTGTGGCCTGAATCAATGGCGGAGGCTGTCAAGAACTCGGTGAGTGCGGGACACTTCAAGCTGAGGCCGACCGGCATGGGGGCCTCCAACAGTTTGGTAGCGGCGCTGGATCCGAAGCTTAAGGTTCAGAGTAAGCCTGGCTTCGAGAATTATGGCGTCTTCCTGGAGAACTGCCAGATCAGCGAGAAGGCCAGACCGGAGGCTGTGTCGAGCAAGAACGCTGACACTCTGTGGGCGCTGTCGGAGAAGTTGGTTGGGCAGAAGTTTTCTTGGTGAATAGGTGAGACGCTTTAATAGAATCTCAACACTAATAGCTCTTGATTCGCTTCCAAAGCTCAGCTCCAGGCTGGTCATGCAATTTGTTCACCCAGGGAAATTGCTTAACACAGGTGCGAACACCGGACCAAGTCTCGAGACCCAGGGACGAGGCGGTGTTCAAAGCCACAGGGAACAGCCATGCGGTAACTGAGTCATCGCCAGAGGTCCAGATGCCACCCATCATCATCAGCCACAGGCAGAGCTCTGGGTGCTCTTTTTCAGATCCTCCGGCCAGTGTGTCCACGAAGCTTTTCAAGACCAGAGTGCATTCGATCACTCGTCTATTGTCGTGGCGAAGAAAAATGCTCATCGTGAACAGAACCAATCCGGTGTGATACTTCTCATCGAGGGGCAAATCCAACCTTGGGCTGTCCACAGGTCGTATCCTCAGCAGCCGAAAGAAGATAGACATCATGATCTCCTGGAAGGAGACCAGGCCGATTACTCCTGCATCGATGCTATCATTGAACAGGCACCCTAGGCCAAGAGCATCTAGAAGGACATCGTGAACCGCGCTATGCTCCGGACGGTATTTCACAACGCCATCTGATGCTTCGCGGTCAAGCTCAAAGCCCTGTCGGCTCATCTTCTCCCGCACCTCCGGAAGATTGTCCCGGAAGAAGGCCGTAGGTCCACCGTACTGCAGCGCGAACACGACGTCCATCTTGCAGATCTTCAATAGCAGCGGGAGGTTGTCCTCCAGCTGGTCGATGCCACCGCGGAGCTCAACAATTCGCCTGAGTCCTGCGATGTGGACTTTGGCTCCTTCAATGTCTGACTGCATCTGCTGCTGGCCGACGAGCGAGACGACAATCGTAAGAGTCGAGTCAGTCAGCGCATCGGAACCACGAAGCCTCTTTTGCATGCTTGCGAATGTTTGGGCCAGGCAGGATAGGGCTCTCGGTGAGTCCGCTCCACGCCCAAGGTAAATCTCGTTAGCTGCTTGCATCATGGCCAGGTTGCACTCCAGTGCTGCGGGCGTCGTCAGTCGGCTCAACATCTCCGTTAGCCTTGGCTGGGCCACTAACTGTCCACATCGCCCAAAAGCATCTTCAGCCACATGGACTTGGCGTCAATCATGGAGAGGCCCAGTTGCGGATTGTACATGCGCTCGCTTGTAAAGGAGAAGACTATACAAATCTTTCAGCCACGATGACGCCTTTATCTGCAGCGCGGTGTCGACGTACACTCATTGATAACACGCAGCGCCCGAGAGGTGACCTTGACGGGCAGACCAACCATCTCGACAGCGATGCCAAAGCCTTCGTCCACTGCGCCGGGATGCCACGGCTGCTTGACTCCGGGAGCGATGCTGAGCTTGGATGGTCGACAGATCTTTCGGCCCGCATTCTTGCCCTTCATCACATGTTGGCGCATCCGCCTCTTTGCAGCGCGGTCATGCTGGCTGCCGCTGTCGACAAAAAGAAATTGGCCTACCATGATGGCGATGATGAACAGAGAGCAGCTTCCCGTCAGAGCAGTCAACGCGTTGATTTGTTTGCAGCGTCAGCACGCACCTGTATGTAATCAACTAGGCACTGAGGTGTGCTTAAGCCCGAGATCTCCGATATATCCGCTTAATGTGCACCTCACTGGCGGACCCCTTCTTGACATTAGACGACATAAAGGTACGGTAGTTTGTCGCGGAAAGTGTATCAAGCTCCGGTTGAGGAGGTCACAAACCCCAATTCAGATACCTCCTGTGCTAACTACTCTGAGTGGCGACTAGCGAGCCTTGACAACAAAGACTCCGAGGAGCCTGACTGGTAGTTCTGTAAGTATCGGGGAGCGAAGAATAGCTGTTGGGTTCCTCTTCATTGCCTCTTTCCCCAGCTCAACCTCGTTGTTGTATCCCGTTTATGGACATAGCTTCCAACATCTGACCACCTCGGCAGCAGCTCACCCGATCGACGAACGCTAGCGCACAAAAGAGCAACGACATGTTGCAACCCTAATGTATAACTGCTTTGACCCCAGAAATGGCTAACTTATCTTGGAGTCATCTGCATCAAGGGGACCCCGAACTTGGTTACCGACCCTTGGCTGGATAGGTAGAAACAGGTGCTACGCAAGCAGAGATTGAAGCCACTCTACATGACTACGTGATGGGGTTTCTGACCGAGATGGACTTGTTTGCTGTATTATCACTCGTGGCTACTCGCTAATTGAGAGGTGGGAGCACCCAATTTATACTAGAACTGATTGATGTCCGGAGAGTCACGTTCCGCAATATTGGATTTGGCGCATACTAGCAGCCCGTACCCGCACGATTCACGCAATTGCCGAACCAACCGAACTTTAAAACAACAGCACACCACTTTCCTAGTTCGTGGATAATCCCTGACTCTTTCTTGGCCTTGTACAACACCGGGATGGGTGAGCAGCACGCGCTAAGTGGCCCTCGGGGGTAAGAACAGCGAGCTCGGTCTTATAAGAAGTGAAGATTGACACTGGCATTCCTGCATTTAGAGCATAGCTGATTAGACTATCCAATCGACCCGTTGAGCACCTCTGTCTTCGATCATTAGCATGGTTCGCCCTTCGAGCTTCCTCGCCTTCGGGCTCTCGCTGATCACCACCGCCCTGGCAGCTTGCGGTGATGGCTCGGCCCAAGGCGTAGTTACTGGCTCCGGCACCTTCACCGCGAATGTCAACGGCGCCAACGTCTACACGGGCTCCGACTACCGTCTTGCCATCCAGACGGCCCTGGACCGCATTGGCTCCGGTCAGCGCGTCGTCGTGTGGTCCTCCGGCAGCATCGGCGCGTCCACCATCACCGTGACCAGCGGCAAGACATTCGAGGTCTGCGGCACCATGAATGTGAGCAACAGATCCGGCCGCGGTGCGATAGAGGTCACTGGCCAGAACGACGTCAGCATCCCTTACCTGAAGATGACCGGCAACCCGTACTTTGGACTGCGCTTCTCCGGTACGCGGAACCTGTACCTGGGACAGATCACGCTCAACCTCAGCGGTGGTCTCGGCATCCGATTCGACCGTGATGCTGCTTTCAACTACAACACTAGAATGGGCACAATCACCGTCACCGGCGCGGGGAGCCACGCGGTTGAAGTCTGGAACATCGACGGCCTGGACATTGACGCTGTTATCGCCCGGGATGTTGGCGAATGCGGGCTCCTTGTGCAAAAGTCTACCAACGTCTGGGTCGGCTACGTCGAAGGAAACAACGTCGGTGCCGGAACGGGCTACGCCACTCTGCGATTTGCGAACAACAACGGACAGCTCAGCAACGGCCAGTACACCACCACCAACGTCTGGGTCGACCGAGTCTACTCGCGAGGCGGCGGCCGTGGCATCTTCTGCGTGTCCATGTCCGGGGCCGCGGAGATCAAGTATATCGACCTAGCCAACAACGGGAATAACGCCATCTTGATTGAGAACTGCTACAACCTCGCCATCAGGGACGGCGTCGTCAACGGCGGAGGGGAGGTTCGCGTTGCCGCACGCAGCGAGTTCCCCAACACGAGCGGCATTTTCATGGAGCTCGAGGTGAACAACACCCCAGTTCGTGAGTCGCCCTGCGCCGATAACATCTACTGGGGCATCACCGGCAATGCTGCACGGAACATCTGCTAGGTAGTTCGCTACGTAGCGTCGAGAGGAGTGGCACGAGACCGAATTCACCGTCCCAGGCCTCAATCGTACTTATGCTCTTGTCCATTCGAGATTCCAAACGTGGAAATGTGTTATGATCTGAGAAATAAACTTGCAACGTCATATTCAATCCCATTTGTTGTAAGATCTTGCACACTATCACAATAGCCGTTGTACCACAGGGTGCTCGCGCTTAGACATGAGTTGGCTTCATGACAAAGTAGGCCGTAGCGTCACATACAATTAACTGAAGCAAGAACTCGTAAGATGTATATTACTTCGTACTACCTTATTCACTGGTAGACCTGTACTGTACATGACGACGCAACTATCAGGTCTCCTGGGGGCTGCCGAGGAAGAGCTCGAGGTGCTGGGCGTAGAGTTTGGGCACCTGGAACAAATGCCCGTGGCCTGCATCGGGATAGACGATGAGATGAGCATTTTGGATGTTTTGCTGCAAAACGAAGCTGTTGGGGGTCGGCGACATGACGTCCGTGTGGCCGTTGGTCACAAGCGTTGGCGCCTTGATGTCCTTGAGACGGCCGAAGTTGGCCTCGTCCACCGTGAAGCCGTAGATGGCCTGCAGCTGAGCCTGCGCTCCGGGTCCCACGAGATAGGCCTTCCTTTCCTCGCCGTCGACGTTCCGCTCGTGGATGCGCTTCCACCATTCACTGCCGAGTGCTAGACTGGACTTGGACGGGTAGAAGAACAGGCCCATCATATCCTGCTCGGTCGGAGGCTCGTCGTTGTTGGCCCCGGCGCTCTCCAACACTTCCTTGGGCGGCAGCACCACCCCCGGGCCGATGGCGGACTGGGTACCGGCCAGGATCACCTTGCGGACCAGCTGAGGGTAGTCCCAGGCGAGGATCTGGGCGATGCCGCCGCCCATGGAGAAACCGAGGACATCGGCCTTGGTGACGCCGATGGCAGCCAGGAACTTGGCCGCAATCGACGCCATAGTAACGGTGGACGGCGGGACATCGCCGCCGCTGTGCCCGATGCCGAAGCTGTCGTACACGACTACCTCGCGGTTCTCTGCAATGGTGTTGAACAGCAGCGGATCGAGCGTGTCCATTGAACCGCGAAGGTGGTTGATGTAGAACAGGGGGACGGCGCTCTTTGCTCCAAACCGTCGATAGGCCACCTTGGTGCCATCAACGGAGGTGAATTGGGTCGGGGCAGTTTGTAGAGTCGACATTGCAGCGGCTGTGAATGAGACTAGTCGAAGGAAGTATCTGTTCAGAAATGGTGGAGCTGTGTGATGATCATACTAGAAAATGAGCTTCCCCGACATCTCTTATATCCTAAACATTTCCCCCAATTTGGACATTTTGTCATCACCTAGTACACAGCCTACGGCAGCCATTAGCAAACTACGCCGGGTCAGCCGTTCCAGCCTCCGGGATTGAACGATTTGGGGCTCTCAACTCCCGGCGCTAAATTGGGGTCCTCTTATAAATTTCCCCGTATCCCGCAGGGGTTCAACTAGCGCCCCCGGACGCTTCGGCTTTGGAGTCGGAGGTCTTAGATAATCGGCCACGCCGGACACACACGCATATTCTATCGACTTCTAGCAGCTTCTATATAACTAAGCCAAACAGATTGATAAGGTCCGAGGTTGACTGCACAGCTTCATCTCTGTAATGGGTTGTGTTCTGGAAGCTGAGGAGATGGCATGAACACAGTCGGCGGATTGGTGGTGGTTGCACAGCGCTCAACCGCACTCTTTCATGCCGTGGAACTCGGGACTCGGGAACTAAACACGAAAAGTTCTAAGTAGACTTGCGGCTCGTAGTTGGTTTCGACATGTCAAGCGTCACAGCGTCCATGGTTGTTGACCTCACTCACTCACTCACTCACTCACGACTCTGCTTCCAATGATGCAGTGCCCAGGACGTCTTTAACCCTCAATCAACGTCGGATTTAATTGCAGACAAAACAAACATAGATATATATGTATATTATTGTAGACTCTAATAGAAATTCAAACAAGCAGTGGTACCAAACCAAAATCCTGCAACGCGCACTTCGTCAAAAGCATCACTCGCCCCCGAACCTCACCACCTGCTTTCCGCCCGAGACCTTCCCACTTCGCAACTTATCCAGCCCCTCGAGGATTCCTTCAAAGCCCTCCCTCAGCTCAATGGTCGGAATCGGCTTCAGGATGTGCGTCACCCGCGGCAGGACCTGGTAGAAGCGCGCCAGGGCCTCGCGGTCCGCCGGCTGGACGTCCCACTTGGGGCCGACGGGCGGCAGCCACCGGAAGGCATGACCAAAGGCCGTGTACGCCATCGTGAGCTCGTAGGTGACGTTGGGCAGGCTGGACTTGCCGTTGGGCAGCAGGGTCACCACCTTGCCGCCCTTGGGCTTGATCACCTCGGCGCACACGGACGTCGACTTGCCCTCGGAGAAGCAGTCGACGGCCTTGGTGATGCTGGGGTAGTCCTTGACGATCTGCTCCGCCACGTTTTCTGACTTGTAGTCGTACACGGCGTCGGCGCCGTACTTCTTGACCAGGTCGAAGGAGTGCGGCGAGGCCGTGGTGACAACCGTGTATCCGACCGCCTTTGCGTACTCGATGTGGTACAGACCGGCGCTGGTGGACCCCGCGTAGATGAAGATAGCTTCATTTGTAGGGGCATGAGCCTTCTCGTCGATCATGGGAAGGCCATGCCGGACGTGCAAGTCGAGCATGGCTGTCACGGCCGAGACGCCGTAGGTGGTGGCATCGGTATCGCTGACGCTATCCGGAATCTTGAAGGCGAGATCCGCCTCAGTTTTCAGGAACTCTGCAAAGGAGCCCTTGTCGGGGTAGAGACCGCCGTGGACAGCGCCGGCGACTCTGTCGCCAACCTTCCAGCTCTTCGAGGCCGCGTCGCCGACCTTGTGGACCACACCGGCGTAGTCGCAGCCGATAATGGAGTGAGGGGGCGATATGACATCAAGATGCTTGAAGTCGGTGGGATTCAGCGCGACGGCCTTGACCTTGACGAGGATCTCGTTGCTGGTGATGCTGGGCGTGAGCACGTCGTCCTCAACACGACCTCCCGTGCCGCAGATGGACTTTCCAGAAGCGGCATTGAAGATGCGGGTGACGATGCTGCGGTTGGACTTGAGAGCCTTCATGGTGTGCAGATGCTTAAGATGATGATTGGGAAGAAGTGTGTGCTGCGGAAAACAAAGAAGCGCAATGGCGAAGCGCAACGAGCAGGGCGAGATGACTTCATAAAAGCTCTGGAATGAGAGGCCGTCATTCCAGAGGCCTAGCCCAGACAAACGCAAATTCACCTTGGCGAGCCCGCGGACCAACAATCATTCCGACGAAGCATAGCTTTGGTGGCGCGCTGCTAGGCACGGCTCGATTTGTCAAAATCGATTTACATAAGAGATCCGAGCCTAGCTGGACTAGTGACAAGGCACTGCCGCTGAGACAGACTTTGCAAGGCCGCTCCACGGGCCATATTAAGTGACGCCAGCTCGGCGCTGCTCCCAAAAGCTCAGTCTCGAAATCATCAATTCATTTCATTCCAGAAACTGCTATCACCACAATGTCCAGCCAAAAGAAACAGCAATCCATCCTCATCACCGGGTACGCGGGAGGCTCCACCACTTGTCGATCGCCAAGAGCCAGGCTAACGTGCGTTGAACAGATGCTCCCAAGGCAGCGCAGGCAATGCGCTAGCGCTGGAGTTCGCGTCCAAGGGGTTCCGCGTCTTCGCGACCGCCCGCTCCCAGAAGACCCTAGGCAACCTTCGCGACAAGGGCATCGAGACTCTTGTTCTTGATGTGACGAGCGCGGAGAGCATTTCCGCCCTCGTCGCCGAGATTACGACTCGCACGGGGGGGTCTCTGGACATTCTGTTCAACAATGCCGGCTCACGTAAGTTGCTTCCATCTTCGCTTGCAGATAGCTAGCTCCCTTCGCTTTTCGCAACGACCCAGCGCTGACCCGGTGCCTCAGTGTACGAAGCGCCCGCCGTCGAGGCAGATGCCTCCCAGGTCCGCCGCATGTTTGAGGCCAACGTCTTCGGCCTCATGGACATGGTCACGGCCTTCACGCCTCTTCTCTTGGCAGCAGTGAGCCCGGGCCACGCACCAACCATCGTCAACGTCGCCTCGGTCCTGGCCCGCCTTCCAGGCCCCTTCACCTCTGCCTACAACGCCAGCAAGGCAGCGGTCGCCTCCTACTCCGACACGCTCCGAATCGAGGTTCAGCCCCTGGGCCTGCGGGTGGTGACGCTGTACATGGGACAGGTCTCGACGCCGCTCATGGCCGCCGAGAACATCAACTTCGGCCCCGATAGCTTGTACCGCTCCGTGGAGGAGTCGGTCAAGGCGAGGACGAAGGACCACCTCGAGAAGATGACGCCGGCCGAGTTTGCCCGCCAGGTCGTCGCTGCTGTCCTCAACGGCAAGTCTTCCTTCCTCTGGAAAGGATCCAATGCGTTCCTGGTCTGGCTGCTGAATGCCTTCGGTCCGAGAACCGTCTTTGACGGTGCCGTGACCAAGGCTGCAGGCCTGCACACGGCTGAGGCCAAGTCGAGCATCTTCAAATTGGGTCAACAACGGGCCAAGAAGAGCCAGTAAGGCGGTCAAATCCCAGTCGCGTTCGAGATGGTGCGCACTTCTCGGGTGGCGGCTGTGATATCGATGTTCGTATTTGAAAGTGTAAACATGGGTGCGTTGAATTTCATGTCTGGAGCAAGGGGAGCCATAAAGGGGTTTGAGAGACAGGGGCTGCGTCTACCCCCCTATCCGAGCCGCCGAGGACCAGCAAGCAGCGGCCAGTCCACATACAACCAATTTGATTTTTAGCGTTTTTAGGGTTATTACAATAATTGTCTAGTTTAATCTATCCTCTCTCAGTACCATTCTCACCATTTTCACTTACACCTTATTTCTGGTCCCAGCCAAGAAGAGCCGCAGATCACTACGTCCATGAGTCCTCCAAAGGCACACGTTGAAGATGGCGATTGCGTGCCACGAAGACAATGTGCAAATAGCCAGACTGGAGTCTACAAGTCACCGTGGCCATCTGGCGAATGGAGAGAATAGGCTGGTCCTGACATAGTCATGATATTCAAAAGACCGGGATCAACGCTCTTCCGTAGGCGGGAATACAGAATATCCAACAAATGACCAACTGACAGCATAAAACGTCCCGTGAGAAACACCGATAATGCCATCGAACCCAAAATGTAAGAAGCGCATACCCTTGTGCCGAATATCCAAGATATGTTCCCAAGACGGAGAAAATGCAACCTAAGTGCGAGAAGATCTAGCCTGCACGACCAAAAGGTCAGCCTTGAGGTCGACGCCGATGAGCGCGCCAGCCGCGTCGCCGAGGCACTCGACCAATTCGTCCGAAGCATGGACGAGGGTCTTGATGCCGTGGGCCAGCTTGCCCTTGGAGCTGCGACGGCCGAGCACGACGAGGTTGTTCCACGCTACGTCACCCGAATCCTCGCGCAGCGACGACGTGGCCGACCCGACGAGCTCCTCGGCAACGTCGTTGCTGGGGCACGACTTGAACTCGACGCGAGCGGCGACATGCGCGGGGAGAGCGTTGGAGATCTTGAGGAGATACTCCCTGTCCTCCGAAGACGCGGCGCCGTCGGGCATGAGGTGGAAGATGGAGGCGGTCACCTCCTGCCGCTCGCAGAGCTGCAGAACAAGCATAAGGGCGAGCTTGTCATCCGCACCGCCGAAGAAGGGCAGCACAACGCGCTGGGCCTTGTTCTTGACAGGCAGCGGTTGGATCTCCCGGTGGGTGTCGGTGAAGGACCGCGTGCGCTGGAGCTTGAGACTTGCAGGCTTGCGGGAGACGTCCTTGGAGTGAGACCCGGCGGGGAAGAGAATGGCCAGGTTGTGGGAGGCTGAGGAGAGCAGGGACATGGTGAAGGAGATGTAAGACGAGGCGATCCTGCTGTCGGACACGTTCTGGGTGTCGCCGAGATTGCCGTCTCCGCTCCACGGCAGAAGGATGAGGTCGGACGAGGTATCGGTAGACTTAGCCAGAAGAGCCTCGGAGAAGCGGTGCTCGGGCATGGTGGCAACCTCGCCCGAGACGGCCACCTTGAGGATTTGGCCGACGGTTCTCCATGTATTGACGACGGGGTCGCTGCTGGCATTTTCGTCAACTTCAGACACGGTCATAACGGACGAGTCACGGTCGCCAAGCTGCAACAGACGAAGACCGTGCGCCCTGACCGCGCGGGGAGGCGGAGCAGTTTCGGCGCCGGCAGCTAAAACCGCAGCACCCTTCTCGTCGGACGCGGCACCGGCCTCGGGGCTGGATTCCTTGCCGAAGAGGGCCACCAGGTTGAGCAGGCTGGGCATGTTGTCGAGGCGCAGGTAGACGAGCAGCTGACGGACTCTGTTGTTCGCGGGCAGGTCCTGCTGGGCAATGGCTCCAGCGCCGTCGGATGGCGTGTCCGAGTCCCACGAGGTAAGCTCCCCACGCTTCCAGGCGGCAAGCTTCTTCTGGTACGAGGGCGGGTACAGGAAGGATACCAGCGGCGTGGTGACGAAGGTGGTGACGAGCGCCATGACGACGAAGATGGTAAAGGTCCTGGTGCTGAGGATGCGGGCTTGAAGACCGATGTTGAGGACGATGAGCTCGACGAGACCCTTGCAGGACATGAGGGCGCCGATGGTCAGGGACTCGCGCCAGACGATGCCGCTGAGCCTCGCTGCCAGGGTAGCGCCGATGATCTTGGAGAAGAAGGCGGTCAGCGTAACGGCGACAACATAGCCCCAGGTCAGGCCGTCGTTGAGAAGACCGAGGTCGGTGTTGAGACCTGACAGCGTGAAGTAAAGTGGCAGGAAAATAGCACCGATCAGATCTTCGAGCTTTTCGGTGACCTTGATGGCGAAGCCCTTGTCACGAGGAACGATCAATCCCACCATGAAGCCTCCGAAAATGGCGTGGACACCGATGATGGCCGTGAAGAAGGCGGAGGCGAGGGTGATGAGGAGGATGAGGGCAATCATGACCTGGGAGGGGCCGTGCTCGATGCTGCCGGAGCGCTTCAGAATCCAGTACAGGACGGGCTTGACGCCGTAGAGCAGGAAGAGAAGATAAGCAAAGCAAGCGAGCAGAATGTACAGGGATGAGAGTCCGTTTCCGGCGTTGGCCAGCGTCACACAAAGGGCCAGGAGGATCCAGCCTGGCGACGCCGTCAGCAGTGCACAAGGTTTTCAAAGGGGAGCTTCCGCTTCTCACCGATCACATCATTGGCAACGCCCGCAGACAGCGTGATGATGCCGGCAGTGGTGTTGAGGAGGTTGAGCTCCGTCAGGATACGACAGAGAACAGGGAAGGCCTGCGGTTGCCTGAGTCAGCCCGGCCCCTTTTTCTCACCCCTTTCCGCCGCAGCTCGAGATGCCACGGCGCAGCGCAACATGACAAGGGGACTCACAGTGATGGCAATGGCAACGCCGATGAAGAGCAGGTAGGTGCTGAAGTCAATGTGCACCAGGCCGGGGTCGTTGCGGAACTCGTTGTACAGGCCCCAGGCCAAGGCGCAGCCCAGGGCGAAGGGAAGTGCCAGGCCGGCAAAGGCGACGGCCGAGGCGATCCTCCAGTTGCTAACGAGGAAGCGCACGTCGGTCTCGAGGCCGATGAGGAAGAGGTAAAGCACGAGGCCGAGGTTGGCAACGAGGGTCAGGTTGGGCAGGGAGTCCTCGGGGAAGATGGAGTCGCGGAAGTTGGGGATGCGGCCCATGACCGAGGGGCCGAGGACGATGCCGCCAATGACCTCTGCGATGACGCGGGGCTGGCGGATCTTCTTGAGGGGCCAGTGAAGAAGGTGGCAGAGGATGAGGATGAGGCAGGCCTGGATGATGAAGAGGGTCAGAGGGTCCTTGGGGTTGTAGCGGGAGGGGTTGGAGCCCTCGATGACGCCGCCCTGGGAGGGGGCGCGCTGGCCGTCCTCGAGCTCTGCGCCGGCCATTGCGAGGTGGTGATGCCGGTGGTTCTGTTCTGCGGACTTGACTTGAGTCTTGCAGGCGTCCCAGGTGGAGAAGGGATTGTGATTGGGGTCGTCCTGACACTCTCCTCGAGGCTGGGTGCTGGGGTGGTCTGAGGCTGTCGCTGGCCCGGGGGACCGTGACTCTTGGGACGCTTCTCGAGCAACGAGAGCGAAGGGGGGGGCGGAGGTGATATAGAGCTGTCGAGGAGGAGAGGAGAGGAAAAGGCGGAGGAGGAGGAAGACGAAGATAGAGTTGGAGCGTCGTCGGAGGATCAGCCGAGTGGAGACAGGGATCGTTGGGAGGTTGCAGGACGGGTGTTAGTGACCAGCGGGTGTCTAAAGTAACGCTGCAGACTGGTCACAGTTTACCATGGTCAATGGCTTGAATATTACTGACAGGCACTTTGTTCCCCCACACAGCCCCCCCAGCGCTCTGTCTCAGCGGCCGTGCGCGCTGGACCACGCGGCCTGACGCAGCCAATGGCAGCGGACCTGCAAAAGCCAAGAGTTGGAACAGACCCGCCTGGAGAAAACAAGCTCAAGCTAAGGTGCCTCTAACAGCCTCCAGCGCTTGGCCGGTGTCACCCTGAGATGTCTACCGTTGGTGTTTAGTGTCTCGCATCTGAAGGACGCTGGAAGATGGCTTCTCGACCGCCGCCTCGCCCTCCATCACCACGTGCGCCCGGTGACACCCTCCACCGACAGGGCTGATCAGCTGCGGTGCGACTGCGACTGCAACTGCGACACCACAACTTGCAGCCCATCTCTGCTTCTGCTTCGTCTCCTGGCACCTCGACTCGGTGAGAGCAGCAGCAACCGTACCGACCGACTGAATCTCGGTGGAAGACCCCGGACCAGACCAGTCTAGTCTAGTCCTCCCTCGTCAGGCCTCCAAAAGATCCCCGTCGCGAGGGGTCCTCTGCGCGCCCGCCGCTGCCGCCGCCGCCGCCTCAGCAAATGACGCGACCGTCGACCACTAGAAAATGCCCCGTGAAAACACACCGAGACCGCAGCTGACCCGACCGCACCTCGACTTCTGCGTGAGCTTTTGTTTCCTGCGCTGCCGTGCCGCCTCTGTGGGAAATGCGCCGAACCCTCCCATCCTTGAACAGGCGCAGAGGTGCTCGTTCCCGCTATCACCAGCCGCGGCAATGACGTCGCTGCTGGTCGCTGTCTTGGCCTCCCTCTGCTGCTACCCTGTACTGGCACCCCTTTTCCACCCGGTGTCAACAGAGATCGCTTGCAAGCACCCATAGCATTCGCATCAGCGTAATACATGTGATGTGTTAGTGAGAATCAGACCAATTTCTATCGCTCTTCCCTTGCGCTCTTGAATTTCTGATGGGCGGTATCCTCCACGTTGTATGACTTCGTCCGCCCTCACGGTACGACTACTAGTAGCTCCACGCTGGACATCCCCGAGCACGGCGCACAGACATGCACGTCAAACTCGAACATGGTATCACGACAGAAGCCGGTCTAGATTATACAGATACATGCTCTCGACAGATCCCTACGGCAGCTCAACCTCAATCAGGCTCTCCACGCCCCGCCCGCCGCTCCAAATCTTGACAATCTTCAGTCCCGCCTTGCCCTCCAGCAGCTCATACCAGTCCCTCTCCGTGCGCTCGCTCGCGCTCAGCAGCGCCATCATGTTGATGTCGAGCGCCGACGTCTCCCACCACGCGTTCCTGTTGGGCACCACGTTCTCGTTGATGAGCAGCTTGCTGTACCCCGGCCGCATGGCCTCCTTGACCCGCCCCAGGATGCTCTCGCACACCCGGTCCGGCCAGTCGTGCAGCACCGAGTGCATGTAGTACGCCCTCGCGCCCTTGACGGGCTGCTCCTCGTGGAAGTCGTAGCCCAGCGGCGTGATGGCCTCGCTCAGCTTGCGCCGCCGCGCCTCCTCGATCACCGCCGGCAGGTCCTCGAGCACGAGCCGTCCCGGCGCCTCGGGGTGGTACCTGTGGAACTCCTCCAGGTCGTGTCCCACGCTGCCGCCAATGTCCACCAGCAGCGTCGCCTCGGCGCCGCCGTCGAGCCCGTCCACCAGCCGCTCCTTGACGGGGAAGAAACCGGGTGCCATCCACGGCAGCCGCCCCTGGCGGTACCCGCGCATGTGGTTGTTGAAGTGCTCGCTGTAGCCCTTGGACCGCAGGTACGAGAAGAAGTCCAGGTCCGTCCTGGCCGCCGACTGGAGCGGCGTGTCCCGCGCGTCGTCCGGGTTCCTCCACCCGCGCTCGCGCGAGAACTCGTGCAGCTTGAGCTGGGCCATGCCCGACGCGGACGGCAGGGCGATGTACGCGTCGGCGACAATGTCCAGCGCCAGGGACTTGGTGAAGTTGTTGGGCTGGTACTCGTCCTCGCCCGTCTCCCTCAAGTACCCCATCGCGCCCAGATGCCTCAGCAGGCGGCCTTTGCAAGGTCAGCACCGGTCAGCTCACCCGCGACGACGCATCCGCGGTTGGTTTGCTTCGCGCTCTCCAGGTCCACTCACCCAGCATCAACGGGTCGACATCCGCTTGCTCGGCCAGCTCAGACACCTTCTGCGGCCTGTCGCCGTTCTTGGCCATAATCTTCCACAGCTTGCACTCCACACCCCAGCTGATGGCACCCGTGGCCCCGGTCTGCGGCAAAATGTCAGTGAGCTCCTTATTCCCGAGATCTGGGCCGCGACCCGGGGTATCTCACCTCGCCCCAGATATGCTTGATGCTAGTCTCGCGCGGCGTCTCAAGCGCCAGCATGATGTCCCTCGCCTTGGTGCTCATGTCCTGGCGGAGCGCGTCGTCGCCGTCTCCCGCGTTCAGCTTGGCGATGCCCGCGCTGAGCTCCTTGAGCAGCTGGGGCGTCGCGCCCAAGTTGCTGGGTGAGGTGGCCACGGACACATCGACCGGCGGCGTGCCGTTGACCCCGTTGAGAGGCGCCATAGTAACAGATTCTGTGGGTTGACGATGAAGCTAAGAATGATCTCTGGTGCTGGCGTGTTGAGCAGAGCGGTTCTGTGTGCTGCTGGGCGCAGCTCACTTGATAAAGCGTGGCAACGCACGCACTTCCAATCCAATGCCACCTCATATCTCAAGGCCATCAACGCACCGCACCGCACCACGTTGGAGTCCATGACATCGGCCGCCAAGCTCAAATGCGGCTGCATTAGGCGCACCGCACCGGCCGTCCACTGCCGCAGCCAATAGCCTCGGCCGCCCCGCCGACAGCGCCTCATCTCGACGTCTTCATAATCGATATGTAAGGCTCCTCCCGGCTCCAGGCTCCATCCTCCATCAGAGCCAACTACCGCGTGCGTGGGGTGGCTTCGGACTTGGAGTCCAGTTCTGGGCATCACGCACGACAGAGCACCAAGCTTCGCTGGAGTTTGTCGATGCTCGATGGCAGTTCCTGCGGCGTGCATGGCCAGGATCAACATCCCTGGTCGATAATGACGAAATGAGTTGGCGGCTGTCCAGTCGCGTGGCAGCATCCCTGCGGCGTAGCACTCGTTTACAGCCCTGGTCGACTTCTCCTCCCAGACCTCGAGCTTCTTCTGGGCAACTATCGACACAAGACGAGCTGAAGAGAGTCCTGCTGCCAGAGACGTCATCTTACCACCCGTTACAGGGAAGGGAAGCTCGAAGACCAATGCCCTCTGCCTTCGCTGGTGTCAGCAATGCCTTGCATCCTCCCCATGGGCTCTCGAACTCCCGTGTAAGTCGGTGGGTTTCTCTTCCATCTGTCTCCTAGTTGACAGCAACGGACGCCATTCCTTTGGCGGCCGCCACTTTCGAAGAGATGCCGAGACTAGCCTCGTCGAGGACAGCAATTGGCACATGCAACTTTCGGTGCTTGAACTCAATTGATTCGCGCGCTCGCTTGATCGAGCGGAATCCGAATCCTTCGACGCGACCACATGGTGCTCGTAATAGCCCAAGGGTCCGTCAATTGTCAACTCTCATCTGTCAAAAGGAATCAGGACCCCGGCCGCCAGCCTCTCACGATGAACGGCTGCGGCCTTGTGGGACCCGATGGCTTATCAACGGTCAAGATCAGGCAGGTATTTTCTGGGCAGGGCCCTTACTACTTGCCCCTTTGCGATTCCACCTTGCGAGACCCGGCAGGGACTGCTGTCGTCCTCGAGGCTGCCATGCGACGCTATCCAGGGACATGGGAGCCCTTCCTTTGCCGACGAGAGAGGCTCTCGAGCCAATGAAGGGGGCCACGAGACAGCGGTCGCTTGCACCGCATCTCGCAGCAATTGACCGCCAACTTCTGCTGCTCGGACTCCGTTGACAGGCTTCCGCGATCCCTCTTCCTGGGCGCAGCATATTCGCAGACAGAGTAAGTAGGTGGATCGGCATCGGTTCGACCAATTCGCAAGGGTCAGCACGGCAGGCCGAGATAGGGTGATGCAACCCACCTCATATGCAACTGCACGCATCCCCTGCGGCGCATATCCAGCTTCTCTGCTATAGCAAAGGGTTCGCTTTGCCACTTCCGTCCCGAGGCGCGACTCCCCTTTAAGAGTAGCCTCAGCCCAGATCCGACTCTCCGGATCGTGGATGCAACGCAGCTCAATATAGTCGCCGCGTTCTCTGCTCTAGAGTGGTCCAGGCTTAGTCTGTTTCACGTTTCGTCTTTGCTTCCTTCGACCGAACGCCAGAGACGCTCCAGCGGCCTCACCAACATGTCGGGCCAGGAGATTGATCATCCGCCCATAGGCACGCCCGAGTATGTGGACTGGGCGGCGCAGGATAGGGGACCGACCATTGTGGCCACGTGCTGGGCCTTCACGGCCCTGGCTACTGTGTTCGTGATTGCGAGAGTCTTTACGAGACTGAAGATGTACAGCAAGTTGAGGAGCGACGACTACTGGTGCATCGCAGGGCTGGTGCGTTCCCCATGACAGGTCGGCACGGCCGTCGCTAACGTTTGACGCAGGTTTGCGGATATCTGTCAACGGCCTTCACCACTGCCAGCGTCGCTCACGGCAACGGCAGACACATGCCAACCCTGAGCCCGGCGCAGCAGGAGAAGGTCATCATGTACACGCTGGCGGGCTTCTGTCCGGGCGTGCTGAGCTTCGGCTTTCCCAAGGTCGCCGTCGTCGCGCTGCTCACCAGGCTGCTGAACCCGGGCAAGTTCCACAAGTGGTTCCTCTGGGGGCTGGCGATCTGGAGCTTGTTGACACTGGGCGCCACCGTCGGCACGTTGCTGGGCCAGTGCCAGCCAGCTGCGTCCCAGTGGACCTTCGACATGGAAGGAGAGTGCGTCGACAAGAAGATCATCATTGACTTCTCCCTGTACGCTGGAGGTATGTGCATCGCGAGGTCATGTACGAGGAGGTGGTTACTAACTGGCTGCAGCCTATTCCGCTTTTGTAGATGTATACCTGGCCGTCTACCCGGCTGTTGTGCTGTTCAAGCTGCAGCTCAAGCTTCGCAAGAAGATTGCTCTGGCGATTGCTCTGGGAATCGGGTGCGTATCAGGCGCCATTGCCATTTTCAAGACGACCAGAATTCCCAGCGGACTGGGGAGCCCCGACATGTCGTACGACAGCCCCGACCTGGCCATCTGGACCGTCATCGAAGGCTCGACCCTTATCATGGCCTGCACGATTCCGGTGCTGTCGCCTCTCATGGAGCTCATCTTCAAGCGCCGCAATCCGTTCCGCAGCTCCACGCGCGGCGACAAGCGGTACTACGAGGAGAACCCGCAGCAGCGCCGGACGCTCGAAGCCAGCGCGCCCCGGGGTCAGCCTCCGACGCCGAACCCCATCGACATCGACATGGAGGAGACCATGATCGGGTCCGACGACAGCCAGGAAGCCATCGTGCCGCCCAAGGACTCGAACGACTCGGACAGCTCGAGCACGCGCAACTTCTCGCGGCCCAGAGCCGCGCCTCCTGAACGGGGCATCCTGAGGACGGACGAGGTCAAGGTGTCGTACGAGTCGGATCGGACGCTCAACCGATGATGCGGTGCGGCCCTGGGGTGAGGGATCCACGTGTCGGTGGAGTTGAAGCTGGCCCATAGTTCTACAGCAGGCAATGTTTCCTGGTCATTAGCAACGGCGTTGGTGGCTGGCGTGTTTGATTTCATGTGTTTTGAGGAGAGATACCACATATATCCAAGTAACAGAATGAGTTTTGTTTTCCAGCTCAGCACCCGGAATCTATTATCTGCTGACGGTAGTCGAAGTGCTTCTCGGTGTGCTCGATTGTGACACTTGTGGCGAGGCTGAAGAGGGTAGTGGCTTTCCATCCAACCCGTCCCACGCAGCGTTCTGCAGGGGGTGTGGAAAGCCGACAGTCGTGTAGTGGTAGCGTCAAGTCGGTTGGATAGACACACGGGATCTGGAAATGCGACGGAGATGAATCAACTGCTCAAGAGCGCGCTACAGGATCCAAGACCGTGAAGTGAGGTTGGAATGCCGTACTCGGGTACCTGATCTTGCAGAGGTACCTGTAGCTCCAGCATCTGGCTACCCTGGGGCGCGTGCCACTGCCGGACCATCAGCTCCGCCCCCCACCAAATCCATTCCGTCACCTCCGGCGTCGCGCTTCTCCCTGACCTCACCATCCGACCATCACGGCGTCATCTCGATTCAGCGACAGCTTTTTCCCGATCATGATGATGGCATCAACAAAAGCAGCGCGTCTGCAGAATCTGCAGGACCCCTCTTGCTCCGTCCCAAGTCATCCATAAGAACCCGAGGCGCCATGATCCCGCGACGAGCTCTCTTCAGCACCACCATCACCTCCAAGCTCCAGCTTCCTCGAACCAACTTCGCATCATCCTCGACCCTTCGATCGATCCCAATTGCAGTTTCCAGAGCTTCAGGAACCCAAACACAAAGACGCACCTTTGCCTCCGGGAAGGACGCCACGTACTCCACCATGTCGAAGCAAGACAACAGCCTCTTCACCCGCGACAACCTCTTCGACCTGAAGGGCAAGGTTGCGCTCGTCACCGGTTAGTTAATCCTCTTGCAGCAGCGCTGCTCACCGTCTCTCCAACGTATATTTACCAAATCTAAGGCGGCGGCTCTGGCATTGGCCTCATGATCACGCAGGCCCTCGCGGCCAACGGCGCCAAGGTCTACATCACCGGTCGCACGCAGGAGAAGCTCGACACGGTGGTCAACACGTACAACAAGAACATTCCCGGCGAGATCATCGCGCTGCAGGGCGACATCAGCACCAAGGCGGGCGTCAAGGCGCTCTACGACGAGTACCAGCGCCGCGAGAAGTGCCTCTGCATCCTCGTCAACAACGCCGGCATCTCGAGCTCCTCGGGGCAGACGGAGAGCCAGAGCGCGGGCCACATGCGGCAAAACCTGTTCGAGCAGGGCAAGTTTGAGGACTGGTCGTCCACGTACAACACCAACGTGACGTCGGCCTACTTCACGTCGGCGGCGTTCCTGCCGCTGCTCGAGCAGAGCACCAAGACGCACCCTGGCTGGTCGTCGACCATCATCATGATCACGTCCATCTCGGGCCTCATCAAGACAGCGCAGCACCACTTCGCCTACAACGCGTCCAAGGGCGCGGCGGTGCACCTGACGCGCATGCTGGCGGCCGAGGTGGCGTCCAACAACCTCAAGATCCGCGTCAACGGCATCGCGCCCGGCGTCTTCCCCAGCGAGATGACGACGGACGGCAGCAACGAGGCGCAGAAGAGCTACATCCCCGCGGAGAAGTACGCCGAGAAGGTGCCGGCCAGGAGGCCCGGCAAGGACGAGGACATGGCGCAGACGGCGCTGTTCTTTGCCGCGTGCCAGTACCTCAACGGGCAGACGGTGGCGGTGGACGGCGGCTACACGCTGGCGGCGGGCGAGTAGGTGAGGTGATGTCTAACAGAGATGACATGATTTGGGACTCCTGAGCAATAGAGGCAGTATGGAAAAGTAAATTCAATCATCAACCAATCTTGGGAAGTTTCGCTCCATTACTAAACTTGTCTTTGTCTATTCATATGTGAACCCTCCACAAACAATCCCACCACGAGCGCGCAAACCCGTGCAGCGAATACCGCCCTGGAGTCGGACTCAATACAGGGGCCGCTACGGAGCACCGTCCGCTGTGGCTTGACTGCCAACGGGGGCCACCCCCCAGACCAGACCGAAACGCCTCACCAGCCTCACCAGCCTCATCGTCAACCCTCACCTTTCTTCCCACCTCCTCACCTCGCGCACACCCCCGGCCCCACTCCTCTGCTCCCGGGGGGGTCCCCATCTCAACCTTGTCATTCCCGATCCCGTCTGCCCGTCCTGCCACCCGCGGACGCGCCTCTCAGAAAACCTTGCAAGCACCCGCAGCCCCGGGACCCCCTTCCCCTTCCCCTTCCCCCTTCCCGCGCGCACGCCGTGGACCTTGTCCTGGGTCGATCGCCGTAGGGCTGAAAGCGGGCCGGGAGTGGCCTCGTCGTCATCAACGGTCTGCTGTGCGTGTTCCTACGGGGTTATCCCGTCCAAGTCGGTGCTCGTAGCAGCAGTAGCAGTAAAGTCGTAGGTCACAGGTCATCGCAGCGCCGGCGTCGCGTCCATTTGCTGCTGTCCGGCACCTGCATCTGCCCTCGTTCGCTGCACGGCTCCTTCTCACCTCGCTGCCCGTCTTTGGGCGGTCACTGCGTTTCTCCGGGCTGCTTCAATGCATCGCGCATCACACATCACGCATCACGCATCACGCGTCACGCATCACGGACATCACCACGTGCTTCATGGACCAATCTTGGGCTGCGCAGCAATCTGTACTATTCGGGCTGCATGTCTCGGTCTCGGTGCCTCCCTGGAGCTCGGGGTTGCGCCCGAGCTCAATCTCAGCTACCTTATCCATCGTCAACCCGCTTCTCGTCCCGTCCGTCAATCTCCCCCGATCCCTCCTCCTGTCGGCCCGCATCCAAAACAGGTACGTCCGTCTCCCGACTGGAGAACCGAAGGCCAAGATCGCAATGCCCGCGTTGCTTCGTATCCATTCTGACAAAGGGCCGAGGAAAGTAAACAAAATGAAATGGAAACGCCGTCCCAAAAGGAAATCGTGCTGAGTGGAGTGACGTGGTAGAGGGACATCGCACTCCGGGTATCATAAGACCGTCCCGATGCTGTGGTGTATGGTGTATGTATGTGCCGTCATGAAAATGCAGATGATGTGATCGTGGTCGCTGATGCATGCTGAGTCGTCGTGATCCGTAGGAAATCCGTGCAAAACAAGATGCCAAGACATAGCAGAAGAGAATACCGTCCCGGCCGAAGCGTCCGTCCTCGGCCGGCAGATATTAAAATGGTGGTAAAAGTTGAAGAAAAGATGCACGCCAGGCGCGCGCAGTCGCAGCCGCCCAGCCTTAGGCGTAGGGGCGCACCCACTTGGCATCGAGCCACCCGACCTTGTCAAAGGCGGTCCAGAGCTTGGAAGCCTTGTTGACATCAATCTTGCAAGCCTGCTGCGCGTCCGTCTTGCGGAACTCCTTGCCCGTGCGCAGGCACTGAAGCCGGCGCTCGAAAATGCGACGCTTGCTGGTGAGGTACGTCGCGCAGTCGAGGCGCAGGTTGCCGGCGAGGGAAACCTCGTCGGCGTGCAGGAGGTGCGCGTGTGGGTCGGTGCTGAGGTCGATTGGCTGCCCCTTCCACTCAATCTTGAGGCTGTTTGGCCGGCTGGGAAGAGAGCTGGAGGGAGGACAGTAGTCGGGGATGGAGTTGAAGTCCTTGTCCTCGCGGTTGGGGGCAACGGCGCGGCGCGACGGCTCAGGGGTGGGACTAGCACGCGAGGTCGATCGCTTGCCGGGGCTGTGGCCGGGGCCGTGAACGGGGCCGGTGCGGACGGTGCGTGGGGCCGCGTTCGGGTTTGATGTCGTCGCCGCCGGCTTGGTGACCCTGTCGTTGCGCGCAATCCTCGGAGGCTTGGCCGCAATGGCATGCTTGGGCTTCGCCGGCATGATGGCGTGGTAGCGATGGGCCGTGGCGCGGCGGTCGGCCTCGAGCAGCGCGCGCTCCTTGCGCAGCCAGCCCTTGGGGTTGGCGTTGAAGTGCGTCATGACCTGGGAGCGGAACGACAGGATCAGGTGGTATTCGGAGTCGCTCGGAAGGCTGGGGCGGGTCAGGCTGTGGCTGCGGCTGACGGACCGGGCTCGGTGCGAGTCGATTATGCGCTGGTTCTGCTGCATCTCCTCGTTGGGGGCGAACAGGGGCGCATGAGGCGGGCTCGGGGTCGCGCCGTCGTCTGCGAACAGGACAGGGTCGCTGACGGTCTGCGCAGGTGGCGTCGAGGGGGTGCGGTGAGTGTGAGAGATGGCTTTGCTGTAGGGCGAGACGGGCGGCGACATGGGCAGCGGGTGCTTCCTCTGGTCGTTCAGGCTCTGGAAGTCGCCGTGAGAAGCGCCGGAGGGCACGCTGGCCTTCCTGTAGCCGTGGGTGTTGAAGCTGTCGAGCACCTGGTCAGGCGGCGACATGAGGCTGTTGATGTCCATCTTGGTCAGGTCCTTGCCGCTGCTTGGGGGCATCGTTTGGGCTTGACGCTGCGGTGACGGCGTTATTTGCTGTGCCATTGTGTTTGTCAATGGGGCAAATGGGGGGGCGAAAGAAAAGGAAGAGCGTGGTTGATGGGGGGGAGGAGCCATTAAAGTAGTGGAAGCGGCAGAAGAAGGCTGTGAAGCAGGCAGGTCGCGTTTGTCAGCCATGATGATGATGGTGGGTGGTGCTGATGATGAGGCCCGCGGGTGGCGAAGGGCGTCGGGATGGATATAAGTGGTCACAACGGGCCCAAGGCAGCGGTCGGGGGCTGCGGACTTAAGGTCTGGATGCCTTGCTAGCAGGCAGGCAATTGAATTGGCGCCAGAGGGCGTCGGATTTAGGAGGCGAAGTCGAATTGGCGACGATGACTCTTCCTGAGCGCCGCCGAAGAAGGCCGCGGAAGCTGATGGATATTGCAACAAAGTCGATGCGAGTGCAATGCGATTGCGCAGCCAGATTGAGATGGTGCGGTGGCGAAGGGCTGGAGGAATTGGTCCGTCGGCCCAGACCAAGACTAGTCGCCGTAATTGATTTTGAAATGTGATTCAATCAATCGAATGGAATCATCGATTGAATTGATGAATGAAATCAATCAGGTCCAGGCGAAGAGTGGATCGCACGAAACGATGACGGACTGATTGTGCGACTTTCGACAATGGAGTGAGGGCCAAGCTGTAAGCTGAGACTCGAGACTGAGCGCTCTCGCTCCAGCAACGAGGCGCAGGCGGGCAGGCAATGAGGGGATAAAGTACCTGCTCAGCTACGGGGAACTGCAATTGCTGATGAGTTGTCAGCCCCAATTGAGTGCCTGAATGGCCGTCCTGGTTGGCGGTGACGGATGACTCTTTGCGTGTAAAACGTGGGCCTGGGTCCTGTGGTGACTCCTCTTTGTTGACAGTCAGGAGGGGTAGGAGGTTGAAACGAAGGGGTGAGGGTGAGGGCGCAGGTTAATGCTCGCTGGGCAACCTAAGTGACCAGGAGATGAATGCGCGCGTTGGTACCTAACGAGACGAGGAAGCTGAGCAAGATGCAATCAAACTGCTGCTGCTGCTGCTGCTTTGCTGTCTTGCATGTGTGCCTGCGCGATGTGGCGGGCGGAGACTTGTTGACTTGGATGGTGACAAATGCGATGCGCGCGTTGCTGTGAGGTTCTGATGAAGAGCAGAGGAGCAGCGGGGACAGAAATCCCTTGCTTGCTATGCTACGGCTGATATGCGCGCAGGCAGTCAAGTTTGCGCAGCGCGGGTTGCGGTAAGAACAGTCGATGTGGTTTGCCTGGCGATGGCGGTTTGTGTGTCTCCTCGACAGGTTTGAGGCCCAGGAACCAAGTGGTCGGCGCTGCGCTTCAATGCGAGTCGCGGCACGTCGAGAAAAGGCAATTCGAGACGTGAGGAGCGGGTGCAGAGGCGAGTCCAGAATGAACAGAGCAGGGAATGAAGACGAGGTGAAGCGAAGTGAAGCGAAGGCGAAGTGAAGTGAAAGTGAAGCGCTGAGGCGTCTTGAGTCCTTCCTCTTCCTCTTGTTCTTCTCCTTCCAGGTCCTTCCCTCATTTTTAGAAGATGTGATAGGCACACCCCTCACCCCCCCACATCCATGACGCTGGACCAGTCAGGCGGACGGTCACCGGGTCAAGCCACACCCTCCCAGAACCGGTGCCAGTGCGCCTGGTGGCAGCTTGCAGAGCAGAGGTACGCTGCACATGCTCTGTACTGTCCAGTATGGAGCGTACTGGCAGCGGCCGTGATGGAGCAGCCACTGGCAGCAAACAGCCGCGGCTGCAAGCCAAACATGGACGCCATCACCACCATGCCATGTCGATGGAGCGGCCGTGGGCTCGCTGTCTCGTTGTCTCGCTGCTCGGAGCAGATAATGGTGCGCGTACGGGGGGGCTGCGCGATTGTTGACGCAAAGGGGTCGCCAATTGATGCGCATGAGTGGGCAATTGGGGACGAGGGCGTCTGCATTGACAATGCGAGACGACTCGCGACGGGAATCTGCCCTCTGCCTCCAGCTGCAGGGCGTTGGCGCTCAGCGGTGCCCTGGGCGCTCCGTAGCAGTGGCAGCGCCTGGTACCTGGCATAGGCGACCCCAAGGCGCATCCCGTCACATCGCCGCCGCGCCAGAGCTGCTATACTGTGGTAGCACTACTAGGCTAGTGACGTTTTCCAGCGGCCGTGACCGTGACCGTGACCGTGACCGCGCTGCCCCTCGCGTCGCGTCTGCCTGCCCCTCCCCCTCCCCCTCCAACTCATACTCCCTCGCTGCCCGTGAGCTGCGAACTTGAACTTGAATGGATCCGGACGGACCCTGTTTGCCTGTGGATGGATGGGTGCCCGAGACGCCCAGCCATCCAGTCGTCCAGTCGTCCAGTGCGGTGTGGTGCAGCCTCTCGACGGGAGTCTGGAGACCGTCTCGGTGCCCAATCACCCAATCACCCCTCTGACACCGCAATTGGCCACCAGGAGCCCTCAATTGACGCCTCGGCCAATCACCGCGCGGGCGTCGGGCGTGATTCGTCAGTGCTTGTCTGCCTGTCTTCAAGTTCCCCCTCCTCCTTCTTCGACTTCGTCTTCTGGTCGGGTCGCGCCTGCTCTGATGAGACAGACGGTCAGTGTGAGTCACAGCTGGGGTGGCCTCCAGGGGACCCCGCGCTAGGCCGCGTTGGGACTAGACTCGGGAACACAGACGCCCCACAGATGGCCTGGCACCTTGGCACTGGGCATGGCCTGGATTGCCTCCACCGGGCCTCTATGCCACTGGGGTGCCGCCGCTGGGACCTCACTGGCAGTCAATCTGCCTGGTTTGAGCTGTGGTGAAGTAGTACGGAGCTGACCTGAGATGGGGTGATTCTAACCCTGAAAGATTGAACGACGACGACGACGACGTCAACGACGCGGCTGCGCTCGGGACCTGCTCTGGATCGACCTGGAGCGACGCGACCGAGTCAATTGCTCGACTGACCGCCAGAATGGCCTCGTGGAATTGGCTGTCCCAGGACAGGAGGTGTGGCTCTACTGTAGGTGCCCCGTAGGCTGCGACAGTCACCTCACCAGCACCGGTCCTACCCACAGCGGTGCAGCCTGATTTCCAATCGCGCCTCCTCACCAATATCGCTCCGGATTGGAGGCTGCCAATCTCGGAATTGGGAGGTAGCTCGGAATTGACTCTGACGCCGTGGGGTTGAGGCCCTTGACGTGACGGGTGCTGTCCACGGTTACGAGGCTCAGGCGACTGCAGCGCAGCATCCGGGTCAGCCGGGCAGCAGACGATACGACAGCATTAACTACCTGCTACAGAAGTCAGAGCCAAAATCCAGAACACAGAAGAGGTGCCAGAGACTCCCGATAACGCCGCTGTCGAGACGGAGCGAGACGGAGCGAGACAGTCCTCGGCCATGTCTCTGCGGAACTTGAATCGCAGTCCCACCGCCAGCAGCCCACCAACACGCTGCTCCGTACACCAACTACACCAAGTCACCTCCGCAACTCCTCCCGAGTCCCCCTCAACACGACACACGCACGCGCACATGACACGCCAAGGGGGGGTCCTCGCCGGTCGCGCGCTCGTCAGATGAGGCGCAAGATGGTGGCTTGACGGCTGGGGGTGCGAGGCCCTTCCGGCCATGAGTGCGACATCGTGATGGTGGCAGATGACGCGCCGCCGGTCACCTGACAGCCGCCGACTGAGACACTGCGACTGCCACCCGCAAGATAGAGCACCAGTACCACCTCAAGCGCTGCGATACGGCAGCACCCGCACTCGCAGCGCTTCCAGATGCGCTATCAGAGATAAGGCCATGCGGGCGAGGACACCTTTTTGCATGTGAAGGAGGGCTGCTCGTCAGTTCAACTTCCAGTCCCTGCCCCGTACAACATAACATTACCCCGCCATGTCGCCCTCTTATCGGGTTATCACGCTATCACGCTATCACCCCTCCTCATCCCCTCCACTCCCTGGCGGCTCCAGGAGAGGATACGTTAACTTGAAGGTACAACGCCATGGGCGCAGCAGGGGCACGTCCAGCGCTCTGCTCTGCTCTGCTCTGCTCTCCTGCGCCAGACACGCTGCCGCCGGAGCCGCACCAGAAATGCAGTCGACGGCGGTTCGCTCGGATCCCTGACAAATGCAATTGCAAATACACCCCCCCGGACTTGCAACGAAGAGCCGTGCCACCACCCCGCTGATTACCAGCACTGTTTTTACCAGAACTAACTGGGGGTGCTGGGGCTGGTAGAGGCCACTGCTCACTTGCTCGCTGAAGCGCAGAGTCTCGTCTTTCTGGAAATCCCTTCCGAGGCGGCCTCGACGCCATGACTGGCCGCTGCTAAGTT
Source organism: Sordariomycetes sp. S80-01Y (assembly GCA_037042185.1). Lineage (NCBI taxonomy): Eukaryota > Fungi > Ascomycota > Sordariomycetes > Sordariomycetes sp. S80-01Y. Next base: position 328,242 of record JAXQJY010000027.1, on the reverse strand, counting down.
AGACTCAAGCCTGTTTGCGCGCGCGCGTGGTCACTGGTCGTAGTCAGTCAATTGAGTTCGTCAATTGGGTTTGTCCGGCAAGTGGGGGTGGCCCCTCGAGGTCTCGAAAAGGGAGGCTCTCACCACTTTTCACCGTCACAACCTTGTCAAGTCGTCGTCACAGTCTGGTTCACGCCTCTGAGGAGAGACTCGCGACCTTCGTGGTCTTCAGGCTGAGGCTGTCCCATATAGAGGACTGCAAACGTTCCAGACCCCCGCGTCGACTCACTTGATTCTTCTCAAGGTATCCCTGGTAGAGATGCATATTAAACACGCACGCCTCTGTAAGAAGAATTGGATTGGTAACTCTTAGCTGGAACGGGCCATATCATCTGTGATGCAAAGGCTCAATGGCCTCCCAAGTCTTATGCTAATGCTCTTGACATTGTGACACGGACATGCCACTACATCTGCAGGAGAGGTATGTACTGAGAGACAGATGAGGCGCTTAACAGTCAAGCATATTTATCTATGTAATAAAGGCCTACATGAGCCCTCAGAATGTATTGCTGTACTTCTTTGAGCGCAATTCACCGCTGCTCATCCCCATCATCAAGGTAAAGCTAAAGGCGCGCCCGCCAGCAGATGGCGGATTCCGTCTTGCGTGTCTGCATCAGGCTCCCACCCCATGTCCAGCGATGGCTCGGCAACGGGGTCGCTGCATTCAAGACGATTCGCGATACCATCAAATTCGCGCTTGGAGAGCGCCATGGCCATGTCACTGATGACACCTCCTCGCCGCTCAAGGTCAATGGCGCTGCGGAAGGGCACTGTCATGACGCAATGCTCGATCTTGTACGGCTCGACTTCATCACGAACCCAGCGCTGCCCTTGCCAGGTGCTTCTGCCCGTCCAGGAGCTGGCTCCCACGTTGGCTGCGTCTGCGTAGAGAACGTCGCCTCCGGCGTGCGCACCTCTCTTGATGAACCACGAATCTGTCATCTGCTTGACGATCTTCTGCAGCTGGCCCTTTCTCCTCTTCGTCGTCTCGAGCTCCAGCACGACCTCTCTGGTGCTGGCGGACAGGCTCTCTCCGAACTTCTTGAGCCAATTGCCCTTCATGCGAAGGGGCTCGTCCGTCTCCCAGTACCACCAGTCCGTATGGCGGATAGTAACGGTTAGCTGCTTGGGATGCAGATGCGCCGTGCCCACAAAGTCCGCCAGCGTGCCATCCTCCACGCGGAACATTTGAGCAAATACGTGCATCCTGTCAATCTCCGCCCGTTGACCCTCGCCCAAGGCCGCTTGGATCCGCTCGAGATTGCGTTTGAGCCGCCCGGGCGCCAGAGGCTGCTTGTAATCCGGGGGTGCTCGGCTGGGCTGCCCCAGCCAGTGCGTCTGCTCCTTGCGCAGGAACGGCATGAACCAGCACTCGGCGTACACGGCGCGACATGTCCGCAGGAGCTGGGTGTCGCTTCGGCGCGGGGCGAAGTAGGCCGGGCGGCTGTAGATGGTGGACGCGCTGTACTGCCTGGACGGTGACGCGTCGGGGTAGTCGCTCACGGCGAGGGAGAAGATGATGCTGCGTATCTCTGGAGGGATGCGTTTGAAGAGCGGGCTCGAAGATTGAGCGATGGGCTCAGTTGAGAGGATCCTGTGCTGCAATGGAGGCATCACGGGTGGCTGGCTTGGACCGTGATGGTCGATGAGAGGGAAGCAGTGCTCGCGACAGGCCAACCACAGTCGTCATGCTATATATGCTGTGCCACATCTACGAAGAGGCAAGAGCAGCAGAAACACAACTGCCAATGCCAATGCCAAGAGTGCACTTGTCAGCCTGGCTGAAGCGTACCGGGATGTGTGATTCATGCGAGTATCTGCACTTGCGTGCGTGAACGTGAACAGCGTGAATGACAGAACCCCCAGGCAGGCAACGCCCTGAATTGGCAACGCTGCCTGTGATCAATCGCTCGTCAAGTCGACGACTTCGACATCTTCGCGACGCCCAGCGCTGGTAGGTGGCTCCTTGCGCTTAGTGCGCTTAGTCCCGGAGAGAGACCGCGACTGATTCAGTGCTGCGGGCCTGGAGGCTGTCAATGGCCTTTGAGCTGAGGACGGACCTTCCAGTGCCCTCGTTCCTCTCGTCGGGGCGTAGCTGACAGCTTCTTGCAGTCCCAGCCGCGCCATGTTGACGATGGACTCGTATTCACCTCCAAGCATCTCGCGCAACACACCCTGGTTAAACTGGCCCAGCTGGCCCATCGCAAGCACACGCCGTGACTCCCACTGCTCCAAGAGCTCCTCGTTCTTTTTGAAGGTCTTGGTCACCACCAGCTTATACGGCCGACTTTGATGGGTGGTTATACGCGTGCAGTCGATGTGAGCCATGTCAAGCTTCGCACACAGATGCCGACGACGTTTTTCGCCAAAGGCAAATTCGCCAACTGATTGGCTCCCGTCCGCGAGGAATCTGTTCAGGGAGCTGCAGTCCAAGCAGCTGCATTCGACCTGGGGACGAACGTAGTCTATGTCGTAGGTCGGTTTCCTCTGCACAAAGACATCGACGTACCGTGCCAGGATGGTGACCAAGAGCTTCCGATGCAAGGCTTTCATCCCTCTTACTGCCCTTGACAACACGGAAGCTTCGAGTGTAAGTCGGACGTACGGCACCCAGATACAGTGGAGGTCGAGACCTGAGAAGCGAGGCACGTCTGCAAGGATCTTGGACAAGAACTGTGTGACGAGGTCTTCTCCTGACTTGCTCACTTTGACCAGGCACCTTGTCAGAATGAAAAGGTCCATGTCCTCGATCGGTCGATGGTGGTGAGCCTTGTCGAACTTCTCCCCTTCCTGCCAAACAAGCCTCTCGAACAAATCATCCGTGTTCAGCATGAGGTGGATAAAGTGCCGGTACAGCGACTGGCATTCAGCCCAAGGAAAATTGCCGCCCTCGACAAACCCATGTTGGTAGATGCAGTGTACGAAATTGACCATGAAGCCGATCGTTTCCCGTCTCGGCACCACCGTTTGCTTCAGCAGTGCGAGATACGGCATGGGGTCGTCGAAGAGCCTGGCTGCCTCGGCCATGGAGCTCCCGTCTTTTGCAGTGAGGGTATTGGTATTCCCATCCCTCTGAACAGCCTCTTGGAGAATGCTGCAGCACCATGTGTAGATGATTGGCAGGGTTCCACCAGTTGGAGCCATATAATGAAGCGCGTCGTATCGATGGCTGAATTGCGAGTATGCCATGATCGCGGTGCGAAGCCTACATGTGTCAGTCAGGACACAACAATAGGGATCGTACGTTCTTACTGATTCTTCACCAACTCGAACCTCTCGGCCGGTGGTCCTTCATACACCCATTTGCGCGCGTCAAAGAAGAAGGATACAGGGAGCTTGCCATCAGTGCGGGAAGCGACCTCGCCGAAAAGACCCCATCGTTCATGCGTCAAGGCGGCCCTCATAACCATAGCAGTTGTTTCTCCGTTTAAATTTCCCATGGCTGGCGCTGGCATTGAATTCAACCGGTAGTGTTCAGGCTGCGTCTTCCACTTGGCTTCCCAAAGCTCTTGAATTAGGTCAATCAGGGACTCGTCCCGAACACCTCGGTGCAGGCACTCTCGGGCGTAGTACGCAAGGGCCGCTTCTATCCTTGTCTCTCGAGTGAAGGAGTAGCAGTCTTTCGTGAAGTACTGCAGAGCCGACCTGCGCGGCACTATCGCCACAGCCTAGGTTCGTTGATGTGAGCGCGGTTCTCTGAGTCGCAAGCGATGGAACAAACTTACCGAAATGCGATACCAGTACAGGGCGCCTTGTCCCTCGTTGCCCGTGTAGCCCTGGTACTCTTCGCTGTAGTCCTCCAAGCGGTCCCAGGCGTCTGCATCAATCATGTCGTCGGTGTCGAGACTTAGATGATCTGCCAGTTGGTTTCCCTCGAGATCCACCAGATTCTTAACAACGTAGCTCACACTCCCGATGCTTTTGGACACGTGAGCCTGGTCAATCTCGTCTTCTTCAGGATCTGCCTCTTCATCGTCTGGGTATCCACCCCATCCATTGTAGTCTTCTACCTCCTCCTCTTCCTTTTCAAGCAGAGCAAGGAAAATGTCAACTTCCAGTCCTTCACATGCACTCCTGAGCGCCTCCACACGGGCTAGATCATCAGCCTTCAGTTTCCTCAGCGAAATGCTGGCCTGCGTGTAGTCGTGCTCCAGGACGTGGTGCAAGGAGCAGTTCCGAGATGTTTGAGGCTGGAAAATCCAGCGGACCAGGGCACTTCGAAGCTTTGCGGTGACGGAGGGGCTGTCAAGAAGACCGGCAGAGAGACGCTTTACGGCGCTGCCGGTTTGGTCGTCGGATAGAGCGAGGTTGTACGTCAGAACCCATCGAAAGCCCGACGTCACCGGGCGAACCTCGTGCGTGACGTCGGAATACCAGCATATGTAGGACTGAGCATGAGCAGAGGTTGCATAGGTCCGCTGCTTGCCGCAATGCTGGACAACTACCTCTCCACCGGTGTGCGCGGATGGAAGGCAGATGACGAGGGTGCCGAACATGCCAGGGATCTTTTCAGTGCTGACATCGTGTGAGAGAACGGCTTACACACTAGATGCATGACTTACTCGGCGTGCGGCTTGAACATTGCTCCCTCTTCATAGATGAGCATCTTGTACAGCTTTGCTACGATGGGCTGCCGGATGCCCAGGTCTTCGGCAACGCGGGCTTCGATGCCATTCAGGAACGATCGCCACGATGGGCCTCTGATTTCGAACCGGGAAGGGTCGAGCTCCCACGTGTTGCGTACGGAAGTGTCTACAATTGTCTCGCTTCCTTTACCATACGGGGCTTTCAGACATTGAGCGACGACCTGCATTGCCGCTCTCTTAGTAAGTGGCATAGATATATGCCCTACGTCGCGGACCCAGATGTCAGCAGGAGGTGGATGATCTAGACTGTGGAATGCGGCGAAGGACCCAGAGGCTTGGATGCTCTGCAGGGCGCTGAGCATGTCCTCCTTCACGCTGGCTTCCGGCTGACCAGGAGCTGCCGGCATAGGGCCTGTCGCCACTGCATTCATGGTTGCTGATGGTAGAGCCACAGCAGCCTACTGGGACTGAAATGAAGACGCTCAAGACGATACGTGAGATTACGATAGCTGATGAGACGGTGTTTGCCTTGCGAGACGCGTCTGTCGTGTCTCGCGAGACTCCACATTTCATTACCGCGTAAACGGACCCTTGGCCCCTGACCGGGGGTCCAAGCGTGGCTTGGAACCATTGATGAGAAACCCTTACCAGTCCGTACAATACTCTTCCAAGATGCACCGAGAGGTGAGACTGTGATCGACTTCTAGTCATGACTCGTGCTACGCGCAAGACACCTGAATTTGCTGCCCCACGGTACGAGAATGGAAACGGGGCAGAGCCCTGTCAGCTCGGCGATTGATAACTCAAGATTTTATCTGATCCGTTCGGGGCTCCACACATCGCCGGGACCGGCCGGACAAATCTTCAACATCGTGAGGCAATAAATACGGCGTCCGGACAGAGTTTGCCACCTGAGCAACCATCACATGGCTGCCGCGGCAAGATTTGCGAGGATGACGACCAATATCGTACCTGCGTGTGTCCCCAATACCTGTCAGTGGACGGCGTCGACCGCAGCTGGAGACTACTTGGTTCAAGTCGCCTGGCCTCTGCCGTGGGGAGACGATCATGTGCCCTCTGGAGATGAACCAGTCCAGACTATGTAAGATGGTTCATGCTGGCAGAAAGCCTTGAAATTCTGACCAGAACCGTTATGCAGATATCTCGTCGACGGCAATGCATACTTCTTCACGGCCGTGGACATCACCCGGCGGCTGGAGTTCATGAGCAACACCAGGACCGTCGTCGTCGCCGTGGGCTATCCTCCGGGCAAATGGGTGTACAACTTCAGGCGAGGACCGGATCTCACGCCAGCTGCTGACGAGTACGAGCCTGTGCTGAACAGTCGCGGGGAGCCTCGCACAGACATCAAGTTCGGCGAAGCAGAGCGCTTCACTGACTTCATCGAGAACGAGGTCATGCCTTATGTTGAGACCGATCTCTTCCCGCAAGCACCACTCAAAACGTCTCGGAAGGCGCTGTTTGGACACTCTTACGGCGGCATCTTCACGCTCAACACGCTGTTCACGAAGCCGACGCTTTTCAACACCTTCATTGCGGCGAGTCCGATCACATGGTGGAACAGGAGCTTCCTGCGGAGCCGAGAAGATCTGCTTCACAAGCGCAGCGAGCCGATCGATCCTGCGCCTTCGCTGATCGTCACGTGGGGCTCTGCTGTTGCGGAGTGCGAGAGCTATCTGGGCGAGGGCGAGGATATTCTGAAAAAGAGAAAGGACTGCTCAGAAGATGACCGCATCAGGGAGTACTCGGAGGCTCTCTGCTCTCGGCTAGAGGATTGCCCAAGTGTGCGGCGGATATGGCAGAAGGAATTCCGCGGTGAGGACCATGGCAGTGCGGCTGTGACGGGGCTCCAGCAAGGGATTATGAGGTTCGTGCTGGATAAATTCTAGGGTAATTCAACCATTCTGAAACCAAAGGATTCTTGCGTCAGGCTATAAGACTTGCGAGAACCGCGGACCGCCATACATGACTCGGGTGACGACCCGACGTATTGGAGCGTTGCATCTCCTCTTCCACGCTATTAGCAAAAAGCTGAAATTCGCTCAAAGATCCCGTGCGCTTCCCAACCTGTTTTCTACCTTGGGAAAATTTCCAAAACGCCACGTTCGGCGAGCCGCTCTTGACAAGCCGGATATCCGGCTCTGAAGCGGATCGAGAACCCTTGAAGTGGATATGTCGTGACAAAGGGGTCCAGTTGACGATGGGTCCCTCGCCCCGTTATCGGTCAATTGTGGCCGAGCTGAAAAGATCAGATCTTATCAGATGGGCGCATTCTCGCTAGATCGCGGAGGCCAGTCTGGAAGTGGACTGACCGTAGACGCGCAGCTGTTGCCGGTCATCCGCTCGCGTGGCCCTCGGCCCAGCGCAGCACCTAATATAAGCTTAGAGCAGGACCTTTATTTCTAGTGACAAGCGACTGCGCATGCCTGACGCCACGATGTCAACTCTCGACAAGCTCAACATCTCCCTCGGGCCCAAGGTCACCGAGGGGCCTGTTACTGTCACGGCCGCCGAGCCGGTGAACGATGAAGAGGCCAACCAGCCCGACAAGGATCCCCAAGACGCCGTCTCCGTGGTCAGCGACAATGTGCAGCATGGTGTCGCCAACCAGCAAGCCATTACGCTGACCTGGACCAAGACGTCTCTCGGCTTCTTGTTTGTCAAGTATGACCACCCTTTTGCTCCCGTGGAAGCAACGATCTTGCTGACGGGGCGTTACTTAGCATGTGGTTCATCTACTTGGTGAACGGGTTCCAGTCCAAGATTCTGTCGGACTTGACGGCTTACGCCCTGAGTGACTTCGGCGAGCATTCGTTGATCCCTCTTATCGGGGTTGTGGCATCTGTCATGACTGCTGCCGTCTACATTCCTCTGGCCAAGATTCTGGATATCTGGGGCCGAGCTGAGGGTTTCCTTCTCATGGTCGCCTTCGCCACTATTGGCATGGGCGCCATGGCTGGAAGTAACAACGTGGCAACGTACTGTGCTGCTCAGGTATGCGACGACTTCACGCTTTCTTCTCGCTGTCCAAATACTGACTCAAATGCAAAAAGGTCTTCTACAATGTCGGATGGTCCGGCATCATCTACAGTATCGATGTAATGACGGCCGATTCCACCAAGCTGAAGAACCGAGGCTTCGCTTATGCCTTTACCTCGTCGCCCTACATGATCACGGCCTTCGCTGGTCCCAAGTCCTCCGAAGCCTTCCTGAAGCATGTTAACTGGCGCTGGGCCTTTGGTGCCTTTACGATTGTCCTTCCATTTGTGGCCGCGCCAATGTACATTCTCTTGAAGTACCAGCTTCGGAAGGCAAAGAAGAATGGACTTCTGCTACGAAAGGCCAGCGATAAGACTCTACTGGAGCGGTTCAAGCACGGAATTGTCGAATTCGATTGTAAGTGGGGTTAGTCTTGTCAACGCTATACACATTGCTGATACATCGCTAGTGATCGGCGTCTTTCTCTTTGCTGCGGGCATCGTCACTTTCCTGGTACCCTTCTCGATTGCGAGCTCTGCTCCTCACGGCTGGAAGTCAGACTATATCATTGCCATGATCGTCGTTGGATTCCTCGTCACGGTCGCTTTCTTCGTCTACGAGATCTATCTAGCCCCGGTGCCGTTCTTCCAGACCAAGTTCCTCAAGGAGCCCACCATCGCCGGCGCCTGTCTCTTGGACTTTATCTACCAAATATCTTACTACTGCTGGGTCAGCTACTTTACCTCCTTTCTCCAGGTTGTTCAGGGTCTTCCTGTCTCAGAAGCAGGCTACATCAACAACACCTTCGACGTCGTCTCCGGCTTGTTGCTCTTCATTGTCGGTTTTCTGATGAGCAAGACTGGCCGCTTCAAGTGGCTTCTTGTTACTGGAATCCCCTGGTACATCTTCTCACAGGGCCTGATGATCTACTTCCGACGACCAAACCAATCCGTGGGGTACCTGATCATGTGTGAGATCTTCATCTCTATCGCCGGATCTTGCTTCATTCTCTGCATGCAGGTCGCAGTGCTTGCTGCCGTCGACCATCAGCACGTAGCCACTGTCCTTGCTATCCTCAGCATCACCGGTGGTGTTGGCGGCGCTATTGGAGGTACCGTGTCGGCCACGATCTGGACGAACACGTTCGGTGTCAAGCTTCTCGAGTGGCTTCCAGAGAGCGCTAAGGACGATTTCGCAGCGATGTATGAGGATCTGAATATCCAGCTGAGCTATCCAGAAGGTTCTGCCGTGCGCATTGCGCTGCAGAGGGCTTACGGGTATGCGCAGACACGCATGCTGGCCGTGGGTACCGGAGTAATGGTCATTGCAATTGCGTCTCTGTTCCTGATCAAGAACTATGACCTCAGAAAGCTGCATCAGACCAAGGGTGTTGTCTTCTAAGGGCTGGAAAGCTCAACCTGTTTGAACACCCGACACAAAGTTAGATGACCGCTTAGAGTTCCAATAAAAGCGTTGTGTGACGTTTTCAAGCATCATCACTGCTAATTTCTTCAACATCAGTACTGATTAAAGATTGCGATATAGACCTCATAGCCAGGATTAAAACTCTAAACTCGTATGCTTTGGCAACTATCGGAACATGGTATCTTTGAACATCATCCTGCACACTCCGCCGAATGACTGACCACCGTAAATCACAAATGAGACCACAATAAGAAAAACTAGCGCGCAAGATCAAGTGGCGACACCATTCCTCTGTTCACCTGCGTTCCCGTTCAGGAAAGTGGCCTCATTGTCCCCAAAGTATCCAGGAGGAGGAGGGTCGTCCACGGCCAGGACTTCGACAACGGGCTCCGGGACAGTCAAACACTGCGCATCCGACTCGCCCTCGAATCCCTCTGCACGATCGCAGCATTCGTGGTACGCAGGCGCAGCAGCCCCAAAGCCCAGGGTCTTCTCGAACGTGCCCTGGCGGATCTCCTGCAGACCCTGCCGTGCGTCTTCCAGGGCTCTCGCGGATGCTCGGATTGCCGCCCGCGCAGACTCGCTGGCCTTCTTGATATTGGTCATGTACGTCTCGTGCTCGGTCAAAGCTGATGTAAGGACCTCGCCTGTCTGCTGCGAAACAGTCGGGGTGCTCCCGCGTCGGATCTGGATCAGGTCCTGGACCTTTGCGCTGCCGGCAATTTTCTGGGCGGACTGGAGCAGCTCTCTCATCTTGAGCCTGGACTGAACGATGTCTGGGTGCAGAAGGTGCGGAGGTATCTGCTCAATTGCTGAATCGTTGAGTTCTAGAGCGCGAGATACGTAACGTCCGCAACGCTTCATCGCGTTGATCCTGTTGACGCCCTCCAGGGTGGTCTCGTTCAGTCCACGCTGAACAGCAGTCTTGACAGCCTGGGCCGCCTTGACTCCCGATACTACCGCTTTAAGCTCGGCTGTTCTGTCTGCATGCGCCCTCTTGGCCTGCCAGTGCTTCGTCTCCTGCGCGTCCTCGTCCGGAAACCCAGGGGTCGGACCATCGAATAGAGACGAGTACAGGGAATCAACGGCGCCGTGGGCCTCGCCATGACGCTCTACCAGCTGCTCCAGGTTCTTGATCTCTGATTCTAGAGCCTCTTTACGTCTCTCGAGCTCCGCAAGCTGCATCTCGGACTTTCGCCGCTTCTCAAGAGCGTCGTGGTAGGTCTTTTCCTCCTTCTGAGCCTTGCTCAGGAAGTCATCCTTCTTGCTGACCAAGGTGTACACCAGCCTTCGGGCGGATGAGTCCCTTAAGCTTTCGTGACGCTTCAATTGAGAGTCAGCCAGGGCGATGGCAGACATAGTTTCGGCATGCTGGGCTTTCAGACTCTCGGTAATCGATTCGACTTGGGCACGGTGGTTTGCAAGCTCGGGAGGCGCATGAGCCGTCGCAGAGACTTCTTGAAGAAGTTCGGTGTTCCTGGAGCCAGCATTTTTGATAGCTTCCAAAGTGCGCTGAACGGCAGCCTGGTCGGTCGAAGGGGTGTGAGTTTCGACCTGCGTTGACGGGCCAGCTACAGCTGGTTGTTCGGGCAAAAGGGTTGGCATTCTTTGCTTAGAGTCCGTCATTTTGACTTTCTGTTTGACTCAGCTGTAATAGACAAGGTAAACTTTGTGGAAAATGAGCTCTTGAGACTTGGAGTCATTGAAGAGAATTGACGACATTAGCTGAGTTTATATCTTTGGCCCCAAGCGCTTGATGACCGCCCCTTCTCTGCTCGCGATGATATGAAATGTTTCCAAATCATGGCGACAAATCAGCTTGCGATTCCGCATTGGGCTTGATTATCCCGGCAATCGGCATGGTATTTTCAAGGATCGCCCTATAAAAGCCAGGGAGGCTTAAAGCTAGCCCCCAACTGCGCCTCGTCGTCAACGGCTTGGGGGCAGCAAATAAGTTCAGCCTTATGCGGCACTGCCGTGATGGCACATTTTACCAACATCACGACGCTCCTGAAAGGGCATCAGCCCACTGCTCAGATTTTGCAACTCGTCTGTGCTGCGACAGCCTGGAGTTAAGCCCCCGCAACTTGTACGACCTTCGCTGCGCCACCTTGGGAAGTATACACGTATCTTCTCATCAGGTTGTCTTGATATATCGCAAAATGCTTCTTCCGAATCTATTCCAAATACGTTGAACTCAAATTGTATTTCGGCTTAACTATTACGATGTTCTGATATGGCCTGACAGTCTGCCTTGGGCTTTCAGAGCATATTGGGAGCCGAATACAGAGCTTACGACCTATTTGCCTCCACGGACGCGTCCGCTAGTTCCCCTCTACACTGTTGACTCGGAATCACGCCTTTGTCTAGAGAGCATTGGGGACAACGACGGATTCCGAGTCAATTTCGAGGTGCAGCGACCAAATTTGACCGACCAATGTCTGGAATTGGAGAACGAGGTGACCAGTAGTTTTGCTGGAACGCTAGCTGACGAAATAATAAGGCTAGGACCGTGCCGTGGACGCGCATCAAAGCAGACCCGCAGCGGTTGGCTCAACTTCCTTGCTGGCACCAAGCACCGGAGTCGAAGAACAATAATGATAAATGTGAAAAACGAACTGGAACTCGCTCGATTCGGGGCTTTCAAAGCTTACCTTCTCCGCCAAATTGGAGCCCAGCGGACCTACTAGAGGGTGTAGTGGAAAGACCCAATGCGTTCTGTGTCGGTCGAGCCAAGCTTATGCAGCTGCACGATACAATGCAGACCTCTGAAGGGACGAATGATTACCTCAGACAGAAAGCAGCCAATGATCTGACTTGTTGCCCGTGTGGGGGAGTTGGCATCCTCAGCCCCAGCCTCGCAATGACGAACGGCCGCCGTATGCTGCTCTCTCGAGGATTGAGTTCATCGTGCTACACCACCAGCCTGGGCCATGTACCGCCCTCCAACAGTAGAGCCTGCCTTAGATCCGGATGAGGATAAGTTCCCGGATCGAAAGCTTCCCCTAAAACCGAGGCGATCGACGGGTCGGCCACCAAGAGTAGCCTTCGTCGAGGACGTCCCTGACCACGACCCTACTGAGGATAATCTAAGGGCTGCAGGTGTCAGACTTGAGTCATACAGGCCGTATTGGCCCAGTGAACACCCCACAATACCGCCTCCACTTTATCAACTGCCACAAGTTTATAGACTGCCGCCGCCGGTTCAACCTCAAACGCCGCCCACAAGACATGGAGGGGTGCGCAGGCCGACCCTCAAGAACCGATTTGGCGCCAGTAATGTCAGTAAGTATACTCCATTCGAATATGGGGGGCACGTCGCGAATGAGGAGCGCGCCAACTCCTCTGCCTTCCCCCTCTCACCTGGACGACCGAGGCCTTCCGGCGCAGGGCCGCGAGCTTTACCACTTGACAGGACTTGGGAGGGCATCTCTGCACGTCTGGCCCGCCGGCTGTCTCCGCGGCCTTACGATACCAGGTACACAGCCTTTCCGCCGGCAGATAGTGAAGATCCAGTTGCAGAGCCGCCTGAGCCTCACAATCACCAGCGACCAAGGCCGCGGACAGACGCAACTTCCAATAGCGCCAGCTCGGATGCGAATTGGGACGACTCGCACGCAATAACGCATCCCGTCGAAGCAGACGATGGTCGGGGTCTCTGTTTCGAGGTTCCAACTGACAGAAATCCTCAAAAGCTTGTTCTCTACACGGACATTTTGGATCTTGGGACGGATGAGGCCGAAGGAAATGCTTGGTCAGAGGTGAAATCATACCCCGACGAGCACGCGACTTGCGACTTGGTGAGCGCGAAAACCCTGGAGCAGGGCTCGGACGAGATGGGCGGCCCCCGCACGTTTATTGGCCGCGAGAACGGCACTCCATCGATGAAGCCAAGCGCGGAGCCTCGGATTGTATGGCTGTATGTGTACCTCTTCTAGCCTCATTACAAATGCTAAGACTTTGTAGGCACGTTCGCCGTCCAACTTTGTCTTTGGACTTTCTAGAGGTCTTGTGCTCGGGCCACCCAGCTTCTGTGCGTCTTTGTTAATCTTTTCCAGCTACTCGTTCAGCAATGCCCATACATCTCTCTTGACCTGATGCGGGTAGCCTTAGAATCATTGAAGCGCCTGCGCACCACCTTCACTACGACTTCTGATGGCCAGATGCATTATGAGCTGGGGTTCTCCATGCGCCATGTTGGAAAGTTCCACAAGTTCGATACAGATGCGTCAAGCTACACAAGCCCAGTCATCTTTGCCTCGTGTCCTGCCTTGACGCTGGAAGCATCGGGCACGTCCTTGGCGGGGGGCCAAGGTATGGACAGCATCACGGCCCAGGGCCTTCTTGGTAGCCTCTATGGCTATGACGTTGATCGGGAGAGGGAGAAAGAGCAAATCGTGCAAAAGGTTCTTGAAAAAGGCGTGGAGAACCGCGTATTTCACGTCCGCCAGACCTGGCTGATGTTGATCGGACATCAGGTACTGATAACGATGTCGGATCGTGGCCTTAATGAAATGCTCAGCGACAGCATAGTGCTTGGGAACGGCTCCAGCAAGCTGGGCAAGCTAGAGGACTACATTATCGTGCGGCTTTTAGATCACAGGAAGAAGGCATACAACATCAGCTTGGGTCGTTCCTCGGAATACACTGAGTTCTTCCAGCAAGCTGTGCTTCTGGCTACCGGCACACCCGATGCAGCAGACGACTTCAAGCTCCTTAAGGAGAGTGGCGATCCTTTCACTGAGTCAGACTGGAAAGGCCTGCTAACCTCGTCATGTGCCGAACATTTGACGGTGCAGTTGGCGCATATGGCTACCGAACTGGAACAGCCTGGACCCCGTCTGGCTCTCCCTGCGCCAGAACCTGAGCCGCCCAATGTCAATTTACCAGGCCACAGGCATGATTCAGATTCACATCAGCAAGAATCAGTCGCTTGGAATTGGGTCTCATGCGACGTAGGAACGAAGAACCTTTTAGGAAGGCGAAGACCCGAGTCTGGCCACGAATCAGTGACGAAAACCACAGACCGAGACCTGGCCTCACTTTCCCATAGGCAATTTGAAGGCGGCCACAACAGCTCAAAATTCCCTTCAGAAGTTCAAACTCACGACGCAGGGGAAAAAGGCCCAGTTGTCGACGCGCAAAACGCTTACAAGCCCAAGACCGAAGAGCAGCCAGTAGCACAACAACCCAATATGGCTGTAGAAAGCGATCAGCAACTAAGATCAGAATCCGACGAGGTCATAATCGAAGACAAGCCACTGCCCATGTCGCCCCCTGAAATGGACTCGCATTCTCCGAATCCGCTTTCGCCGTGGCAGTACCTGGTGTACCAGCCGGACCCCAAATCGCCGCCACCTTTGGAGCACATCAAGATATGGGATGGCATGGCAATACCGATGAGCTCGAACTCGAATGGAGGGTCATCTCTTGATGTCCACCTGGATAACCTGTCAGAAGTCAGCGTGAGCTCTTGCGGCTCTGGAAGTTCTTCGAGTGATTCACTTGATGCAGACCCTTACGAAAAATACGCTAGGGGACTTGAAAGCCCATACGAGATAAGCTCCGGCTTCCAAGAATCTTGCCATAGATATGAGTCTGCTGCCGGCTCCAAGAGATTCTCGGGATCAGCTGAGGAGTTACATTCAAGACAGGGGCGCCAAGGAAGATTCACACTCAAAGGAAGCCCAGGCGCTCGCGTCAGATTTACACCCCCAGAATATGTCCAGGACTCACCAGGTCCTGGCTGCGAGACTCATGAGGGCCCTGAGTCCGGCACGAACAGAAGTAATGGACCACAAGAGACGGTGGTTCTACCGCCATTCTTCCATTGGAGGCCGCGGAATCAGTCGTGTGAGCAAGCGACGACGGATGCGACGGGGGGCTCGCTGAAGCTTCTTGATCAGATCCAGTCTGACATCAAATCCAATCTGAAGGGAAACTTATATGATCGAGCCTACCTCTGCTCGAAGTCTGAGTTCATCTTCCGACAGAAATTCCACCTCCAACAGATATCAAGTCTCCCAACAACAGAGTCGGCGGCTGCCACCTCGCCACAAGGGGGGGAGACATCGTCAGGAGATATCACGAGATCCAAGGTTAAAGAAGAGGAACCTGGAGCTGCTGCTACTGCAACTGATAGTCCTCCAGCGCGAGACGGAGTAGGGGCTCAACGGCCCGCCTTGTCCGCGTTACCGTCCTCGGCAGATCCAGCACCAGCAAGTGCGACTTCGACCTACGACGCTATGATTTTGAGACAGCTGCTTCAAGTTTCATCTAAGGTGCTCTCTGCATTTGTGCCGAAATCCGAAAGCTCAAATGCGCATGGGATATCCAAACTTTATTGGGGCGCCATGGACTACATCTTCCGTGTAAGTCAACCTCGTTCCTGCTAAGTTTGTCGGACCTTATAGTTTTCAGCAAATGTTGTGGCGGCGTTACTCACAGCAATGCGGAAACCACACCTTCAAATCGCATTTTGGTGGTCAAGAAGGCCCGAATACAGGCAGCCTAGCTCGCAAAGAGAGCTGCGCAGTCCGCAGTGAAGGCCCTAGTGGCCAGCCTTGTTTCCAGGACGAAGCAAGCGCTCTTGCACATCTGCACCACGTCCACGGCTCGTGCACAGTAACGACAGAACACCCACACGATGATCCCTGTCTTGCTTGGCTCCACCAGGTCATCGACGAAACTCGAGGTGCATGCCGCTGTCAGGGAAGCATCAACGAGCCCTTGGGGCTTGCCGAGGACTTTGTGATGCAAATAGTACACATTCTCAAAGCTATCTTGGATCTACAGAGCGCAGCGACAGGGGTGTCTCGGTCTCATACGCCCCAGCAAGAGGGCTTCACCCCGTTTTTGCACTCCAGCGTGACAAAGGCTTTCCAAAACATTGTAGAAATGTGCATGCTCCGATCGCATCTACTGTCTCTGAAGAACAGAATTCAGCACAGCAGCCTCGCAGCAAGTTCCGGGAAGCCCAGCAAAGCCGGTGACGAGAACACGAACCGGCGCAAGGTATCTGCGCTGGTAAGATGGGAGAAAGGGGCCTACGACAACGCGAGAAAACATATCTATAACGCGAGGCATGAGATGATCCTCGAAGGAGACTCGGCGAGACGCATAACCAGCGCGCAGATGCAACCCGTCGGTATTGAGTTCCTCGCAACCGTTTTGATGGGCAACGTGCAGAAGGCATTGCCAGTGTTACCGGGACCACAAGTCCATGGAGAGATCAATGCGAATCAGCCGCATTTCATCGACGTGTATAGACAGTATGTGTCTCAGCTGAGTTTCCGATGCTACAATCGTCCTAGCAGACGGGTGTTCCTTGACATATACGCTTTTGAGGAAGAGCTCGCGGCCCTCGGACGACTTCTCGAGGCTCAGGGAAAGCTGCTAGACGACGTTCTGTACCTCACGTCCCCCGAAAGCTTCAGAAAGTCTGACGAAGATCGAGAGAAAACGTTTGCACGTCAAAAGATGGAAGCGCAACACCAGAGGGCGCACATCGACCAGCAATCTAAAGAAGTGCAGATCCTGCAGCACAAATCGACCGCTCTCAAGGAGCAGGTGAAGCAAGCTATCGAGGTCTTGGAGGAGGACCACGGGAAGGCTATTCGGGTATTCACAATCGTGACTCTTTTCTTCCTTCCCCTCTCCTTTGTTTCCACATTCCTCGGGATGAACACTACGGATGTGGACGGGCTGAAATGGGACCAAAGCATATTTTGGGCCACGTCGCTGCCCATCACCGCCTTTGTCCTTCTTACCGCTATGGTCTATGGATATAAGGGCGACGAGATCTCAGAGTGGCTCTCGACGAAGATGCGCAGTGTCCGTCCGGGGACGAACGATGCCGAGGTGCAGAGGCAGGGTAACCTGAAAAGGAGGTTACCTCACTCAAGGCCTTTCGGTGGAATCGACAAGCGCGAAACCATGGACAGCTTGGGCAACATTGGATGACACGGCAATGCATTTCTTCAGAGCCCAACGAATGCAGTGGACGAGTCAAGCCACGAAAATGAGCCCTGGTGACAGGTGCGGTTGGTTCTATGCACCACCTACGGAGTGCGTCACGTATATTTTAGGAATAGTAGCTGGAACCTTAAATCATTTGCCGTTCAATCCAATTCAATTCTAAACTCTACCCCGGGGGAGCGGGAATGACGAACTCCGGATGTTTTAAGACACTGCCGCGGGTTTCGACGCGATGGCAGCTTTGATCGATGCATCATCCGGGTGTCTTGGATGCTCTCAGATACAACTCCACATGCATGAAGTGTCGGACTTACTGGACTTAAGGAAATGACCGCTTCGCCTGCATTAGGCCAGAGCTACCACCAACGGGCTAGTACTGTCTAGGGCTAGTGAAATCGCCAGTGTCGGCGACAGACTTCCTTTCGCAAAAGCATTCCACGACGTAGTTACCGAATGGCGATTCTTCTATGATGCTGATCATGACGTCCAGGCTGTTCTGCCTTTTCCTTTTGTCCCCCTTGACCGCCACACCTCTTCCTGAAGACCCATAAAGACTCCCACGCCTGCTCTCGGAGCTTAGATATCTCTCTTCATCACCGGAATACAGCTATTATTTCCCTTTGACGATGTCTAATGCCTTGTCGAAGGCGTTCTTTACGCAGTCGTTTCGCATCCCAGCCCCTGCCCTGACGGAGAAGAACCTAGCCGATCAACACGGCAAGGTTCACATCATCACTGGCGGGTACGCCGGGGTCGGCAAAGAATTAGCTTCAATCCTTTACGCCAAACATGCCGCCGTATATATCGCCGGGCGCAGCGAGCCCAAAGCTCAGGAAGCAATTCGTCAGATCAAGGAAAACCACCCATCCTCGAGCGGTCGCCTCGAATTTCTGCTTCTCGACTTAAACGACCTGACAACGATCAAGCCCGCCGTAGAGATCTTCCGGGCTCGCGAATCTCGTCTCGACGTTCTTGTCAACAATGCAGGCGTTATGTTCCCTCCCAAGGGAACCAAGACAGAGCAAGGACACGATATGCAAATGGGGACAAACATAATCGGGCCCTTCCTGCTCACCAAGCTCCTCATGCCAACCCTTGTCGAGACTGCCAAGACCTCACCACCTAACACGGTCAGGGTCCTTTGGGCCGCGAGCGTGGGGATTCAGGTTCTTTCTCCGACTGGTGGCGTGGTTTTGACCGCCAAGGATGGTCCGAAAGTCTTCGACAGTCAGGAGACGAACTACGCACAGACAAAGGCTGCCAACGTCTTCTTCGCGATCAAAACGCAAGAGCTTTTCGGCTCGGAAGGTATCGTCAGCGTGTCCTTTAACCCTGGAAATCTGCAAACCGAGCTTCAGCGACACTCGAAAGGCCTCATGATGAAGTTGGCCGGATACATTCTCTATCCTGCTATTTATGGGGCGTATACTGAGCTGTACAGCGGTTGGAGTGAAGATATTACCGCCGATAAGGGCATATCATATGTGATGCCTTGGGGGAGAGATGGTACTGAATTGTTGCGGGACGATATTAAAAGGTCCATTGATGAGGGGCTTCCCAGCAAGCTTTGGGATTGGTGTGAGGATGTGACGAAGCCTTACCAGTAGTTCATTGTCATGGATCAAATAGATGTATGCTCCAGACTTTACCTGCGACAGGGCGAATGCTCAGCACACATACAATGCCTTTGTAGAGCAAGGTAGACATCCTTTCCCCTTGTCGTGTGGCGTTCGGCCTCGTATTAGCTGGAGCATAAATAAGACAGGTCGTCCATTTAGACTTCGCAGTACATAGAATTGTTGGTGTTAGCCTAGGTAATCGTCATACTTGAGTGCCAAAATCCTACATAGTGGTAGGAAGCGTGCCCCCCGCGGGTGTGCTCCCACGGGTCGTTGAATACCGGACTAGGCTCCGGGCTTGAGCGTGGACCATTCTCATACGTCCCTTTTAGATCACAATCCTATTGGCCGTGCTCCGGCTACGCTTAGGGGACAAATTTGGGGGCGGCTTAGGATCACATGAAGGCCGCATGTTGGGGCTGCTCCGCTTACAGACGGGGGCTACAACGAGGTCGCAGATCACAACGAGAGATCCACCTAACGAGCGTGATCGAGCCCCCATTCTTTAAGCTTAATGATTGCTTGGGAAACTTGCGCGTTGGTCTTTTGCGAGTGCAACCTGTAGTCATAGACACATCCTTTACGGCCGCCAGCACTGTTACACCGTTGATCTGGAACAAGAGCAGAGCAGCCACGTTTTTCTTCAAGTAGATCTATAGAGAATCCATTGGTTCCGGCAATGTATCGGAGGCTGAGTGTCTGACCAAGCCGGTGGCTGTTTCAGGAGCCCGCGCCTATGCATTGCGCCCCGTACTAGAACGTAGCCACTACTGGTGATCGACGCCAGGGTTCAATCCCAGTATGGATCTTCTGCATCTTTCGACTTCATTGGACCAGGTAATGAATCACACTCTCGCACCCTTCGCCGATCACTCTAAATGAGCGCGTGGTCGGCTATCGAGATTGCTCGACGGTCCCGACAGCATGGCATGGGGAAGACGACTCTTTTGCCACGCTTGCAAGTTGAATATCTGCTGGTCCCTGGCTTTCGAGTCCCGCTTTCCATCTTCTTCACTCGCGTTACATTCGTTTCATAAGGGTTACGCTGGACGTGAACCCCTGCTGTGGATCTCATTCAGCCCGGCCTGCCTGATGGCTCTTTCGTGCATTCCAATGGTCAATATTTAGAGCACTGTTCTCCTCAAAGCGCTGGCTCGCAGTTATTCAAGGGTGTGCTCTGGCAGCATCCAACAGATCTTATGGCGTCGCCGCGTACAAGTGACGGTCAGCACGCCCACACGGAGGATGAGGCCATCGACGAGTCATATACCCCAGCCATAATAGCATGCACTGTTGCTTGCGGCGTCACAGTTCTCGGCATAAGCTTCCTTCGCTTTTACGTGCGGCTGTCTGCTCGAAAGAGGCTTGCTGTCGACGACTGGATTTTCCTCATGGGTGTTGTATGTACACTGAGAAGCAGAGAGAGGTCCCGCGCTGACGGCAACACTAGTGCTTTATGCTGCTTTACGACATCTCATTCGGACTAGTTGCCCAGTATGCTGAAGGGTCCAACGGAACTGACACAAGAATGATGAGCATTGTGAGTCTATCCACGGCCTGGCGGACGAGACTTACGTCTCTTCTTCCGAGCAACGAGACATTGCTTCTTTGATCAGTATGCTTACCGCGTTTAAAAGCTCTCCTTGATCGACGGAAATGCCTACGCGTCTTGCATGGCGTTTCTGAAACTCAGCATCCTCGCCCTGTACGACGCGATGTTCAGATCACGAAATTTCCGACGGTGCCTCCTTGCGATTTCCTCTTACACGATAGTTTGGGCCATCGCATCTATAGTGGTGAATAATCTCCGCTGCATACCGTTGGCATCTTTGTGGAACCCGGGCATCCCCGGAGGTTGGTGTCTGGCGTATACCCCCTTTGTGGTGGTGATGACGGGGCTGGACGTAGTGGGTGGCTTTGCGGTGCTGGCAATTCCCGTGCCGATGGTCTTGAGGCTGGGGCTTAACAAGAGGAAGCAAAGAATTGTGGTTCTGGCTTTTTCACTTGGAGCGGCGTGAGTGTCCTGTGCCAGCCTGTTGTGGACGAAGTAAATTCTGACAGTCACGACTCCAGGGCCTGTGCGACTGGCATCATTCGTTTCGCGTTCGCGCTGAAAGGGACCAACCCCAGTGGTATGGGAGGTGGGTATCCGTAAATAAACTTGAAAACTTGAGACTGACTTCCACAGCCAACGCCCTCTCGCTGAGGGTGATATCGACGGTCGAGCTAACCATGGGTCTCCTCTGCTCATCGCTGCCCACCTACAGCTACTTCTTCCCCGGCTTCAGCACTCCTTCTCCGCCCGAGAATACGCGAGGGTGCTACATCCAAGACGGAACGTGGGGCCTGCGGCCAAGGGAACAGGGCAGCATCAGCACCCAGATCACCGGAGGGCGGACCTTGGGCCCGAGGCGGAGCGGGATCGCCGTGACGGACGACCTTTCGCGGACAACGCACGCGCACGTCGGGGGAGCATGGGTCAGAGTACCGAACGAGGATGAGACGGCTCTCTTCCCTGCGCGGTCGTCGCTGACTTGATGTGTGACGCTCTGAGCCGACGTCTGATTTAGCCTACTTAGTGCAATTCCAAGCATAATCCTCCTTTTGATGCACAACTCGGCCTACCATGTTTCCAGCCCGGAGCGCCGCTCACTGGAACTAGTATCGCAGTACAGGTGCACATAAGCACCCTTCATGGCTGGGAAATCCAGTCTCTGGGCCCCCAGGTCTTCTCAACATCGCCCATCGCCCACGCAGTGATCCACTGGCTCCGCAGCACGTCCTCCGCGGCTGGCCGCTCTTCTAGCCTGAACTTCAAGATGTCCTTGATCATACCGCAGAATGCCTTGCTCTCTCTCTCGTCCATGGTGTCTTGCTTTCTGCGTCGTCTGGGCGTCTGTATTGAGTCCTGGAATCGCTGGTCAAAAGTCCAAGGCTGCCTGCCCTCCGTAGGCTGTCCATTGGCGGCGAAACGCTTCCACTTCCCCTCCCAGGTCTTCCACCACTCATCTGGCAATGGGCCTAGAGCATCTATCTGATTTGCCGTGACGTCGTCCACCTCTGGGAGAAAGACATCGAGGAAGGGTCTGACGCCGAGAATTTCCCAGATGATGCAGCCGAGGCTCCATATGTCGGACGCGTACGACAAGGGAGTCGTCGGGTCGAAGCGCGTTTCGGGCGGACGCGTCTTTCGAGGCGTGAATGACAGCAGCCGAGTCTCGTGAACAGGTGAGAAGGCCGTACCAAAGTCGGTAAGCAGGAGCTTGGCCTCAGAGAGGGTGACCTCCTCGGCTGATTTTCCGAGCCAAGCTGGGATGTAGACATTTGCTGGGACTGACGGTGAGGCAATGGGTTGCCTGTCGGCCCTAACCACAGACTCTGACCGGGGGTCCCCATGCCTCTTGCATAGCTCTTGGACAATCAGCTTGTCAATTCCTTGACCCGGAAGCTGGAGGAGCAGGTTGCCGAGGTGGATGTCTAGGAGGCGTTAGCGACATCTCGAGGTGACGATGCGGATACAACTGGCCTCCGCGGACGAATCCCGCCTTATGTACGCGAGCCACAGCCATGACAAGCTGGGCAGCGAGAGACCTAGCCGCATCAAGCGGGAACATATCGTAGTCATCGAGAGCCTCGACGAGACTGCATCGGGCCGGCGTAGTGACCAGGCACGGTTGCGTCCCGTTGGGTCCTCTGAGCCTGAATCGCTCATAAACGGGGGCGATGAGAGGGTGGCCCAAATCATTTTTTGAAGATTCCAAAACATGTTCCAGGGTCTGGGCTTCTTTGGAGCTGCAGTCCGCGATGCCAATCTTGACCGCCACGTATCTGTCCAGTCTTTCGTCTCGTGCGAGCCAGATCGTGGAGTAGGACCCGTGCCCGAGCTTCTCAACAATCGAGTATCGTCCGTGGAGCCTATCGTTCAATCGGACTGGGTGATAACCGCCGGGTCGATGACCATCTAGGCGTTCGACGTCGCTGATGTGCTCATAACGCGCCACATGCGTTGCAACAGCGCGTCGGCGCGTCCATCGGAGTACACGAAAGGTGCTGGCGGCAGTCACTAAAGACTGCGGACCTGGGCTTATCCATCTGAATGAGCGATATGGAAGCGATTGCATGCTCAAGCTGGCGGTAGGTGATGGAACCCAATGCCAGCCAGCCATACGGGCTGTGAGGGAATCGCGTAACACGGGTCGGTTTGAAGTTGGTACTGATCCGTTAGTCTGGCCCGGCTCTTCACTCAGCAAGGCCTTGGCTCGCGACAGCCATCACGCAACTTGGCAATTACCAAGACGACTTTTCAATTCCGAAGCAATCGGGCATACATTACCCGTGTTTGTTTGTGGGCGTGTGTGGGAACGATACGATCACCTAGTCTGTCAGATACCCGACTCAACTACGCCTACTTCAAGCGAACACGCAAGCAGTAGCGCTCTTCTGGTGTCACTGGCGAAGTGAATCTACCCGAGATCATCTCTCGTTCTTCTTGGATTAACTCTAAAGCAACCTTATTGACCTATGCATTCTTTGAGACCCTTCCAGTTGAGCAAACTTGGTGTACACAACAGTACAGGGTAGGGCCAAAGCAGTGAAGGCTTAGAGGTGTTGCCGTCATGAACAATCGAACCCTATTGCATCAAGCCTTCTTAGATGTTCTTCGCCCTGGCCGGAATTGATCCTTCCTTTAATTAGAATGCACTCTCGATCTTCAGCTGGACCGCCTCGCCTCATGGGCTGACCTAGGGTGAGCCTGCCAAGGCGATAGCTGCGGTCTGACGGACAGGACTTAGCAGGCTAAGCGGACCTGT
This sequence comes from Sordariomycetes sp. S80-01Y, assembly GCA_037042185.1. Classification (NCBI taxonomy): domain Eukaryota; kingdom Fungi; phylum Ascomycota; class Sordariomycetes; species Sordariomycetes sp. S80-01Y. The sequence continues at coordinate 304,785 of JAXQJY010000027.1, read as the reverse complement.
TCGCATAAACTAGCCCACCTGGGAAATCCGAATAGACTACACGACGTAGTCTGCCCTTGGCCCAGTTCATCCTATGTGCCGACGTCCCGCACGTCAACGCCGTCTTGGCCATCACCGGCCAGCAGCGCAGCATCACGAAGCTCAAGCCGCAACCACACCGACTCGGCATACGTAGGAATCCCGCAGATGTCCCTTCACACCTTAGTCCTGGAAGAACCCAGTGACGTCGCGGTGGTCCAACACGAGGAATCGGGTCGGGATCGACAGCCGGGGTCTTGGCGCGTCGGCAGCTCTGCCACTCGCCTCGCTTGCCGGGAGCTGGGCGAAGCTGGGGGAGGATGGAGCTTGGCCCGGCTTGTCCTTTCATGATGTAGTCTTCTTGAGCCGCGATGTTACTCAGGTAAGACTTTAGTGGCAGGTCTGAGGGCCGCTTCCGGGTTGCATCATGGGACGAATGGCTCAAGGTCTTGGTGGCATCTATGTATAAAGGGGCAAGCTTTCCCTCCTCAGCTACAGACAACAGACGACAAGAGATTTCCACATAATAATCACAACGAGATTTACATCACCTCCACCCACCCAGACAACATAAGCATCGTCAACATGCAGTTATCAACCCCTACGCTCGCACTCCTGCTGTCCACCCTCGCCTCTTCGAGCCCCCTTTCCAGACGGGACGACGCCCCCCAGACCGCGCACTTCACCTTCCACACCGTCGCAGGAGAATCCTACGATCTCAAGGTGCTCGCCGACGGGAACCGCCAGCTCACCAACAACGACGCCAAGGTCGTCTCCGTCGACATCAACGACTACAACGCCGGCTCGCAGTGCGTCTTCCGGGACGCATCGGGCGCCGAGGTCGAGGGAGAGCTCAAAATCGACACCGACACGGGCAACCAGAGCCTGCTCTTCGGCGAAGCCGGGGAGGGCGAGGTCGTCGGGAGCGTCAGCTGCGAGGGGACCTGCGTCGCCATCTACAGCTTCTGCTACGACCCCTCGACCGGCATGAACCTCGGGGCCTGCTGCAACGGCGTCTGCGCGGCGGACAGGTGCAGGCCTTGGAACGCTGGCAACCAGTGAGACCCGAAGAGGCAGAGTAAAAGTATGTGGATGGAGGGGGAAAGTCAGGGATAGAGGCAGATAGATCAGATGAGAGGTTGCTTCGCAAATTATCTTCAGCAGTGGGACTTGCCATGTATTCATCGTCGTCCTCATCAATCTTTGTATTCATGCGTCATTATAAGTCGCCTCGTCACAGTCTAGTCAACCCAGCCGTGTCATGATCCATCCGTTACGCCTGAAAATTTCGTGAATGTGAGTGGAATGTGCACACCAGTAACCATTCTTTTGTCGTGTATGATGCGAACCCCGCGTATGCATCGCGTAAGCTCCTTGAGCCTGTCCTACGTCCATCTCGTCTTGCGCCGTGCCGTCGCTCGACCACAGCACCTATCTGTCGCCGCCCCGGTTCTGTCCTCCAATGAGGCCATCGACAAACGCAGCACTAAGCGCAGCCGTGGCGACCTTGGCACCTTTGGGTCCCAGCCAGGGACCTGAGTCGTTCTTGTTCCTGAAGGCGGCCTGAGCTCCCGCGGTGAAGGCGTTGCGTGCGCCAGCCTGGACCGTGGGGTTCTGCCACCAGGGGTTGCCGTTGATCTTGGGACGGTTGATGGCGTTGACTGCGGGCATTGAGTTGCGTCGGACTCGCGCGCCCATGCCAGCGGCACGTCCGCCGCCGCCGCCGCCACCGCCCGGAGCCGGTGCACCGCGGGAACGGTTGGCGGGAGGCGGACGCCCGTGGGGCGGAGACTCACCCGGGCGAGCTGAGGAGCGAGCACGACGGGGAGGTGGGCCCCCGCCGTAGCGGTCATCGTTGGCGGGCGGCGGGTAGTCGCGACCACGAGAGCGTGGTTCATGGCGTGGCTCATGAGAATCGCGTCCTCTAGAGGGTGGAGGAGGGGATCGCCGTCGACGGGATGCGCCGGCGTGAAGATCCGGCTCATCGCGGGGGCCGCGACCGCCAGCGGCGTATGGGTCACGATCCCTGGGGCGGTCGCGGTCTCTTGACGGGGGAGGCATCGAGTATCGGTCGGATCGCTGGCGAGGTTCGCGACCGTCTCGTGGTTCGCGTCCCTCGCCGCGACGTGGTTTCGGGGGGTCCGCAGCGTAGGGGGGCGTCAGCGGGCGTCGTCCACCGCCATTAACGACCTGCGGGGGAGGTCGAGGGTCGGCGCGGCGGCTGGAGCGGCGCGAGGGTTCTTGGTAGTCGGGCGAGCGCGGTCGAGGACGGGGAGCACGGCGCTCCGACTTGCCACGACGGGGCTCATCGTAGCGGGACGAGGGCGGTGGTGAGCGAGAGGGCTCGTAGTAGGGCGCAGCTCGCGGGTCGCGTGGATCAGGGCGAGCATCGAGGTCGTAGTAGTCGCGGCTCAGGCCGCCACCGCCTCGGTCGCGACGTCTGAGCGGCGGTGCGGACATGGTGATGGTGGGTGGTTGTGAAGACGACAGCGACAGCAGGAGGAGGAAGAACAAATAATCCTAAGCAGCAGCGGTCGGTCGTGCGGTGACTGTTTTGTGCGTTGCGGTCTGGGACGGTGGGTCGAGGGACGGTAAATATAATGGAGTAGTGCGTGCCAGGGCGAGGTTGGGTGGGATGACGATGTCAGTGCTGCTGGGTGGGACAAGGTGCTGATTGAGCCAAAGAGGCAAAGGGGCTTAGTCTAGATGGACGGGACCTCCGCTCCTGCGGCTCTATGCGTATGCAGATGCAGGGCACGAGCGGGCAGGGCAGTGAGGAGATGAATCGGCACTGGCATTGACGCTGGCATTGGTGCTGGCATTGGCTATGGCATCTCAGACGACGACGGTGAGGAAAAGGGTGCGGCATGATCTCGGAGGAGGAGAAGCCCACCACAGAAGACGGGGAGGACCCTGAGACAGACCCCACCGCCATCGAGCCGAGAGCAGCTGACGTCACTTCAGCCAATGGGCTGCCGGCCTGCGCTCGACGCGACTGACGTGGAAAGCACGACGGCCAGTCCGCTGACTCCGCTCCTGCCCGCGTCTCGTCGCCTGACGTCAAACAGCAGCCAGTTTCGACTTCTAAACGGAAGGGGACAGCTTCAAGTGCGCAGACATCCCACGTCGCGCCTTCCATCGATCAATGCAGAGTCCAAGAATGGCCTCACCATGATGGCGCACCGTTTCTCTCGGCTCAGACACCGAAAAGCCGTGCTGCCGTTCCAGTGGTGCCTCCGGGGCGGGACGAGGCGAAGGGAGGGAGGGAGGGGGGGCAGTCTCCTGACCATCATTCCCGCCTTTGTTCTACATCGCGATTGCCGGACACGAAACTGACGGGACGGTGGTCGACACAGCAGTCGAAGGCGGTCAATGGCGGCCACGATTGCGGTGGCATCAATCGCAAATCGCAGGGTCTCCCCCGCGGAACGTGGCTGGGGCTAGACCCGGGGGGCCTGCTTGGTGGGCTGGGGCTGAAGCTGAGTGAGTGAGTGAGTGAGTGCATGGCATCGGCGCCACCGCTGGCCAGCTGCTGGTGCCGTTTGACCGGTATTTCGTCCTGACAGGTCCTGGCAAAGGCCCGTGATCACATGTACTGAGTGACCCCTCGACCCAAGATCGGGTCTGCAAGGCCCCGGCGTCGGCACGTGAGCGCTGCGAGTTCCTTGCCTACCAGACTCACTTACACGCGCTCTTACCCCGCTGCTGGAGGAGAAGCCGAATAAAGTTCTCTGCAGCCAGATCGCCGGCTGCGATACTTCGTCGTGGAACTTGAGATGCGGTGCCGGGTAGGACCTACGGTCACACGAGGATGACTCCCTTTATGGTTAATATCAGCAGCGACAGACCGAACTGGACGGCCGACGTCATCCGGATGCAGGGCTCCGGGACCGCATGTCAGAGGTCGTCAGGCTCTCTCGGGCTGGACTGCCAACGAAAAGAGAACAAGCTTGGCCAGGCACGCGACGGTGAGGCAGGCCATGATGAACCCCGCTAGGTACTTCAAGGTGAAGAAGAGTCCTGGAAAAGGAGCACGTGACACAACATGCCCCCTGCTTCACCTTCTGTCGTCCCACCACCAGGCCGAGCTTGGATCCGGGGGATCGGACAGATATAGACGAGATAGATACATACATGCACCGCGCATCGCACCAGCAGATCCAGGGAACGATGGCGCCGCCAGACCAGACGGGACTCGCAGCACCAGCTTCAGCTAAACCTGACAGCGACCTCGACCGAAAGAAGCAGGTCAGGACGACAGGGCTCGCAAGATTCGGCGCCGGTCGAAACGCAGCTTGCACAGCTTACACGGCGATCTGCCCCCCTCCGGCCCCTGCCGCCCTCTGATGGCGGGGAGATCCTATCTTTTTCACCCCCCAAGCCGGAACGCGCCGCCAGCAGGTAAGTTGGGTTGGTGGCAGGCAGGGCTGTGGCACTAGTCGAAACGGCGCAGTCGATTGCGGTTGCGATGGACGAGCTGGAAATGACGGGGAGATTAGAGGGATGCGCAGAGCAGGATGGCCAATTGATAAACACCCGAGGACGCCTGTGCACGATGAGAAGTGCTGATGAGGTAAAAACCGGGGGTGCTCGTCGCAGGGCCTGATAGTGATTACCTGCGATAACTGCCGCCGCGTGATTGGTCGCCTCCCACGCGTGGCGTGCAGGCGGGGTGGATCGCCTCGTTATCAGCCCCGCCGGGTCGCCAACGGCTCCGTTGACAATCGAGACAGTCTCGGGGGCGCCTCGTGGCTCGTCGGCCTCGGCCGTCAGGATCAGCGTCTTTTGGGATGAATCAAGTGCGCTGAGGTGCGCGCTGTGCCTGTGTTTGCTGCGGCTGCTGGTGTTCGGAAAAGGGAGACACCCGAGGCGACGCTCGTCCGGCCGCACGGAGGGCTACGTCGGACTGATTGATTGATTTGATTCATGGCTCGATCAGGGCTAAGCTTCTGCAGTAGCGGTGCACGGCGGGTAGGAGTGGGCCTCGCTCGACCCTGGACATCGCTGGACTGCACGTCCGACTTGCGACTCGACGCCTCGGCGCGCAGGATATAAGATCTGGATGGACGGCCGGGCAGTCTCACAGCATCCAGTCGTTCCAAGAAGCACAGGCGGATCTGCTGCTGTGCGCCAATATCTCCGTCTTCGTCTCCGTCTCCGTCTCCATCTCCCGATCTCCATCTCTGTTTCTACAAGAAGAAGCGTCGCTCTTTCCCCGTCTCGCGCCCTTATCATCCGTCCCATCCACTCACTCCCGGCAAGACCGCCGGATACGGTATCGCCATCCGCCCCATCGCACCCGCCGCCTCAGAAGGGTCCGGCCCACAAAAAAAGAAGACTTGAGATCAATTCTTCTTCAGTCGCATCTTCAGCTTCTTCCGCATCTCGTCCTGCTTCGCTGACCCCTCCCCCCAACTGGCCTCCCGGTCTTTCAAAGCATCCGCACTGAGGCATCATGGGTTGGAAGGACTTCACCCACAAGGTCAACCTGGCCGTGGCCAAAAGCGCCGTCGGCAAGTGGTTCCAGCTCGATGGCTCCGGCGCAGTGAGTTCTGCCCCTCGGTTCGATGCGACCGACCGTCCTCCAGGTTGCAGAGACAGGGCGTGTGACTGACGCATCTTGACAGCGTCGCGAGCGCAAGGGCTCCTACTTCTTCACCGAGATCCGCGCAGGTCTCGCCACCTTCTTCGCCATGTCCTACATTATCGCCGTCAACTCGTCCATCGTCGCCGACTCGGGCGGCACCTGCGTCTGCCCCTTCACCGAGGACGACCCTGTTTGCGATAACAACCCCGAGTACATGCTCTGCATCCAGGACATCCGCCGCGATGCCGTCACGGCCACTGCCGCCATCTCGGCCCTTGCCACTTTCAGCATGGGTCTGTTCGCCAACATGTGAGTTGACTGAGCTGGCCTTCGTTGGTGGTCACGCGACTGACAAGACTCCAGGCCTGTTGGTGTTGCGCCCGGCATGGGCCTCAACGCCTACTTCGCCTACACCGTCGTCGGCTACCACGGCTCGGGTCCCGTTCCCTTCCAGGTTGCCCTGACCGCCATCTTCATTGAAGGCTGGATCTTCTTCGCCCTCGCCATCCTCGGAATGCGCCAGTGGCTCGCCCGCGCCATCCCCGCCAGCATCAAGATCGCCACGGGCGTCGGTATCGGCCTCTTCCTCACCATCATCGGTCTCACCTACGGCCAGGGTATCGGCCTCATCGTTGGCGCCACCGACACGCCCGTCAAGCTCGCCGGATGTTCGCCCGAGAACAGGCTCGAGGACGGCACCTGTCCTGAGTGGGACAAGATGCGCTTCCCCAGCATGTGGATCGGAATTTTCTGCGGTGGCATCTTCACGGTTCTGCTTATGATGTACCGCTTCAAGGGCGCTATCATCATTGGCATCCTGCTGGTCAGCATCATCTCGTGGCCCCGCGGCACCCCCGTCACGTACTTCCCCTACACTGACGTCGGCGACTCGCAGTTCGACTTCTTCAAGAACGTCGTCGACTTCCACGCCATCTCCAAGACGCTCAACGTGCAGGAGTGGAACATTGCCGGCTACGGCGGCCAGTTCGGTCTCGCCCTCATCACCTTCCTGTACGTCGATATCCTGGACTGCACCGGTACGCTTTACGGTGTCGCGCGCTTCGCCGGCCTGATCGACCCCTACACCCAGGATTTCGAGGGCTCCTCGGTCGCCTACATGGTTGACGCCATCTGCATCTCCATCGGCGCCCTCCTCGGCACCCCTCCCGTGACGGCCTTTGTAGAGTCCGGCGCCGGTATCTCCGAGGGCGGCAAGACGGGTCTGACGTCCATCGTCGCGGGACTTTGCTTCTTCATCTCGGTCTTCTTCGCGCCCATCTTCGCCTCGATCCCGCCGTGGGCCACGGGCTGCGTCCTCATCCTGGTCGGTAGCATGATGGCCACGGCCGTCGTCGACGTGAACTGGAAGTACCTGGGCGACGCCGTGCCGGCCTTCCTGACCATCGCCATCATGCCCTTCACCTACTCCATCGCCGACGGCCTCATCGCCGGCGTGTGCAGCTACATCTGCCTCAACACGGTGGTGTGGCTGATCAAGGTGGTGACCCGGGGCAAGATCGCGCCCCACAACCTGGAGGACAAGGAGCCATGGACGTGGCGCATCCCCGGCGGCTTCTTCCCGCCGTGGATCGTGCGTCTGAGCAAGGGCAAGAAGAAGTTCTGGCGGGCGGAGGACGAGGTGACCGAGGCCGCGCAGGAGAAGGCGGGCGAGCTGGAGGGCAGCGAGGAGGGCCGGCCCGGCACGCAGACCGAGACGGTCGGCGAGAAGGGACTCGAGGCGGTCGACCAGGAGAAGAACCCGCATCAGGTGTGAGTGGGAGGTGTGGCAGCCGCGTCTCTGTGAGTGTATATATATACGTGGGAGGGTGCACAGTTCTGTGTGGGGAGTTCCTTTTTTCACGATGAATGGATCTTGTCTTGGTATGAATTGGGTATTTGCGAGTTAGAAAATCGAATCGCGATGGCAATGAACACGTGCATGACCAGAACAAACTGTACATGACAAGATGGCAATGGCTCTGCCCAACATGAATGACCGCTTCGTACATGTCACAAGATTATCATCAGACCATCAAGGCGATATGCTTCAGCTCTCTGTCGCAGACATGTTAGCACGACCTGCTACCGAGGTAGGAGTAGCGAGAATGGGATAGAGAGAAGCAAGTGAAGGACGGGAGGGCTACTCACTCGGAAACCTGCTGGCCAACCTTCATGGGCGGGTAGTCGACCTCTTCACCCTCGTCCCGGCCCAGGTTGAACTGGTCGGCCCGGACGTCCCTCGCCCTGCGCTGCAGCTTTTCGACGGGGGCGAGGTCGTGGTCCGAGTTGAGGTGCCAGAAGAGGGTGCTCGAGATGCGGACCTGGGGCCTGTCGGGGCTCTCGCGGCGCCTCCTGTCCATGGCGGCGAGGGTGGCCTCGTTGACGACGACCTCGTGGTAGCCGGCCTTGATGAGGCCGCCGGTGACGTACTCGATCTGCTTGCCGGCCTGGACGAGGAGGTGGTTGCCGGGCGGGATCTTGACGGGGATGCGGGCGCCCGTGTTGCGGGCCCAGATGTTGAGGCCCGGGTATCGCGAGCGGCCGTGGATGGTGAGGAAGTTGAGGTCGGTGTGGAAGCCGGCGAGGATGGTGTCGCGGGCGCCGTAGCGGTCGAGGTCGGAGGCGGTGGGCGCGAGGAGGTGAGGCCCGTAGGCGCCGGCCGAGGAGAAGGCGTCCTGCTCGAGGCCCAGGCCCAGGGCCGTCATCTCGGCGAGCTTGCTGACGGCGTCCTTCATGGCGGCGCCCCACGAGTTCATGGTGGGCGCCCACCTGTCGCGGATGTGGTCGGCCTCGGGAACGATGTTGTCGGCGTTGAGGCCGGGGAACTGGGTCTCGTACGGCGGGGGGTCGCCCATGCGCCAGAAGAAGCGGCACTTGGGGTCGGGCGCGTGGCCCGAGATGTCGAGGGGCCGCTGGTCGGGGGCGAGCCTCTTGATGACGTCGAGGCACGGCTCGTCGACGGCGCACTTGGGCTTCTCGGTGTTGTCGAGGGTGACGCCGATCTGGTAGCTCAGCTCGGGCCGCTCGTCCTTGCGCAGGGCGTCGACGGGCTGGGCGAAGTAGTCCTCGAGCAGGTCGAGGAAGCGGTCGTTGGTCTCGGGGGGCACTCGGCTGTCGTGCAGGATGAGGGCGCCGTAGGTGATGAGGGCGTCGGCGGCCCGGGCGCACTCTGCCTGGACGGCGGGCGACGAGGGCGGGTGGGAGAGGAAGAGGTCGAGGTCGACGATGGGGAGGTTCATGTCGGAGTCGGAAGCCATCGTGGGCGGCGCGCGCAGTCTGTCAGTCAGTCGGTCGCAGTCTGGTCGGACGGGGGTTCGGTGCGACGAGAGTGTCAAGGATGATTCAAAGAGAAGAAGTAAAGAAGAAGAAGAAAATACAGAGTTAAGTTCGCACAAAAGGGAAAAGAGGGAGAAAAAAAAGTGAATCTTCACGATATGCAGTCTTGGCAGGGTCACGATTTGGTGGCAGAACGATTATCACATGGCGGGGGCGGGGGTCGCTCCACAGTCTCGACAGTTCACAGGCGCTTACAGGCGCTTACAGGTGGCTTCCGAGACATTCCAGGGACGCTTCAGGCGTCGGAGGTGGCCGACGGCACCCGGGACTGCCCTACAGCTGCCCAAAAAGGCAGTTCATTTACATGAGAGTGGTTCCCTTCGCGTCACGCCCAGACTGCATCATGCGGGTGAGGAGGAGACACGGTGGATGCCATTTTACAATTAATTACAGCATTGCCTATCTTCTGTCTTCGTATATCATGTACAGATGTATTCATATCATCTTCCAGCTTCAACTCCAATCCCAACTCCTCCCTAGTGAGCCGCCGCCACTCCTTAGTCCTCAACACCAGCAGGCGTGTTGCAGAGGACGCCCTGGTCGAGGATGGGCAGCACGCAGCATCGCGCACGCTGGCCGATCTCCGCGCACACGGCCGAGAAGTTGTCGGCGTCGGTGGGAGCCGAGTTTGCTGTGTTGTTTCGTCAGCTGCGCGTTCTCTGTATGTGAAGGGACGCAATGCCCTGGGGATGGTCAACGTACGCTCTCCGCAGTCCAGGTTGGCCAGGCCGAGCACGTCGGTAGCGCAGCACTGGGCGCTCCCGTAGAGTCCTGAGCACGGCACGTAGACCTGGCGCTCGTCGACGCTGCTGGGTGCGGCCAGGGCGGCGGCGGCGAGGAAGAGGGGGGCGTAGAACATCATGGTGTTGGTGTTGTGTTTAGAGATATTGGTGTTTTTGGTGTTGGCGGTGCTGGGCTGTTCTGTTCGGCTGCTTGCTGTGGTTGATAGACTTCTTTCTTCTCTTGCGACCACCTTCGACTACTTATACACGTCCTCTCGACAGCCACTCGCCCCTTTCTGCTCACCAAGAACCAACTTCGATCCGGCCTCAGCTGAAGAATGACGTCCCTCATCTTGGCTTCCAGCAACGATCGTCGCCAGTCCCTCGACACGACTTCGTGGCGTTCCTGGCATTGGCCTGTCCCAGCTCTGCGTCGTCCCTTAATATGGCTTCGCTGCAAGTGCCGACGGTGTGCCGACCCCTGGCACGGAGGGTATATCGCCAGGGACAGGCCTATAGCCGGCCAAAACCTGATTGCAAATCCGCGCCCACCAATCACGCGCCCCAATTGACACGTCTGCTCGCTGCGCATGAACGAGGCAGGGCTGGGCGCCTTCGCGGCCCTTCACCTCGGCGTGAGCCAAGGTGAGCCGGTAGGGCTTAGGCGGTGGCAATATCGACCGTTGCCGCCCCACGGTTCGGCCACCCGGCTGTGGTCCGCCGGGACTCTCGCCGCATTGGGGCCGTCCAGGGGCCGTGGAGGGCCAAGGCAGGCAATATCGTGAAGTCATTTTCAGCTCTGCCCCGTCGCGATGCCGTTCGATCTGGCTGGCCCCTGGCGCCTCGAGCCATGCGTCCTCGGATGGCCACGACGGCAACGGCATGACGATGCAACCTTGGCTGAAACCCACCGTAGCGGTTAGGAATTGTTGCGAGGTGATGGTTTGTCTTGATGATGGAATCGAGGACGTCAGCGCTTGTACGATTGAGCTCACATCAAGAGGTTGGTGGTTATGTTGTTCCGCTCGTGACTATCAACTGTGGATGAGACGGAGTCTGTCTGCAAACAAGAGGACTGCCAATGGTACGACTTCATATGATCACAGGTATCCAGTTTGAAGGGTCCTCCGGACAATAAACACGCGTCATTCTCCGATGCTTGCACCCCTGTCGAGTGGAAACACAGCCTGGAACAGAACTCAGGCTGTTCATAAAACATAGCTCGCTACACAGGCAGAAGCCATCACGCAAAGTACTGACCCGTGAAGCCCGGCAAGATCTCCTGGCCCTCCCCGTCGGAGTACGACTTGCCCTTGCGCTGCTGCCAGATCTGCTTGAGGGTGGTGAACTCGCCCATAGTGGGCACCTTGTGGCCGCCTTTCTCGAACTCGTTCCGCACGTAGCCCTCGCGCCGCAGGACGGGAGAGTCCACAGTGCTCAGCACCAGATCGTTCTGCGGACGCGAGAAGTAGAGCAGCCCCAGCCGGTCGACGTGGCGCTGGTCTTTGGGCGGCAATGATACCTGTACACGTCAGCAGAGAGCAACGAACGGAGGCGATGGTAAACCTACGCGATGCACTGTCGACTTGATGTACCCACCCGTGAGGAAGCTCAACGCGTCGCACGTGTTGACGGTCAAGCTGCCGTCCAGGGGCTTCGCCCACTTCCAATCACCCGTCTCGTGGTCCCGGATCTGCAGGGCGGCAACCGGCTGGCGAAACAGGAGGGTTATGGTTCCCAGGTCGGTGTGGCCCCGAGACCACAGGCCGTCGCTGAGCTTCTCGATCTCCTCGGCCGAGAACTTGGAGTACTTCATGTAGCGCAGGTGGGACTCGTCGTGCGTCTCCCACTGGTGGAGGTTGGTGAAGAAGTCTTCGGGGAGCTCCAGCGCGAGGGCAATCAGATGATTGAGGGGGTCTAGGATCTTGTCATGAAGACTTTTGGCGAAGTCTTCGATTTCTGTTTTTTGCTCCTCTAGCAGAGAGGGCAGTGGCTGGGTGATCTTTCCATCGTTGGCTATGAGACGGTCAGTATGCTCACCAGGGAGAGCGAATCTGGTTCGCGAGTGATGTATGCGCACTAACTTGCCATGTTCCAGACCTCGGTCTTGTCCTTGATTCCGCCACTTAGCACACGGCGTCCCGCTGGCCGATAGCCGTTGTAGTCCCCGGAGTCAAGATCAGGCTCATACTTGAGCTTCTCTCGCAGTGGCAGCTCGTAGAACTTCTGTCCCAGTGCAAACTGCTTATCGACAGTCCCCTGTGAAATGCCAAAGTTGGTGACGTAGAAGAACCCTTTCGTGCGGATTGCCTCTAGCAGCAAATTGGCAAGCTCTTTGTTTCCTTGAGGCGTTCCGTACTTGGACAGGTCGACGGTAGGCACTGTGTGTGTTAGTAGACCGAAATAAACACATTAAGGAGCCTTACAGTCTGCCCACTCGAGGTCCTCCTGCGTCTCGGGGACGTGGCTGTACTGGTACAGTTGTGGAACTGCTGAAGGCATCTCGGGCTACGGCTTTGCGCAATGCTTCGTATGATTTGCTGGAGACTTAGAATTAAGCAGACATCACGGCCATTTATCGCTTTACTCAGATACTTGGACAACGTTAGATGGGCTCCGTGGCCGCCCGCCCCTCAGCCTGGTCACCCCACTCACATATCGGAGGGAATACGTGATGGTGTGATGGCGTCCCCGCGAACGGCAGATGGATAAAGAGCTTTCTGGGGCTTCCAGCGCACTTGATATCACATTTGAATATCCGGAGTTAAACACCATTGGTCGCGATCAAGAGTCGAGGTCGTGGGGCCATGTCGCCATTCCAACATCAATCACGCAACAGCCAGACTACCACCACACTATGCAGCGCGGGCAACAACCGCTCAAGTCTTGCCCGATATAATCCTTCAAATGAAGGCAAATCCAGCATGTCGGTCGATGTCCGACGCTGCTTTGTTCACACTTGACGATCTGATAGGAAACCGAAGTCGGTTTGCCAAGCTTGATGGCCTAACTGGCTTATGAATCCATATGCGACTCCCGAGCTCGCCATTGATGCCGGAATGACGAAGAGTTCCATAGAGCCGCTTTATCTATGGAGTATCTTTTCAGATGAGTACAGGATTCGCCATTGAGGGGGCTGGCTTTGTGGGAAGACGACAGGTCGTGTGGCAAGGCCAGAGGGCGCTGTCCGTATAAGATTAGCCGGAGGTCGGCAGACTTGGAGATAATCCTAGGCGACGTAACTTTATTTACAGCTCAGTCAACAGGGAGAACATTCTCCTGATAGAATCTCGCCATGAGTCTCAGCGAGACTGCGAAGCGAAACAAGGCCGTGGCCGTCATTATCTCGGTCTTCGACTGGTATCGTGAGTTTCAGGCCCGTGCGTGAGGCAAGCCGGCTCACCGTAGGAAGCCTCGCATTATCCCATAGAGGAGCGGAAGCTTCTTCGTAAGCTGGACCTCGCCATTCTGGTCTTTGGTTCCCTCAGTTGTAAGTGCACCTCATCACCGGAGATCTCGACGTGTCGCTGACCACTGGAACAAGTCTTCTGCCGTGTAAGCGAAAATGGGCAATGAAGATAAAAGCACATTGAAGCTAAAGAACTATTCGTAGTTTCTTGGCCAGCAGAATATCACCAATGCCTACGTTTCGGGCATGAAGGAGGATCTCAATGCGGTCGGGAACGAACTCAACTACTATGAGGTGGCATGTAAGACCCTGCACCGTGACCCCCGCCATTGGAAGAGTACTGAGCTCCGTGTCAGACAACACCGCATACGTCCTTGGTCAGATTCCCTTGATGACCCTGCAGACAAAAGCCAAGATGTGGGTTGCCCGACATATTCAGGGACGAACTGCTTACGCTGCTATCAGTGCTCCTTTTCTGCTGCCGACACTTCAGATCGCATGGGCCATTATTGCTTTCGTACAGTCAGAAGTGACCCAGAGCTGGCATCTGTATATCCTACGCGCCATCACTGGCTTTCTCGAAGCCTCTTCCTTCGGGGGCACGCATCTGATCAGTAGGCTTCCCCTGGCAAATGTTTGTAAGCCGCAGACGGTTGACAGCAAGCAGTCGGTTCCTGGTTCAAGAATGAGGAGATCTTCAAGCGCGCCGGCGTCTGGTTCATGGGCAACTCGGTCGGCTCCATGTTCTCCGGCTACCTTCAGGCCGCCATCTACCGCAGTCTCAACGGTGTCCAGGGACGGGCTGGGTGGCAGTGGCTGTTCCTGGTGCAGGGCATCATCACACTGCCCATCTCCTTCATCGGCTTCGCCTTCTGGCCCGGCTTGCCCACTTCGCCGAAACGATGGTACTTCACCGAGGACGAGTACGAACGCGCTGCGAGGCGGATCCCCGTGGTTGAAAAGGAGGGCATCACGTGGAAGACTTTCAAGTATACCCTCAGCCGACCCATGTGGTGGATCTGCGTTCCCTGCTACATGTAAGCCCTGCACCTTTGAACCCTGAAATGCGTCGGCTGATGAGATCAGATGTCTGTGTCAAGCTCACTACTGGACCGGGTACATGGCCTTATGGCTTCGCTCGACTGGCCGTTACTCGGTTGAGCTCATCAACATTCTCCCCACATTCATTGACCTCCTCCGCGCCTTGTCGTCCTGGCTAGGTACGACGCTAGCCGGCTCACTCAGCCTTCGCGGCCTGTGGACGTTTCAGTCGACGCTAACCATGTTCTCGATTATCGTCCTCGCCGTGTGGCAAGTGCCAGACATTTTGAAGTTCGTCGCGTTTTACCTGGGAGGTTTCTCAGGGATGGCTTCGCCGATCCTCTACTCGTGGGTCAACTTCACCCTCAAGGAAAACTACGGCGAGCGCGGCCTCATCATCTCGTCCATGATGACCCTCGGCTTCTGCATGAAGATCTGGGTGCCTCTGTTTACCTTCCCCGCGGTCGAGGCACCGGTCTATCCGCATGGGTATCCGGCAGCCATCGTCTTCCAGTTTGCCATGTGGGCGTTCTTGATGTTCGGTGCGTGGTTTGTCAAGAGGTGGAAGCAGAGGCATCCGGATCTGGAAATGCGCCTTGCCGCCGAAGAAGCTGCCCACGCGGAGCAGGGCAGCTCAATTGACAGCGAAGTTGATGGGAGCGGCAGCGACGGCAAGCAAAAGGGAAACGCGACGCAGGGAATCACGGTGATTTCTTGAAGTTGGGCTGGCGGCTAGGGAGGGCGATGGAATCGGGCAGACAGAGATGGCGACCACGCATGGATGACAGAAAAGCAACTAGGACATGATATCGACCGTCAAAAGTGATTGCTTGCTGAAAATTGCCGCGATAAGTGAAAAGTCCCGTACAGTCGGGCCATCGGCTCTAAGAGGCTGGTTCTAGAAGATCACAGCAGAAGCCCCCTCAACGCCAATGCGCAGCTGACCGCAGATCTGTCTCTGTGCCTGCCAAGACCGTCGTGCCAGGCGAGATCTCCTCTCCGAATTGACTCTGCACATGTCGAGATTCTGCGCTTCTGTCGCATCGTCATCGGGTCAATCGGCTGCCGATCTGTCGATCGTTTCACCAGTCCTGAGCTGTCCTTCTCGAAACAGCATTACAGGTCCGACTGCTGATTGCAGGGCAGGCGGGGGACCTTTGTGCTTGGATGGAGCAGAGCAAGACGAAACAAGACGATCAAGAGGGAATCTAAGCGTTCGACCTGTCAGAGGCTCCAGTGCCGCTCGGATGCTGATCGGGGCCCTTTGTGACCCCTGACGACCTACTCGATTCGTCCAGCATCCCGACCAATGACGCCCGAGGGATCGACTGTTTCAAGCAATGGGCTGCTATGCGTCTCGAAACACGTGCACGGGACTTGGGAGGTATATGAACACTGATGAGCCTCATGTAGAAGTTGTTTGCACTGCTTGCCTTTGCACTACCTCACACCAAGAACAAGAACAATACCAAGACCAAGATGCCCTCAATTCGCGCGTTGACGCCTTTGGCCGCGCTGCTCGGCGCAGCAGTTGCCGACCCAAAGACATGCTCTGGCGACCTTCCCATGTCCTGCCACAACAACACCATCATTGAAGACACATGCTGCTTCGTGTCTGCTGGTCAGCTCGTCTTGACGCAGTTCTGGGATGCCGAGCCCGCAACTGGGCCCTCTGGTAAGCTTTGCTGCCGCAGAATCATGGACAGGGATTCAAGCTGACGTTTGCTTAGACTCCTGGACCATCCACGGTCTCTGGCCTGACTGGTGTGACGGCTCATACCCCGCTGAGTGCGACTCATCGCGGGAGTACTCCAACATTTCGGACATCCTCACGGCATTCGACGCAGCTGACACCCTCGACTACATGTCCACCTACTGGAAGGATTACCAGGGCGATGACGAATCCTTCTGGGAGCACGAATGGAACAAGCACGGCACTTGCGTTTCGACCCTCGAGCCGGACTGCTACACGGATTACCAGCCAACCGAGGAGGCCGTGTCGTACTTTGGCAAGGCCGTCGAGCTGTTCAAGACGCTGCCGACGTACAAGTGGCTGGCCGACGCCGGCATCACGCCCAGCTCCAGCGAGACGTACAGCTCAGACGAGATCACGAGCGTGCTGGAGGGCAAGCACGGCGCGGCAGTGACGATAGGGTGCGACGGTGACGAGCTGAACGAGGTCTGGTACCACTTCAACGTCCAGGGCTCGCTGCAGGACGGCGAGTTTGTGGCCACTGACCCGGCCGGCACCTCTGGAGCTAGCTGCCCAGATACGGTCTCCTACTCGCCCAAGGCTGGGAAGAACATGACGATTCCTCGAGCCTTCCGACCTGCCAATGCCGCATTTTAAGACGGGAGAAAAAGGCGTGCGACACAGCTGTCGACGGGGGCTTCTGAAGACCCACGGGATGGTGCTCACAATGTGACTAATCGAGGGATTGTCCAATTGGAGACTATTCTCTTTGACATGAATTAAGATTATTTAAATACCGATACTGCTTGTCGATTCTCTATGCCTTCATTTCGTGATGAACCTGGTCTGCGTAGCGAGGTTCTGGTCCGTTGGCGGGCAGCATGTGAGCGGGGTCACCGGCGGGCACAACATTAGGCGATATGCCAGGAGCCTCATAGGGGTGCTGCTGCCACTGCTGCTGTGGTTGCCATCCGTAGTATTGCTGCTGTTGGTGCTGAGGCTGAGCGTACGCCATTGCGGGCTGCCCCTGGGCCGGGTATTGATAGTAGGCAGCCTCCCCGTTTGGACCGACGCCGTAGTACAGCTGGTGGCGATGCGTCATTGTGGGCGCAACGCCGTTCATCCAGGGCTGGAGCTCGGTCCAAAGCCCGGCCTGCTTGCGGGTGCTGACCACGAAGAGGAGGACCAGGGTGATGAGGAGGATGAGCTGCGTCAGGACAACGCGAGTGGGAACGTCCACGTCGAGGTAAAAGTAGGTGTTGTTGAATGCCAGGAGGCACGAGTAGATGAGTGCCCACAGGTTTCGAGGTACGGCAGTGAGGACAGTGGCGACAAGGTAGAGAGTGACGGTCTGCATTACGAAGTTAGCTTTGGCAGAGATAGGAGGGGGCTCATGGCCCCTTGCGGATGGCTTACCTTGCCAGCCGGCTCGACCCCACGGTACTTGTGCCTCACGAAGGAGGCATGAATCATGGCCAGAAGGCTATAAATGAACAGAAGAACATTCATGGCCGCACTCATGTAGTTCAGATCTAGCAGCTTATCGATCGCAGCATTCGCACCACTGGAGGACCCGTTCATGAACTGCGCCGACAGCGCACCGCCATATCCAATGTTGACGAAGGTCATGATGATCAAGGGGATCATGAGCGCGAAGGTCGTGAAGCGCAGGATCTTGCGCTTGGACGAAGGCGTCCGGTCCAGAGCGTACAGAAAGCCATTGCCGATCTCGACAAAGCTGATGAGCAGCGCGAAGTCGGCCATCCAGGAAAAGAAGCCGGAGATGGTGCCCATGGCGTAGCTGATCTTGTTCCAGTCATTTCTCGTTGATGAACTGTAATTGACGGAGAGGACGTCGTAGTAGAAGGCCCGCGTAATGCTGTTGACTATGGCGAAGACGAAGGACCTAGGATCTGAGCATCAGCAAAGGCGTCAGATTCAAATGCAGACTGCTAGCACCCACAAAAAAATCAGCGCAAAGACAGCCTTGAGCCAGACGAAGCCAGTCCTCGCGGGATCAGCTCGTTTGCGGCCCTTGAAGCAGTCGATCAGCCCCAAGATTGTGATGGGCGCTGCGATGACGGCCGTCGCGCCAGCGTGGGCGTAGAGCCAAGTCGACTCATTAGAGCCGTAATACGACATCGTGGCACGCAGGTACGCGAGGGCTGCTGATCGAAGAAGTGGCCTTTGAAGCGTGCTCGAGACGGTCGACGAGAGATTTCAAACGAGAGAAAGACAACGGCTCGCTCACAGCTGAAACTGAACCAGCGCGAGGCGTTCTTTTGAGAAGAGTGCCTGCCCTGCACTGGGCTAACCAATTTGATTAAAGGTGCTCCTATTATTGGTACTGGGGGTGTGATTCGCCCACGTCCGAAGCGAACGGACGCTGCCGGCGGCACAGGCGAATCAAAGCTTCGAACAGCCTCGAACTGGGTCTCCAGGGCTGAACACGAAATTCGCGAAGGCATTGCCAAGTTAGGGCGGCACTTATTCCCGGCGAGATCCAAGAATCCAGAATGTCTCGATCTTAGGGCCAAGCCTTGGCCGGCCCGACCTTCGAGCAGCCACCGTAGTGTTTCGCACCGTTCAAGCGAGAGCAAGGTTAGATGATAGCAGCGGCCACAAACAAAGTGAACGTGCGCGAGGGGAAGCGCGCGCAGGCTCTTGGGAAGCCCCGTTGACAGGGGTTGGTATCGCGGGGCAGCTGGAGATCCGCTGCGAGCCGAGGAAGGGATCCCAGCGCAGCCAAAAGCACAGGTTGGCTGGGAGGCTTAGCATTTTAATGTCCGAAGAACCTCACACAAGCTGGGCATTGTGAAGTTCAGTCCCATGGGAGGAGCCCACGCTTCGAGGGGGTAGTTGTAGTGGTCTCGCGCTTTTCTAGTCATTGATTTAAGCCTGAAGCAGTGTGAAGGAGGACCCGACTTTGTGGCATCAAAATGTGCAGAAGGTGAGTTACAACGAGCTGCGAAGAATATGTAAGGGAGTTTATCAGTGGCGTCAGTTTTGGGTTTCCTGTTAAGCTTATAATCTCCAAGGAGAAAGGAGTATCTGCTCCAGGGTAGCGATCCATGACTGCTCGGACTAAAGAAAAGCCCTTTTACACGAAGATGTGAACAGCGGAAGACACTGAACATTAGCTCGCTTTTCAAGATGACGATCTTTTCTCCGAATTAAGCTTCTGGAACAATGGCTGGGAAAGTGCCTTACGTACTGCAGATGACACGAGCTGCGATCTAGAAAACACCGAGTCAAATACCCGTCGGCTACCGATCACCAATGCTCGGCACTCGCCCTTAAGGCAATGTTATGTTGTGATCATTACGGATAGCGAGCCTAGGACTGCCGGGATATATTTCGTCACTGTCCCTGGAAAACTCTCGTTGAGAGACTTTAGTCTGCCGCAACAAGACGCAGCATGCACTTCTTTCATAGACAAGGCCTGAAGGCCTAGACTACCATTGCACACAGAGACTGAGACCAAGACCAAGGTCGAGTCCAGCCTCTAGACACCTGTCACACTGCATTGTTCACGTCATATGCCGAGTCCCTTTGCGCCCCGGGTCCAGCGATACAAGGACAGAACCTGCCTCCTGGCAAGGCGATGCTCCTCCCTTCCAGCTGGACTGCCTCCTCGAACATTATACAGAGTCGACCGCAGGACTCGGCGAAAGTTGCGCTGTGACCGGGTCAGAGTCGCCTAATGACAGGAAGCTGCGCCCACATACCTGGAACTCCGTGCTCAGAGTAACGACGCATACCTCGTGTGCTCGGATGATGGTCTCGCATGCCTGTTCCACGCTCTGGTTCTGGCCCAGCTGAGGCATACGGTCTGCAAACAGCAGCAAGATGAAGCTTCCGTGGAGGAGGTAGATCCCAAAAAGATACGGCATGAAGGTTAGCTCGGGGTCCAGCTTGAGAATGTCCGCCACCGCCTCGGACGCGTCGATGGCATGCGAAGCGCACTCGACAAATCGAGGAGTGGTGATCCAGTCATCCTCGTTGTCCAGCATGCTGATGGCATCCCATTTCCCGTAGAATAAGACGTGCAGCACGTGTATGATGAAGGTACTGTAAGCAATCACTAGCTTGACGTTCAGATGCTCGTTAGGTACCTCAAGACCCACTGGCAGTTGGCCATGGTCGGGCATGCGGTCCTGCGAGCCGGCAAGGATGTTGCTAATACGCATATTGGCTTGGGCACCGGTATTGAGCCCAGCTTTGCGGGCTAGTGTATCGAGGCTGGCTTCGCAACCGGCGATAAGTTCCGCGATAGCACCCTCAGCGTATTTCTTGTCCAAGCTGCCGAGTCGGGGATGGTACTGTCCGTGATGAACTTCTATGATGTCGCCTAGAATGACCATGAGCGGGAGAAAATACTCGAAGAAGCCGGTGCCGGTGATGGTCACAGGAGGCCCCAGGGTTCTCGGCGGAAGGCTGTTGATGTCCTCAAGATTCTCCCAGACATTGTCTGGCAATGGCGCTTCTCAACATCAGCCAAATGCCCACCTTGCCGAGTGGTGGACGCTGGACTTACCGTAGACATCGACGATGGCATCCGGGATATCCAAGGCGCGGTTGTAGGAAAGGGCCAGATGCCGATCGATTGCATATAGGAGCCAGAAGACGCGTCTCCTCTCCTCCTGGGCCTCAAACTCGGCGAGGGAATAGGGCGTATCCGCGCAGTCGCCAGCAGCATCTTGACGGTCCAGCCGGATTGACTGAGCCAGTCGCTTCGCCTTGCTCCACCACTTGAGACAGTCAGATTTGAAGTCTCCAGCAGAGACTCCAATGCACAGCAGGATAAACGTCAGGACGTCGTCCACATTGCCTGAAGGCTCGTTGCTCATGGTGGTCTCCGGGAACATGCCGCTCTGCTCGCGGTCATACTCGACCTGGAGACCGCCGTGGATGCGCCTCCACCTGTCTGGATCGCGACGCGAGATCAGGAACGTCGCGAGCTCGTACAGAGCGTTGGTAAGCCTGGAGCGCGCCCCCGGCACGAGCAAGACGGAGATGTCCGCCGTCTGCGCGCAGCACCAGAGGATCGTCGCCAGCAGCGCAGGAGACGTAGGTCGCGGGTTGGGTCCCGTGAGAGACTTCTTTCTGAAGATGCGAGTCAGGATATAAGGCGACGAGAATCGGAAAAGAGACGCTCCTGGATCGAGGAGGTAGACGTCGAAGAGGTCACAGGCCACCGACACGGGGAAGTGTTGGCCCATGTACGGCAACAAGGGCTCCAGGCATCTATGTCGGCACTCAGACCCATGACCAACCGCTGAGGACTGCCTATCCATGTCCACAGGATTCTGTAACCCGAAGTTGATTGTGGGGTTTGAGATGAAGAATGGGTTTGCGCACGGCGACTCCTGGTAAGACCCGCGGGAGCTGCCGGCAATGTGGACATTCTCAATCATCCTGGGAAATCCACCTGACGTGTCCGAGCGCTGCATACTTCCCACCGACGGATGATCGGTTGGTTGACTTTGGAAGCTGTCCACGCCAGGAGATGGCTCGAAGCTAGAGGGCGCAGCCATTGGAGCCATCTGAGGGGGCTCCTGCGGTGTTTGGTACTGATTTGCAGCCATAATCGCATCTTTCGAATGATTCACTTCTTGCGCCTCCTCTAGACTGCCGTCGTCGTCGCCAGAGCTGGTAGACCGCCCTGTTCGCTGCGAGGCCTTCTTGTCCTTGAGCGGCACACGCCCGCGTTTCTTTGCTTGGCGATTGTAATGGCAGTCATACCCGTACTCTGAGACAAAGGGTTAGCGAGTGCGAAAACATCTCCGGTGCAAAGACAAGGGGAAGACGCTGGTAGACGCTGCCACTAAGAGGTGTGCCATACCTTGGCATCGGCCGCTACAAGGAGGTGTCAGCAAGAAGTGGACTGGCTCAAGCGGATCTAGAGACTTACCACGGATGGTCTCCATTGCATCTTGTCCTCGAGACATTGCACTTATCGCAGGCCCTGCGTGTCCTTCTTCGGGCCTTTCTCCCGACTGGAGATGTCTCATCCGGCGGATACGTCGCCAGCTCTGCCATTCCGACTGAATCTGAGTAAGCGGCTACTCAACCGCACGTAAATGACGGAGAGGTGCGCAATCAGATGGCCAGATTCAAATTGTGGTATCGAACCGTCATCTGGTGATGTTGACTTGCTTGCTAGAGCATTGAGTTGTCCGAGGGCGTCGGGCGGTTAAAGAAGGGAGAAGAGGAGAAATTAGCCGTCGGTAATTTAAAGCCGCATTTCCCCACACGAGAACCACGCGCTCCCCCGCGATCCGGAGATCCATGGAGCTGGGGTTTGGGAGGCGGATGTTTTGAGGCGTGGCTTCAGACGCATCCTTGTGCTGGCAAGTTGAATGGAACGGGGTTGCTGTGGTGTTTCTGAGTAGTTGACAGCGGCTGGATGATCGACAGGGAACATGACACTCACAACGACCCCATGGTGAAGGTGGTGAATGCCGTGGTGGTCATACCCGCAACTAGCATGCAGCCAGAGTTCGCGAGGCAGCTAATACTCACTAATTCTCAAGACTTAATCTTGCATTTCTGTTCGTCGTCCCCCGACAAGATGTGGCCGGTGGTAATGCCCAGTGTGCTGGCAGGACTCGGAGCAGCCCATTCCCAGCCCGTTCCTTATGTCTCTGCAAACACCCGTACTTAAAGTTGCCCAGGCCGAGAGAAACGAATGACAAGACTTAAATCCGGAACAAGAATCACAATACACACAGTGTTGTTTTATTGAGGCTCGAGAGCGTCCAAGACCAGCCCCCCGACAGTTCCTGTGCCTGTGGTGATCATCTACAGCTGGAGTGTCATCGCTCATTCATCAGCTGATGTCGACAGTCGTATTGGAGAATTGAATTAGAGGAACATCGGAACTTTGAAAAGGATTCCATCACGGTATAAAATACAAACATGGGCATGAAGATCACCCTTTGGGGCTTCTCCCCATCCCGGTGCCTTCTCCCCACGATGGGTACTGGATCGGACCATTCCAGTCTCATGAAGCCACCCCCTCCCTGTTATTGGGCCTGTTGTGCTCAACCCAATAGTGGTACACCGAGCGACCCCTTGCGACAATTGAGCTTGTTTCCCCGCTGATTGTCGCACGTGCGCCATTAGTGCGTCGAAATGACCCGTCCCATTGCACGCGGGGAAACGGCTGATCACGGATGAGAAGACGCGTCTACAACTGCAGGCGAACGGCCTGCTGCATCAAAGGGGTCTTGAGAACGATGGCTGGCGCCTAGAGAGACCTTGGAGGCCATAAGGAGAGCTTATATAATTGCTCAGATACTAAGGCATTTCTTGTTGCCCTTCAATATCATGTCTTCCAGCTGGTGATATAATTGCGAGAGGAACCATGGATTTGGTTGAGCCGAGGAACCATCGCGAGCAGTCGTGGTTGGCCCCCAAACAGACATTGCGTGGATGATGCAACCACTATGTAGGTAGGAATTCTCGCAAGCTAGCAAATACGGCACTGAGCACACAAACACACTACCCGCTAGACCCCTCACAGAAACAGATTTAGCGGGTGCTTGCGAGCGTAACGATCTTCCCGTCTATGCTCAGCGCAAGGTGGTCCTGTTTTGGTTAACCTTCGGCCAATGGGGTTCTGCAATTAGACTTTCGAGAAATGCCGAGGCACAAGATATATCCTGAAGATGAGGTCCTCGGTCGGATCGTGTCTTGTCTCTTATGTGAGAGATTGGAGAGCTGAGACTGTTCCTCGGTTCCCCTTCCGAACCACGGATTGCGGGGAAGCAGTGAAGATCGATAACTGGTATTAAAACCCCGCGATGTGTGCTGACGTCCATGGACCCCTTGGGCAGGAATCTGTAGCTCTACGTCATTTCCGCCGTCAGTGCGCTTGTCTTGGTGGTGATACTACTTTCTAAATTGGCGGACTTTCTGAACACCACGGGCACGGCAACCATGGATCCGAGTCGGGCGGGACACATTGGCCATTTGACCATCAATGAGGAGAGGCAATTGCAGCACACTTGGGTCCATCTTCTCAGACTATGTGGAAAGCACGAAATTACAAAGGGCGAAGTCAATGGGGATGCACAGCCGACTGATCTTTCTAAGCTGAGGGAAACGCCAGTCAGGACCGACGAGCTTCGTCAGTTGCTCGACGACAAATCACCCGATTCATTCCGCCAGCAGCTGTGGAGCTTTGTCAAAACGGATCATCCCGACGCCTTGGTGCTTCGTTTCCTCCGAGCAAGAAAATGGGACCCTGAGAAAGCAGCATCCATGCTCGTGGCTGCTGCCAACTGGCGCGGCAAGATGGACGTGGACAGCAGGGTGGTTGGCAAGGGGGAAGCCGTGGCTTTGAAGGAAAATCCCAGCAAGGAGGACCGCGAGTTCATGGACCAGTATCGTTCCGGGAAGAGCTATGTGCGTGGCACGGACAACGAGAACCGCCCCGTTTATATCGTCAAGGTGAGGCTGCACGACCCCAAGACCGTGTCCGGGCAGACCATGGAGGCCTATGTTTTGCACAACATCGAAAGTCTGCGTATCGGCGCACGAGAGCCTAACGACAAGGCTTGCCTGCTCTTCGACCTCACGGGGTTTGGGTTGCGCAACATGGACTTCCACCTGATCAGGTTCATTGTCGAAGCTTTCGAGGCCAGATACCCCGAGACGCTTGGATGCGTGCTTGTCCACAACGCACCCTTTGTATTCTGGGGTATGTTCTTATCTTAGCAAACGGCATTCGAGAAGATTTGCTGACCGAGTCGCGTAGGGATCTGGAAAGTCATCAAAGGGTGGCTGGACCCGGTGGTGGCAGCCAAGATCTATTTCACCAGCAGTGGCAAGGACCTGGCCAAGTTCATTCCTAAAGACCGACTGGAAACTTGCTACGGGGGCCAGGACCCGTTCACGTACGAGTATCAAGAGCCGGTCCCAGGAGAGAACGATGAAATGCTGAAGACGGAGGAACGTGATCTGATTCAGAAAGAACGAGATGAAATAGCAGTTGAATTCGAAAAACAGACCTTGCGTTGGGTGGCGTTGGACCCGGCCACGGACGAAGCCAAGGAGTTATCCCAGAGCAGAGCGAAGCTTGCCGAGAGGATCTTCGACAACTATTGGAGGCTGGACAAATTCATCCGGACGCGGACATACTACGACAGGATTGGCGCTATATCGAGCGATGGTGTGGTCGATTTTGGGGCCTTCGCTATATCGTAGAAGCTATTCAATCCAGGGCACAAAGCATGTTCGCGCGGACGAGGTGACCCAGGGGAGTCTCACACGGGTCGCACAGGGGTCGTATCTCCGGCGGATTCCCGACCTTGCACACATTAGGCAGTGATCGGCGATAGCACAGCGACTCCTTCGCTGGAGTCCGAATGTACAATCCGAGTAGCGCTTACCGTGCTGGGCTTTCCAGCTTACTCTCTGCGCACGGCACGCAGACCTCTCTTTCATTCCCTCAACTCAAACATCATCATCACAGAGAAAGCCAAGAGGCATACCATACTCCTCTATTCTGATTTGTTCTTCGGGGTGCGCTTGCGAGCATGAGTTCTCGCGTGGCCGTCATCGGCACAGGTATGGGCTTCGCGATTGCACTGACGGACGATTGCGATTGTGTCCATTGCTGATTGCTGATTGCTAATTTCCTCGAGACAGGTCCCGCGGGACTTGCGTCTATCAAGTCCCTCATGGAAGAAGGGTTCGATGTCACTGGCTTCGAGCGAAAAGATCAAGTAGGCGGCGTGTGGACCGTGACGGACGACCCTAATATTACGTCCGTCTCTACCAAGACGAGGGCCCAGATGAGCAAGTTCATGGTGCGTCGGCCCAGGGATCAGCTGGCTGAAGATTCACGTCTAACAACGGCTTAGACGCCATTCTCAGACTATCCCCACCGAGACGGTAGAGTACCGATTCCTGTAGGCTACGGACGACCAGCTGCTGACTTTGAGTAGACTATCCGCGCCATGCTACCGCCGCAGAACTTGGGCACTATTATCGCCAGTACGCCCAGCATTTTGGGCTGCTGGAGAAGATTATCTTCAAGGCTACTCTCGAGTCCATCTCGCGTGACCGAGAAAACCGGAAATGGCTGTTGAAATTCGCCGGTGAAGAGGAGCCTCGCGTATTTGACAAGGTAGTCTATGCCATTGGCACAGAAGTCGTCCCGAAGCACATCAACCTGGAAAATTCAGACCAGTTCGCAGGCAGGATCCTCCACGGTCAGTCCTACAAAAGGTTTTTCTTTTCTTTCAGAACTCTGAAGCAACGGACCACCGCTCATTCATTATCAGGCCCGAAGACTTCAAAGACATGAGAGTTCTCGTCGTGGGAATGGGGAACACAGGGGCGGATTGCGCCGTCGTAAGCAGCCAGACCAAGGGCAAAGCGAAATTGTCACTAACTCGTCCAAGGAGCTAGTCTCCCAGGCTTCGCGGGTGTTTCTCTCACATCGAAGAGGAGCAGTCATTATTCCGAGAATGGTCGATGGCCAGCGGTTCGACAAATTCGCAACTTGGAAAGCCACACGCATCGGCCACTGGCTTGGGCGGTACATGCCATCTCTCAGCCTTAAATTGTTGAATTCGGTGTTCGGGTCGGCTATGCAGAAATCATGGGGCGATCTCGAAGAGGAGTTTGGGCTCGAGCGGAAGCCCGAGTATGTTAACAACATCGTGTCCATAGTCGTCAGCGATAGTCTGATACCAGAGTTGAGAGCTGGTCGTATCGCTTCGGTGCAGGGGATTAGGAAGATCGCCGGCACCCGTTCCGTCGAATTGGAAGACGGTACTATCCTCGACGACATCGATGCCATCATCACTTGCACAGGCTACGACACCCCTTTCGAGCCGTTGCGGGACACGCTCAGCTTCTCTTCACCCGCTGAAGGCGTGGCACCGATGCCGGATCTCTATCAGAACATTTTCGCCCTCGAATACCCTGATTCTCTGGCTTGTCTCAACTACGTTGTCGCCCCTGACAATGCGGCTGGGTGCCGTGAGCTCGCCGCCATGGCCATCGCGCAGGTCTGGGCCGGAAAGGCCGCGCTGCCAGCCTACCCCGATATGAAGTCTCACATCGACCGCCACCGTATGTGGTTTGCCAACAGATGTGCGACGCAGCCTGTGTCCCAGCTAGAGGGTCTGGTCGAGGTTCATTCATGGCTCACGTTCGTACACCAGACCGCCGGGACAGGGCTGTACGAGCGTCTGGGCTGGACTTGGGCTGGGATGTGGTTCTCACTGATGCACCCGTCACTTTATCTCACCCTGGCCTTTGGGGTGAACACACCTCACCTGTGGCGACTATTTGAGACTGGAAGAAGGAAGGCTTGGGCTGGCGCTTTGGACGCAATCATACATGTTAATCGTCAGAGCAAGGAGGACCTCGCGCAAAAGGTCGATACCAAGAAGACGAGCTAAAATCGAGCGGTATAACACAAGTGGTTTACCCATTCTCTTCACTATGTGCTTTGCAGTAAGTCCAGACTATCTAATCAATTTCTCCCTCTGGCAAGATGGAAACGTAATCCAAGGGCGCTTGTTCAGCACCGTCAGATTCTCCCCGGATCTTCAACTCATCGCCCTTCTTAATCTTGATACCTTCAAAGGTGATACGGATCGCTGAGTGTCCATCGAGATACTCGCTGGGGAATTTTCCAAGCTTGAACTCAGCGTCGCCCTTCCACTTGCCCACAACCTTGTCGTTCAGGCTGAGCTCATAGTTTGAGTTGCCGCCCGTGATATCGTAGTAATTCACAGCGACGTTGTACGTGCCGTCGTCAAAGTCGAGCTTTGTGCTCGCCACACCGGTGCCGTTCGTGACGACTGCGGTGTATCGAGAAGCGGTCTCCGTCGGGAACACGTCGACTGGGTCGTAGCCGTCGAGGGTCATGTTCTCGGCCTCGATTCGCCACGGGTGGTTGCGCACCCGGTCAGCCTCGTCTGGGATGCCTGAAAGGTTTCGGTAGAACTCGCTGATTGCGTCTCTCCAGACGATGGAGTGGCCAGCCTGGTACTTGAGGCGGAACAGCTCATGCTCGAAACGCTCCTCGTCAATCTTTCCGCGCAGCGACTCCCATGTCACCGGGAATTCCTGCACGGTTTCAGCGCCCTCGTAGTGAGCGTCGTAGAAGTGCTGGATGACGGTCTTCCCGGAGTGCAGTTCGAAGGTATAAGGTACGTGGTGGAACCAGAGCATCAAATCGTCGGGCGTGGTCTCGGTCTCCTCAAACTTCTCCGCAACCTCGTCAGGGTACTGACCGGCGTTTCCAGTGCCGTTCCACACGGTTCTGTCCATGCCGATACTCTGGCTGTTTGCGCGGGTCCATTGTCCCCAACCGTTGTGATCTTGAGAAGCAGGGTTGGGGCCGTAATGCGTGTAGAGAATGTCCGTCAAGGTTTGGATTCCCAGGTTGCCTGTGTAGCTCTCGTACGCCGGCCACGACTTCATGGACATGTCCGTGATGGCTTCCCGCACGCTGCGGCTCAACCCGAAAGTCAGTCTCGTCCAGTCCTCGAGAATCTCGACCGAGTCGAGCTTGGGATCCCACGCGAGACGGCCAAAGGCGTAGAGGTTCGACATGGACAAATGACTGCCGAGCCAGGTGGCGTTCATGCCCACGTTGGTGACGGCTGTGTAGCCTCCTAGCTTGCGGTCGAAGACTTTGCCGTTCAGAATGTCCCGAACACGGGACTCCTCGCCGTCAACACGCATGTCAAAGTCAAGAATGGTCTGCCAAAGCGGCGGTAAGTACACCAAGTGGCATTGCTGACCGAGGTACTCCTGAGACACCTGAAGCTCGATGGCCTGCGAATTACGGTCAGCGACGGAACAATGTGTACTCCGCAACAGGTTAACTTACCATGCTTGTTTCTCTCAATGTTGAGAACAGCGGTGACGCGGGTTCGCGGACCTGGAAGTCGATAGGCCCATACTTAATCTGTACCACAACATTGTCGTCAAACTTCCCGTCCAACTCCTCGAAAAACTCAACAGCTGCATTCGCTCTATCTGCATGCCAGTCTGTCCAGTCTGCGAGGTGGTTGTACACAAAGGCGCGGAACATGACGATACCACCGTAGGGCTTGACGGCATCGGCGAACAGGTTTGCACCCTCAGCCAGCGTTCGGTTGTACGTCAAAGGACCAGGTTGCCCTTCAGAGTTGGCCTTGACGAGATATCCAGCAAAGTCTGGTACTCGGTCGTACAGGTCATCCGTGACGTCCTGCCACCATTGAATAACGCCTTCGTCAAGCGGGTCGAAGGTGTCGAGGCCGCCAAAATCCATGGGGGACGCAAAGTTCAGTGACATGCCAATACGAACACCCCACGGGCGGAGGAGATTGGCAATCTCCTCCACGCCGTCGAGATTCGACTTTGTGAGGATGTCTGGGTCGGCATTGACGTTGTTGATGACAAGCCCGTTAACACGGATACTCGCAAGCAGGCGACCCAGCAACGGGACGCGAGAAAGGTCCTCCCTGACGTGACCGACACCGTCATAGAAGATAGAGACGCCGCCGTAGCCTCTTTCTATGCTTCCATGAGTGCCGTTATCCCACAGGTTATCCCACTGGTTCCCCCAACGAATCGGGGCGTCGGGGTTGGTAGAGTATGCAACCTTGCTGAAGTCACCCTGAGCTAGCATAGACAAGTACTCAAAGGCACCGTAAAGGGCACCACGCTCGTTCTGTCCAATGATGTAGACATCGTCTCCCTCATTGCTGAGGTAGAAACCGTCCTCAACAAGATCAAGCTCCTCGGGCAGCTCACCGTACTTGTCGTTGAAGCCGTCAGCAGTGGCAACGATGATGCTTGATTTGCCTTTCTGAGAGCTTTTATCAAGCTCGAGCCCCAGAATGCCTTCTATGCCAGTTTGCAGCTCGGAACCAGCAGTCTCGAGTGGGCCTCCCTTGGTCGCATTAATTGTGATGATTTGACCAGGGAATGAGTCGAGCTGGCCGGCAGTATGGCATTTAGGTAGACGGGCGTATCGGAGCCAGCCATCCAGACCGTCCTCCGCCACTGTTGTGGCGACGGCCATGGTGAGCCACAAGAGCGGCCGCATTTTGTGAGGATGTCGTTCTTGTTTGTGGTCTTGGGGGTTTCACGAAACAGGCAAGACGGTCACACCAAAGAAAGTATTCAAGGGAGCAGCCAGTCCATTTAAATCTCATTCTCCTCATCGGCTCAATGGGACCCTTCTCTCGTGCAATAATCTCGAGTGAGGCAGGACGACAGCCCCATCGAGCCCACAGCGCCGTCGCCGGCTCAATATACAGGCTAAAGGTGCATCTCTTCCGGATCGGATGCTGCTTGGTCAAGAGCGAAGACCATCCTTCCTCTCACTTCTTACAGCTAGTCTTAACCGTGGCGCAGTCGTTTCCGAGAAACTAGCATGTTAGGATGCCTTAGTATCGTGACCGGTCATAAGCGTTTTAGACTGTAGGCGGCCTGTACTGTCGGTGCCTGTGAGACAGCCGAGTATCCTGACGGCCTCCTCACCCTGATATTTAGGCTGATCAGAACGCCAATCTCCGCACAGCAGTGTAGTGCGTCGTCGTTACGGAGTGTGTACCCATTTGACGATGATCTTCCCCGCAAGCGGCACTTCATTGGGCTTTCTACCGTTACCCCAATTAACCGGACCAGCCCGGGGGAGTGGAGAGCGGAAAACTGCCGAGACTGCTGACGAGGGGCATCGTTTGGAGATTCGAGGCTGTGATGAAGGGGAAATGGAATTCTGCTAGAAGTTTACAGCGACGGCGTAAGTGCGCACTATATGATGACGCTGGAGCTAAGCTGACGGGTTGGAAGCGCCTTTGGGGCACTGAGAAAAGGGTCCGAAAACACTCCGTGCGAAGTTGCCGAGACTAGGATTTAAGAAATTACAGGTCCAGCACTGCCCGCAATCAATCAGATGTAGGAATAAACCTGTCGTCAAACTCAACATGATGGAGTTCTCTTGGCCCGATAGAAGACTGCACACTAGCACCAGAGGCTATCAATACTCCTACATTCATATTCAAGCAGAGCCATCAGGTCGAACGTTGCTGTTCCTGCATGGGTTCCCCTCACATGCATACGACTGGGAGGCCCAAGTGCAGTTCTTCGCTGCCAAAGGGTACGGTGTCATCGTCCCAGATCTGCTTGGCTACGGCCAGTCCAGCAAACCCTCCAACAGTTCCGACTACAGGCTGGAGCCCATGAGCGGTGACATTGTGGAGCTCCTCGACGCCCTCAAACAGGATGCCGTCGTTGGGGTCGGGCACGATTTTGGCGCAACCTTGCTTTCGAGAGCTGTGACATATCACCCAGAGCGCTTCTTGAAAGTTGCCTTCCTGTCGGTTGGGCCGCCAAAGATGGGCACTCCCTTCGATCTGGAAACGATAAACGCCATGACAGAGCGCATGCTTGGGTACGAGATGCTGGGGTACATTTCTTGGCTGGGGCGAGACCCAGGTGCGCAGCAATGCTTGGAGCAGCACGCTGCCTCGGCAATGAGCCTAGTGTTTTGCGCAGATCACTCTCTGTGGAATAAATGGTACCGGCCGAAAGGAAAGATGCGGCAATTCGTTGAAGAAGATCAACGGTTAGCTGTAGGCCGCTGGTATCCAGAGCATTTACAACGCCGCCACCTCGAGGCCTTTGGCACCACAGACGGCTACAAGGGCGCCGTGAAATGGTATCAAATGTGGACAGAGAATCTCTTTGCACCTGATGAAGTGGGATTTGAGAATTTCAAGATCCAGCAGCCTGTTTTATTCATCGGGGATCAGGACTCAGGCCAGCAAAGCGACATGCTGCACGCCTGGGCGCCTCGCATGAGCGTTGCCACTGTCAACGGAGGTCATTGGGTGCATCTGGAACAAGCAACCGCAGTCAATGAGACGCTGCGTGACTTTATCGAAGAAGCTTAAATCGACGTCAAAGGCAAAGCCACTTGCTCCAGGTTCCTGGAGGGCGATGCCCCGTGCGGAGCGGATGTATAAGACGCCGCATAGTTGACAATTTCCCCACAAGCTAAACGGAGAAATCGAAAACTATTGCCACCAAACATTGTAGATGCTAAGTTTTATAATCCCGTGAAGCCACGAAACAAAACATGTTTTGTGGCATCTATTGGTCCGCCGTCCCGATACAGCGGCGGAGGGTAGTCCCCCGCGGACCAACCTGGGTCTGGTGCCGATCGATATTTGTTATAAAGAGGGCACTTAAACGTGGAATCATTTGAAGTCATTAACACCAGTGTAATTACCCCAAAATACAAAGCGTAAGGACCCCGTCGTCATGCGATTTCAGACTGGTCACGTCCTGGCCGTTGGCCTATTGTCCAACGGCGCAGTTGCGGCACCCAAAGGCCACAAGTGCCGAGGGCAAGTTCCCGAGGGCTTCGTCACGACGGAAGGCGAGAAGTTCAAGTTAGACGGCGAGGACTTCTACTTTGCTGGGAGCAACGCCTACTACTTTCCGTTCTCGGGGGTATGCGGCTCTCGTTCCGCCATTACGGACAGGCTGACGCTGGATAGACACAAGAAGACGTGGAGAAGGGACTGGGTGCAGCGTACGATGCTGGCTTAAGGGTATTCCGTACATGGGGCTTCAATGACAAAAACGTCACTTATGACCCTAACGGGCTCCCCCAGTACGGAGGAGAAGGCGCTGGCGCAACGGAATCTGTCTTCCAGTGGTGGGATAACGGTGTTCCGACGATTGATGTCACCGGGTTCGACAAAGTCGTCGACGGAGCTGCCAGCGCTGGGATCAAGCTCATTGTGGCCCTTACCAACAACTGGGCTGACTATGGCGGCATGGATGTTTACACCGTCAACCTGGGAGGTCAATACCATGACGACGTGAGTGAAGTCTTTCAAAGCACAAAAGATGAATTCTCACCAGTGTTAGTTCTATCGCATGCCCGAAATCAAGGAAGCCTACAAGAACTACGTTGAGCTATTTGTCAACAGATACAAAGACTCTCCGACTATCTTCGCCTGGGAGCTAGGCAATGAGCCACGCTGTGGCGCCGATGGTACGCGGAATCTACCTCGTAGCCCTGCTGGCTGCGATCCAGACCTTATCAGCTCCTGGATTGAGGAAATGAGCTCCTTCATCAAGGAGCTGGATCCTCACCACCTCGTGACTTGGGGCGGCGAGGGCGGTTTCAACCGCGAGTCAGATGATTGGGCTTACAATGGCTCCGACGGGGGTGACTTTGACCATGAGATTGCCATTGACACCATAGACTTTGGCGTGTTTCATTCGTACCCCGACTGGTGGACCAAGACTGTGGCGTGGACCGACCAATGGATTCGCGATCACGCTGAGTCTGGCCGCACTGCTGGCAAGCCCGTTGTCCACGAGGAGTACGGTTGGCTGACGGATGAGGCGCGACTTGAGTACGTAGGTACGGTCAGCAACATTACCCGGATCGAGGCCGTGGGGGGGTGGCAGGATATCCAAGTTGAGGAGAAGATGCCCGACATGTTTTGGCAGTTCGGGTTCTCGGACTACTCCTACGGTAGAAACCACGATGATGGCTTCACCATCTACCTTGACGATGACGAGGCTCAGACTCTTGTATACGAGCATGCTGAGAGGATGAACGCTCTCAACGGACAGTAGAAGGGCTTGTAGAAATCTATAGAGTCCGTTTCGTCCCCAAATGCCTGTTGACGGAACGTAGCGTTGTAAAACACTGATGTAACGTTCTCTTAATTACTCCTGTTCGTCATAAAAATACATTATTGTGGTACATGACGATGGTTCGGGCCTTTTGCCACCGCTCCTTTCATGAGTCCAAACAAAACACCTGTCAATGCTCACAGCCAAGCATGGATCTTTGAGCGACAAAAGACGAGATCATTTTTCTTTTCATCCCAGAGCCTACTTATTCTATGAAAATTGCTCGATAGATTGGCCTCCGTTCAATCGATCGATTGTACAACGTTTGCAATACACGTAGTTAGCGCGTAATCTTGATCTCCGTCGGCCTGATAATCCAATTACTGTTTTCAGCCTACAAGATCGCCTCTTGGCTCCCGCTTTCTCTTACCGAGTACCTTGTACCCCGAGAGGGAACATGGCTCGATGACGGATCACCGCTTTTATCCTCAAGAGTGACCATACAAGCAGCATCATGAATCTTGCCGTGGTGTCCAACCCGCATCTCGAATTCCTCGCGACGCTGATCAGTTCGACTGCTTTGCTTGGAATAGCCGTGGGACGCTGGGACATTATTGGAAAAGAGAGTGCCCCTGGGGTTGTGACGATCAGACTTGTTGTAGCCGTAGTGAGACATCAATGACTCGAGGCGCAGGATTCTCTTGAAGAGCGGCTTCAGGGATGGTGCACAGGCGGCAATGATGCCGATGTTGAGCTGGAGCCTCGGGACAATTAGCAACCCGTCCAATAAGCTGTCATGCAATTTACTCACAAGCCCCAGAACTGTACATCATAGCCGCTGTGGAAAGACGCAAGGTCAGTTCGGTTCTAGGCAAGGAGAGCTGCTGGAACGTACTACGTGTTGTCGCCCGCTGGATTAAAGTTGATTTGCGATATAGCCTTGACAATCCCCATCGCAACGGCACTGTTGGAACTCTCAGATCTGTTGAAAAGTATAGACAAGTCTGAGGTGTAGACTCACAGGTAGCCAAAACTCAACACGATGACGAGGTACACGCGGGTTTTGACGGGGATTTTCAGGGACCATACTAGGGGGACCGGTAGCGTTGCGAATGCGATGTCGGTGAATATGTTAAACACTATGCAAAAAAGGTGTCAGCAAGGCGTATCTGGACCGGATTACAGTCGAAGTACCTGTGTTGGCAAGGCCAAACTTGATAAACATGGACACCGAGTAGCACGAGCCGCCAATGGATTGATCCCACTGCTTCGCCACGGGCTGACAGAAAAGAATGAACGATAGAAGTGCCTCAAAAGTGTACAGCACCACGAAAACTACAAAATTCATGTCAATGGACTACTTGGTAACCATTATGCGATCGCACAGGGGACCAACCAATCAGGCACCACAGTGTAATGTTATACCAGCGCCATAGACGACCGTTGTATTTCATTAGCTCAAGAGCAATCGCAAGCTTCAAGAAGCCTATGCCGCATAGCAGTGAGGCAACTGTGTGGATGAAGCTGTATTTGCCGAAAATGATGATGTCGCCGCGCGGGACGGTGTCAACGTGTCTGCCCAGGCCGTACGGGACCTGCAGGAAGAGGACAATCGTGCCAGCAAGTGCGGTCATCTGCGCAAGAAGAGTCAGTATAGAACGGCTCGGGGTTTCTTCCACTGTATTAAAGGTCGCCCGTGACGAGGCTGGGAGCCTGGGTCGGCTGTCGCAACGGCTTACAGTGGCAATACCCATGAAGACATCCTGGATACCAGGAGATTTCAACACAACGAGGCGAATGAATGACCTTGTCACGAAAATAACAAGAGCAACCAAGTGAACCGCTGCGATGACGCCCGTTATGAGCGCTGTCTGAGTATCATTCACCCTCTCAGGGTCCTTGTTCAATTCGAACGGTGGAATATCGGGCATCTTGTCAGCTTGCGAAGTGGCATGAGAAGGCAAAATTTGGTTTCAGCAAAGACACTAACGGCCGCACTCCTTTTTCTTCAGCACATTTCATCTTTCGCGCATTCGAACTACAACACCTAGGTACAAGCTCTTCCGAGCCCCGACACCCTACACAACACACATCCCCAAGGTGGTTAGCTCCTGACCGGCTGCCATGTACACATACAGACAAGTGTGGCTCTGCAAATCCTGTTCTCCTGCGCGGTCAGTCCCGGATCTGCAGCTTCCAAGGCGGCAGCTACCTGTGTTGGCGGACGCTTCTCAGGCCAGAGGGTAAACCCATGTCTCGCTCAAAGTGTCCCGGAAGAGCCTGGCTACAGAGGCAAGCTGACTAGCGTGAACGTTCCTGTCTCATGTTGACAACCATGCATGCATAAGATTCAGGGAACGTAAAGCACCTTCACAGGAAAGTCTGTACAAACAGTTCAGGACCAACACGACAGCAAGGGACAAGTCAGAGTACCTCGTACATGCGGCTTGGTGCCCGGGAAGAATGGAGCTTCGGCCCGCACCAATCATGAAGAATTGTGCCCACCCCTGCTCGACAAGCAAGCATCCGGGTTCCGTACCTGGCGGCTTTTCGGATGAATGACCGACTCTTCAGGCTGTTATAGTCTTAGGGCAATATCAGGAGTGATCGTGACAACTGACGACCCTCCTGCTGCCCTGCCTCGTGGAGCCTCTGATCTGGTTGATCGCTATAGGGAACGTGCACTACAACCTCTCGAATAAGTCTCGAGATCGAAATTCATCTAACCCAAGAAAAATTCAGGAAATCGGTGCAAGTGTTTTCAGCAGAGATGTGAGCCATTGACTTTTGCCAAAATTTCTTTTAATTTTTGCTGCCTCCAACTATTCGTGGCGATCTGCAAGATCACCGGAGCATCACCTGGTATGGGTACTCAGCTCCGCAGGGGGTTGACCCCTTACCCCGAGCCACGGGCTCACATCCTGCATATAGATGCACGCAGACAGAATGGGCTGGACCCCTGGTAGAACGGCACGATGTTGGCTTGGGTGCAACCCTGCGGGCAATGGCGCTGGGCCACTCGTGGAGCACCAATTTTTGCATTAAGCTCTCTGTCGCACCACTACGACTGAAGCCTTTGTGTTCGTTTCTTCTCTACCCTCGTTGTCCTCTCTGCCACGTTCAGCCAGGCACTATAGGTGGTGCGAAGCTCGCCATGAAAGTCTCGCTGGCGATCCTCCTCGGTGTTTTTGGGCCTTTGGGGCTCGGGGCTGCTGTGCCTTCGGATGAGACTGCCAGTAGTGTGCTCCAGAATCTGAACAATGAAGCCCTAGAAGCGCTCAAGGAGGCCGAGGCACAGAAGATAAAGCGGTCTACATGCCAAAAATGCCCCGTCTCTGAGGCTGCAGTCCGTCGCGACTGGTGAGTTGAACCCTACTTTACCGCGTGACCCGCCGATGAATTCTCTAGTCTGACATCTATGTTAATACAGGAGGGCCCTCTCGGAGATCGAGAAGAAGGACTATATCAACGCTGTGCTGTGCCTCCGCGAGAAGCCTTCGAAGGCTGATCCGACGTTTGCGCCGGGTGCCCGCAGCCGGTATGATGACTTCGTTGCCGTTCATATTAACCAAACCCTAAGCATACACGGAACGGTGAGATACGAACAATTGGACCTAGAAACAGGATAGAAAGGGCTAATGAGGGTTTAGGGAAATTTCCTGACATGGCACCGCTACTTTACCTGGGCCTATGAGACAGCACTTCGGGAGGAGTGCGGCTACGAGGGCCATCAGCCTGTGAGTAGAAACCACATTGATCAAGGTTCATTTCTGATTGGTTTACAGTACTGGAACTGGTTTGATACAAGCGATTTCGACTCAGATCCGGTTTTTGACGGTTCAGATACCAGCATGAGCGGCGATGGCGAGTACTTTGAGCACGATGGTGCCCTCTCCGGCAGAAACAACATCTACATTCCCAGCGGCAACGGCGGGGGCTGCATCAAGTCTGGTCCTTTCTTTGAAGCCGTCGCCAACTTAGGTCCCCCTTCTCCCGGTATGGCAGGCATGGAGGCCACGACGACTCCGTTGGAGTACAACCCAAGGTGCCTTCGCCGAGATCTAAGCCGGTACGCCGTCGACACGTGGATGACGTTGGAAAACCTGTATAACATCACTCTTGGGGCTGCATCCGGCAGCATAAAGCTCTTCCAGGATGAGTTCCAGGGCCGCTTCGCCGATGAGTTCTTGGGCATCCATGCCGCGGGCCACTTTATCATGGGCGGCGACTCGTCAGACCTCTTCTCGTCGCCCAACGACCCCGTCTTTTTCCTTCACCACGCTATGGTGGACCGAGTTTACTGGATATGGCAAGCTCTGCATCCGCTTCAGGCAAAGGAAATTGCTGGAACGATCACCATCCTGAATCAGCCTCCTAGCAGGGATGCTGTCAAGTCTGATCCTCTTGACATGGGGACGAACGCTGACGAGATCACTATTGGGCATGCACTCGATACGCTTGGAAACACACCCTTTTGTTACATCTACGAGTAAAGCAGAGACGTAATAGAAGTAACAGACTCGAGACCCGAGCCGTTGAGATTCAAATAGCTAGGCAAAGGTTGTAATCTTGCCAAAAGTATCTGCCTTTCCCCAGATACCCTCCCTGAGGCAGCTGAGCTGCACAATCTGCGAATGATCGACGAACAAGTTGACATGTGCGCCAAACTCTCGAATGTACCAATTGAACACGCTGGGGTCCGCGGCCTCGAACATGACCTTGTCCGCGGGGAGCTCGCGCAGAATATGTTGGATGACGCCCGTCCTCCACGAGGCCACGTTCTCTGTGATGCCCTCACTCTCGATCATGATGCGCTCCACTCCTGCATCGATAAACTTCTTGCCCATAGTGGTGATTTTGCTTGGGTCCGATGTGCCCGCGCTTGACAGATCGGAGGCTTCCGTGTCACCACCAGCGCCGAATTGGATGCCGCACTCGGGTTTGGCGATGAGCCCCTTGGCGTGCACTTTGTCCACTAGGCGCAGCCAGTCATGCTGGGGAAGCGAAAGGAAGCCAGTCGATATCTCAATGATATCAAAACCGAGGCTCTTGCATCTCTCAAGATACCTCTCAACCGCAGATTGCGGGTCGGACTGCGTAAGAACATGCTCGATCCAACCACCCTTGATGCCGCCGTACCAGTCAGTAGACATTCGACGTAGATTTTGATCGAAGACAGCAGATTTCATACCGTGGAGACATATGCGTCGTTCTCGTGAGCAATCTCAATCAGCTCACGCAGTCTCTTTTCCGGAAAGAGAGAAAACGATCCACCCGCAAACTTGACACCATCTACGTGATGGCCCATCCTGGTGTCGAAGGTCAGGCCACCTGAACGAACCCCATGGAAGTAAGAGCTTCAGAATATATACTCACGTCTCGAAAACATCAGACAGATATCGTTTTCCCATTGCAGAGTAATACGGTCCGCGAATCTCTGTCACGCCGACGCTTCTTGGCTTGGGAGGACGTTCATTATGACGGATGAAACCGAAGCCATTTTCCTTGTCTTCTATTAATGTGCTGGGCTTGGCTGAAGATGAGGCCCATCGTCGAGCGCTCTGCGTGCCTAGCCGAGTCACCAAACGAGACGTTGGTGCGGCGACCGGCCTGAACGCTGAAAGGAAAAGCGGTTGAGTCATCATTGAAAAGGTTGTAAGTTCAAAATCATGACTAGGAGAGCCATAGCTCTCGGATATGTTATAAATACCATACATGATCACAGGCATGAACGAAATATGATCTCACCAAAACCTCAGTGTGGAATATGAGACGTGATGTCTGGGGGAAAAGTGGACTCAGCTGGCAGATTGCGTTACATCAAAAATCGATGCCCATAAACACTCAAGGGAGGCGAGAAGCTCTTACGCTCTTCTCGTGAGATGAGACTTTACCCTCTTGTTCCAGCCGCGGACTGTTAGGTGTAACATTTTGAGAGTGGCATGCAACCACTGAAGCTATGGGCTTCATAATGCCGGAAACAAGCACGAAACACAAATCGACGCTACGTGGCGTTACCGAGTACATTGCCAATCCGAGTGCAAGTGGGCGATACAGGTGAAGGCTGGCACGGTCGCCGCGTCCTTAACCCAAGCTATCATCATACTTACTCACGGTGGACAAGGGTCTAGAAATGGCGGTAATATTCGAGAACCTTTGCGGTTTGTATACCAGCACAAGAGGCAATCTATCTCTATTCTATCAACCCTCCCCCGGAATGGAGCAGCCTGAGATTTCTTTACAAAGCTGCAGAAGCTCTTCCTGCTTGCTCACGTTCTGAGCTCCCGGGTGCGTTGAGTCTTCGCCCCTCGTTGTGATAAAGGCACCGCTTCTGACCTCTGCCAACGGACCCTCCCCGGCAGCCCAGCTTGCCAGGGCCTTGGCAGACTTGTCGACTCCTCCAGGCGCAGCACTTCCACCCATCTTGGTCCTCACCCAGCCCGGGTGCATACTGACCACCTTGATGTCGTCCCAGCGCCGCGAGAAGGCGTTGGCAAGCATCACATCGTGGAGCTTGCTGTTGCCGTACGAGTGCGACTGCGAGGCGTTTCGCAGCGTCTCATCTCCGCCGTAGTGGCTGTCCGAGCTCATGAAGAGCAGCCGCGACGTAGGCCGATTCATGAGACACGTAAGGATGTAGGGCGCGAGAGTGTTGACGGCAAAGACGGCAGAGATGTTATCTGATGTCATCTGAGAGCTCGATGTTGAGCCATAGCCGATGCCAGCATTGTGGACGATGGCGTCGAAAGGACCGGCGTTGTTGGCCTCCTGCGCAAGCTTCTTGGTATCGGCTATGGATGAGAGGTCTCCAACAAGTACGTCCTTGGCCTGAGGAACTGCAGCGCGCGTGGAAGCTGCTCGGTCCGCGTTCCTAGCGTGGAGGACGACGTGGTGGCCCTGGTCGACAAGCAGTCGGGCGGCAGCTTGGCCTATGCCATCGCTGGAGCCTGTGATGAAGACGCGAACCATTTTCATGAGTTAAACCTGCTCAGACTTCGAGATGACGAAAAGAACAACTACGAGAGGTCATTTACTTGTTTGGCCAGGAATGCGTAGGTGTTTAACGCTATACTACGACTCCTTATTTACTAGCGTATGAGATCATCAACCCACACAAGACACGATGGCGTCATAGTTACAGCGTCCAAGTATTGATCGCAGTTCGTGACATCAACAGCCAAGGAAAGCCTCGTCAACAAAAGACTTACATCTGCAGCTTATAGGCACTTGGATAATTCACAATCAAACATCACTTTATCTCTTGAACAATCAATTATACAAAAATGGCTGAGCTTGTTGCCGTCCAGCGCCCCATCGGCGTCTTCGACCAATTCGTCACCCCAGCAACCCAAGTGTTGGTGCTAAAGGAGAAGGTCTTCTCACTATCCAAGGACAGCTTTGATATCCAGAATCTCAACGGACAGCCCATCTTCAAGATTGATGGTCACCACATGACCGTCTCGGGTCGCAAGACCCTCAAAGATGCGGCGGGAGCTCCACTGTTCGACATTGTCCAGGAGAGGCTGCATCTGCACGCGACGTATGTTGCCGAGGATGCCCAAGGCAAGCGTTTGATGGAGGTCAAGAACGCGTTCAAAGGTGAG
Organism: Sordariomycetes sp. S80-01Y; assembly: GCA_037042185.1. Lineage (NCBI taxonomy): Eukaryota > Fungi > Ascomycota > Sordariomycetes > Sordariomycetes sp. S80-01Y. The sequence continues at coordinate 263,747 of JAXQJY010000027.1, read as the reverse complement.
TAAGACCATGGCGTCTTCTCGGACTGTCTGACGGCAAACCAGTGGTGGGCAGCGAGGCTACGGTGACGATCACGTCAAAGGACGGACGCGCCGAGGAGCTGACGATGAAGGGCAATTGGCGCGACACATCAGCTGATATTGTCTCCAAAACCACCGGTGAGGTGGTTGCGCGCATTGACCGCCAGCTCTTGAACAAGCGCCAGCTCTTTGGTGGGCAGCAGACCTACGCCCTCATCGTCGCGCCAGGCGTGGACATGGCCTTGATGGTAGCAGCTTGCGTGGCGCTCGATGAGAAGAATAATGACTAGAATGCAGTACGCGTCATGAATGAAATGATATGTATGATTTGTTTCCCGTATTTCACTTAGCCTTCCTCCTATCGTTCATATCCCTAGTTTGTCTCGCCAGCGGTGCTATTTCTATCGTTGCGAGCCAACTCGCTCGTATCGAAATGTGCCGACTTGATGGGGTTCACGCGGTTGATGTACATTTGGTCAATCTCCTCCAAAGTTCGGTCCTTCGACTCGATGACGAAGAAGAAGACGATGAAGAAAAGAGCCGCACAGCATCCGGCAAAAACCAGGCCATAAAGGTAGTCGATCGCGTCAGTAATAAAGCGAGTGCTAAAAAAGTCAGTAGCGTTCAGTGTGAGAAGGGACAAATTATGATACATACAAGAATGAAATCAAACTGTGCGATCGTGTTAGCTTGCTTTAGTCCTACAGGATCAGAAGTACTCACAAGTTCCAGAGCCAATTGGACGCCGTTGCCAGGGCCATGCAGCTGCTCCGGTACCTCAAGGGGTACAGCTCGGCGTTCACAGTCCACACAAGAGGTCCCCAGCTGACGGCGAAGGCTGCGATGGCAAGGCACGAAAAGGTCACGAGAGCCGAGCCAGCCTTGGGTGTCCGCGTTGGGTCTTCGTGGTCCAGGGCAAAATGGCCAACAAAAGCGTAAACGCTGGAGAAAGAAGTCAGCTTCAGTATTGAAAGTCATTCACCATACTCACAGGAAGCACATCATCATCCAAGCAGCCCCCGCCATGAGAATCGGACGACGCCCAAACCTCTTGATGATCCACAGACCTAGGATCGTGCAGAACACATTGACGGACCCGAGAATGAGCTGAGTGACATAGCTGTTACTGATACCCGTGGCCGCAAACACCGTGGTGCCGAAGTAGAAGAAGAAGTTGGCGCCGGTGAGTTGCTGGCCAGCTTGGAGGACTATTCCCAGGACGGTGCGGTAGAACATCCGCGGGCCGGTGAAGATCTCGGTCCACTTGAGACCGGCCGTGTGGCGCTGTTCCTCGTCGAGCTTGGACTGGAGGTCGTCGATTTGCCTCTGAACTTCGGTTGCGTCGGTAGGCAGTCCGCAAAGTTTGGCAATGTCGCTGCGGGCCTTCTCAGTCTTGCCCCGGCTGTAAGCAAACCTAGGGCTCTCAGGCAGGAAAAGAATGCCAACCCCCAAAATCAGAGCCCAGGCGAAGGAAAGACCGTTAGGGATTCTCCAGGACGCACTGGTGTCCATCTTCTCGGTACCCCAGTTGACCATCTCGGCCGTCCAGATACCCAGAGTAATCAGAAGCTGATAGGAGGACACGACAACGCCGCGAATGACCGGGGGGACGCTCTCCGACTGGTACATGGGGACGACAACAGAGAGGGCACCGATACTTAAGCCCGTGACGAGACGTCCCACTGCGAATTGTGGCCAATGGGTGTCGGACGAGATCTCAATGACGGTACCGACGCAGGTGAAGAAGGCTGAAGCAGAGATGGTGAGACGCCTGCCAATCGTATCGGCCAACTTGCCCGAGACGAGTGCGCCGATCAAGGCTCCCACACATACAAGACCGACGATGGTTCCCTGCCGAGCGGCACTGAAGGAATACGATCCATTATCAAATGTTCCGAAGCGGCGAGCGTAGTCGTCCATCAAGAAAAACCCAGAGATTTGGCCGCTGTCGTGGGTGAGTTGGTGGTACATCATGGCACCTTTGGTGACACTTACCTCACATATCCAAAGATGAAGCCTCCAATGCTGGCGACACCGCCGAGGAAACATGCAAGAGCCGTGACCCGTTGCTTTTTCACCTGGTTTTGGTGTTTCTCGAGGTTCACCTCCTCTCTCTTCTCGGGGCTGTCCATGGCGGGTGTGTTTGGGGATCCGGTTGGCCTCTGTGTATTCGGTGTGTGCCTGCGTGTCCCTCTCAGCAGAAGAGGAAGAGATTAAAAGAAGTCCAAGTGACGGAATGGCCCGGCCGAGCCATTTTCCCAGCCCTCATCGCGTGCAAAGTCAATTATCACGGTCCATCTGAGGGTCCATCTCACGACGGCCAGTCGATCCGATCTCCACCTACAAAACGCCTGTGTCCACTGGTATGTAGCTAGCCCTGGATCCGAACCATAAATCAAAGCCAAATAGCACCGCGCTCGCGCCGAACTCTCCGCCCATTCCAGTTTTTCGCCCTCCGAAGCTTCCTTAGCCTTGTGCTAAGCAGAGACATTGCCGACGCAACTCCCGCGCGGAGGTTTTTTCGAGCACCAAATGACGCCAGTGCGGCTCGAAGCGCCTGGAGCTATCTGAGCTTGTCCTCGAATGACGCGTATATATAGCCAAACTACCAGATCACAGATGCGGCCAGCATTCGAAGGCGTGTATTGTGCACACTTACATCGACAGGTCTCTTCCCTGTCTTATCCTATCCAAGTCCTCACGAGAGCGGTTCTCATGGTTACTACTGGTATGTACAATATCGAGCTCCGAGTCCGGCCCGTGATCCACATCGAAAGGTCCGAGTCGAGGCCGCCGTCAGTGGAACAGCTCAGCTAGCCTACCCTGCACCCCTGTCGCTAAGTAGGGGTTCCCGCGGGCTATCGGGATAGCGTGTAGCTGTATGTGCGATGAAAGGGGGCATGGTGTCATTCTGCTGATTAAGTAGAGTGTTTGAAATGGCTTCGGAGGTTGGGTTTCTGTTTTCAAGTGTGGCTGTAGGTGTTTGTGCGACACACTTCTCATCGTGTAGAAGCAATCTGAATTTCACAAGTGCGTCCACTTGTCCCGTGTCTCTCCGTGGTCGATGAACAAATTGAAGTGGTCTCTGGAACCAAGTGACCCATCATTATAATTCAAGATCATTGGCCCGAAAGGGTGGTGTCCCTCCGATCGGGGAGCAGACGAGAAGCAAAAGATTGTGCTTGAGAGAGTGGCAGAAACTGCGTCACTCTAGGAAACACGAACACGCCAGTGGTTGCGCTCTCGGAAACGCTAGGCTACGTCAGATCGATCTCGTGTTCTGTTCTATTTTCCCCTGGCTCACCAAACCACTTGTGGTCGCACAGGGGCGGTGTCGGACGTAGCACGGAGTACTCATCAACCCTACCTGGCGGAGCACGAAAATTGCAGGGGTGTCGCGTGAGACCTACTGACAAAAAAGGAGGAAACGTCAAAGTGTCAGCCGCAAAGGACCGAACGTCTTACCACCGGCACTGCCGCTGGGTCCCAGTGACCCTTTCCAACGGTGGGGCAAGCTGTCAATGATGTTGATTGCCGTCCTCACCGGGAGATTTGCGGTGGGGGGAGCATTTATAAGCGGCTCGGTGGCACGATGCTGTAAAACGCCGTTTAGCAGCCTGCCCGCGATCGAATTCATTGAAACGTTGACGGTTTCCCCATCCAGCATATACAACTCCTTGTACAACTTCGACTGCAGCATCATATAGGCGAGGCACGTGCCGCGTATACTCCACAACCAGTCTCATGTTGGCCGCGTCAGCCTCACTGCTTCACCCACGCTGTCGTTATCCCCCCGACGGCATACACAACTGGCTTGCGCCTGAGCGTTAGTTCGCAGGAGGATTCGTATAATGTCACATTGAAGTGAAACCGTCGATAACGGGGTAATCGCACTGGAAGATTCCTACAAGAATAACGCTGTTAGACAGAGTAGCCGTCCACGACCACTTCATCGATGGAAAGCTCTTCGGGACATTCGCGAATCTTGACCCTTCGGAGCCTTCTCGGAGACTTGGGGGACCAGAGAAGGGTATCTAGACGATCATGGACGATGCCCACTTTGTGCGTGTTAGTCTGAGCTTTTCAGTTCATGCTCTCTCGTTCTGATAAAGCTTGGCTGGACGCAGCACGTACCTGCCGAGCTCTGGGGAGATCGGTTCATTCAGTAGATCAGCAAGACCCGCAGAAAGGGCTTCCATCATCTAGTCTAGATCAGCGACGTATCTCGCAGATGATCGCCTGTTGTGTGCACCGCGTACTTGTCATCGTCCCCGTCAACGCAGCAGAAACGACCCTCATGCTTCGAAGCCCTGATACGAACAGTCATTCCGGCAACTTGCTCTTACCATTGAAATCTCATTTTTACTCGGACGTCGATGTCTCATGGACAATTGTTGCAGACTGAATAGGCAACCCTCGGGGCAAGTCCAAGAACCCACCCCTTTCCTCCACAAGCACATCGTTAGCCACCATATATACGGGCCAGAAGCTCTGCTCTCAACACTATCGACTGCCACGACAAAAACAGAGCCGATGTATGAAGCGACGCCGAGATTGGCATTAGGTCCAAAGAGACTGTGTGATTCGGGTCGACAATCTCCGATCTGCTGCGAGCCGCGGGAGAAGACCGCCTCTGCAATGAGAAAGATAGTGGCAGCTGTGAGTATGAGGCAAATACTCGAAACATCCCAGTGCTGTCCAAGACGGTTGACATCGACAAGCTGGTAGCTGAATGAGGGCCGATGTAACCAATGATGACAGTGTCAAGCCTGCAGCGAGCGCCTCTGTCGACCACTGCAACATTACCGGCCCTCCTGGCCCTACTTCGATCTGGGACTCAGTGAAGGCGTCCGTATTTGTACGAACTGGGCCTCATTCAGCGGCTATCGCCCCCTTCTCTAATCAAACCCTCAACTTCCGACCCCCCTACCCTTGAACTAAATCATCTCTGGTACGATTCAAGTACTCATGAGACAGAGCTGGGCCTCGAAAATTATCTAAGCCCGCGGCAAGTGCGCTTGAGTCGCATCAAGTAAATCCAACAGGCCGCGGCCACGTCACAGCGCCTCGAGAATGTTCGCATCTGCTACTGGCTTAGTGTTCAAATAGACACAGCAAGCCCTCGGCCTTCTATTCACAGCATATGACTCCCGCTTAATCTTCTGTAAATACTCCCGTCACTCCTCTCACTAATCTGCAGCGACCAATATTTGTCAGCGCCATAGCTCACATAGGCTCCAAGTGTATCGGCTCAGGAGTTCTCAGTGCAGCGTGTTCTCATCCAAGCAGCTGTGGGCAAGCATGAATATTGTGTCCTATTCCCTTGTAAAGCCGGGAGGCATCGGCGCTGACGACCTTACTGCCCTCGAGGGTTCGTTTATTCTGTGCAAGTGCTCAAAATGGGCCGTCCCAGGACGTCGGCTGAATAGGCCAAGAGAATGGTTTGAAATGATCTATTTTAAACGACTCGAGGCATTGGTATGCCCTCGTATGTATCTCCAGGGCAGTGCTCCGTAGGATTTTTAAGCCAATACGAGGTGCTCTGCCACGAGTCAGCCAAGCTGTGACGTGAAACAAATAAGTCGACGTCTCGTTGTTCTCGGCCAATACTACTTTGGGTAAGCGAGGTAAGAAGCAACAGCACAGCATGGCGCTAGTCATGGGAAGGGCGCCGGGTCGCAGGGTTCAAGCCCAAGGTACAGATCCAGACGGACGTCGGGTCCGGGCGGAGAAAGCCCACATCGCCGAATACCTGTGGAAGCTCTATCATCAGATTCATTGGTGGAGAGGCAGCGAATTAAGGTGACAGCTGCATGAAGCTTCCTTGAAGGAAGAGTGGCAGGTCTTGCTCGCCAAGAGAATCTTGGTGGAGAAAGTAGGCGCTGTCGACACGCCGCCGAGCCCGAAAACTCAGGATCATGGGGAAGGATTGTGGATACGAAGTAAATGAAGATAATATCGAGACCAAATTCAACATGCCCAAGGAGACGGAATCTCTGATATATGGTGTTGCGGGAAACAAAATTCACCATGTTGGGTATCGCCCTTTTTTTGCGATTTGATGAAGCTGCCCTCAGCATCACAGCAAGAGTGCTGCCTGAACCCATGAAAAGTTGAAGCTCAGAGGCCCAGTCCCTCCCTAGGTCTGCTTTTCTACTTTTGAAACACTTCTCTTTTATTGGCGAGCATGGCTTTGCGAACAAATAACGTTACGCGTGAGTATGGTCTGCCCTCGAGCCGCCCCTGGTCTCGTACGCATATACGGCAAAGCAGTGGGGTGCTTATGTCCACCCCCAAGAAAGGCTTCTGCAGCCCCTGCTTGGCACACGTACGTTTATAGAACGCGCGTCGCTGTCAGCACCTCTCTTTAGTCTGTGTTGTAGAAAACGGACCGCTATCTCCAGGTTTTTCTCTCTGTTGCCATGTACCCCAAAAATATCTAGCTCCGGTAGCTATGCTTCTGTCGTCGACTTCGTTGCTACGAGTTGCCGTGCTGGCTCTCGGCACGATTGGGATCTTGGTATCCTTGATCGGTCTCGTCTATACAAATTCGCACATTTTCCCGACAAGTGAAGTACCCATCGTTGGCTACCGTCAGCGTCCAAGGCCCGAGACACGTGCCAAGGTTGGCAAGGTCAGCGTCGCCGCGAACAAACTCGATAATGACATAATACACCGCGCCCTTCTCAGTCATCAGGTGCAGAACGATATTCACGGCTACCCCCAGTTTACGGCTCCTTACGAGGCTGTAAGTGGACTGATTGAGAGACCTAAGAAGAAGCCCAGTGGTGCGTGGACGAAGCCAGCCTACCTTCTTGCTGTGGTTGTCGATGAGCTTGAGAAGCCTGAAGACGAGCGGCTAGAGTGGGTCTAGTATGTGAAGTTTATTTCTAATTCAGTCCTTACTCCTTCATATTGCTCTTGCCGGTCGAGGTACCCTAGCTAACAGTCTGTGTTCATTGCGTTGCAGTTGGTTCGACGCCGACACAGTCGTGCTCAACCCGGAAACCAGGCTAGAAGTCTTCCTGCCACCGAAAGACAATCCAGATCTCGAAGACATCCACATGCTCGTCGCTTCGAACTGGGACGGCCTCAACTCGGGAGCTTTCGCCTTGCGCGTCCACCCTTGGACAGTTTCTTTACTTTCTGCCGTCCTGGCCTACCCCATATACCAGGCCGAAAAGGTCGAGACAGACCGGTTCCGCGACCAAAGCGCCTTTCACTGGCTTCTTGAGGAGGAAGACTCTCCGATGAGCCAGACACCGACGCGGGGCAAGGAACATTGGTCTTTCGTGCCGATGCGCTGGTTCAACTCGTTACCCTTCAACAACCCCTTTGACAAGAAAAATGGTGGATGGCTCGTCGGCAAGCAGATGAAGGGTGGCCTGTTCGACAACGGGACGACCGATGTATACGACGACGGGCACGGGGGCGAGATCCAGCCTTGGAAAGTCATGCAGGGAGACATGATTGTGCACTTTGCTGGTTGCGCCACTGGAGGGACCCGAGATAGCTGGATGGGGCCATGGTTAGAACGAACAGAAGCAGCCTTGCCGGAGTGGGCCAACGCCACGACACAGAAGGACTTAGAGTTCGAGATTGCGGAGTTTTGGGACAAAGAGACAGAGCGCGTGCGAGAACTCAAGAAAGATCTTTGAGCTCGGCACAAACAACCACTTCGTATCAGTCCAATATAGAGCATCGTTCTCTTCCAGGCTTAAAATTAAATCGAGTGGGCTAATGGGAGATGGTTACGAGGACCTACGTTGAAAAGGGGTAGCTTCGGACAGCGGACGTAGACTCTTGCCCTTCCGAACAAGGAACAGCAATCACTAGTCAGGGACCTGCGCACGAAATATCGTAGCCTAAGTAGGCAAGAGCTGATCACATCCACTATAGCGCCAAAGGTGATACTTCCGACGCTTGCCGGCAAGGAAACGCCCTAGGATTGCTGCGCACTCCACGCCGCCCGCTTGCATCTTGTTTGGCGCATTCCAAGTTATGGGGAGGCGAACTGCTCTGGGTTACCTGTCAATTATGCATTGAATAGTGCCATTCCCACGGGAATAACCGAAGACGGAGGGACAAGAAGCAGCACCTGTTTTTGCAAGGGCAGGGAGTGTTTTGTCCTGACATGAAGGGGAAGTGGACCGAGTTCCGAAACGCCACGACTAGTGGGTTGCCAGATGGTACATGAGACAGTCTGCACATCATTTGCGAGGGTCCAAAGTGGGCCGCCCCTGGACCAAATACTTCAAGAAGCAAGCTCGCTGATCGGATCATTGAGGACCAGAGGTAGTTTTGGCCTGGCAGCGCCTTGACAGATGGGAAAAAGAAACTAAAAACTGCACCTGGACGTTTGAAGCCGCATTGCCACCCCTCGTTCGCGTCGAAACGTTGTGAATAACAGTTGATCTTGTTTGTGCTCGCTCCCTTATCAGCGCATCGTAAGAGGCTGAGAAGATATGCGGTTGTACTTGACAGGCGCGTAAGCGAGGCAACATAGCCACTCGCCTCGTCAAGGGTCAGGGCTGCCAGTGCAAGGGTATCGGCGGTGTCCACGTTGGGACAAATTATGATCGTTGACCTGGTAATGTTTGAGATGTTGTCGACCGAGCTTTTGTGTTTGTATTTGATTCTGCGCACTCTCCAGACGTAGATTGTCTGGCCTTAGGGCCCTAGGACCACTTAACTCTTTAGCGTTGTCAGTGCATTGACGAACAAAATTCCGTCGACGTGGAGGCTGTGTAACCCTCCCCTATTCCAGGGGCTTTCTCATTCCTGGTCCCCGGCATACAAGCGCAGGGACTCTTAAGATGCAGACTGACATCTTCTTCCTATCTATGGGAACGCTGAGCTCAAACGAGTTACGGTCTGGAGCGAGGTATGGCGCACCATTACGGCTAGCTCGTCCCTGCGATCTGTCCGCAGGTGGTATCTTGCTGGCGCAGCACCGTCGTGATTCGCTCCCTTCCTAACCCCTTGGGCCCACTAAAGACGTAAAGAACGTCCGCGGCGCGGGAGCACTCCTGTGATCTGAGGCTGTCCGGGTATTCGGAGCCAGACGATTGGGGCCCTTGAAGCTTTGCTGTGAGCGTCGCTGTCGTTCGTTAATTGGTACTATGCAGCGTTCACTACGGAGTTCCGCAAAGAGACTAGGTTTCGTAGAGTAGCACTTGGCTCCAGGTTGATTCGAGGCATTAGGCTGGTTCAACCGGCCATTGGGGTGCTCCAAGACCCTGGCTGAGCCTCCAATCCCGGCTTTCGCTCTCCATTCAACGGCCTTCGTAGCGACCCCATTGATGAATGCCGCTCTACCCGCAGCCCAAATTGAGGAATTCGTGTCCCGGCTGTAGTCATTTTTCGAGCCAAGCAAGAAGGGCATCGGGATCTTCCAAATTCCCCGGCTCCCCATGGATCTGGCCACCCTGTGTGACGGGAACCGAACAGGACCTCTGATTGACCCCAGAATTATGATTCGACAGCAGTACCTTACGGGAGCATTCTTTGCAGCCAGTGCGAGCGACACACTGCTGGGATTCGAAGTCACAGATCTTCAACTGAAATTCTGTTGGTCAGGACCGAGCTGACGCGGCGGCGCAATTCGTTATCGTTGCACCGCGATGCCGGTTGAAATGCCGGCCTTACGCGCCATAGCCCTGCTCCCCTTTGATGTGTGACGGCAATCGCTGGTGGTATGGGCGCCTACGAAATCGGACCAGGGTCCCGTCAAAGATGGCAGTGCTAGTTGACCGTTCCGAGACTGAAGCGCGTCTTCTGGTGCCCTTCACAGCCCCGTTGCCGGTGTTTGATGACATGGGCCGTCCGCGTTGTCTTGCCTCGCATTGTCTTGCCTTAGTCTAGGACCTTGTATAAGAAGTATGCTCTACCGCTCAATTTCTATGGATGTCATCGAACCAGGCTCTTACCAACCAGTCTCCCTAGTACAGCTTGATGAATCTTCCCCTCTACCCGTCTTTAGTCCTGCCGGATGGCTACCACAAAGTTCAAGGTCATCATCGTTGGCGGCGGTCCTGTTGGCCTCGCTGCTGCCCACTCACTCCACCTCGCTGGAATCGAATTCGTTGTGCTAGAGCGTAGGGACTCGGTGGTCGAAGATGTCGGCGCCAGTCTTGTTCTTGATCCGCCCAGTATGAGACTTATGCATCAGTTCGGGTTGCTGGACAGCCTGCAAGCCGTGGGTGCGGAGCTGTTACATACGAAGTCGTTCACCAAGGATGGCCTGGAGTTTAAGGACAGTGATGCAATACTGCATATGAAAGAGTGGTAAGTCCTGGCTTCGAGCTAATCATTTGTTCCATAAAGAGCTCAATTGACCTCATTGCAGCTTCGGCGCGACACCGACCATCTTTCACCGCGCCGACCTGCTTCAGATAATGTACGAAGGGTTGCCCAAGGGGGCCAAGGAAAAGGTCCTGACGCGGAAACGGGTTATCGACATTCTTTCTGACGACAACTCTGTCACGGTTTACTGCGCGGATGGCAGCACGTTCGAGGGCTCCGCAGTCATCGGGGCAGACGGCGTCGGCAGCATAACTCGCCAGATGATGAGAAGGAATGCTCTCCGGGCCCAACCAGAGAAGTGGTGGAAGGAAGACCATCCATACACGTCAACTTATCGTTGTCTCTGGTGCAGCTTCCCCCGACCTACTTCGTCCGAGGTCGGCTTGGGCACAGACACCCAAAACGTTGATCGATCCGTCATGTATTTCTCAGGTCGCCAGAAAGCATGGATCTTCCTGTACCAGAAGTTGGAAAAGCCGACAAAGGAGCGCGCCACCTACACGCCCGCGGATATCGAGACCTGTGCCGCTCAGTTTGCGGATTACCCCATAACCGAGCACCTCAAAGTCAAGGACGTCTTCAACAAGGAAACGGCAGGCATGTCCAACCTTGACGAGGGAATCGTGGAGACGTGGAGCCATAGTCGTATCGTTCTCGCGGGCGACGCTTGTCACAAATTTACCCCGAATTCTGGATTTGGGCTTAACAACGGCTTGCAGGACGTTGCGGCTTTGTGCAACCGACTATACGACCTTGCACAGACTGGGCAGCATGGTGGCCATTTTGATGCAGAGCCCCTGGTTCGGGCCTTTGAAAACTACCGGGTTACGAGGCAACCTAACTTACAGCAAGATTTTGCGCATTCGGCCCGCACGACACGTTTGCATGCCTGGGCTAATTTCTGGTATCGAATGCTGTCCCGGTATATCATGGCGCCCTCAGCAGTGGAGAGATTAATGCTCAAGTACCTTGCCATTGGAAAGCTGCGCGAGAGGTTGGTGCTAGATTACGCGCCGTGTGCGGAGGCTTTCCAGGGGACGGTGGGCTGGTTGCATTCCATGAAGCCGACGGTGGATGGGGATACCGGCCGGTAAGCAAGGATACCAATGTTGAGGTATATCAACACCCGCCAGTGAAAGAGGGCTTCAAGTCCTTGTATTTGATCAGTAGCTAGAACATCTGCACCTTGTAGGGGTCCTGTTTGTAAGATGTAGCATGAACGTCATTTCTAATATCTGGCCACGGCTGCATCACGTTGATGTTGATTTACTGACAGCTCTGGTCCCAGTAGAGTCTGCTGGCGCTCCCTATCAGTGAAAGCTTGGGTTCCTTTTGAAACCATTTCGTAAGCGACCGCGACTTTTATCGCCCGATATAGTTGAGGAATGTCTCTCCTAAGATCCGGCTAGAGACGAGCGACCTGGGAACTACCCTGGAGTTCCTCGCAACCGAATGCATAGAACCGGGAAGTCGCGCAAGGTTGGGGCTCCAGCATTGCAAGCACTGTTCAGATCTTGCACGAAGACTTATTAGAATACAGTCCTAGGCAGACTGTGGAATCACAAGGTGTCGTCGAAAACTCTGAGCCCGGGACGTATGATTGCAATCACGGGAGGGGCGTCAGTGAAATATGGTGTGTCTCGGAGCTATAAAAGGTGAATTATATAATAAGAAATACATCACGATACAAGTACATACGACCATACCCAGTGGAAAATACGGGATCCCGTTCAGCTCTTGTCATCCGCTCAATGACTTCCATTACCGGAGGTACATTTCATCGACCTTGGAACTCGCGATCTCCAATATTAGTCTAGATGCCACGACCCACACTTGCTACCTTGACTGTTTCCAAGGCGGCTACCTCACCCTGAGCGGCAGAGCCGACCGTTCCGCTGAAACCAGTCTCACCCCGATCCGCCATTGCAGCTCATGTCTTGACTTCCAATTTTTAAATCTAGAATGCACGATTCACGGTGTTAAATTCACGCTGAGTTAGCTCATCGAGACTAGTAAGGTATAATTCATAAAGTAAGCGTTAATGCTGGAGACAGTAAATTCCCGAGTCTTCCCGTTGGAGTATTAGGACTTTAAGAAGATAACAAGCATATCGCTGGCTATTTATCATCCGGACAAGAGTTCTACAACAGGTGCTTGTCTCCTCTCCTCTGCATACGACAGCGGTGTTCCACCCTTCCGATCAGTCGAATGAGCGTCAACGCCTTGCGTTGTAAGCAGAAGCCTCACCACATCTTCATGCCCTTCCTCTGCGGCGTAAGACAAAGGCGTCCTGCCCTCTCGGTCTCTAGAATCGGCATCCAACTCCTCCACTTGAAGCAGTCTCCTGACAATAGCGGCGTGTCCCTTTCCAGCAGCATACGATAGTGATGTTCTGCCGTATCGTTGCCTTGAGTCGGCATTGACGCCATGCTTTATGAGCAGATTCTCTACAATTACTATGTGGCCTTCTTCCGCAGCATATGACAGCGGCGACCGGCTTTCTCGGTCTCTGAAATCCGGATCGATTGACCCATTCTCAAGTAGTAACTTGACCACGCCGTCGTGTCCTTTTTGAGCACAATACGAAAGCGGCGTCCGACGATCTACATCCGCATGATTGATCAGGGAGCCTCTGTATCGAAGTATGATCTCGACCACACGTTCGTGACCTTTTTCTGAAGCGAAGGAGAGCGGTGTCCTCTGAAATTGATGGCATAAGTCAGCATCCACACTTGTTATAGGACTCAATAACCGAACGACAGCCGCATGGCCTTGTGCAGCGGCATACGATAAAGGTGTCCTCCCATCCACATCACAGTCGTCGGCGCCGCAGCCAGATGCGTCAAGCAAAAGCCGAGCTATGGCTGCATGCCCGCCCTCGGCAGCATACGATAGCGGGGAGCGGCCGTCTTCATCTGCCCGATGAATTTCTACCGCTGAAGTCTCGAGCAGGAACTTGACGGGAGATTCTTGCCCTCTCTCGGACGCATACGATAATGGCGTTTGTCCGTAGCTATCCTTTTCGTCCGGAAGTTGACCACTGTCAATTAATCTTCCTATTGCATCCCTCAGCCCAAAGTAAGCGGCAAGGTGAAGTCCAGTAACCTGCTTGGACTTTCTTTGGCTGTATCTCGTGGCTCCTGAATATGGCTGCCCTACCATCATTGCTTGAGCGCAGGCCAATACTTTGGCCTTACTCTGTAGAAAGCCAGTCACCAACGAGTTTCTCTTCACTGAAGCTTTGGAAGCATGGGACCCCCAATACCGTGCGGCATAGCTGTATAACGGATGTAGTTGGAATCGCTTCTTGAGATCTTGGTCCGTCATGCAAACCCCGGTAGCGAACGTTTCGAAAGAAAGGTATGTGATACAAGCGCTTGATATATCGGCTTCTGAGTCTGGAAACCAGTTACTTCGCGTTCGATCGAAATACTCTTGTGTTGTGTAGTGCACCAGGCGAATAATGTCGCTCTCCTCGTCCACGGTCACTAGTCCAGCACACACTGACACCATTCTTTCGACTTGCGTGAGAGCTTCTTCGTCCAAATGTGACGCGCCAATCTCCACTGCAAGCGCGTGTTGAAGCTCGGTGATGGTTAGTGGCCTTTTCGCGCAGGTGATCCAAGACAGAACACGATGAGCAAGTTCCCGAAGGCCGGGCCTCTGCCCATTGATTCTTTCCAATGATAATTCGTATGCCTGTGACAGCACTTGGAGCTTCTGATCTTCACTTGAACCGGGTTTTTGTTTGAGAAACTGCTGTAATGCGTTCCGAATATCCTTTGGTGTAAGCTTGTCCTCAAGCGAGTTGAGATATATCTGGGCGAGAAGGAACCTTGATGAGAAACAGTAATTAGCACTTGAGATCCACATGTATTGAACAAATCTGGGAAACCTACATTCCATCAACAGCTTCAGCGATACCGGTGGTGATATCCTTTTGTAGTTCTCGATTTTCTTGGACAAAAGACTGCAATTGCCCGATACGGCCCTCGAGATAGCGTCGCACGTCTTCATCAGCTGCGCTTACTTCTACGTGCGGAAGCCCCTTGAATTTCTCCTTGATCTCAGGAATTGGCCGAGAAGTGGCAAAGATGTTGACTCTGCACTTTTTTTTGGATATTGAAAAGCTCCTTTAGAAGCCTTGCCGTATCTTGACATTCATCTAGAGCATCAACTACAAAGAAGACTCTTGTATGTTGGGCTGCGACAAAGGATAGTGTTCTCAAAATCTCATCGTAAAGCGGCCTAGTTCGCTTCTCGTTATGACTGTAGTAGAGGGAGTTGACGCCCTCGGGAAGCGATGGTTGCCTCTCGCTCAATTGCTTTAGGAGACTCGCGAGCAAGTTATCGGCTTTTTGCTCATGATGGCGCCGGAAATTGCAGTAGAGGAATGCAATTCCGACGTTGTTGTCTTTTTCAAACTTTGCGATCAGGTCATCGACTACTATCGAGGTGAGTATTGTCTTTCCGGCTCCGGGTATGCCTGTGCAGAACAGGGTCTGGCTTTCGGCATTTGTCCACGCTTTGTATTCCGGTGATCGCAGAAGCCATTGGCCAGTCTCGGGTTGCCATCTATTAATATTGTCGGATTGTTGGGCCAAGTAGTCAATTGGCGTAAGCCAGGCAAGGATAGCTCGAGTTCCCTGGCTGTGTTGAACGCGAAGGAGCTCGCCAACGCCCTCTTGTACACCTGAGAGGCCAAGTTAGATTAAACGTTGTCCATAAATAGACCGTTGAGAACTTTAGTCAACTTACCAGAGATGATATCGGTGATCCTGCCTGCAGCCTCCACCCTGTTCGGGACGATTTGTTGCAAGAGATCCTTGGCGTACGCGGCGGCAGTCATTGCTGCATACCCTTGCCAATCTTTATTCTTGTGTGAATCGGCATAGTCGCAAATTCCTCGAATAACAAGACAGGGGAAATGATTCATTAACCCCGCTGCTTCCATCTCGAAACACAGAATGTCTTCTTCAGCTGCGAGCGTGTCGCGGATCACAGCATCTTTCATCACCTGATTCCCCGAGGCAATCAGCCCGTAGTGAATGGCCGGATTGTCCTCCTCCTCAAGCCGATTGTGCCGAAATACAATAGATTCATCACCACAGCCTTCCGTGCAGCTGCTGACTGATGCCAACGAATGGACGGCAGTAGATTTGTACAATGTGTCTGAACCCGGATCAGGTCGCGCATATTTTCGCTGCAGCCTTGGATTTGCGTGAAGGACACGGCTGATAGTTTCCTCGAGACGATGGCCGGCTATAGCATATTCACTACTGAGGCTAGAGATTGCTGTCAGCAGCACACTAGGCGGTTGATTCAAGTATCGCGTTCTTCGGAAACTTTCGTCTTGGAGAGTTTTTCCAAAGTCATACTGAATCACGCCGCTGTTCCCGCCTCGAGGTGTACTCACCACGACATCTCCAAGACGAATATCGTGGTTCTGACTTGGTACACCACCGCCAATGCCAACCAACAGGCCGATTCTGATGTTGGAGAAGGTGTGTACCATGTCTCTTGCGATTCTTCCAGCAGAATCTGTGCCGTACTCTCCCATGGGCATGACCGCGATAACCACGTTGTGCCCTCCCATGTTACCCAACGCATACACGTTATTGTCGTTGACCGACACGTGATCTGGACCTTCGTGTTCTACGTCAAGAAGAGCCCGCGCTGCAACATATTCAGTGACTAGGGCGCAGATCCATCCGACAGTATAGTCCTCATTTGTATGAACCGGGGGCGGGGAAGACGACCTTGATGCTGACGGAAGGCCTTGCTTCTTGCGGGCTGCTCGGTTGCCATCCTCTCCCAACTTTCTGCGTTTCGATTTGTTGACCGCAGCGTCCTCGTAATTCTCAGAAAGTCTTTTTGACATTGGCAAAGACCCTACGAGCAGGAATAAGCTGTAGTAAGTCCCTTTTGAATTTTGCCAGTGAATGAACAGGGTCCGGTTGGTGGGGTAATGCAAAACGAGAATAGTCGTACAAGGTATAGCGCGATCTCAAAATACGACCTAGAACGGCACTGGAATCTTGAAGTCGGGTACAGTGCTGGTGATTCAGAGTGAGGGAGAGTGTAAAAAGGGACTGAGTTGGTACGCCAGGGCGGGAGGCCGCTATATGAGGGGTAGATTTCTTCTTTTATTCCAATAAAAAGCTGCTCTGCATTGCATTGGAGGTGAGGACACCTTGGAGATTTCACTGCGCCTTCCTTGGGCATAATGAAAATGGTGACCGTACGTCATTCACCCGAATTTGGAGCAAGACAACAAGTACGTCAAGGTGATTGGACACATATTGACTGTGCCTCACCGTCTACAAACGGTCGGGATGACCAGCTTAACCTGCTCAGGCTGCAGCTCTTAGTTCGAAGATCTGGCACACTCAAAATTGATTCGGCACCGATGGCTCCGACACGGCCACTGTTTCAAGCGACGACAGTTTGGTCATTTTCGAACGCTGCAACATGATAGCTACTGTTGCGCGCTCGGAGTCTGAATGAGGTAAAGAGAGACTCTAGATATTATATGTAATGAGGGTCTACGGAGTATAGGTTGACTTCTTAAAGTTTTACTTTTGTGATCGATCATAAGTTGCATACTGCGTAGACGGCGCTTAGCTGCAGGAGAGGGGCGTCACCACTTACGGAGTATGTCCCAATCTCGCACTCTTTCTAGGGATATAATTATACAGAACGCCCGAAAAAGTTGATATGCGCTTTTAAACCTTGATATACCGAATTGCTTAAGAGTTTCCTTACATACGACCATACCCAGTGGAAAATACGGGATCCCGTCCAGTTCTTGTCATGCGCTCAATGTCTTCCATTACTTGACGCTCTTTCTTCCGACTTTGGAACCTGCGACCTCCAAAACAAGATGTTATTGACCCGCATATGACCCACCCACACCTGCTCAGGCTGCTTCCACCGTTTTCACGGCGGTTATCCAAGATCAAACGGTAGGACCCAACCGTTTCCGCTCAATTTCTTTCCCAGTCCCACACCGGTCTGCTCGCATGAGCTCCAATACTGAGTACCAACTTTTAAATTTAGGAACCACACTTTAGGTTCCGCTCTATCATTTCCAAGTTGCGGGAGCTCTGAATTTAGTTATGGCGATGAGATCATGCATTTTTGCTCCACCGTTGTAGGGCAGCATAACGGCTTGGCAGGCGACGCTACTATCACTTGTAAGACCACTCACTACCTTAGACTAGGTACCAGGACTGCGGCTACTACCAGTAATACTTAATAATAATAGTAATAGTAATGTTGCTGGCTTTAGTCCCCGATCAAGATATCAGCATAAGGCTGTAAGAACGAGAATTTTCAACTGGATTAAGGTCGGAGAGGTAATTCACTTGTCACCACGGAGGGACCTAGCCGCGAGATCCCTGCGGCCCCCCCAGCGAGGATCACGTGGGCACGCATATAAGAGGCATTCGAGGGAATGCGTGCAGCTCAGAACCTTCAGAGATTAATACAGTCACCAGTCGCACCCTAGCTATGACCCTTCTACCTAGCTACTGCCTAGCTGCGTATACCCAGCTCGTCGCACCTCTTCACTCTCTTCACCAACCCAGGTCCTGGCAGGTCCGTCGCAATAACGGAGATATATTAAGGCTTGTAGCCAATATCTAACATAACGATACTATCTTCGCCGTAGTCCGAGATAATACTTAAGTGGTAGTTAGATAAGGAGGTCTTCCGCTTTGGTATATACGCGTCCTCTAAGGCTTCGACTTCTAAGGCTTCTCTCTCAAAGAAGGCGCCAACCTAACGCGGATATAAGAGATTAACCACCATAGCATCTATATAGGCTTAGGAGAGGGACTCGGAAGGTAAGCCATCGACCGTGACATATTACCAGGCGCTAATCGGCCTGGCTCGCAACGTTATGCATAACGAGAAGATACGCGAGGCTCTCATTACGAACATGTTTTCTCCGAGTCACTTTGGATTTTAGCTGGACAGAGGAACTGAAGATCATGAAGATATAAGTGAACACAGGAACTACATCAATATTAAAATAGCATAACCCAAGATACCCTTCAATATCATCGATTTCCCTAAAGGGCAACCTATACTGACCCTGGCCGTTGGACGGGTCTATCGCGGTCACAACCGCGATCAAGATGTCCAAATCCTTTGTCTCGTCCGCTTCGGAACTATCTGGTGTCGGGAAAGCTTCGATACCATGAGATTTGTACCCTAGACTCAGGCGCACGCGGTTTTGCCGTTGATTTGGCTCTAGGTGTTAATCTCCGTGATGTGCAAAGGAATGCTCAACACTGGCATTTGTCGCAGCAGTTCCGTCGACTTCAGTTTGACTTGTGCCATCGATATGTGTCTGAGCGGTGATGAAAGAGTCAGTGGATACGTTTTCCACGTCCTGCGCTGTGATAGTAACTCTCCCTGATGTGATACCGGAAGCAATTTGGTTAAGAATTGACAAAGCCTGCCCCTCGCTTTGGGCGTTCTGTGCCAACCTCCACTGGCGGCGACTGTATACGACGGCCGCTACACCAACAATGAGTGCTGGTGCAGCCAGTCCTGCAAATGCAATGCTTGCTACGTCAAGAGGCTCGGGGCGACCTCCACCCACCAGCTGGCGTCTGACGAAATGCAAAACGCCATCGTATTCATCGTCTGTGCCACTTCGTATATCGATAAATTTACCGATTTGATCCCAGAGTAAAGGCCTTATGTTCCCCTGAACATAATGCTCCCAGGGCTCAAAAAAGGAACTTTGGTGGTGATGAAATTTGTCGATAAACTTTTCCCTTTTGGAAAAGCACTCTTCGCAAGGGCGTAGTTGGATGTTTTGATCGAGTCCATCAAGAGCCTTGCCATAACAGCCATCGCAAAACCTCACCAAGGATAGATGGTGGGAGCCAATCATTTCTAGAGATGTGATCGACGAAGAGCTGTCTCTGTATACTTGTTCTGTAGCTCTGCGTACTAATTCTCCATATTGCCATCGCTCCGCATCGTTCCGGGGAGGAGTATAGTACTCGTAAGAAGGTGGGTGGTGTGGACAACCACTGGTCACGTCGCACGCGTAGCCTGCTAATTGTCGAGCAATGTGAGAGCGGTATGCCCTGTCTCTCTGCATATCCCCTAAGAATTTTTCATGGCCTTCCCAGCAACTGTCGCAGAGGCCGATGGAGTTTTGAAGTGCGTACCACCCCGTTTTATGGGAGTTGATGTAGCCATAATCGTCCTTGCATTCCTGACAGAATTCGAATCCAGCCATTATCACCGCGGAATCAGGCCATAGAAGTTTAGACAGAAAGAAGTTCGTTGCACTGACGCAAGATGAGAATATTGGTAGATGAGTTGTCGTACCGCGCGGCCCAGTTTTGTTGCGAAAAATTGATTGAGCCAAGGATCCCTAATAAATCGGCCAACAACAAATTTTGAAGTGTGAGTATTTGAAGAGTGTATATATATACATGATCTGGTAATTTTTCAGTGACTCTATGGGATGCCTTGAATGATGCATTGATCATGCCCTCAGCCATCATGCAGTAGCCCCACCAAGGCACGGTTAGAAGCCCCAATGGACGAACCAGGGCACAAGGCAACGGCATAAGGCAGCCTACAAGGCTCTCCAGCGGACTTTTATGACTTGACGTTGATGACGTGCTCGAAAATGACACAGAGCCACAAGCGACGCCCCTAGTGATTTCGAGTTACTATTATTCCTGTATACGGCAAGCTCAGCTCACATTTTTTGTTCTATTCTTAGCCGCGTTTTATCAGGCTCAGGTAATGAAAGACTCTTGATTTTTTTATCGAATGAGTGGCTGTAAGTGGGTTCGTTACAACTGATGCGAACGACTGGTCATCGCGACCCTGTTGATCCCGCAACAGGTTCGTAGCGCACTTATCACTAGTCTGGCTGATACGATACTATCGTGTGGCATATTTGAGACTGTTGATGTTTAAGTCCTGACATCAGTGCGTGGTATGTGGTGTATTGTCCCTTCGACTTCTTCACCGCAACAAGCCGGCGGGCATTGAAGCGATGATCCGGTTAATATCTGACTGATCGATTGCCTACCACACCTTTAGTATTCGTTTGAATTCTCCTACATCGAGCGGACTTCTCCTTTATTCTCATATATCTGGGGAAAGCTCTTTTATTTTACGTTTCGATGGAGCCCACGACTGCTCAATCGGATGAAGACATAGACTGTGAGCCGGTCAATGTTCAAGAATCTCAATCTCATAACTCAACAGTCAATCCATTGTCGATTGAGATGAAATAGTCCTAGCGTTATCTTACTGGAAAATCCTTATACCATCGTAAAATGGTAAGAGACCTCTAAGAGTCTTCTGGTCATCAGCTATAACTTTCTTTCTGCGGAGGCTGGTGGGCGCGTTCCATCACAACGAGAGAGGTCCTTCGACTGCGCTTCTGGAAACCTTGGTATCAGAGTGGGTTCACCTAATCGTTCTGGGTGGTTTGAGGGCTGTCTTTGAGATCGTGTATCTGCAGGTGTGTTTGTAGAGAGATCGTGTAAAGAATCCAGCTCTCGTTGACATAACGCAAGGGCTGTCTTCTCAACTATCTAGCAGGAAGAAAGAAAGAAGTGGAGAACTGGCCGGCATCACAGCCTACCAATTTGTCATGAATAGTGGATTCGGCAGACAGGGGACTTATGCTCGCGGCCAGTCGGCTTAGTCCACCTCTGGGCGTAGCCCGTGCAGTAGCTAGGCTGTACTATGCGTGAAGCTTAGCAATGAGACTGTGGTTTTCAAGTTTAGGAAACTGAGATTGGCAGACTGACGGTGGGTGTTTCTAAAGGGAAAGGACCCCCGACCCCATAGGTGTGTCGGGACTTGTCCTCGGAAACTTATTCCTATCAAAAGCCGCAAAATGATTAGAATGAAATCCTGGTATTATATTCTGCTATGCTCGCTAGTTTTGATACATACGACCATACCCAGTGGAAAATACGGGATCCCGTCCGCTCTCCCATAGTCAAGCCGCTGAGGGGCTGATTAGTAGTTGGGTCGGTGACGACCAGCGAATACCGGCTGTTGTATGTTTTCTTTTTGTTTTCTTTTTTTCCCCTTCCCTTGCTCTCATACGTACATTCAATGTCTTCGAAAAGCCCCACCAATAAACAGTCGCTCAACCAGCCATGCCAAAGCAGCATGGAGCGGAAGCAAAATGGAAGCCTGACCAAAGTCCAACACGGGAGCTGTTCTTGCCGTGACCCACTGAGTATACGAAGCATGTAACATCTCAATATTCACAAAGCCGCGAGTACTAACGCCAGCCGATGTGTCAGGGAACATTGTGGTGCTCAAGGGGTGTCACGTGCCTATTGGCACGTGACCTCATGTATTTCAAGCCGTTGTAGAAGAGCCAGTTTCTCTTCCCTCCTGGCTCCTCAGAGATTAATACAGTCATCT
Organism: Sordariomycetes sp. S80-01Y; assembly: GCA_037042185.1. Classification (NCBI taxonomy): domain Eukaryota; kingdom Fungi; phylum Ascomycota; class Sordariomycetes; species Sordariomycetes sp. S80-01Y. Next base: position 241,991 of record JAXQJY010000027.1, on the reverse strand, counting down.
TGGCCTCGCTGCTGCGGGACCGTGAACTCGCTGCGAAGCAGCAGGAACCTCGCAGTGACCTCCTCCTACACCTCTTCACTCTTCTCACAACTTCCAGGCTTCGTCTCTTGACAGGAGGCATGATTAGACTCATTCTTTGCCGTCCTTTACAGCGACCCCTAGTGAGATACTGAGTTGCCTGCGAGACGGCACCCAAGTGGTCACTCGTTCTAAGAGACCACTCAAGATGTCGAAACGGGTACTGCAGGTCAATCCAGACATATCCATATCAGCAGACTGCCGTTTTGGAATGGCCAGTTGGGCAAAGGGTAAGCAAGACGGTCACGAAGAAGCTTTCGAGTGCTCAACGGGCGGTCGGATTGGTCAATCGTTGCAATGAAAGGTCACGATTATGGGCTCGAAAATGAATGCTCAAGAGATGTATGTGTTTAATCTGATCGCCTCGCGATGCTAGCTATTAAATAGGAAATGAAAAGAAATTTTGTACAATAAATGACATCGTAGTCCACGTGACCACTTTGAGCCCCCTTCTGGCCTAGCAGCCACGACTTAATACCTTCTGTTATATGTTACTATAATACCTAAACTTTTTGTCTTTTTCGAAAGCTTACCCTTGGCACAGGATCGAAACCATAAGCAGCACAACAGCGCCAATAGGAGAAGAGGGCAGAGTCAGTTATTAGATAGATATTCTTTCTTTTATTTACGTAGTATTTTACGTTAGATTATACACGTCTATACCTTATCCTCCGGAACTTCTGGTAGATATTATTCGGGTTAACTATCTTGAATCTGAAAGTTAGGCCCCTAGCAGGGTAATAATATAGGCTAACCAGCTATCTTCCTCTCTTAACCTTCTTAGAAAGATCACAAATTTCCCCTCCGATAGATAGGCCACCGAGATTATCACTAATAAACAGAAGAATAAAGAACCTAATAAGCTATTAACTTAACGCTAAGCACTTTCGTGGGATTAGTAGGTAATCGCTTATATCTACTAGTACTCCATTGCTCTCTACTATATACCGTCTCTTCTTTACTCTTATTACATAGGAGCGGCTACTTTAACGACCCTAGACGGCGTAGATATTGGTGATCTAAGGTCGGTATACCTTGAGGCACTCCTTCGCGATCTGAAGAAGCTCACTTTAGACCTAATAAGCTAGTTCCGAAAGTTCATAACCTGGCCTCTTGTTATTACCGGCATTGAGGTGGATGTGAATAACCGCGCATCGAAAAACTTTATATCTACATAGTTAGTTCGGGTGAGCAGGGCGCTTAGGATGGCTTCTCCGCTGGTTACGCAGACATTTTTGTCAAATGTCTGGAAATCTGACTGGATTTCTGCGGGTTACAGGAGGGCGAGCTGGAACAGCATCTTTGACAAGACATATATCTTCATGATATAATAGCACTACGGACTCTCGCCCACGGTTTGCAGTATGAGGAAAATTCAAGGAGAGTCTAGTTAGGTTACACGAAGTCAAGGACTACGAGAGCCAGTCATTCTCGGGTTTGGAGGCTGATTAATACTCCGTACAAGCAACTCTGGCGACAAAATGCGTGTAATACCCGCACTCCATGTACCTTCTTAGATACACTGGGCACCGATTACTACTCGGAAACTGCCCTGTCTACTAGGCCTTAACGTGTATTTAATTTAATCGGTTGTACTTGCCGGGACTCCAATTGCATGTTTTTCGGTCGAGGCCCGCTATTGGATGAGGAGTGCACGACATGATGCCGGCACAATCCCGTATCCCCTCATCGTTGTGAACATGTGCCCACGTGGAGGGCTTAACTCTAACCGAGATGATGTTATTCCTGCACCCCTCATAAACTCAATCGTTGAAATATCTCCTCATCCCCTCCTTCTGCCTCATTTTCAATCAACTCGCTCGCCGAGTATTGTTTGCGATGGTAAGTTCTCACCACCATTCCACGTCGCGTGATACTTCGCTGATTACGTCAAATGCAGGCTTTCAAGTCCATCATCGCCCTGGCACGTAAGTCATTGATAGAACTCTCAATTCGATTGTCTCTGACAGGAACAAAGTGCTGCCTGTGGCTTTCTCAAAAAACTGCCCCAAGAATGACTCGACCTGGACCGAAGGCGCCCTCCGTATGAACCACATGCAAGTCGTGGGCACACATAATAGCTACCACATTGAGCCTCCAAACGAAGAGAAGAAGGTCTAGGCAGAGCTCTTGGAGAATGTCATTAACTACTGGTACTCGCATCCGCAGCTAGACATCCAGCTGGGTGACCAACAGATGAGGAACCTCGAGTGTTTTCAATGCGCCAGCCCCTCTGCGACACTGCCATCATCGTACTGACAATATTGCTGCAGAATCGACGTCCTTGCCGGCCCCGATGGTGGCAACTACGCCAAACCAGCTATTCGCAAGGAGGCTGGCTTGCCCTACGATTCCGATCCTGTCTGGAACGAGCCCGGCGTCAAAGTTCTCCATATCCCTGACGCAGACATTCACACCGTCTGTAAGACTCTCAAGAGTTGCCTCACCATCATCCGCGACTAGATGGACGCCCACCCATAAGCCGTCCCTCTCCCCATTATGATGGAGTCCAAAACAGCGGACCGTAACCTCGGCGCAAAAGCCATCCCCTGGGACGGTGAGAGTCTATTAGATGGTCTCGATAAGGAGATTGTGGAAGTTCTAGGGAGGTAGAGACTAATTGTGCCGGACGACTTAAAAAAGGGCAACCAGACACTCGAGGAATCAGTGCTTTTAAGGGGGTAACTAGACTTAGACAGCGCAAGAGGGAAAATTTTCTTCTTAATGGACAATGGAGAGAGTGATGTGAGGTCTACGTACCTCAGGGATAAACCTAACCTCGAGGGCCGTGTCCTCTTTACGAACTCGCTGCCTGGCGACCTAAGCTGTGCGTTTCAAAAGGCAAGTTAACCCTCTTGTCATGTCGGTAAGACGCAGACCAACACCCCCCAGCTCAACGAGCTAGATACCGACGAAGAGATCAGCAACATCCAAGAGCAAGTCTCCGCCGGGTACTAGGTGCGAACACGCGCCGATGTGCCAATGGAAACCGTTGTCGAGCAGAATTGCTCCACAACCAAACGAGATAACGCTTTTAGATCGGGCGCTCATATTGTCTCTACGGATTTCCAGGCCTACGGCATGAGCTCGAAGTGGGGGTACGACTGTGCTTGTCGTCTGGACGGCGGAAAGGCTGCGCGATGCAATCCGATCAACGGGCCTAAAGACTGCGATGATGAGCTGGGATTGGAGCCGGAAAGCTACCTCAGAGGATCTGTTGGTCATATTGATGAGTTGTAGTCAAACTCAGCTGTGCAGAAACTCTTTAAGACAATTTATTCGTTTAGCAATTTGTCCCTTGATGATCTTCCAGAATCTTGATTGTCTAAGCTGCAAATCTTCCACTAGTCTAGATCACCAAAGCGCATTAAATTATCACATAGGAATCCTTATGTCCTTGGTCGGAAGTCTTCGACGGCGCTGGTAGGGTTAGTCAACCGCTCATGAGTGTGGTGTACGACATTTCTTTATTCTAAATCCCACCCTTCGCTTCTCTAACTACCGCGGTAGGTGGGTGGAAGCTTGGATAGCTATGGTGGAAAAGGCGATGCAACTGCATATGGGTATACCGTTATATGGTTGAATTTGTATTCTTCGCTTTTAAACATTGAATCGCGTTAACATGTTAGACCGACTCTTCAAAACTCGTCCACGGGTTTAATCTCGATTTTCGCGAGAGTCTATAGCGCGCAAGAAAGTCAGTGGTCCATCATCGGCGCGGGGCCGGCTGCGGCAGGCTGCGGCAGGCTGCGGCGTGTGAACTCTACAGTATGTGTAACCGCATACTCTTGATGAGGCTGAACAAACTCATGTGGAGTACACTTGCGCACACCTTGGCGACTTAAACAGAAGAAACACCCAAACCTGGGGCCTCCGCGTTGGACTCCTTTGCTCTCGCCAGATGCTAGCGGTACCGGCTCTCCTTCGGAAACATATGGTGGAATGAGCGAGGCCACCGTCGCGAGACCGATACAGTGGCAACTTCGTAGCGAGGACCTTCATATCTTTCTATCCCGGAGGTTCTCCTCGGGAAGATAGTGCCCTGACGATTCCACGCCAACTAAGTATTGTGGTCAGGTCGGCCGCGTGTGCACACGCGCGGCTGTTTGAGGGAACCTCTTCGCTCACTGTCTCGCATGTTTTGGTGACTTTTGCCTTTTCGCAATTCACGGGACGTTAAAGGCCACCTTGCGATGTAGGCTGAAATATTTCAACAGCAAAGCCCACCAAATATAGAACCTGACCTGAGGGATGGACAGCGGGGCTGCCATGAGGCCTCCCCACATGTCGAAAAGCCCGCTTTTTAAGAATTCAGCTGCCCTAATCCGGCAATGGTCGTATCTCTCGTGTCCGCCTTGCTCACAAAGCTCGCAAGTATATAAGGGTGAGTCAAGCCCGCCTCGGGAAGGGAAGTAGGTTCTTCTGGGAAGCGTTGGAGCAACATACTCAGGAAGGAGCAGGTTTAGCCTTACTGCTCTATCTGGTATGCATCGATATCGCACTATATAGGTTCAACATTAATACGCTACTCCTCGAACACTTCAGTCAAGATGGACCCCCATAAAGCCGAGGATGCCCGCATCATTCAGCTCTGTCGTGAGGCCTTCTACGCCGAGCACCGAGGCCAATTTGCCGACGCCCAGCGCCAACACCGCGTTGCCGTAACTAGCCTGTCCAAGCTCGTTGACGACGCCAGGTGGCTCGACCGTGAGCGCAAGCGCGTCGCGCGCAAACAGATCAAGTTCCACAGCGGCCGTGTCGAAAAGCTACAGGCCATCGTCCAGGGTCGCCAGCAGGCGCTCACCGTAGTGCTGCCCAGCGCTCTGACCATGCAAGAGTCTTTGACGCAAGTAGCGCCAAACGGCCGGCTTCCCATCGGCTTGGTGAGCAAAATTCAGCTACCTTCTTGGGTAGGCAAAAAAAGAGGGATGGCCGGGAGCTGACCAGACGTATGACAGGAGGAAATCTGGCTGTCCAACTACCTCAACACCAAAGAGCAGAACCCAACCCAGCCAGTCGAGCCAGGATTCCAGCATCTTCTCCAGAACCCCGTCCCTGCCTATACGCCCACCCTCGACCTTAGCCTCCCCAAGGTGACGTACCACATCTACAACTCGATTGAGAACGCGTTTCCTGCCGGTCGCATGTGCTACTTCAAGGCCAAGTCGGCGACCGACGACCGGCAGACGCTCTACGTTCTGCAGGCTCTCAAGCGGTTCCGCTACCAGATCAACGTGGCGACGCTGCACCGCGCCACCGAGTTCACCTCGCCCTGCGTCCAGGTTGCCATCGACGCCGTTCAGCCGGATCGCAGCTCCTTTGTCGCGGCTATGAAGGGTCGCGGTTTTCGCATGGCCGGCATGTCGAGGCGGCTGATCCATGAGTGCCAGGACCGTGAGCGCGAGCGCGACTGGGGATTCCGGCGCTTCCACTGGGCGGGAAGGGAGTTTGTGTGGGAGACAAGCAAGAACCCGTACCACTTCGACAGGCTCTACGAGGTGGCCAAGTCGTGGCCCAAGCCCGGCAGCAAGACGGGAAAACGGGACCAGCAACTTGTGGGGAAGCCGCTCGTCTGGGGAGAAATGAAGACGGGCATAAAGAAGATTGGGATGATTCACATGGTCGGTGGGCTAGATCAGGCCTTCATCGAGCACGTACTGGCATCCCAGCTAGCGAGGTTAGCGATCCTCTACCACGGTCATGACTAAGGGTGGTGTATCCTTGCAGACTGTCAGAGGATGATAAGAGGTAATAGCTAAATTTAATGTAGTCTAAGCGATTTTATACTCCATTGAGTTATATCTACTGTAATTATCTTCACATTGATATTGCTATAGCTATAGCCTAAGACAATATAATGTTTTGAACCGGAATATAAGAAGAGTGGCAAAGCGTAGAACAGCAGGATCTATGCAAACGAGATGCGAGATCGCAGGTTTAGGCAAAATAGAAATTTTGTTAATTCCGGAGGAGCTAGACTGCTGAGGGTCTTTCTTCGCAATAGCTTTATTGTCTTTTCTCTGCTTGCTAGATTTCCAGGCGCTATTGTTACAGATTAGAGGTTCAGGTGGAGCCAACATCGACGCGAGCCAACCGGCGCGATTTTGCAGATCCACGTTGTGTAACCCGATTTCCAAATTTGGAAGGGAATACCTCAAAAAATATAAGGCAATAATCTTAGAACAAGACCTAGACGGAGTTCCGTTATTTATACCGCGTATAGTCGTACATAAGGGGAAAGCCATTGGGTTTACTTTATATGGAAATTGGGTGCACGCCACCGAGCCCATTCCCAACAGCCCCAAGTCACCCGACATCAAGATGTGACAATGCCTGCAGCATGCATGTCGGTCTGCGGCTAAGCAGTCATAACCAACACAATGCAACCCCTTTTCTTCAACGCTTATATCGTTCGCTCTCTCTCTCTGCTTCTTTCTTCAAGTATGTCCTGACGCGCATCGTTCGCAACGTTCTGCTACCCTTGGAAAATCTCACTCAGCCTCTCGTCCCAACTGTTCTCGCGCGCCAGCCTGCAGGTAGATACCGGGTCTCGGTGACCCGAACGCCATTATGGCCGGTCCAGTTGGTAATGAACTAGATTGCGCGAATCTTAACACGACAGAATGTATCCTTCGTGCCGCCAGCGAAATCCTCGCCGAAGTCAAGAAGAGTGGCGAGGAGTTCAACTGGGACCCGGCGTCCTTCGCAGTCACACTGATCATTGGCTTATTTGCTCTTTTCTTCGCCGCTCTTACAATCGGCCAAGCGCTGATTGCTTCTACACCAAGCAAGATCTGTAGCAGATATGCTTTGGGGCCTTGGGCACACTTCTCAACGAAGAGCATGGATTGGTCCGAGATGAAACCTCAAGCGACAGCACAGACGCCCATCATTCGGATGAAACATTTGCTTATGCACCTATATCCAGGCATGGCAAATCCGGAGCTGCCCTTACCGGGTTTGCCGCAATCGTTGCACCCACCGTAGACGTTTTCGAAGGTTACCAGCAGGGTGGTTCCTGGGTGCTCATGATGGCTGAGGTTCCTCAGAACCCCCTCAAGTCTCTTCCCGAAACGGGCCAAGAAGCTCACGGACAGAGTGCAGAGCCATTTGCCAATAAGTCGTTTCTGATCTCTCCAAGCTGATCAAAGCACCGCGGACTGCTCCGGTTTGGCCTTTGGTTCTTTCATTTTGGGGGATGATGCAGTGGGAGCATGCCGTCAATACTTGAGAGACATCGATGAAGAGAGAGGATTTGAACTGCAGTCTACTAGACTAGCGGGCTGGTAAGCGAGCTGGGACGCGAGCTGGTTCGTCTGGACGCGCTCCTGGCAACCATCAGCCCAGGGATGTTGTCTTGTCGAATGCTCTGCCTGGGCTGTGCAGCGATGATCTGTGATAGTTTGGTCCGTATGAAATGGACGTTGGTCTCAGAGGACCGCGAGCTTTATCCTTGGTCAAGAGCTCACGCTGAAGGCGACCTTGCGGGCGAACGGCGGATTCCGTTGAACTTTAGTTCTGAAGCCTCACGCCGTAGGGTTACAGACCAATGGACTACTCTAGAAGCCTTCTTGGCCTGGTACCGAGAAGACCCCCACAGGGTTGATAAAGACGGCATAGAAAGAGGAAGATATATTCTAGGTTTTTCCGCTAACTATAAGCTCGGCGGCGATACACAAGGCTCTATGGCGGAAGAGTTAGGGACGGTGCTTAAGATCTGGGAGATAGACGGGAACGAGGAGTTCGTATACAAGAGTGTGGAAGTGTAGCACCCCGTGGACGACCTGCTGATCTACCGCGCCATTATGGTGGCGATGTTGTATACCTGGGCTGCGGACAACAGCGCTGTGCTGGAGGGTGGTGTCTACAACAAGACCGTCCCGTTTTTCTGAGGTAGTCGGTTTTCTTCAAGCCTCCTATTGAATGAGACGATCCGTGCGCCTGGGCTAGACAAGCAGCTTCCCAGAGACACTACTACTACTACTACTAGTAAGTTCAGACGCGAGAATCTTTAGGATTAGAAGACACTAAGCTCAGCAGAAGGACTGGACGGGATCCCATACTTTCCACTGGGTATGGTCGTATATGCCAGAGTATTGTCACTCACTGCGCTGCCTGTTAAGAAAGGCTGACCGTTTTTGTAGTCGTCTGGTCTCTCGTCTCACCGCGTTCAGCCGCACCGGTGCTCGCCGGGACATCGGTGAGCGACGCCCCTCGGTCGTGTAAATGCCCGTAAAGCAGAAAGAAGTGGTGAGAAAGCAGGCACTGCGCGTTCTAGAAGGATATTATAGAATAAAAAGAGATAAAGATACGCAGGTGATGTCGGGCAAGGCAGGGGGGAAATCATGCAAGCAATGATGTGATGAATTAAGGACCGATCGGGCAATACAGAGTATCGAGTGCTAACAATAATCTGGGCTGGCAGCCTCTGGGATGTCTCAGACACGACGTCTTCGGCTGGAGGATGCTCAACGCATGTCGATGTTACCGAACACATTATCTGCTTGCAATTCTGTTTCGCATTGAATCGCTGATGGTTGCAATAGAAACATATTTATGAATTCAAACGAATCCCGTAAAAAAGGAGGGACCATCGAGACCATCAGGTTCAAAAAGATGCAATTTCCAGTTCAGGGGCATCTTTCGCCTGTTACGTATTGAGCCACACTCGCCCATGCACAGCCTCTGATTGGCCGCCACCGCCCAATTCGATTGGCCCCGTGATGGGGGATCCTTTGAGCGAGAGGCCTTGTTCGTCGGGAGGTACCCGCTTTTATTTCTGCCAGCAGACGGCTCAGCACTGCCAGTGGCAACGTGACTGCTGGCGAATGGACACGACACGATACCTTCTTGAGCTGGCCCGTGTCCCACTGCCAGGGCGCTGAGGGTAGGTATGTTGCGTGAGATACGAAGTGCAGCGTCAGTCAGTAAGGAAAGCTGGTGCTGTCAGCGGAGCGAGAAACTGCGACTACAATTGATATCTTTGAATTGAATGTGTTGACCTGGCAGGGAAGCCAGCGTAAACATCTCTCGGCCATTTTCACACGATATCATGAACTACGGCTCCAATAACAGCGGTCCCGAAGTCGAAAGGGTGTCATCAACTTCACACTCGCAGGCATAGAAACCAGCATTGACACGGCATTGGTCTTCCAGTCCACGACCGGCAGGGTTGCAGATAAGCACTGCCAATAAGAGCAGGCCACGTCACACCCCTGTGCGCCGGGCTGAGGCACAGGCCAACGGCAGCGGACCGTTTTCTGACAGGCCGTCTTAAACGCTCGCAAGGTCTAAGCAGGCTGCATGTCTCCGTAAATTGATCCCCTAACCTCCACATCTTGGAGTAGCTACCCCCGGATTCCGGTGCCTTCGTCCTGACTGCGAAGAGTTTTGGGGTGAGGTGGGTGACCGGCTAATACTGTTGTAATTTTTTCTCTGATACCTGTGAAAGGCTGGGCCCTCGTTGAAGCAACGTAAAGGTGGCCTGAATTGGTCTATCTAAAGCTAAGGAGAAAAGGAAGGAAAGTCTACTCTCTTATTGGTTCAGGATCCACCCCTGTCACTCAGTGGGGTTCAAGAGCTTACGGTTCCCCAGAGTTCACTAACAATTTCTTGCCCTCCGTGTGGCGGCTCCGTTTCGCTTACGGTCAGGTGATATAACGGTGGGGTGTGGCCTTCATTTTTGGATGCCTATGTCCCGTCAGACAAGAGTCCTGAGGGGCTGATTAGTAGTTGGGTCGGTGACGACCAGCGAATACCGGCTGTTGTATGTTTTTTGCTTCTCATCTCATTTTGCTTACACTCTCTGCCTTCACTTTGGCGCGAGACTGAAATGGGACGAGAATAGCAACAAAACCATGTAGCGGAGGCTAGTACTAATGTTTGGTGAGGACAAAGAGCTGATGGAGTGTGAATGCGGCCCTGTCGCTTCACTGACATCCCCGGCTGAGGAAGGATTACGCCCCATGTATTTGATACACAGCCTCATCTACGAACCCATCTTCGTGCGCAAATTGATGCTGTACTCGTAGCCTTATTCAACGGCGCTTGAGACCAGACTCCGCGTCCATCAACCGAATATCATCACGTTTCGGTCGAATCGAACCCTTCAACCTCTTCTCAATCTTTTGTTGAGTCCCTCTTCGTCGCATACACCTGCTTACTGGTTCTTCACGCCGTCTCATCAACCTCACCGCCCGACCTCCTCGGGAGCGCATCACGATGGAGGCAACCAAGCTCGCGACGATACCGGCGAGCGACTCTTCGGGCCCACCGCAAGTTATTTCTGTCGGCTTGTGGCGTATGGGGACAGCGTCCATGGCCTCCGCCTATAACATTATTGGGCTACGTCCACACCATGCCCTCGACCTCTTCGACACTCCAGATCAATGGGCTCTGTTCGAGCAGGCGGCAGACGCTACGTGGGATTCAGGTGGAATTGACACCGCGTCCCTTCCTTTCCCTCGCGAGAAATGGGACGAGATCTACGGGCAGTACGGCGCCGTGACCGAGGTGGGCGCTGCCTTCGCCGAGCAACTGATCAAGGCCTACCCAGAGGCGAAGGTTGTCATTGTGCGGCGCGACTTTGAGCGGTGGTGGCCTAGCTTCCGAGATGGTGTTGCAGCGCCAGTGTTCTCCCTGCAAGGGACGTTCTTGATGTATTGCGTCCTCCCCCTCCTGGGCAATCGCGGAGTTGCCGCAATGCGGAAGATTATTGGCGGCTTCTTCGGTGCGACCAACCTGGCTGACATTGAGAAGAACGCCAAGAAGGTATATGAGGAGTACTTCGCTCGTATCGAGGCCATTGTGCCACCAGAGCGGCGTTTGGAGTACCAGCTGGGCGAAGGCTGGGGGCCACTGTGCTCGTTCCTCGGGAAGGATATTCCGCAAGTTGACTTTCCCCACATCAACGAGGCGCAAGCGCTACGCGAGAGACAGCAGCAGGAGGCTCAACACGTCACTGAGCAGGCCAAGGCAAGACTAAGATCATGGCTTCCGTGGTAATTACGAAAGTATATTGAAGAAGGCTTCAAACGCTCCAATCTGTTGAATTATGGTCATGGGGATATCTGCGGTGATGGCAGGACGAGAATGCCAATGGAATCGTGTCAAAGAGATTTACGGAGCGCATCACTATTGAGGATAAAGTAGCTATTTCGACCACGGCGATGTTTGATCGGCGGATGAAAGCATGAAAGCGCGGAGGAGGTGTCGACGGCCTCCTTATAATGAAAGCAAGGCTTCACAGAATGGAGCTCCTTTGCAGCAGAAGGACCAGAACATAGGTGTTGAGAACGCACTTTGTCTCTCAGGGGTCCAGCAGCGTCTTGTTTCAGAGGTGGCCTGGTCCATCCAGTCAATGCTGAAGTATTCAGAGTCCATCCGAGTCCCTATTTCATTACTTCAAACATCCTGCCTTCGTGAGCATGTCTCACATGAGAGTAGTCACGGTGGCCCCACTAGCGATAATAGGAACAGTCGGCGCATTATCGCTGACTGGACTACAGGAGGAAATCATGTAGCGAAGTGATTGGCAAGGCCGGGCCCAAAAGGATGGGATGGCACGGCAACTAAACAGTACAAAGAATCAACATGCGGCAAAACTCTGCCACACATCGTCTCTCAAGAATTCGTGGCAGAAGTCACGCCTCAAATGTGACGGAAAGGAAGGCGGTTCTGGGCCACACGGGAGCATTGACCAATCCAATATTGAACGTCTGGTGCTCCTACACTGGCGCCTTTCGTCTAAGATGTCGGGACTAGGAAGACTGCGACACACGTGCAGAGTGGCTTTCTCATTTGCACTGGAGCCAGGGCAGTCCTTCATCGGCCTACAACCTGAGACAGTCCCTTGCGTAAATGGTAAGTTCTTTAGTGGTTCGAACCCGTGGAGGATCGGATGCGCGGGCGCTAGCTGGCAAGGCTCTCTCCTAACTGCCCTTCTCCCAGCTAGTGTTGATGTGAGTACGCAACGATGCAACAGAGAATATTCTATGTCTCAGAGAAAGAGCTCTGTAGTGAGTTTGGACTGTCTCGGGTGTCTGCCAAACCCCAAGTTAAAAGGGAAGTTGAGGAGTGTAGACTGTGATTGTATCTTTGCAGGAGTGAGGCAAAAAAAACCGCGATGACGCATGTGAGAAGCCTTGCAATAGAGGTGATGTGGCGCTCAGAGATGACTTGTGATTTGGCATCACCATGCAAACAAGACACGCTGAGGAAGCCAGAATGCACTGGTAAAGGCGAAGAACCATGTCTACTTCTCGAAAGCCTGGTAAATACTGAGAAAGCACGCCGTCATCTCGGCCGTCCCCTTTCAAGTCATCTCTAGGCTGGGCCGATCTGATCACCTTCTGTGCCTTTGCTTCTCTTCCCAACGTCCCCGCTCCCAAGGCGTGGGGTGCTGCGCCGTCATTAAGTGTGATTATTGGCCCTCCGGACCAAGGCGTCGTCGGCGGGTCTTCCTTACAACGTGGGGGGGCTGGCATATAGCAAAAGAAAGAAGAATCGTAAGGGGGCCCCTACCAGGCCGGTTGCGTATCCGCGAGCCCGGTTGATGGTGCCAGGTGCTGGCGCCCAAGAGGAAGGTGAGAGGAGCCTGGCCCACGCCGGGCCCCCAAGTCGAAAGGGAGAATGAGAGAAGAGACATCGCGGAGCAATTGGGGTTCGTTTCAGTTTCATGCGACGTCGAACTGAACCAACAGCGACTTTAGAACGTTGGGCCAATCATCGATGACCCCCTCGCCACCTTGTATCCCAATCACACGTATCAGACTGACGTGACTCGCTCCTCTTCCCGGCTTCTAACGCGCATCAGGCTGGGAACACCAAATTTATGCCTGTCTGAAGCCATGCTGTGGCCAGATTCGAGGTTGCGAGCCAATAAATTTCCAGGATGACAGCTCAGGATCGAGATCTGCGGGTGACTTGAGCGTTGAGTGGAGGATACAGTCGCCCGGAAAGCTGCGTAGTAGGGGTCAACGTGGCCAATAAGTCTTGAGATAAAATCTTGACAGCCCCAAGCCGCAATGCTCATGGGAAGGCAGCAATCCCAATACCAATGGGAGAGACGAAAGTGCCCATCCTGGATCCGGCCATCGCACAACTGCTGCGCGCGGCGAACCGGCCTATTTCCAACGTCAACATATTCGCGATCGGCTGGCTCACTACCGCCAAGGCAGTGTCCCAATACAGCGGCAAAGATGAGTTCTTGGAGGTGGAGTTCCATCGCAAGGTCGAGCAGGCCTTGTATCATGTCTTCAACCACATCCAGGACATCCGCATCGATCTCATGGAAGGCATATTGCTCTATCCCAAACACCATATGTGGCTTCTGCCGGACACTTTCAACTCCTATCTCTCTAAGTTAATCACAGAGTCCGCAGAAATAGTCAGCAAGTCACCCGAGGTTAGCGAACGCATGAGAAGCCTGGAACCACACCTCGCCCAATTCGCTGTCAAGGATGCAGCGGGGAAGAGAACGGTCCTAGCAGACATGCACCCTGTGTTATTTGGCTGTGATCACTCCCTGCATTCATCGCAGCCAGACCTCGAGCCGACGTCGCCAAGATTCGAGGTACAGAATGAGGTACTGGAGTGGTTTATCAGCCTCTCACCTGCTGCAAGAAGAGACGACAGGCAGCTTCGACATCGAGAGGCAGCTAGGACACATTGCGTCAGGCGCACGCAGAGTGAAGGTGTCGAGATCACCTTGTGTGAAAGCATGGAACTTGACCCGGATAGACAGAGCGGCGAGGGGGTGGTCGAAGGTTTATCCAAGGGAGAGCCGACATGCCTTGAGGGATGCGATGAGGGCTCCATAGGTTGACTAAGAGGCTGGAGGTCCAGGTACTAAGCTAGGCTTCAATGCTAGAGAGTTTTATTATAAAGACTTTCGTCTACGTACTTGCTTGACAAAGTCGAGATATCATCGCGCAAGTATACGCTCGAAGCACACTGGAAGCACACTCTCTATCATTCAGTAAGATCACTTAAGCTTACTTAATCGGATAAGGAAGCAATTATTAACCTAAAGCTCATTACTTCTTTATCGTTAAGCGGACGCGCTCTTAGGGGATTATCGCCATCTAACCCGGTGATATCCTCCTAAAATTAGTAAGACGAAGTCTACTTTCAAAGTCTATCCTTAACGAAGCCTAGGCTCTATTACATCTTTTCATCGACTATGATGCGTTTTTGATTCAAAGATTCGCATTATTCGTCTATAAATAATCCCGCTCGGACTGCCGTGTTTAGTCGCCACCGGCAGCGGACAGGAAATGCTCAAGTCGAAGTACCAGACCACGAAGGATATCCAACATGAAGCAATCATGAATTTAAAGGCATGCGAAAGCAAATTAAAGTCAGGTTTTCTTTTGCGTCTTCTCCAACTCGTGAACCAAACATATTCTCATCCAAGGTACGTCTCATCTCTGATAGCGGAGTAGGGCGAAGTTCAACGACTAAACACAGAGAGATTCGCGCAAAGGACTAGCTTTGAGGCTTAACATGGAAGCTAAACATATATCTCGAGCGTCCGCTACGTTTTCATCTTGTTATACGGTGTCATTGGGAGGCTTTGCCTCATACCCAATGGTTTGCGTCCCCTGGCACCCTAACGCAGGATGTCTCCGAACCTCCCATCGCCCCGCCGTTTGAGGCCAAGGAGAGAGAACACATATGGCAACCAGATGAAGCTTTCACCGGGTCGAGACATTCTTGGTTGAATTCAGAATGAAATGGACTTGTTAGGGGGGATAGAGCTGCTGCGTAAACCCTCGAGAGCAATCTCTAAAGGCAGATGTATTTGGGCGTGCAGGTGATTGTTAAGTAAAAGCGCAATTTTAGAGTCTACTCGCTAACTATTTGATTTATCTTGAGGCCCGGAACGATAATGCGAAGTCAGATGGGCTGACGAATGGCACATCATCCGTCCGGCCCAGAAGGAACCCTGAAGCTGGTGCGTGGGGTGATCGGTTCTCAATCTAGCCAAACGGCTTCATATGGCGCGGCTTCTCCCGGGTAGCAGAACTCCGCGACCTGCTCCAAGGTCTTTGTTGTCGGCGTCCATCCGAGAACAAACATACACCCCTCTGAAGTGTCACTCAGATACATGTAGTCAGTGATCCCTTGGTGGCCGCAGCTAAGATCCTCTTCCCAAAACGCAACACGAAGGCCAGCAGCAGATCCCAAGGGCAGGGGCGCCTCGAAAAAGGCGACGGCCTCCTCGGAAGCTAGATACCCTCTTTCATCAAGCTCGAACGCGGCAACCCAGCCATTGACTTCGTCATTCTCCCAGCTTCGGGTGCTTGCAAAAAGATATTTACCATCACGAGATGGCTGCACTGTGTTGCTGCGGTAGGTATATTGTCCTCTAACATCTAGGAACAGGTCAGGATTGCAATTGATACCACGACAACAGCACTTACCGTCAGGAATTACGCTACCACGTTGCTTATGTTCAAGTCGAGTCTCCCCAACCTCATAAACATCGACATACTGAGCTGTATCAATTAGTGTCAGTGGACCTCATTATACTGCCGTTTCTCAGCCATGGCTTACTATGTTCAGTAATCTATATGGCAATAGTCAGCATATGAGCATGCAAGGCCGCAAAATCACCGCGTGTTCAACAAAAATCTCCAAGTTGATCATGAATAGTTGGGGAATCTTAAGTGATGCGAGATAAGGAGTCACTTGAGACCTACAACGTAGAGTAGCTTCCCGTCAGGGGAAGGGTAGGAATTACGGGGTCCGTCGCCTACTTCGGGGCTCAGATTGATGGAAAGCAGATCCGCAGTGCCGTTTACTGCGATATCGTACATGAAGATAGCATCCCAGCCCCTGTAGGAATTAGCATCCCGCTTAAGCCTTTTGATAGCACAGTTAAGAAGGCTTACTTACAAGTGAGGAACAAAGCCCTTCCTATTGATATTCAGGTCAAAGGCGTGAGCACCATATAGCTGTTGCGTAGTAGGGATATATCAGTTCTGTTTGCCTCTGCGCGGCAATGTAACCATGTACAGATATTAGGAGACCAAACTTACGACTGCGGCACGGGTCTTGTCGACTTCTTCAATACTCTCCTTGGGAACGTAGAACATCTCTTGAACCTCTTCCCCTATACCGCCGTCCTCGGTGAGGGCGTTGATTCTCGCACCTGGCCCACCGGCTGTATAGGCAAACTTGCCATCGTCTGAGAAGTAGCAAGATGAAGTTGCTGTAGTAATCAGCAATAGTCTTCCATTTCTTCTAGACAGA
Source organism: Sordariomycetes sp. S80-01Y (assembly GCA_037042185.1). Taxonomy (NCBI): domain Eukaryota; kingdom Fungi; phylum Ascomycota; class Sordariomycetes; species Sordariomycetes sp. S80-01Y. The sequence goes on along the minus strand of JAXQJY010000027.1, from coordinate 225,656 downwards.
GGCCACAATCTACTCACTAACATTGACCGTGTCGAGGTGGGTGAATCCCAAACCTTCCTCTACAGCCCAGGAGAATATCCGAGGCGGCTCGCTCATAGTCGTCGCGTACACGCGGTCGCGAGCCGCGTTGGAAGTTACATACTGATGGAAGCCGAAGGCCGGAACAGTCTGATTCAGGGTGAGACTCTTCGCGACGGTGTCAAATGCGAGGAGGAAGAGGTTTGTTGTGTTGTAAGATCCAGTCAGCAGATGATGAACACCCATGATGAAGCGAGCGCGGCGACGGGTCTCCTTTCCTTCGAAACAAGGTTCTTAAACTGGGAAGAATCGAATTTTCTGTTTGTTTCTTGGTGTCATGGAGGGAGCCTTGTTAAAGCTTTGAGCTCGTATTTGAACGTTTTGCCTTCCCTCGCTCCACGTAGCTGAAATATTGGCAATGAGCGTTCCCCCGCACCCATTGACGCCCCCGCGGGGTCTCTTGGCAGACTAGTTCCATTCATCGTAAATTTAAGTGACGATCCCGCTCTCAAAACTTAGGTTGGCTGACCGTTTGGGTAAGGCGAGCAGGCCGCCGCGGGCAATGACCGTGGCGGTCATCCGGCACTTCTCGAGCGTACGGTAGACTGCGAGAACTCGGGTTTACTTGGGAATATTAATCGGCATTTCGAAGGCCCGTCTTCTTGTCCCTGTATCCCTAAGTGAATGGAGCGACATTGTGGGAATGTTGTTAGAGCGCAGTGACGCTGCTGAATCTGTTGGAGGCGCCCGAGAGGACCCCACTAATAACATAAAGATCACATTAATTTACCCTCGCCAAAAGCAGATAACACAGAAAACACATTGTACCATTGCTCTTGCAAATCTGTCTCGCTACGGAATCGTCCCGCGGCGGCACATTGTTCTTTCTCCGGAGTTACCCCACGGCAACCCGGCGAAGACGACTAGGGTTACCAGGTCCAGGTTGGGGATCCCCAGCGAATTTGTATAGCTGCAATTATTCAGGGCGCTCCACTATCGAGAACGGTTCAGATGAGACGTAAAGAAGATGATAACAGGACTCGTACAGGAATTGATCCCGAGTAGGGTTGCATTTGCAACACGTAATCAACGGTTTGGACAAGATAAAAGTGGCTGCTCCCTCGTTCAAAGTCGGCCGCTGTCCATAGGCCAAACATCATACTGCTTTTCCCTTTGGCAACAGAACGGACTGGGAGTCCTGTTCAAAGTAATCACCATCAATTGAAAGCCCAACATCGGTTCAACCTCAGTTGGAATATCACCCAAGCAGTCTTTATACTTCTGAACCTTTCTCACGATGGCAACCAAGGCTATCGCAACTTGGGCTCTGACTCTTCAGTACAGTAACATTACGTCTGATGTGCACAAAATTGCTACCCAAAGTATTGCCAACTGGGCAGGGTGTGCCATTGGCGGGTATGCACAGCCCGCCGCCGTCGCCGCCTTCGACACAGTTTCCCCATTCATCCCGGAGCTCGCAAGCTCTACGATCCTTGGGACGGATTATTTGGCCGATGCCAATACGGCTGCTCTGGTCAATGGAGTTGCGTCTCATGCCGATGATTATGACGACACACTCCGTGATAACTCCATTCATCCTTCCGGGTCGGTCCTTTCAGCTTTGCTTGCCGTTGCGGAGTGGAAGGGAGGCATATCTGGCGAGGACTTCATCACTGCTTTTGTTGCAGGGGTCGAAGCCGAGTGCAAGCTTGGTATTTCTGTCTGGCCCGAACACTACGACGTTGGTTGGCGTAAGTGGAGACAGCCCTATCCGTGGGTATGAGACTTGGAACTAAGCATGACAGATATCACCAGCACGGTTGGCTCCGTTGGGGCGAGCGTAGCCGTTGGGAAGCTTCTTGGCTTGAACACAACTCAGCTACAGCATGCTATCAGTATCGCCTCTGTCCAGGTGACCGGAATGCACGAATCCTTTGGCACCGACACCAAGCCATTCCACGTGGGTCGCGCGGCCCAGAATGGTCTGATAGCCGCTCTGCTTGCTTCGAACGGGTTTGGGGGCTCACCCGAAGGACTCGAAGCGGAGAGAGGTTGGGTCAACGTGGTTTCAACTCGCAATAACCTCAGCGCCGAGGTCGATACCCTCGGAGAGAGATGGGAGATCGGGTTCAACACTTTCAAGCCTTATCCTTGCGATCGCATCATTCATGCCGCCATCGACGGTTGGATCCAACTACGGGAACAAGCGCTCAGAAAAAACCTCGACATACTCACAATTACTAATCTAACCGCACGCGTTCACCCTCGCGCCATCTTTCTGACAGACGACCCTGAGCCCGAAACTGGCCTCGCCGGCAAGTTCAGCTATTATCATGCTGGCGCTATTGCTTTGATATATGGTGAAGCCACGCCACAGCAGTTCACGGATGAAGCTGTCAACAATTCAACAGTAGTAAACATTCGCAAGAAGGTCAAGGCCGTTGGTGACGAGGATGTGAGCGAGCACGAGGCTTACGTCACAGCCAGCTTTGAGGACGGCACCAAGCTTGAGGTTCATATCGAGCACTGCGTGGGAAGCTATGAGAATCCTCTAAGTACCGAACAGCTCAAAGAAAAGTTCGTTGGTCAAGTCAGTCTGGCCATTGGCGAATCTCGCGCTATGAAGGCCTGGGACGCTTACTGGAACATTGACAAGGTCGATGATATCTCTAATCTGGTAAAAGCTTATGGGGAATAACGACGAGAGATGGGATTCTCGTTTAGTTGATATCTAGAAGTTACCCGTTCTGGAGTCGATGGCTTCATCTATATGAGGCCGTTAAAGTCAATGCTCTATGCGGGGGTCTGCTTGGCCTTAATGAACCTCCAGGTATTCGTCAGGAGCGGCGATGGTAGCCAATGTGCAGGGGGAAGTAGGGCAGGGGCTCAAGATGCCAATGCTTTTACTACGTTGTAGCGCTTTCATTTATTATTGATCCGGATTCAAATGAGCGTTCTATGTACGGACTGGTGAGCTATATAAGTGAGAACCCGTATGCATGTTGTAAGAATGGATTACATTTATTTTCGAAGGTCCGAGGATTTAGGTGAAGTATCACGCCCTTGACCTGTCGGTCTTAGGTCTCGTTCCTTGATAGGATACTGCTATGACCTTCCCAATGCTCCTGTTCAAGTAGGCGCCTCTCTGCAATAGAATGCAATATTTCACTTCTAAATTTTCCCCACCTTGAGAATACGGCAATTGATGGTTTTGTTTTTGGCGGAAGTTCCACTTGACGCCAATTTTCTCCACTACCAACCTTTGCGTTGCGGGCTCACAATAACAATCTTTAGGTGCGATCCATGTTTTTTTTTCAGACATCTCTCCATTGCGTCTGCGATCATGTCTTCGTCTCCGACTGGATAGTGTATGATCAGGACGCGCACCGGTCTTCTGACGTTTGTGCGCCGAAATGGCTTGGAGAGTGGGTGTCGCACTGGAACATCGCATTTGACCTGGATCCTTCATCAGACCAGCGGACCAAAGTCTGCCGCGTATCCAAGCCGTCAAGTTCGCATTAGTAGGCAGAGGGAGGCAAGCAAAGAAGAAAAAAAAAGAAGAAGAAAAAGGAGAAAAGTATAAGGTTTAAGCCCAGCCCAAAATGAAAGAAAGGAGAGAAAAAAAAGGAACAGATAAACTGCTGGCGGATCTCTCCCGCCGGGAATTGAACCCGGGCCTCGAGCGTTTGCAGAATTGACAAGCTCGCATACTGACCACTATACTACGGAAGATGTGCGACCTGAGGTCGCTGTAGTGGGGACTGGTGGAGGATGGAACCCATGTGGCTTATAGGGCCTCTGGACCGTAGCGAACGGCGATGTAGGGGGCGTATGCCAAGATTGTCTTGGGATTGACCGAAACAATGAGTCCAAAGGCATCAGATACATGTCTTGGTGATAAACCTACTGCTCTACAAACGATTTCGTGGTGCCCTACGCAACCACACGAACTTTTGATCATGAATCGCTAGTGCTCCTATCCTGGGCATGGCGGGTACGTGGAACCTCGCCGGTACTCAATGTGCGCCAAGATAACAACCATGAACGCATGTACCAGCAACACAAAGCTACGCATTAATGCAGCAGAAGAACAAAGAGTTAGCCCTTGTGCTTGAGGTCGAGCTATGTTCGGAGTTGAAAGGGTAAACTTTGAGTCCCTCGTGAAAGAACCATGCGTTTGGAATTCAGGCACCGGAGGCTCAGCGCAGTTGCGTATCGCTCGGAGAGTACCTATCTTATGGCAGATCAGGACTGAACCAAGCCTGTGCTAGCCAACAGCCCGAGGCTGGGATAGGGAGATCTGTACCTACTAGTTCCCATTCTGTGCTTTGAATATCACGACATACGAAGGTCCATAGTGAAGAAACGAAAGCTCCTCTACCAGCTAGCATTGTATTTAGCACGATCTTAAACTATTTCCCCCCCAGACAACGCTCTCCGAGATTGTCCAAATAGTCAGCTTACCCCAAGATGAGGTGCTCACGGGAAGGTACGGCACAAAGTATGAGCCCCTCCAACAATTGAGATATAACTCAATACTTGTATACCTGGCTTGCCATACCTTGGTCGTACACTCATAGAATCGGCATGTCGGCGGTTGCCACGTAATCGATGTTTGTCTCGACTGATTCGATCCGCTGAGCACATGTTCCAAACGCGCGATCCCATACTCGCGTCTGCTTGCCGTAATTGTGGGTTTTTCGCCAACCTTGTCGATGATGTAGATCATGGTCCTCGAGTACTAGCTCAAGTCCGAACTTTTTCAACAGCCAAGAAAAGGTGGTGGGTGGCGTGACGTGCACCCTGATCCCGCTGTGACCCCAGACCTCTGTGTAGACGATATACTGGTGGCAGATCCACCAATCATAGAAGCCAAGTGGAAATCCTGCGGCCCAGAACGTCAGATATGCTAGAGCAGGCACACCGATCATGTCGAAAAATTCTTGCTCATGATCCGCGTACGCCGTCAAGAGCGCGTTCGGATGTTTGGTGAGATGGTGGGTTCGGTGGTACTTCCAGAGATAATCTACATCGTGCATGGCGCGATGATATAGATAGAACCAGAAGTCGAGGACGATGGGGTATAATCCGATCTGGAAGATGAGTAAAGCCCACCATTCGGGAGTCGCGAAGACTTGCGCTGGTGACACGGTCGGGTCGTAGGTCAGCAGCGTGGCTAGGCTCATGCGAAAGCCTGCTGTCTTATACAAGGCCGCAACTACCTTGCCAACGCCGACGTCCGGCACACCATCTCTTTCGTGTACCTCCCCATCCAAGAAGCCATGTTTCTCACCTAACCGGCGTAGAATCTGGACTTCTCGAACGACAAAGGCGCTGAAGGCGGTGGTGTAGAGGATAACTATGGAAACTCTGCTCAATCCGGTCGAACCGCTGAATTGGAGCCAGGTCTGATGTATAAGCAGCGGTATGAAAGCGTAGAAAAGAACCCAAAGGTGCTGGGCCAATTGAGGAAGATACGGTATAGGGTCGGACTTCTTATGCACCGGTGCTGGTTTGTCGACCGGGAAGGGGTGTGCGTTGAGCAGTTCGATAAGCCAGTGGTTGACCGTCCACGAACTTTTGTCAGCGAAGCGCCAAGTAGACTTCATGGAGTCTTTGGTGACGTTTTTCGAGGCCATGGTGATCTTAGTAGAACAAAACACGATGCTGTCAAGGTCTCGTCCAAGCTGTGTAGGGTCGCAGGTTCGACTCGCCCTTTAAATATCCGTCCTGAGGATAGATGAAGCAAACATGTGACAGAGCCTGTGATTCGAACATGAAATAGCATGATGCACACGTCATGAAGTGCACCGTGGCCGAAGACCCGCGGCAACTGGAACAGACTCGACATCGGAAGAAGAGGAAGCAGTTGAGGGCTGTGGGAGAGGAATGGAGTTTCTCAGTTCGAACCCGGCTTGCGAGGTGTTACGCTAAAGAAGAACCTGACGGGCGGCTTGACGTTCTCTGGGGATATCGTAGCCACAGTTGGCAGAGAAGCATCGACAACCAAAGACCCCCAGCTGCTTCCGATCTTGCGGGCGAAGATATTCCATAACCGCTTCTAAACGGCGGGTGCTATGGAGCCCAGTGTCCCGTGACGCCTCCGCGATCTCAGCTTCTCGCTGAAGGGCTGCTGTCACTAATGGCCGCTATGTCGGACTGTTTACGTCAATGTACCGGCGCATGGTGGGAACGTGTACTAGTGACGCTCATTATTAAGCTTTCGGAGCACTTATGTCAACATCCCGATGCCACGTGTGGTTGTATAGCGGCCACTTATGGGGCTGGGATCATACATCGCAACCTGCCTCCATCTTGGGAAACGACCTCTGTCGATTTTACTGTTGGGTGAGGCACTGCGGCGATTGCTTTCCTGGAATCTCACTCTTGAGACATGGGCGTGACTGTGGAACAGGCAATAACGCGGGGAACGATCGAAACAGCGAAAACATCTATATGTTACGTGCATTTAGCTAAGTATATAAATTATGATTGGCACTGAAACGGCCGTACAAACCTTTTGTTGTTGGCATGGTGCTGGGTGCTTGTTGGAAGATATTCCCCCGGGACGTCGTAGGCTGAGCACAGGCCAACTCTCACTACGACAGGTGGGTAATCTACTCTGAACTAATGAAATCTCGATGAATCAGTCTCCAAAGTGAGGCGGGGAAACTTCGCTACTGCAGAGCTCGGATACTTATACTGTATTGTGATCTCAACTTCCGCCATAACACCTGACATCGGAATTGACGTTACGGAAGCTCGGTGAGCTTCTGTAACACAAGCGACCCAAATTCCAGTTGGAGCTCTCTCCATGACATCACGATGGACTATCTGCTGCGGCCTTAAAAGGTGGCATCGTGGAGTATTGTGTCAATTTCGAGGTCGAGGCATCCACCCACGACGATCAAATGACTGATAGGCAAAGAGAGAGCATGCAGTAAACCGTGCTAGGCGTTTAACCGTACTTCAAATGTTAGGCAACTTGCGACACGTAATGCGGCGTCTGGGTAACGACGAGAACAGCCTCTACAAGTTTTGACCTATCGCTCCTGGACAATCAATAGGGTGGGACATTCTCGCGTGAGTTTTTGCATATACCCATCTTCACATGAGTATGTTTTTCTAGCGGTCTGTACTTCTAGGTCAATTTCAACCTGCCATTACCACCGCCAGTTCTAGGAAAAAGGCTCGGAGTCGCCAAACATATTTTCAAACCACTCGTCGTTCCCTAGATCCATTGTATGTAAGATTTGTATCCCGTCCAGATCTGGGATGCTGGAGCGGGGAGGGCTCATCAGTCCCGTGTCGACACCACGAACTTGGGCTGCTTCTGATCTCATCATTTCCGAGGACATCCAACCATTCGCCCGGGATTTGACCTTACCTAAGAGTCGGGATAGCAAAGTGAACAAATTGTCATCCCCCACCAAGGCTGGATCCTGGCGTCCCATTTCTAGCCTCAGAAGAATGCAATCCAAAGTCGAAATGAGATTGACTGTATTCCGCACTGCTTGAAAATTCCAATCAAGATCTCCGAGAGTCGACAAGTACTTCAGGACGGTGATGCACATGACCATCTGAGACCAGAAGTGAGAAGGCAGCCCAACCAGATCCGATGGATGGATCTCGTAGAAACTATCCAGCCAGCTTTTGACATTTTCAACGGACTGCCACAAGCATTGGAGGCGTTCATACCCAGACAAGACATTGTGTCGGCTCTTTTGCCCTGCTAAATCCAAGAGTGGTGAGCCCCATGACATGGAGTAGGCCAATTGATTAATGTATAGTTCGACGTAATGCGCGTATGTAATCAATATTCCTAGAATGCATCTATAAGTTTCAGTAAACGACGGCTCACTACATTTTACTAACCTCGCTGGTGAAGATGCGGTGGGAACGAGACCACAAGATCATGCAGCTGTCCTCGTAATGACTTCAGGTACATTAAGCTTGGGACTGAGGTCGAGACAGCAGTGGTTTCCGTTTGCGCAAGCTCTGTCTCACGCTGCTGCCTGATGTACGTCGCTTGTTGCTTCAGCTTGTGTAGTCGCACGTGGAATGCAAACGCCTCGTCCGTCGAGCCGACTCTGCTTTCCTCGACTCCGCGAAGTGCTTCGTCCATCCGCAGTGTCCACCGCAGAGCATCCTGGCGTCCGAGGTGAGACGAAATGCTGGTAGAGATAACAGCGTTAGCTTTGATATAAAGAGCGAAGCTAGAAAAACCAACTGCACACTTATTTGGAAGCAGATGGACCTACTTGGAACTTAGAACGTAACAAGCTAAGAGAGCCCGATGTCTTTCTAGCACATCCACCGCTGTCTCTTCAGCCAGGTTCTGCCCATTTCCATAAGTTGAGCCTTGTGTCATCGTCATAATCAGCTGCGTATCTGGTTCGTTTGACTTGAATAATCGCAAATCATATATGAGCGACGTCGCAAGCATCATGAAGCGGGAGACAGTGTCTGCGCCGCCTAGGAAGACATCCATACTCCAGGTTAAATAGGTAAGTATCCCCAAAAGCAAATCATTGTCTGATCGCACATTTTTTATGGCGGACGTTGATACGAGATGCCTGAAAACCTCTGCTCGAGCCAACCGCGTCTGCGTCGAAAATGTGGTGACGGTGAGGATAGCCTGGTATAGCGTTGGTCGATCACGACGAAGTTGTGCAGCCGACATATCCGAAGGGAGGTACATGAAGGGGAAACACGGAAGCATCCTTAATCGGAAAAAGTTGAGATGTCCTTCTGCTTGCAGAGACGAAGGGTCATCGGTCGATGGACTGGTATGAGCTGTGGCTGTTTGAGGTGTTCGAGTTGAGTGAGAGTCGGTTTGTGGAGTGAGCTTGTTTGTGACGCGCGAGTTGCTGCTCTTGGCAGATGAATAGGCCGAAGCACCGCCTGAGCGCGAAGAATCTTGAGGGAGCAACGTCACGTTCTCTCTATCCAAGAGATGGGCAATGTTTCCTTCCGACCCAAAGGATTCGGCAACGGATTGCATAGCCGACTGGAGCGACTCAACCTCGCTCTCAAGTCGGGCAATCCGCCCCGTGGACTCCTCATTGCCTTGGCCTTTACGGCGACGTGCCGCGTCCGACGGCTGACAATTCTTTCTGAGCCGGTAACACCTTCGTCACGTCAGTTAATGAGTCCGGATTCTCTTTGAACGCACGTGAAGTCGTGCGCACTACCTTTCGCAGCTGCGTCCGTTGGAGCTTGGCACGCATCGACATTTAGCCTTATAGCATTGCATGCACGCCTGACCGTATGTGCTCGAATGGAGTGGCATCAATCTTTCCATATCAAAACAATGTGATAGTTCACTCCGGATATCCGTTGGAATTTGGGTGCATGTGGGTGAGCTTAAGAGCTGTTTCGGACGAAGCTGGGGACGGAGATAAGCGGAGAAAATGCCGACGGGTTTGCCTCCGAATCCGTCTGAAATCCGTCTCAAGTCCGTTGTCGGGTCCGGTGACCGTTCTAAATGAGGATGAGTCTGTTCAAAATTTCTTCATTAGGAACTCCAAGAAGAGATGAAGAGGGTGACCCACAGGGTTCCCGGCGGAAGCTTAGTGCCGGTTCATTGCAAGGACGGCGTCGTGCATATCATGCGAATGTTGGACTTTGGATTGTTCAGAAAGCGGCGCCGGCGGGGACGGAGGTCGGCCCAGAAGGACATACCTAGGGTATTATGCGTAGGGTGGTATGTTTGTCGTCTCACTGTCGATGCCGGCGGAATCTACTCTCTGAGGTCCGCTGAGGTTCCCCGAGCAAGCTTAAGAAATCAGATCTTATAAGATGGAAGAGAATGACAAAGTTCTCGTCTTTTACTTTGACACACAGCCATCAAGCTCAAGAATTACCGGATCTCTCCATTCTCTCCACCCCCTCTCACACGCTTCGACATGACGGGCGAGACAATTCTCATCACTGGTTGCAGCCAGGGCGGACTCGCTCCCGCAATGGTTAAAGCCTTCGTTGCACGAGGTTTCATAGTTTTGGCAACTCTAAGAGACCTCTCCAAAGCGGGTGATTTGGCCAGAACGGATGATGTTGAGATTCTTGAGCTCGATGTCACATCTCAGGATTCTATTGGTAAATCCGTTAAAGCCGCTGAGAAGCTCACTGGCGGACAACTGTACGGGCTGGTCAATAACGCTGGAATCATGGACTTTATGCCGCTCCTGGACTCTTCTATCGATGAGGCTGAACGGATATACGACACAAATGTTTGGGGCATGCTACGAATGTCACAGGCATTTGCGCCGATGCTTATCAAAGCCAACGGCTTCATTTGCAACATCAGCTCCGTTTCGGGCGAATTAACGTATGCATGGACGGGTATGACATGATTTGCACGATGTCTCAAGAAATTTAACTCACTAAGCATAGGTATATACGGTAGTTCCAAGTTGGCCAACAAGCTGATATCTGAAACTCTACGCATCGAGATGGAGCCGCTTGGGGTTCGAGTCGTCACGGTTATTCTTGGAGGAGTTTCAACCGCCCAAAACGACCCAAAGAACAGGCCAGACCTCGAATTGCCGCCTGATTCATATTACGGGAAAATTTGGTCTGAAATCAATCGTCACAAGAAAGGACTAGTATTCGATAAGAAGCATGACGTTCATGTAACGGCCAAGAACATTGTCAGTGACGTCCTTGACACTCGGAAGTATATGATTCGGCGTGGGGAAGGGTCGAGTATGAGCTGGTTGGGGAACTCATTTATTCCGTATGGGATTTTCACTGATATTGTAAATAGAGACTCTGGCCTCAAGAGCCTGAAGGGGTAGTGACGATATCTGTTCGTCTTTCATTATCTCAAGTTCTATAAGAGATCCCTTCGTATAGCGTCTACAGTTGTTTGTTGCCACGATCCTCCCGATTCAGGTAGATTCGACGTCGATACCAGGTGCGAAAAACGTCAATTAGGCGGCCCAGTCAAGGAAGTCAGCCCGATCTTCGTTCACGTCGGTTTCCTTGACTTTATAGCTCTTACTTTCCTTGAAACTCAAACTACTGGTGGACATACCATGAGCAGAGCACATTATTATCTGGGATTGCTAACGCCTACAAAGTGTCCTCAACACACCAGTGATACTTCGGGGCAATGTGCTCCTTTGGCGGAAGTTTCTATCCAGCCCGTTTATAGAGAATTTCTCTATAAGCAACCCCTAGAACAGCGTACTTATTCCAAAAGAGTCCAGGAGACCTTAGCTTAGGTAGCAGGAGCTCTGAAATATCCTTAAATATCTGCGGAAATAACACGTAGCTCTATAAGAGCAGATATCACAACAGCCGTTGCCGTTTCCACTGTTCAGCTTTGAAGTGCGGCGATTGCTTGCCTGGAATCTGACGCTTGAGAGCCAGGCGTTGATGTTGAAGAGAAACTAGCTAGAATATCAGTGCAAGGGATCTAAATGGCCCAGAAGTCGGTAGTGTACATGTAACTAGCAAAAATAAGAATAATGTAATACTGAAGTAGCATTGGTACAGTCATGTGATCTTTTTGGTGCTTATGTGGTACCAGCTGTTTTGTTGAAGAATACTCCCCCAAGCTGTCATGAATTGAGTCTAGGCCAACTTTGACTGTAGAAAGCGGACGATATGTTCGCACGTTTTCTCCTGGTGTGGATTAAGAAATTTCTATAATGAGGGAAAGAGATCTCGCTACTACAGATGTTGGTCGCTTTTCTCCTAACTTAAACTTCCAACCTAAGCTACGCCACGCCGGGTAGGTGAAAACTTCAGTCAGGTAGTTTGGTGTCTTGAGTCTTGCTTTCACATTCATGCTTTTTACGATAGTTAATACAATGTATTCATCTCGTGTGCTAAAATAGTAATAATGGTCAGGGTTGTATGAAGACCGCCACTCAGTGAATCCGAGACGGTCAAATCGTGATGAAAGTAATTGAACAAATGTGGCTGCATAATAACCGGGCCTTGAGCCTACCAGATCAACAAGGATATGGTGCATCCCCGTTTACTACCAAGGACTATACTGCCGCGTTCAAAATAGTTGACTTCCGTTCCAGTGGCACTCTTGGCGGGGGTGCAGCCCGAGTCATGCCTTAGTTATCCCTAACTGTGTAGGTAGAATGATGAATAGAGCGCAACGTTCCTGTTGTTGATTCCGTGACGCAATCCCCTGGCCATGGAGTCGCATACCACGCGCAGCATCCCTGGTCAGAACATACAGTGTATTCGGCAATACTCCAGGTCAAAGCGTCTCCTTCGACGCCTTTATGCCGTTGGATCCTCGGGATGGGTCTGGCGACCGCAGAGACGACAATTTTGAGTTAAAAGGCTACCCCATTGTGGCAGAAATGCCAGGCCATGTTGCTGCAATGATCAGGCGCCGCCACCGACTGCTAAAGCTGTGTGGGTAACCCAGGCTTGGGCCATATGAGCAGCCATCAAAGAGAGGTACACTAACGAAGCCACATCCTTCATTCGTGTATTTTGGTAGACACACGACATTACTGGTTGACAGTTGCAAGCCCTCTGCCTGCCTCGAGACAAAGGTCTGCTTTTGCTGCGCTGAAGCCGGGTCTAGAATCGTGAAGGGCTGATTAGTGCTGGATCCTTGACCCTTGGCGCAACGGCTTCGGCGCATCTGCGATAGAGAGAAAGAAGACATGCAAGTATGGTACAGTCTGCACTAAGGGAAGAGGGGAAGAACAAACGGTTGTTGTACACACACATATGTATATGTACATTAAGCGCTTGTAATTGTGGCTTCAAAATAATTGGGTCGAGCTTCTAGAAAAGCCAGAGGGCCATTGTTGTGGTACAACCACCGCATCTGCCCGTGACCACCGGAACATCGAGACACGAGACCATCAAGCGGTACGTTAATTGTGATGGCGCCTCGTTTGCGGCGGTGGCGCCAACTATTGCAACAACTCATGCAGCTTGAATTCAGCTCCCATAGCTGCACCGCTGTGGCCTCGCAGTTTGCGCAGGACTGCGCATCGGGCGAGCACGGCCTGATCACCAGAGGTTTGAAAAAAGGACGGAAGAAAACTGCGAAAAGGAAAGAAGAAAAAATAAAGTTGGATAATTGTTCGAGTGGCTAAATTGAGGTTTTTATACCCGCGGCATGTCACTCAGCATCCCCTGCATTGTGTCAACTCGCAGCATGTTGACAAAGCGTTCAGCAGCATTGCGTGTAGTCGCGATAAGCTTTTTAAGGTATTCTGGCGCCCCTCAAACTGTCACGCACGATTTGACAAGATATCCGAATTCCCTCTCCTCTCCGAACTGACCGCATCTCCTTGCTCTCAAGCTTGCTCTGACAAGGCTGCCTCCGTATCGCCAGCAACAGTAAACATGGTTAACGCTGATGTGTTTACCGACCCTCCTTCCAGTACCTATGTGCTGGGCTCAAAGTTCTCTGTGGCCCTCGACGGACAAACTTTCCTGGCCTACGCAGTATCCGATCGGGCCTCTCGACTCCTCCTTGCCCTCTACGCCATTATCATCCAGTTCACGTTCGCAGCGCTATGGCAGCTGTTTGCTGCCACAGTTCTTGTCAGTGTCAGCGTAAATAGCAGACTCAAGGTGGTCGGCCTCGTGGCCTTTTGGAATTGTCCAGATCCAGTCTCGGCCACCTACAAGTGTCTCGAGTACCTCTGGGCGACTCTTAAGCCCCGGTACAGAACCTGGGGCTCCATCAGGCGTGCGCTCCTGATGCTATGTATCGCATCCGTCACTGCCGCCGCGGGCATTGCAATTGGAGTTCTGTACGCTGACTGGATGCGGATCGGGAGTTTCGCACCCGTTCATCCGGATGCGGTGTACTGGCCTCCCTTCGACACTGTGAGCGACGAGGCTGTGGTGGACATTTATAGTCAATCCCGCCCAGGAGTACTCCGCGCTCTAGGGAGTGCCGAGGCAGGAGATCTCAACTCCAAGCTTGATGCTGTCACGATCACTCAGGATGTTGCGCCTGATCATACGCCCGAGCGACCTCAGACTCATATCACCTATGAATACGAGGTAACGGCCCAGGACCTCGCGCTACAGAAGTTCGCCGATCTTGTCGTAAAAATCGCCGGTAGCTGTCGGACTGACTACTCTTGGGTGGAGGAGCAGGAGTCTGGCTCTGGCTCTGCGTGGGACACATATTACCCGTGGGGAGACAAGGACGCACGCGAGTCCTACTCAACGCTGAGCCCGTTATATCGTCTCGACTTTATCACCTGGCTGCACCCAAATATCGACACTTCCGCCCAGCGTACTAACAGATCATTTGCATTCCTCGCCTCGACGGCCCTTGTCCCCAGCCAGAGCTACAGCGACGATCCATGGTACCAGACGCAAGCTGCCAACGGGTCCGAGTATGCTCTGGGGTTGCAATATGTCATTCAGCCGCAGAGACCCGTCTTGGACTGCTGGGAGACGACAGAGATCTGTTCCGGCGGGCAATGCTACGATAGTTACTTGGCAGACTCACCTATCCCGGACGGCCTCGCCGTTGTGTTTCGTACGCGCTTTGCCCATCCGATGATGACACATATTAGCCTGTCTGCTGGTGTGAGTACCCTCAAGTCCTACATCGGGTCCTCCAGCGGTGCCTTCGTCGACGCCGGTGCCAGCTCGCTCCTCAAGGATATGACACGCCTTATCATGTCAGGCTATCTGGCATCTCGGCTGGTTTTTCAAGAGATCGCACTGTCACGACGCCCGTCGAACGACGCACCAAACCTCCTGGACACATCTGTTGGGGTACTGCAGAACGGGGCGCAGGACTTCGTGGTTCTCGCAGACGGGGCGGTTGCCCTTCGCCTGGACTTGTTGATTTTGGCTCCATGCTTGTGTATTATACTCTGGGTACTGGTCAGCCTGACTGATGGTGCAAGGCGAGTATCAATCGGAGCAAAGCTGAGCGCGAGAGCATCGGCCCTGAGCGCGACACAATTATACCGACAGCTCGACGAGCAGATGACCGGTTGCTTGTGGGAAGGGCCCAAGGCGGGTATTCCAATGCCGTGTAATGGCGGATGTACCGTCGCAATCGACGTGTGTGACTCGACATGTCCGCCACCACACGCAGACCAGCCCAGGAGCTGTGCGCGAGGTTCATGGAGCGGAGCCCAAGGTCCATGTGTCAGGTACACTCCGGCTACACAAGAGGTCGGTAGGAGAAGAGAATCAGAGCAGGACAAGCGACGGATCAATTCGGCTCCAGATCATTAGACATGCAACATTCTTCTTATTCGCGAACCCTCTGTTCCCGTAAAATCACCAAGAAACAAGATGAATGTCAATCTCAGTATACTTCAGCTGAAGCGCACTTGGTCTACATCGAATACTACTGTCTTCACGCAACCATAAAATACTCAATGGAGTGATCGCATATCCGCTCTAGAATACTCCAATGATCCAGTATATTGAATTCCTCTATGGAATCTCACAATCGAATACTTTCGCATCGTGCCTGGTCGTTGTTACCTTGAGATTGCAGTCGCCAAAATGATCGATGTGGAGGGACGACACCGTTCGAATCGCCGAGGGCTTATTTGGCCACCCCGTGACCCAGAGCATTGGCGATGAAGCATATTTGATTGCGTAGGTTAGGGAAAGGGTGGTACATGGTGTCCCGAGAGGTAAAAAAGTGTCGTCGCTATTTCATCGAATCGCTTGGTCGGCCGGATAAATTTGCTAAAATTTTGATGTCACGTATAGATACTTGTAGAAATACCATAATGTGGTTTGCATGTAAAGGAAGCTAGGTCGAACTAAATAGAACCTAAGCACTTGAGAACAAAGGAATCGGAGCCAGGTGCGTGTAAATAGCCCCGGTCTTGAATGATGCACCCACTCAGAGCTTGTTCTTGGCAATCAAGGCCACGGTTGTGTACTTTGGGTTTAGGTCCTTCAACTCTTGAAGATCTAGGTTGCTGATAAGCGCCTCCTCGGCGCCACCCAAGAAGGTCTGGATGAAGTCGCGAGGGCCGGCGTACTCATGCTCCGTGTCACTCAACCAGTTAGCAACCAATCCAGCGACGTGGGGCGATGCTACATGTTCGTATCAGTCTTCAAATGGTCTTCACAAACGCACTCATGATTGAGAGAACTTACCCATAGATGTCCCTTGTATCGTCTTGGTTGCCACATCGCTCCCGATCCAGGTGGATTCAATGTCGACCCCGGGAGCAAAAACGTCAATAAGACGGCCCCAGTTTGAGAAATCAGCCCGATCGTCGTTGATACCGGTTGCCCCAACCGTGATGGCCAAGGGCTCTCTGCCGGGCGAGCTATAGTCGGCGGGGACCTTTAGATTGTCAGCGCGAACGTGGATCTATGTACATCAGTCGTTTTGATCGTAAATACCTGCTCGTTACCAGCAGCAGCCACAACGATGATGCCTGCTCGGACAAGACTAGCAACGGCGGCGTCCAAGGCTCCACTAACACCGCCGCCTAGACTAAGATTAACGACCGCCTTCTTCGGCGGGTTGGTGCAAGTGACATCCCGGTAGACCCATTCGAGGGCTCTGATGATATCGGTGGTATACGCGCCAACTCCACCACTGGGGTCCCTAGGGTCCGGGTCGAAGAAGACCTTGATACCGACGATACTCACGTTCTTGGATACGCCGTAGGTTTTGGAGCCCACGGTTCCCGCGACGTGGGTACCGTGGCCCACAAGATCCTTATCCGAGGGCCGTACTGAAGCAAAAGTTGGACCCTTCTTTGCCCGCTTTTCAAAGTCGACATGCTTTTCGTTGATACCCGTGTCGATAACGTATGCCGTGACGTCCTTCCCACTAGCATCACTGCGGTATGTGTATGTGTAGTCGCCGTGCTGAGGGAGCTTTCCATTGTTGCTGACGCGGGCGAGGCCCCAAGGGGCGTTTTCCTGCTTCTTCACGTCGAGTGCCTTGAAAATCTGGTTCTTCTCAATTTCGTAGACCTGGAGACGGGCTCTTTAGTTACTAAATTGCAAGAAGCGCAATGGGGGTATCTTACATTGGGAAGAGTCTCAAGCTTGGCCTTTGTGGCCTCGTCAAAGGTGGCGATATAACCGCTCACCTCAGGCAGCGAGAACTCGGTTCCAATCTTCACGTCGAAAGGAGTGCCCTGGTCAGCTGTCAAAGCCCTGACGCTCGTAAGGTGACTTGACTGGCTCGAAGTAGAGGCGAAGGGCTTGAACCTGACGATCCAAGCTTGGTCTGGAGATGTTTCTGTGGCCATGTTGCCGAAATAGCGTTCTACCAATGTTGAGAAGTTCGAAGCACAGCTGACTCTGTGGCGGATGTTGGTGGGAAGTTCTTGGGATGACAAAAGTGTTCAACTTCCCTGTTTTATAGGCCTCTAGCAATATCATCTCACACGGCTCGCAAAGCCAACATTCCAATATGATCCATCCTGACTTAAACTAGCCCACGAATGGTTTGCATATGCGGGTTTTGCTTGCATAATCAATGGTCTTTTTTTTCCAAGCCTTCCAGGGCCTAGATCGCACCGCAGGGCGCAATTCGTGGTGCTCACAACAGCACTCAGCCATCATGGCATCCGTCATGACCTCGCCCAATAGCCCCTTTCTGGTCGTGGCTTTTGTGCCGCCTCCCAAGTTGTATATGACGAAATGATATCAGTCCTGCTAGCACCCGGTGCGGTGAATGATCCAGACTACGCCATACTTCACTCTAGCGTCAGGACTTTGCCGGCTACGGCCATGTTTTAGGTGTGGGCTGTATATGCGACACCATACAGGAATCAACCGGCGAGAGCGTTTTCAGCCCTCCGAATCGAGTTTTCCAGCCATGAAGCGTCATTGGATGAGCAGGAACCTTGAAATTCCGCCTGGAATTTTAAGGTGTCAATATGAGGGCTGGATTGAGGGACGCTGAACAATTTGCGGCAACCCCGCCCGTCTGTGGCTGTCTAACCCCCGTTCTAGATTCATCGATTCGGTACTCTGGCGCAAGCCATTCGATTGAGGGCTTGATGAGCTGGAAAGAAAAGCCCAAATTAGGGCTGAGTCGGCCCAGCGTTCAGCCGTGTCTCTATGATGTGGTCACGGGATCTACACAGATCATGCTAGACTACGCCACATTGAAGCTGGAATCACCAGACACTAGGATATGTCATCCGAAAGCTTAATTGAATACTTCAGGTATCACTGGCGGCTACGTAGACTGCGCGATTACACGCTCATGGAAGGGAAGAACCAATCATTGTACGCGTGCCCGCATGTGAGAACGAGCGGTCCCTAGATAACACTGGTATTGGAAAGCTATGGGTCCAAGAGCAAAGGCGGCTTTTATTTTGAGGACCATTGCGACGAATGAGCGCTGAAAATGGTTGACGAGTCCTGCGGTGGCAAGTACTGGCGTATGATGAATGGACCGGGGCATCGGGAGGCTTTATGCACGACGGCTAACGTGGCAGCTGCGTAATTTGACGTTCTCTATTCTTGAAATAGCCTTTTCTATCTGGAAACACCTACAAGTCGCCCTCAATACCCCAATGATACTTTGAAGCAACGTGTTCCTTTGGCGGAAGTTTCTGTCCAGCCCTTTCATAGAGATTTTCCCTATAAGTTCCGCCTGGGACGGCGTAGTCATCCCAAAAGAGGCCACGAGACCTTAGCTCAGGTAGTAGGAGCTCTGCAATATCCTTGAACGTCTGCGGAAACAGTACGTACCCCTAGAAGCGCAGGCATTAAAGAACGTTCCCAGCTACATCTAGATCGGGGAGACTCACGAAATTGAACCCATCCACATCGGCTTCATGGACCCACGTTTCCAAGCCGTCCGCGACTTGAGCAGCAGTTCCTACCAGCAGAGGGCCGTTGCCGCCAAGGCTAACGTGCTCTGCCACCGTGTGCTTCGTCCATTTAGAGTTCGCAGGTGAGAACCGAGCGTAACCCTCGACAGTTGATCTTGGAGGAAATAATAAGTCAGGATATAGTGTGGTTTACCTTGGTTTTACGTACCGGACTGCGTTGCTTTCAACTTCTCGTAGCTCCTGCTCATCGCCGTACTGACTTAGGTCCATACCGGTCCAGCCACCAAAGAGCGACAGCGCTCCGTCTAACGAGGCGTACTTCTTGGCCTCATTGTATTTCTGAAGCGCCTCCTCCTCAGTTTCACCTAGAATAGGAGTAACGAGAGCTACCACCTTAATGGAATTCGGATCGCGCCCGAAGTTATCACGCGCTGCAGCCCGAATGTCTGCAATATTTTTGGCGCACACTTGAGGTGCATGGGCAGATGTGAAAATGACCTCGGCATGCTGAGCTGCGAAACGTTTTCCTGCCTTCGACGCTCCAGCCTGAAGTAGAAGGGGAGTTCTTTGGGGGCTTGGGTCCACGATATGGGGACCAGGGACCGTGAACCATTTGCCCTTGTGGCCGATCTCTCGCACCAACTTTGGATCAGTGTACATGCCCTTGGCACGATCCAGCTTGAGCGCATCGTCTCGCCAAGAAGATTGAAATAGCTTGTACATAACCTCCATGTATTCTTCGGCCATGTCGTAGCGATCATCATGCTACAAGGGCGTTAGTACTTTTCCTCATCGTGTACTCATAACCTTCAAATATATCTTTTAAACTCACACCGAGCTGTTCTGTGCGACCGAGATTCCTTGCCGCGGAGTCTAGGTAACTTGTGACGATCTGCAACATCAGCACTGACACGAGCGAAACCACGAGTCGAACGCACATTCCATCCAAGTCTTTGAACAATTCTGTCAGCAATTGAATCTGTTTCTTTTTGCAAAAATTATCGCACCTTCCCTTGGTCAAGTGGTCCAGGGTTGATAAGCGGCGTGCAAGGTGGAAGGGTTGCTCATATGTCGTCGAAACAGTGACACCAAAACCGATGCTCTTGGTGACAGCAGCCATTGCTGGGATAACTCCCAATGGCTCTGTGACGGGCCACTGCGCACCAGACACAATTGCAGCCTCCAGCGAGTTCTGGTAAACATCGTAGCCACCTACGGGCATTGATCAGCTAATATTAAACACTTGAACAGATTGACTTTGCTTACCTAGGACATCAGCGATGAAGATGCCATGAAACTTGGCGTCTTCGAGAGTTTTCGCTAATTCTACCCAATGTTCAATATCATGGAATTGCCATGACTTGTCGTCCGGGTGTCGCCACAAGCCGGGTGATTGGTGACCACTACCTATCATCATTGTCAGGATGCCCAATCATGGCACTACAGTTGGGTTCACATACACATCATCACGAACGCATTGATGATAAGACGCTTTTTGCCATCGGGGGCTGTCACTGATTCAGCCATTCTGCCTGCGTATGGGTTGAAGTCGAGTGACATTGAAACTACCCAACATGAGGTTTCCCTCTAGTTACGGTGTGTTGCAAGTGACCTGATATAACAAGATCTATTGAGTTGTCCAGAATGATACCACCAATTGGACACGAGTATTTGCGGTATCGGCGGATGGCACTATTGCGTGATCAATCCGTTGGCCGCTCAGGTTGACGTGATCCAGGTTGAATCTTGCAACATGCGGAGTACTGTTAGAGCGATTTCGCAGGAACTTCGGAGCGCCAAAGTTCCCCATACACGACGGCCCAGCTCTCGTGATTATGGCTTTTGACCCATCGGACGTAAACCCTTAATGAGACTAGCATGCCTCTCGTTATTCAGGGATCAGAAGTTCACCTCCTAGGCCTCTGTTATGCCGCCATTTCGCTGATGGGATTTCCAAGCTTACTTCCGAAAACAAACATGTGCTCGATTCTCTCTAATTATCCGGTGACAACTAGTCTATTGGGCAAGGCACGGGCTTCTGTTCTCCAGCAACCTAACTTTGAGGCCTATTCGCCTTGTCCGCGTCCCTTTTCCGAAAGCTATTGCCAAGTGCTTCACCTTCGCATGTAAGGCTTGACCACGAGCTAGTGGGCATCTATTAACGAGAAAAGCGCGGCACAAAGCTAGTGGGAATCGCCGGCCTCGCCAGAGGCAGGTTCAAATAACAACAATCCTTTCTTTCCAAACATTTTGAAATTTCTCTTGAGGTACTTGCCAGAGGCACACTGCTAGCGTCGTGACTTGGAGTTTTGTTCGAAAGGGACTTGGTTGTTCCCCCAAGGAGTTTTCCACCTCCCACAGGTTGCGAGGTGCTAATGAAGGCCTGAGCCGCGCGAGAAATGGACATATTAGGCCGGGGACATCTTTGTTGCTCTATGACGCATTCCATGCATGCAAATCGAGCCCATTCTCAATGATCCAGGCCAATGAGGGATCAGTTGCTAGAGTGTAGATTGCTCATCAACCGACGCAGACTGATAATCAACCTATTCCCAATCAGTCCATCGTGAGTAGGCGATGTAGAAATCATCCTTGCCCTCAGAGGAGGGGTGGTGCAATTGGTGGCCGGCGTTGCGTGCTTTCACGCACCCTCCACATTGCGACATTCGTGTTGAGATGGCCGTAGCATGGAAAACTCCTATTGATCTTTGTTTAAAGCATGCCATTCAATTCAACCTCGGTTTTTCGAGTTTATCGCTTCTCTACCTTTCGATGACATGGCTACCGCAGCCGTAGATCGCATTCGTCTTGATAATGAACATGCAGGTGACCCAAGCGACGCTTTAAGGTCACCTGCTGTGGCACCGGGCCGATGCACAAGCAGAGAAAAAGAGGCAATATCGCCAGCGCCCCGTGAAGTCAAGCCTGGCTATCCTATTGCCACAGCTCCCCTGGTCGACCGGTTCATCGATGAACCGCGGCCACTAAAGGTTGCGGTCATCGGGGGCGGGCTGGCTGGAATCCTGGCCGGTATTCTACTCCCTAATAAGGTGCCCAATATAGAATTGACTATATTTGAGAAGAATATGGACTTCGTAAGTAGATTGCCGTTCACAGTAGGCTCATGCTGACTCTCGAGTAGGGAGGAACATGGCTTGAAAATGTTTATCCAGGGGTGAGATGCGACATCCCATCACATGTCTATCAAGCCACCTTCGCACACAACAAAGAGTGGTCTGATGAGTTTGCTGGAGGAGCAGAGATCAAGGAATACTGGCAGCGTCTTGCTCAGCAACACGACGTTTACCGGTTCGCTAAATTCGGCCAGAGGGTTGAGAGTTTGAACTGGGACTCAAAGGAGGGCTCATGGTTGATCACATCAAAGCTTCTCGCCACGGGTGAGGTCCATCGGGACTCATATCAATTCGTAATTGCGGCGGTAGGAAGATTCAACGCATGGCAATTACCAAGTTACGACGGTATTCAAGAGTATAAAGGCCTCCTACGACATGCTTCGGATTGGAATCCAGATTTTCAGCTTGACGGAAAGCGAGTTGCCGTTATTGGTAATGGGGCAAGCGGAATACAACTTGTTGCCAACATCCAGAAAGACGTTGGGAGGCTTGATCACTATGTTCGGGGGCGGACATGGATCGCCACATCGTGGGCGGGCGACGACAGGACGCTGGAGCCCCAACCCATCAACGAAGAGAAGCGGATGTCTTTCGCCGACTGGGACACGTACTTATCGTTTCGAAAGGAGCTGGAAGACAAGTACTGGCGACGATTCGGGTCCTTCTTCAGAGACTCCGAGGAGAACGACCAGCTGAGGCAGCGTTTCACCGAGATCATGACCCAGAGACTAGCAAAAAAGCCACACCTTGTCAAAGACATGATCCCAGAGTTCTCGCCAAACTGTCGACGGTTGACACCTGGCCCAGGGTATCTCGAGGCTGTTGTACAAGACAACGTGGACTACATCACAACACCCATCCGTCGGTTTACTGAGACCGGGATCGAGACGGTCGACGGGGTCACTCGAGACGTCGACGCCATTTTTTGCGCTACAGGGGCAAACCGTGATATGGTCCCACAGTTCCCAATTGTTTCAGCAGGTCGGGATTTGCGTGATCTATGGCGTCAAGACGGCGAGCACGGCTTTCCCTACACTTACCTGGGGCTGGCAACCCCGGGTTTCCCTAATCTACTGCATCTGCATGGCCCTCACGGGACTGGACCCTCGGGTACGGTACCTTATAGTGTCGAGACGCAGATCGCCCACTACGCGAAGATACTTCGCAAAGCTTCACGAGAGGGCATAAAGGCAATGGAGCCGAGATCGGACGCCACAGACGACTTCATTGCCTACTGCGACGCATTTTTCGCGAAGACTGTTCTGTCTGACCCCTGCGGCTCTTGGTACAATGGTGGAAGACCGGGCTCCCGCATCCATGGCGTATGGCCCGGCAGTGCTGCGCATTTAGCCATTGTGCGCCGAGAGCCTCGGTGGGAAGACTGGAACTATCAATATCTGTCTGAAAATGGGAATCGCTTCCTCTGGTACTTCGGCAATGGATGGTCGCGAATGGAGGCAGACCCGCAGTCGGATATGACGAAGTACCTGAAACATCCTGACCAAGTTGATTTGCGCGACATACATGAGAGCTGGTGGGAAGTTCCGTAGACTTAATCCAGTATCAGAAACAACGTTGGACATACATAGCTTCTGCTTAACGTGAAATATAGCGCAGTCATAACGGCCGTGTAGCTTGATCAAGGCAAGCTTGCTTAGGAAGAGCCCCATAGCAACGGATATTGGGTGGTCATCTTGTCCAAAACTCTCATGCGCTCATTTGACAAAACAGTTCTCGGCAGCGGCTGGATAAACTATGGTTTCAAGGGTGTGCACGCTGCTTGTTGTGATAGCTAGCGCACATGGCGTGCTGCGACCTGGGTATCGCCTCATAGTCTTCGACCTGAGCGCGGCAGCTGAAAAGAGGAACACCTCCGGCGAGCCATATAGGAGAGATAAGTACGAGCATCGGGTTCGTGCTCTTGAATGATTCTTCTCAAAACAAGCCTTCTTGTTCATCCTGCTTCTCCTCTAACTCCGCAACGGCTAAATGGATTCGCCCGCTTCTGAGCCCTCGACTGGGAGCGAGACGCCCGCGTCGCAGCGGCAGCAAGGTAAGTAACACTAAGACCTTCGTTGGTCGGAAGATGACTGATCATCTCGGTCTTAGTGAGATGGTATCGTTCGACCTATTACAACATGACGATATTGGGGTTATGTAATTTGGCGGCACCCGGGATCTGGGGAGCGATGAATTCTTTGGGAGCAGGAGGATCGCAGAAGCCCTATCTGGTCAACACCGCCAATGCCCTGACCTTCTGTTTAATGGTGGTCTCCTGTTGGCTCTCCAGTGCTCTTGTCCATTATGTTGGGATCAAGTGGGCCTTGTTGTTCGGAACGTCAGTGCTTGAGACCCGTTTGCAGAATACCTTCGATCTAACTCGATTGTAGCATAGGCTACGCACCTTACGCAGCAGGTCTGTACACAAACAACCGGTTCGGCAACGAGTGGCTAGTCATTCTTGGTGCTGCACTCTGCGGTATCTCTGCTGGCGTCTTTTGGATGGCCGAGGCAGCAATTGCTATTGCTTATCCTGAGCCTTGGAATAGAGGCAAAGCGTTGGGGTACTGGCTTACTTACAGGCTCGCAGGACAGATCATTGGAGGTGCAATCAATCTCAGCTTAAATGCAGACCGCAATGAGGCCGGGAAAGTCTCGTATACTGTCTTTTTGGTCTTCATTGCTATCCAAGCGTCTGGACCGCTCGTGGCCTTACTGCTCAACCGTCCGGAGAAGGTTGAAAGGCAAGATGGAGTGAAGGTCAACCTGACAATCACCCAAAGTCCTTTGGCGGAGATCATCACCACTACCAAACTGTTTTTCACGAAAAAGTTCCTCCTGATCGTTCTCTTCATTGGTCAAGCTGTGTTTGCAGAGGCAATATTCTTTACATATCTCTCGTGTCAGTCGATTTGGTTCTTGAAGATGGTTACATGCTGATAGCTGAAAGTGTGGTTCTCGGTCAGAGCTCGCGCATTGGGCTCTTTTCTATCCGGCATTGTTGCCGTGATTGGCGGTAATCTTCTTGGGGTATGCCAACCCTTCCTATTACAAGACGCGCTTACTTACTATTTTAGGCTTGGCTTGACCGAACATCAATTTCCCTTCGACTCCGAGCTAGGGGTGCTTTCTGGGTCATCGTCATTCTACAGGGTGCATGGTGGACGTGGGCTACTGTGCTGGTTTCACGGTTCAAGACAGAATTACCCACATACGACTGGGCCGACAATGGCTTCAGCGTGGCATTTCCCGTGTTCATATTCTTAACACTCGGGTTCCAGCTGAACTATCTATTTTTGTACGAGCGCATCATTGATGACACTCCAAGACGCAGAGCTAACACGACACAGATACTTCATTATCCAGAATTTGGCCGCCAACGAAGAAGAGGTTGTGCGCTACGCTGCGTTACTGCGTGGTACAGAATCAGCTTGGCAAGCCGTCAGCTACGGCATCTCATCACAAGAGATGATTGCGCAGGTCGGTGGTATCTACCTCAATTTCGGTCTCTGGGCGATTGCCATCTTTCCCGCCTGGTTGGTTATTCGGCACTTCCACCAAGAAGCTCGTTTGTCCAAGCCTTCCCGCGCGGAAAGAGAAATCGATAGTTCAGGGAAATAGGCATTTTTTGTCACATTGACACAGGGGCGCAGGGCAATCAAGATAACGATTCTCATCATCGTCGCTATGTCGGGGACATTGCAGAGACTTAGCAGCGAGGGCCGTTCTGGGCACGGATGATATTAACATGCGCCCTCATATGAAAGACCTAGCAGAGAGCCCGGCCATGTTACAATCTTCAGAGATTAATAAAGTCATCACTCCAACCCGACCCAGCCCAACCCGCTTTCTCCCAGCTACCACGCCGTGATCTCTCGGTGACTTATTTGCTATTTGAACCATAACATTTCCATTCATGAATCCAGTCCTTATATAACACTGAGCTCTATGACTTTTGGACTTGAGTAAAATGACTACCCAGTATTGTACTGATAACCTAGACGTCCCATAAGCAACAACCCGAACCCTCAATTCTGGCTACCCTGTAGCCATGGTAAACTCGAACGTCACGGAGTCATCACGCCGTAAATGCTTTGGCTACTCACCTCCATACACAGACGGTCAGATTTAATTGGTGTTTAGTAGTCACTACTATAATCTCTTGTGCCGCAGGCTATGGGTACGCTAGAAGTTGGTGTCCTTGGACCGAAGACTGCACGGAGACCTACTAAAAGGGGCGTCATAGTTTTGCGGGGAATGGATCAAGAAAAGAGATTGGGACGGTCGTTTTGGGAATAGGAGAGAGCACCGGATCAAACAGGAGTATTCAGATAGATTGACTTTATGGTTGGGACGGGGAGGATTGCTTAACTCGAAGATGGTGATGGGGGCAGTCGTTTTGTTCGTCGAAAGCCAGGCGTTACACGGGGATGGAACATTCGAGGGCGCGCATCAGATTTAGACGCAAGCCACAACTACTCGTACCTCACGTCCCAGATCCAGCAAAGCAAGGATTTGCTCCAGAGCTAACAGCCTGCCTCCCTCCCGGCCGTGTGGGGAAGTGCGCTCCCCCCCAACCACTGCAGGGGGCCATGCACACGAAAATGGCACCAAATTTGCCAGAGCAGTGCCAAGAGAACAGTCAACCACCCACCTGCGGGGAGCTGAAGGGATCACGGAACCTGCTTCCCCAGCGCGGCCCACTTCGCGGCCAGTCTAGTACGACCGTTTGTTTGTGACGGCTTTGTCACTGCCGATCCTATGCTCTTGAGTATCTGCTCTCATTTTCTAGCGCCGACTGATGCTCTTCACGGAGAGGAAGATGCCTGTTGGTGCGTTGTTCTCGAGCAAGGTCTGGAATAGGAGATGTGGCCGCCTCTGCGGTCATAGCTTCCCCCTCCGTCGCCGGAAACCTGCTGGCGACGTCGACTCGGTCGAGATCGTCCACAAACTGGCTACTCCCCCGCAGGCGACAGGGGATGAGCGCCACGAGACAGACATAAAACTCTAGCAGCCCCGGCCAAGACTCCCCAGCCATGTGGTCCAATTGCTCGATATCGCGGGGCAGGGTGGTCTTCACTGATTTCCGGTTGGCAAAGATCTACAAAATCTTGACCGAGGCACACCCGTCGAGCAACTTTCGATATGAAGGGTCTTTTACGACATGTCACACGTCTCAACACATGTAAGCCACCACGTGGCTGGAATGCTTCCATGAATCAGAATGCACTGATATGATGCCAGTTGAGGCAATCCCCTTTGCCCGTCCCCAGGTCTTCCGGCCTCGATTGATCTTTCGGGGTCGTACGCCAGCTCCGTGATGGATGCCACCCTGAAAGCATTGTAGGCATGTTGGCCGCAAGCCACGGCAGAGACCCCAGGTCTTTACGAAGTATGGGGACTAGCGTTAGGTGGAATGATAGGCGGCCGTGGTCCCCGGCTATTCACCGAGTCATGAACGCGTCCTGCTGACCATTCAGCTAGAGCTCCAACCCCGGGACCCTGCTTACACCCCTCCTGGCCTGTCCGTTAAATCACCAACAGCGCGCCACCTCCAAGCTCATTTATCCGGATCGGGACTTGCGCCCCTGCTTAGGTACATCGGTCAAGACAGCCTTTTGACTGACATGTGCACAGCAAAGAAATGTAGCCCCTGAGAATGCTTGCCGAGTCCCCTTCCCTTGCTCCTACCATCTACATGCTGTGCGACCGGACTATAAGGTCTGCTCGTGTGTTGCCAGTAGGTTTCTTGATCGGCCCTCGACCAACAGCACGTGGGAAGCTTAGCAGTCAACATCAATTCCTCGTCGGGCACCATGGCGAGTGGGCTCACTGAGACGCAGCTCGGGGCCATCAGCAACATTGAGAGATCCTGCTCGGTCCTATCGCTTGCGGGATCTGTCTTCGTCATAGCCACCTTCTGCTTGTCCAGCAGTTTCCACAAACCTGTCAACCGACTTGTGTTTTACGCCACCTTTGGTAACATGTTGACCAATGTTGGCACGCTCATGTCGCGCACATATCTTCGGTCGCCAAACTCTGTGGGCTGCCAGCTCCAGGCTTTTTTAATTCAGATGTAAGTCACTCCATCATCTCCGAGACAGGCTTACCTACAAGACACTCAATGCTAACGCGGCAAACCCAACAGGTTCATGCCTGCAGATGCCTTTTGGACCCTCGCCATGGCAATCAACGTCTACCTCACTTTCTACTACCGATTTGATGCCCAGCGTCTTCGTAAAATGGAAATCCCGTATTTGGTTGTCTGCTATGGTGTTCCCTTTGTCCCCGCGCTTACCTATATTTTCCTGGAAGACCGCGGAGGCAATCGCGTCTACGGAGACGCGGTTCTCTGGTGCTGGGTGACAACGGAATGGAACATTTGGCGCATTCTAACATTCTACGGACCTGTGTGGTAAGTGCTCAGCATCCCAGAGAGACAATACTCAGTATTCCTCTGATCCAATTAGGATCCTTATTCTCGTCACCTTCTTCATCTACATCCGCGCCGGTCGCACGATTTACTACAAGCGCAAGCAACTGCAAGAGTTCAGTATATCTGAGCCAGATCCTGTCTCTGCCGCGCACGCCGAGACGATGACCACTATCAAGACGACGGAAATAACAGTAACATCCACAGAAGCCGGGTGCTCCGACGGCTTTCCCTTGCAGAACATGTCTCATCTGGGTCCCGAAGTTGCTTCTGGAGGATATACAGTCACAGTCGCTACCAGCGGCCATCACTCTCAGATTCCGTCAAAAGCTGGGCCTTCTCAACCCCCCAAGACTGCTACATCAATAGGCCCCGCGGTCCGCTCGGCACGACGAAGAAACTACGAAGTGAACAACGCCGCATGGGCATACACGAAATGTGCCATTCTTTTCTTCACCGCGCTGCTCATCACCTGGATACCTTCCAGCGCCAATCGCCTGTACTCCTTCATTCACCCCAGCACTTTGCCCGCGCTGGAGTTCATGAGCGCCTTTGTCCTGCCGCTGCAAGGATTCTGGAACGCCGTTATCTACGCCATCACCTCCTGGACGGCTTGCAAGAATCTATGGGGTGACTTACGACAGACGCGGAGAGCGGGTGTGACACAGATGGTTGGCGGTGCCCAGAGTGAGGATTCCAGAGAAGAGCATGCAAACTCTTTATCTCAAACACCATGGCGGAGAAAGAGAAATGGCGAGTCGGAAAGCATGACAGAGTTGGCGAACAGTGATAGTCATTCAGAACATTAGCGAAAGCCTTATTATCGAATTTAAGTTTGGTCTACGTGAATTTCGGGACTACGCTAGCTACAAGGTGCGTAGAATAGGGTTTCATTTTATAACCCATCGTGCGTAAGTTTATAAGTGCGAGAAGAAGTACTTATTAGAGCTAAGTATCAAAGTAACGAATAAGTAACTATCAGTAATTAGATATCCGTAACTATACTAGTCACTAGGTTATATCTGATTAACAATAATAACTCGCAAGTAGTGTATATTTCGAGCTATCCTGGGATAATAGTTAGAGTATCATTTTATCCTAGAGCGTGTTGATTACTTCTAGAGGATCGCGTGGTGCGGATAACGTGAAGACCGCGGTATAGGCCGTAACATCCCTTCTATCATGGCTATCTAAGATCCCTATGGCCAGCTAAGCGAACCCTAGAATCAAAAAGACCATAGCAAGATAGCTCAGTCAGGAGAAGACACTCCAAATATAACCCTAAATCTGGCACAGTTGCGAAAAGGCAAGTCACTTGTCAGACTTCGTTGCTCTTATCAAGTCTATGTCAACGGGGACTCCATGCTGCGTAACTCGAGCTCTCCTTATATATTCTTCGTGATCTCCAGCTGGATAAGGTCGAGAATGTCCATGAGCTCCCGGTGAACACGATACTGAGTTACAAGCCCTCAATGCAGACTTCCCTTCCAAACAACAGAGCAATTGGTGTCCTGGTGGAGGAGCCCCAGTTTGAGGGACAGGTTGCGGGGGTGCCAGAGTGGTGGTGGTTGAACGCGTACCCGTGTCTCAGCGACAACTTTGACGAACACAAGAGCGGATCTCTACAACTTTATCGGTCAAGAAGAGGCTGGTCGATATCATCCTTGACGACATGGGCGAAATGACGCGATCGGATAATGGTTCAAGCGCGTCGGCTGCCAGCCGGACCCCCGCTCAACGGCAGTTATGGCTAGGCCGGATCCGGATCAAAGCAGCTCAGTCCACTTCTCACACGATGTCACAACTTGACGGCTTTCACAACAGTGTCATCGAAGCATTCGCCTGCTTCCCACCCTGGAACAGTAGTTGACGATTGTCAGAGTCACACGCTCTAATATTCTCTGAAATGCGCGTCAATTTTATTCTGCTGGCTCCTGCCTTTTCGCAGGCTTTAGCTCCCCAGGACAGACAGGAAATACCATTTCTTGGAGGGCATGATGCATACAGACCAGGGGTTTTCCGACAGAGTTCTGCAGACGAAAGTCCCATCGATATATCCGAGATCACATATTCTGGGCTCAATACGTTCGCGGGCGTTGCACATGCGCAGTGTTTCCGGAAAAGTCACGATGAAAAAGACGCCGCCCAGTACGACATCGCTGTGCTTGGAGCACCTCTCGACACCGTAAGTTCTGGGTTTCCTCGAAAAGAAAGGGAGATGAAGCTGACTTAAATTTCGTAAGACGGTCACTGGGCGGCCGGGCGCTCGCTACGGTCCCGCGGCCATCAGAACTGGGAGCTCAAGGAAAGCCTGGGGCTTCGACTTTTACACAGGTACTCTACCACCAAGCTCCTCGAGCTCTCAATGGAACTGACTAATTTATCGCAAAGGCCGCAATCCTTTGAAAAGCTGGGCCAAGATTGTGGATTGCGGCGACGCACCCTTGACTTGGCTTGACAATCGTGCTGCCATCAAGACACTTGATCAGGCTCATAGACTGACTGCAAACCAACTGCCGGCTGATGCTTCTAAATCGCGTGTACCAAGAATTGTAACTCTAGGAGGAGATCATACAACAACACTATCGGCCCTGAGGGGTACCCATGGCAATTGGGGTCAAGTTTCGGTTGTACACTTTGATAGCCACATCGGTGAGTTCCACCCTGACACTGGTGTTTAAATCCACGGCGCATGCTGAACAAGATATTACAGACACGTGGGATCCTGAAGTCCTTGGTAAGAGAAACATCCAGAATTTTCCTAGGCGCTCAACACCAGCTAACTCGGGAACCAGGTGGCGGTATATCCGACTATGCGTACGCTGCCATCTCCCACATGGGAGTTCCAAGCTGACCCTTCCCGACAGGAGCGTGAATCACGGAACATTTTTACACATTGCTCACGAAGAAGTATGGGTTGCAATCACTAATCGAGGATCTACTGACACACTCCTCAGGGATTGATCCGCAATTCATCCATGCACGTTGGAATCCGAGCATCACTGAATAGGCCGGAAGGGGATATGAAGAACGATCGGCGTTGTGGATTTGGAACTATCACAGCGCGGGATCTTGACACCCATGGGATTCAGGGCGTCATAGATCGGATTCGCAGTCGTGTGAAGAACACGCGAGTCTACATCACTGTCGACATTGATGTGCTGGATCCTGCATTTGCGCCAGGTGAGGCCCCCCGTATCCCCGAGCGCCATGGCGCTTCCAGAAATCACTGACATCCTTTTACAGCAACGGGCACGCCCGAAGTGGGAGGATGGTCGACCCGAGAGCTCCTGGCTATTCTCGAAGGTCTTGGTGGTTTGGAGGTCATCGGCGCGGACGTTGTTGAGGTCTCTCCGCCCTTCGACAACCACGGAGAGACCACTGCACTTGCTGCCGCCGAAATCGTGCATACTCTCATCGATTTAATGGTTCTAACGCCCATTGAGTCTGTTGAGCACTCTGGCGCGGCGCGAAACTCGAATTAAGACACACCCCATACAATCTAATTTGGCAGACCGATGCACACAGACCCACGTAGTGAGACACTGTCAACAGACTAGACACCCAGGGTGATTTAGTGCTGACATTCCACGCTGCACATCTCATCTTTTATCAAATAGGTTCCGTGTAGCCGGACTGACGCTCCATGCAGCGAGTATCAACAAGGGCGAGGGCCAGAGCTGCCCTGTCTCTTATGCAAATACATCAACCTTGTGAAGGCTGAGCTGTCAACGGTGGGGGCTGCAGGGTTGGAGTGTGCCGATCCCTCCACATCCACAACATCCCTAAATGGCAAGATAGGGCGAGATTAGCGCTAAAGCGGCCTCTGGTTATCGCCAAACTCCACCTCGATCAGGAACAAAAGAAAACACCGGAAGTAGAAAAGGATGCGCTCCACGGATCATCATATCGAAGAAGTGTGATTCGTGGAGTACGCACCGGCTGGTGCAAACGTAGGCCGTAGAGCTGTGCCGTGGCAGCGCGAACCCTTCAGAGTTAACACAGAAATGACGGTATTGCACACTGAGGCCCCTCTGAATGAAGGACTCAACTCCTATTCCCGGCGTGGAAGGGCAGCTACCCCATTTCATGATGAACCGTGGCGCCGCACGATCTCCGAGCATAAACGTAACTCTTACGCGGGCACGGCTTGGCCAGGAATCAGGTGATCGTGGCACCACCGGCGAACTTTTCGGCAAGACCCTAACTGGGGAGCGAGACACAGCGCATCGCGTTGTGCCGTATCGCAATCCGTCACATCTACCACAGAACAAGCCTCGTGACGGCAGCAGGTGGCTGCCTGTAACGAACTGCTCCGTCTTATACGAGCTGGGTCTCGGGCTCTGCGGCTTCTCCAACATCTGCCATGGCGGCGTCGAGGCTACTCTTCTAGACGGTGTGTCGGGCTTATTGATGGTGATCAACGGGCGCGCGTAGGACGGCATCCTATCCAGCAAGCCTGTAGGCAAGTGGGCAATGAAGGAAAACGAAACGACGCTGGACGTTGCCGGGAATCATGCTGCGCCTCGAAGTCTGCGATTTAGGCTTGTTCGACCACTTCGCCTCCTATCAATCGTGCAGGTGAAAGTCATTTTGAAGAACATTTATTCGAAGGGAAGATGGCTGACAATGACCGGCGTCATCAACAAGCACTATGGGAAAGAACACGCACAAGCAGAGCGCACTTGAGTGACTATTTCACGAACAATGGGCAGGCTGTAGCTCAGGACATCAACTACCTACGCATACGGATCTAAACTTCACTACGCATGCATATCAATCATGCCAACTTTGTGTTCGTTCATTGTGAAGTCTGCTTAGGCGCGCTTATCCCAGTCATCGCTGAATACTGAGCCCCAAATTGACATGAATAAGAAAGTCCACGGAAATTGACTGTCTGAGCGCAGCCTTCTCGCTACTCGGCCCAGGTTCCATTCCAAACCAGGAGTATTAACGATCAGGCGTCCGATTTCGGTGCCTGCTCAGCTGCTGTCGCCACGGCTGCAGCTTTGGCCTTGGCTTCGATGGCGTGCCTGCGCTTTCTAGCCTGGTACAGAGGATAGGTAGACATAGCTGTGGAAAATAGTATTGTCAAGCCGTTCCAGAGCTGCGTACCCAGGAACGGGCGATCGCTGGCCGTGTTGACGACCAAGGCAATTGGCGCTCCAATGAGTGCACCAAATCCTGCAGCACCGTACACAATGCCCATGCGCGTACCGTACACCGCCATGGAGGGGCAGAGATACGGGATGATGAATGCTGGCATCGTCGTCACGGCTCCAGAGAAGAACCCGTAAAAGAAAAGGAGAGCCGCAAAGCCACCCAGCTGATGCACGGCGATCCAGCAAAGTGCCAGAGCACCAGCTATAGTGGAATTGAGCATGAGAACAGCCTCGGGTCCGATCAGCTTCGCGTCAACAACCAACCCAGGAAGTATCCGGCCAAGCGCCTGGCCGACATTCGGAACAGCCAGTATGTAGTAGGCCATGTCTGCAGATGCCGGCTCGTCCAACCCATTGAGCGCAAAGGAAGGCGCCAAGATGTAAGGCACTAGGTAGCCTAGCCACATGAAGAACGATACCACGGCGAATGTGCTGAAGGTCAGGTCCTTGACGATGGAACTATCGAAAAGCTTCCGCATAGGCTTCTTGACACCTTGATTGATGGGGCGCATGAGGACAATAGCAACGCAGAGGGTGCCAAGAGCAAGTAATCCGATGGTGCGGCACGCCCAGCCAAAGCCTGCCGTGTCTAGTAGGCGGCGAACGACGATAGGGTAGATGATACCTCCAAAAGAGCCACCAGCAGTGGCAATACCAATAGCCAGGCCTCGACGGGAGGTAAAGTACAGGGGGATCATGGAGACACTTGGGATGTACAGCAGGCCTGAGCAAAGACCGCCAAGCACGCCCCAAGCCAGCATGACCTGGTAGTATTCTGTCGCCAGGCTGAGCATCATCAGTGCGAAGACCAGTGTGATGCTGGAGCCGATGAGGATCATGTAGAAGTACCCCTGATCGAACAACGGACCCGACACAACGCCGATAATAAGGATGAGGGAGAGTTGCAGGGTCCCGATCCATGATATGTCCGAGGAAGAATGGTGCCGAAGGAGGTCGGTTTCGTAAAAGGCCTGGAAGACGCCGAAACTGTTGGCAAGGCCAAAGTTGTTCATGTTGATGAGGAACGAGCTGAGCACTTGGACCCAGGCTATGAGTCCGCCGTCGGGGGGTGTTTGGTCCGCCATACCTGACTTCCAGAAGCGGAGGAGACCCTTCTTGTCGTGGCCTGAAGTAGGTGCTTCCTGCTCGAGTGAAGACATGATGGCGTAGAAGAAAGTTGCACTGGCGTTTGGAGAGCAACATCCAGATCGATACTTAAGTGATCACTTTGGCGGCCGTCAAGGCTGGACCTCAGAGCTGTGTGTAAGACTACTGTGCTACCAAGTCGAGGCTGAGCCAATGGGCGTTGGCTCAACATCCAACTCTTGGCCCGAATTGGCGATTCCGTCGCGCTTAACCTCCCAAAATGGAAGTGGACATCATCGGTGAGACAGTCCTGAGATGACGCATGATCTTGCCGATCCCAAGTTCACCTCGTGTCGCTGTTGAGCTGATGCCGTGCCGGGTTCCGAAAGGATGCACATTATTCAAGCGCGACGGTCGATTATTATTGGGTTTGATTAGTGCCGCATTGGGCGCTAGACGTCTCATTCTCGTGAATGCCGTAGGATCGCACGGGGGTTAGGGATAAGAACCGTGTCCAAGCAGATCAGGGGCAAGTTCCAACACTTGGAGGCGGTCACAGATACTTACATTAGTTGATTAATTCAAGAGAGTGAGGAAGGCCGCGAGGCATAGGTAGCCCAGCGGTCACCACCCTTGACTACGGATGACTGGAGCTGCAGCCGGCTCAATCGCCATCAGGTAAGCGACCTACCCTGCACCCAGATCTGTGCCACAAGACGCAACGCCAATACCACCAACAAGGAATAGCGTATGACGCGTGACTTCTGTGAACAGAGGCTCCTTGAACGTGAAAACAAGGCTGCGTCTTCGAAAAATGGCTGGCTTATATTTTGCCGCCGCTGTGCTTATCACAAAAAACGAACGCTGTCGCTCGGACTTGTGCTACACCTCAAGTTAAATAGTTGCGAATGAGAGATTTGAGCCGCGCGTCCCTACTTTTCTTCTTTCTGCAGGGAAACAAACAACTAAGTAACGCGTGCCGCCCTTTCGTCGACTCGTGTTCGCGTGTTCACGGGTAGAGCTTTTAGTGAGGCTGCCGAGTGTGATGCCTCACAGTTATAGCAGCTCATGAGAACCTAATGTGGTATTGAGCTGAGCTTACATAATCGGCTCAGCGTCCAGTGAGTAGGCGGCTGCTCAGTTCGGAATTCGCTTTCCGACGGACACTTTTATACGCGATGGAGCCATCAACTACTTGGTGTTACTATTCTACTTCAGCAAGCCATATCATTAAGACTTCGTGAAACATCTCCACAGCCGTCAGCTACCAGTCATAATTTCTACCGCAAGAATGGCGCATGCACTGATTCTCGGAGCATCGGGAATCTCGGGCTGGTCGATCCTCAATCAGGCTCGACGCTATCCTACCCCCACCACCTTCTCCCGGATTACTGGCACAACCAACCGTCCATTGTCGCTTGAAAGAGCCCAAATCCCGCTGGATGACCGCATCCAGCTGGTCTCGGGCGTCGACTTCACTAAAGCGGTCGACGAAGTGGTCACGTCTCTCAAAGAGAAGATAGCAGACGTTCATACTGTCACTCACGTCTTCTTCACAGGTAAGCACAGCCATTGGCTTCCGAACGTGGCCTGACGGATCGACCATAGCGTACATACAGACGGGCGATTTTGAGTCACTCAAGAAGGTTAACACCGATCTTCTCGCCGTGGCAGTTGGTGCCATTGAAAAGGTTGCCCCAAAGCTGGTGACGGTGATTCTGCAAACTGGCGGGAAAGGGTAAGTCTTTTGATCTCTGCTCTCATGAATGGTTTCCTTGGTGCTCATGAATACCGCAGATATGGCCTGGAATTTCCCAAAGATGTCACAATTGCCCCTCCGCTAAGGGAAACTCACCCCAGGATCCCGGAGCCATGGGCAAGCAAAATCTTCTACTACACCCAATACGATCTACTGGAGCGACTTTCTAAGGGAAAAAGCTGGACCTTCTCCGAGATCAGGCCTGATGGTATCGTTGGCTTCGCACCTGGGTCGAATGTCATGAACATGGCTCAGGGCATCGGCCTGTACCTCAGCATCTACCGCGAGGTCCATCATGCCAGTGCTCAAGTCCCATTCCCCGGGTCTCAGCATGGCTACGAATCTACCCACTCGGATACCTTCCAGGATATTCTGTCCCAGATGGAGATATTTGCGGCGATAAACGTGGACGAGTGCGGCGGCGGCGGCGTCTTCAACGTAGCTGAC
Organism: Sordariomycetes sp. S80-01Y; assembly: GCA_037042185.1. Classification (NCBI taxonomy): domain Eukaryota; kingdom Fungi; phylum Ascomycota; class Sordariomycetes; species Sordariomycetes sp. S80-01Y. The sequence continues at coordinate 188,871 of JAXQJY010000027.1, read as the reverse complement.
GGAGAGACCGTGAGCTGGTCCCAGGTCTGGCCTGCTTTGGCCGGGCAGTTTGGTCTTGTGGGCGTGGGACCTTCTAAGAATGCGGTGCCCATGGAAGAATTTGTCAAGCAGAACAGGGCTGCTTGGTCGAGGATGGCGCAGACTCACGGTCTCCACGAGAAAGTAATCGATGAGCAGAATTGGGCCCACGTCCACTTTATGATGGTTCAGTTCGACTTCGACCGTCAGTACGACCTTTCGCGAGCTCGGGAGGTCGGATTCACTGAGTCGATCGACACTGCCAAGGGGTATGCGATATCATTTGACCGGATGCGGGGTGCTAAGTTTCTGCCTCCCCTGCCCCGTGCCTAAGAAGTAGGGAATGGGGAATAAGAAATTACCTATGCTTTGATTATTTGTATTCTACAGCATCTATTTGATCGTCCAACCCTACTAGCCAACCTAGAGCCACACTGTTGACCCCGCTCGGGGAGTCCTAGCACTGATCATCGGACTGAACACTCGCTGCCACTTTTTTGGTATTGGTGCCAACCTCTGCGTGAAATGTCATGCATAGGATCAGAAGCGATTACGAGAAAAGCAATGAAAAAAATCAAATATCGGCGATTCCAAGGCAGTGTTGTATTCATCTCACAGCGAAGATAGGCACTAAGTGCGTCCGGAATGCATGCCTCCATCAATAAGCATATCGGAGCCTGTCATGTATGCGCTCGCATCACTGAGAAGATAGACGGCAGCCCCTTTGAGATCAATGCGATCAGCCATGCGTTTCATGGGAGGCTCTGACATGAAAACGTCCAGAAGACCGGGGCGCGTGTCTGAAATTGACAAAGTCATGTCCGTAGCCACGTATCTAGGGGGGTTTTGGTCAGGTCCAACTCTAGAGGGGCTCGAGCACAGGTCTTGTAAAGCATACCCGGGAGAAATGGTGTTGACACGGATGTTGTGCTGCGCGAGCTCGCAGCTCAATTGCACCGAAAGTGCTGTGACTGCGCCCTTGCTGGAGCAGTAATCACTGGTATACTGCATCTTGCTGGCCATGCGCGCAGCAATGGAAGCGACGAAAATTAACGAGCCACCTCTGGGCTTATCCAGGCCCGAGTCTTGCTTGACTATCTGTCGCGCAGCCAGCTGTGCAGAATAGTAGGTTCCCAAAGAGTTGATGGCAAAGCAGCGAGCTACGTCGTCAGGTTTGCGGTCGAGGAAGTTTTGATCCGGACAAATGCCAGCGGCCGTAATTCTAGGAACCAGGCACTTTAGTTAGCGAGTAGGGAGCACGGTGGATGCTCGGCCCATTACTCACAACCCATCTATTCTCCCGAAATCTTTGACGATATTGCCGAAAGTTTCCTCAAGAGCCGAATGGTTCGTTACATCACTCCTATGGTCCGGGTGTTAGCTTCCTAATCTAATGAGCGACTGCTGGCAGTATTTCGTCCCCGAAATGTCTCATGTCAGTATTGCACGTACTTGTACAACTTCACAGTAACTCCATACTCCTTTTGGAGCCGGTAGAAGTGTTCGTGCGGCACGTCACTGCGGTCAATAACTGCAATATGGCTGCCAACTTCGGCGCAAGCGAACCCAAAAGCTAAGCCGATCCCGCGTGCCCCTCCAGTGATGACTGTGACGCGATCTTTCAACGAAAAGAGGTCCGGGACAGTGCGGGACAAATAGTTGCTAGCAGCATATTCGAGCGACAGAGCAACCATGGCAGCGGTGGCCGGGTTTAGTCAAGGACTGATGAGAGTAGCAAATGGTGGGGAGGCCTAGAGGGTTGGGATAGCAGAGATGCGTGAAACAAGAAAGGCGAATGTTGCATAGTACGTCGCACAGGTGCCGGACGTATGAGCTGACACTGGGCCAGATCTAAGTTAAGGGGTCCTGATTTGAATAGAATCCAGACGACTGTTTCCGAGACATGCAAGCCCTCTGGGAAATGCCGGATTTGAGAAGTGAATCGACTCATGGTCCAATCACAGGAAGACTAGCAGATGCCCGGCGGGCACGGCATTGTGGGTTTCGTGAAGTATGCGGAATCTATATTCCGTGACTCCCGACCCCGACCAGCGGCTCTCGGATTCCGATCGTGTTGAGGAAAAGCACGGGCAAATACTATAGCGGCAATGCCACAAACAACCTGTCAAGTTGCGTGTCTCGACACTGCACTGATGTTACGGTATTCAAGCGATCATGGCTTCTACACCGAATGACAAGAGCAACGAAGCTGGAGTGTCCGTTGACACTCCTCCCAAAAATAGGCTCGATCCACAGTACGACATGGAGGATGATCCTAATTTGAAGAGAAAGCGCGATGATCAAGCCGTTCTGGCTGTTCGGAACCTTGCTCTTGATCTCTGTACTCAGTTTGGCGGTGGCCATGGAGGCTCGGCGTTGGGGATGGCTGCAATTGGCGTGGCGCTCTGGAAGTATGCCATGCGTTACAACCCTGCCGATCCTGAATGGTTCGATAGGGACCGATTCGTTCTGTCAAACGGTAGGAGGTTCAAAAAACACCCTTGCCATCATGTACTAATTGACCGATCTATCAGGGCATGCGAGCATCTTCTTATACATCATGAACCACCTAGTGGGCTACGATGTCTGGACTATGAACGAGCTTAAAGGCTACGGATCTGCTAAAGAGAACGGATTTCATACAATCTGCCATGCGCATCCAGAGATCCAGATCCCAGGCGTGGAAGTGACCACAGGCCCTTTAGGACAAGGTATCGCGAATGCGGTGGGGCTCGCAATAGCCTCCAAGAATCTCGCGGCGAACTTCAACAGACCAGCGTTCGAAATTATTCAGTCCACGATTTGGTGCATGACGGGAGACGGCTGCCTGATGGAGGGCGTTGCCCTTGAAGGTATGGCTTTGCCAATCTGCCCGTGATATGCTTAAGTTTGCTTACATTTGGATTAGCAATCTCGCTTGCTGGACAGTTGAAACTGTCTAACTTGGTTCTTCTTTACGACAACAATGCCGTTACCTGCGACGGGCCCTTAAGCTGGATTAACTCCGAAGACATCAACTCAAAAATGCGGTCTCAGGGTTGGGAGGTCATTGATGTCGAGGATGGTAGGTACGATGTCGAGGGCATCGAGGCCGCCCTCCGTTTGGCCAAAAGATCATCGAGTAAACCGGTCTTCATAAATATTCGAACAGTCATCGGTATCGACACAGCTGTCGCTGGGACATACAAAGCCCATCATGGAAGCATTGATTCAGAAAGCCTCAGAAGATCCAAAATGAAGGCCAACATGAGTCCGGATTCTACACACCAAGTGCCAAGTGGTGTACTTGACTTCTTCCGCGAGCAGCGTACCCACGGGATAGATCTCCAGCGTCGGTGGAACTTTATGTTGGACCTTTACACTTCAAAATACCCGGAGCTATCAAGGGAACTATCGAGGCGGATGGCTCCTAGCCAAGAAGCCGGATTGGCTCTTCTCTCAACCATGGATAGCAGTCGGTTCGCTGGTAAGGCCACTCGTGAGGCCAACGGCATTATTTTGGAGAAACTTTGGGAGACTGTGCCGTCTCTCTGCGGAGGAGGTGCGGACCTTGTGAATTCGAACAAGATATCCTACTCTGAGTCGGATGTCTTCTTGCCCGCAGCCGGGTACAAGGGGCGCTACTTGCGCAATGGAATCCGAGAACATGCCATGGCGTCTGTTGCAAACGGCATGGCAGCGTACCATCCAGGGACATTTTTGCCGATCACTGCAACATTTCTAATGTTCTATCTCTATGTAAGCGCCTTTGGACTCGTTGTCGCTATTGGGCCTTTGTTGACCGCAAGCTGTAGGCCGCCCCTGGAGTCCGTATGGGAGCTCTCAGTGATCTTCAGGTCATTCACATTGCGACTCACGACTCTTTCCGTAAGTGGAAATCTACCAAGAGAACGCATCAAGCTAAATAAGTAAAAGAGGAGGGTCAAAATGGACCGACTCACCAACCTGTAGAGGTTGACTCTCTCTACCGGGCCATGCCGAATCTTCGCTACATACGCCCTTGCGATGCTGAAGAGCTAATCGGCGCCTGGATGTATGCTCTTGAAGCCACCAAATCCCCGTGCATGCTCTCCATCGCCCGCGACCCCGTCGGCGACGTGCCCAGCACAGATCGTAGCAAGGTTGCGCGTGGAGCATACGCAGTACTCGAGCCACCTAACTACAGGCTCACACTCGCGGGAGCTGGATCCAACTTGCACTATGCTGTTGCAGCCGCCAAGCGTCTCTCGGATCAGGCGATACCAACAAGAGTTGTCAGCGCTCCATGCTTGGACCTCTTTGAGATGCAAGATGAGGATTATAAAGCGACCATCTTCCCACGGGATGGAAGGCCTATAGTCAGTGCGGAGGAATACGTCGCTACTGTGTGGTCCAGATACGTGACAGCCAGTATTGGGATGACAACCTACGGATATTCTGCATCCAACGAGAGCAACTACGAGCGCTTTGGACTTGATGCAAAAGGTATCGAGAAGAAAGTTAAGAAATATTTGGAATGGCTCAATGGGAAATCAGCCAGACAGTCCGGATGGAGGCAACTTTAGGCGATTTCTTATGCTTTGGAGCTTATGATAGAAGCTTGCGGCTAAAGCAACTGGACTGCATACGAGAGGGCTAAGTTAACGAGGTTGAATATATGATATCTGTGTCTGCGATGGAGATGAGCCCTAGAGAGTGTCAACCCCAACCGTAATTTAGTGAGACAGAAGATTTGCGTTGCTACAGTCGACCCCAAGCCCCGGACGACTCTTCGCTCTGGCCGGTGCCACCGCGCTGGTCCGAAGACTCAACGTCCACTACGATGGCCAGACACGCGTAACAGACCGGACCCATGGTCCCGTGTACCTTTTCCAAGCATCTCTACATCCTCGACGCTCGCATGCATGAAGGGTAAGATTTACATGTCCATCGAGCTGTGATAACAGACCGGTGCACAAGCAAGAGATCGACGCATTCGACTCCTGGGTATCTCAAGCTCATATATAGTGCATTACGCACCTTGATAAAAACGTGCACCAGATCTTTACAGTGAACAAAAGACTGGATTTTCTATTCCCGCGACACCCGAATCGATCGCCTACACTGTATCTTGGTCAACATCCCCATTATTGTCATAGCAGAATTCGCGCAGTCAATGTGACGGTAGCTAATCTTGATGGAACGGGAGCCTGCTTTCTAGACCTCTCCAGGTGCCGCGTGCCACGTCCCAAGCCCCAGGCCCGGCGCCGGAGCTTCCATATTCAGGTTTAACTCAACCCGGGTTTTATGTGGTCTGTTTTAGTCAGCGCTGCCCGTTTTCCACAGCTCCTTACCTAAAGATTGGGTCATCTGTTCGTTGGTGACATTTCAGCATCGGGATATGGTTTCCGCTACCATCTGCAGCTTGAAGCTTTCAAGTAGCTCTAGTACCACTCACTACAGAGAACATTCTTCTCAATATCTGTCTAGCATCTTCGCTCGGATTATAGGCTTCGGGTAACGCAGATTCAGCGACCCTGATCGTGACAACAGACGCCACTGCGACGGAGGGGAAAAGAGTCGGTTAACCTTTTTTTACTGTGAAAGTGTTTTCGCGTATTCAAACCAGCAAAAATGACATCCTCAGGCACCTCTGACACTCAAGTAGTCAAGGCGCAGGTGCTCTATGGACCCAAAGACCTACGACTGGTAGGATCTCCCGCTTGCTCTCCTGACCAAGTCTGCTGTGCTGGATCTCACTGACAATACATCTGTTTCAGATTTCCAAAAATATTGAATTACCGGGAAATGGAGATGTACAGATTGCTATGAAGGCCACTACACTATGTGGTTCCGACGTTCATTACTACACCCATTATCGCAACGGCGATATCCAGATTCGAGAGCCCCTATCCCAGGGCCACGAGTGTGCCGGCCAGATCATGGCTCTGGGAGAAGGCGTCGCCGCCACTCATGGATTGGCTGTGGGAGACCGGGTTGCAGTTGAGGTCGGCGTTCCCTGCGATCATTGCACCCTGTGCCGTGACGGGAACTACAATATTTGCGAGAAGATGCGCTTCCGAAGTAGTGCCACTGCGTTTCCTCACTTTCAAGGCACCTTGCAAGAACGATTCAACCATCCAGCAAAATGGGTTCATAAGTAAGTACGCTCAGTCCTCATCCCATTGACTTGGCAATAGAGTATCGAGACGCGGTGCTGATCCCTGAGCTCTTTAAGGCTTCCAGACTCGCTTTCCTACGCTGAAGGAGCGCTGTTGGAGCCCCTGGCCGTCGCCATACACTCCGTTCGAAAAGCTGAGGCGAGAGCGGAATCTAGCTGCCTCATCATCGGCACAGGGGCCGTGGGCCTGCTCTGCGCTGCTGCCGCTCGGAACGCGAACTACGGCAAGATTGTGATGGCCGATATTGCAGGGAGCCGCCTGGAGTTTGCCAAGAAGCACAAATTTACTGACGAGGTAGTCCTGCTGCAGCCACGCCGAGCAGATAACATCGATGAAGGCTTAGAAACTGCCAAAGATGACGCGGCTAAGCTGGTGGCACTCAATTTCCAGGAACGATTCTCCCGCACTTTCGAATGCACAGGAGTTGAGTCTTGCGTCAGGATCGCGATACACGTAGGTCCCGCCCGTGCTTCTCACAGCAGATATACTAATACTCTTCCGTCATCAAGGCAACCCAAAGCGGGGGCAAGATTTTGCTGGTAGGGATGGGCACACCTGTCCAGACACTGCCGCTCTCGGCTGCGGCTCTCCGCGAGGTCGATCTTATCGGTGTGTGGCGCTATGCAAATTGTTATCCTGAAGCTATATCAATGATGCAAAAGGCAGGATCGGGTGAGGCTGTGCCAAATTTGAAGCACCTCCTCACCCATTCACTTCGAGGCCTCGAGAAAGTTCCAGAAGCATTTAGTCTCGCCGCCCGGACTAGTGACGAAAATGATAAGATAGTGATCAAGGTTGTTGTGGAGACAGACTGAGCCAGAATTACCGAATACTTCAAGCTCAAACCTTTCCATTGTCGGGTGCAAATAGAATACACAACCTTCTGGCAGCAGACCCTTTCTTCATCCAGCGAATCAGTGTGAGCAACAAAACCCCTCCATCTTAGGAATAATTGGACTCAAAACCATGCCAAGACAAGGAATGTGCGGGTGAAGGTTCACCAGACATCGCTGCGGCGCTTGACGTTCTCTCTGTCTGGGTAGGACGGCCGCGAACGCTTCGAACCCGTTGGCGCACTGAGTAGTCGAGCTTGCCAGATGCGTTTAACGCGCAGAAGCACTTCGAGGGCTCTCGAGGCATTCTCAAAGGTATCCCCTAGCGTTGCGAGCGCTTGACTGCAAATTTCGAGATTCGTAAATAGTTCTTGGTGGGATACCGGATCGCTCTGGCAGACTGTGGCGTAGACTAAGATTAAAGCCGCACTGAATACGATCTGCACTACAAGGATGTTTGCTCGGCTGAGGGTGTGCTGCTTTTCGTACCACCTAAGTAACTCGGCAATCTCTAGAGCAGCTTTGATGCACATGGCGCGTGCGTGCACGTGTCCTTGGCCGACTAACGGGGAGGGTTGAATATAATGTTTCGCTACGAATGGTCGATGCAGCACAATGACGAGATATGCATAGACCATACTACCGCAAGTAAAGATTAGGTTCGTGAATGCTATAACCGGGGAGATGATAAGAGCACCTACTGCAGAATGATGAGATGGGGCAAGCATGCTTCCGGCATAGGTGCGTTAAGATCAATATTGACGTCCGGCGAGAGATTCGACTTCCAAGCCAAGAGGCGCTCAAATGTGTCGTGAGCGAGTCTTTGCAGTTCCGTATTAGAGGCATCGATCTGGAAATATCTAGCAGGCGCGATGTCAATCACTGGAATTGCGTTCTTAGTGCTTGAACTCACAAGGAGCTTTCCAACGTGGACATGATTTCGGATAGCTCGATCCAGTGCTCCATCAAAGTTACCTGTTTATCTACAAGTCTCTGGGGAGCTGATGCCGAGTTGGGTGATCCATAAGGTTGCCATGATGCTTCGTTGTTTCCTGTGTGAAAGAACATGGGTCTCTCGACAGAGATAGCTTTGCTGAAGTTGTTCAGTGGTCGGCCGAGGTACAGTCCCCACATTCTACCAGAAGGATGAGTCACGAATTCTCATCTAGTCGAGCGTTGGGCTGGGACACATACCTGTCTGTGGCGAAACTACCCCAAAAAGCTACGCTTCGGCCTCTGGCGTCTTCGACCGTCATCTCGCCGGCATTGATGTAAGGTTGAGTACTGACGTGAAGTCCAAAGTCCAGACCTAGCCTTATAGACATGCCTAAAGTCAAATATTAGAGGTTTGAGAGCTTCGAAATCCTTCTCCAGCGGGCCTGAAGCATACCGCTGAACAGCCACGCGCGTGTGTCCCGCGCATGGGCTATCTCGTGACTGCTGAGAATGGCCAAAGCTTGAATCGTAGAAATTCGAGGGCGTCCCAGCTCGAGATCCAAAAGTGCTACCGCTCTTTTCGCGAAAAGTTCCGACAAAGGACCGGAATACGAAGGGTCTCGTTGCGGTTCAAAGTCGGCCCCGACGGCGCACCTGGATGGAGGTCAGTCTTGGTACCAGAGTTGGAGGGTTGAGATTCCAGGATAGATAGTTACATACATGGCGTTGATCAAAATTGGCGAAAAGAAAGCGGTATCTGCTTCCCCTGACTCGAATCTTGAACGATCCTTAGTAAAGAGGTCCCAATCGACAACGTGCAGGCTCGGGTCATGCCAGGTAAAATAGAGATTCAGAAGATGGTTTACTAGCTCTGTAGCAATGGGCTGGTCCAGTTCACAGAGTCTTAGCCTCTCCTGAGCTTGCTGTGAGGAATAATAGGGCTGCTGTCGACCTGTTTCGATTGATTTGTGCGGCACGAGGTTGAAATTCGATGTAGAGCCGTAATAGTGAGACTCGCCGCAGCTAGTGAGAAGCAGAGTACCGAGCCGGGCTGACAGTTGATTCGAAACTGCAGAATGATTGTCTTCGTCTTCGCCAGAACCGTCCTCCCTGGGTGTAGGAGGGGAGGCGAAATCCAAGGAGTTGCCCTCCTCCCTTGGCGGTATTGGGACGTCATCATCCGCGTACGAACTATGAAACAGCTCGGGCGCAGATTCCAGCTCTACCCCAAATTGAGGCATCGTCGCCATCGTCCAGACCCAATCAGCGTCAACGGGATCGTCAGTGGACCATGATGGGATGCTGGGGTCCGGTTGCAGAATGGTCATGCTCTCGGCAGCGTCAAGAAACGGAAGAGATGTGGTGTCTGGCTGAGAGTTAACAGACGCGCCAAGCGTGGGGGGCAAGACAGCAGGTCCTGGCATGGAACGAGAATCACTTGGCCAGGATGGCGTTTCCACTGAAGGATCTTGAATTTGCTCATGACCAGCGTTCTTCTGTGGAGATGCCGGTTGTTCGTCCGGCATGAACAATGCGCTTAGTTGAGCAAGCGTTTCGGAGTCATCTTCATAAGGGTCCGGCACAGTCAGCTGCTGCGACGCGATGAATTGTTCGAGCTGGCGGACACGACGTGAGAAGATCTGCACCGTTTTCCGGTTGGAGAGTCTATGGTCAAAGCGGAGGTGTTAGAGTTCCGACCCAGTGTTCAGAAAAGAAGAGGAAGGGCCAGCTACTCACTTTCTCCTGTCTACCAGACCTGAGTACGTGCAGTCCCGTTGCTTCGAAGAACATTGACCGCAACTAGGGGACTCTCCGTCGCACTGGGCCTTGCGTCAGTCACGGGGCTGCTGGTATGTTGGCTAATGGAGCGTACTCTGATCTTATCATCGCGGCACGGTCTACAGGCCGTGGTTACGTGACGTCGACCTCGAACAGAATTCTTCGTCGATTCGAGCATATCTGACCGTGTGAACTGAGATCATTGCATGGTGGATTTGGGTGTTTGGAGCAGTACGATCGTGGGGGTTGCGGTTGCTGACGTCACCCTCTTTAGATACATAATGTACAATCCAAAACTGCTAACTGACTAGCGCGCAAGAGCCAACTTCCATCCGAATATTCACAAGCCTTGTGCTCCAGCCGCCCTGTTCTTCACCGCGCACACGGTCACTAGTTTCATTGCAAGACATGGAGAAACTAGAAGTTTGAAAGTTTTGCACCTCCGTGAAAACTGGCAAAGCAGTTGTACAAGGTTTGGGAGTCTTCTGTACAAAGAGATCGAGACCTTGTTATCTTTTCCGTTTTTCCTTCTCTTCTCCGGCAGCACTCGTATAATCGTTACATCCCTGCGTCCGAACCGCTGGTGATTTATGTCCCATGAACTGCCTGGGCCCACATCAACGCGTTCCAGGATAGAATGATACTCCAGCATATCGTTCCGGAACACTGATTACTGGTGTATGGGACTTGCGAGTCGTCAACCTCCATGAACTATAGCTCAGCTACAGGACTCTATCAATATAATAATTGTCACTCAATTCCTGTACAGTACAGTACCTACCAGTTCTTTTAGATTTAGTACTCGCCTGTGCTGACTACCGAGCCTCGCACTTATAACACAAGGTTCTACGAATAATAAACTGGTCATCTATTTTTCCTATCATGTAGGAAGTACAGATCCGAAATTTTACAGAGAACGACCTGTGCCTGTTGTCACAAACCATCTGTCGAGATTGAGTAAGGGGGGAAGGGGTCAGCTGGCTGGAATGATTGCCGGAATACAGTTTCCGACAGAGTGTCCCAGGCACGACAAATTGAGCACGCTGCTCCACTTTCACGTGGCTGCCCTTTTTAGGCTCGTACGGGGTTTCATTGGAATTCCCCATGAGCCGGAAATCAAACAGCTTCGCAGACGAATCGCTTCGAGGAACTTATTGGCCTCCTCTACTTACCTTACGACCTGGGCCGTATTTCCGTGTAACCCTTTAACAAACCAACAATGCATGGAACATCTACAAAGCACAAGATCTACGGGGTCTGTTTGTAGTTCCTGGCCTCGCCTCTTGTGTAACGATTGACCACGTCGGGATTGCGAGATCACACCCCGGCGCACTACTGGACTCTGCATGTTACATCTGGATGAGAATGGTTCTGTTCCCATAGCTTCAGCTAAGTCGCCCTGTTGCAGTGGTAAACATTCTCCGACCCGAAAATGGCAAAAGGTATGCTAAAGTCGAAGCGGAAGTAGCTTGACGTTTCAGCTACCAGTCATTCTCTGCGACATTATTACAACACAAGTATGGAATTGAAACGATCTTATTGGTTTGTGCGATCGTTGTGTCATGAATGGCGCCCTTTCCGGCTGGATGGAATACCCTGCAGCCATTAACATCAGCAAAACTGCTAATGGTTCGCCGCAAGATACTCGCTCGTCACGAAACTACCGAGTGAAACGCCACACTTGGCCCTTGCGCTTGTTGAGCGGACTGTTAAATTAGGCGCTCCACCAACTCGTCTTCCAAGTGCACCTTACTCGAGATTGCATCCCTGGGGACTGAGCAACCTCTCAGCCCACCACCAAGCTCGGTTTTCCGGGATACTCTAATGTCGGTAAGATATTGGCTACGCTTACTACGGAACTTTCGAAGCGGCTTAGCTCGAAACGGGCGGGAACACCGATTTTATTGTTTTCGGTTATGCAGACCTGGATTTAGCACTTGCAGGATCAATGGCCTTCAACTCTCCGGGATTCCGGCCAAACATGTGTTTGGGAGAGTCCTCTGGAATGATTTGACAGTCTCCAGATCAGCTGCCATTAGAATGGGCCCTATAGAGCAAGCTGACAGTATTCAGACGTGCCAAATGACTTTAAATGCGGTGTAAAGTGCCGAATGTTTTCACGGCGAAGCTTTTGAATCAGATCAAAGCGCTAAGAATGGGACCTAGCTTCGAAGGGCCATCCACGCAGAGGCCCCTCATCCACCAGGAAGCGGTTCCCAAAGCTGATCATCTTGTGCAGGACGCGTGCAGAAAATGTGCTCTGTTCTTGAATTGCGGTAAGATCTGACTAGGTAAAGGGCCTTCCTACGAGCCCCCACCCTCCTATGGAGTCACCACCGATATAGGGATATCAATCAAGACATCTGTGGTCCCGTCGCGGCCTAAATCGAATTCGATTCGGAGGATGAGGCTGTAGAGAATCGCTAACGCCAGCTATTCGGTATTGCTGGGTAAAGTGGCAACAGTGTGCCCGAGTTTCCCAAGCGGCCCAGTAGATCCAGTTGGTATGACGGCTGAATGCTTGGGCTTAATGCATAGTTTCGCGACTGAAAGTTATCCGGATTCCTTAACTTGCGACCCGATTCCTTTACTGGACTCTTCTGCGTACTCTGGAACATGAGAGTGGGTTGAGCGTAAGTGTTTATATCACCGGCAGGAGGGTGGCGTTCCCTATAGCCCACCCAACCCTACCGCCTGCTCTCAATGGGACAAATACAGAACACACAGATCTTCCATATACTGATTAATGAAATTTGGTGTTGAATTTCAATACCAAATTTCTCGGTTGCTGCGTACGATTCAATGAATCCGTCACTACTACCTCATCCCAACACTACCTTAGGCTCCGGCCTCGCGCACATTGCGATGGGAGGAGAAAGCACCCTCCTTAGTATTTTGGTCGTCGTGATCGGATGCTTTCTCCTCTTTTGTGTCACCCTCGCCATCTTTGTTCTTCCAGAACTTCTCTTCAAAAGTTCTGTCGATCTCTTCCAGTGTGAGTCTTGCAGTCTCCACATAGAACACAGCTACCACTACAACGAAACATGCATTTAGAATGGCGTAGACCAGATAATACCTCCAACTGATGTTAGCAATCCCTATAGGCGTCACCAGAACCACCACATAGTTATTGATCCAGTTAGTAGCGGTGGCAATACCTGCTCCGGGTATGCGCATACGCTGCGTGTTCACCTCGGCAGGATACATCCAGGGCACTGCAATCCAGGAGAGGCCAAAAACGGTGATATAGCCGAAGACGAATGCCACAGCAACCGAGGACCACTGTGAGCCGCCCCTGGCCAGCCCTATAGTGACGAGGCAGAAGCAAATGGATTGGCCCAACGCACCCAAAAGCATGACCCGTTTCCGTCCAAGCCTCTCGATGTAGGTGGTGCTTATGACTGTGGAAAATAGTAGGTTCATGGCGTTGCAAGCGGAGAGAATTAGCGATAGGTTGCGACTGATACCAAGAGATGCGAAGACAATAGGCAGATAGTAGATGATGGCGTTGATCCCGCTCCACTGCTGCATGAGCTGAGTCCCTGCTCCTAGCAAGATACGGCGAGTTGTCTGGAGTCTGTCGTTTCTCAAGAGGCTTCTGATGGTGATAGGGCCTTGTTCCATCTCATACCGTGCGTTGTCAATGATGGTCTGATAAGAATTCTGCACCTCGCTCTCTGGGTATTCCGGACCATGGAGCCGTTTGATAGCGTGATAGGCGTCATTATTTCGGCCTCTCATGGCCAGCCAGCGTGGGGAATCTGGGAGCCATGGAACAAAGGCCATAGTCAACAAGGCAAAGAAACATTGGAAGGCCAGCGGAAATCTCCACGACACGCTATTGGTATCCAGAAATTTCATTCCGTAATTTAGCCACTGAGAAGTGACATTTCCGACCTGGTTCAGGGCCAGCTGGATGACAATGAGGCGCCCCCTGTGATGTGCTGGTGCCACTTCGGATTGCCAGACTGGGATTGCCGCGGTATTCATGCCATTTCCAAGACCTGCGAGTAGTCTGCCGACTATCATCTGAGGGACGCCGTAAGATGCAGCTTGGAGTACGGCTCCCATGACCAAGATTACGCAGCCGATCAGGATAGTATTGCGACTTCCCACCCTAGCTCCCCAAATCATCGTTGCGATTGCTCCAAAGAAGCATCCGACGTCATATATGGCGGTAATATGGCCTTGAAGGGCTGGGTCGGGATTGTTGAATGTATCGACAAAGGAAGGGTTTCCTAGTACCGCGCCGAAGACCCCTTGATCGTAGCCAAAGAGGGCGAACCCTGCTCCGGATGTGAAAGTGATGTAAGCTCTCAGAGAGGCCCCTTGAGCAGTGGCTGGCCACATTTTAGTAATTGAGTTATGTTAAGCTTTGTTTTCTGAAGAAGAACAAGAGTTGCGCGCCTGCGTGGACTATGTACTTATCCTGGCGGCCTCGACCCGCCATGGTTCACGGCAGCCACAAAGGGACACTATTGTTGATTGCGCTAGATCCGGATACTCGATTCCGCTGGATTAAAAAAAGACAATTGCGATTGATCTGGCCATAGGAAGTAAGCATCACTGCATCATGAACTTACGTGGTAGCTATGGGTGTGGGGTGCAGTGTACCCCATGGGGCTCCCCATGGCGACTGGTGCCCACAGGCATTCTCCCTTAGGTCAAACGAGGGACCGACATCATTCGTTCAATACTTAGGACTGAAAGCGGAGGAACCCGGTTCACAAAATCAGACGCGTATGGTATCGTTGTGGCGCTCGGATTCCGAATTCCAGTAGCAGACCCACCAGCACCTGAAGCTTTCAATAAGGATCCCTTTCATCTCCAAAGCCTTCCAGGGTTGACCCGCAACCTAACCAAATGGATGCTTTTAGTGTGCGAGATGAGCTGTGGGCTGCATTGACCACATCTCGGAATTTCAAAAATGATGACGTGTATCCTTTATGTTCCACTCTGCATCAACAGCTGAAGCTGCGGGTGTCGTGTACTTGTGCTCCAAAATGTTCGTGGTCTCTCCTTGGTTGATCTCTGATCGCAGTTGTTCAACGTTTGCAATCGCGCTCACAAACCTTGAGAGCACACGTGTACGGCACACATGTACGGCACAATGGGCGTGCTAGAAGGCAAAGTTATCGTGTGAGTCCCAGCGTTCCTCGTTCCTCGAGTGGCGACGGCATTTCTCTCTCAAATTAACACATACAGCATCACAGGCAGCAGCTCGGGGATTGGGCGTTCTACTGCCATCGAATGCGCACGTGAGGGAGCGAGGCTAGTGCTCCATCACATAGGTGATGCGCAATCATCGACCGACATCCAGACACTTCGAAAGGAGCTGGAAAATCTATACGGGCCAGATGTACCGTGTCCTCGAGTTGCTGAGGTTGCAGCGGATGTCACTGACGAAGATGCTGGAAACACGTGAGGCTCTTCTTTGTTTTCTCAATCGAAGATCGCGTAGCAGCTGACCGACTTATGAAGAATCATCAGGGCAGCGCTCACATCTTTCGGTGAGATCAGCGGCATTGTTCACAACGCTGGGATGTGTCAGTTTGAGAACTTCTCCAATGTCACGCCTCATCAAGTCAAGCGCCACATGGACGTGAACTATGGCGGACAATTCTCTATCACGCAAGCCGTCGTTCAGCAGATGATTCTCCAAGGTAAAGGAGGCTGCGTCGTTTCTATTGCATCCGTCACTGCGACTATGGGGTCTAGCCGGCTGGCGCATTACGCCGCGACAAAGGCAGCCGTATTGGGGCTGAATGTGAGCTGCGCCGTCGAGCAGGGGAAGCACGGTATTCGGTTCAACTGCGTGAGCCCGGGAACAGTCGAGACAGCGATGAACAGACAAGACCTAAGCGGCCCAAAGCGAACGGCAATGGAGGAGAGAGTTCCACTAGGACGACTTGGAGTGCCGGACGATATTGCAAAACCCGTAGTCTTCTTCTTGAGTGATATGGCTCAATATGTCTCAGGGCAGAACTTGATTGTCGACGGGGGTGCTTCGCTGTTCTATCAATAGTCAACACTAAAACCGTAAAGAAATCAATTTTCAATAGATGGAATGATTTAACAACCATGATACATCACATATTGTCCTGTTACGTAGCCCGAGTCAAATTCAGCCCGATCCGTGACTTGAGCATTGCGCACGACGGTTCCTCAGATGTTTTCCGGTGTGTCGCTGACCTTGTCGGAATCTAGATCCCGAATACGTGCTGGGCTATCCAAGACAGTGGAAGCGCTGGTGGACCTTTTCCGCCGCTGAGTGATGATGTAGCGGCCCCTTACATCAAATGTCAGGGAGCAAGGTTCACCCACACGACTGGAAACGACCTTTTTTCTTTGCTATTCATTGTTCTTTGTGTTTCCTTTCTGTTTGTTTTCTAACTGTAGCAAAGTCTTTCCCAATTTGCAACATCAGAGAGAACTACTTCCACTCCGCCCTAGCCACAAAGAACCAACAGCGAGTATGACTCCCTCGGCCATTATAATCGGCGCCGGGCCTTCGGGCATCGCAATGGGACACAAGCTTAAAAATGAACTCAATTTCACCGACTTTACCATTTACGATAAGATGGACGGTGTTGGAGGGACTTGGAGAGCAAACAACTACCCTGGGTGGTGCGCAAGTCCAACTTCCCGGGGACGGGAACCTCTCTAGCCCCATCAATTTGCTGACTCAAGACTGTAGCGGCTGTGATGTGCACTCCCACCTGTACTCGTTCAGCTTCAACCTCAATCCGAATTGGTCCAAGCAGCTTGCTGAGCAGAAGGAGATCTTGCAATATATTGAAGATACCGTGGATAAGTTCCAGCTGCGTCCTCACATCAACACGTCAATTGAGTGCTTGGGTGCAAGTTGGAACAATTCTGAGGCTCAATGGCACGTAACACTAAAGGACCTTGCCACTGATATCATCTTCACACGAAAGGCAACCATGTTCATTTCGGCTGTCGGTGGCATTTCCATGCCAAGAGAGGTTCGTACAATGCGGTTAACCCAGCTCTAAACGCTGTCTAAACTTTTCAACAGGTTCACTTTCCTGGGATGGAAACCTTCAGCGGTCCGATGTTCCACACAGCCCGATGGAATCACGGCGCCAATTACGATGGCAAGAGAGTGGTAAGACAGGACATCCCAGCAGAAGAGAAATCACACAGACTACTAACTACCACTATAAGGCAGTAATTGGGAGTGGCTGCAGTGCAGTACAAGTCATTCCCGCTTTAGCTCAGCGAGCTGCATCCGTCAAGCAGTATGCACGAAGTCCCCAGTGGTATCACGCCAGACCCAATCGACAATTCAACGCCGTCGAGAAGTTTTGCTTCAGAACAGTCCCCTGGCTCATGCGCCTTCACCGGTGGAGCATTTTCTGGAGCATCGACAAGCAATCGTATTCATATAGGGGATCCGAAGCTGGCGTGGCTCAAAGGCTACGAGAGGAAGAAACAGCTCGCCAGTACATTTACAGCCAGGCTCCTCAGAGATACCACGACACCCTAGTTCCCGACTTTGAGCTCGGCTGCAAGAGAAAAATCGCTGATCCTGGTTATCTCGAGAGCCTGCACCGGGATAATGTGGAGCTAATCCCGGAAGGCATCGAGCGGATGATGGAGAACGGCATCGTCAGCTCTTCAGGGCGAGTAGATGAGTACGACATGGTTGTGTTGGCGACTGGGTTCAAGGTCACCGAGTTCCTCACTCCGATGAAAATTGTCGGCGCAGACGGCAACACGCTCGACCAGCAATGGAGAGAGAGCCGCGGCGCGCAGGCTTACCTGGGCACCTTCGTTCACAACTTCCCAAACTTCGCCATCCTGTATGTTCAACCCTATTGGTCGCATGAAGAGTATTTGCTAATCTAGGGACTTAGCTTTGGTCCCAATACCTTCCCTGCCAATAACTCGGCGCTCTACGCATGCGAGGTTCAAGTTGGCTACGCGGCCAAGGCTTTGGTCAAACCTATTATCGACGACCAGGCCTCCGTCATCGAAGTCAAGGAGTCTGTGGAGAACCATTCCACAAATGCTATACAGTTGAAGCTACAATCCAGCGTGTTTGCTGGAAGATGCAGCAACTGGTACATTGGAGAGTTCGGCCGGAATGTCGCCTCATGGCCTGGCTTAGCTATTGAGTTTTGGGTCGCAACCCTGTTCCCAGATCGCAAGGCTTTCCTTAAGAACGGCGGTTCCAGTCTCTGGTTCTTGAACACGATCGAGAGAAAGATTCACCAGCACGGCATTCTCGCGCTTGCTCTATCAGGAGTCGCCTTGTTGCAGACTGAACGCCATTTGTCACTGCTTCCGCGCTTTTACGAGGCTGCCGCATATTATTTTGGGCAGCTTTTAGGATAAGCAGAGATCTTGCTGGCGGCTATTGGCCTCGAACGAGTAACGACACCACCCTCTGAGGATTTTCATAGTCGCAAGCCATAGGCACCACAGGGCATGCTGAGAAGCCAAGTCAAATTACTTTGGTCAAACTTAGGGCATACCTTTACTCGCTTTTATGTGTCGAATATTCTGGAACGGCGTCAACCTCCCCACAAAAAGAAGCATTTATTTGAGAAGCGGCTTCCTTTCGAGGTTAATCAGACCAGCCTGCTCAGCAAGGTAAGTAGAACGAGTGATGCAACTTGATGCGACATATCATCGAAGTCGTAATGCTCAGGCTCGCCAAACTCGCCGCTATGTGTCCAGCATGCATCGGCCTTCGGCCAAAACTCGTCTTCCTAGTAACGAATCTAGTTGTGGCCTATATTATCTACGTTGCGCGACCATTATCTTCTGCGGCCCCAATTTACCTCCCGATCGCAGCAACCAGTGCTACGTGCAGATCACCCTTAGACCGTGTATTCGTTAGGTTAGAGCCTTAGTCAGCGTTTTTGACGTGGGATTTGAGAGGTCGGATCTGGACGAACGAAGGACTTTATGTAGCGGCCAAGAACTGGAATGGCACCTGGTCTGGCTCAAGGAGCCGGCCCTGGGCATCAAGGCTCACAGAATAGCCCTTTATGCCCAAAGGGGGGCTGAAGGCATCAGCAAGTTACAGTCCCTGTGAGACTGCAGAGCACACTCTGATAATCAAACAAAGTGCAACTCCTGAAGTACCGGAGGGAAGCCCCCTCAATCACACCCCCCTGCTAACAAGGTCCAAGGACCTCAATCGAAGAGTTCTCAAATTCAGCTTTTCTTAGACTGCATGAAACGGAACTCGGACAACATGGGCACACGAGGTGAAAATGAAGCACCACCTGAGGACCACCGCCGTCTGCACTATAACTCGGGAGTCCTGGACGAGATATGCGCCCGCAGGGGCTGTACCAACAGCGTATACGGCAGAGTTACAGGGCATCATCCTTACCACTCCCAACACTCTCGGATGTGATACCACGACAGCATCAACGCACCATGTTCTTCATATGCACATACGGCCAAGCAGAGATGCGGTCGTCGGCGGAACTCAGACACAAGTTTGGGTCATACCTCCTCCGCCGTGTCTCCCAGAAAGTAGACGCGGATTTTGAGGTGAGACAATCATATCAGGATCAGATGATCTCCACCGCACCATTGTTTACACTCAAACGGTCGTCTTTCACTTGCCCGGCCGGCATGAGCCGTGCCCAGAGAACTAATAAATTAATGAACTTGTCAGTCTTCTAGGTTTTAGCACCACGCAGTTTTGTGCATTCTAAGGCCGAATTTTAGCAAACCAGCTTCCTCGGGCTTACAAAGGTGCGGCAAAGAAAGTAAGGAGTGCTGAATTGTGTACATAGCCATCAAACCATAGAATTAGAAAGTAGAACCCCCTCCAAAACCTAGAACAGGGAATTGGTGAATCTGGCCCTCAACTGGCGCTGACGAGAAATCGCTATGTACTTGAAGGTCCAGGCCAAAATTCATCATACTCGAGGCATCGAAAGCCCCATTGACTAAGGATGAGCCAAAAGCTGGTTGTACGCTGGAGCTGCCACACAGGGCGTTGTAGTCAAGCAGCAACCATAAAAACTCCTCGTGAGCTGCATCGAGCTCAGACTCGGCGTTGAAGTTCGTGACCGCAGACAGCCCATGTCGGTTCGCATCAAACAGTGTGAGCTGGAGGTGCTATAGCCAGGCAAGTCAGAAAACTCGATTTCTCAGAAAGCGTTTGTCCACGACAATTACCATTTTGGAGGCAGTTTCCCATATTGACCCCAATCTCTCCAAGATATCCACGACTTGATGCAGTCCTTCGTGTAGCTGCGAGTTGAAGATGGCCACCCCTTCAGGACTGTAATGTGTCATTAGTGACAGGATGCTTCCTGCAACGCATGCGGCGTAAGCGTAGAACGATGCCGTCACCTGGCATCCTGCCGCTGTCGCGCCGTCCATGAAGTTTGCGAGCTTTTGAGCGTGCTCGGTACACTTTTGTCGCACCTGTGATATATAGCTTGGGGGAGCTTTACACCTCAACCCACGAAGCTGTAGTCGAACCAAGAATGGATGATTAAGGAGGCAGTGTGTGAGATGGAACATAACGTGGGCGAAGATGACATGGCCAATCTCCTGATGAGCAAGACTACCATCTGCGGTCCGGTAGCGGCGGACAATGTCCGCTATACTCGACGTGCCAGCAGCCAAATTATGATCCACCAAGAGGAGGGCGGATTCTAACGACGCGTATTCCGACCGAGAGTCCCATGGCGGGTTTTCATCACCGCCTTCGCGTCAGTAGAAGACGTAGCGACTGCACCGGCCGAATATAGACGAAGCCACAATGCTGAGTCCAAAATTGCTGGTTTGAATCTCAGGGCCCGTACTCCAATAAAGAAGGTCGTGTAATGTTTCCCTCCGCTTTAGGACAACATCCTGAAAGGTCTCGTCGCTGCCAGGTAGCTGCACGTTGCAATCCTCGTCCGAGATGGCTAAGGGGCGCCCTCTACCGCATGATATAAGCTTGTCGAGTAGATAAATAGACCAAAAGGAACGCCTTGCTTCCTCCTGCTCGACGATAGTTGACGAGACCTCTGGCTCTTGCATAAGCTGCAAATCTTGC
This sequence comes from Sordariomycetes sp. S80-01Y, assembly GCA_037042185.1. NCBI lineage: Eukaryota > Fungi > Ascomycota > Sordariomycetes > Sordariomycetes sp. S80-01Y. The sequence continues at coordinate 168,124 of JAXQJY010000027.1, read as the reverse complement.
GCGATGTGAACAGCAAGGCCTATCTTCAGCCATCCCGAACTTGTTCGGCCACCTGGCGATATCCGTTCATTAACCAAATTTCTAGATACCCATCGATTTGTGCTTACTTGTGAAGTCTACAACGGCCAGTATGTTGGCAGTCTGGGCAACATGCAGTTTTGGACTATTTTCGGCTGTGATGTGGTCGTTGAGCACTGCGAGCCAAGCCTCCTTAGCATATCCGTCAGTGGCTTGCTGCACCACGCCCTCGAAATATTCGTTGTTCGAGAATCTAACCGCAGAAGCCAAGACCGATAATATGAGACATCTTTCCAACAGACCATTTTTCAACCGGTCGCGGAATCTTGGCTCATAAAAATAGGAACACGGCTGACTATGCACATGAAGAAAGTAGGTGTCGACAAGGGACTGCACAACGGACGGCGGCGGCATGGTAGTGAAAGACCTAAGCCGACCAAGCTAGAACCCATAACTCGAACGCGGAATGCACGAAGCTTGAGAGCTCCGTGGTAGGATCGAGGGAAACGCACATTTCGTGTTGCTTGCTGCTGTTTGGCGATCTTTCGGTGGAGCTCGAAGCCCGGCGATCTGAAACTGGTAGACTGCTGGATGACGGTTGGCTTGAAGGTGAAGCGATGACACCGGACATAAGAAAATCTTCCAAGAGAGACTGATGGTGGCCTGAATCACTAAAATGGAATCAGCGAAGTCCCCGTGGTATCCTACTAAGATGCCCTGACCTCGCTACGGCCACCCCACGTCTATTGAGGTTGGCAATCTGGGACTCAATTTTTCTGATTCTTCGTATAATATCCGACTAGAAGGGATAAGCATGAAAATCTTGTAATTGACATAATGATTTGTTGCTTAGACTAACAGCGACTTGTGAAGAGCCACCAACATTGTTGTTGGCCGCCATCGACCCGTCATCCTCCGCGATGTCGGTTGATGGACGGGTATTGGAAGTAACGATGCTGGGATAGGGCTCATAATGGCACTCACGGCCACCACGTTGGCAATTGATACACTCAGGGTGGTCTCCAGAGCATTTGGTCTTGCGATGTCTGATTGAGAGATCATTAGAAGAGGCTTTCACCGTGACCGCCCGCAGCCACATCCCATGTTCTGATCTACACTTACCGGCAATTGGTATATGCTTGGCGAATGCGCCGGATCGCGGAGGGCATGGCGTCCTGATTACTTCCACGTTTCCTCAACGGAGACAGCGGGGGTTTGTTCGACATGTAAGGGGTTGGGCTGCCCCGTGTTGGGTGCTGCGATGCGGGCATTGTTGACTTACTGCAACAAGAAATTCTTTTTGGACAATCCAGTGCGAAACATGATGGGAAGGAGAAGCGCACATAGATGAGAGCACCGAATTCGAGCGCTAGAGGAACGTAATTCTCACTCTTACGGCCGGCACAGCCTCCGTCCGAGGTTGGGACGGTGGAGGGCATGTTGCAATTTGGTATCTCCAGTTCCATATTAGGGGATCCGTGAACCACTACCCCGCGTTGCCGGATAGGCACTATCCGACCCCATGGGCATGTGCTGTAGGATTGACGCTAACCCAGGGTAGGTCTCGGTCATTCCGTAGCCAACGAACATGCCTTTGATGACCATTTCTTTCACTAGACGAGCCATAAGCGAAGCTGGGATAGGCGCGCCGGACGCTCAACCAGTTCGCTATATGGTAGTCTGCGCGTACTGGCTTTCACAGCCCCGACCTCGGCCCCATAAATTGTCAGTACTCCGGGAGGGCGTTATTTTCACTCATAAAACCGACTCGATCGTTTGCTTGACATACATTGAAGCGTGAGAGGGAAAACCACTGTGCTGCCGTGCCAGAAGCTGGTCTTAAAGCCCAAAACAGCGAAAGACAGGTGGCGGACAGCGCACGACGTCTGCGGATAACCAGTTTCATGGCTTTCCCTACCGAGCATCGTGTTGTTTATGCGACTCATGCAAAGAGATAAATACGTGACACCAATGGAAAGAATGAGGGGATCAAGGCTTCTAGGTACGAGTATGGTTAACAACACGACCTTACCAAGCCCAGTCAAAACTGTTCACAAATCCTCAACTCAAAATGCCGTCCTTGACTACAGATCTCGAAGTAGAACAGAATAAAGCTTGTTTTTGTTCTTAATTCGCCAGTGCATACTTCCTCAGGTCTAGCAGTCATCGCGTATTGATGAAAGCATGCCGGTATTGGCATGGCAAGAGACATATTCGAAAAGTTGCTGACCTGACTCGAGGACGGATACCTCGTGGTAAAGGTGCAGGCTAAGGTTGTTCTCCATTTCCTTCACATACTTCATGAATACCGCAAAAATCTCGACATGGGTAGGGTGCGACTTGCTCCACGCCTCCAGAGAGGCGAGATCATCAAAGTATCCAAGGCCAAAGCTGCGATCTTTCCCAGTTTCGCCCTTGGGGCCAACAATGTCCATGAAGCGGTTACTATAACAGCCAACTTCATCTCCATGATCGCGTAGAAAGTCCATTCCCTTTTGCAAAGCGGGGCGCATCATGTTGAGGTATAAGTCTCGCTCTTTAGGGAGTGTCTCCTTCCAGTCCTGGCCAGAGCGAATTACCGCGAGATTCCTCTTTCCAGGCACGCGGATCCTGGATGTGAGTGTCTCTAAGCGCTTTGGCCCGCCAGGTTGTAAAAAGGCCTTTTCGCCAATGAGCTCGTCATTTTGCGCAATTGGGAACCGGTCCCGCATGCTTCCCCAATAACCATGTTCAAGGACGGGACCGCTAACACCGTCCCTCATGAAAGACGCGCCTTCGCGCATAACGGTGTCTGTGAGGATTGTCTCGTAGCGATCCATGGTCGGAAAGAAGACCTCTAGAAACCAGCCGTTCCGCTGCGTGCCTGGGTCTAAGGCTGACCACCATTCTCTGAATCCAGTCTCTTCAGACCATTGGTCCCACGTCTTCCTATCGGGCCAGTATGCCAGCATCGAAATATTGTAGTAGCCTCGATTATCTGTTACTGCGGCAACCTCTTCTAACGTGGGTCGGAGTTGAACGGGAACCGCTGTTGAGCTGGTGAAGGAGATGATTTTCTCCATAGCGGCTCCGTCGTTCAATTCTGGCGAGGAGTATTGAACGCCGATGATTGCAAAAGCAAACTCTTTCATCGAGGGAGGGTAGCGAGATGCGTAAATCTCAAACGGGGGGGTGAAGCCTTCGGGTGTGTTCCCCGGGACGGTTCTGTCCGTCCGAAGGTGAGGAGCAATGGATGATTCAATTTGAGCCATGGTCAAGACCAGCAGCGAGGCAGAATAATAGGAAGCCGGGTTATGTTATGAGAGTTATGGAAAGTGCCAAGCAGCACAGTGTACTGCAAGATCGCGGTTTGCTGTATGATCGTAAACTAAAGGGGAAAACATTCCTTCTTATACATTGTACTTCTGCCAGAGTTTGAAGCGCGGCTTGTGGTCAAAAGCTCTCTAAGTCATCGAAAGATTGCTTTTACTGAGACTGCCATTCGTTAGCAAATGCCCCACCGATCACGAAGGCGAACCTCTCCACGATACCCCGCAGACTAGATCAACGCCGATAAGAGATAGGATATTGCCTTGCCGTGGTTGATAGCAGGGGAGATTGGCTAATGCTGAGCCGGGGAAAGTCCACTAGACCACATACGGCTCAAGCGAAAATGGACCGCCATCGATGGGTTCTGTGCCAAAATAAGACAACCACACATGCGGATTATACGTCACCCGATAGGGTATTGCCCAGCCGACCGAGTTCATAGGGGATAATGACAGGTTTGGTTGGGGCGACTAGGCAGGAAGATTGACAAGGTAGGATGATGCTCAGCCAACAATCAAGATCGGGGTCACCAACTCTTGGCATGGCGGGTAACTGCTGAGCCGGGTTGATTAGAGTGGTATTGATTGGTGCGACCATAGTTATCGACGATGTATGGAGATTCGGAAGTCGTTCCTCGAAGTGTTCAAAAGGCCGTCGACGGACACTCAGACCATCATCAGTTCAACGAGCATCCAAAGCAAACGACCTTAAAATCTCACCTCCCCTAGCATCCCTTAAAGTCGCTCTTACAACGCAAAATTTATTCCAAGAACACCATCATGTCCACCACCGGTCAGAAGCTCAAGGTCGCGGCGATCCAAGCTGAGCCTGCGTGGAACGACCTCGAGGGAGGTGTCAACAAATCCATCAGTCTTATCGAGCAAGCCGCAGCAAAGGGAGCTCAGGTTGTTGGATTCCCCGAGGTTTTCATTCCCGGATATCCATGGTAAGATACCATGGCTTTTCTTTCTGCCTCACGTATGCTTTTGCAAACCTGTTTAGCTAACACTGGCTGGGTAAGGAGCATCTGGGCCCAGAATCCTATTGACAACGGGAGGTTCATGGACGAGTACTTCCGCAACTCCATGGAGATGGACTCGCCCGATATGAAGCGCATATGCGCCGCCGTCAAAGAGGCTGGTGTTTTCGTTGTTCTAGGCTACAGCGAGCGGCACAAGAGCACCCTCTACATCGCTCAGGTATAGAATTGCCCCTGTTCTTCAACAGCTTCTTATCACAACATATAAGTCTGACAGTTGGCAACCTTTCGCAGTCCTTCATCGACGAGAACGGAGTCATTGTTCACCATCGCCGTAAGATCAAGCCTACTCACGTTGAGCGAGCCTACTGGGGTGACGGCCAGGGCGAGTCTCTCCAGACCGTGGTGCCCAGCACCAAGTTCCCGGACGTCCGGGTTGCAGGCCTCAACTGCTGGGAGCATACTCAAACTCTCCTTCGCTACTACGAGTACGAGCAAAACGTTGACGTGCACGTTGCAAGCTGGCCTCCTATCTGGCCAACGCCTATTAAGGACGGGAAGCCTGATCCCACATGGCCGGCCAATATCACCGACGAAATGTGCCTTCGCTTCTCTCAGATCGTCGCCCTTGAAGGTGCCTGCTTCGTCGCTGTTGCCACCCAGGTTCTTCCCAAGGAGAGTCTCAAACGATGCCGAGTCGACGAGTTTGCGTATGCCAACTGCCCCGAGCACGGTGGGGGTTTCAGCATGATTTACAGCCCATGGGGTGACGAGCTTGTGGAGCGTCTGGATCCCAGCGAGGAGGGTATACTCGTTGCCGAAGTTGACCTGTCTCTGAAGCGACTTGCCAAGCAATGTCTTGACGTCGTCGGACACTACTGCCGCCCCGATCAGCTGAGCCTACGTGTGAACAAGTACCCGGCCCGCCCTGTTCACTACGCCAACGAACCCTAAGTTCGCTCGTGTAATTCCATGCAAAGGAGGATTGGTTCAGTATCGAAGTGAACATGGAACCAGGGTGGTTTCATGTGGGATTTCATGTCAAGGAGCTGCCACAGATGGACTAGGAGATGATCTTTCGGGTTCAATTCTTTGCTTAATTAGCCCCGCTTCTTCATCCAAGGTCGACTAAGCGCCAAATATATGATGATGTGTCCGTGCATAAATACTATTCAAACAATCAAGTAGAACTCATCTGCCAAAGAAACTTTGTATCAATGATTGTCGCAGTGCGCACTCGCTTCACTGATACACAGTAAGAATAAGTTCCGATATGGCACTAGGGCATGTGATTGCTACGACGACTCGTATACGATGACTCGTCTCCTCCAGTCTAATCAAGGGACCGGCAGAACAAGGTGGGTCTTTCGAGCACCCACTAGTGCGCAGACCTTAGCGCAGACGCCGATATGGCTAGCCAGCTTTCTTATCTCTCGTTGTGAACCTCGGCATCGCCACGGTCAAGGGGTATTGCACTGATGAAGCCAGCGCGCCTGACAGCATACGTATCGATGTTTTACATAGCTCCAAAGTGTAAGTAAGAGATGCCTCGCTAAGAGCTTCTCTCCAGCTGGGGGTGGCATTTTGACACATACTATTGCGGGGTATATGTGCCGTGAGCACTGCCTCCACGGCTGGAATTCGCACCTAACCTCACTAGGCGGTAGTACCCCACCGTGGTAATCAGCCAGACAACGGACAACCAAAGTTGCGTGGGCAAGGTCCCGTGTCAGTGCTGAGGCGGGGGGACAGAACACTCAGCGACTACCCTAGCCACCAGACTCCATTTCGTTTGCCTTTTCGCCTGCGGCATGCTCGACGATTGAGTCGGTTCCGCCAAACGCCAAGAGTTGCTGCAAGATGAAACCAGCTACCAGACAGCGGGTATCCGTCGCTTGTGTGGCTTGTCGCGCAAAACGCATGCGGGTGAGTACACTCAAATCCGGGGCTGCCCTCTATTTCCCTAACATATCTTATATTGCGCTTCTAACGCATTCACTAGTGCGACGGGACGGAGCCTGTTTGTAGCTCTTGCGTGAAGAGAAAGACTGAGTGCGTCTATCAGCACACTGAGAACAAACGCAGGTGAGTCGGTCCCTCGACGCACTCGGAAATCGTGTGCTCTGCGTGCACCGATGAGTCTTACTAATGCAGGACTTTTCAAGACCTCCTAGCAAGAAGTATGTCGAGTCCCTACAAGCTCGCATCCGGTGCCTGGAATCTCAGTTGATGTCCTTTGGGACCTCGAGTACTTTGGGGGAGATTGTACCGGAGATTCGCGACAAGGGCGGCGAGGGAAGCGACGCCGGCAGCGATCGTGATGGGAGCGACGATCATGATCCGTTGTCTGAGCTGACTGGCCTCGTCGGGCGCCTTGCTGTCGTCGACGATGGACAGCTACACTACTTTGGATCTCAGAGCTCCTTCAACCTGCCAAGACAGCCTACTCGTTCCACTCCAGGGCAGGATCCATGGGCTAAAATGCAAGCCCAAGGTCTGGCCTCAGCAGCACAGCTCGGGAAGCTCATCTCCGTATCGACCGAGCTCGAGGATCACCTGCTAGATCTGTACTGGAGGTGGCAGAATCCTTGGAACTACATCGTGCACAAGGGTGCGTTCTTAAGAAGTCGTCGTGGCCTAGACGATGGACGCTACTGCTCACCCTTACTTATTTCCGCCATCTTCGCCATCTCTGCCCGTTACTCAGATCGCATCGAGTTACGGACCGATGTAAACGACCTCAGCACGTCAGGTAACGCCTTTTGCGAACAAGCCAAGATACTACTTCTCTACGAAAGCGAAGCACCCTCCGTCACAACCGTCCAGGCAGCGGCTATTCTGGCCCTCCGCATCATGTCAGATGGCAAAGAGGCCTTGGGCTGGCTGTATTGTGGTTAGTAGCGCTTCCAGCACGGTGCATATGACAGTTGAGATACCAGGCCGCAAGTGTTCCCGCGCTGACTATAATGAAAGGAAACGCAACAAGAATGGCCCATAATTTGGGCCTACACATGGACTGCTCTGCGTGGGTAAAAGCCGGTCTCATCACTGAAGACGAGGCTGAGGTCAGGAAGGTTACTTGGTGGGGATGCTTCGTTGTGGATAAGTAATGAATCCCTTCCGTTCACTCATGGGACTAACTTTCAACAATAATGTAAGCTAACGAGGATTCATTGATAGACTCTTTGCTTGTGGTCTTGGTCGTCCCAGCAGTATACAGAGATCAGGCGTTACGTGCGCAAAGCCGACTATAGATGGAGATGACGAGTATAGTCCATGGGTGCCGAAGACGGACGGGTCGAACCAGACCATATCCCTCGGCGCTCACTCACGCATTGCATCGACTGCTCATTTTGTTTCCGAATGCATGGCAATTGCCTGCGAAACACTCGAAATGATGTAAGTGATAAAACATCTCTTCGGCTACGACTTGACCGAGCGAGCGAGCGGATTCAAGAGGCTGACTAGTCCACTTCCATAGATATGCCCCAAACAGTAAACTCACATTCAAGGAGATTGAAGCCGCTGTCAGCAAAGCAGACTTGGAGCTGCGAGCATACTACAATGCATTGCCAACGTACTTGCGCCTACCGCCGTCGACGAAAAGACCTACATTGCCTCATATCTACTTATCTCAGTAAGCTTTTTTTTTCTTTGCCTTGTTTGCGGTTTTGCTCCTACGCACTCCTGCTTACACACCTGGCTCAGTATCCAATACCATACGCACCTGATTCTTCTTCACAGACCCTTGCTCCGGAGTAAGCAAGGCAGGGGGCCGACCAGCGACAGCTCTGCCACCAGGGATGCTACTCATATCCCTGAGGCTGCGTATCTTAACCAGCACATGGAGATATGCCGCCAATCTGCAACGCAGATCTCCAAGCTGATGCACGCGTACAAGCAGCACTACACCTTGGTACGTGGGATGTCCTCTCTCTTATCGTAGCCTCCGACCGTATGAATGTGCAGAGACAGCAGACGTGTTGACGTATGATGCGAGTAGCGCCAAATCCCCATTGCCGCGGTACACCTTTCATTGGCGGCCGCCGTAATTCACCTGATCGATGCTCATCCCGCGAACCCGAAGTGCAATCAAGCCATACACCATCTTCAAACGTGTGCCAACGCACTCAGGGACCTGCGCAAACCCTGGTGCGCCTGGGCCGATAGATCTCTCAGAGGTGTGCACATGTTAGCTTCGGATTGGTACGGGTGCGGCGACATCTCGCAGCTTAAAAATCACCACGATCATCGGGAGGGAGAGACCTCGCATGCGGCAGCAACAGGGAGCTACGAAAGCGATTTTCGAGATGCCGATATTAGGCAAGATGATTATATCGCTGCTTCAGCTTCGTTTGATTACGGCGAGTTCAATTTGCCTGCTTTTTTTGACGCGCAGGGGCACCCGTTACTATCTCACGATCCTCAGCTACAAGTGCCCGCGAGCCCGTTGCCCTTCTTGTTCTCAGCATCAGAAACAGAGGCGGAGATGAACGACATGGTCAAAGACTGGCTGGCTGATAGCGGCTATGATCAGCTGCTCACGGGGTTTGAGATCGGTGACAGAGGTACCAGTCATACCTGAGGGCCAAGCCTGGCCAAAGGCGATGGTGAAGGGATGTCTCTAGTAATGAAGGCGTGTACATCAATCAGAAATTGAGAAAGGTTCTAGCATGTACTCCGGCCAATGTGAAGCTGAGCAATGGAACGTCTGATTCGGAAATAAACTATTATCATCACAGTCTTATGTGTGGAATACGTGTACCTCATATATTAATCCAGTCAAGGTAGGGACGACGCCTAGTTCCAGCAGAATAGGTACATTAGCCGGAGACCAAAGTGAATTAAGTACCTGCCTTCGTTTATTAGCATCTGCTCTAAAAGCCTTTACTGTTCTGTGTAAAGGTATTCTCCACATGGGCATTTATTTCTATGCCAGCCAAATGATTCCTGCACCCCTGAGTTGGGAACGCAGTCAGTGCTCTTAGTTACATGCTGTGAAGATTGAGATGCCTAAGATGCTTTCATAGCCCGTTCTCAGGAGCGAGTAGGGCGGCTTTGGTGACTTCTTCATTTCTGTGCTACATCTCGTTGCAGCAATTCGCATCATCAGAAAATGCTTCATCGGCATTACGGGATGACCATCACCACAGCCTGACGAAGCCACTGCCGACAGACCCTGATTATGTTGGGAGAAATTCTGGAGACGACCCGTAAGCGACACGGCATTCAAGCGCGCCCGCAACGGCAATTCAATGCCAAGCTTGAACTTGTACGTAAAATGCCGACCTGGCGTGAGACATCTCCTAAGAGGGCAAGGGCTCTTCTTTCCCCAGATTCTTGTGACCCGATGTGCAGATAGGATATTGCGTCTCCGGAGAAACCTAGCCAATGAACATACGTGATGACGGATCTCGATCTGCGGAGAAGGCGATCGTGCTACCGGATAGGACACTGCTTTCCCGCTAAGAACCTAGCCAAAATAAAAGGGACAGCGCATCTCATTCTGCGTGGTGGCCGTACCGATTTCCAGATAGGATACCGCCTATCCGCAGGGATTCTAGGGATTACCATCGATTTATCGGCCACGTCGGCTTCAACTTTCACGCTAAACTATTTTATCCACAGGAACCGTGAGTGTCTCTGTATCGACTGCATTGATGTTGCCGACAGATGTCATTGCACCTCAGAACCAACATCCACACGAGAAGCCCACTCCTAAACTAACCCTATAGGGGTCATTTAGCAGGAAGGTAAACCTGCAGCGGCGAGGCAAGTCATGTTATTCCTGCCGAAGGCAGTTGGACGTTGGGATGATGTCCAAGGAGCTTATAGGGATCGCGTCCCCCTCCCCATCCACAAATCAAACGGTCTTTTAGACTCAATTCATTCTCGTGTGCTTCCTACACATACTTTACACAGCGTGACGTTAAGTTCCAGCAAAACCACTCCAACGGTTTAATTCGGCAAAATGGCTTCATTCAGAGACGAACCCGATCAAAGTCCCTACAAAGACTCCGGCCCTGACACCAATGGCGACTACAAGGACGCGATCAACCAAGTGCGTTCGGCTGGTAGCGTTGTCATCACCTCGGAGCTATTCGAAAAGCTTTACCTCTCGCCGCAGAAGCCCATGAAGGATGGTCGTGCAAAGACCTTTGGCAACCCTACACCAATGTACGAATATTCTGCAGTCTGGATCCCCTCCTACTCATTCTCTCCCAACGTGTCCAAATTATTCTCTGACACCTCACCTTGATAGCACCCTTCTTGGCTTCGTGGTGTCGATTACGCCGCTTGCTTGTAACCTCATGGGATGGCGTGGAGCGTCAGGCAGCGGTGTGGCTTTGAAGTGGGTTGTTTTCTCCATCAGTATATTCATGTCAACTACTAACAAGAAGGGTTCAGCGGTGTTTACTACTTCATGGGAGGTCTCACAGGAATACTGGGTGGAGTCTTTGAGTGGATCATTGGCAACACATTCCCATCTGTTGTGTTTTGTTGCTTTGGTGGGTTCTGGCTCAGCTATGCTGCGACGTTGACCCCAGCTTTTAATGCCTACGCCCCGTATGCTCCAGCTGATGCTACGTCTGAGGCACAGGGCCTCCAAGCTAGCGGCTTCACCGCCACTTTGGGTGAGTGAGATGCACAAATACACACTGTGCATTGCGCAGCCCCATCCAAGAGGTGTACAGGTTTAACCCAAGTCGACAGCGTTTTGGTTCGTCTTCATGGCGCTGCTGTGCTTAATGTTTATGGTATGCGCGCTTCGGACAAATGTACTCTTTGTAGTCATTTTCCTTTTGCTTTCCACTGCTCTTCAGCTCCTCGCTGGTGCCTATTGGAAGATGGCAGACGACCTTGTTGGCAATGCAGAGATCGCCAATACACTGACGGTTGTAAGTAACTACTATAGGAGCCTTGCCACGTCCAAATGTGGATCGCCGCTGACCATCGTATAGACTGCTGGCGCAGTCCTGTTTGTTACGGCTCTTGTCGGGTGGTACCTCTTCGCTGCTCTCATGCTAGCTTCTGTTGATTTTCCGTTGTCGCTTCCTGTTGGAGATTTAAGCAAGATTGTCAAAGGCAGGCTGGATAAGCTGGAACCACGCGCTGCGCCGGATGGAGAGTGTTAAATGGTTGAAGCATGTGGCTTATAAGCGGGACTAATCTTGGGAAGACGAGAGCGCCACGTATTCGGAGGGTCTCTACATCAATCGTAAGACACGCTCGCAGCCTACGACTTAGTAGACCAGAGGCAGGCCATTATTGTGCCAAACGAGAGATGCGAGGCGAAAGAAAATAATGAGAAGGCTTAGTCAGGCTACCTGCTGAGGGCTAGTCTCAATCTTGTTCAACCATAGGGTAGCTCAAATGAGTCTAGAGATGAAGGGACAAAGAAGGGAAATTGCGACTTCGCTGCGAATGAAGGGGTTCCTCGCCGCATCGGGCATGCACGGCGCGGGATGAACTCTTCTTCCTGCTGTAAAAGGAGCACGTTGGCTACAGCCCGTGACAGTCAATGACGGCTAGGTCATATTTATATCCTTCGGTAGTTAACCTCAGCTACCTAGCTTGGTTATTCTTGTATTTCTCACGCGCCGTTCCATACCGTTAAGTACACGTTGAACTCCGCCATCCGGAGGGAAACATGCCAGGTCTCTTAGAGCATCATGGCTTGCCTTACCAGTACGAATCACGCTTGGATGACCACCTGCTCTACGAATCTCCTGTATCTATTACTAAGACCGTGATCTGCGCCAACTCGTGTTGCTCCGTCGGTCACCTAGTCGGGTCTGAGAAGCCCTCGTGGACGCAAAGAACTATGATGCTATCCAATGAACTAGCACAGATCTGGTGTAAGATGTGTCATATCGGTGATGCGGTATTACCGATGGCCCGTCGCGGACCGATCCGAGAGTCCGAGAAGAGGCCCGAGTAATAATGCAAAACACAGGCCCACAGCGGGAGGGCGCTGTGCAGAAGACCAGTATGTAACCACCCGAGCTTGGCTCATTTCACCGTCTTCATAGGCGCTTTCGCACGTATCCTCGCTGGGTATTGAGGTGCGAGCCCGATGAGCTAACTATTTACATCTGTCGTTTGAATTTGCGACTCATCAGAGTGTAGGTTTCGTTTGTATGAGACATGCTGACACGAGGACGAAGGCGTTCTCAAGCAACTGCTCCACAGCATCTGCCGAGCCAAACACCGGACTAATGTACGATGGTACTGCTCCGATCGGCACAACTCCACCAGCGCCTCCGAAGTATCCACATCAAAACCAATTAAAGTTCTAGCATTTGACGATCTCGGCAAGGCGGAAAGTTTGGGGATCCGGGAGGTGCCATTAGACGGCTGGGCTCGACTATAAATGGCAGTGAATCCAACCAACCTCTATATGGACCATCGAAACACATTGACCTGCTAAGTCAGCATGAGCATTAGTGACTACTATCGAAGAATGGAACAGACAGCCACGCAGGTGATTGGTACTCCGGGCCAAGGTACACTATCATGGGGTCTTTACTACGGTTCAGCTGGCGCTGTTAATCTCATTACCTATGGGATTCTAACAATTCTTGGCCTCATTCTCTTTCGAGCTCGAAACAAGGGTCACGGGCTCCCAGAGCTTAACCCCAAGAAGTCATGGGAGTTTACCAATTTAACGCGGGGCCGAGTTTTCATGAGAAACAGCATGGACTTGCTCACGAAAGGGCGATCCCTATTTCCCGCCAGTCCGTATGAGTTATTTTGCGATTGGGGCCAGTTAACGATGCTGCCCGTGGAAAGTGTCGAAGATATACGCAGTGACAAGCGATTCGATTTTTCAGAATCCTCAAGCGATGTTAGTCCCGTCGAGCTTTGTATTAAACAGACTGTGGCTGACTCAGATTTAGGACTCGCATGCTTATGTGCCTGGCTTCGACAGCTTGATGAATGACCTAATACTGCCGAAAGTAGTGACAAGATATCTCACCAAGGCATTAAGTATGGAAAACCATGTTCTACATCCATTCACAACATACTAAATCTCGCCAGCCAAGGTCACGGGCCCTTTGTCGGAAGAGGCTGCTTTAGTTATACAACAAACACTCACGGAATCTCCAGGTAAGAGACTGGACTTACCCTGATGTTCCTAATTTTCAGAGCGACTGAGGTACCACGCAGGCTGGCATGCTGTTAACCTCCAAGAAGACATCATGACTATCGTTTCTCGTATGTCTTCTCGGGTTTTTATGGGAGAAGAGCTCTGCAGAGATGAGCAGTGGAACAAAGCTTCCGCGAACTATACATTGAAGCTTTTCGCAGCCGCCGACGTTTTGCGCGAATACCCTCGCTGGACGCGTCCGTTTGTGCACTGGTTTTTGCCATGCTGTTGGGAGGTGCGAAAAGCACTCCAAGCTACGCGTGAACATCTTCAGCCGCACGTTGAGCGCCGTGAGAAAATCAAGGCTGAAGCCCTTGCTCGAGGACAGCAGTCTCCTTTCGACGACTCAATTGAATGGTTCGCGCAAGCGGGTTCCAAGCGCCCTCCAGCAGATTGTCAAGTCACGCTTTCATTAGTTGCGATACACACGACCACAGATCTTCTCGCATCAGCTATGATCAATATTGCAAAGCATCCTGAACTGTTTCAGCCGCTGCGCGAAGAAGTGGTCCGTGTGCTGAGTGCTGAAGGGTTGAAGAAAACCGCACTCTACGACCTTAAACTGATGGATAGCATCTTCAAGGAGACGCAAAGGCTTAAGCCCATTAATTTAGGTAAGCAAGATCAATAGTTCTCTACGTCAGGCTTTATCTCACAATATCATAGCCTGGAAGAGGATGGCTTTGGAAGACGTGGTCCTGCCCAATGGCATGACTGTCAAAAGAGGCAGCAAAGTGGCAATCGATCTGACTCACATGTGGAGTGACCAATACTACAACAACGCCAAGAAATTTGACGGTTACCGCTTCCTGCGGTTGCGTGAAACGACTGGTCAAGACCACATGGCCCATCTTGTCAGCACTGGTCAGAACCATCTTGGATTTGGCCATGGTGTGCATGCATGCCCAGGGCGGTTCTTTGCTTCAAATGAGGTCAAGATTGCTCTTTGTCACTTGATTCTCAAGTACGATTGGAAGCTTCCCGAGGGTTCGGTGTATGATCCCGTGGCTCATGGCATGGCGTACAGTCTGAACCCGGCCGCAAAACTCATCATGCGCAGACGCACTGAAGAATTAGACCTCTCCGCTGTCGCGGTTCATTAGAGACGTTTGCTGCTGACACAATCTTATGTATCCGCAGCGAGGGACTGAAGGGATAGTGTTAGAAGGGAAGGAAGCATGCTTCGACATCATGCACGTGGGAAAAAAAGCATCGTAACCGGATATCTAGTACACGGAGTAGTGCTTAGCTTGACTCTCAAAGAGAAGAAAATGAAAGTGATACATAGGCCGAGATCTCAGCAAGTCTTATACAATCTGGCATCTTATATAAATAGCCATAGACTGAAACATCATGAGTACGTATCTTCATTTAATGAGGCTCTGACCGATATGAGGATACAGCCCCAAAGAAGTCCGACAATGATCAGTTTTGAAAGAAGTAGAACCGCTTGCGGGGAACTAATATAATGCCCGCTGAGTCGTTTCCGTGTAGCAGAACCTTTTCAAAAGTGGCCGCATTGCCAGCAATTTTGTATACAGAACGACCCGATTCAAAAACCCCGGATGACCGCGAGATATTGGCAAAGAGCAAAAGGTCTGTAGAACTTACGTAGACCCTTGAAGAATTCAGTGCTGAATCCCGGACAAAATAGATACCAGGGTGTGTAGGACTTTAGGCTTTTCCATCAACTGAAGGTCCACGTCGCCAAGGATTCACAGTTCAATAAGAATACCATGTTAGGTCATCGATGTGCTGGATTAAGAAAAGAGTGGGCGAACTCTTATTATTTACTATTATCCAAATCATCGGCTGGTGCTCAGTATCGTCCGAAGATGCAGCCTATCATTCAGGTGACAAGTATACGCGTCTCAAGCAGAAATCGCCAAAACCCCTATCCCAGCAACAGCGGCAAGAAGTCCGGCAAACAGGGAACAATTCGTCTCTACTTGAATGGCTCTTGATTGAGAATCTTCTCTCCCATCTGTATATGGGTAGCCCAAGGACTTCTCAGTGGCCTCCCAATCATAGCCCTCGGCAAAGTGCATCCTGCCATCGTCCGCCAAACCCGTAATCTCGGTACTGTTCTCCCTCACGAGGGAGCCTTCAAAGGTGAGCTTGAGCACCGATAGTTTTAGGCTCCAGACCGAGTCCTGGTCATCGCTTACGACACTATCTCCGTCTGAATCTACAACCGCCACGGGATATGCGAGCTGAAAGTCATCATCATAAGGCAGCGGTCCCTCGCAGTTCGCCCGCCTCACGCTCGACCAAGCCAGCATGATCTCTTCTCGATCCTCAACATCAGTGGTCAGTTCGAGCGTGAGCTTATCACTGCCAATCCCGTCGATAGTTATCTCTGTGCCCACTGGCTGCAGCCACACTGTGGGTAGCGCAGTGGTATTGTAGATGCGGCTCTCATCGTCTTCACCGTCAGGATCTAAAGGAGCTTCCAATCGATCGTTGATGGTTGTGAAACCAAGTTTGCAGGTCTCGCTAAGGGTAATGTACTGGCTCTTTGCGTAACCCCCTCCTGCAGTATTGTTGGGCGTCTGGTGGTCATATGTGGCATGCGCAGAGTAGAATTTCCCGTTTTTGGCCTTGACAACGGATGTGGTCCAGTATGCTGTGGTATTCTCGTCGCGGATCTCCTGGCGTGGGGATGTCCTATCATTGGCGTTGGCCTCATCCCAGTAGTCGAAGAGCCGAAAGGGCCTCTCGACGAAGAAGTCGCTCGATCGGACGTGCACGACGCGTTGGAGGAGATCCACGTAGCCTGGGACGGAACTGTGCTGGAATCCCGTGAGCGACCAGTGAAGCGGGTTTGGATCTTCGTTATTACCCCTTGGACCGAGGTGGAACAGGGCCGGGTACTTGTAAGTCTTTTCAGCACCGTCGTCGCTAGGACAATGTGAGTCATTGGTGAATGCAGAGCCAAGCTCGAGGCCATCATCCAGGGCCTCCATGGCATAGGCAGAGTTGTCAGAGACGCGGTGTGTGACCGTCAGGGTCCCGTTGTAGTAAAGACCCGGCAGCGCGTACAGCTGCAAGCGTGGTTGGTAGAGCCAGCAGAAGCATTGAGAAGGCTCCTGATGGCAAGTAGGCTCGAAGCTGAACTTTTTCTGCTCGGCATCTGAAGGGACCAAGGAGCCATCCGAGTCATCGCTGCCGCTGCCTACCGCTCCATCTCCATCGAAGTGCCCTCCGCCGCCCCTTCGACATGATGCTGGGCTGGAGTAGATGGCCAGATGCAGAGTCAGCCAGCAGATGGAGAGCTTCATTCTCGGTACGGATTCACCACGACGGATGATATTAGGTTAGGGAAGAGTATACACGAAGCAGTAAAGCCTCATAAATGCGAGTGGTTCGTGGAAGAACGGTGTGGTCTTATATTAGCGGCTCAGTTCCCATATTACCCCAGTAAGTAGTATTTACAGCCTCAATCCTGCCTTGCTGCACTTTTCAGACATGCCTCATTCGAATTCAGCTCTCCCATCTATCGTTTCCAATAGGGCATAGCGTGACAGTTGGGACCCACCGTCCACCCACTAAGCTGTCAGTTTCGGACGCGAGCAATACGAAATTTCCAGATCCGTGACCGCCCCGCGCGTTGTTGGGAACAGAAAGTCTACTCCATTTTATGCTCGAAGTCGGCTATGCGGGAGTATAAACGTAACGCGAGCATGTGAGACATCACGGCCTGCGCCATCCAGTTTGGTTCCGTTAAACTCGCCCACGACAGTTTAAACACAGGTGCTTCGATTGAATTCGGAGTTCTCATTCAGTCTTGATTTTATTGGAGAAGCTTGCGAGCCACCCTTCAAACGGGTACTTCAAACGGGTAGAGTCCTGGCGAGGTGAGCTGGGTCCGGATCATTGTCAGATGCAGGGCTCTCGACCTCCCGGCCGCGGACCATCCCTAGTTGCAGTGCTGCAAGATTTAAATATCTCCCGAACCACTTTCTTGAGGCACTCCCGCCTCATGATAGTGCTGAAATGGAAATTTGGGTCGCGGCTACATGGACCGTGCCAATTTTTCGACAAAAGTTGACTGCGGTTTCGAAAATGCTTCCAGGCGCCACCACATTGATACTTATCGAAGGAAGCAACTGGAGTATCCCGGGGGTTTTCAAGCGATCAGATTGGCCGTGGTTGAAGATCTAAAGCCGCCAAATCGTGTCTCTGAGGCCATACTCAACAGGTCGTTACTCTGCACTATTGGTAGCCGTGCCTTGTTTGCTAACGCAAAGAGGCACCGAGTAGCACAGTTATCCGGACTTTTTTAGACCACGCCAGTTCTTCAAAAATAAGTTATTAGAAAGCCTAATAGTCGTGTTACTAGCATTGTTATTGAGGTTGAGGACTTCAACAAGGCGCTACTATTATCATAATTAGTGTAGTCTGCACTATACTGGCCTCGTCTACTTCCTTCAAAGGTATCACTCATATCAGTACACCCGTCGCCGACCAACCGCTTCACCGTTGGTGGTATTATCGGCGCAGGTTTCGCTGCCTTCGGTACCAATGATATCCTCTTAGATTTGCGACGATAAAGGTTTTGTAGTCATCTGGAAGGATAACATACGGATCCCTGGTGCAACCGGGCGCATTCGCGGCGATTTTCGAGGAATAACAGGCAATATCATTTTTCATTCGCGAAATCATCCTGGATACGACCTCTGATGCTCCGGTGCAGGCGATTGCTTGGGTAGTCGTGATCAAATCCGTACTTCGCTTGAGGCTGATCCAGTGCGCCTGGACTTAAGACTACCCAGTAGGCATTAAGCCACATATCTCAGTATATTCACCTTCGCTGCAGCTATTTGACAGGCTATCCTTTCTCTTGCTAGTATTTACTCGTCAATCCCTTCCCTGAGGGGCCTGGGCCTCTCAGTCTCATCCTCACCTGTGTGCCAACGAATGATTCCACGCGAGGATTTCGACTACAGCATCATCATCGTACACACTGGGGGTGTAACGAGACCTTGTTTCCCGCAATGACAGACCGACGAAGAAGACTCTGTACTTTCAGCCTTGAAAAGACGCATTCAATCCTCGTTTAATTTCTACATCTTAGCAGAGCTTTGACAGACGTCTGCGGTGCTTGTTCGAGCGAAACTCCTCGAAAAACGACTACCAAGAGGCTCCGTAGGCAGAAGCTGGCTAGTTCGGCGACCATGGTACAAATCCCTATGTCGCCGGCTAAGCGTCCCACTCGTCAGCGTACAAGATCTTCATTCCATGGTTTCGATTCCGGTTGCTTTTCAAAGTCTCGACTGGGCAGGGCCAACTCTTGTAAAGTCGTCGCTCGGCACTGGTCAACCCCATCTATTGTCTTGCCCTGATAATATAAAAAGCATTTCCCTGATATTGCCATATGTCTTCAGTACACGAATCATTAGGCACCAAGCTTTTAAAAATAAGTGTGATTTTCGATCCTTGCTCCGCGAGCTAACGTGCGTCGTCGAGGAACCCACTTGACGCTTCGAAACAATCCCACATTCTCGAAAAGTAACCTTGTAGTCCAAGCAGTCTGCTGACTACCTAACGAGGAAACATGTGTCTATGAAGAAAGCCGAGGAAACAACTTCAGGGCATTGGTTCGACTGATTTGCTTTCCATATTCCTCCGATAGTGTAGCGTCGCTTAGCTCTATGCTAAAGCGTTTGACTGTGGCCTCGGGTGCATAAGGGAAATCGCTCCCGAAAAGAATATGACTAGGATGGGCGAATTTTCTCAATAGAGGCAAGGCAAACGTTGAGTCTGTCAGAGCCATGTCGTAATAGAACATGCTCGCATTTTCCATGAAATGGTCATGCGTCATGTCGGATAGTCCGAGGTCTTTCAACATAACAGCAGGACGCCGGGCTAGGTAGGGCAGATTGCCACCACCATGAGACAATATGATCTTGCATTTGTTGAACTTGCGGGCAGCATCGGTAGTGATAAGATCAACGGCTGTGCGGGTTGTCTCGTGCGGATAGTCAATCATTGGTTGGGGGAGCGTTTTGTTGACGAGATTGGTGTCCACGGGATGTGTTGGGTGAACAAAAACTACCGCGGCGCGCCGATTCAGCTCCTCCCAAATTGGCTGGATATCTGGGTGACCGAGGTAATAATTCCCGTCTCCGTAACGGGTAAACAGTGTCACACCATCAGCCTTTAGTTCGTCGAATGCATATCGAATTTCTTCCAGGGCTGCTTTAGTATCAAGGATATCCGGAAGCGCAGCAAAAAATCCGTAGTTTTGAGGTTTCTTGTCCCTCAGAGATTTGCCGAATTCGTTGCAATCTCTGGCGAGGCGGGCAGACTTGACTCCCTTGACTACTCCCGCACCGGGGGCAGTCACTGACAGGAACGCCGTTTCAATGTCACAATCTTGACATATCTTTCTATCGGAATCAATAGACCAATTTGGGGTCGGCCAACCCGAAGGATCGCCCCCATTCTCTTCGAGGGCTTCAGTGGCTTTGTTTAGTCTCTCGATCGTTCGTCGGTAGTAATGAACGCACCTTGCAAGTAGGCTGGGGGGATGTAATGGTGATGGACATCAATACGTCGTGCCATTGTCGCAATTCCTTTCCCAGGTTTGGTCCTCAATGTACGAAGTAACTTGACAGCATTATCCAGATGCGTGGGGTGGAAGGATTAATAGTCCTCTGGCTGGAATGCTATCGTCGTATGTGGAGCGCCGATCGTCTGGTATGTTTGCCGATAGCTTGTTGTATCTCGGATATCCGGCTAGCGAGAGTAGCACAAGACTCTCCACATTAGCTTTAATAGTGAAAGGCTGTTCAAGGCTCCTCACCCCAATTAATTTTGATGCGGTATGTGAGTAGATGCTACTAGATTCAAATCCAAAGCTCAGATCCTGGAATTGAACTTTGCGTCTTCGATAAAGCGCCTACGCTCGCGGGCAGTATTATATCAAAGTAAGCCATTGAAGCAGGTAGACAATGCTTCATACCCCGTGCCTCAATTTTTTAATTTGCGGAGGACTCCAGCACGAGCTCCTCATCGTCAACCGTCTTTTGCGCGATGACCCCAGCAAAGGCGACATGAATAATAGGCAGGCCGTTGGCCCGATGCTGCTATGGAAGGCCCTCAAGGATTGGGAGCAGTGGCCACTCTACATCGTCGGTCTTCTCAAATACGTCCCACACCATGTACGCTACAGAATCCAAACTAAAGCTGAAAATTCTCTCGTTTCAATATTGTTTTCCGTCGGAACTGAGCCCAAGCAGCCGCAGCTGCAGAGGGCCGAAATCGACACCAAGTCCCAATTAGACCCGTGCAATAACTTATCAACTATCCGCTGGCCGTTCCAAGTTTACGGTTATTATGTACCTTCAAACTGACGGATAGCCTCGAAAAAGCCGGTCGACGTTACTGGCATGCATATATTCAGTATGGGCACTATCGATACTTTCACTAGCCCCGCGGGGCACCCACAAGTGCCGATGGCCGATGTTGATTTCAACGTGCCCTTCTGCGGTCATCGAATATTTTTCACTAGCGATTTAGAGCTCGAAGAGACTTTTGGAACGTTGCGGATTCTGCAGAGGGCTTGCGTGACCATCAAGCTGCTGGGGAATTGGGGTGCCAAGTTTCGAATCAGCTTAGTGCAAGGTCTGTAATCTCTGGTCGCAGCACCATGTGACGTATGGCTAGCCAATACCGAATGAGATAGGTCCAGGCAGGTATTGATATGCCCAGACGGTCCTAAGGAATCCCTTCCTCCGCATCTCCGCCGTGCCCGGCTGGGTCGCGATCTCCGCGCTGGAAAGTTTCCCGTCATTCCCGCTCCCGTTCTCCCGCTGGTGATGCCATCCATGATTTGCTCGAGCAGCGCCGCGTTTTTCTATATAGTTGAATGTGAATAATGGCGAGTTGCAACGTGACAATGATGGCAAGAGCCAAACCCCACGGACTGCTCGCCGGCGAATCCGTAGTGGCCACAGAGCAGTTCTTAAGGCCGAGACCAAGCTGCATCCGAAAATATCCGCAGTGGGCGGCTTTCTTCGCCATCTTACAATTCTATTCCTGCTCTCCCAGTGACCTGTCAAAATTGGGTCTGAAAGGCTTGTTCTCTTGGCCATCGGGCCATGTCCTGAAGGCCAGGATAATCCTCTAAGTCTGTCTCAATGGTCGCAAACAACTGCCTGGTCCAACCTCGGATGTACCAGAAGCTTGGTTCCAAAACACTCAGCAGCAGGGCAAAGTAAGCCAACAATATCATGGCATACGGACTGCCGGCCTGGATGTCCCCGATAGTGCTCTCGGGGACGACGTACGGGAAGAACATCAACATGCCGATTTCAACGTGAATTCCAGCGTGCGCAATAAGAGTAGCGGCCTTTCTGAGTTTGGCAACGGCAGCTTTGTAGTCGTCCTGCATAGCCTCGTGAAGGTTTATGTGGAAGAAGGTTGACAAGCGATGCAAGGCGGCAAACATATATTGGGGGAGTGGACAGTTCTCCACTGGGGGATCCGGCCTTAACACGGTGGTAAGTACTTGGCGGTGGACGGATTGGGGTGGTGGCCAGGGGACATACTCGAAAGTAGCTATATCTTCGCCAATAATCCAGACACCGTAAGTCCATGGTGTGAATTGCGTGCCTGAAAGCTGCGCTTGACAGGGCAGGAGTGTTGTACGAAGGCCACGTACTAAAATGAAGAGCTTCAAGACTTCTGAGACAGAGTTGGTGTCAGACGGTGTCGGCTCCGGAGTCCCAGGCTTCAGCAGGGAGCAGGCACACATGACGACAATAGAGGAGAAGCAGAAAGAGGGCTTCCAGTTGGCATCATCAACGTTCGACAGCGCGGTGCGGAAGCCTTCCATTCCGAGCGTCTGGTAATAAGTGGCAATGTCGATGTACCTCTCCCGCTGAGATGGCAGCAAGTAGACCTTATGCAAGGCCGAGATAGCGAGGATACCGTGGGTAACAAATGGCCACTCGTACCCTATCCCAGGTACGACAGTGCGCCAGACGTGTCGTATATCGACACGTGCGGCGAGCGTGTCAGCAGTGACTGTAGAGTAGTGGTGCATCAACTCTAGGCTGCGGTTCCAGAACGCAACTGCGGAGGGAACGTGGGGTTAGCAGAGAGCGTTTTGACTTAAGCGAATAGAGTGGGTAGCTTCAGTAGCAAGCAGACGAACCTGGTTCCGTTCCAGACGGGGTTCCAATGTTTGGGAACGGGGCCGAGCAGGCATATCGGCCGGGGTCAATATCGGGTGTCAAGGACAGCGGCGAGGTGACCAGACTACAGTCCATTCCCCGACGAGAGCAGTTGAAGCATGACGGACGTGCTTCATCACACTGAGATGATTGCAGTTAATATGAGGTTCGAGTTGGATGGGACAGGTGGGGGGAAATGAAGGAAACGTGAACATGTCCAATCTCGTTCGAGATAGGTAGTTGTACGCAGCAACGTGCATGTGCCTTACCTTGACTCTTCGGCGCTTGCATTCTATGCATCCATTGTAGGACTTTTCATGGGAGCGCCGTGTGACCCGAGTAGCCATGGATCTCTCTTCCGACAAAGAGCAGCGGGCATCTAAGCGCGGGCTGCCGTACCGGGAGACAGCAGATTGGGGTGGCGTGTAGACGAGTGCTTGTGGTGGGAGCTTGGTTGCATGGGGCCAATCGCCGCGGAAGAAAACCGTCGAGGCTCAAAAGTGCGATACAAGTAAAATATTCTTGCTAGGATTCTATACAATGTTTCGCTTACTAGTGACTTCTGTGTTCGGGTTATGATCCCTTGCACAGTTGGCTGTAGGGTAAGTGAGTCAGTCACCACTCACGATTTGGTAAGCCCCAGCCTCTCCTCAGTCGTAGATTGTCACGTGTTCTCAACGACTTGGACCATTGAAATTTCGCCCGAGTAAATTTGGTGAGTCCTGGTGACGCTATGTGCCGAGCGATCGGACTTCTGGCCGATGCTTGCGTTGGCC
This sequence comes from Sordariomycetes sp. S80-01Y, assembly GCA_037042185.1. Taxonomy (NCBI): domain Eukaryota; kingdom Fungi; phylum Ascomycota; class Sordariomycetes; species Sordariomycetes sp. S80-01Y. Next base: position 144,709 of record JAXQJY010000027.1, on the reverse strand, counting down.
GCGAGGATTGCGTGTGATTGCCACCGCATACTATGGGTGGCAGTGACGCAGACATGGATTGAAGCTGCGAAAATTTGAGACTTGGTAAACTACTTTGGTAAATGAACAGGAATGCGAAAACATTGTGATTGCTGGCGATGATAATTTACGGATGGCTGGAAAGAAACGACTATCATCTTATCAGGCGCAAGCCCGCCAACCTGAGAACTAGGCCTCCACGTCTTTCTGAGACTCCGGGGTTTTTGATTCCGTCATCTTCCTAACCATGATGGTCTTGGTCGGATCGGGCACCAACTATCGCAGGCCATGGTTAGCAGCGATTTACCATCACATGCATTGAAGGACAAGTCGAGAAGGGTGGACTTGTGGGACCAGCCTGGGCTTACCTGTGAGCCGTTGCGGACATTTGCATGTCTCTCTGTAACGCCGTCGGGATTCCGAACCTCATAGTGGAGCAGCAAGTTGGCCACAATCATTTTGATCTCGTTGGCAGCGAAGAATCTTCCGGGGCACGCATGGCGGCCGTAGCCAAAGGCCAAACTGGACTCGCTGACGCTGATGAATTGGCTGGTTGCGATGACCTCGGCCGCGCGGGTGTGGGTCTTTTGGTTCCCCTTGGATTGGCGGAGGTTGTAGAAGCGAAGAGCGTCGAATGTGTTGGCCCGGTCGAAGATCTCGCTATCCGCAGAAATGCTGCCTGAGGGGGCTTCGATGATGACTCCAGCAGGAGTGGTTTTGCCATCTAAGAGCGTGAAGGGTTTGAGAACCTTGCGTTGGAAGGATGCTGGTAGCCAGTGAGCTAAGCGCTTCTTGCATTTGGCAGCGTTTAAGACTTACCAGCGGCCAGAGGATAAAATCGCAGGGTTTCTTTGAGGAAACTGTCCAGCTTCTTCATGTTTTGCAATGATGCGGCCGTGAAGTCACCGCCACTCTCTGTCAAGGCCTGCCGAATATCATCCTGAAGCTCAGGCAAGGCTATTTTGAAAGCAGTACACGCGTATTCCGATTCTATCAGCGCGAAGTCTACTTCTCCGAGCCGCTCCGTCCTCACCATGCCACGAAAATTCACCACGCGGTCGGCAGTCGGTGCTTTCAAGTCTGCGCTATTCGGCAGCTGTGTGATGTAGTTGGATACAGATGGGAATGACGTGCGGTAAGGCAATCATTCGGACTCAAGTATAACGACTACTCAACTCTCGCACTTGCTACCTAACTGTTAGTAACAACTAACCCATACCCCACTTTGCCTACCCGGTAGCTGGTACAGACCCAAACGCCACACTATATGGTGAGAAAGCATCAATAGCTGATAACTTCTGTATACTTATGAGTGGGAGCGCTGATCATGAAGCTAGATCTTCATGTGATTATCGACACTGAAATAGACAATGTATCGATATGAATACACGTGCGCCACAACCCATCGGCCTGAAGCACAGTGGCTTTTGAGCCCCAGGTTTGGACGCGGGCCGCTTCTCCAATCAGGGCTCATCCCGCCATTATGGCTCCCCCAGATCTTCGTGTATGTACCCCGCACGAAGCTTTCCATGTTGGTGCCGAGAAGCCACTGTGAGTTGTTTCGATTGCTTATTCTCTGAGTCCGAGCCTTGGGAGTCGCTAGTTCTTCGTACTAATGAGTTCCCAGCACTCCTTCGCCGAGCAGCCAAGAGCCAGCCGAAAACGTCTGCGCGTCAACGGGGCTTGCAATGTCTGCCGAAACCGCAAGACCCGATGTGATGGTCGGCGACCAGTCTGTCGGGCTTGCGAGCGACGCTGCGCCGCCCAAGAATGCAGGTACTTGGCGAAACAGGACATCAACCACGACCAAACGCGAGTCCAACCACCCGAATCTACTACGCCTCAGGGTCAATTGAACCTTTTGAGTGAGCAGGCAATTGCACCAGCTACACCTGTCCTGCAGGAAGCAGATGACGATGATGAGGCTGCCGTTGATCGCCGACCTTGGTCATCAGCACACGGTGACGGGCTTGGGACGTTTGTTGGCCGCCACGATGCGTCTGTCTATGGTCCTTCGTCGACAGTCGCATTCCTCCAGGGGTTTCTGTCTGAAGGCAAGAACGGGGACAGCCCCAGGGTCACACCAGCTTCGAGAAGCAGCACAAAGTACCCAGTACCGGAGCGTCTGCCTGAGCGCAAGGATGGCTGGTCTCTGCTACCGCGACGACGTAGTGCCGACAACTTTGTGTCTTGCTACTGGGATTTTATCCACCCAATCTTTCCTGTACTCTACAAGCCTTCTTTCACGCGGCAGTACGAAGACTTCTGGGTGAACGAAAGCCGAGGGCAGGAATCATCGCAGGAAGAAGAAATCGGAGATGCGATGTTCCAGTCAACGTTGAATCTGGTATTTGCGCTTGGCTGTAGATTCAGTGACTTGATTCCCGACAAAGAGAAGACGGCTGCCGCCAATGGATTCTATCAGACCTCGCGTCAGCTCTTCGCGTTTGACGTCCTCGATTCAGGGTCCTTTCCTGTGGTGCAGTTACTTCTATTAACTGGGGTATATCTCCAGTCTACTCCCCACGCCAGCCGCTGCTGGAATTCCGTTGGGCTTGCCATTCGCGTGGCCCAAGGGTTGGGGTTGCATCTTGAGCAAACAGTAGCCAAGGCAAGCTCACAGGCGGAACGAGAGATGACGCGTCGAGTTTGGTACACCTGCGTAAACCTGGACAGGTAAGATTCCCGAGGTGCTCATATCACCGTAAGCTCAATTCTGAACAACGCCAGGCTTCTTGCAATGACTTTCGGTCGGCCGGCCATGATTCCAAAGCTCAACACTTTGGCACTCCCAGCAATGATTGATGACGAAAATTTAATGGAGAATGCTGGGTCTGTCGAGCAGCCCAGTCACGTACCGTCGCGATTGGCACTATTCGTCTCTTCTTGTCGACTCATGGAAGTTCTTGCCGACGTCCTGGACCTCCTCTCCGAGCACGATCTCTTGTCAAGACGAACGCCGAAAGACGGCGAGGCAAGCTTGGACCTGGTCAAAGGTGTTTGGGATCTTGAAAGGCGCTTACAAGCGGTTTGGGTTAGTGTTCCAAGCTATCTGCAAAAATCCTCAGAGAGGGATAATGTCCCCTCCTATTCAAGTCACATAAACTTGCAACGGGAAGTGTTGCACTGCCGGTAGGCCAATCATTCTTAATAATGGACTTTGATACTAACTGTTTGAACTAGGTTCCTCCTCGCCAGGCTACTGCTCCTGAGACCACTGTTACTAGGCGTGGTTGCTAGACACCAAGACGAACCTCGGCAAGGATCGTCCGTTCCTTTCAGCACAGACTTGGATGACGTGGTCGTCACTCGAGGCTGCGAGCTATGTATGCAGACCGCGATTCACTTAGTAGATGCTGTATTCGAGAATCTCGGTACACCATACCGCAGCTCCGGATGGCACGCTGTATACTGTACGATCCACGCGCGCACGCATAGCAGATCCCGCAGCCAGCTAACCGATGAGCAGTCACATTTTCGTCCGCCATCGTTCTTCTTGCTTCCCTGAAATGCGATCTTCTTAACGCTGGAAGCCGAGATGGCACTTTTGAAACCTGCTGGACTCGCGTACTCGCCATTCTGCACCACTTCAAGCACCAGGTCCATTCAGCGTCACACGCTATTAAAATGCTTGAAGCGATCCGGCGTCACATAACAAATCCCGCAACTCTTCGTACAGATAATGATCAGAATTTCACCTCGTTGTCAACTTCAGCGGACGGGGAAGATGGCTTCCTGTCTGACTTCACTGCGGAAGTGTCAGGGAATGCAGGCATGGGTGGGGTATCTTCGAATCCGGCAGTCGGCGATGTTTTCTTTGGCGGCGACATTAACTACGGGGACTGGCTAGATTTCTTTGCGTAGAACTATTGCTCGGGTAATCCAAGAGTTTGCAGAAAGTGTCATTGGATTCATCCTTGGTGGATAAATTTGAGGCTACCTCAAGGCGAGTTTTCTGATCCATTCACATGTACAAAGTCCCTGAAAAGGCGATCAATAAAATACACATAACAGCCAGCAACGAAGCCATTTCACATCCATTTAACCCAAGGATCGCTTGATGGCAGCGGCGACATCCTCCGCGCGATTGATCATAGGACTGTGCCCTGCTTCACATGTCTCAGTCCGGATATCGACTCCCTTCGCCGTCTCCTCCACCATGAGCTTCTGAATATGTGGGGGAATCGCAGCGTCTTGAGAACAGTAGAGGTATGTAGTAGGCACGTGTCTCCATCCCTCGTACGTAAGGGGGCTGTGCATGACCTGATAGCTGTGCGGCTTCAGATCATTCATGGCGTCTGCGATCTGCTCGTGCGACAGACCATTGTAGAAAACGTCTTCTGGCGTGGCTGGATTGACTTCAAGCTTGTCTTCGGAAACACGGAACCAGGGCAAGTCGTTGCCGCCGAATGCCGAGATCAGAGTCGCACCCTTTGGGATGATGAAAGAGCAGCATAGGAAGAGATGTGCTACAGCGCCATGGGACCCAAACGGCTGAATAGCTTCGGCGGCGGGTATGCCACCGTAGGAATGCCCGACCAGAACGGCTTTTCTGCCGGACTCAACTGCCTTGGTGATGTGCTGTTGGATGAGCTCGACATCAGCATCCCAGTTGGGGAGATGCTTCTTGGGGCCGTAGGAAGCCAGTTCAACATAGTCTGTCTGATAGCCAGCATGATCCAGTATTGCCCCTACTTTGGCAAATACTTTTGCACTGTGCCAAGCACCGGGAACAAAGATGATGGTGTAAGACGAAGGGTGCATTATGGCCATGGAGTGGTTGATACTTCCGAGATTGGAGGTTCAATGATTGCTAGTTGTAAGTTTCTGACACTTTGAGGATAGGCCAAGCCCATCTTATAGTCCAGCGGGTAGAAGAGCTTCGGATGACTCCAGGGATGCCAAGCCGCGGAGCCGAGACATCATGTCGGCTCCCCAGAGGCAGCGATCGAGCTAGTCTACCCCGCGGGGTATGTACCCGAAGAACCACCCGACACTTGATCCGAAGCCGAGGATTGTAGGCTAGAATATCCAATACAAATGTGCGGGCTTAAATCGCTTCAAAGGCCTTGAAGCCCTGTCATTGCGCATTGACAAACTAAATTGACAACAGTCTATGTAACTCTACGACGGCCTGATCGCACATTCCCTGTACATCAACATCCGCAATAATCGCATTGCGTTGATTGATGTCCCTCTCAATAGCTTCAAAATTATCTCCTAGGTCGGGCGCAAGCCATTCGTACGCATTGCCGATGTGACAACTGCTCTGCACCAACCAAGTCACCCTCTCCCGTCGTACCGCATCAAACGCCGCAAACGCTTGCCTTATGTCTTGGCGGTTCTTGACTCGATCATCGGAAAGAAGTGCGGCTAGGACCGCGCTGTCTTCGATGCAGAATCCTGCACCAGCTCCATGATGTGGAGATGTAGCATGGGCCGCGTCGCCGGATAGACAAACACCTCCCTTGCATAGTGAAGGGACGGGGTGTTTACCCAAGTCAAATATGGCCCACTTCAAATATCACGTTAGAGGAGGAAGTCGTAGATCAAACAGCGGCCGACTTACAATGTCGAGCTTCTCCTGCGAAAGCTCGAGCAATCTGGTGACGGTGTAACCGAAGCCTTCGAAGTCCCTGAGTGCATCGTCACGAGTAGCGGGTGCCGTCAACCTCGAGTGATCTGGCCAGTCCTTCTTTGTAGTGCGGAACGCTACGATATTCATCGTCTGCCCGTGATTGACTGGAAAGGTCAACATATGGCCCCCTTTGCCCATCTGCGTTCTGTCAACATCACAGTCTCTCGCAAGCATATGGAGAACCCACGTGCATACAGGCATTCTGGGCCTTTTCCTCGCCAACAGCAGCCACAGCATCTTCCATCGGGACAAGAGCCCTATACGCATACTTGTGTGTATACGTAGGAAACGCACATGGATGATCAGCGCCAAACAGCATCTGGCGCACCCTTGACTTGATGCCATCACAGGCTATGATGGCATCAGCTCTGACGGTTGAGTTGTCCCCAAAAAAGATGGTGTAGGAGCCATCGTCGGTCTCCTCAAATCTGTCCAATGCCTTTCCGAAAGAAGCGATCCCGTCTGGTATCAATTTGACTAGGTGATCAAGGAAATGTGCTCTGTGCACGCCTCGTTGGCCTAGACTGTTCCTTATCGAAAAAGCTGGTTTATTGCGTGAGCCGTTCTTTTCATCATTCTGCCCATCATAATAGTCAAACCACACGTCCTGCTTTGACGGCCAAATATTTCTCGTCGAGACCTTTTCGAAGGCTTCATAGACTCCGGGGTGACAAATCTGCATAGCCTGGAGAGCATTTGGTGACAGGGAAACGCCAGCGCCTATCTCTTCAAATTTGGCTGCTCGCTCGTAGATATGCACTGAGACACCGCGAGTCTGCAAGGCAATGGCCAGCGTCAGACCAGCGATGCCACCGCCGACAATGGCGTATTGCAAAGGTTGGTCGGTTCTCATGACTATCCAACACTGTGGGCGGGTCAGATCATGCCAGTGAGATAGTTGTTTCGCACTGCATCAGCCCCATGGAACAGTTTTATTTCGCAATAAGTCCATCTGAACAAATGACGATTGCCTGCCCGATTTGAGTCTACTGTGTTGTGTTGGGAAACTCCGAACCGAGGAGATCGAACCGAACCGAGCCGAACCGACGACCCGGATCAGTCGTGAAGTTTGGGGTCGCAAGTCGTGATGAAATCTTCCGGGCCCCCACGTCTTGCCCAGGCCGTATTCATTCCGTCATTTCCAGTAGCTATATTGAAGTCTCACCAAATGATCAAATGGGCGATTGGCATCACGTCATCGGCGGGCAACGACAGTCTTTTCTTCACATCAAAAGGCCTCAGCAGAGATCGTTCAACTGTATCAAAAACGGCCAGAGATGGCACTCATCCGCCGTAGCCGGCATGATTGCGACTGAACCGATTTCCCAAGTTCCTGTGGGCGAAATCTCCGACAAGGGCTGCAGCTATTCCCACTTTTACTCTCATCGATTATAACCCTCAGAACAAGAAGATTGCCACAGTACCGAGTGGCCGAGAGAAAATCGCCTCTTGAATGGCCAGCCCAGTTTTCCGGTTGTAAGATACCTCATGGCGTCAAGCTTCTCTGCCATACGCGGGTAAATATCACTCTGTTAAGTCGTCTGTTCCCGAAGCGTCTGAAGGAAACCCCGAGATATTGGTGGAGAAGAACTGCGCCAAAGCTCACGACGGGAGTAATTTAGCAGACATGAAGGATGGTACACTTAGAAATGCGGTAGAGGCGAAAGCATGGAATTAGCGAACTGCCTGAAGTCAAGCGCCAAGTGGTCGTTGCTTTGAATTCGGTAGACTAAGCACCCCTCTGATTTTCCAGAGTCTCCCAATCTATCAGTTCCACGCCAGTCAAAGCGAGCGAAGGATTGTGGTACATCCAGTACAAATCATCTTCGCCTTCGAGGACAATATCGGCCAAGTCTGGTATGCCGGCCGTTGTAGTGTCTGAGGTCTCGCACAGAGTCTGACCAGTTGGGCTGTGGTAAGAAACTACGTGGTTGGGTGTTTCGGGTACCGTAGCAGACGCGGATGCGTCACCAGCCGTCCGTTGGGCTATCGGATTGAAGGAGAAAGGCTGCATAAGCGTGTGGGATTGGCCAACATTTACATCAGGTGTCTCTGTCTGTAGGGCGAGGCTAGCACACATCTGGTCGATCTCGTTGAGGCGTTTTGCCGCGGCTCGATTCCCTAGATTGGCGAGAAACATTAGGATGCTTCGCGCGCTGTCTATGCCCTCGTAGGCCTGAGAGTGACCGGAGTTGACTGCGACCGCGAGCACGAAAATGAATCCGGCAGAAAAGATGCAGTCCAGGTCAAGAAAAGCATGCTTAGCTTGAGCAGTAACAGAGTTAGCCCGGTACAGAAGTTACATGATCGAGTGCAAACGGATTGAGAAGACACTCACCGATAAGATCCCGTCTGCGTAGAGCATGGAGAATAACCAGGCTCTTACGAGCGGCTTCAACGCAAGTGTCTGCAAGAAGACGAAGCGTGGGACTCATGGATGTGTATAGATCACTCCCACGACGGAAACTACCCCGAGCCATGTATAGCAGGATGGGTCGCACCGCATAGATGATAGTCTGCGTGTCATTAGTAGAGTCATTCCGTTTCGCCTGTGAAGAGAGCTACCTGATAGATTGTTAAACTTAGGGATGCGGTCGTCCTTGCCGACGACAGTTGCGAGCTCGACAGCGGTGCGTCGATTAGGAGGAGCTCAACAGGGTGTGGCCCCCCGGCAATTTCTGCGTGCATTCCACTTTCAATGTTGCGGAGCGAGTGTAAGATGCTTTGTACTTCTTTAATGAAGGTCGCCTCCGACTCGCTATTTTGTGAATAGATAGCTTGCGGACTGATCAGTGTCAAGCATGGACACGTAGAGATATGTGTTGACTAACTCGCTGTGATACGCCCAGTCACCTGAGCTAGCTTTACATTGACTGCAATGGAGGCAGCTGACGGGTAGCCAATCTGGTCTGATGGTAGAGGAGCAGTGATGGCTGCATCGGAAATGGCCATTGGCAAACCAACAGCCGCGGCGAGTCTTCTGGTAGCCGGTTAGGTGTCGGCAACTGGAAGTTTGAAGGATGACTTGCCGTTCCTGCATATAAATTGTCCACCAAAGCCGATTTCGGTGCACGGCTTCCGACCGTTTGTAGCTTGGAAGTGGTCGAGATTTGTGAAGGCCAAGGCTTATTGCTAAGCGGAGGGCTGTGCTTGCCTGCGCAATGTCAGTCCACCTGGCCTAGGTTACGATCTTGCGAAGGCAATTTCTTTCTAACGTATAGATAAGCATCCTCTTTTCGATCCACTATCTGGAGGTAGAGAGCAGATAGTCCCGCGAGCTCGATCCCCAGAAGCCCCTGCTCCCGAAGGCCCCCGAGATCCGGCATTCGCCTCAGAGCATCGTGGAAGAAGTCATCGCCCGGTAGTTTGGACTCGTCGTCCCATCGCGCCTGAAGAAGCCTTCCGATCGCGAAAACCAAGAGACACTCAGCGTACCACAGTTCGGGCACTCCGCCGTCATCTATGTCATTGTCGAAGAGATGCGATAAATTGTCCAAGAAAACCCTGACGTCAAACAGATGCTGTGATACGCCCACATTCAGAACCACAATGTTCAGCATACTGTGCGCGTCTTCTTCCGTGGGCCAGCACCTTATCTTCTCGAATCTTGATCGTCTCTGGGAACATGACACTGGCGTACCGTCGGCAGGCGGCGCAGATGTCGGGCCGGAGTCTGGATGTGATCGCTCGCTCAACAGTGTCCGGAGCTCAGAGCTGAACTTTTCGCTAGAAGAGAGAGACGCGGCCGGTGCAATGGCTGAACAGTGGCGAGGCGAACATTCAGTACGTTTTGACAATCGGAGGGAATCTCTTATTTCTCACCTCCTGCCGCAGGATCCACCTGCGGAGTAGCGGTTCCAGGTCGAGAACCAGCATCATGTGCAGCCTCAGGTACAGAGGTCGGCTCCTGTGGCAGCCGGCCCCCGCGGTCCTCATGTGCGTCTCCAGCATGGCCTTTGAAAGATAAAAAGGCTGTGAGGGTTGTTGGGGACGACTGGTAGTGTGCGGAAGCTGGTCGCTCAGAGCCTATTCGAACCACTCCGGACGTCCAAGTCAGCAATCAAAGTTCCGTTAGGACAGGATGCTGTTACCTACGGCCTTGGTTCTCGTATTGTGCCACTTTATCCTCCAGCTCGCGTATGTGGCTACTCGTGTCAATAAAACCACACGGCACAGTGAATCGCGTGGCCGCGAACTACGTACGTGACCGAGTAAAGGCGCCGCTTAGTAACCTGAGAAAAGACGCATTCCAAACCACGTTTGACGCAAAAGACGCATGGTCGCGTGCCAGAGCATTTGACTTTTTTGTCCCGGCAAACTCGACACGCTGTCGACGTGCGCGGACCTGGGCCGTCGTTGCGTCTGGGCCGGCTCGGTTCACATCCGGAGCCCGTGCGCACAGCGCCGCTTTCAGCTGGAAGCATGTTCATATTCTACTGTGCCAGAAAGATAGGTAGTTTAAGCAGGTAGACGGATGAGGATTGGAAAACCTATCCGGCAACCTGTCGTCGGAAGCTTTTGCCGGACTCCACGTGGGGCAGAACGCCGCCACCAATCGGCATGCCATGGTCGAAGCACCCCAAGCCACAGTCGCCTTACCACAGTTTTCCTGGTACTGGACTGTTGTATCCGCGCTCACAGCGCATACCGGGAGGACAAAGACTATCCGCCATGAGCGTCTTATCAAGATTTCGTGACATAGTAGGTTACAGTCTTACCGCTTTCTGATATCAAAGAGTTGAAACAGATATAAGCTGGCAATCATCAAGAGTTACAGCACGTACTACAGCATCATGGCTGACCACCGGTTTCACTGCCACAGCATGCTGGTGTTTCTTCGATGCCAGATAGATCAAAAAGCCGACTTACATCCCGCGTCTCCACTGCTTACTCCGCCAAGCGGGAACGAGCGCCCCGGGATCCATTTCCGATGCTGTGGGTCTTACTGGTGAGCCTTCGGACAGCAGTCTCGGATACACAACCCGGACACAATTCTGTCCACATTCACCATCAACGCCGGCTGACTAGTCAACTTAGTAAATACTGCTGGTTCCAAAGAACTGACAATAGAATCCAGGGTAAATGTGGTCCCTCGGCCAACGCTGAGACATCGTCTGAATTCGGCCGGTCCTCAAACAGTTAAACGTGAAGCGGACAGTGCAGGGAATCATACCGACTTTTGGCGGCGATACTTGTCACCGTACTTCTTGACTATATCAGAAGCCAAGACCCATGGGAAGAGGAGCAAAGACCCCAATTAATCAACATGGTTGCTGCGGAGACAACATGTTTCGAGGTCTGGGATATTGGTCCCGGTTAAACAAAACGTTGACGACTCGGCCAGGGCCAAATTATGTTATAGACACTAAGATCTTAAATGAAGAACTTAAATGAAGAATTTAATTCTAGCTCATTGCTTTATTTAGGTCAAGGTCCGAGTCTGCAAGGATTTCAAGGGCATACAAAAAGCTAATGTGAAGAATTCCCTCAATGTATTTGACGAGCGACATGTGGAAGAAGCATTCCGATTGAGGGAACGCAAAAGCCTTGCGTAGAAGATAGTTGCTGTCTTTGTATTTCCCGCTTAAATTCCAAGATGTACTTCGGGTTACAATGGTAACATGAGCAGATGCAGCGGTCTACATCGTGTCAATACTCCCAAGGACTAAGTAAGTACCGCACATCCCGTAGTTGTCTTTGGGATTTATCAAGCTGGGGCGAGAAAGGACAGTCAATTCTAGTACTTATCGGCAAGCAAACCGTAGACTACTGTTAAGGTCAAACTAGACCGCGGCTTTCAGGCTTGCTGTGCTAACCATAAACCACCTAGGACAACAAGATTGAAGAGGAAGAGACTGTGCCAATTACAGGCGAAACGGATGGCAAGAGAAAAACCTCAAAGCCCAGCTGTCAATGGTGCTGACTGTAGGTCGACGCTTCATGAACCCAGCCACGCAATGGTTCCAGAGTCACGAAAGCGAAGAGAGTTGAAGATCGGTCAAAAGGCCATAGAAGGTCATACAGTGACAATTGATCGCTATTGTAGGCTCTCAAGGTTGGTGGTCAGTGACGTGGCCTTAAAAGGTATGGCGGATAGACTGACTATGCGAAAGAACCACACGGTCAGAAGACTAGCGATGTTGGACGCGACGTATCTGAACCTTGGGCTAAGCTGCATTATATGGGCGCTCTGAGAGCATCGTGATATCTAGAGGCACAGGGTCCTGAAATCCAGGGAGATGCCAGTGGAAGGCCACACAGAACTAGGTCGACGTCACCAGTTGAGGCCAGGCCAAGCCATAGAATCTCCTTCGTAGTGGCATCTGAACAAATGAACCTTTTCTCTCGCGATGAAGTCCCGCTAAAATCAATGAATCCCGCGTCCTGCTACGCTGACTATTCGCTTGCTGATCAACATTTCGTAGAGCAAATAGTCAGTCTACCGCGCTATAAATCGCAAGAAGTCGTATCCTTTACCGAGAAGGCCATATTTCTGACGATCTTTGATACGGAAAGGTGGAGCGGCAAGAGATAGAAGCATCTCCTATCACTATTTCTTCATTTTCACTTCTGAAGAGTGATAAACACAATAAGAAGTGGTTACATTGACACCCAATCAACGAGCAGTGGAACTACAAGGTACAGTGAAGACCAATGGCGAGAGATTGACGCTTGTTATGGGATGCGGTTTGGTATTTACCCCTGAAAGTGGAAAACACCATGCAACAGTTGTTCCTCCTCAGCGCAATGGATATCTTTGAGCCCTGCCGCCGAACTGGCGCTTGGGCCTCGGCCCGCAAAGAGAAGGCGGCGCCCACCATGGCTTGTTTCACGTAGGACTGTGTCCAAACGATCACGCATGTAGTGCCAAGCTCCGCCGTTGTAATGTTCTTCTTGCGCCCAAACAATCGTTTTGGCGTTCTTGTATAGATCAAGGTTGGACTGCACCTCAGTCCAGGGAAACGGATGAAGTTCCTCAATCCTCGTAATAGCCACATTTCGGATTCCCGCAGCTTCTCGGTGTTTCTGGATTGCAGCATAGACTTGGCCGGAGCACACAACTACCCTGTCTATTGAATCGAGATCATCAATGGAGAGGCCATGTTCAGGGTCGGTTATGACGGGCTGGAATGTCGATGGTTCGGTGAAGGCGGCCATGTTAGACCGGGTCAGTGGGTGGCGAAGCAGAGACTTTGAGAAGAAGATCACGAGAGCTATTTGAACGTCAGCATAGATTCCGAGAGTGACGAAGTGGAAGGTAATAGATCAGGCTAAAAAGTTTTCAACAGAAACAAAGGGGTGTCAGAGTCGAATGTTCAAGGGAATTCACATACGCTTCCGATATTCCCTCCGCATCTGTCGGCGCAGCACGTGGAAGTAATTGGCGGGGGTCGTCATGTAAACAACCCCCATATTGGCATCTTGGTGTGCCCGCTCGGGTGCCGATGGGTATGTCCTCCCCTCCTCCGAGCAGAGCATCAAAAACCTTTCGATGCGAGCAGAGGAGTGCTCGGCACCCTGTCCGTCATAGCCGTGAGGCAGAGAGAGGATAAGTCCAGACCGGTCTGTCCATTTAGTCTCTCCACTGGCTATGAAGTTGTCGATGATGACCTGCGTGTTATTCGCAAAGTCCCCAAATTGCGCCTCCCACATGACGAGCGAGTTTGGGTCTGCCAGGGTGACGCCGTACTCGAAGCCCAAAGCACCAAATTCGCTAAGGGGTGAGTTTTGCACCTCAAAATATGCCTGACCTGGGTCGAGACTGTTCAGAGGTGTCCACGATTGGCCAGTTTCTTGATCGTGCAGGACAGCGTGACGTTGTGAGAAGGTCCCACGTTGAACATCCTGTCCCGTAAGACGCACAGAATGCTTCTCAAGACACAAAGTTCCGAAAGCCAATGCTTCTGCAGTCGACCAATCCACGCTTCCGGATTCCAGCGCGTTCTTACGGCCTGTAAGGATGCGATCCAAATTGGTATGTAAGTTGAAGCCACTCGGGACACTTAGTGCCTTGGCTCCCACCTCATAGAGCACAGATTCCCGAACCGCCGTGGTCACTTCTGGCAGAGTTTCTTCCTTCAAGGTCTCTGGAGACTTAAGCTTCTGCCATATTGGCGTGAAATACTCCCTCCGGGAAACATGTTCCTTGCTGCTCTCGTAAATTTCGTTGAGTCGGCTCCATATGCTGTCGCGCAAGCTTAAAACCTCTTCGCGGGTAAAAGAGCCCTCAGCCACCAACTTTTCCACATACTTGTCTTGCGAGGATTTCTGCGCAGAAACCTTTTGGTACATTAGAGGCTGCGTAAAACTTGGTTGGTCAAACTCGTTGTGTCCAAATTTGCGATAGCAAACAATGTCCACGACGCAGTCACTGTGAAAGGTGGCCCGCCAATCCGCAGCAAGTTTGCAGAGGAAGACCACCGACTCCACGTCATCGGCGTTAACATGAAAGATGGGTGCGTCTACTACCTTGGCGATATCTGACGCGTATGTTGTCGATCTGGAAGAGTGTGCATCGGTTGTGAAACCAACTTGATTGTTCACAATAAGCCGCACGGTACCGCCCACGTCGTAAGCCGGCAAGCGCGACAAGCCAAGCGTCTCGTAGACGATGCCTTGACCTGCAACAGCGGCGTCGCCGTGAAGAGTTACACACATATTTCTGTTCTTTTCTGGGTCACTGTGCAACCGTTGAACTGCAAAGGCTTTCCCCGTTGCGACGGGGTCAACTGCCTCGAGATGTGACGGGTTGGCGAGAACGGAAATGTCGACGGTTCGCCCTCCTGGAGAAGTTCGCTGGCCGTCATGTCCTAGGTGGTACTTCACATCACCAGCCATATTTCGCAACATGTCGAACCGGACCCTGCCAGCGAATTCGGCAAAGATAGCTTCTGGTGTTTTCCCATACACGGTTCCGAGCATTGTCAGGCGCCCACGATGACAGCTGCCGATCGTGATATTTTCTATACCGTGTGCATCGGCGCTATGGTCAATTAGGGACATGACACCAGGGACGAGACCTTCAGAGCCGTCGAGACCAAAGCGTTTCTCGGTGGGAAATTTGGCGGCAAGAAAACGTTCGAAAGATGTTGCCCAGATGAGTCCTTCCAGGATTCGGCGTTTCTCCTCCCGCGAGAATTTGAGGGGCTCAGGTATCTCGAGTCGATCTCTGAGCCAATCGCACTTGGTGCGGTCTGGAATATGCAAGTACTCCACCCCATAGCTGCCGCAGTAGGTGTTTTCACACGATTTTATGATATCCCGCAGTTTCATCGACCCGCCGGTCTTTGTGGCATGTCGAGGAAGTATGCCAGGGCCAAGGTTGAAACTTCTATCCATGTCCCTTTCAGTAAAGCCGTGGTAAGATGGGTCAAGCTCAACAGGGCGCTCGAGGCCAGACTGGCCGGGTTGAACGTCGGCAGCGTTCAGCCGAAGCTCCAAAGGATCAGTCTTGGCGTAGTAGTGTCCCCGGGACTGGTACGCTCGTACCAATTGTTGTACTTTGAGATGTAACAGAATCTCTGCCTCCCGCCCGGAGTCGAACCCTGGCATGCCGTGGGGCTCGTGGGACGATGTCAGGCCTGGGGGTGGCTGAAATGCCGTAGATGCAGGCCGTGATCGATCCTCCATGTTTAGAAAATATGTTCTCCAAGAGACGTGAACTGAATCAGGATTTTGCTTCCATGAAATATACATTTCGTCAATGTAATTGGCTGCGCCGCCCTGGAGAAAGGATTCGGCGACATTCTGAATAAAGTCAGTACCAGCGTCTCCAATGATTTGCGAAAGCGGTAACTTACTAGTGATGTGCTCTCATCTTGAGCCGCAGTGCGAGCCTGAACAGCCATATCCTGAACATGGTGGTCTTGTACGGCACTGGTAGCGTTTCTACTGAATGCGTCGGCGGCAGATGCGAACGTCGTTTGGCCCCATACTGATATATTTGATCCCCCGGAAGCATAGGGCAGGGTGACAGAGAGCTGACGGCGGTAACCGGTATTTTGCGTACGGCTATAATGAGATCTCAAGCTTTCCCGCACCACCGGGGCTCTCCTCGCAGAATGCATCTTCACAACGTCGGATATTTGCAAATTGGCCTGCTCATCAGTCAGGGCACTAAATGGTATGGGCTGGCAGCGCCACGGTACCTTGGAACAATGAATTTTGCAGTACAATAGGAACAAAAACCACAGAGTAATGACAATATCAGCGAATTGATCCAGAATCATAACCGAACGGACATCAGAACCGAACGGATATTACAGCCGACGCAGTCTAGCGGAGGGGCCATCTTGGCTGGCACACTGCTCCCGGTATGGCATATCCCCTACTGCAAACTCATCCTAGTAAAGTACGATCCGCGCACGGGATCCGAGTCTCCCTTTAATGACCGGAAGTTTCTCGGGTAGTGAATGCACATGGATATGACCCACGGAAAATGAAGCCGAGACCTCTGATTCCCCGCTCTGTGGGCTGGCGCCAGATATGCCCGGGTCATGTGAAAGCGGCTGAAGTTGGAGAAGCAGACAGTGGACACTGGAATTGCGTCCCAGCAATGCTCAGTCCCACGAATCCAATGTGTGCCGGTGCTCCGCTTGAGGTGGCTACATATTAAGCACTTTGCTACCGAAGAACCAGGTCTTTACTGTCAAGGACACAATTTCTGACGTTTTGAATGAAGGTATTAGTGGGTATGGCTTTATTCACAATGTCAGATCCAACAGCGCTATAAAGAAGCTACGATAACAGCTGCCGGCGCCCAGTTACCAATGGTGCCCTTTCATGGGCCTGACCAAGCTTAGGCTTTACGCAAGAAGCATCCGAGCAGGGTCTTCGATGTAGTTCTTGACGATATTCAGAAATGACACAGCCTCTCTTCCGTCAATCAATCGGTGGTCATATGTGACCGTGACATACATCATCTGCCAAAATCATTGTCAGCTTAGCCAAATGCCGTTGAGGCAGAAAGGGAAAAGCTTACCGGTCGGATCTCTACTTTTCCATTGATTGCTACTACACGGTCTTTTATGGTGTTCATGTTGAAGACCGCAGCTTGGGGGTAGTTTATTACCGGTGTTCCAAACAAAGAATTGAAAATACCGGGGTTGCTAATAGAAAAGTTGCCTCCAGTGAGGTCGTCCATGGTCAATTTGGCGTCTCGCGCCTGGTCATTGGGCAAAGGAGTCAACAGTTTGAAGATTACGACTTGGCGAAGAGGAGTCTTACCTTCTGTGCCACAATAGCAATCTGCTTCTCCAGCTCAACAATGCTTAGCTTATCGCAGTCTTTCACAACAGGCGTAACTAAGCCCTTGGGAGATGACACGGCGATGCTAATGTCGACATAGTCTCGAAAAGTGATGCTTTCTCGGTCGGTGTCGATACTGGCGTTGATCTCAGGAACTAGTTTCGCAGCACGTGCTGTGGCCTTAGCAAAGGCACCCATGTAGCCCAATCTGACACCGTGGCGCTTGGCCACATCTTCCTTATACTTGGCTCGCCAATGAATGAGTGCCGTCATATCAATCTCTTGAATCGTGGTCAACGAAGCACAAGTGTTTTGGGACTGTTTGAGGCGGGTTGCAATCGTCTTGCGCATGCGCGACAGGTTTTCCTACCGTACCAGTTAGTAATTATTGGTTCAGTCTAATGGCAACTCTGGGTTGCTCGGTATCAAGAACGACCTACCACGCGTTCGCTTCGGAAGGCCGACTCGTGCTTTGGATGTGGGCTTGTATTGTGTTCGGGTATCTTCTGTGTCGATTCCGACGTAGAAGATTTACCTGAAGCTGCCGGTGTCTGGTCGCCTGACGGCTTTACAATCGGCTGGTCTTTGTCTAAATCGCTTCTGCTTTCTCTAGAAGCTGCGCTTGGGGGAGTCCTAGGGGCATTTGTAGTATTGTTGGAGCCTTGATCTTGTGATTGTGATTTGGGCGACTGAGAGGCGCCAGCAGAACCGGTTTCTATTCGAGCGATGGACTGGCCGACAGTGACCACATCCCCTTCCTTGGCGAACAGCTCAATAATAACGCCACCCTGGGCTGCGTTGACAGCTATGTCGATCTTGTCCGTCTCAATACTGGCGAGCTCTTCGTCCGGTTCAATGTGATCTCCGATCTGCTTGTGGATGGTTGCTATTGTGCCCTCACTGATAGACTCGGCCATCGGAGGAACCTTGACCACCAGATCCGCATAGCGAGCCGGGCCGCTGCTGAAGGGATGATAGAATAGCGTTTTTGGACTTCGAATGTTTCGATGGTGAAGTTGCCTTTGTGTGACTGGTAGAATGGGTCGCGAGCCCTCAGTGACAGCCCGGAGCGGCCGAAGTCGTGCTATCGAGGTCATCTTTCGCGCAGAGATTTGGAGAGAGCTAGCAACCTGATGTGCCTTTCACCCACTTGCTATCTTTGCGATGCAACATTGGGCAGAAGAGAGACTGTTCCGAGCCTGTATTAAGGGCGACGACAAACCAGCAAAGGCGAGCCGATGGAATGTAAGGCCTCTCGGATGTGTCTTCCGAGATGGGTGGGCCCAAAAAACTCTCCGAAAGGGGGCATTGCAGTGGTTCGATTCCGCCTTTTTATGGATGATTCACACGAACTTTGATTCCTCATCTCCAGCGCATTTCAGAAGCATCCAAAGCAGCATTCCTAGTTCTACTGTGACGCTGCACAGTTCAGGCATCAAGTCTCGGCCTTCCAGCACCGGAGACGGTGAACGAACATGATCAGGATGCAATAAAATGCATCCTTACCCACTAGCGAGTCGACCGTAAACCAGTAAAAGGAAAAAAGAAGAAGGAAAGAAGAAAACAAGAGGGAGTCTTCAAATACCGGATGAAGTCTACTGCATGATTTCGCTATCAAGTGTACTAATGCACCAAGGCCGTACTTAAGGGTCGCCAGCAAGGCTTGCAATGGGCAGAGTCCTCAGCAACCCGGCAGATGTTAGGATTTGATTATGATTGATGTTCAGAGAGTGTATCGGAAACCCTTGTCCTGGCGATCAGTCAGGTCCGAATCGATGGCTACGCCGCTCCGAAGACCACCAGCACGTCCCTGGTTATCCATCACGTAATCAACCATGCCCTCCTCTACTCTCTTGTTCCTCAAACGGTTTTCTCGGTCCAGAAGAAATGCGTACACAATCAAAACGATCATCAGGAAGATCAGAGACGTGATACTCAGAATGCAACCTTTGAAGTATCGTGGAGCGCTCGACTCAGTCCAGGCTTGAGGTGAAACGATGCATCCAACGCAATAGGCCACGAAGAAAATTGTCGTAGTGGAAGATTTCTTTGTGTTACCTTTCACGTTAGATGCCATGAGAGCCGAGCAGCTGCTGAGAAGGCATGTAACGGCACCCGCCATCCAAGTTGAGACCACAATACCCCAGGGTCTAGAGGCGGGCAGTACCGCTAGCAGTATCGCACCGAGGAGCGGGATGCAGCAAAGGAACAGAGCTGTACAAACCCTGCTGTACTTTCCTTTGATAAGGCGAGGAACAAAAGCGCCGAACCAGGTAGTAAGGATGTTGACAGCGCCTCCGGGCAGACCGACAAGCATCGTCGTGTATTTGTCGTAGCCAAACCCGTTGATAACGATGGAGGAGAACTAGTAACGTTGTTAACAATAAATCGAGTCAAAAAGGGGGCCATGTCCGCTTGCCTTGATAATGGGGGTCGTCAGAGTTATACCAAGCGCCATTAACACGTAGAGCCAGGTGATGGGCGACTTGTAAGTTTCGTTGAACTGCTTTCGGTTGAAATCTGCCCGATCGCGCGTGCCGCGGTCTATCGCGAGCCGCCTCGTGGCAATTTCTCTCTGGCGCGGTGTGAGGAACCATGCCGTTGTGGTGTCCCCGGGTAGCAGGAAGTAAAACAACACTCCGGAGGTGATGGTCAGGCCTCCAATGACGAAGAAGAGTACCCTCCAGGAGGCAACAGCAAGATTTGCGCGCCCGAGCCCAAACATGAGAAGGGCGTTTATGATCTGCGCGAAGCCGTTCATCGACACCCAAGCGGCAACGCGAACCGGATGCTCTCGTCGCTTGTACCAGACGGAGGTCAACATCACAAAGGCGGGTGAAACGGCACCCTCAGTCAGACCGAGGAAGAATCGAGCAGCCATCAGACCGGAGAAGCTGTT
Source organism: Sordariomycetes sp. S80-01Y (assembly GCA_037042185.1). Taxonomy (NCBI): domain Eukaryota; kingdom Fungi; phylum Ascomycota; class Sordariomycetes; species Sordariomycetes sp. S80-01Y. The sequence continues at coordinate 124,907 of JAXQJY010000027.1, read as the reverse complement.
TGGCAAGCCGACGCATACGCAGGTAACACCCCAAACGACGATGGTGCAGCCGACGAAATTCTTTAAGGGCAGTCGGCCGAGGAGGTAAGCAGCGGGCCAGTTGGAGAACAGTTGACCGAGGTAGAACATCGAAACACACCAATTGTACTCTTCGCCTTCTAGATTCAGGTCGGAGCGCAAGCCAAATATGGCAGCATATGTGATGGACTGTTTATCCAGGTCTAAAACGGTCAGTTTGCTTCGCCTCGCATTGCATCTTGGACGGCTATGGGGTTGCCTCGGCACGGCAATGAGTAGACTTACACATGCAGAAATAGACAAAGACCATCAGAGGTAGAACATGAAGATCAAGCTTCCGCACCACCTGCCTCTCTTCAGCCTCATCGGTAGCTTCGAAGACAACTTGAGCGTCGTTTGTGTGCTCAAGCTCGCTTGCAGCAGCGCTAAAGTTTTGTTGCGTTTCTTCCTGCTTTGCACCCATCGTGGCTATTGCTTCGACTCGCTGGGATACTGAAGGAAACCCAAGGTGTGACTACAGAAAAGCCAGAAGGATTCACCAAGCTATTATTATAAGGAAGCCGAACGCTTAGGAAGCGGACACAATGCCTTTCCGAGCCAATCAAAGCCATGGCACTATTGGATACATCGTCTCTCAAGATAAGCTCCCCGGATTCCGATCCTGAGATGGTCTTTGTGGGGTTTGGGGGGGGCTCCGCGGGGTAGGTCCTCAAGCCATGGTACGAGCAATCCGGGTTCATATCGTGAAGTATGACTGACCTGCGGTGCAAGTTGCCGAGATTCCTAATGACGGGAGGCTCGGCCTATATCCACTCCGGGCCTTCGGAACACGAGCATGTTCTGTGTTCTTCTCTTCTCTCGGTGGCTCCAGCCTAGTAACCGGTCGCTAGCAAAATCCGGTTATTGGATTCAAGAAGCCGAACTCGCCCGTTACTCGTTTGGGCAAAGCGCTAAACATTTGTGATTAGCCTGGAACTCTACACTTCCAACGGACATGTAGATAAAACACAAACCAACCCCAATGCCGATCAGCTGCACCGAGTGATTCAGCACTAGCTTACTCTGTGAAGATTTTGCAGTTGACTCCTACATCTCTCATTCAACTTTCTTTGAACGTTTTTTGGTATCGCACCATGGATTCGACCACCGCAAGTAACGCACAATCGGTGTCGACCACAATCATTGGTAGTATTGAGCGCAAACAAATGTCACAAGTTCCCAATGACTTTCTACGTACCTCCTTTATGGGGAGATTTTGCCCTTTCATCAACGGCGGCATTGCCGGCATCGTAGCAACTACCATGATTCAGTCCATTGACAAGGTAAGCTTCGCATCACAAAGACTCACCTGAAATTTTACATGGTCTGAATGCATGTACAAAATTCGCTTGCATCTTACCGGTAGCAGTTACAAGAGCCATCCAAAGTCTACCCCATTGTCTGTAGCAAAAGGAATTATTGCCCAGGGGAGGCCGCTCGATTTCCAAACTGGACTGTCCGTCAGCCTCTTCCGTCAGTGCATTTACACAACTGCTAGAGTGTGCTTCTTTGAAAGATTCATCAATGACCTGCAAAGCCGCAATGGAGAAGGCAACACGACTTTAATAGAGCGTTGCGGCGCGGGTCTTTTGGTTGGTGGTGTGGGGGCTTTCCTCGGAAACCCAGCCGATCTTGCTCCGATTCGGATACAAGCTGATGGCCTAAGATACCGGCTCAGAGAAATAAATACAAGTCAGTGGTTGATACGATGGTATCCATCACGAATTCCGAAGGCGCCGGAACTCTTTGGGCGGGAGCAACGCCGACTGTTGCCCAAGCGATGCCTCTGAACTTGGGTCAGCTGGCATTCTTCTACGAAGCCGAGGCGCAACTACAAACGCATACTCAATGGTCGAAATCTACGCAAACCCTTACAATAAGCGCTATTACTGGCTTTCTCTCTGCCGTTATGGCCATTGCCCCCGACTTCGTGACGACGCGATTACAAAGACAGCAAAGAGGTGCTGATGGCCAGTAAACTTACAATTCCATGTTCGATTGCTATCAAAAGGTAGCAGCAGAGGAAGACTGAACGTGATTTTATCGTGATATTGGGATCTTCTGTTTCCGCAAGTTCCTAACCGTCGATGAACCGAGGCTACCTAGGCTAACATATAGTCAAAGTATGATAACGGTAGTCGTGGCGGAGTATCTTGGCTGGCCGACGAGATAAGAAGAGGAATTCAATGCTCTTTTTCTTCATAATGTTATATTATTTCCTTCAGCCTCGTACAGCAGGTGAGTTGTTTATGCCGTGCGCAAAGTGAAACTACGTTCAAAAGTAGCAGAGATCCTCCAATCTTATTCGAGGTCTAGCCCCACGGTTGTACAACTTGTACAAGAACGGCAGTTGCACTATGGAGAAACACACCTCGCACTGTATGTTTTGTAGAATTTGGAACCTGTGCTGCACTTTAACGGCGTATGAGACTCTTGCGGGTTTGGGAACAACATGTTAGACATCATGCATCTTGAGAAGAACAAAGAATCAACACAAGAAGTGCGCTCACAAAGCTTCAGTGAGGCCAGATTGTCAACTCGTTTGAAGTGTTCGCGGCTGAGGTTTGTTCTCTCGTGTGTCTTCCTGGCTACTTGTACCTCAATCCACGTTGCTAAAGCGGGTCAAATCGATGGTGTTAAATGCCTACTCTCCAGCGCTCGGTCGCAGGCCCAGCTGGATCACCCTTAGTAAGCGAGCTACCCTGCAGTCAACGCTGTCCCAGGGGGTACAGCCGTAACTTTTAAAGATCTGAAATGAAGGCCAACTTGAAGCCGGACTCTGCGCACCAAGTGCCAAGGGATATACTTAACTTATTTTGCGAGCGGCGCACCCACGGGGCAGGTCGGCATCGTCAGTGGGAAGGTAACGAAAACCAAGCATCGCCGTGCGGCTATGAGAGTGGGCTGATCAGTCGTGAACCACAAATCCTGAAAATATGAATTCTCAGCTGTTTCTATGTGGTGTGTTTTATTCGACGCTAGAGCCATCGACACTTATTCAGCGTGGAGCCCCAATTCGGACTCTGCTAGCAAGTCTTTATACCTTATTTTGAATTTTGCCCTGAAGCTCGCCTCGGCCATAGTGCAGCATCCAATCAGTATGATAAGTAGATGCATTTCCCTTCCCATCCACCTTGGAGAACGGCGTTGTCAAAAATCCACCTCCCGACATCCTTACGACTGACAAAGTACCCACCCGTGGGGCCTGGCTCCTTGTCCACTTCTTTACCTCTATCAATGCCCCATTCCCAGCCTACTTTGAGATTTCCTTCACTTTTTACCTCGCCGTTGGTCAAAAACAGAGGGCCCATGATGATGAAGTCTCGTATGTGCTTGCCCCCATCTCCCAGGACCACCTCTTCCATGCGCTTTTTGTCGGCCAAGGGGCCGCCAAGAAGGTAGTGATACTGGGGGTACACGGGCAATGGAACGCCCCGGTTTCTCCCACACCCTGCGGTGCTCACTACGACAAGCAGCGGTCTCGGGCCTGTACTGATCGTGCTGATAGAAGAAGCGGAGAGATTCGAAAGGGCCGTGAAGATAGTTTCAATGGCATCTTCGCAAATAGTTGGGTCGGTGAGGGGAAACGGCCGTTTGATACTCCACTGAAAGGTCGGGTATGCACCGACGCCACTGAGGATAATATCGACGATGAGTGTCTCGTTTGTCGGGCTGACGAGTACCTTTGCAACATCCGCCAGATCTTTCACGTTGCCCTGGTGAATGGCAAGGTTCTGCTCAATGGTGGCTAAAGGAATGCTGTGTTCGGTAATAAGAATGTCGCGCAGTCTTTCAGGGGCTCGAACGACTAAAGAACATGAGAATTAAAGTAGTGGACGCGGGCAAGGGACCGAGTGACATACGAGCTGTGCATCGTGAGCCGTCTCTCAGTGCACGTGCTAAGGCGGCCGCCACGCATCCCCCAGTAGCGCCAAAGCAAGCAATTGTTGGCTTCGCTGACGACATGCTCTAGGATTGAGAGCACAAGATCCGTTGATCGTAATGCGACGCAAAGTTTTCAGAATAGGTAAGGTCCGCAGGCTTGTTCTGAAGTGGCAGGACGACTAGAAGCTCTGAGCCTTTTCACCATGAAAGCCAGACGGAGAACAAGGCGGAAAGGCCCTTATATACCTATGCATCTAGCTAGATAGGAATGAGGAGTCGTATCTTATAAATCACGGCAAGACGAGATCATCTCTTTCGAGTTACAAAGTCCGCCAATTGGATTCGACTCCTCAGTCCATTGAGAACGGGCTGCAGAGAGGCTTGGCCCCTCGTCTAAACTCGTCAGTAAGGAAGCGCACACTTGATGGTAAGCACTGCAGCTTATGTTGTCTTGGGATGGTGTCCGAGGAGGATGCATCGGCACGCATCGCACATCCAATGGAAAACGGTATACGACTGAACCAGTGGGAACTAAACCTCAAAAGGCGTAGCTCCGTCCTGCCCCACATGCCATGAGTGCCCCAACTCCGATCTGTGCGGACGGACTTAGAGCATACCTTATGTTTCTTAGGCGGCACTTTTTGAGCTGAGTTTCTCCCATCGCTACTCGTTCTCACCTGTCACGATATGGCGGTTCTTCGAAGCATGTACCAACTGCACTGCTTCCAAGCGCAAGTGCGTTGTCCGACTACCCACGTGCACTCGTTGCGCTCAGCGGGGGCTGCAATGCGTTTACCATCTAGAACATCTCGGCGCCCCGAACAACCTCTATGGAGATATCCATAGATTTGAAGCGGATCTACCTGTATATGGACATTGTCTCCTGAAGAGTGTCACCTTGTGTGGCTCTGCCGCCGACCCAGCGATCGGTAAAGCCGGACAGAGCCACACCCTGGACTTGATTCGTCGGGGCTATCAAGCCGTTCCGAACATGCTCAGAGAAGGTATACCGGCAACTTTCGTTCACCCTAATTTACGGCCTCACAACGGCTCCAGCAATTATATGGCCCCCTTTGTCGCCCGTGGAGAGAGCGGTGTTATTTTTGACGAGTTTCAACGCCTACTCCAGCTCGACTTCAAGACTCTGCTCATCCATCAGGCCTTGACAGCCCTGCAAGCACTTGTCGTCTACGTGGGATTTTTCAGCCTATCGTCATCTAGAGCCGAGAAGAAGGCCGCGGAGGAATCCCTTACAACCCTCTCTAACTGGACTGAGAGTATGTTGGAGTCGGTGCAGTGTCGGTCACTTTTTCATCAGTCCATCTGGCAGGAATGGATCTTCGGAGAGAGCGTTCGGCGGACAATTTTCATGTCGTACGGGCTATCGATGGCGCTTCATTGCTTCAAATACGGGTACTGCTCTAATTGGTTGTTCTTGGAGTCCCTCCCGTTCGACAAGCGCCCTGGTCTGTGGATGGCACAGAACCCGCAGGCATGGATCGCATCAGCTGGAGTCACAACCGGCGCAGATGTCGGTCATGCGCTCAGCTCTCTTCACGAGTTTGCGGAAAATCGCGGAGGGGCGGATCAAGGCCTTTGCGGAGATGAAATTTTGCTTCTTGCTGTGACAAACCACAATGGGTTCGAGCGGTTTCCGGTACAGACGCCGTGAGAATGTGACAAAGCTTTGAAAATCTGCGGGAGACAGTCCGATTTCGTCTCCGGTCCGAAGGGGAAAGTGCGGTGGCCCTATACCTCACTATTAGGGTATAAGAATGGTCCTCGGCTAGACTTCAGACGTCTGTTTACGTTTGATTCAGCACATATGAACGGGGCTTTAAGCCTGGTTGCGTGGGGTGTGAAGTAATATGTATAGAGAGGAGTCGCTCACTTTATAGTGATCCCATGGGCCTCTTCCTAGTGTTCGATGTTTCTGAAAGCCTTGTCGCCCAGCGCTGGAGCCACTTGGTCCTCTCGGCGAAAGTCGCATGCAGCTACTTGAAATGCCGGAGTCGTGGGATTGTTGAAAGAATAAATATTGCTGATTATTCCAGTAGATAATCAATATATGCGTATGTAGAGATCTCAAATCATTGGTGATACTTTAGTTTATCCTAGAAGGATATACTAAGGGAACGGTGTATTCTGGTACGTTTAGCTCTCTCCTAGTCAAATTACAAGGTAAGCTTTACGTGAAACGGACAAATTAGGCAGTAACATAGATTAAGGCTAACGATTCGATGAAGCAAGATCCTTATAGCGTGCTGAAAGAAGCCACCGAGGCACTACTTTAGGAAAGTAACAGCCTTGGACATCGTTGTACCTGACCATAATTTGAGCCGGCGATCCTGAAAATACAGAGACGGCTAAGACCTTTGAGTGCATAGGGAAAGATTTGGTATGATGACCTCTAACTACCTCGACGCCACAATCTTGATAGCCCCCCATATGGTCTTAACCTATACTGGTGTTGTGAGCTATGGACGATATGCTTCAGCTAAGCCAGAAAGGAATTTTGACCAGCGCAGCTTCCGCTCTAAGTCGAGAGAGCCGCTCAACTCGCAAGGAGTCGCGATTTCCTATTTTAGCTACCATTTGCATGAACCTGAATAGGCTATCCTTTCGCTTCAATAAGCCTGGGGGAGGCTCTTAACTAGTATGTATATTAGGTACTTCTCTCTTATCTTCTTTTACTTCTCTAGATCTTCCAAGATCGCTAAGAGCTAGAACAGTCACCCCTTCGACAAAAGACAAGATAGCTGTGATGGGCTTTCTAGCTTCACACCCACTGATTCAAAAGGTCTTGCCACGACCATCAACAATCTTAGCCAGTGGGAGATGGAAGGCGCTGCAACGGCAACAACAGCGATGTAGCTTAATTGGAGGCATGAATTTCACACATTTTCTCAAACTCGCAATCACATCAGGCAGTCGCTGATAATTATATCCTATGTCACTCCTTACGGTGGCATTTTAAGAGCAAAAAATGACGTCTCTTATACCTGGGCACTATTTAGATCCATTCAAGGTTATTCCAGTCTTATCAGCCCAATCATCAACCATCTTCAAAACACTACTCCGTTGCCCATTATACCCAACCTTTTCCATCCAAGCTTTCAAGCTTTTGATGCGAGCGGGGTGGATGCGATCTAGAAGAGCTACATCTCTGGGCTTGGTGATCCCGTCTCCCCAGTACCGCCACCAAGCGCCGAAGTTCTCGCGCCAGCTCATAATAGAATCATCGCGAGAGGCGTCAGGCCCAAGCACCCAGTTTACATGAGCGTTCGGGTAAGGCTCTGCCACAGTGGCATAATTTTCGAAGGGGACCGTCACATGGCCTGCCGGCTTTCCGGTGACTTCGGTGAAGATCTTCGCGATCTCTGCAAAGCTGACATTGTCCGTAACAACGGAGAGGTCCATTCCAGCGGACTCTTCGGGGTTGTCAAGAATCCAAAGACTGTAGGCGCCGACATCGCACAGAGCTATCAACGGAAGCTTTACATCACTCGCTGGGAAACGCATGTCAGCCGGATGTACTAAAGCTTAGGAGAGGTGCCGTTAAAGCCAGACACAACTATCAAAGCTGCTGTTGTGGGGTTGCTCAAGGGACTTACGAGCAGGGTTGATCCAAGTAAATGTGCCATCCGGCTGCTTCATCGGCACGAACATTCCGTCCATAAGCATATCCATATATGGACCGGTGCTGAGAAGGGTGCTGGTCATGCCCTCTTGACCTAGGGAGAGAATGAACTTTCCAACCCTCCCTTTGGACTCCATGTGACCACAGTGGTATTTCTCATCAAAGTCCGCGTTGTAGAGGGCGTACTCTATGTTCGCCCAAACGTAGTGCTGCACACGTTCAGATCGGGCTATCTCGTAGGCCCTGAAGCCGTAGAAGAGTTCGTCCTTTTCTCCCAGGGTGAACCCGTCAAGATTCACCCAAGCGCCATATGCACCTCGGAAGACATTATGTAAGTCTTCCTGGTTGTCTTGGGACCCATGAATAAGTGACACATTCGGGAGATCAGCAATCAGTTTTGCACGAGAAGACTCCAGATTACGTGTCAAGACCCGGACCTTGTATCTTCCGCTTTGAGATAGAGCTTTAGCGAAGGTTAGCAGAATTCAGAATATCGGTGCCACAATCACTATGTCTTGCCTTGTACCACGGGCATTCCTTGCGCGCCGGTGCCGCCAATGACAGCGATCTCTCTTAAGTCTGCCATATTGCTTGTTGTAGAAGAGTGTGAATCACTGGTGTTTTGAGATTTAGAAGATGCTCTTGAGGTGTAGTGGAGTGAGAACGAAAATAACTAGATGTTGTTATTAGTGTTATAGTCAAGACTAAGAACATCAGTGACCTATTAATGATACATGAAGCTGTCTCGCGAGAGCCAGCTCGCACTTAAAAACTTGATTGGTAACATTTCGATGTTTAATCAAGGCCCGGACGGTTTTTCGCACCTTAAATGGCCAGTGACTTCCTGAGGAGCCAAGATGGATTCAGATAAGATCAACGATACGTTCAAGGCGCGAGCGGATGCTTTTCTTTCGCTGATTCTCACCGGGAGCACGGACATCACGTTCCGGAACATGATTACCAAGCGTCTATCCCCGCAAGAAATGACATATCCAAAGCAACATGGCCAGGTAGGGAGAAACGTTGAATTCGTGACAAATGAGAGGATCGGGGAAACATGGGCAAATTATTAGCCTATTACAACCGTATGATTTTCATCTTGTTGACTACGGGCTGAACTCTGCTTGGAGTATGAGTGAATTGAGATCAGTCACAGCCCCGTGCCTCCAAACCCGGCAACCATAATGCTCCGCGGAAGGTTCTTAGTAAATCGGCCCTTGCCCATTTAGCCTTGTGGTTGTCTTTTCACATGAAAATTATCTGACAATCCCCCGCGGCACTTCACTAAGAATCACGTAACATAGGTGCCCATAAATGAACGGGTTTCTCAATTTGAACCTAGTTTGCGAGGGGTTGAACTGGGGCGAACCCCTCACTTCGTTGAGACGGAAGGTTGAAACAGTTTTGGTCTTGGAGTCTGATCAGGACTGCTTCGGCCGAAGAGTTACCACCTTAGCCTGCAACTTCTGCGAGCTGATTTACTTCGAAGCCATATACAACGCCGAAGCATAAGCTTCTTTTGCGAAGCAAGTGTGCTTCGCAACTCGGTGCCCGAGTTTGGTCGACTCTCTGCTGGACGATATGTTCTTCCTTGGCATGGCAGCTTGAAGGTCTTCCGCCATGAGCAAGGGAAGATTATGTGGTCCTGTTGCATGAATATTGTATTGACTTAGGCATTAGAATCAATGTGTCGAGGTCTGGTGGAATTGAGGTAGTGTCTGATTCGGGGCACGGCAGGCATCTGCACGGGCTTACGTTCCACTCCTCGAAATTCAGTGTGCAGTAAAAGGGCGAAGGGAATCTTAGAAGCAGCCCCGGATTCCTAAGCACTGGAGACGTTTGGAATGTGGGGGATGTGATGTAGCGGAGACAAGGAAACTTTCCCAAAAACAACTTATGGGACGCCTCGGAGGTTTTAATAAAGAACGCCGTATGGCCCCCGCTAATGATGGGTCGTTGGGGTGTGTCTGTATGAGTCGGCCGGCATGTATGTCGCAAAGAAGGGGTGGGCACAGCCTAGCAGGATAGTCCAGGGCGCTAGCACTCGCACTCGCACTCGCACTCGCAAAGCGGCTGGCATGGACGTCTTTTGGATGCGAGAGAACCTCAGATCCAGTTTTGTCGACCGACTTGGGACGATCTTGGAATTGCAAGCTATGAAGCCTGTATGTGGGGTAGCGGTAAGTTTATGTAATGCGGACACCCAGAGGCGAGATGCCCTTATTCTTCGCGGCAGCGCTGTGTTTGTCAATCGCTGTTGACGCGGCGCTGAACGTCTGTGGCAACCCCGCACGCCGCCAAGTGACCTGGGCTTCACAATCGCTAACGCCGAACTTGGACGCTCAAAGTCCGTGGTTTCGGCGTGGTGGTTGTGATAGCTTCCGAGTGTATGAGCCTTACAGTGGACTGCAAGATTGATATTGACAACGACTTGGGAGATGGATACCACTATGCGCGCTGGCTGAAGACATTCAAGCGTGAAGGTGTCTCGCCGTCGCTCGAGATCCCGTTTATTCGCGTTTCATAGAGTTAAGCAGTGCTTAGCTGAGGTTCGACACTGTAAGACAGCAGGTCTTCGAGCCAAACTCGCAGTATGCCAGACCACCTCATCCGCCTTCGTATCAGCAAACTGGAGATCCTCTCTAGTCTCGGACCACAAAGCGACGCGACCTTCACGATAAAGCACCGGTATCTAACAGGGCCCATGCAGCCTCTTAGAAAGCAGCCTTATGAAGGCTTTTACCTATACGAAACGATCATGTCGCCGTATATCTTATCGTCTTCGCCCGCCTCCGTTCAGGGTTCATGGCTACGGGGAGCCGGCCGCAAGCGTCTGTTGGACAGAAAGATCAGTCAACCAACTTGTTCTGGTAAAGCAGTTCAATCAAGTCGCAGTTTCTCTGAGTAGGAACAGACCAGCTACAATAGAACAATCAAGCGAGATGCAACCCATTCAAATGTCGAGCCAGGTCCGATTCGATAGTTTTGTGAGAGATTTGACCTTGTTCAAGAGCTATTTTTATGTGTTGTAATTTCATCCCTACTATATTGAGTCTCAGAGATCACCCCGATCAAACTCTACTAGAAATAAATTCTGATTCGCCGTGTCCCAATGGACGCTCGACGTATCTAACACAAGTAGCGCTTCAAGAAATCAACCTGCGCTGCGCTGTTTTGCTTGAATCTTTCGCCGACATAGGGATCGAAATGCCCTCCTTCAAGAATTCGTAGTTCCTTAGGTTCTTTCGCACGGGAGAATGCTTCTACAGCGATGTCTCCCGGCGTGACAACGTCGTTGCTGGCCACAGTCATCAGTAATGGCGTTGGAGAGATCCGGTGCATGTAAGCAATCGGCTCGTAGGCTCTGAAGGCCTCGAGGCTATTTTACGAGTAAGCATGGAAACCAATGAATCAATGCCGAAATGGGCGTCTATTACCTCTTCAGCGTGACGTCGTTGACCAAGCCATTCGATTCCCATGGACTGTAAGCCTGAAAACTGTCTGCCGTGGGCAGGGCGGCAAGTTTGGAAAGGTCTGCATCCACTATAGGGATCCGACGCGGCTCCTTTCCGGCCGCACGAGCAAGGCGGTCTGCAACTCGTGAATCCTCGTTAGCTGGCCCCTGTCCTGAGTACAGTTTCATAATAGATATGTAACTTTACCTTCTTCGAAGTATTTGTTCAATTCGGAAACATATGCAGGCCGGAAAAGGCGATGGAAGTTTTCCCACCCGCTGGTCAACGGCCTAAAAAAGTGGTCAGGAAAGGTATAATGTAAAAGGGAGAAATCTCGGATCATCAGGGGGCAAAACATGTACGGGGCCTTGATATTCGTAGAACAAGGGAGAAAATCGTGGGGGAACATACACCTGACTGAGTACGACCTTGACTCGGCGGTCGATAGCACCAACGCAGAGGACATGAGCCCCACTGTAAGAACTTCCCCAAATGCCGATTCTTGTGGGGTCAACTTCTTCCAACGACTGGGCAAAGGTTATAGCATCAGAGTAGTCGCTGATTTGCTGGTGCGGGATGATTTCCCGCAGCGGCTCGCCCTCCTTGCCGTCACTGTCTCCAAATCCTCGATTGTCGTAGGCAAGGCAAGCAATCTGCAACTTCGAAACGAAGTCTTCAGCCGAATTATCGAGGCCCATCTTTTTGAGGCCTGCAAACCCAGGTGCCATGACGAGACACGGTAGCTTCCCAGTGAAGGACTCAGGTGTGTAGAGCCATCCACGCAATATGACGTGGTCCGCGGTCTTGAATTCGACGTTCTTGAAAGGCATGGCGTAAGCTGTTCTTGCAGAATGTTTGGGTGCTTGAAAGTGTGTGTGGTATCTTGGCGAAAGGGACAAATCTGGATAGAGTTATACCTGATCTTCGTTGATGTTACCAAGCCTAGAAAGTGACCATCTCCTGGATTATGTGCTGGTCGGATTGCTCGGATGGATCTCGGACTCATTAGTGATCACATTGATCCGATATTAATAATGTTTTTAAAAGGTGCTGCGAGCAGTCCTTATCCTTACAGGCTGAGGGTGTGGTTCGGAGTCCGCGGCCATTACTTGCCCGCCCGGCTCAGCGGAACACGGTTTTTTAATCTTTGATTTAGAAGCCATCAATGATGAATTAGTGATCAACCCGTATCGATGGGGCATCAGTAGATTCACGGTTACAGTGATGTTAGTAAGATTGCTAATAGCCCGACCTGGTAAGTGCTAAAATGCCACGAAGATAAATTTAAATATCGCCCAGTTGTTAAGCAAACTGTACCTATTTCGTTGTTCCTCAACTTCTCATCCTAGCAGACAACGAATACATCCGTGATATAACAGGATATTAAGATAATGTCAAAGTCACTACAAGTCGACGTGTACGTGGCGCCAATCATCGGTGCGGTGACTGGAATGCCAGACCCCTCCCAACAGCTGTGGTCGCCAATTTGCTGCACCCTCATTCAGGGCCCGACATCTGCGGTCCTCGTTGATACGCCCACCACGGCTGAGTTGACCAAAGGTCTTATCGATTGGGTGAAAAAGACAGCTGCTGGGAAAACCCTCCGTTACATTTATACGACTCATGCTCACGGGGATCATTTCTTTGGCAATCCCGTAATCCTAGCAGAATTCCCAGAGGCCAAGTCTGTTGCAACGTCTTTTGTGGTCGACGGAATGAAGCAGTTTTTGGCAGATGGCCTCGAAAGGTGGAACGTGCTTTTCCCCAATGGCCAGATCCCCGAGGGGCAGGTCGTCCCTGAGCCTCTCCCGGAAAATGGAGAGTTCTCCATCGATGGGCACAGCCTATTTGGCATCAACGTCGCCTTTTCCGACACTGCGGCATCTTCCTTCCTTCATGTGCCTAGCCTAAAGCTCGTTGTCTCCGGGGACATCGTTTACGGCGAATGCTTTCAGCATTTGGGCGAGGCTAGTACAGCTGAGAGAAGAAAACATTGGCTTGACGCTTTGGACCAAATCGAGGCCCTGGCCCCGAGTATCATTGTGCCGGGTCATAAAAGGCCCTCGCAAGAGGACGGACCGTACTTGATCGACCTTACGAGAGAGTACATAGTGTTCTTTGAAAAGGAACTGGAGAGATTGGAGGACGCAGATGAACTTTATAAGGCGATGAAGGGGCGGTATCCAAATCGGTGGAATGATTTCATCCTGGCCTTTAGCTGCCAAAACTCTGTTGCAGAACACTTGGCAGCTAAGTCAAAGACACAAGCATAACTTCTGTACGGTGGAAAGCCCATGAAAGTGTCAGCGAGGGTTTTTGTTGTGGGCAAGGCCGTTCGCTCACTTGGTGAAAGAGACCTTCTTGCTCCTTAAGTGACTGCATCCAGTATAGCTTTGAGGCCTTTTCAATAAATCATAACCCCGTTGGTTGTATCAGAATCCTCTCATGCTTGTGTGCGCGTCCGAGGATTCGTATAATTTGCAATGACCTCCCCGGAGGCAGTTCAAGGCATAGACATCATTTGATCCTTGCCGCAGCTAGAGTTTTGGTGACCTTCACCTGTTTCACTGGCCATGCTGCCTGGGCCTATCACTTCCTCCTCTTGAAGTTGACAAATACGTTATTTTCATGGAGTTGTTGCAACTCCGATCACTTCAAAAATTGCAGTGGCGCTTGACCCTTTCAAGACCCTGGCCTTTAAGGCACCGTGTGATCACAATTATCATCTCTTCTCGAGTCCTGAGAAAATGATCATAAACGGCGGCGCAATACCACTTCGCCCGATAATCCAGGGATCCAAGCATATACAGTAAGGCTCAACACGGACCAAAGGATGAATCAGTTGTGTCGAACCACCATCTGCGCCCTGCCCTTCCGCTTCCCCGTCACCCTGCAACACCATCCCCACAGTACCGGATCGAGAGTGTCATCATTATCCTCCCCGCCACCTGTTCGAGAGATGAGATACCACCCGGCGTTTCCGACCACTAAGCGCGAGTCACATGCCCTAATTTAAACTGAGGGGGCGATGACTGGTCGGTTGAAGTTGCTCAATGTCGGACCATCGGTCGAAAAACGGTTCCGAGAGCTGCCATGATGAGTGGATGTTGCCGAGGAGTAGCTGGTACTTCTCGACTCCTTCAGCATTCTTCTCACGCTTGCTAACTTCTTATAAGAAGTCTCACTTTTGTGCGTGTTGTCACCACCAAGACTTCAGAAGTACATCCGTTTCGTCTGAGATATAACACCCGATCTGAGTCCAAATCCAAACACTTCACACAACATGCCCCTGTGGCTCATTTTCCATCCTGCCGGCACGTTCGAGGACGCAGCCTCAAAGCAGGCTCTTGCCAAAGACATCACGAAGATCTATACCGACATCAATCTTCCTGCTTTTTACGTGGTCACAAACTTTATCAAACTCCAAGTCGCAGATCTCTGGGTCGGCGGAGAACAGAAGAGCGACAAACCTTTCATTCGCATCGCCATCGACCACATCGCCGTCCACGTGGAGAAGAACAACGATGTTTATGACCGCACCACCTCCCGGATTGACCAGGCTTTGAAGCCACATATTGCTGACAAGGGTTATGACTGGGAATTTCATGTGGATGAGACAGAACGTAGATTGTGGAAGGTTAATGGACTTATTCCTCCACCGTTCAGGAGCGAACAGGAAGATCGATGGGCGAGGGAGAACCGGGCTGTCCCCTATGATGATAGCTCAGCGTAACTAGATGGCTTGGAATAGGATTGGATTTGATACGTTTCGTTCCCACTTTCATCCATCCACGGTGTTCCTATCAAGTATCCGTCACCCCGCATCCGACACCGCGGCCAGGCCAGACGTTGCTCGCGCCTTAGTGACTTGGCGGATGATTTGACGGCGCGGCCGGAGTGACTTAAAGTATGGGAGCATCAACTTACTCGACACTGCCTAATGGGCGTGCCGCTAATGACGACCCACCGAGCAACTATGCGCTAGGTGTGTGGGTCGTGCTATGCTTTCTCCAGTCGCTGATTAACGGCTCGGAGGCGTGACATAATAGGTTCCTCGGGGTAGGAACAAAGCTAATGGACACGATGTAGTAGGACCTAACACGAGTTTCGGCGGTGATGACGTTGACAAACAGAATATCTGTGAGGATAGCTCTAGACTTTTTCGCTTCAACTTGAGCGGGGTTCTAATTGCTGACTTGGGACGTGATCTGTAGCTGTGGCTCAAAACGCTGGCACTTTGTGGAAATCTGGTCATCAAGCATGCCAGGGCCGGCGGACAGCGTTCAAGACTTTATTGTCACCCATTTAAGTGACACAAGTTAGAAACACGAGTTCTACATATGATGAGGGCAATGATTCGTCGATTCTCGGATTGACTATGCTCATTGATTTGCCATGGCCCATGCTGGAAGTCTTTTACTCTTGGTAATCGTATATCTACTACTTCCATCGAAATACTCAGGCGTCGGCGATTTTGAGGATGGCCTTGCCAAAGTTCTGCCCCTTGAAGATTCCAACAAGCCCTTCCGGGCCCTTCTCAATGCCCTCATAGATATCTTCCCTGCCTTGGATCTTGCCCTCGATGAAGAGCGGGACGAGCTTTTCTAGTGCGGCCTTGTATTTCGGGGGCGACAGGTCGACGATGAAGCCCTCCATACGGATGCGCTTCGTAACAACGTAGAACATGTTCTTGACGCCGTACCGATCCTCGGGCTTGGAGTTGTATCCGCTAATAGAGCCGCAGGCGATGATGCGACCGTGAGTATTCATGACCTCGAGGGCGGCTTCAAGGATCTCGCCGCCGACGTTGTCCCAGTACAGATCGATGCCCTGAGGTGCGAGCCGGCGGAGGGCTTCAAGAGGTCTCTCCTCCTTGTAGTTGAACACAGCGTCGAAGCCCAGGGACTTGACGTAGTCCATCTTGTCTTGAGATCCCACGGAGCCGATGACGGTCAGGCCCTCGACCTTGGCGAGCTGCCCAACCACCTGGCCGACCGCTCCAGCTGCCGATGAGATGAAGATGGTCTCGCCCTTCTTGGGCTGGCCAATGTCATACAGACCCTCGAATGATGTTGCGCCGGGCATGCCCAGGAAACCAATATAGTAGGACAGTGGGAGACCATGTGTGATGTCGACCTTGCGCAGGCCAATAACGGAGAAGAGCTTCTCGGGAATAACGGTGTACTCGGCGTTCTGGCCTGAGAAGGCAGCAACGAGGTCACCAGGCTGGTATTGCCGGTTGTCTGAGCGCACAACCTTGCCGGCAATGCCTGACTCGAGGGCCTCGCCAGGAGTCAGGGGGGGGCTATAAGAATGTACGCTGGGGTCGCGCATGCGACCTCGCAAATAGGGATCGAAAGACGTGTAAAGGACTTTGACCAGGACGCCGTCGTGCAGATCGACTGTGTCGAGGTTGATGGGGCGGTCCTCCACGGTAAGGTGCTTGCCGGCCTCGGGAAAGGTCTCGGGCACAGCCTTGTAGACGAGGGACTTATTCTGTGTGGGTGCCATTGTGGTGTTTGCTGGAGCTGGTCTTCTGTGTGGGGAGTCGGGAGTAGAGATTCGAGAAAACGAGTAATGATGCGCAGCTACGGAGGGACACTAGAGGGTCTTCTTATACATAGCTCTAGTGCAGCTCAACGCCCTTGCTATTTGCGGTTCTTAGGGGGTCTGCGTCAACGGGCTAGAAGTATTGACTGGCTTTCTTCTAGCAGGTTCCTCGCCTATTTCAAGGCAGTGGGCTCCCGTCCCAAAAGTCCAGTCGCCTCTATCGAGCAGCCTTTCTCTGGGAGTGCTTGACCGTGTTGCATAAGGTACAATGGCAAGGTCATGGACAGTCACTGTAGCTCAAGAAACTCGGAGCGCACGCGAACAGTGAGGTGAGTGCATCTGGAGTTAGCGTCGTAGACCTTCTTCCAGCACTCATTCCATCGCTGCCGAACCCCGCGTTAGGCCCCACTCTATTGTGCGGGCTGGCTTGATCATTTGGCTTGCCTTGAAGGACCTCTTATGTCACTCTTCCGAACCATTGATCGGCAACTAGAGGTACCCCATGATGACCCACCTACCTAGCGCCTGATCATTTTATGGGTCGTCCTTGTTGGCATTTCCGGATGAGGGAACGATTATCAGTGAGGCGGCTGTGCATAGAAGCTAGGACATTGTAACCGTACAGGGCTCTCTGCCTACAAGTTCCCTGATGCTCTATTGTTCCACCTGTGCCGAGGAACTCATGTGGATCGTCATGATTCATCACGGGTACGTTCATCACGGGTTCGAAATCAAATGCTCGAGTATATAGCTTCGGTAAGGCGTCGTGTTCTTCCAAGTTACTCTCTTTGTGGTTGCATATCCAGTCTCATTAGTATCATCACTTGCTACTTCGCCATCTGTTACAGAATCACTTCACATTAGAGAAATGCCTCTCTGGATTTTCAGTCACTCTGCGGGTGCCTTCACGGCTGAAGAGAAGAAGGATTTAGCCGAAGCAGTCACCCAGCTCTACGCCAAATCCGGTCTGCCTGCTTTCTATGTCAACGTACAATTCATTGCTCTTGGCGCAGATGACCTGTGGTACGGAGGCAGCCCCCATCCGAAGTTCACGATGATCTCCATTTATCACGTTGCCCAGAACGTGGGAGACTTTGCTGAGGACCGCAAGCAGCGTTTCATAGACTCTGTTGACAAGGTCCTCACTCCGAGAATGACGAAAACGGGCATGGGCTGGGAGTATTTCGTCATGGAAGGCGCCCGAGAGTTTTGGAAGATAGATGGCATTGCGCCTCCTCCAACGGGCTCTAGGATGGAAAAATTGTGGTCCAAGCACAACAAGCCAGTCCTCTCAGAGCCCAATCTGTAAAGGAACTCTTTAACTGGTGCAACGGGCGCCACGACTGCTTGTCATTACTGTCGGTAGGATTATCTCACAGTTCCCGGAATAGCAGACACTAACACTGGGCCACAGTCTGTGGCTGATTGACGATTCTGCGCCAGCCTAATTGGATTCTCGGCCATGATAGGAGGATTAAGTGGACTGCGAGCACATTGGGCTGGTTCGGCAAGACAACGGGATTCCCGTCGGGCTTCAACGCAACGATAGGGAGCAAGGCTGGGGTGGGCTGAACACACAACATTCAACATGCGAGTGAACAGAGAGCTCAATTAGAAGCCATTTATCCTTTTGAAATCAATTTGGTTCGGTAAGGGGTAATGCGCTTTCTTCCAATGAAGACTTTGCTAGTGTTATGGGTTGATTCTACCCGTTGAACTTTTTGGATTGCTTCCGTCAGTTCGCTCACAAGAGCCGGCGAGACAGACCTCACAGCCACGAGACGATATCAGTCTAGATTTATAGCAATAAGGCAAATTCATCTGTAATTTTGCCTCATTTGTGACACTGAGCGCCTTCAAAATCGTCACCAGGACTCAAGTAATGGAGTAGAAAATAAGACTACGCATTTGAGCCACCTCTACCCGGGCAATCCAATCGTTTGAGTCACATGACAAGACTGACTGAGCTCACCGTAGCAGATACACAGCAATGAACCAAAATTGAGACTTGATTCTCTTCGCATCCGAATCTGTTCTAAAACTACATACCCATCACCTACACTCTGGACCGCTCGGGGACTTGGAAAGCGCCTCCAGCGTTCCAAAGTACGGGCATTCGATTGAACCTGTGAGGGTACAGCTTGATCATTTCCGTGTAGAGCTCTTCTGGGTCCTTGGGAGAGGCCCGAAGAATCCTGCCCCAATCCAAGAGATACTTCTTCGTATAAGCTAGATGCCATGCTCCGTCCGATTCTTCGGCCTTCCTGTGGCCGGGCACGACATACACTGGATTCAAAGCTTCAACCTTCTCTACCGCCCGAATCCATTCCTCTCTTTTGGGCTTCGTGTTGGCCTCGAGGAGCATCTGATGAACGTCACCGTAAACGACATCGCCACAAACAGCGAGTTTGATGTCAGGCACCCAGAGGATGGTGGAATCGTACGTATCGGAATGTCCAACTTCAACGGCCTGGAAGAGCCAGCGGCTCTGTAGGTGGAACTCGTTGCTCCCTGTCAGGGGCTTGGGCTTGGTAATGGGCTTAAAGATCTGGCCCCCGGGAAAGAATGCCTCCCAAGTGTTTGTGAAAGTTTTCTCGTCAAGCTGGTGCTCGATGTGGGCAATAGTGGCCTCAGTAGCCAGGGGAACTGCCCCGGGCCAACGCTGAAGGAGCTGCGTAAGGCCCAAGAAGTGGTCCGCGTGACCGTGGGTGATGTAGATGTATGAAAGGTTTCTGTTCGGCGCGACTGTCTCGATCCACGCGATCAGGTCTCTGGTCTGGTTGGTGGTGATGGGCGTGTCGACGAGGACCGCTTCCGTCTCCGAGTACACCAAAGTACAGGATATGGGCGACCACGTGTGTCCTTTGTCGACCTTGCTGATGAAGTCAACACAAGGAATAGGAGGCGCTACGTGGACAGCAAATCGAAGTGGGAGAGGGGTCGCCATGTTTGCGTCGAAAGGTTTAGATGGCTGAGCAGATTAATGGTGTGGGGAAATAAAAGTGAGATGCAACGAGTGTTTGGAATCGGGAGTTGGCGACGATGAAACAAAACAGTCGCTATTTCTGAATGTAATATCTGTCAAATATCAATGAAAGATCTCACCTGAGAACTTCGGAGCGTCAATTAAACCAGACTACTGCCCAAGTCAGGAGGACGAAGGTCCCCGTTATATATACACAGCAGTGGCCAGGCCAAGTGGGTCGAGGCACCTCCTCGGCTGGTGCGTTCATGTTGGCCAGGGCCAAGACTTAGACCTACGGGTAGAAGGTTGGCATCCTAATATTCCCGCTCGACAGTACCGTATACAAGCGCTCATAGCGTCACTACCCCCTACACTCTAGGTCCAGCTTCCTCATCGACACAGTGAATCTTGAGACCCTATCGCTCTGTCTGCATCTTTGACGGTGGCGCAAGAGAAGGTGGGATCGTAGCCGTCAAAATATTGCCGCGAAATCTGCACCTATAATCACCTATAATCCGCTGGGCGACCGGAGGAAGGCACTGGGGTTGCAACGAGAGAGTAAGGCAGGGTAGAAGTCAGTGGGCAATTTTTCGGTTATGGACAGCCTCATCAGTATCGATCACTTCCTTCGCCAGTGTGAGCAATTGGGCCGGTCTTCGTCAAACCTGCCCGTAAAAGTCGGGTGTTCCATAGCAATCGTCTTCAGCAGCAGCATGTGATGAATGACCGAGGGCTTAATTAGTAAACATTGCGAAACTCAATAATCGTCATCAGGGTCGGGATGTTGACATAATTAGCCGCTGGGGGGTGGAGGGGGGTGTACGTTGCTGCTTAAGTAGCACTATTCCCCAGTAGCAATGTGACATTGACATAAGTAGCCCGATCTCACGATCTAGCACACCCGTCGCCACTCAGCTTCGACCACGGATTGCAGACCCCCGATTGTAGGCGAATTTAAATTATCGTGATCTGGAGTTAACTTGCCGGAAACTCATGCCAGCGGCACGGTCGTAATTCATTGGCTCCGTAAAGAAGAGAATAATCATGAGTTGGATTAGACCCCGTCTAAAATATGGGTAACTCGATGAATGAATAACTTTCTTTTATTCACCATTATAGTTGTTAGGGTAGGGAGGATAATTTTGGGGTTTTGGCTCCTTGAGTACACTTGGCCTAGGGTAGGTGGTCAACTCTGACGATCCAGCCAGCTGACGGCTCGTAATAAGAAGTCACGTGGGGTGATATTAAATCTTGAAGGATCTAGAATTACTCATGGACTTTTGAAATCTCGTTTAGTAATATCTTTATTATACCTTTTGGTTGGTTCTCGTGCAGCTCGTAGCGATATGTTCACCAATTTCGAATCTACGGTGCACGTCGATCTCATTCAGGAGAGTATTCGCCGCAGTCTGTCTGTCCTCCCGTCGACATCAAGGAATGCAGATGGCGGGTCGCTGCGAGGGGAGTAGTGAGGTTTCGATCACTTCTGCAACGATTCCATAAATCTCTTCCTAATATCCTTGGCGACTTCGGTATTCTTCTTGGATCTTTCTTTCGAGTCTGCCGCGCGGCGTTGGAGCCACCTGTTCCTGTCATCGACGAACGCCTGGAGCCTCTCTTCTCTTTGAGCAACCATCTTCTTCTGCAAGTCGGTCAAGGGCCTGTTCTCGGCCGGCTCAGGGGGAGGCTTGACGGTGGGGCGGTTGGGAAGCCGCTGTTCGACCGGCTGGATGTCGAGCTTGGGTCCCGGGAGCGTCTGGTACCAGTACGCCGTGGTGGACCAGTCGTCTCTGAGATGGTTGGCGTGTCCGTGCTCCAGGTTCACCTTGATCTTCTTATCGAAGCGGATGGGATCGGCAAGGTGCCATCGGTACGAGACTTGATGGTTCGGGACGTCCTCCTCGTGGATGATGCTGCCACAGAAGGGATACGCATTCTTCTGCATGCCCCAACCCTGGGTGAAATAGTCTTCGCCGCCAGTGCCGTGCATGCTCGGCCATTCGTCGTCGTCGATGAAGATGAGGTCGTCGCCTTCTCCCCACCAGGTGCCTTGGTGATGCAGCACGGATTGGTTGCAGCCAATGAAAGTGCCAGCGCCCGTGGTCTCAAGGATGGTGTATCCGTCTCCTGTGAGGTTGGGCACCTGCGTCTCGAGGCTGTTGGTCTGCATGGCATTTGGAGCCCAGCCGTTGGTCGGGTTCTCCCGGCGCCAGTGAGCGTGGAAGTAGAGAAGCTCCTTGGGGTCGTAAGGCTTGGGCTCCAGCTCGTAGTCGATGTAGAAGTACTGGAAGTAGGCGTCCTCGCCCTGATTCTCGATTTCGATCCGCGCGCGGCTGTTGAACGGCATGGTGAGGTAGCAGTTGAAGGCAGCGGATCCGCCGTACTTCTTCTCTTCCGAAGGCTTGACGGAGACGGTGAAGGGTAGGGATTGGAAGTTGGCGGCCATCGAATGTCCCAGACAGAAGAAGTCTCCGATCGGAGCGATCACGCTCGGGGTCTCGGAATCATCCCAGTACATCTTGATAATAACCTTGCGGTAATAATCAGGATCGCTATCCTCGTAGCTAAGACCCAGGGCATTATGAATTTCCATCATGGCCACCCCAGACTTGCTGTACGGGATAAGACCTGGGCCAAGGATGCGGCGGCAGGTTTGCACGAACCAAAGATGGGTGATCTTGCCGGGGCCTTCGATGTCTGCGAGGACGGCAGATTCGCCAGGGAGCACGACGAAGGCATCTTCATTGAGGCCTGAGTGGTCGTAGCTGGACACACGGGCAGTGCGCCCAACCTTGCGTTGGGCGACGGACGCGAGCAGATTGCCTTGGGAGATGCTGGCCATGTTGATATGCTATGTTCTTCTTGGTGGGCTACCACACCGCCCTTGATGGGATCCCCATGGTCTCTTATACCCATTGCGGCCGTCTTGCTTCGACTGCTTGGCGGCGTCCATCTGGGGCGACGGCAATCGCAAGAAACGGAGATGTTGAAAATTGCAGCTGCGTTCTGCGGGACGATTGATCACAGTCGCCCTAGCGGAGATCTTGTCGTCTGTAAGAAACGCGTTGTGGATGGGTCGAGAGTGAGGAGAATTTGGAGAACGATCCACAGGGCGTGACTCGCGGACGCCAGAGCTATTGGTCTGAGGCGAATATGAGAGGGCACATCTTGGATCTTCCCTCGCGGAGCTAAACTTACCTCCGCTGTTGTGGGTCTTGGCGTTCGGTTCAAAGGGCAATATCAGGGCATTCCAATAACTCGCAGAGTCAGGTTCATTGTCGCGGAGCATCGGACGTTGCAAGTGCTTCCTTTTTCAATTTGTATCCGTCTACATGCAGCAGCAATCATTTGAAGCGCAAGCGGACGTAGGGTCAGCCTCCGAAAACCCTTCAGAAAGTCGCCGCCGGAACAGGCCGCGGAGAACGCGAACTCGGACGACGACGGCATGCAACACATGTCGCTCGAGGAGAACCAAGTGCGACAGCCGCCGTCCGGCCTGCGGCTACTGTCACACTCATGGTTTGGCGTGCGAATATGAGCAGGGTCCTTCTGCTCCGCGGTCTAGGTACAACTGACGCCCTGAGTTGAGAGAGGCAGCGTCTAACGCCCACAGCAGGATTGAAATCGAGCTGTCCGGCGTCAACCAGAGGCTGGACCTTGTTAGCAGCATTCTGCAGTCATGGGCCTCTCCACCTGTGTTCTCCGGACAAGCTCCCCTAGCTCCGCCGAGACCTCTAAGCCCCGGCCTGTCTCAATGGACTGTTCAGGAGCAGTCGCCTTTCCAGCTTCTGGGCACTCCCCATATGATGGTCACTTTGGGCCTGGAACCGCAGTTCATGCAACATCTTCTGGCCCATGAGAGAGCCAACCCACCGGCAGGTATTTCCGGTTCTTCGACCCTGAGAATCATCCAGCACGAGGAAGCCTTCAGGGCCCTGTCGGCATTCTCCGAATACGTCCACATTTGGTACCCTATATTGAGACCCGGCTTTTCGGATCACTACATTCGCACCATCTCCGGACCGTTGAGCCCTGGCCCTGAATCATTCCTGGTCCTTCTGGTGGCGGCAATTGGGGTTTTGGCCCAGAATGATCGCTCGTCGGAGGTCCGTGCTGCAGGAGACAACAGTTCTCTCTACCTTGAAGCGGCCATGGCTTCGCTGCCGGCTCTCCTGGTTGATACCAGCATAAGTGCTGTTCAGGGCCTTATCTTGATGAGCATATACTATTGCTGTCTCGTGAAGCCCTGCCAGGCCTACGAGTACATTATGATGGCCTCATTCAAAGTACAGAATCTAATTAGGGCCACCAGTTCGTCAGACAAGGAGCTGAATGAGCAGATAAAGAGGTCTTATTGGGTGGCGCTTCTTCTTGAAAGTGAGCTTCAAGATCAACTCGACGCTGTGAGAAGCGGAGTCTGGAGTCACAACGAGGAAACGGCGCTGCCTGATGGCCGCAGTGCCTGGCTCTGGGATAACGAGCTAGGAAGCTCTCCAATGGTCTCAATATCGCCAGCCAGCGCGCCTTGTGGGGCAGAAGAGAAGACCAATACAACACAGGCCTACTTCCTGGCGGAAATATCTATTCGACGGATGCTTCATCGGTGCAACACAGCTATAAGGACAAATCCAGATGGTACCATTGCTCACGCTCCTGGAGTTGCCCTCGAGCTTCAGCGCCAGCTTGACGAGTGGTACAGCTACCTGCCAGATATCATCCGCTTTGAGGATGACCGTCTGTTTGACTTTGATGTTCTCACATCGCCCGGGTCGTTCCCTTCTATGGAGCCCCTCAGCAACTTCTTACGAGTCCAGTATTATTGCTACAAGCTCAACATCTACTGGCCGGCCGTCTACCAGTGTATTCAAGACGGTTTTACCACTGCGGAGACCAAAGAGTTTGCAGAAAGATTCTTCAACGCGTATATCCAGTTGATGCCGACCCTACTAACCTCCATTTGCAGCTGCATTGTGAACCGCTGGACGCTCTGCGCGACCGTGTTCATGACGACCATGGCAGCTCTGAGGGCGGAAAAGACACAATGCCTGAAGGAAAATTGCACAATCAATTGGACAAGACTCAGGAACTGCCTGAAATCAGCGCGCAATGTGGACAGAGACATTGTCGCATCAAGTCCCTCGCTGACAATGATGCACAGTATCCTAGCTGGACGCCTTGACGAGGAATAACTGGAGGCATAGGACGATGTGTTGATACTTTATGTACTTGTATTGCACTTTTTCTTGGGGCGGCTACTTCATTGCTGTCTAACGCAGCTTCATGACCGACCCTGTGTAGTCTGTAATCCATCCCAAAGACTCACTGCCTCGAACACAGCGCTGTCCATGTCACCACAAGCGAATGCGGATATGCATGGCATCTCAACATCAGAGTATACCATAGTTGCCAGCGCAAAGCGGTCATTGACGAAGACCTCCAAGATGTCTGCGTCTGATATAATGCGGATATCAATATTCTCCAGAACCTTTTCACACCCACCACCAGAGTCCTTCTCCAACAGAGTAAAAGGCCCAGCATCGGGACACCTGTTGATACGTTCGTCACTAGTTGATGCGTGACGGTCTATCACAATAGTCTCGTTAATTGCCGAGAAGTATATACTGGTCCGAGTGCTAAGGTCTTCGCTGTGATTGACATGGAAGCCAACCATCTCGCAGCCCAGTGTAATCCGAATTGTTGCGTTGAGCTCCCAAGCAGGTGCAGAGGGTCGGAAAAGTCTCTTAGGTCCAGTATCACCTATGGATGGACAGGAGATTGGTGCCTCTGCCTGGAAGCATTGACAAGACTTTCGTAGTTGGTCGATCTCCGAGATCGGCCGCACTCCGATTGTATACACTGTTTTTGAACCATCGGCCTCGGTAACAGCTTCGTACGGATAGATGTCGCCGAGCTTACTATGGAGCGCTCCGAGAACGTTGGTAATCCGCAACAGGAACAACTCACGCGGCAATGCCAATGATCCGTTCCATCCTTTCTGATGCGCAAGTTCCCCGGGCAAGTCTTCTTCCGGTATCCAACCGTAAGCAATGCGACGGCCAGATTTGACATCGTAGAATGTGTTGACCGCATACAACGGTCCATGATCGAGGATACCACCGTGCGTGTACTTGAACTTGGCGCCTGTAGCGGTCTTTTCGAGATGCCCTGACATCCAGAGTTGGCTCCGGACTGTGCGTTTGAGCGTTCCATCTCGAGAGCCTTCTCGAATATGATCCTTCTCGATGTCGCCCTCAGCTCCAATGACGAGGAAGTCCCTTGTCACCGAGCCTGCTTCCAGCTGGATCAGGTTGGTGCATTCCCAGTTGACTCCGAAATTGCCGGACCACTTCTCCGAAGGTTGGAACCTCAGTGGAACGTCTACCAGTGGGTTGAGATACTTCCAGTTCTCAGCTGACTGGCGAGAAATTTCATAGAGAAATGTTGTCGGCCCGCACTCCTCAATGCCACCCGATATGAGGCCGTACAAGGCATTTTTACCAAGCAAAATATCCAAAGATTCCGACGACGTGACGTAAGGGTCTCTGAATCCTGACACTTTGACATCTGCAGGCTCGCCTTCGAGGATGGGGTTCTGGGAGCTTTTTATCCATGTCTTGCCACCATCGTGAGAAGTGGCAATCGACAGTCCAGCGGCGTTGCGGGGATACGGTGGTGTACTCCAATGGAACGGTAGCTCTCTGACGGAAGAGTATACTACTCTCAAAGAACTGTCTGCATCGTCCGAGGATGGTATTGCGCAGCCTGTGAAGACACCTTCGATGTCATAGGCTGTCTCGGGGCGGAGCGCTGGAGATACCGAGTGCTCCGCCCAGCTTAACATGTCTTCAGACACGATGTGTCCCCAAGACATGTTACCCCAATCACAACTCTTTGGATTACCTGCAAAACAGTCAACAGGCGTTGGTTTCCCCGGCTCGATCTTCCACTAACATTGGTAGAAAAGGTGGTAGGTCTTGGTTTTCGCATCGTAGTAGGGGGCGCACGGGTCGTTGATCCAGCTATGAGCACAGAAATGCACTTTGGGCCGACTGAAGCGCTTCTTGTGGATTGATTCAAACATTTCGACGCCTTCAACGTAGGATTTCTTTTACTCGATACTTGTAGTAAAAAACAAAGCAACTGTCGGTTCCAGACCGATTTGCGCGCAGGCAGCTTTGCCATTGTTAAGGAATTGGGGCCTCTGGTTCTTCTGACCGAATCCACGAGTAAGTGGATCAGATGCCATCGTTTGATCTCCAAAACCACCTGCCCACTGCGAGAGGGATGTTCCTCTAGAGTGCGGTTGAAAGGCAATGCCACACATCGGACACAGCGTACGACTGTGTGGACAGCGGAGCATCGGAACAGCCCCATCACTCGTCGCCGCCACTCCAGCGATGTGATTGGATAGCGTGGAAGAGCATCGCGGAGCTAACATGACCTCCGCGATGCGTCTGAGCTCTAGACCGGCTTCGGCTCTGCGGTTCGGCTCCCCACACGAAGCCATGACTGATCATATGGGGTACAGCACAAAATGACTCGATCCGCTATCCCCAGGTCGCAACCCCAGGTCGGTGGACACTGCATCGACACGTGGTACGTACCCCATCGCCACGTCCGGACCTGTGGTGACCACTCGATGCCGTGGTGTGGGAGTTGCACGACGCCTTGAGCCGCCCTGAGTTATTTCATACCAGTTGCTTTCCCTATATAAGACGCTCTCCGGGAGCTCTTGACACGCCTTGAAGCCTTTGTGTATGAGCCCACTGCCCTCGCATCTCGTTAGACGACAGCTTGAAGCATCCAATCTTCATCCATCATGACTCTTATTTGCGGGTGAGTGTTCGACCACACGTCCCTTACTATAAAGGGCTTTCGAGTTGATGATGGAAATTTGCTGACCTCTCCCCAGCGTTGATTATTCGGTCGTCGACCCGAGCAAGAAATGGACTATACTCAAAACCCAGTCTCGGTTTGCTCTCTGGGGTACGCTATCCAATCCTCTGCTCACGCCCAACCAGAAGCTGTGCCTTGCTAACGCCCTCTTGCTGAACAGCACTATGGATATCAATGGGCGTTGTCATGCAAGGCTTCGACATTGTTGCTGGCGGTCAGCTTGCCGCCCTTCCAGAGTTCAAGGAGAAGTTCGGTCTGCTCCAAGCTGACGGGTCCTACCTCATACCCGCCCATTACCTTTCGGCGTGGAACTCAATCGCTCCGGCCACCGAAATCGTCGCAACGTTCATCTTCGCGCCGCTTCTTGAGAAGTACGGCCGTAAGTGGGGGGTCCTCGCGGCGTCAGTCATCTCCGTGGCAGGCGTCATCTTGCAGCAGCTTGCGCCGGACTGGAAGATGCATCTGGCAGGGCGCGGTGTCAACGGCATTGCCATCGGCATGATGTTTACCATCTCGCCTCTCTGGATCGGCGAGACCTGTAGACCGGAGCTTCGCGGCTTCTTCCTTTGCTTCTTTAATACTAGCATCGTCTTTGGCCAGACCGCAATCGTTCTCGTGTCTCAGGGCAGCAGCCACATCGAAGGCGTTTGGCAATGGTGGCTACCTGTGGTCGCGATGTACATCTTCCCACGTAAGTCGGATAATCAGAGAGAAAGACCTCGCCAAGACCTGAGCACGAGAAACTGACGCCTGTCCCAATGTAGTGATCTTGTCGGTTGTGTGGCCGTTCTTCCCCGAATCGCCGTACTGGCTTGTTCGACGCGGCCGCAGAGAAGAAGCAAGACGCGCTCTTCGTCGAATTTACGGCTTCAGCGAGGAAGCATTCTACGAAATCGAAATCAACCGAATGGAACACGAGATCAGAGTCAACTCGGAGCTCCGAGAAGCAGGTACCGCGGAGAAGAAAACCAAGTTCCTCGGCGTTGACATCAGTCTCGAGGCCGAGTGCTTCGACACAGCCAACCGCATGCGCACATTTACAGCCATCTTTGCTGCGTCGGCTCAGCAGATGATCGGCGCTACTTTTGTCATTGGGTACGCAACATACTTCTTTGAGCTCATTGGCATTAAGAACTACTTCGCTGCGTCGATCGCTCTCTACATTGTCATGCTCCTTGCATCTACCGCAGCATTTCCCCTGACGGAAATCTTCGGGCGGCGTTTCCTTATTGTGGGACCCCAGTTCGTTCTCTGCTTGATGCTCCTGATCATTGGCATCCTTGGCTGTGTTCCCGACAAAACACGTGCCGGCTGGGGCATCGTAGCGATGTTGTACGTTTGGGCGCTCATCTACCAGCTCTCCATCGGTGCCACGGGATTCGTTCTTGCGTCTGAGATCGCAACAATGCGACTTCGCGCCGCAACGCAGGGGCTGATTACCATTACTAACTCCGTCTGGGGTCTCATCATGCAATTCACGGTGCCTTACATGATCAACCCCGATGCCGGAAACCTTGGAGGCAAGGTTGGATTCATCTTTCTGGCAACTGGCTTGATTGCTGGCATTGGCGGCTGGTATCTTTTCCCTGAAACAAAGGGGCTGTCTTTCCAGAAGCTGGATGAGCTTTATGCAGCTAAGGTACCCGCGCGTCATTTCAAGACGGCTGCAAAAGAGTCTGTCATTCAACTTCCCGCGGAGGATAGCAAGGGAGGTGACGTATTGAAAGAAGAGGTTCACATGGAGAACACCGACAGAGACTAGTTTACATAGACGCTCATGTCAATTGGAGAGAAGGGTTTAAAGAGCCCGCAGTGCTGTTGATGAGATGCCGTATGACTATGACGGTGATAGGAAAACAAACTATATCACTTGGTGGTAAGCCAAGATTATCCTAGGGAACAATGCAGACATCATCCTCTACAATAAGCCTTTTGATTATGGAGACAAGTTTCAAAGAAATTCAGATTGGTTCTCGACCTCTATTCTTGTCAAACGACAGGCATCTTTGTCGCGGTTATGCCACTGTAGAACGAAGAGCCGCAGGGTAGGCAAGTCCCCTGCGACGATTCCGGCGATCCAACTTTAGTCACAGATAGCCAAGTGCGGCCAAAGGCGTGTGCTGATGCCTCGCGGCCTCACACACTCTCTCGAATTGATCAACAAATTCAAGCAAAATGTGACGACCTCCAAGCGTTGCAGTCCTGGTGTCCGTGTTGGTAGTAAGATCTACTGTCTCAATGCGGGAGCACTCCCATGCTTTGCTGTGGATGGACACAGTCGTGGAGGAGATTCGTCGTTTATGGGCCTGAGGAACCATGTAGACAGCATCAATCAGGTCCAACTACGCGCCTCGCCTTTTGGAATAGAGGCGGGGTTGCGAATCGGGAAGGCTATGTCGGTGGGAACGATGTAGAAGCTGGAGTATTATATGATGTGAGACTAGGGCTGGACTCATATTACCAGAAGTGAAGATGCACAGCGTCTGGGATTCGCTGGTCTCCACCGTCGTCGCCGACGGCACAGATACACGATGATATGAGAAAACGTGACCGGCAGACCAACAGTATTTCGAAAAAGTCGCTGTGACATATTGAGTGTGCTGATCGCCTTGTGTGTAGATAAGAAGCATGTAGCCTCCCTCGATCTTTCTCGATCAGTCTGATGCAGTTTAGATCTCCTCCAACCCTTTCTGGTATGCTGGAGAAGCTTATCTCATCATCTAGTCTGTCTCTAACACTGTCTTTACGTCTGGTCGCTCGCTTGGCCTCCATGCTAGCATCCATCTCAGCAATCGGAGCAGCGCGTCCCTTTCGTCCTCACATATTGTCTCCATATTCCTCGACCATCGCGGACTTTGTACCCACTGCTCGAACCTTCGCCCCCATGGCCAGATATCAGCTGCATTGCTCAAGGGCTTTCCCGCCTCATCGTACCACTTCGATCGTTGGTTCCATTTTACCCACCACTCGGGTGGCATGATGCCCTGGAGCTCTACCTGCTGCGCCGTGACGTCGTCCTGTGATGCGAGGAATCCGTCGATAAGCGACCTATGGGCGAGAAGCTCAAAAATGACGCAACCCAGGCTCCATATGTCAGAGGCAAATGTGAGGGGCGAACCTGGCTCAAAGAGTGCCTCTGGCGGGCGGAGTACAAGGGGAGTGGGTGACTCGAACCGGGACCTGTCTCCAGGGCGGAAGGCAACTCCGAAGTCGTTCAGCATGAGATTTGTCTCGCCCAGGGCAATCTCATTGCTCTTTATGCCCAACCATACTGAAGGCACCGCGTATGAAGGAACTACGGGGTCCGTTGATGTTACCTGAGGGTCTAGACTAATGACTGGCTCTTGCTCCGGCTCCCCATACCTCGCGTACAGTTGCCGTACCGATAAGTCGTTGAGGGATGAGGGCAGCTTAAGAAGCAGATTGCCAAGATGGAGATCTGGGACCGGTTGTCAGCGGAATTTCGATCATTTGGGAGGATGGGATGCTCACCTCCGTGAGCATAGCCCTGTGAGTGGACCAGGGTTACGGCCATGACCAGTTGCGCGGCAAGAGACCTGGCAATATCGAGCTGGAACAGGGAGCTTCCTGAAGCCTCCCTTGCGTCCCGTAAGCTGCATCGTGCCGGAAGGGTCACAAGGCATTGATGAGTGCCATTAGACCCGCTGATCTCAAAGTGATCAAGAGCAACAGGAACCAGCGATGGCTTGTCTGCCGAGTCGACGTAGCCATCGGCGCTATGAGTGAGCCGAAAGAGAACATCAACCTCAGTATGATCCGCGTCCGCGGTGCTGACTTTCACGGCGACATACTTTGATACCTTCTGGTCGTTGGCAAGCCAGGCAGTGGAGAATTTGCCGTGTCCAAGCTTGTGCACGATTCGGTATCGTTTGATCAGCCGATCGTCGATGTGAATCGGATGGTAGCCGCCTGGTCGATAGTTACTGAGACACTCCACTTCATCAACGTATCCATACTCAATAGGCTGTGCTGAAACGGTCGAGCAATGTGACTGGAGGAAGCTCGGTTCTCTGCCCTGCACGGAAGAAGGGCTCAAAAAGCCAGCCCTTGGGGGTTCTCGCACGCCATGAAGTGACTTGACGCGATTACCAAGCATTGACCGGTAGTACATGATAGATCAATACTCTGTTGATACTGGACGGAACGTAAGGCGGTCGCAATTGTGCTGAGCCATTTGCAGAAGTGTCGCAAAGGTGGTCAAGATCTGGTGCAACCACCTTGAGGTGGCCGTTCTTGGCGCGGCCGCAACGAGCAGGGGTTTAGACATGTTGGTCTTCGCTGGAGACGGCCCGGATGACCTGGCGCCCGGAAGCTAGCCACTAGCTGCGGCTACTTGAAACATTACCCATTGTAGCCACTAGCATTGCTTTCCTTTTATGTTCCTCTATCGAGTCTTGTTCTACGATCATCATGTTTATTTCTGCTCTGATTTATGTACGATCGCTACATCTAGACTTGTCACTTTCCGGCTCGGTAAAGAATATAGCGAGATCATCAAATTAACCAATCATACGCCAAGTTAATTCTAACCCTGTGATTGTCAGCAGGGCGAGCTACACGTTCTCCAAAGGCGCCCGCGTCGTGCAGGCCCCTCGAAATATCCTACCAAAAGCAGTCGTCGTCAGCCCTGTCGGCAAAAGTCATTGCTGCTAGGCTCGGAAGCCATCGATGAACTGGATAGGCGGCACACCATTAGCCCGCATACTCGGCAGGCTCGTTTCCGAAGAAAGTCTCCGATTACAAATGATTGGTAGAGTGGACATCGAAGAGTCGGAATGGGTCCTGGAATGTCTATCACCTCAAGCATGTTAATGGTGTCAGCATCCCGAGATCGACGATGATGACGACGAGGCGCATGCGCTGCAAGTATCCGCAACCGGGCTTCCTTAGCTAGTCGAACTGAAGGTATTAACACGGACGGTTACAACAAGGCTCTACTATTAGCCATATTGTGCCTCGGCGCAGTATAAATACGTCGTTGCACCTTGGCCAAAACTCCCACCTCCAGCTCCCTTAACTCCTCATCCCAATCACATCATCAAAACTTCGCCCTGACAACGTTTTGTACTGATCAAAATCAACGCTCCAAAATCATGCCTACTTCCAACGATTCTTCAAGTGCCGAATTTGAGATGCCGAACGATGACGTTGTTGAGAACGTGCAGATTGATGTGCAAGCTCGGCCCGAGTCAGAGTGGTCGCCGGCGGAGAAGGCTGGGTATGCCCGAACACCCCAGAATGACGCCAATATAGCCAACCTGATGAGCCAAAACGACTATATCCCCTTCACTCAAATGAAGGACAGGTATCACCAGCCAATGCAGTGGAACCAACGATACTGTATGGTCGAGGAACATTACAATTGGAAATGCGTCGATGAGGGCAAGAACAGCAGACAAGTTATCCATCACACGGAGAATGGAAGGCATTTCACATTTCACCCCTAGGACTTTGGTAACAATTATGGCGGTAGGATGGTTCGGATTCACGCTCCAAATGTCGGGAAAAATCTGTCGGGTTTTAGAGTGGGTGGCAGCGAAGATATTGCCTTTTCACCGGATAGTGTCTCATCATGTTTCCTGTTCCGGTCAGCGGGGACAGACAAGATGGGAATGCCAGTGTACAGCGTGTACTCCAACACAGGGAATGCTTGGGAGGGATCGTTGGATCCTGGAGGAGCCTGGTGGGTGGATTATGCTATAAAAAGAGTGGGATTGGATAATGACTGGGAATGGAGGATAAATGGTGATACGTGGCTTTTCAATCTCAAGTTCGCAAAGATCCCGGTCAAGTAAAGCCCTGTAGAAAATATTTGGATTTAACAGAACAAGAAATTTATCTAGGACTAGGTAAAGCGAAGGTAGTGGGAGAGTACACCTAGAAGCTAGCTCGCAGCGAGGTTGTGATTAGGTAGCTGGGATATTCTAGCGGTTATATTACCCCTGAAGATATGGGAGGTTTTGCATCGGGTCGCATGAATTTCGTAATGCCTCAACGTACAAGCCAAAAGCTGTGCCCTTTTAGCTAATCGTTCTTCGCCACTGTCGTACCTCCGCAACGAAAACCTCCGGTACCTCCCACGCCGCAAAGTGGCCGCCTCGTTCCGTCTCCTTCCAATACACGATGTTCTTGTAGTACCGTTCGCACCATTCCTTTGGCGCATAACAATTGTCACCGCCAAACCAACTCACGCCAACCGGTATGTTTATCTCCCATGCTGTCGAGTCGGAGCCGATCTCCCAATAGTAGCGAGCAGATGAAGTGGCGGAATTGGACAGCCAGTACAACATGATGATATCGAGCATTTCGTCTTTGCTGAACACCGCCTCCACATTACCATCATGATGTGACCAGTCTCTGTATTTTTCATACATCCATGAAGCCTGTGCCACTGGTGAGTCTGCAAGAGCGTAGCCAATGGTCTGCGGTCTCGTCGACTGTTGTAGGGAGTATCCGCCGTGCCCAGCATCCCGACGGCCGTCCAGATACATGGCTCGTTTCTCGCTCTCTTTATCGTGAATTGGGACTTTGATTTCCTTCTGCAAAAGAGATTAGCATGTATCCCACAGGGGAGATGAGAGGGCGACTGCCTTTGGTTCGAAAAAGATGGAATTGAAGTGCACGCTCTTCAATCCTTTGGGTGCCGTATGGCCCAGACTCGCGGCCACGTGAGCCCCCCAGTCGCCGCCCTGAGCCACCCATCCGCCGTCCGTATAGCCCAAACGTCGCATCAACTCAGCCCAGGCACGCGCGGTGCGACGGTAATCCCATCCAACCTCCTTTGGCTTGCCAGAGAAGGCGTAGCCGGGAAGCGCTGGGACAACAAGGTGAAACGCATCGTCAGAAGAGCCGCCGTGGGACTGGGGCTCAACTAGCTTGTCAATAATGTGTCTGAACTCTAGAACTGAGCCAGGCCAGCCATGTGTAAGCACAAGAGGAAGAGCATCCTCGTGCTTTGACCGGATGTGTAAGAAGTAGATTTCCACCCCGTCAATGTTCGTCGTGAACTGTGGATACGAATTGAGTAGCGCTTCGCATCGTCGCCAATCGTATCCTGTCTGCCAGTACTCGCAAAGCTCTTGAAGTGCCGCGAGCGGGACACCTTGGGACCAATCCGTGACTGTCTCCTTATCTGGCCAGCGGGTCAACCGAAGACGCGTGTGTAAGTCGTCGAGATCGGACTGGGCGATGGAGAGTTTGAAGGGGTGGATGGAGTTGGACGCTGGTCCGGCCATTGTTTGGATGGAGACTCGAGAGGAGTGGTCAGCATTCGAAACCCAACCTTGCTCTAAGACTATCTATCCTCGAGGGACGGAAATGGTAACCGCTTTCTTGCAAGCGCAAAGGGACTCGATTCGAAAGTGGACGTCAATTTACGGAGCAGAACTCTACATAGTAAAACAATCACTGTGGTAGCGCTGACTAATGGCGATGCTGACCGTCTCTCCACACCTTCGTTTCTTCGACGTCATTTCTCTGGACGATTTGTGACCGCCTCTTGGCATCATTTAGCTTGGCGAGAATCCTACAACCCCCTCCTTGCTACGACGATCAATTGTTGTAAATCACAAGCACTTGGAACTGAATTCTAGCTCCAGAGTTTTCGGATACTGCTCATCCTGCCTAGCGATACTTGTAGTCTTGTCTAGCAATGTATGCCGTACGTCCTGATCAGGCCCAAGGTACGACAGCCCTTACAAGTCCCACCAAGCAACCTTAGTATCTCTGAAAGTGTTCGTCCCGCAATGAACCTCCCCGCCATTGACGTGATGAGAGAAGAAGTCATCCACAAAATGCACCGATATACCCAATTCACCATAATTATCAACAACAGCCTCCTCAAAGATGTCTTTGCCGTTAATAACGGGGCCCCATGGCTTAGCAGCGATGTAATCCGACCCCAACACCACGCCGTTAATGACTGCAGGCAGCATGGCAGCAAGCTGCTTCTCTCCAGGAGGGCCTTTTTGCAGGCGCGGGGGAAGACCATCGTAGTCAGGTGTCCATGGCAACGTCATATCTTTGAACAGAGTTGGAATGCGCAAGACATCGCTTGGGGAGAGTGGAACTTCACTCAGGAGAAGCTTGAGATTCTCTTCGATCTTTTCCTGAGCATAAGTCTGTGTTGCGAAAAAGTCGTCGTCAGAGAGCAGCATGCTAATTGTCAGGTTTTCCAGCCTGGGGTCGTAAAAGGAGAATCCTTCGGGTGGGATCAGGTTTGGAAAGCTAGTCACCTTGGCGGACCCATGGCCCTCGTCCTGCACCTTCCGGAGGAG
This sequence comes from Sordariomycetes sp. S80-01Y, assembly GCA_037042185.1. NCBI lineage: Eukaryota > Fungi > Ascomycota > Sordariomycetes > Sordariomycetes sp. S80-01Y. Next base: position 89,162 of record JAXQJY010000027.1, on the reverse strand, counting down.
CTGAATTGGGCCAACGGTATCGGCAACAGCTATGGTGAATCCAAGATCGTTATCAGATGGCAAAAATTGAATGAATTCGTCAACGTGTCCGACAATCAGCCAGCCAGCTTCCAGGAAGAGAACCGACTGCTGCCCCTGAGCTTCGACGAAGTCACTCATCGAATGAGCAGGGTACTTGTCAAAGTGCTTGCCCATGATGACTCGCCCGTGGGGGTAAGGGGTGCCACTCTTAGAGATGTAGGGTGGAATTGTTTCGATGTTGCCGCCTGAGTTGATCTCCTCATGTCCAAAACCGGACCCCAGAGGAAGCTGATGGCCGCCCATGCCTTCGCCGCGAAGAGCTTCAAAGATCTGACGTCCTGAAGTCCGGGTCGACTGAGCACTTCGAACCATCACTCGCAATGAAATCGGTCCATACGGCCCAGGCATACTCGCATAGCCTGGTTCCATAAAGTCTTGTACCCAAATATTATCCTTGTCGTCTGTATAGTCCAGGAGTGTCAACGGTACGTCTTCGGAGAGCGCATCGACCGCTTTGGTGAGGGATCTGATGAATTCTGCTTGAACAGGTGCTTCTTTCTCGCTACCCTGCCGCGAAATAATGCGGTCTGCAGGTTGCAAATGGTGATGAAATAAAACAGGTGCTTGCTTCATGGCTACAGAGTCGACTCTGGTTATGTTTTGATCAGTGACCTCAAAGGCTACAGTGACGGTGCCGTTCCATGTCGAAAGATCAGAAACGGGTGCCCGGGCATCTATTGCAAGCTCAAGCCCTTCTGAAAGGCTTGATGCGTTGAAGATGAATTGCGGATCAATTATTCTCCAGGAAGAACCGTCCTCAGCGTTAAAGCCAGGTTGCTTCCAAAATAGACGGATCTTTCCCAGAGTAGACTCGGGCTCGGTGTGTACCGAACCCACGGCGTCCCGAGACAAGTTTCTTAGAGGGCTTGTCCGGAGGGGAGCTGCAAGCTCTGGCGCAAGCAGAAGATGACCCGAAGCATCGTTACATGCTGCCAGCTCGTGGTTGCTCAAGGCTAGCCCATTTCGATCAACTGAGGCGCAGCGGTGGTCCTTGTCTCCGATGTTTGGGAGGAAGATTGCTCCTCGCTTGTCCGTCCAGACACGCTTATCGTGCGTATCGAGCTGGTCAACGACACCGTCTCGATTAGTGTCGGCAAGGATTTGTAGATGAGTGGATGAGTTGAGTAGTTGAAGGGACGGTGTGGCTGCCCCCGCAGCGACGGCCCAAATAGAACTGAGATACATGAACCTCATAGTGAAGTGGCGAGAAAACTGATTGTAGCAATCTTTTGGTCCTAGTCAAAGATGATATGCAGGATGCGCAAGTTGAAATGAGTTCAGAGCGTCGTTGAGACCAAAAGCCCCGGAGGAATCTCTTCTTTATATGATGCTATCGAGTCGTCTGACCCAACCCAGTCGTCTTGCCGCCAAGGCAGACAATCTGCTTGGAATTTTCCGAGTCGGGAAAAACGACAGCAGATTCTGAACATTGCCATTATATTGAACGACGATTTCATTTTGGTGGTCGTTGTGGTCACCAGGCGTTGAAGATCGTTGCCTAAATAGGCAAAACCAATGGCCAAGACCTGGTGTTGAGATTCAGTTCATGGGGGCCTGGTCTATTGGGCACCTCGGGATCTCAGAGACGAGGCGGCAGGGTTCTTAAAATAGCGACTTCATAATTTCGCAGGACGGTGGAACATTCCCGAGGGTCGACGATGATGCTATTATGTGGCTGAGTCCAGTGAGCCTCAGACGCAAAAGACGTAAGGCCGGTCGAACAGGCACTCCCATCGGCCTCCGCGGCCGCCCGCTCCCCTAAGCCACGTCTTCTCTAGTAGGGTTTTGGCCACAAGAGGCGACGCTGTTCCTAATGATTTGCTCGTCCACTCGAGCTCCTTCAAAACAAAGCTCTGCGATAATATATCATCGTGGTTCAGTGTAAGACCGAGGATAACCAGGGGCCACAGCACGAGCTTTCGCAAGTGGCTGTGCTCATTTGCAGATGTCGCTTGAAGATCTTTGAGAAGGATTTGGCGGCAGTGCACGAAGGTTACCGCGTGTTTGTGATCATTATCGGGTTCTCTTTGCTCCGGCTGCAGGAGTGTCGATATGCAGTAAAGGGCAACAGCACACTGGTATATGGTGGCGACACGGGTCCAATCTCTGAGAGACGGCGATGAATCTGGACTTATCTCGTCCTCCGTCTGAGAGGCTTGAAACAATATCCTCGAGCCCCACCCTATTGATGAGAACGCCATGATTCTGTCGAGAGAACTGTAGTCCTTGGGCGGGAGTGTACCAAGCCCGTCTGACAATGCAGGCACCTGAGAATGTCTCAACGATCTCTGATGATTGATCAGGATGATCTCTCGCAGAAGGTCAACGGGGCAAGGTGCGCAGGTTGACAGCCCATCTTCCATCAACTCTCCAAGATGTTCGAGGATCTGGAGCTGACGTTGAGAATGATGTGCCTCAACAGTCGGTGACGTTGTGCTTCCCAAGATCTCCACACTTCACATTCAGTCAGCGAGCATATACGGGAAAAAGAGCGGTTGGAGGACTCATACAGATTGAGGACGCGGAGGATTGGGCTCGTCGGTTTGCGTGAGCTTACGAAACTAACCATACCGCCGCGAAGGTGAATCATGACAAAAGCTCCGTCGACGTGCTGCCACCATTGTGGGGACATTGAATGTTGGATCTGCTGATTTAGTTTTTGCCCTAATCCGGGGGACCGGTTAAATACCTCGCACAGCAACAGTGATATGATTGCTTCCAAAGTTCCATCGCTGCAATTGCTTGAAAGCGCGCTGGCCAGACATCGGATAGCTTCCCCACGGTGGGCTTGGAGTGCTACAGCCAGCACCGTCCTCTCTTGCTCGAGACCTTCGACGGTCTGTAGTACACGATGGCTCAAAACTGCACAAAGAAGTGTTTCAGCTATAACAGGCGGTATATAGCAAGCGTAGTCTAACGGGATGTGGAACGGGTTCGCGGCACCGCGTGTACCTAGGCTCACAAGATCCGGTGCGATTTTTGTATTGTCTGTGTGATGTCAGAATATCTGGAGAAGGGCAGGCATGCAGATGACAAACAATATTCAATACCTTGGAGCAACCGATTCGAGTTACTCTTATCTTTCAGAGAAGGGGAGATGACCAACGCAAGTGACCTAGCCCTGCTTCGTCCGTCAACTCGGTTTTTCTGATCCATTGAATGCTCATTAGACCCAGCGTCGGCAGCAGCCTGAGTACGTGCATTTTGCGATGGTGCGGCGCTCAGCCTTGTTTTTGCTCGCGCTCCCTTTGACAGAGTTTGGCCTGGTTGCATCCATTTCAACGGTTTCTTCCCGTAACCTGAGCATTCGGTACCATTATCGTGGCACTTGCGGCATCTTGGACGCGTCAGGTCGCAGACGAGTCGACGCTTGAGACACTCCCAACATTGCCCAGTCGCTGCACCGGCCATTTTGGTTCTTGCAAGCGATGTCAACTCGCCCCCCTTGACAATTGGAGGTGAAAGCACATGAAAACAGAAAAAACTTCTATCGACCGGAATTTGGTTGATGATATTGAGGATAAGTTTGTTCTAACCCAGTGGCTTCGGCAGCTGAAGGGGCGCTGCTTACTGCGCCACGCCACCCAGTTCGCTTCCAATCACGAACGGTGTCACCAATTCTCAGTCTTCAACCATATTTAAAGAAGCCAACGCCTTAATTTCGATGCTTCTACGGGGGTTTTGTCGATGACCCTAGTGGCAAACACCACTGTTATTAGGCAGCAACAGATGACCACAGCCCTCTGATACGGGATGCTAGGAGTCCTACTAGGTTGAGGGCCAAGCATGGTTTCCAGGAGGGTGGGGTAGGGGCGTGTCCAAACATTGTAAACTTGCCAAGTTTACAATGTTTGGACACGCCCCTATGCAAATGCCTCAGCAGTCTCCTTCCCAACATGGTGCTTGCAAATTGCACCGATGTCCTCGCACACTCGTCATCTTAATTTCCACGGTAGCGGAAATGCTCTCTTGAAACCCCCCACCCACCCACCAAGGCATTTGTTCTGCTCTATTCGGAGCTTGGCAAACCTCTGGAGCCCCGGAATTGCACATCTACTCTCGCATTGTGGTATGGGTTTGACTCTAAGCTCAGCTCTGACGTGTTCGATGTCCTAGTCATTCGACTTTTCCTCGTCTATGAATGATTCAACGTGTTCCTTCCGTATTTTAACTCACGACACATCCATGATGACTTAAGAATAGCTTAAAGGGATACCATTCATTGTATCTATTTTTGGCCCTATGGAGAAACCCCGTCCAGCGCAAAACAAGACGTAAAAGGCGAGTACAAGCCGGTTTCTACGAGATGAATCCAATTTATTGAGTCACCCCCATTCTCACGGTTCCAACCGTACTGATGTGCAATTGAAAGTTCAAACTCCTCGAAAATCAGGGGGGATAGAGAGATTAGGATGGCAAGTCTCTACTTCCATAGGCGGGTCTTGCGGCTTTTTTCCAGCGTAAACGCTCGTTCCAGGCAGGCCATGATTGACAGTCGTTGATGGCTTGACTTTCTGGTCGGATGCAAAAGACTGGCTGGATACATGCCCCTCGGCGCCCAAACTCTCGGCGGTCATATTTGGGTTCATATTGAAGATCCCAGGAGTAGGATGTCGAAATGACGCTATTTGGTCTTCTCTGGGCCCAACCCACGAAACACCCCATTCCACGGGCCAGCTCAGTAAAGCATCGTTTCTTGACATGTCTTGATTTGAGGATAACGGTTGTATTTCCCCGTACGGGACTGACACTTTGATCGCCAGATCGGAAAGCGGGTCGTACTGATCCCAGGACAAAAATGACTGCTCGACCCCTTTTTCCTGGGCCAAGATCTCTGGAAAGGCTTGCGCGAGGCTTTCTCCATTCGATGCGTGAATCTCTTTGTTGGTGACAGAGCGCTGCGTCCTGTCCAAGAGCCGCTGAGAACTTGGTGCCAGGGCCGGCTCGGGTGGTTGCGTGAATGTCCCGGATAGAAGCTCTTTGGCTAGACGACATTGGGAAACAATGTTGGAGAGACTTTCATCGAGAGCCGGACAAGGGCCTGTCCGGGAACGGTAATAAGAAATAACGGATATCGTGGCCTCCAGAGAAAGCTCTAGGAGCCCACTTGAGGTATCGTCAGAGTGAATGCGTTCGAGTCTACTCTGCGGCATTTTGGATTCGTGGCGAAAAGTGGTACGATGGAACGACTCGGGGAAAAGAGTAATGGTAAAATGTACAAATTCTTGAAGAAAGATTATTTGAGAAGGAGATGATAGTACAGAAGAAGCAGGAGATCTGCGCACTTAAATACTTCAAAAGACTGGAGAGCGTGCAAACTTTCTTCACAGAAACGGTAGCCCAGCTACGCTCACGGATTCGACGCAGCCGCCTGTAGATAGCGATATCCCCCGACTAGTTCTATGTTATATCTAACATCCGCGTGGCAGTATTATTGGGACTCGTACTTTGAAGTCTGTGAACAACGACTCAGGGCGTTGATTGTACTGATATAGGATTGAACTGCAGTGACTGAGGATATAGCAAGTCTTCTGCAGTCCAGGATATGGCGCTCCTGCGGAATGGTTGTACTTAATGGACAGCGAGAAGCGAGCTAGAAGGGGTAACATCAACAATGTCGTACCTCCGCACAAAATCCAAATGGACCGATGAAGTTTGTAGCACAATGAGGGCCTCGCCTGCCCATGTCAAAGATGCCAGACGGGAGGATTGTGTCAGCGCAAGCTGCTCATATTCTGCAACTTGAGATGATTGCTTTCCACGCGTACAAGTCTCCAAGCTCAGGAACGCTCAAGTAATCCTTACCAGAATGGCAGAGACTGTCGTGCGCGTTATGAGCGGCGCCTTGTGATACCATAATGTGAATAAAATGAAAGAGAAAAACGAGTCAATAGTCCGCAACGCGACTATGAAAAGAAAGTCCGCTTTTGCAGTGGACACTTCCCGTCGATTATGATTGTTTAGCCTTAAATTTGCCCATAGGCGGACAATGTGCTCTCTTGGCTTCGCCGGCAGACTCAGCGAGATCAACCAACTATGATACGCGACCCGAAAGTGCATTTCTAACCTTACTCGCCAATATTAGTTAGTACCCCGGAAGGTCATCCAAACGACCCGAAGGCCGAAGGTGGTGAGTCAAACGCCAGTCGTGCCATGTTCGCCGCTCGTCAACTACGTGTGGGATATTGGGTGCTGTACACCTGGTCAGAGACTTCAAAGTCTCTGACCAGGTTGTGCATGCGATTTGAGTTGTTGGAAGAGAAGTACGTAGTAACAGAGATTTGTGTGCCTCTTTAACTTACATAGCGTCAGCTTACGGGGCGAGACTGGTGCTTTTCGCTTCTCATGTCGGTGCTTCACCACGGAGCTAAAACGACGTCTGAGCAGCTTCTACTACTACACGTATACAAGTGTAGAGAATCAGGCAAATCTTCTGAGCAAAGTATGAGCTGCTCGAAAAGGGAAAGGAGATAAGGGCGCTGTTCCTTGCAAGCTCTGCTAGTAGTGTTGGAAAGTTCAGGCTACCTAAAAGCCAAAAAGAAATGACAAGGAAGGGATTCGAACCCTCGCTCTTTCGAACTGCGACCTGAACACAGCGCCTTAACCACTCGGCCACCTTGCCTTAGTTGGTACGTTGTCCACTGTTGGTGGGTCTCCTACCACAGAAACCTCAACATATTTGGCTATCACCACGAAACACCATCCGACAAAAGGTGAGATAGTTCCCATCAACTGCTGGTTGAATGCTGACGTATTGCTACTTTAGATAAACCATGGAAATCTCCTCAGCCTTCCGACAGATCAGCCTATTGAGTTTTACTCCGCAAAACCATCCTTGCGTAGTTGAGTTATCTTGGCGTCGGACAACGCCGGCTTTCCTTTGGCGTGTAGTTGTCGCTGAAGTTCTTCAGCTTTCACCTTGACGACTCCAAGGCCAATGCTGTGGTAGGTGCCGTCCGGTAGCTCGATAAACCCCTCGCTGTCTGTTATCTCAACGCAGCCTTTCGTCTCCCATCTCGTTCCCGTAACATCAAGGCCCTCAGGTGGTCCCTCGACCTGTGCAGCGGCTGCTAGCCAGTCGCTATCCAAATGATCCGAGTTGGCGTTGATTGCTTCATTCCGTCTTGGGGAAGGCTTTCTATCTTCTTGAGTCTCTACCATGGAGCAGATAAAAGACTGATGATCTTTTTTTTCGAGGTGCAGAAACGAGAGTCGAGATTGTTAAGCGAGCAAACGCTGTAGCCACAGGTATAAATAAGATATAGGTGCAGGGGCGAGCTATAGATAGCGTTGCCGAGTCCGTGTTGCGGATGAGCCCCAAAGCCTGAATGCATTTATCCCAGGGTGCAGCTCTTTTTTCGGCAACACTTTTTGTTTATTGACGGTCGAGGATTCGTGGAAACGCCTATATCTATTCGCGGCTGAAGTGCCGGTTACGAAAGGTCGCAGACACCCACACTTGATGCAGACTGCAACGCCAGACCTCAACGACGCCGTACCGCAGCCAACGCCAGGCAGCGTACAGGTACTTAATCCGCAACGACGAGGCCTCATCGTCATTGCAGGTCTGTCGGAACCCCGCATGCTTGATAGCAGGTCCAGAACAGGCCACTGCTCCTGTGGTGTTTAAAAGCGCCGAAGAGACTACCAGCGAGGTCATGGCTGGATCAGCTTGAGGTGTATGCACATTGTCGTCTTAAACCCGAGGTTATACATTTTGGAAAGATGCAGAAATGTTGGATCAGCTGGATTGGTTCAGGAACCAGAGTCTGGCAATGTCGCTGCGTCGGTTTGGAGAACTGCACCGATCAAAAGCATTCGACATGGCCTTCGTTGGTCAGAAGGGAGTTTTGGCTCCAAGAATCACAGGACTCATCACGTGTCTCTCACGTTGAGCTACCAAGACCAAGTATCGAGTCCGAGGTGTCCGTTCTACACACCAAAGTAAGGCTTTGAGGCCATTGCCATTAATACCTTAACAGATACGCCACGGACTGATGCGCAGCCCCCCGATCTTCCTCGCTATTCATCAGCGAGCACACGGAATCTCAAAAAAACCAAGAGATATTGTTGCGGGAAGAGACGGGAGCTGGTACAAGTGAAGGTCGCGCTTCTCTCTAGTGACTTTTAGCGTTCCACAGCTTGCAACGCTGTCATCCGCACCACGGTCTGCTGGATTCCTTCTATGAAACAGTTTATAGGCAGCAAATCCACCCGTGTTGCATGCAAACTTTTTTCATTTGCTCAGAGAGACTTTTGCAAATGCTTGAAGGGTGATGGTAACGGATTGTGGCTTAGACCATGTGCTGAGAGGCTCTTTTTAGATTCCTTCACCCGTTTAAGGGACTTGCCAATGGAGCCGCGGTCCCGCCATTTCCCAGAGATCAATCATTATCTATTGGATAATTTTCATTGCCGGTAGAATCACCAGGAACGGTTGTCAAGAGCAGAATTAGACTTGACTCCATGCATCCGCCTTCTGGCAAAACCCTTCAAGCGTGATTGGTTTAGTGGTAAAATTCTCCGTTGCCATCAGCAACGTCGGGGAGCCCTGGGTTCGATTCCCAGATCACGCATGCTTTTCCTTTTTTTGCTTTTTGTTCTTTGGCGTTCTTTCAGTCTTTGTGCCCGGAACTCCGAGCGCTGACCCATAGCTTTCACAAAGCAGGCCCTTCTCCGGAGGTCTTGAAGCAGATGAGTGTGCCACAGTTAGGAGAGGGTCTCCTTCTTTCGTATCTCCGCACTGCACGCATGTCACCAGGATCTTCATGAGTAGATTAGAAGCATCAAAGACTGTTGTTCTTTCCTGATGTTGATGCTCAAGATGTGCGTGATCTGGTGATACTAGCACTAACTGTTTCAGCTTAGAGAAAGCCGTTCGGTACTGTAGCTTGAATCTTGACAGCTTGTGGCGCAGAGTCAGCTAATTGTGCGCTCTTGTAACACCTTGACGTGGCTACAGATGGATTGAAGTGCTTGATCAATTCAGAGCAAGTGGAAGCCCACCGGGTGTTTGACCAACGCTCACGATCTCGACATGTGACCATGTATGACATGTATGACACAGGCTGTGCCGGCTAGAGCTGGCGTGGTGAAAGAGCTACCCTGCACCCAAGTCTATGCAAGGAGGAACAACCGTACCACCCGCCAACAAGATCACGAGCGAATAAATATCACAGGATTTTGTCATGTATCCTCCTTGATGCTCAAAAGCGCACTTGATTAGACAACATTTGTCAAGGGCGTTAGCTTGGAAGCGGCATCTTGCAACAAAAACCTGATCGTCAAATCCTGAGTGTGATGCTTTTTTTGACTCAAGCAAATGTTGTGAGTAACTGCCGGGCTGAGTGTGTCGAAAACTGGTTCATTGACGCGGCAAAAAGCTAATTCTTCCGAGTTCCTAAGCACGGCCAAGTCATATCTCATGTATGCATCATGTTTTGGGGACCAAGGATAAGATTAGTCGACCGATCTGGTAGCGAAGTTAGAGCTGTTGTCCGTCTAAAAGCCCAATATCCTCTTAAATCTAAAATGATGGCTGACGAAGTGACCTCTGCCTCAATCTTAGGACTTTGATATTATCAACTCTGGCAGATCTAGATCTACTGTGGGAAACCGGCTTCAAACTGTGAATCTCACTTCGGCTTCTTTAATGACAGGCAACGATTGACAAGCATGGCTCTTTCCACCGAATGAGATTGATAGAGCTGGCGAGTGGAAGACTCAGAAGACGTTCCCTGGGAAAGTAGACTGCCGTCGCGGAAGCGAGGGCATTCTTCCAGAGAGGCATAAGACGGCTGTCGTGGCCACCGTCGCCAGTCTTCTCCAGGAAGATCACAATGACCACTCCTATTCGTATTAATGGAGGCCAATCATCTTAAGTTGTGTTACGGAGCGGAGCATTTCGTCCGGCATTCCAAAACTTGTTGTCGATGATATGTTGCCCATCATGCACCCGGGGGCTCTGGTCCGGTGTTCGTCATCATGAGCATTTGCATTCGATGAACTACCACAACGAGTAAGTCCTCAGTCGCCCCCCAATCGAGAACAAGTCAGGGGAGATTTATGATTCTATAGAGGATGCCCGAGAAATATTTAAGTACGTTTGGCCTCTGGAACTCAGCTACTCGAGCTTGTCACTTCAGTACAATTTATCGAGATGGCGTCAAACCAGAATGCTGCGAACATGCATCCGCTCAAGGCTACTGCAGAAGCCATCAATGCAGAAACCCAGGGCGAGCGAAGAGCACCGCGGTCAAGCCACATGCAGAGCGCCAACGAGGGACCAGCAGATATCGCCGCGAAGATCTCTGGCGCTGCGCAGGGCGGGAAGCGAGTAGACGACGGCGCCTACTTTACGGACAATGAGGGACATCCATTCCCAGACCCGTAAGATTCTATACATGGAGAGCGATTGAGGCTGACTCGCCCAGGGCGCACAGCAAAACCGTTGGTGGGCTTCCCCTCGCCAGCGATGTGTTCCTGTTCCAGTATGTGCTCGTGGACGATGTTTGAGCGGTCCTAACTTCATCAGGAAACAACAGCACTTCAATCGGTCGAAAAACCTTGAGCGTGAGTGATATTGTATTTCCTGATGCAAAGCTGACCTCCCAGGCATGGTGCACCCTTGCGGGTCGGGAGCCTTCGGTTACTTCGAATGTACTGATGATGTTACGGAGCTCACTGTAAGTCTGGAGAGTGCGTTCTTAGATCATTACTAAGAGCTTTAGAAAGCGAATTTTCTATCCGCTGTTGGTGAGAAGACACCTGCTTTCGTCAGATTCTCAACTGTGACTCTGGGCCGTGAGTTCCCCGACGAGGCTCGTAATCCGCGTGGCTTCGCTATAAAGCTTTACACCAACGAAGGGAACTACGATCTCGTCGGACTGAATTTTGTGAGTACTACTGTCTCTGTGAGTGTGTTTGCTAATTTCAGCCCGTTTTCTTCTGCCGTGACCCCATCCAGGGGCCGGACGTGATCCGTTCCCAAGCCCGCAACCCCAGCAACTTCCTGCTGGACCACGATGCTCTCTTTGACCTGCTGGCCAACGCACCTGAAAGCAATCACGCCGGACTCATGTTCTTCAGTGACCACGGAACGCCGCAGGGTTGGCGCTTCAACCACGGCTACGGCTGCCACACATTCAAGTGGGTCAATAAGGACGGGCGCTTCGTCTACATCAAGTACCACTTCATTGCGAAGCACGGGCAGAAGCAATTCACCGACAGTGGTGCCATGCAGATGTGCGGAGAAGACCCCGACTACTCTAAGAGAGATCTCTGGGAGGCCATTGAGCGGGGTGAGGAGATCGAGTGGACGGCCCACGTGCAGGTCATGGATCCCCAGAAAGCCGACCCTGAAGGGCTGGGATTTGACCCGTTTGACGTGACAAAGGTCTGGCCGAGGAAGCAGTTCCCAATGCGGCGCTTCGGCCGCCTGGTTCTGAACAAGAACCCCGAGAACTTTCATCGTGACGTCGAGCAAGCGGCTTTCTCCCCGGGAAGCATGGTTCCCGGCATCGAGGACTCGCCCGATCCGCTCCTCCAGTTCCGCATGTTCTTCTACCGCGATGCGCAGTACCACCGCATCGGGATCAATTTGCACCAAATTCCCGTCAACTGTCCGTTCAGGGCACAGTCGTATGCTTCGCTTAACTTTGACGGGCAGATGCGTGTCGACGCCAATCATGCGGGCAACAAGCAGTACGCGCCCAACAGCTTCGCGCACAAATTCCGCCCTGACGCGGCCGAGGCACCATACGCGGTCAACGACAACATTGTCAGCCGCAAAAGTCACTACTGGCACGAGGGGAAGAGTAACGAGTACGACCAGGCGCGGGAACTCTGGACGAGGGTCATGTCCGATGAGGCCAGGAAGAACACGTGCTACAATACTGCCAAAGGATTGAAACGGGTGAAGTTCCCTGAGATACAGGAGAAGTATCTCGCGCAAATTTACAACATTGCGCCTGACTACGCCGAGGGCGTCTACCATGGGTTACCGGAACCCAAGTTTGGGTTTGAGGCGGTCAAGAGGAGAGCTGAGGACGCCCACACTTGGTACAAGGAGCCTAAGTTCCGCCCTTCCGCTGGGTCCAAATTGGTAGGCCAAGTCCCGTCGATGGAGGTGTACAACGTGGGATGAGACTGCCACACTCTGATCCCGCTCACTGGAGGCTGTTACGACGAGACTGGTATACATGGGAAAAATAGTATTTGAGCCACTTGAATGAGAAACACGATCATGCTCGAATCGGCTCACGAGACCATCCTCCTCTTCATCAATCAGGGAATTGGCCCTGCGTTCTACGCTGCTTCCGGCCTCCGTTTATGTGGCTTGACGCCCAGCGCTTAGGACCAATTGCCCCCAACCCAGGCCTATCTCTCGGAGCATATGATCCGATCTCTATGTGCCCATCATCGTGAGCGGACGAATCCCGCCGCGTCACAAGTTACTTTGGGCCGCCATTCGTGCAAGCCACGCGTCATCGTGAGGGAGACATTCCAGATCGCCAAGAAGGTATAGTCTAGATTTCATCATGACGACTTACACGAGACGCTCTTCAATTGCTAAGATTCAGAGCTCTCCTATAAGTCTGTTTTCAGCTCCAGTTGTCTGTTCAACTCCACGGACGGTAAAGCATCCAACCAGCACTATGCCACGCAACATCTGTATCACAGCCGTTGACGGCCAGACGGGCTTCCTCATTGCTGAGCTCCTCCTCAGCAACTCCACATTCTCCTCCAAGGTCGACTCCGTGGCCGGCCTGGCCCTGGACCCCAAATCTCCCCACGTCCGTGAACTCGGGAACCTTGGGGCCACCGTCGTCCCCCACCGCCCAGGGCGCGTCATTGACTTGGCCAAGACGCTTAAAGACACGGGCTGCGATACCATCTGTCTTGTCCCGCCGGCGCACCGCGAAAAGCTCGACATCACTACGGAGCTGGCCGAGGCGGCCAAACAGGCGGGCGTGCCGAATGTGCTTCTCGTTAGCTCGGCAGGCTGCGACTACGCTGACCCGCAGAGACATCCACGCCTTCGGGAGTTTATCGACATTGAGAGTATAGTTCTTGAACCCAAGGGTCTGACTGATACCCCGACCGGCTCCTCGCCATGTGTTATCCGGCAAGTCTCCCTTCTTGGCGTGGGACCACGTTAATAATATTTTCAGAGCGGGCTTCTATGCTGAGAACCTTCTTCTCTACGCACCTCAAGCCAAAGAACAAGGATCCCTTCCGCTACCTGTCGGCAAAAATCACAAGTTCGCGCCAGTCGCCTTGGGTGTAAGTATTAACACACTGCGTGTCAATATTCCGCCTGTCAACCGAAGCTTACCTCCTAGGATGTGGCTCTTCTCGCCGCCCATGTGCTAACCGGCAAAGGGCCGCATGGGTTCGACGACAGACATCGTGGACAGATGATGGTCTTCACAGGTGAATCTGGATAGTCTACCTCAAGACAGAAGCTAACATTACCAGGCCCGAAACTTTGTGCCGGCGAGGAGCTCGCCACTGCAGCGAGCAGCGCACTTGGAGTCAAGTTGCAATTCGAAAACATCTCAGCGTATGTGAGGATGCTTACGGCATTGTAGTCTTACTGACAATTTTTCAGTGCTGAGGCTAAGCGCGTACTCAGGGCACAGTCGGACATTGACCAGACAGAGCAGCAGTACCTGCTTGAATACTATAGTCTAGTACGTGAGGGCAAGACGAACTATATTGCAACGACGGCGTTTCATGATGTCACGGGCCAGCACCCGACGGAGCCAGATGACTTCTTCAAGATGTATCAGACTGAACTGCGGCCCAAGAAGGCGGCCAAGCGCAATCATCAGTGAAGGCAGGAGGAGGCCTCTTGATCCAGACCCTGATAGCTAAGGGTCAAGATATTCAATCAAAAGACTTTGTTTAAAATACTAAGCTCGTTTGCTTGGTTTTCTTCCTCTCCAAATAACCCAACCCCAGTAATGTGCACTCGTCTCGGATGCACTCTGCTCACGCGACACCATCCTCCGTCGCATTCGAAAGACTGGAAAAGGGCGGCCAGGGTGGCGATCACATCAGTCTCATCACAAAGTGCTACCAGAGCTTGCCTCACGTCACAATGTTCATGGGCAATGACCCAGACTACTACGGGTCGATGACATCGTTGACGTCGTCATGTGTAGTTCCCCGGCTTCCCATACCAGCCAATGCCCGCTGGAGCCCACCATCTTCAAGAAAGACACTAGTGACGTGAATTAGTACTCCGCAGCTATATATCATCTTCCGTCTCGAGAGTTGATTACGTCTAGTGAGATATGCAAGGGACTCTAGAGCCTGGGAGCTTGGGCCCCAAGCTTGACCTTGAGCAAATTTCGACAGCCCGTTGTCGGGGCATATCAAATAGATGAGCGCGGAGGTTTTCCCGACGTCCAGTCCAGGGGGTACTCAAAGCCACCCCCAAAGATTACAAGTCAATTTCAAGAAGCCTCTTTCGTAGTGAGGCTATTGTGACGTCGAGAGACAACCCTCAACTTGTGTATGCCCCGCGAAAAGGCCCAGTTCTGAGTCTTGTTGGCATACCTTCTGCAGCGCCAAAAAAAAAGACCCCGCGTAGTGAGACTAGTGCTAGTGAAATACTACGATCAGAGCGTGCCAATAGCTTTCTGGCTCCGAAATGAATAGGTCGTACTCAAGATAGACGAGAGAGACACCCCGCCTCTTATTACAAAGCGCCTTCCATTCTAATCTTTGTTTCAATCATCCGGGCGTAACCTGCGATGCATAAAGGGCCAGATCCTCTGCAAGCGTAAAGGATGCCAGTAATGGACCTACCACTATGCAAAATCCTGGCACTTCTGTCACTAAGCCATCATTATTTCGTTCTCTGAGTTTGTTTCCAGAGCCTTCTACCACAACTGTGGCCTCATTCTTGCCAACTGAATGGACAGGGTGGAAGTTGGCCAAAGAGACCGTCATCGTGAGCAATTGTAGAGTCACAGGGAACAAGCCTTTATGGAAGCCTAAACACCACCAGCTCCGTGTAACCTTTTCCTCCAGTATAAGAGCCTCTGGCTCTCCGATCTCAGAGAGTAGTAGTCAAAGGTCTACAAGTTCAATCCCAATGTCTTGAGATACTAGTTGAACCTAGCTTGCTGCCACGTATCCTCAACATGGCGCACAACAACAATCCAGGAAATTTTGCGAACCGGTAGGTGCTACTTGAATTATTATTCTTTTGAATCGTCCCTTGACATGTGCACAAAGACCGCGCGAAGAGGTGGAAAATATTGCCTCGAAGGGTGGCCAGGCCAGCCACAACAGCGGTTTTGCCAATATGGACCCCGACAAGCAGGTGAGTCTCACTCTCTAATGAAGTTCCACAGGCCGTGGAGATGACCAAAGAGCGCAATAGCATGATATTGCTTCAAAGGGGGGCAAGGCCTCTGGAGGCTCGAAAGAGCCTGGCAGCGAGAAGGCGAGCGAAGCTGGACACAAGGGCGGTTCGAAGTGAGCAAGTGCCTTTGGCTAATGTTATCCCACTGCAAAGCCTAGAGGATAATAGTAGTCACGGTACCAACATTGAGCTTCTAAACTCCTAATTGAATTCTAAAGCCGAAAAACCGGTGGATGCTGAGCGTTCGAATGCTAGAAAATATATGAATCGCCATAGACGACCTGGCTTTATTGCCGAGCATGTTGTACTAATAGTCTGTTTTAGATTAAGTATAACAATATTTTTCGATTGCTTGATCAACTATGTCTCTACCGTAACCTTCACATCAAATGAATGCGTACGCTCCTCTGTACCCGGCTTCTGGATCCTGGAAGGTCTTCATGACGCAAAGTTATGTCGTAAGCAGTTGTGGTCGCCGCTCAGCCACTGCGCCCATTGCACTGCTACTTTCGGGTCTAGCTAACTTCGGCTAACGCTATCAGAGAGCGAGAGCTAGAGTCACTTAGAACACTTCTGGAACGCCTGCAATATACCTGGCTCACTTAACTCATTCACGTGCTCTACATAAGTACGAGACTACTTTTCTTCTTCAATTCAGTCGCTACGCTGGAGTAGAGTAATTCACTTTCCGGAGTGAGATATCCGTGAAGATACGGGTTTGCAGCTCTGCTATTATTGCCTATGAAGTACAGTTCCTGAAGCGTTTTTCACTTGGTGGACGGGTTCGGCGAGACCGTCTGGTCTGGGAACTTCCTGAACAAGTCCGCAACGTGATCAAACGGTGCCGTCAGCAGCCCCATTGCTGTCTCAAACGGAGGTTTTTCCCCGGCGCTCGGGTGGCTCCTCGAAGGAACAAACGCCTTGGTACGCCCAAAGCTTGTCGCCATAGACTCCGATACGCCCTCATGCTTTTTTAACGCCTCCTCAAGCGCCGGCATGTCCCGCTCCTCTTCCTCCTTGATGTGCTGTGATAGAGGGGTCCAGAGCTCCTTGAGCTTGGCAACGTAATTACTATCAGTAGAAGACATGTTCTGGAACTCCTTAAGGAGCTTCTTGGCCTGTGCTGTTTAGTGGCTCTCCACATAGCATTCTACGACACACGTCGCTTACCTCGTGATGCTCCTTTCGGTCATTCTCCGCCCATTCGTGTCCTTTCGCGCCCAGGTACTTCTCAAAGGCAGGATACACGACTAGCTCTTCGCCGACAGAGTGGCGAGCAAGCTCCCAGGTGAATTGGTTGCCGTAGCGCTGCTGATGATCGTGGCTGGTGGAATTGATGACTTCGTTGTAGTATCCTTCCAGCTCACGGTGGTCTTTGATTATGGCGGCAGATATGGTCGACATGGCTGCGGGTGCTGCTCCGAAGGATCTGGCGTGGGTAAAGGCTATAGCTCCTACTCTTTTGCTCAGTAAATGAGAGGGAAACATTCTTCAGGTGATGAAGCAACAAGAATCACCTTGGATGAGCCCAGAATATTTATACTCGTCGTGAGTGTCCGCGTATGCTCGTGACCACACGAATGACGGAAGCGACCCGTCCTTCTATGAGCGTGTCAACAGAAGTCGTTGGTACGGGATTGATCTCGATCAACTCCATCAGGCCAATAGCATTCTTGCTTCTCAATACGTTGACTCTGAATCGTCGAAGTGAAGTCTTTGCGTGTTACCATTTCTTTGGCTGTGGCGCCTGCCGATGCAGGAATATGATGAAATGGCTCTTTCAGACACCCCAATTAACATGTTGCGGGGAAGAAGCTCCGGAAACCCCAGATAAACGAGTCTCCGCGGGTTTACGCAACAGCAGCAAATGTTACCAACACGGCAGCACAGACGCCAAGGCGACAAACGTCACCCACCACAACAAACGTCACGGTGTCCTCAGCCGGCAGCAAACGCCGGTGCTCCAAGAGACAACCAAAGTGATCTCAAACCCAATGCTAAGCTTCATCAAAATGTAGACTAAAATAACGCGACGGGCTATCATCTTGCTGTGGAACCCAGTTAGGCCTTGACAGAGCTCCTCTTCACGAGAGCACTGTCTCCCAATTTGCTTTTGATTCGCTGACTGAAATTGTAGAGAGCTGTCTCCAAGGCTGGATCAGACCCCCAGTCACTCGCATTACCTTTCTGGCCCTCGAATCACTCAAACAGGACCTTTCCCAGACCGACTCTTTGATTCCCGGGCCTAGGGTTGTGTACAAAGCGGACTTGGAAGCGGCAGCTCGATGTTGCTCTGAGTACTCTCACACAATCCAAGTCACCGGAGTATCATCTATGTTGGATGTCGTGGGATCCGAGCTTGCAGCAGACTACAATAACAGAGACTTCCTCAGCCAGTCGACCTTAAAAAAGGCGATGATGCCATGAGCTACTTTTGTTTGCTGGGTACACGGTGCATTAGCCCAGTGGAGACGCGTTGCAGCACTTCAAAGATCTACGACCGGTCATCATCTTCACGCGGCAGCCCACATCATCACAACGGATGATGGTAGAATCACTCTGTTACGTTGGATGCTTCTTATCAATGTGCGTTTGGAGAAGCCGGGGTTTGGAATGTCGAGCAGAGCGTACAGGCCGGCTAGGCGGGCCAAACACTCCGGAGCGGGCATAAAGTCCGGCGTAATCTGCGTCCTCTCTTGCGACTGACGAAGCTCCAATTGCGATGCTGGAAGCTTGAAAAAGAAACTTGCTCAAATTGACGTCTATTTGGAAAGCAGTTGATATACACTCCTAATTTACTGTCTCGCTCACATGCCTGCGGCGCACAGTATAGGAGGCTTCCACCTTACGCACTGGAGTCGACGCACACCAAAGGAACAGACGGTCAAC
Source organism: Sordariomycetes sp. S80-01Y (assembly GCA_037042185.1). Lineage (NCBI taxonomy): Eukaryota > Fungi > Ascomycota > Sordariomycetes > Sordariomycetes sp. S80-01Y. The sequence continues at coordinate 70,813 of JAXQJY010000027.1, read as the reverse complement.
ATCATCCCAGAATTTCATGCACGTAGGAGTAGATCCCTCTAAGTAATATCGAAGCATCTCGCATCATCATTATCAATCCGCCGTGTTGCGTGTCGTATTTCACTCCACCTCTGTGGGGACGGGATCATCTCGCCCATAATCCTCAACGCCTACCGGGTGATACCTGGACTCTGCCGCCAGACTGTTCACCTTGCAAAGAAGAGGACGAAGATCCCAAGACAGTTGTCTGCCTACCGTAGCATAGTATCCCGTTGCATGGGGCTGGCCGCAGCAAGCTGCCACCCACCACCACCTTGAGGCGCGACCGCCACTGCTAATTTCAAGGAATCAAAATTATTGAGAGGCGCACCCAGTTGCAACTTATCCGTCATAGGGATCAGGCGATTTCGGCCTGGACTTGTCTGTCAGCATGATGACGATGGATTACTTCATAGCCAAAGCGCTTCTCTAATAACATAGTTACTCGGCAGCCATATCATGATATGACGTGGGTTCCCCTTGTGAAATCTATCATAGGTGTGTATTCGAAGTGTATAAAAACGTTACGAGTGCTCCATCAGACAAGCAAACCGCCCGAGGAGCAAGCAGAAAGCGACTATACACGACACAGAAACCTGAAAGGTCCACACCGAGAGGATGTCGAGGAACTCGTTTCCTGAGAGCGACGACAAGATCGCCAGTTCTGTGCTTGACAGAGACACCGCGGAAGACCAAGTCCAGGGTTCGACGTATGAGACTGGCCGAAACGAACCTATCCCAGTCCAGAAGGACAACGCTCCCGTGGAGGAGCCAATCGACGCCGAAAAGCAGACAACGACAAGCAGACTGGTAATTTGAATCTCACATCGCTGCTCCGGTATTTCCTCCGTACCAACACTAACGCAACCCTAGAACAGGACGAGGCAGAAGTGATCAACGAGTCCAACACCGTGAGGGGAAGGACGAGAGGTGCTAAGCCGCGGGATACCTATAAGGAGAGGAGCGAAACTTCAATGGGTCTGGGCGGTTAACAGTTTGTGTACAATAGAGCAATAAGCGCAGTCAGTGCCACAAAGATGAATCTCAACTATCAGATAGGTGTGATTAGGTGGCGTAAAGACAAAACGTTTTACACAGTGATCTGTTAATTCAATAGGCGGTCGCGACTTCCGAAGAAGTCGTCCCTGAACTCAACCCTGCAAATTACCCTTGACTTCTTGACTTGTCCGTAACATCCTTTCTTTGTCCACTCGATACCGATACTCCCATTACGATGTATTGCCCGCATCAAAAGGATCTCATCAGTCCACGTCCGTTTTCCATATGTATCGTTGCGTACTGCGTAGGGCTTGCGTGGCCTTTGTGCTCATACTATCTGCCGAATCTTCAAAGCTAGAGTGCCCTTCATTATTGACTTCCTCAGGTAACATCGCGCTTGAGTTAATACCCCTATCAAATTGCCACGAAATCTAGCAAGAATCGCCTCTCCTTCAGGTCTTGTCGGCTTCTTTCCTTTTGCGTGAGTCCTCGACCTTCCTAGACATCAATGGCTACGGAGGGTGGATCATAGATGAAGAAACGGAGAGGTAGGGCTTTTGGCAGCAACATATGCTTGACATTAGTTCTGAGAGTTTACGAAACTCTTTTGCCTGAGAAATCACGCAATTACAAGCTATCAACGTCCGTCTCCGGAACATCCCATGGAGGGATGATGCTGAGATGACAGCTGCCGTCAGCACAGCCCACCTTGCTAATACTTCAACAGCAGGAATCATTGCTTCATCTTCGAGTTTATGTCATTGTAAGCACATTATTGTAGCCATCTGACCGAACCAAAGACTGAGAATGGCCAGATAAGGCTCCGGTGGAAGGTAGGAGCTGTATCAGAGGTTCGGAGTTGTGGTGGCGACTTTGTGTCTAAGCGTGCTGGCATCGATGGAGTAGGATTGATTCACCGTACAACTGATAACCTGGGCACGTATTCGAATTAGTGCCTAATGTGGCCTCAGATTGAGTGGTTCTCTACACCTAAACGCACGTTGGGTTTCCATGATTTTGGATAGCGCGAGTATTCGAAGCTTATCAGAAGGCCATTACTTGTTCATTGATCGCTACTATAAAAACACTTGAATTCTCATCCGCTGCAGACCCAACGAAAAAGCCCTTGCCCGTGTGGCAGCTCCCAAGACCGCATTGCATACTCGTGGGTGGACGCGTTCTCAATCCTCAGATACTACATTCCCAATGAGCGCCGGCGGGAACACTTGGAAGGCTAGCCACCAGAACAAAAAGATGCGCCAGAAAGAATTGGTTCGGCGCCCGGTAATCCCGAACATGGCTAGACCCTGCGAGTGATAGTATTGCCCCAGCCGATTCAGCACATTTTGTTGTGTTTGTCGACCAGGGACTTGGACGCCAGAGGATCAAAAGGCAAAAGTAGTACAACATGCTAAGAATCGTCTCGTTAGATTCTTTGCTATTCGCAAATCTTCGTCGATAACATACTGCGTGAACGGGCAAATTTCGCTCTGCTGGCTGCCAATGCCCAGTGCCGTGTCGTACCAGAGGAGACATTGTTGATATGTGTCACTGAGATAATTCACCTTGTATTCGGCGTCGATTTTCGAATCCTGGATGGCGATATAGTAGCGGTACACTATGTCGATAAGGCTGTATATGAGGAGCGGGCTAGAGGGAATGTCCCGGTCGGGGGGACCCGTCGGGAGTGGACCGCGGAGAGACAGTACTACGGTTACATATGTCAATGGCTGACACTTAATGCTTGGCAGGGGAAGAAATATTAATGGGCACGTACAGGCCTCCAGGCCATCATCTACTCCCTGCGACGGACTCAGGAGTAGTGGCGATTCCCTCAATGCGTCGTGTTGGGTCATGGAGCTGACCATAAGGCGAACGAACCTGTTGCTCAGGAACACACTTACTTAGCGTCGCTTGCAAACATGCTCTGCGTGAAACTCACCGGGCCAAAGTAACTGTGCTGGATAGAGCGGCTCCGTACTCGAGCCAATCTGACGTGTCCGCGCCTAGACTCACTTCCGGCCCCATTATAGTCGCCATGCGCTTCACTCCTTCCTCTGCTAGTTTGAGTGCATCCGCATGCTGCCCGATCCCGAGTTGATGTAGAGCCAGGAGACCGCATGCGTGAACGTCGGGCACGCGTGTAGGCGGCCCGGCGAGGAGCATCCTGGATTCCTCGAAAAGACGATTACCGAGGCTGGCGTAGGTGCTATGGCTAGTGTCATAGCCGCCCAGTGCGCGGCAGCCTAGGCATGATATGATTCGAATGAGTGCGGGGGAGCAATGCTTTGTTCGTTGACTGAGGAAGTCGCTTATAAACTGAGCGCGCCGGATAGCTGGGAAGGGTGCAGCGTGCCAGGTGAAAAAGGCATCTGCGAGGTCGATGACAAGGTTGGAGGGTAGAGTTATTAGCTTATTTGTACCGAAGCCGCAAAGGTCGATATAGGAGGACACTTGTGCAGAGGCGGAGTGACCGTTCACGGCGCAGGACTCTGTAGGAACCTGCTCCGTGGTCGTCCATGGTGATTCACCGTGAAAATCAAGAGACAAGGGGCTGGTCACGGTCGTCGATACGCCTTTCTGACTTTCTGAAACAAACGAAGAGTGAGACGAATCTGAGAGGCTCTCCAATATCTGCTGTGTTTCGGAACACAGGTCTATCGGGACCACGTCCGGCGTGTTCTCGAGGCCATGGTACGGTGTGACCTGTTCGGCCCCGAGCTCGAAGGGTAAAGCCAAACACGAACCCCGGGTACTGCAGACGATGTTCGCCGGGCCAGAAGAAGATGGAGGGTGTGTTGGGGGAGTCGGGACCGCCTCTTGTTTGTCGGAATCATTACTACCGTGGGTACTCCCACCGACATCAGAATCGTAATTAGGTACTAACCGGTGAGCAATCTGCTCAACCGGCTCGTTCTGCCGAAGGAGCTCGATGATATCGTCAGAGCGCTTTCCGGAAGACAAAGCGTCAAAGATCACAGAGAGGGCCCTGTGCCTCGCTTGCAATCGCGACTTTTCGCGCCGTAGCTGAGACTTTGTCAATTTCACGGGCTGCTCCCGGATACATTCGATATTGATCTGCTTGCATCGGTGACACGGTCGCTGCTGGTCGCACTTTTCCGGCCTAGGCGTTAGCTTAGAATCCCGAGACTCTTGTGGAACGTGGATCTTACGCGGGTTCGTCTCCGGGCGCAGGCTTGGCATGCCCTGAAAGGCCGAGCGGATTTGTCGATGTTTGCTGGCTTCTCTTTCGCCATTGTTGCCTAGGAACTAGGAGCTGTCTACCCTTCGTGTACTGGTAAAAGCTAGTTGAAGGTCAATGGATGGCAACGCCACCAGACACTGTAGATGCATTGTTGGTTATATGGCATTTCATCTGGAGCCGCCATCCAGTGGTGATCCAATGAGCACGAAACGATGGTGACGGACAAGGGTGTATGCAATGGAGGGTTCTCCTGCGCCTATAATTGGTCTGTTACACGTAACTGCGACGGGTTGTGGTGGGAGAGGGTGGGGGAAGAAAAGCAGGTGGTCAACTCGCCGGAATGCACAGTTGACAGCGAAAGTCATGCTGTGGCGAACCGAAATGTGGGTGCTCTAACATTGGCTGCGGCAGTCTGCCGAGGCTTAGCGCAACGGGTCGACAGGGCCATCGTTAACCTTTGGCACAGAGAGGCTTTGGTTCACTCTGGCAGGCCTGTGGTTGGTACACGTAAAAGATGCTCTCCCTACGCGAAGTCGCTTTGCCTAACAAGGTCCAGAGCTAAGCCGTGCCAAAATTCACTGACGTCTTGTTGTCGTTGTGATGTACACATCACCGATCAGAAAAGCCTTGAATTGGAGTTCGCCGACTGGCCCTGAAGCGAATGGGCTTCAAAACCAATAAAATCAACTCGGAGTCCCGTCCGTTCTGCCATGACGTTTTCTTTTACATCACTTGCATTCTCCTGCATTAGTGGCAGCCCATGGTGGCTTTGGCGTCCTCTCAGGGGTGACACGCCCAGAGAGGGTGGTCTGTTGTTGAAACAGCCTATAAGGAACGCCGCCCAAAACGAAGAAGAGTGAGGCTGTGGGCAGGAACTGGGACTGCAAATACAAGTTTATCAAAGGCAGTACGGAGGAGGGATACCTTCTCTTTGCAGTCGAAGACTATGGGTGCCGTTGAGAACTGTACCTACGACCCACCTTTCTTTACGGAAACACGCAAAGGCGCTTTGGAGAACAGGGGGTCTTCCGTTGCTGATCATTTTGGTTATCAAGGTGATGTGATGATAGCTGCGGCTTGTCACCTGCGCATTCCAGTCGATGACCATTTCCGCTTCTTAAATTTTCGTTTCTGGTGGTTTGACGGATGAATCTCCGCGGAACCCGGATCCGCCGGCCGCTCATGTCTACCAGGGGGCTCATGAGCTTTATCGGAGCTTGTTCCAATCATTTGTCGTTATCTGTTGCGTTCCCTGCTGGTAGGTCCGTGGGCTCGCATCATTGGCGGATGGATTTTCCCACTGGGTCGTGATCGCCGCCTTATATGGACATGATGAGCAGCCGGCCCTTCTTCTCCACAGCCTAACTGCTCTCCTCCCGCAGCGCGACTTTGGGTGAGTAGGAGAATAAGAACCTCCAGCAGAGTCTGCGACGGAGAGAAAGGATGAGTTTCGAGTAATCGGATCGCTGAAACCCATCGACAGCTGATCGCGTAAATCGAAAGTGGTCGTAACTGGCGCGTCGTTTACGCGACGCCATGACGATGGATGGCGCCATCTTTCTCGCAGCAGGCGCGGGCTCACGCAGAGCAGGCCAGCCGTACGTCAAGCCACCGAGACGTCAAGCTAGCAGAGCAACTTGTTGATTGTCTCGGTCTGCGACGTACCGAGCAGCAGAATTCCCACAGCCGAGGAAAGGACCTGGTCGATGAATAATGGCACGTCGAGAGAAAGCACCCGGAGCGCTGCTGGGTTTTGGGTTTTGCTTTCATCTGAAGCGGCCGTCAGTCTCAAAGCCTGCAAAGATTGGAGAGATGCCCCTATAGCATTCAATAAACCAGCCACCTTTCTTCGTTATTCTTACCTTCCTAGTTTGAAAGACGAGACTTCGCGTGCCTACCACTAGTCTCATCATCGCAGCAACCCTTAAGTGGGTTACGCTGAGGCCATCCTTCTAGCGAGAATTCCCCAGATGACCGGTAGGTATTGGTTTGCGTGACATTAATCCTCATCAATATCAAAGGGCTGAGCACGTGGACCGTATTACATTTCAAGAAGACATTGACTGAGGATCTCCCAACGCCCGTAAGACTTTGAAGGCACCCACGTTTGGACTGAATTGATTGATCATCTCAGGAGTGCGTGGAAGGCTTGAGCTGGCTAGGTCCTAGATAAATGAGTTACCCTGCACCCACGTCTGAGCAAAGAGGCACAACCGTAACAACTTCGAAAGCCGGCATGCAGCAGGCTACTGATTGTGACCCGTATCTGAGTTTTGCGGCGTAGTCTGGTTGGTATTCTGGCTAGATTTAGGACTATATGTGGCCTGTTGCCTCACGAAGAGACGTTATGTCACGCGGGTATGGGTTTGAGTTCAGTGGCAAGGCTGAGTGCGCATCTCGTCAGCGTCTTAAAACGCAAAGCATCGCATTATCCAAGATGGCGACAAAATCATAAAGCGATAACCGTCGCCGTCCACATGCAAACAGCGATTCCCGGCACTTCCGAATGATTTACGGCAATATTGATGGTTGCTGTCGGACGCTGCCGGGACCAGTAAAACCGCAGCAAAATAATGTGCCGTCTCATTGTAAGAGCTCAAATACCAACGATAACATAGGGTATCTCCAAGCAAAGAAGAAGCCATTTTGGATCGCCTTCGCGACAGAGCTTCTGTCATTGTGCGTCGATTACGGAACTATTCCTCCACATCGTACGGGGGTGTTACAGAATTGTGACGTCGCGACTCGGATTCGGACTTTGCATTTACCACCACGTCGCTCAAGTGCTATCATTTTCGTCTCAGGTGCCACAAACTCGTCAACCCAAGCAAATAAATCATACCTTTTCTTCGGATCAACCTTCTTGTCGTCGGTCACCGACGCCTGCGCACCTACATGGAGAGGTGACTGGATTGCACTTCAGCAGCCCAAGATGACCCGAAATTCCAACGACGACCAAAGCGTGAGCCGGCACTACCCATGGGCCTTGTTCGTCTCGGGGGCTACCGCCTCGGGGAAAACTACAATCGCCAAGTTTCTCGCTTCGCAACTTGACGCCCGCTTAGTCGAGGGTGACGACGTACGGACACGCAACGCGCCATGACCCTCGACTGTTCGCTTATCACGATCGCAGTTCCACCCGAAAGCAAACGTCGAGAAAATGCACAAGGGCGAACCCCTGAATGACTCAGACCGTCAGGGTTGGCTGGAAGCCCTCAGCAGGCATACGCTGAATTCCGCTCAGGAGTCTGGCCCGCATCGTCTTGTCGTGTCCTGTTCTGCTCTGAAGCGCGGTTACAGAGACACCTTGCGTGGTATTTGTCAAGAGCGTGGAGGCCTTGAAGTCCGATTCCTGTTTCTCGATGCACCAGAGTCTGTGCTCCAACAAAGAGCCAACCGTAGGACTGGCCATTTTGCGGATCCCCATCTTGTTGCCACGCAATTCGACGCTCTGGAGAGGCCCGGGATAGATGAACAGGATACAGCAATGGTCAGCGTGGTCCCGCCGCTTGAAGATGTGAAGCGTGCTGCATTCGCTGTGGTTTCCGAAGTGCTGTAGAGCGAACCTGAATCGGCGGTTAGTTTGCGTTGCGTTCGCTGTAACAAGCCCATCCAGTCAGACAAGCCCAAGACATGTGTTCACATTACACAAAATCTACTGGGTAACAAGATATTCTAGCGCCAGCGCACGAATGAGCCTGAATAGATCCACGTTAGTGTCAAGAGTGCCTCGACGCTGCTCACGTTCAGCATCCTCGAGCAAGTCAATGTGGATGATGTGGACATCGGCTTGCATGGCAACATCCTATAGATACCTATCATCTCCATGTATTCTGCCTCAAAAACTGTTAAGAGAAGCTCGCGAGTGATTATTTGACAATGTTGCGACGACGTTGCGCTCGCCGACATCAGCAGGACAGTCAATGGTCTACTACACTCTGGGATTCCCTAGCCATTACGTTTATAACAGATTTCTCCAATCGCTGGGATACTATCGCAAGAACAGGACAGAATGAAAAATGGCATCAGAGCTTTATTTTCCAAGCCTAGCGTATCAATCTCGTGGAAATGCTCCATCGCTTGCGTCTCCTAATTTCAACCGTTGACGACAATGCCACCGTTGGGGTGCAGCGTCTGCCCACTGAAAAGCGAGCTCTCCTTGCTAGCAAGGAAGACATAGCTTGTAGCAACCTCCACCGGCTGGCCAAATCTACCCATAGGTGTCGAGTTTCCAAGTCCGTGGCCCTTCTGGGATTCGCCGCTGACTCCAGTCGCAACGAGAGGGCTCCATACAGGACCTGCGGCGACAGCGTTGACTCGGATGTCCTTTTTGACGAGCTCGTTCGATAGGGCTCGCGTAAAGGCAACGACAGCCCCCTTACTGGTGGCGTAGTCGAGACGAGAAGGGACTCCGATGTACGAGTCGACTGAGGCGCCGTTAATGATGCTACCACCTGCGGACATGAAGGGTAGACAGTGCTTGGTAAGGTAAAAATAAGAGTCCACATTGGTTCTCAACGTCTTGATCCATTGCTCGCTAAATTTTGGTCAGATAGGCTGTTCACTTATTACTAGGGAAGATTCAGCTGCACATACTCGGAGATTCCAGTAATGTCCTGCTGTTCCTGCCGAGAAGCGGCGTTGTTAACGAGGATGTCGACGCCACCAAGCGCAGTGTTGACACGGGAAGCAACGTCTTTGCAGTTCGTGGAACTGGTCAAGTCGCTGGCGATGAGCTCGATAACGCCGCCATTCTTCTCAACTTGCTCCTTCGTGTGCTGCGCGTCGGCCTCTTCGGAGGGGAGGTAGACAATGGCAACTTTGGCCCCTTCCATGGCAAAAAGAATCGCAATGGAGCGGCCAATGCCAGAATCACCTCCGGTGATCAAGGCTCTCTTATCCTTGAGCTTGTGGGAAGCTACATAAGCTTCCTGATCGAGATGCACCTTGGTTGGTTTCGGATCCATGTCACGCTCCAGACCAGAGGCGGATCCGCCTTTACCATCGTTTCTGGTGGGGTCGAGAGCACTGGCAACCTTGTGGGCTCTATCTTTGGCAGCATCCATGGTGGTCAGATGTCTGATTGTTGGTTTTCGAGAATGATCTGTGTGCTTTGTTGGAGCTGAGTTGAAATATTCGCGTCTCTCTTGAGGAGCGTTCGGAGTCTCGAGCATCGAGGAGCAATGCCTATTCTTATACAGCAACGTACGCTGTGAGACGCAGGCAATCACCTAAGTACTACTGAGCGTGTTATGTCATCATTCGCACGTCGAAAACCAGCTCAATCGTGAGGACCCAAAGGATGAAATGGAGATGTGTCAGTGGATGCGGCATCATTACCCCAAAAGTTGCCGGAGGGTGTGAAGTCGGACATGGCCTCCGCTGATATCGCTGTGAACACTAGTACTTCTGTCGGTCTATTTGGAGCTATTTGACTCTAGATGACCTCACAGACGGAGGAGAGACGAGCTGTGACAGCGTATATCGTGCTGCCTAAACCGAGGAGTTCTCGTCACCTGGTATTACCAACAATGGGTCGCGATGGTACATGTGTCCAGGCATGTGACAACACCGGAGGATACAAAACCATTCAGCAGTAAACTCCAAATTAACGCGATCGAATACAACGTCTCACAGGAGAATGAAATTTATGACTTCAGTCTGACGTGCTACCGCGCGTGATGTCGGCCAAAAAGCTCCGCGACATAGAGCTATAAGCCTGTCGACGCCTACGGTAGTCCAGAACATGGAGGTCATTTGTTACAGGTAGTATAAGACGATATGCCGAGTCATCATCATACTCAAGTCATCTGCGCCCAGATCTGCATCGCTCCAGGGTTGGATTGATCCCATATACGGTGACCTAATTCCAGCACTGGTCCTCTGTGGACTTGGTGGCGCAGTACATGGGCCTGTTTTACCGACTTTCGACGATGTAGACCTTTTTATTTCTCATGACTAGAACCTTCGGAATGCTTAATGTCAACTGCAGTTGTGATGCTTAAGCGGAATCCTTGTAGTCATATCACCAAATAGTCAGAACCCCGGGATGAGGGCCAGTCATGATTACCCTATATCTCCTTTTCTCTCATGCTCTATGAGAAGTACGATCATCAAGGAGAAACCATTCTGACTTTCAGCCCAGTCTCTGGGAAGGACATGCGCGTGAGGGAATTCTAGATCGGATATGCGAGAGAGCTCCAGCATGGTGCTCGGCTGGTGCACTTTTTGAGGGAGTTTGGGCTTTTTTAGATTTTATCTAGGAGAAGAGTGAAGATACGTTGTGTGAATCTACGGTTCCTGGCTGGCTAGTGTGTATATACAATCTGTGAGCGATGACCGCCACGTTTGCAGTGTTCGTCAACGAGGTGTATCGTAAGTACTTAGACGAGCGGCGGACGAATCAATATTCTCCAGATCGTTTCGACACTGTCAACTTGAGTCTTCTTAAAATATGGACCAAATGGCACCTAGGAAAATATAGACCTTCACAGCGCGGGATTGAAATTTGATGGAGGTTGTACCTCTTTGCACTTTGACGACTCTTAAAACGCTCAAAGTGCCTGTCAGCCCAGCACTCGATTTAATCGAGAGTGTGCACATAAGACCATTAAGCTGCGGCAAGATGATAATAGCCGGCATTGGGCTGGATTAGTGTCATGCTTGACAAAGGGCTCGTGCGAGGTCAACCACTCCTTGGTCACTTGAACTGGAGTGACTCGACAATGACTTTGGGTCTAGCCTCCGCAGCACGGTGTCGGTCCCTGTCAATGCGCACTAGCCTGTGGCGGTGCAGCAGACAAGGAGTACGTCGCCAGTGCTCGTGCACTGTCCGGGAGCTGTCAGTTGCGGGTTACCGCTTCAGCTCACCGTACTGCAGTGACAAAGAAAAAGTTTAGCTACATTGTTTCGCTTCTGGACTACGGTGGCCTAGCACTCTGGCTGCAACCAATAACACAAAGCGTCACCCGACTCCGCACCGTCCGCAGCCACGAGCACTTGTATTGATGTACTGGCTTTAAGGGTTGAACGCGAAGACAATGGGATCACCTTGGTGGCGGTATGCGCTTTGTCAAACAGAATCGGCCGCGGAAAAAGGCGGTTTATTCCGAGTTCATATTCCGGGCGTTGGCTTCATGAACTGGAAGGCAAGTTGTATGGGTTGAGTATAAATCTTGCCGCCTGCCAACTCACCAGCAAAGATCTCTTGAGTTCAGATTCGGACTCCTTCAATACTCGCATCATATCATCTTTTATAACTACCAATACACAAGCTATTGGCTGATTCGAACGTTCGCTTCGCCATGTCCATATCCGAGTATCCAACCTCGCTCTGCTAGCTGCTCTCTTGGCCGTACCGCTGACCGTTAGCACGCGTCGCCTCTGCCGAATCCTTGGCGGCCTCCTGTTCCAATTGTTCTGGACTTGGATAAGTTTCTGGATCTGTATATTTTGGATCAACATTGGCGTTTGGATCTAGATTTTTCTCTGCGTCCAGCTCGCGCACGCAGCCGATATTGACTTTACGCCCGGCAGCGCCGCTTCATATCACTATCGCTCAGGGAGCGCGTTGCAGGTTATAATACTGCTGCGTAGTCTTTGGGCTTAGTTTATTCAAGGTACAAGATGCCATTGGGTGACTTGTTGCCGGCAGCAGGCCATGCTACCCTTGTTCGCAGTGTTCGATGAATGGTGCAGCTAATCTAAGCATGGGGGGATGCTCGGGTCTATTAGGCTGTGGGCTGGTTTGTTCTAGCAATGGAACGATGTCTAAAAGCCTTGTAAAGGTATCTCGAATTATCCATCAAAGAACCTGCGTACGAATTTAGCTCTCAGACTTCACCATCGTCAGCCATTTTATCCCCGCACGCCATCATATTCTTCCAAGTAGCGAAGTCCAAAACTTTGTGCTTCGTTCGATTGGCAGGAACGGTCCCCAGGACGTTCTAAAACATAGGCTGTAGTTTGTGCGTGGCAAAGTGACACATCATCATCACATCGTTGACGGCAATGACCTCGTCGTCTGTGCGGAAAGCCACGACATTGCCGAGATCTGTATTCCAGTAGAGAGGAGTTGCCTTCTTTTCGTAGGGCCCACGCTGTCCTACCTCAGCCGAGGTTCCGACCACGTACGGGGTTATGCTCAATCTGCCTTGTTGTCGTCAAGTGAGGATGTTCTGCAAGGTAAGGATATGGGTCGATACCATGATATGACACTCCTCAGTCTACTTTGCGCTTGACGGGTAGCCAGATCATCCGCGGCTGCGCGCGGCTCATCGGGAAGATCATCGCTCGCCTGTGGTTCGGAGATGGTTGAGCAGCTTGCGTAGCAAATCTTTTGCAAAGCAGTCCATGGCTGGGCCGTTCGTCCTTCTGGCAAGCTTGATCAGTACCAGCTGCGGCGTCGTTCGTGTTGCACATCGCGCTCGTGCCATGGGGGCTGAAGTATACTCGATAAGTGTCATCCGAGATAGCAGCGATCTCTCTACTTGTCTAGGTTGTTTGTCAAGGAAGGGTCATTTAAATATCTAGTAATACACTGGCTATTATAGTGCAAATTGACATAAGATCTAGCACATACGACCATACCCAGTGGAAAATACGGGATCCCGTCCGCTCTCCCATAGTCAAGCCGCTGAGGGGCTGATTAGTAGTTGGGTCGGTGACGACCAGCGAATACCGGCTGTTGTATGTTTTTTTCTTCTTTTCTTTTTTAGATTTTTATTGTAATAATTCTGAGTCTTACATTTTTTTCATTGTTATCATGGAGGAACTGTTCTTTTAAAATCAGTTAATAAGCCTTTAAAATTAAACGAATTTTGGCCCATGAGCTTTCTACTTCTTTGGCAGATGCAAGGGCCCTTTGGGGCTCGGTCGATTTTTGCTGTTTTCTGTTTGCTTTGAAGAGTAAGAGGGATATTTGAGCGTTACGTGCGGGCAGAATTAGTCTTTACACCTTTCCGATTTTATGAGACTTCCAAGTATTGTTCAATCATGGCAATATGATCCCAAACACAAAGTCCACGAGTTGCTCAAAATAGTACATCTTCATGAGTGCAGGAGGGCTGTCGGGTATTTTCTCGTTCTAATAGAAACAATATTAGAATCTAGCTTTTTCGCGAGCCTCGGAAACTCGAACATGCACAGGTGTCATGCCCTTTCACGGGAATGCAAGACGATTAGCGATCGCGGCGTGGCCCGTGTAAGGTTTAGAAACCCAAGCGCGGGGCTAAATGCCGCGCAAAACAGGTGTCTATATCACAGGAATCAAGCTTAGTGGTCAATTGGCTAGATATTGATTGGGGGTGATTTGGGGCGGCTAGGGGTCGTGTGTTAGCACAGATGTCCCCGGACAAAGGACATATAGTAAGGTACATGAACTGCCAATACATTAAGGGCTGATGTGACTTGATTTGTCCTCTTCCGCCTTAGCAAATGCATCTAAATCCTCCACAAAGGTTGATCGTCAGTAGCCATCGACCACTATCACGATCACACTAACACTCGCTTATATTGCCCATTACCTTTCATAATATTATCCTATATCAGGTATCGCACGGATAGGTGTAATCGAGTAACCTGGGCATCTCTTGACATGCCTGTTCATCCTCCACTTCTCAGTAAAGTGCACGTCGCAACCTTCTTGTGGACAGCCTGGTACGGCAAGATGGTCACTTAAATTTCAAATGTTAGTTCAGCCAACCAGGGCGTATATTCAAGACTTGCAACACTTACAGAAACTCCTCTTTTGTGTAGAACCTCAGGGCTCAGACCCCTTTAACGCCTCTAGGGCAATCAAATTTATGATTACTAGGGATTGATCTATACTGGGAATCTAGAGATGGAGTTATTGCCAGTTAAAGCACCATGTCGAGGGCTTCCGTATAATACTGACCTTCTGTGGGCTTTTCTGAGAGTGTCTGGTCTTCTGTAGGTCCTTTTGAGGCCAATGGTCTGGGGGTTGACTTTGCGGGTGATCCACCTTGACCCTGATTCGAATTCACAGCTGCTGTCTGGTTTACTTCGGTAGCCTTTCTCCAGTACTCTGTCCATTCAGGGTCTGTAGTCGGCCATTCTTGTATATCGCTGAGCTTTATACCATCAGAAACCAAGGGGCCTTCACGACCATCACGAGTGCGTGGACCCCGACGACCTTGGGGACCTTGAGGCCCTTGACTACCTGGGCGGTAATAACGTCCCTGAGGGCCTTCTTTTCCTCGACAGCCTTTTCGGACTCTTCTGCCTGTGTGTTCATTTCTACCTTCACGACCTGGAGCTTGTAGCAGTCCTGCAGAACCTGAAGGCCCTGGAGGACCTATCTCTCCACGAGGACCTCGACGACCCCTGAACTTCTTCGTTCGGATCCATTTCGCAATGCATAGCGGTGCTAGAACAAGTAGAAAGAGATTGACGGAGAGAAGACATATGGAAATCCCCAAAAAAGTCTCATCCACCGATGGCGAACGTTCCTGCATTCTATGACTCGAAGAGACAACATTTTCGAAGGACGAGTTTGTGATAGGTGCCATTGCCGTCTCTAGTTGTCTACGGGAGAGTTGATTTGATTTGGATGTCTGATGAGTGTTGAGATAATGCTGAAGTTGCTTGAATGTCCGACTACATACCTTCAACCTTGACTTATAGACCTTGATATCCCATCCATGGCTACGCCAATCAGAAGTCGCTCCCGAGATGCATATGCACCTCGGTCTGCACTTTGGTTTTCACGTCGCCTATTGGCTTAGCAACAGAGTGGATGCACTGGATTTTGCAATTCACGACCCAATCATCTGTGTCATTCAGAGCTTCCGCTAAGCTCGATGCAGCCGAGTCAAAATGGGTAGATCCTAAGTCGGAACACCCAGAAGCTGGCTCTCCTGATCCAAGTCCACATCGCTGAGATCTAAGTGGTACCACCTGCAATCAGCCTGCGAATACATCGAATGAATTGAAAGTTTTTGCCCCAGAGAGTAACTCACAATGGAAGCCACCAGACCGCGTGCCATGTATCCTCGCTTAGTTCCGTGTCGTCAGTGGAGCCTAGATTATAGGGTTTGGTTGTGATGGCTCTCCTACAACTACGAACTGAGTGATACAAACATCGGAGCTCCTTCAAGAAACTCCTTCAGGAAACTTTCATCCGTCACACATTTGAGACGCACCAAGACCGTTCGTATACGGGTTCCCCATCGATCTCCGTACAAGAAACCTTCTGCGGACCAGCCATCATATACCACTTGTAAGGGCATAGCTTACACAAACTCGAACGCTCCACATATAAAGTCAAGTGTCGGGCTCGGTGCGTCATAGATTTGACTCCATAAGTAAAACGAGTACAAATTGTGCTCCTACATTTGACCTGAGTCGGCAGTGCTACCTTGGCTCATTGCCCCTAATTCGCTGAATAGCCCCGTAGGTCTTTCGCGGCAGAAGCGGTGACATAGACTAGAGGTTGAGACTCACGGTTTGAGACCATAAGCCGTAATAACCCATCCAGAGACGCAATCGCGAGTTCTCATCGAAGGACAACATATGGCGAGCTCCACAGTCCTCCGTCAACCATCTACCACCTAGATTCTCCTACAGGAGCCGAAGTATCCAATATACTAAATTCCTCGAATATCGAGGAGGATTATCCCCCGATTCAAGAAAGAAAGGAAACACCCATCACGAGCTTGTACCAGCTATATTCAATGCGAACTTTGATTGATGAAGGAAAAACAAGCTTGTCTCGAGGGGAGAGAAATTCTCGTCTGCCATCAGACCGCTCAAGATGATTAGCCTTTTAGAAGGCGGCTTTAGCGTAGGTGCGTGAACAAACGATCTACTCGTGCAATCTTGCTTACCAAAAATCAGGTGGATGGAAGCTTCAACAGACGGTAGAATTTGTGCCTAGAATTGTTTTCCTGAGCTTTCCTGCGCCGACATGTTACAGGCTTCGGCTTCCAGTCCCCCGTGGCTATCATATGAGGCTTGTCTTGTTTTCGTTACCACCCAATTGCCCCGAGTGAGCGGATGCAGGAACGTCAGAACCTCACAGGCTAATGATACCAACCAGAGTAGAGGTGGGTCTTGAAGTGTTCTACTCATTGGCTTCTTCACAACCATGTCTGGAGCTAGACTGCAGCACTGTCAAAACTTATCCAGGCGTGAGACCTCGAAGAGCATTATGAGTAACGCCCGTCATTTGAGGAAAAATTTCAGGCACGGAAACGAGAGATGGCATCCTACGCCGCGACAGCTAACGTGCCGCCCCCACGTATACTTGTCCGAGCCAACCGCCCTCACACCTAATTGGGGGTTTTTCCAGAAAGGCCCGGGCCGCGATGAGCGGGGTTGTCTCATCGACGGGTCACGATACACTCGACGCCCCCCTCACTTCTCAAATGTTCGCCTCATTCTTGTCTGCCTAGCTGCGTTTGTCGCTCTGCTGTTTCCGCCTCGGTCCTTTCGTCGCACCGCAGCATTTTCCCAGAAAACGTCCAAACGGCAGACATCGTCCCATTGACCACGTCCGTTTGCCGTATCTACTCGGTCTAAACATTGTTCGAAATGGCTGCTTGGATTGCATCTCTTCTGGGCTGGCAAGAAGAGCCGAAGCAGCCGTTGCGTCCTCCAGCACAAACTTTCACTGGAGTCAGAATACCCGTCAATGGCAGTCGTGCTCACCTTGTGACTCTTAGCACGACCGATCCCTCCGGCTGCGCAAGCAGGGATAACTTCCTCATCCACGTACCCGACCTGCGGCCCTACTGGAAGATCCACCGTGCTTGGATGTTCCGTGACATACATAGGCTCGACCTCCAGCAGCACGATCAAGTAGAGACAGCACACCATGCACGCCTGAAGCATGACCTCCACAGGTTGCTCTTCTATTCACATTTAGAGCTTGGGGGCAAGGAGAACCTTCATCTACGACAAAGGCACCTAGGCGATCAGCAAAGATATCTTTTGGAGCAGCGGTATTCGTTCCTGTCGGGAACATACTACGTCTTCTACTCATATGCCATCGACGATCTGCCAGAAAACGTATCTGTGCCTGCGTGGATTAGCCGGTGGAACGACAACCACCCACATCGGTATTTCGGAGATGTTTTTGTGGTAAAGGTAGCGCCATGCGAGAATGGAAGAAATGGCGAGGCTATCTATGAAAACATGCCTCGGTCGTTCTTGGACGTGTTGGATAAGGCACCAGTCTCTCTGGCGCTTCCAAGCTGCAAGCCCACGGACATGTCGTCGCGCCCTTTTTTTGACAAAGAGGCATATCAGGCAACGAGGCCTCCACTAGCTACGACAAGAACAAAGGCCTAGCACCTCTGTGGCCAGTTAATGAATCGGCAGTGCAAGGAGTGGATTGTTGAGGTGTGATACGTGCATCAAGCTAGGCAAAAACATGTTTCTCGCTTAGATGGAGCTTACGGTCGGGATTTTAATTACGAATAAGACTTCATCGACATAAGAGCTGGCAGAGGGAGGTCAATATAATGCGGGGATCCTGTTCTGACGCTTACTAGGAGGCAATACAACAGTTCAGAGATCTGAGTTTACGTTCAGCGACCAAAATTCGAACGCTGTCCCAGGGTATTGACATTTAGATTGCCAGTACGGCGCTTGAAGCTGTCCAGAAAGCTTGTTGCCGACGCCCTCTTCGTTAGACCTTTTCACCTCTGCATTGAGTCCCTCGATAATTCCATCGTGGATCAGCGCAGCCACACACTTCTCAGGAAGTTTGGTCCACGGATAAGATACAGCTCGTTCCGCACCGCCAGACCCAACCGCCATTAATAAAACCATCGGCGTCATGGTCCAGCACAGACCGCTCCGCAATGTCAGCCTCCATCATGACAATCGACCGCCGAACAAAGCAAGCGCCCTTTTAAAACACATGCTAAGTATACAAATCTCCCACTCGGCATCTCTGAGTTCTGCTCATTACTCTTATGCTGCGCCCTTCTGAACTGTAGTCTTACAAGAGTCTCCCAAATACTTCACCTTGTGAGCACCGAACGCATTAATATAACCTCGTCTTCAATCTTACTTCCGACCAATAGTCATCATGGCACGCTCGTACTCTAAATGTTCGCTATCACCACCACCATCACACCCAAGATATGCCGTACGGTTCTGGGGCCTATTCAGATCCGGCTCTCGGGACAGCGACGCCTCTAGCACAGACAGCTGGAGGAACGACTCGTTGAGCGACAAATAACTACACTTTGACAGCTCCATAGAAAGCTTTGACCCTCAGGGGCTGCGAGCAGTCAGCGTCAGCGTGTGATCCAGAGCCATGGAAGAATGCCCCCGATCAGTACTCCGCTGCAAGATACAGAGTACACTGAGAAACGCACCAAGCTGCGGCACCAAAGAATGGCAATAATGTGCTCAATGTTGGGATCAAAAGTTGACCTGCAGGTGTTCACCGATGTCACGAGAAGACAGCCTGGTTTGTTCTGTGCCTGCCTGTGGCGCGTCTTTCGTCTTGCAACCATCGTCAATCCTTATTCCTATCCTCCAACTTATAGAGTACATCAATTGCCGCCCCAGGATCACTCATCTATCACTCTTGCGGCTCTCTTCACTTACTGTGTGGTCCGTTGATGCGATACGACTACTTCCCCCCCTGAAGGATCCGTCTCATTCTTTAGCTTATTCTTCATCGTCTGTACTCCGCCCCTGATTCATGCTGGTGCCATGATCCCATCACTAATCTTATGCCAGCCGAACTCTTTAGGGCTTGCGACCATACACTACAGTGCTGGTGGCCGGGGCAGTAAGTATAAAGAGAGATGGAGACGGGGAGAGATGCAAGGAAAGCACTTACATCTCATAATACCCGTGATTCTTCTTGTCCCGGAGTGCTGCTCGCATCTTTCCGGTTAGAGCTTGGATCTCGGCGTATTCCCACTGTTTCAGGTTAGCGTCGCTAAACCTTCATCTCTTGCCCTCCATACTGTCTACTGTAGAAGATGACCGCAGTTGCTGTTGGGCAATCACTTACTCCGAGAACGTTCTTGAGTATATATAATGCCATGCCTTCGAGTCCCGTCGTCAGGTATGTGAGATTCCACATCCCGATCTCCTTCCATCGCTTATCTTTTGGCCATGCCCCGACAGGCATTTTATATCTCGTTTCCTTGACGTCAACAAAGCCCGCCTTTTCGATGAGCCTTTTGGATTGGTTGGGGATCTTGAAGGTTCGGCCCATCTTCTCACCCGCGTCGATGAATAATTGTGACCATTCGTACATTGTGTGCCCGGGGCCAACGGTGCCGTCATCTGAGGTAAACTGAATGTCCATTTCCAGAGACTCTATGTAGCCATTTGGCTTGATTGAGCTTCAAAGCATTAGAGAAGAGCCCCGAACTTTTTTGTTCGTCGCTGATAGCATTCGTAATAGAAAGAAAGCTGAAACTCACCGGAAGGCCTGTCCAAAGAGACGCGGCCAGCTGTCTATACTTCCCATTAGGCACCGCATGTGCACAAAGTCAAAGTCGTCCTCGGCGTACGTCCAATCCATCTGGGCATCGTCAATTTCAAATTTAACGTTTGGCGGAACCCAGGAGGGTTGAGTCGGGGAGAGATCTGTGCCGATAACCGTTGCTGAAGGGTACTCATCCGCAAAATCCCTGTGCATGGAAGATCGGGTCAGCTTACCACGGGGGCCAGAAAAGTAGGGTTACTAGGAGAGGAAACTATACATAGCCCATATTCCAGTGCCGGTGCCTACGTCGAGAACCTTCCCAGGATTCCTACTTATGGGGGCGAGGAAGAGCTTGTCACCGAGCAACATGGTAAGCATATGGTGGCTGTGAATAATGAGCTGAGTCTTGTCGCATCTCAACTTATTCATGAATCAAGTACAAACCCAATATCGAGCTGCTCATTCTGCACCGCATCATTGGGACCCCTTTTGAGGATGTCAGCGACGATAGCTAGAACATAATGTCGCCGCTACTTACCAGTATTCCGTGCTACCATAGTTGTGAAAGGTGCGACCATGCAATTCACGATACTGGAGGATCGTGCTGGTGAGGGATGCCGTTGAGCTTGCGCTTCATACATAGGTTCGGTCAGCTTTTCAGATTCTATCCTCCCTCGGACACACATATTAAACATAAAAAAAAACCACTTACGTGCCATCTCCTATCGCCGAGTCGGTGTCGTCGGGCACTTCACCTTCATCCTCCGCTGGCTGTGCACCGGTCAACTTAGCTCCTCAGTCAGTCTGGGCCTGTTTTCCATGTTACATTATTTGTAGGTGGAGTCGCGGGCTGATCCGGCTCTGCCATGGGGAACCTCTGGTCACAGAGATATATTTGATTGGCTGCTAGGTCACACTGCGAAGTAATAAGGTCATAAAAATTGGTGTATCGCCCGGAAGGAATAGCAATCTCGACGTTTCAGGGGTTTTATATATCGTCCCTTGACTTTGTACGCCACGTTGAAAAAGGCGCGAGAAACAAACGGTTCGTGTTGATGCCTCAGGCCAAATGAGGGGACTTGGTGCCCTGGTGTTAGTTCGTCCGTGCAGCAACACGGCAGGTTGTTTTGTTACTGGCGTGATTCATTGGCTCGAAACGTGGCCAGCTGCGAATGTTATCTCTTTTCTCTTCTCCCTGATCCCCGCTCGTCAACTTTGACAGCTAATCGGAACGGCGGGCTGAAGACATGTTCTCCACACGGCTTACTCCTGGTCCGTCTGGACCGTACATTGACCCCGAGAGATGTGACTGTTGGCTTTCCACTCCGCGGGCAGAGCATATGGGACAAAACGTGTCCAAGCTCCCATCTTCTCCCTAAGACCGCATTTTCAAAGATTGACTACAGCTTAAACCTCACCCCACCATGGCTGCCGGAGAAGAGCGCTACAGCGTCTCATTCGTAGCCCTTTGCTTGGCTGTCTTGGTCGCCGCTGGCTCACTCATGCTTTCGCTCATCTACAACATCTTTTTACATCCCCTTGCATCTGTCCCTGGACCCAAGCTGGCGGGCGCAACGTACCTGTATCAGACTTACTTCAGCCTGGCCAGTGGCAGCCGATATTACTACCAGATAGGCAAGTTACATAAGAAATATGGTAAGCTGGAACCCTTTTCCACCAGGCTTCAGTAACTAGTGCTCACCCTTCAATGGGCCCGGTTGTGCGCATCACCCCAGATGAAGTCCACCTCAGCGACCCCGACAACTACGAGGTAATATACTCTGTCGGGACCAAATACGCCAAGTCGCCGCAATTCTACGACGGTTTTGGTATTGGGTACTCGACTTTCAGTACCGGCCCGAACAGCGTGCATCGCGTCCGGAGGTCAAGGCTTGATCCTTTCTTTTCCCGGCGGAATGTCATCAACCTCGAACACATTGTCCAGTCGAGGGCAGAGAAGCTCACAAAATTGATTTCTGCTAAGCTGGAAAGAAAGGAAGCAGTGGATATGCACCATGCATTCCGCGCAATTTCCGTCGACGTTATCACTGACTATGCCTTTGGAGAGAGCTACCACCTGCTGGACACGGCAGACTTGGGACGCGGGTTCTTCGAAATGGTCAATGGAATTGGTCCGACGATGTGGGTATTTCAGCAATGGCCGGGCCTGCAGAAGGTGGCTCTTTCTATGCCTAGTGCTGTGGCAAAGGCGATGAACAGGTCCTTGAAACATGTGCTAAATCTCCAAGAGGTATGGCAGGTAAATCGTCCCTTCTTCACTACGCTAAAATATCATAGCATTGTCGTACCCAGGTTCTCGCCGTGAAAGCCAAGATGGATGCAGGCGACAAGATCGAAAGATCATCCATTTTTGAAGCTCTGCTGACGCCGGGCGATGGATATGTGGTGCCAACGCCAGACCAAATCAAAGATGAGGCGTACAGCGTCCTGGTAGCGGCAGCTGACACTACCGGCAACGCGATGACAGTCGCTGCCTATAACGTAGTGAAGAACCCTGATATTTACAGGACCTTGGTGGCGGAATTGAAAGACGCCTTCCCGAGTGATGCAGACGCCTTGGAGTATATCAAGCTGGAAAAGCTACCATATTTAGTGAGTGCGCCGCTCACTTCATTTCTTAAGTATCTAACGCGGTTCAGACTGCTGTGATAAAGGAAGGTCTTCGGTAAGTCTCTCTCTGTAAACGACTGGGCTTGGCTGACTCTATAGGCTCTCTTTCGGCGTACCTGGCCGTCTCCCCCGTGTAGTACCGGAGCCTGGTGCGGTCTTCAACGGCCACTACGTACCGGCCGGCGTAAGTGCTCTTTCACCGCTTGAAGCTGTTACTGACTGCATAGTCTTACGTGTCGATGTCTTCCTGGATAATGCATCAGGATGAGTGTTATTTTCCCGAACCCTGCGAGTTCGACCCAAGTAGATGGCTTGACCCAAAGGAAGCACGGCGCCTCGACAAGGCATTTATACCCTTTTCTAAAGGAACCCGAGGATGTGTTGGCATGAAGTACGTCCGTGTCTTATTCCCAGTCTTGAAACTGCTAACTCAGCAGTCTTGCATATTGTGAACTCTACGTTAGCATTGGGACTTTATTCAGGCGGTTCGCACATCTGCAGGGCAATCATTTGACACAGGAGGACCTGGTATGGGACGACTACTTCTCTGCTTATCATCCTCCTGGAGCAACTGTGTTCCATATCACTGGTATGGCAGGTTCCTAATATTGATGTGCAGGACCGGGTCTGGGAGTTGGCGCCAGGTGCTCGCAACAACATGCTTGCTTATTTGTAGACCTTTGAGGATGTGGTATGTTGGGACTTGAGGGGAAAAGGCAAGTCCTAGCCTATGAAGACAGGCAAACTCGTGATTGCTTCCAGTTCTGAGGTCTTGGTGAGCAGCTGTCGTGGGAAATAGAGGTTGGGAGTCGCCGCTCGAGGATTTCGTGGTAGAGGGTCCGGCGTGTCGATAACGGGGCCTGGGTGAAGGGAGTGAAAGGGCAAAATTAATAGGAGGTAGCTGACATTGAAGCGGCAGAAAGGTAGCTAGGACGCAACTGGTGACCATTTTGACTGGCTTAGCCCAGAACTCTGCGAGGTCGAACCGCGCCATCGTTCCAAATAAACAGGCTACCCTGTAGCTGCCATCATGCGGGAAGGCATAATTACAGCCGTGATGCCGTTCAATGGTTTATCCTTAATATAAGATAGGGGTCTAAAGGCGGGCTGTGGCCAATTAGTTTTTACAATAGAATTAAATGCAGGGGGTGTGAATTCGTATAGTTGCCAGATGATATCACTGTAGTCAGACACCACAACGCGAGAACTCAAATCTCGGGTGGCAGCGTACTGAGTATTACATATTCCAATATGAACTAAAATAGAAGTCTAGAGATCTGTAGCACTTTGTGTTGTTTAAGGATTGGTTGAATTGATTGATGAATTCAAAATCATGTGGAAGGCAACGAGGTATTTTACTGTAAGTGAGCCACCCTGCCCTCAGGTCTGTGCTTGAAGGCACAACCGTAATAATGTCCCAACCGCTTTGAAAGGGGGCATGTCCTGGTACAAGATGTCTAAACCGAACGAGAAAGTCCTAGAAGTACGTTCCAGAAGCTGCCATGGTGCTGCCACCAAGTTTGGCGGTGTTTTTCATCCTGTGTTTCAAGCTTGTGAAGTTTTTCGCTGCAGGTACATTACACTATTAGCAACGACAGGCTTACCTGATTTGTGGCAAAACTTACTATTTGACGATGGTAACTCCTCATAAGACTTGGCTTTTGACTCCTTCCACAGCCTTGCCGTCCAGCATGTAATCAGAAGGTCAAGGTCCCTAGGATCCAGTAACGTATCGATGTTCAGCTGCGACTGTTCCTCCGGGCTGTCCCCTTCGTCGTCCTCATGCCCCGAAGACAGCGTCTCAGATGCAACTATTTTCCCAGTACTGTCTTTCCATACGATGTTTCTCACGCCGTTGCTGAACCGCTGGGCGAAGGGCATCGCGGCCGAGAAATGGTCCTCGGATTTGCAGCCACTCCACCCCGTAAAGCCGCCTTCCAAAACGACCTCCTTGTAAGTCCGCTGTTTCCTGCTGCTCTGCCCATGAATAAGAACGTGCTGTCGAGGATCGCGTAGCGAGAAGGCTGGTTTTTCCTTGAAGCTGTAGATGTGGTCTCTGCGAGTCACGGCGCCTTCGGTGTCGCAATTGGTCGTACGGCACTCAAGCTTGTAGACGTCGTATGAATGTGCGATGGCGTGGCGCGGGGCAGCGCTAAGCTCATAGGCATTTCTCTTGTGACTTTCGGATAAGTTGCGGATTGTGCATCCCTCTAGAATGAATGTTTGTGGCCTCACATAATAACCCGCCGCCTGGTCCTGTGCTGGCTGGTGGTTTGTAGCTTCTTCGTAGCTTGGGGGTTCATCTGAGGACATGGCGACTGCAAGATCTCGGGATAAGAGTGCAGTAGGGATTAATTGTCTTAGTGTAATTTACATTAACAGATGCTGTATTTGAACTTGAAGAAGCAGCAATCAAACCCCAGATACACTTCACGCTCGTGCCGTTCTCAGCTGAAAGTGGCGCAGCCTCGAGGGCGGAGTGGGTCTTGGTCAGCGAATGACGAAAGTACAGCCAATTGCTTTTAACCGCAGCATTCCAGAGCAGACACACAGCCACACCACTCACGAGAGATGGCTAGAGACTAAAGAACACTGTGGTCCAGGGTGGAGACCACTCTTTTCCCTTTGAATAATCTACTGTCGAGGCGCATAGATGTCTCGAAGATCGGGGGTAAAATGGCAATATCTGTAAGGGACCTCGCGGGGCCGTCGCTACCTGCGGAGAGTGGGCGCCGAAGGCGTCACACACATAAGACGACGTGAGCTCAGCCTCGCAGGGTAACCTTCTCAGTTTTCCAGAGACCAATATAGTCACCGGCTCGGCCCCAGCGACATCTGTCTCATCTCCTCTTCAAAGTAGCAGCGACCTCTCATCTACTTATGCACTTTCGCTCCCTTCAACAGGTTCATTCCTGAGAGCGCAAAATTGTGTTGCCGTTACAGTCGAGAGCTGAAGTTATGCACTGTTAGGTTACTGAGCCTCAGTATGTTGCTTCAAAGCTGAGTTGTGGAGTTGGACAAAAGTCAATGGCTTCCTGAAACGATATGGCTGGTCTCAGGTAAGCCATGGAAGTGATTCACGCGCAGGCCGCATGTTGTGCTCTAACATCGTTATTATGGCTTTGCCGCGGGGCGGTTGAAGATGATGGCTTCGGGTAGACACTGCAGGATACCGTACAATAGCGCAGCAGTATCGCCATCCAGGGTCCGTGACGCGAGGGGTCTTGAACGGTGCGTATGTTCTCTCGATCGGCTGAAATTTAACTTGTTGCTATTTCTCCGCCTGAGATGTCCGACGTCAGGCTCCGTAATCGTCCCAGACATGACTCAGATGAGACGAGCAACGGCTCATTTGGCCGAGAAGGGATATGTAAGCGTCTCCCCTTTGGCCAATTTTATTGTTTGTGGCAATCTGACATTCGAAAATCTAGAATGCTCCGGATTCCTTGGAAAGGGCGAGCAGAACCAAGTCAAGCGTACGCAGGTACTTAAACAGCTTGGGTACCTTACTTTTAGGCCCCTAAACCTCTCCTCTGCCAATTGCATCCCACCCGCGACTCCGAGAACCTTATTAAAAGTATTCCAGCCACTCGCGAGAACCGCCATCATGAAGTTCAGTGTCGCGCTCCTCCCAGCCCTCCTCAGTGTAGGGTCAGCCACCACCCTGGCAGAAAGACGGAACAGTGAACTACAGCAGAGAGCCAGTTGCGCGGACCCCCAGTACTACTGTCGCTATGGATTCTGCTGCGACTATGCGGAGTCTTGCGATGTGGGTGGTTGCAATGGCGGTTCCAGCGGTGCAGCCATTTGCAGCGTTCAAGGCGTAAGTTTCGACATTTCGCTGCATACGAGTTCATACTTACTGATGAATTCCAGCAATTATGTGGAAGCCGCTCTGGATATGTACGTCCTTGCAACCGAATCATCATCATCACTGGTAATGTGCTGACATATGAATTTAGAAATGTTGCGACGGACTCAATTGTAAGGGCGCAGGACCGGAGAGTGATGGGGTAAGCTCACCAACGCACACTGTCTACACTGATATCAAGATCATTGAGCGCTAACGAAATCTCAACTTGTTAGCTTTGCGCAGGACCCGACGGAAGCACGGAGTTCCAGTATGACGAGAACGCATATGCAGGTGGAGGTATCTACTGAGAGCACTTTGCGTCTCGCGCGTTCTCTGCCTTGAAAGACCGGTCCACGTCTGACCTGTTTGATGGAGATGTTGGACCGCTCTGATACTCACGGCACTCCTTGGCATCTCACGCCATATTTGATCTTTGGGCGAGACTTGGAGGCGCATGTATTATCATTAAAGTTTCGACACATGTAGCTGACTTTGCATAAAGTTTTGAGCAACTGGAACAAACACATTCTAAATGATTCTCAGGGCACAACATTACCAACCAAATGCGGCCAATTGAATGACTGGGTTGCTCATGGCAGATATGACGATAGTAAAGGGACGTTGACACTTTAGGGCTTGGGCTTTAGGTCGGCTTGCTTCAACTGTGGTAAGCCGCTTTGAGGGGGATTGCGGTACCGATAAGCATTTCGGGATTCCAGAAAACTTTGAGTGATTTTTGATGACATATGACAGAGCATTGGCCGGATAGATTTGATATCCCTCGGGGATAGTCCTGTCATCACTCGGCTTCTCCATAGAGTGCGATCATTTGTTAACTCGAGGCCCTTTGACTCCTATCTGGGTTCCAAAATCTTTGATGTTCTCGGGCAAAGACGGTGTAAAATACAAAAATTGAGTAAGCCTAGTGCCGTGTGCGATGAAATGGTAACCCCTAGTCTCGAAATATGGGTCGAGGACTAGTACGTACGCAGGGCTTTCAAAGAGCGACGAGAAGCCGGGACGGTAGGGATTCCAACGAACCTTGCAGAAAGAGATTTTTGTGTGGCTGGTCAAAAGGTCACAATGCGATATGCTGTGAGAAGTGAGGAGTGGCGCGTACGCAGCGGGAGTGTCAAGTCCGATTCCTTGGAGCCCAACATTGAGTTCTGTGCAGTGACTCCGGCCTTTCCCGGGTCGACATTATAACTTTACCGAGTCTCTGAACAATACGAACAAAAGCCTCTTGTGGTGTATGCCTGGCCACTTCGGTCACCCTCGCCTGGCTAAGCACTGGCCGGGTCAAGTCTGCCCACCTTTCTGAAGTAGGGTCTCCAGGCTCTGGGACGGTCTGGCTGCTGGTTCAATGCAAATTTCTAGGTTCTAGAATGGTGTTTGCTGACTCGAATGGTCGTGAAGGCAGGCCCAAGCATGGGCTTGCACGTTTGCATTCATGGTTCAAGGCATAACACCTACGAAGAGAATCTGACGCACTGACTCCGGTTAGCCAGTATGGCGCCACATATTGGAGTCCACCTTCTCTCGTACTCCTTGACTTACTGGTCGTGGAATGTGCCCACGATTGGGCGCCGGCTCGCGCTTGTGACATTATGGATGGCGGGAATGCTCGGAGACACGGATTTTCCTTCCGCCGATATTTAGTGGCCTCTAGCTTTCGAAGAAGTGGGGGCTTAGCCGCCGGTCATGATCAATCAAAGATGGCTCCGTCCTCCACACATATCGGAGATGCCCGTCCACGGGGAGCTAACGCCTGTCTGATCTCGTCACTCTAAGGCATCTCGGGCTGTCTGATTGATGTTGAGATGCCCGATATGTCATGAACGTCGGCTCAGGATAGTTCTCATCACGCGCGCCAGGTGGAGTGGTTCACTTCTTGCCAGCTTCGCAGCACTAGTAGCCGTAGCCTTCTGAACGTAGGCGTAATCTACATCCCTGAAGTCACGATTGGGTTGCCCATTACTGTTCCGCCCTTCTGGGAGCTGTTTCTCCTGTGACAGAGGGGCCTAATGCGTGGCGTACAATGTGATCGACACGGACCTCTCATTCTCCCCAGATGGGGTACGGCACTGAAACGTTAGTCTGTCGGTGTTAGTAGCACCCCTTTGCCCTTTTTCCCGATCCGGCGACCGCGGGGAGCACATATGGACACTAGCTGATCCACAGACCCGCCCCTGGTTTCTGGACCGGCAGCCGGGAAGAGCCCGCTGCGATGGAGAGACACGCTCTGGGGTGCTTCTCGACCCCTGCCTGGCTGGCTCTGCTTTAGGACACTTCAGGATGGGGCTCGTTACCCGATATCGTTAGACATCGCAAAACCCAACACTGCATCGACCCCTCACGGTCTTCAGTTACACTAAGGGACAGGGTCATTCTCAAAGGCTCAGAGCCGCTACTTCGCATCCCCGCGTCCGCTATGGGCTCAGTAGCGACCGCGAGAGGTGCTATTCCGTATCGAGAGCATCACACACAAACAGAGCCGCCCTCCTACACCCTCTCCTAGATTCCCCGGCGGTAGTGCTTCTCTCCCATCTCCCATCTTGTGCGAGGCACCTCGATTCTCTTCCATACCCGCTCAGATCCTCTTCCATCTTCTTCGTCTCTTCCTTCGTCGCAACACAAGCTTGTCCCGGCCTTTCAGATTACATTCCACTGCTCGATCCCAAAGTCAACTTGCATGTGCAATTTGCTTCGTTCTTCCGGAGGTACCTAGCCTTACGATAAGCGAGACAAGGGTGCCACTGTAGTTCCCCGCAGGGCTTCTGGCTCCATCCTACTGGCTTTCGGTGATCTACTCGCCCCCCTGTACAGATAACTCGCAGACAAACCTTCCTGCCGGTGCCTTACCAACATCCAACACGCGTCGGACAACCGGAACGCTGCATCACATCGAAAACGATAGCGTTAGAGTCCATCTATCCAGCCGCACTGAGTTAACCCTGGTTCGATACGGTCGGAAATGTCAGTCATGGACTTCACTCGATCTTTGCCCGAGCTCGTCGAAGGCAACGTTGCGCGGAATCAAGGCTACGCATACGTCAATGCGTTGATCGTCTATTGGGGGGGTGATCAAGAGTACGAACAAGAAGCCGGAGAAATCAAGGAAGCGTTTGGATCCTTGGGTTGGGAAACGCAAAGGTTCGGCATCCCACCGGATGGCAACACCAAACATCTGGTCCTGTTGATCCGTGAGCTTTCCAAAAGGCATGAGGGCCAACATGAACTTTTGGTGGTATACTATTCTGGTCATGGTGCCCGAAACCCGAAGACCAAGAAGTGGGGTCCATGGTCGTGAGTCAAGAATTACAGAGTTTAAGATGAATGAGTCTCGTACTAATTATGGAAGGGAAAGATCCAACGGCTTCGCCACCGATTGGGAGGCTGTCCAAAAGTGTCTCTACGAGGAAGTAGAAGATGACGTCTTTGTCGTCTTGGACTGTTGCTACGCTGGCTTCAGGGGCTGGGACAAGAACATCCCCAGCGAGGGAGGGCGTCTGATGGACGTTATGGTAGCGGCTACGAAGCGCGCGAAATATCCGGCTCCCGGAGACATCGGCGCATTCACTCCGGTATTTCTGCGACATCTACAGAAGACCATTGACGACAAAGGTTCTGTTACCACCATGCAGCTTAAGGAAGCACTGAGCCGCAGCAGGGAAACATTCTTGGACCCTGGCCTCCTGCGAGCGTTTACAAACGACCGAAGTAAATTTATTCGATTGTCGCGTGTCGAGGCGGAGCCTTCCTCATTATGGCTGAGTCTTCCCATGAAGCTCAGGAGGAGTGTTTGCACGGGTCCCAGCATCCGAGATGATTTCATCCAATGGCTCCGGAATTCCCCTTGGGCTGTCAAGGCATACGGCCGTCCCGAGGTCCTCGACATTTCCATTGATTCTTTCATACCCGAATCGGGGCACAATTCCATCATCTCGGCTGGCCCAACCGTGGTGTCAACGGAGTTGGCTACAGCTACCAAGCCAGCAGTCCTGGGAAGCTCGCATCGAGGCGAAGAAGCTGCTATTGACCAGTCACTTACTTGCGAGGACACCTTCAGCTTGATTGCAAACAGCAACGCCGTGGCGAAAGCTTCTCGAAGTAGTGTTGAATCCTCGGGGGATGAGCAGCTCGCGGATCCAGCAGATGTTACGGTTCCCTATGCTCGTGAGGTCAGCTCCGTGCTGGGCTCAAGCCCAAACCCTCAGCCTCCCGCTGCTCTCCAAACCCAGGCAACTCAGAGCAAACGCAGAAGATGGAGTCAAATTGCTGCCGTAGTCGTGGTCGTGACTGCTCTGTGCATCTCGCGACCATGGGTTCTCAGAGATGATGACTCCAGCGCAGCTGCGAGCACCCAGACCCCTGAAGACACCATAATCTCTTTGGTTCGCGAGGTTCTGTGGTCGGTCCGTGGGATTTTTGTCTTAGTAGTAGTGACTATTGCGATCGCAGCCGGGCGCTACTGACGGGCGACTCTAAAAAGTCTCACAGCAACTGCCGCTTTCACAGACATGTTCATTGATGTGCCTGCCGTCGAGAGCATCTCCAGAATCGTGCTCCGCCCTCTACCCGAGACCACCCTGACGATTACCCGGGAAGCCACTCATGATCGTTTCCCCGATTCCATATCCAACGCAAGATGTACCATCTACCGACAACCGCATTGCCGGCCGGCGTCATTCTCCCTAACATGGGCTGCAGTCTTGTGTCCAGCAATATATGGCACCTACATCAGCCAAGCCGCAATGTCGAATGTCCTCATGTTAGTGTCGAAAACAACCCACAGGCTTCAGTCGCATAAAGGCTTCTACAAGGGCCAGCAGCTGCGTCCTGACACGCGATTCCGTTGTGAGCGAACTCGTACACTTTTGGACCTTCGCTCATTGGGTCTAGTTTTACTCAAATCAAGAACAACAATGCCGTATGTTGCGACAGCTACCCCGAGTCCTACGCTCAGTTGCTGCTCACTTCGATGCTTCGTTTCTCGTGGATCCTCCCGATATCCTCTCTGAATAGATACGCGCCAGCTCAAACTAAACTCAGAGAGGGGTTCAGGATATAGACAAGGGTAGGATCGAGGAGTAAAGGGGAAGTGTCCACACTAGCGACCTATTGGCTTATCAAGGCCCATTAGAGAGTCACGTGATGCATCATGATCAGCTCCTGATTATGTGAGCGACATTGTTGGACATCTTGATCTTCAAGATCCCAATGTTATAGTGTACTGATGATGGCCATACTTACGTTTTCAAGACTGGGTGTGCTATTCTGGTGCATTAGCATTTGTCACAGACCGATGAATGATAACAGTAGTTTTGAGCTAGCTGGAACAGGGATTGCTTAGGACAGCGGGAACCCGTAGTGCTAAATCTCAGTGACGGCAGGCGCCGAAATCCTGACTGATTGTCATTAATCACTCCTCCAGCGCTCATCCGTATCATTTGTATGTGAATTCCTGCGGTCGATTTAATCTGGTAGCGGCCACAGTTAGGCCAGGGCCGGGGGCGCTGAGATCACTGCTACCGCGATGGCTACGACACCCGTGGACCTAGGCGAGCCCGCCTGGAAGCTGCATTGACTAAGTGCCTATGACCTTTATCGAGCACCGTAGGCGCCCATGAAGTGTCGTGAAATTGGACAAGCACAAACGTTGGGAAGAGCTGGCCGGTTTAAGGCCACAGCGGTGATGGCTGCCGGGGGGTAATCTCGCAAGTACAATTTCATCTGTTGAGACGAGCGACTAAGTCGAGACAACGTGTATATTGAGGTCACTACTAGTGTCCGCCTATGTCGCCGGCGTATACCGAAGCCGAGACCATAAATTCAACCCATGTTAACATCTGCCGCTAAGTATGCAGATAGCAGGCCCACTGATCGTGATGTTACCTAACCTGAGTCCACCAGCCGGGCCGTGCAGTTAGAGAACAGATAGGACCCAACAGCCCCAAATAGCCCCAATAACAGATCATCGTCGTGCGTGTCTTCGCGGATCTGTGTAATACTTCTAGAGGCCCTGTTGGGCTTCCCTTAGTAATCTTCCTGACAATGGGCGCGGTCTCACCGAAGCTTAGCTACTTGTGCCCCTACCATGCTCGTCACCCGGGGGCTTGAAGTAATTCGAAAAGCAAAATCTGTGCCGATGTCTTCTTTAATATTCCACTGTCGCATTGTTCGGTGCGTGGGCAATCTGCGAGTCGTCGACCGTAGCTGGTAGGGCAGCTGTCAGCGCGACAACCACCGCTGTGTAACTAAAGCATCCGGCTTAGCATTGATTTTCTGCGGTGCGCATGGTTCACAGGGTATTTTAAGGATGGGGGCTCGCACCTTGCACCACAAGACACAAGCTCAATGGTCTTCGCCCGGGTTAAGAAGGCGATGGCCACGAGAACAGACACCGCCAGCAAGGCGCTTGCTGACGCGCGCTCCGCGACACCCGTAAGCCTCGGAAGCACAAGTGTCGGCAGGAACATGATCAGCGTAATCGAGCACACGGCGATGATGCGGCTGATCGCACGTAATAAAGGGCCCAAGATGAGCACCCGCACAGTGCCGTACGATATCATGGGGATCGGCTTGAATCGAAGGAATGGAATCCACTGAATACGACGCTCAGGGTCTGCCCAATAACGATAACTGAGAAGAGAAGGGCGTTTTGAACTCACTTTTCCAGCAACATTGCTAACGGTGGTTATGCAATATTCCACGAAGATCTCCGTGAATTTGACGGCTCGATCAGATGCCGGTGTCAGGCATAGTAGATCAGGATGGTCGATGTAGGCTCTCTCCTTACGATTGAAGCCTGTCCCTCGAACCCAGTCCCTGACACTTCTGATGTCTTGTCTTTCCGGCTCTGGCATGCTCATCGCCGTCTGCGTTTGCTCTAGCAATGTATCTGCCCTGTTACTAGCTGTTTAGATGAGTGAAAGCTCGGGTAATTCACCGTACTCCCTCAACGCCGTCGTCAACTGGTCTAGAATCGCGGCTCTTTCTTTGTTCTTATCCATCCTGATGCTACCCAGGAACAAGGGACATGGTTCATTTCGATCGAGGGCCTCTAGCCTATGTTCGAGCATTGAGACTTGGTCTTGTTTGACCAGCAGCAGCCTCATCCGCACCCGCGTGAATCGACGGAACACTTGGAAGGACTTGTCGGCGCTGAGCAGAGTGGTGAAGAGAGGGTACCCTTGGGGAACTGAGGACATCAGAATAGCTCAGACCATTAGACTTCGATGGTGATGTCCGAACTTACTCGTATCCTCGGCCACATGGGACTGAGCTTCTGCATCAGGTTCTTTCTTCATTTTGACGGGTTTTGTCGAAGAAAGTTGGTGCGAGGGCCGACATTTCTTTTTCCCACGGGGGACAGCCTGTTGGCTATGTATCTGACAGGAAGTGCAAGATCATTCGTCAGCTGATAAAGCGGCCGAATGCAGCCATCCAATCTGCACGGTCAACCGCCCACCCTTGGTGTGCCACTTGCACTTTCAATTGTCGGTGAGCTTGTTGGCGGGACAGCTAGTTATATGGGATGACGCCCAATTATGCGCCCAAGGTTTCATCGTAAGGCTTTTCTTTAATGCCGTATAGTCTCGGAGTGCATCTTATCGGTGTGCCTCGTGGCAAGACCCAGTGAGTTCAGATATATATAACTTTCCCCGTACCTCTATCATTGACGTTATTCTCCAACATTTGATCATTTCCCACAAAACGCGAAAACCGTTAAACCGACTTCTCCGCACGGATCTCAACGCCATGAGTGATTCCGAGAAACCCAGCAGCGAAAAAGGAAACCAGGAGCCTCGCGAAGACTCCGATAGCGAAAAGCTGCCAGGGAAATTTAGAGGGCGGACCGTGGAACAAGGCATTGTAAGTAGAATGGGCACATCTTACCTCGGCTATGCTTTTGCTTGTCAGTTCAGCTGCTAACATAGCTCACGCTGTAGCCAGGATACAGTTTAGGGGACAAAGTCGTGATCAAGATTGAACCCCGTCAAATCTTTTCTATCTCTCTCGTGGAGGCTTCGACCAACATGTATACCATAAGTGATGCAAATGGTTCACTTGTTGAGAATGGCAGACGATTCCACGAGTCTGAGCTGGATCTCGTTGACTAAGAGGTCCATTGCTGACGGTAGGCGGCAAAAGCAGCGAGAGAAAGGGAGCCAGGCTCTTTGGCCGAAGGAATGATCACTTAATTACGAAGTATTAGAATAGGTAGATGAATTTTGACTTTACGAGAGATCTATGTGATTTGGCTTTCCGTGTGATGGTCTTCTTCAATTGCCGTGGTGGCCAGTTCCGCAAAGTAACGCAGCCGTAGGGAGGCTTTCGAGCCACTTTAGTACAACTGTGGTGAGCTTGAGGGCATCATTGTTATTTCTGAATAGAAAAAAGACTCCAGCAAATTTCAAATAGCGAAAAATTACGGGCCCCCACCCCGGGTTAAGTCGCGAATGGGATCAATGTATCGGCTCCAAGATGCATGGCGGAGCTATCCTTGCGACGGACATTGACATCCACTAGCATCTGTTTCATGATTCCCTACCGGGAGATATGACGTCGGATCTGACCTAATCGGAGTCGAAATACACACACATATACATACGACTTGACCACACAAGTAGAGCCGGGACTGAATTGACCAAAACGCGATTGATTCAACGATCGCCTTTAGCTCCCTGACAATTGTGTTTGTTGGGAGACGTAGGCTAAAATGAAGAAGAGCCACGACAAGCGGCTACCGCAGAGATCAGGTCTGTTATAGACAATGAGGCTCCCCTTCTGGTGTAATAGAAGGAAACGATCCGATGTGAGCCAGTTCCCAAGCAGCGCGACTATCGATTTGTACCCAATGGAGGGATGTAAAGAACAGTCTTGAGCCCGCTGCGAACACAAACTTGACCAGCACCTGTGAGGACTTGAAGCAGGGAAGTGGTACACTTTCCGAACTGAAAATCAATCAGCTCCGTGTAGAGACAATCTCGATGGGGCCTAATGAGAAAAGAATTACCTAGGCAGCGCCTGCTTCGCATTGACAGAACGGGATGGGTCTCAACCAAGCCTTGTTATGCATGAATTATCGGGAAGGTTCGAAAGGGCAGAAATGGCGGCCGCTCAATAGCATCATGAAATGAATCAAACGCAATCTGCATGATCTTAGGTAACGTTTCAGTTTTTCGAGGTAATGTCGACGACGAGCTTTGATGTCGAGAGAGAGCAGCTAGATCATGTGCAAGATTGAGCTCATGTTATGATCCACAATGATGCCCAGAGTCTTCGCTACACTTTCATGCATTCTTCAAGTTCTACGTGTCTTGTAGACGAATCTGTCAGAGTCGGTCAAGAGCTTGACTGCCTGCTGATCCCCAGAGGGAACCATCTGTGACAAAAAGATGCCGGCGAAGCCCGTCTCAATATCAATCCACTATCAAATAAAGAGTCAGCTAGATTTCTTTCCACTACTTCGATGAAAAACATTGATCAAGCCGCCAAGGGCAACGCTCACAGGAACGCTAGCAGGGACAGCGTTGAAGATCGTCAATCGGTGGGGTAACGAGTAGTCAACTTGCTTATCGAGACTAGTGTTGCTTTCCAGGTGTGGTTGAGACATGGTTTTGATGGTTTCCTGACCAGCTTATCGCTCAGAATGAGACGGTATATTTTGAGCATTTCATTGACTGTGGCATATAATTCACTGCCACCGAAATCATCATCAACCGGGTCACACCATAAAGCATTCGTCAGGATGCGGAGGTCCTCACCAACTCGCTCACACTAATTTACCAGCCGAGCTCGCATCCTCTCGACTCTCTAGATGAATGGTGGCGTCTTTGATGGACACGACGTCAAATATATGAGGTTTCATGCAATTGCCTAGCTTCATCGAAGTACCTGGTTCCCCCTTTCGAGGTTCTTAGTCGCTTTTCGATCCTAACCTGCAGAGAAATTTGGAACTTACCATGAGGCAAGCCCAGTCCACACCAGGTGAGTACAAACAGCGTGTGCCAGGCTCACATACCAAAATGGGATCGAACTTTTCATTTTGAATAATATTTCAGTTGACAGGAACTCCTTAACAACAACTTATCCCCAAGCCATTGATACGCGGGCGACAGCGTAGCGCACGAAACCGGACGGACACGGAAACATGCAAAGGAGAGCTTACTGGCGGCCCCCGTCCCCGGATGTGCCTGTCTTTACCAACCTTCATCCCTTCCTATCCTAGT
The DNA here is from genome assembly GCA_037042185.1 of Sordariomycetes sp. S80-01Y. NCBI lineage: Eukaryota > Fungi > Ascomycota > Sordariomycetes > Sordariomycetes sp. S80-01Y. The sequence goes on along the minus strand of JAXQJY010000027.1, from coordinate 34,451 downwards.
ATGTCCGTGGGAAAAGGTTAAACCCCGATCTTGATTTCCCTACGACATTTGATCTATGGGTTCCAACTCATCTCGGCCCCGCCGGATGACAAACTTTCCTCCTTGGGCTTAGCCCAAATGGCGGGGTTCATGCGTGGCCCTTGTCCTGGTCTCGACAATTCACTGATGTTGTTGTTTCTTCCCACTTGCTATTTCATTGCAACAAAATCGATTAAGGTTCGGATTACCAGTGGAACTCAGCAATGGAACACCCTAGCGCTTCACCCTCAGCTCTAAGCGAGACGAAAGGAGATGGCGATAGATGTAACGCTCTCAATGCCAAAGCAGAGGCTATGAAGCAGCGCAGAAAGGTTCAGAATCGGAAGAACCAAAGAGCACACCGTGAGTACATCACTTTGTCACCTCCCCTATTCATCTAAAAAGCGTTCAAGGACTTCGCACTAGGGACCATGTCTCAGGGTCAGCCCAGACGTCGCGACCGTTCCAAGTCACGCGCTGGCGCGTCGATGAGCTTGACGATCCTTCATTCAGCTGGGCCTCGTCAGCATCAAGGGGCACGATCACGACTGTTAACGGTACTGAAACATATCGAAGTCATGGAAGCGAACCAATGCTCACGCAAGCACGTACCTACGCCCTTCAAGTATCACAGCCCCAAGAGTCACAACCCGACACCCCTATGCTGGCCCTGACGTCTCTTACCACACCCTCATTCCGTTTCCCCCTCTCGACCGATCATCTCCTCCATCTCGTACAGTATAATGTCTTCCGCGCCTTCGTCTCCAACAAACGCACCCTCAACACTCTTCTTACCGGTTGGACCGACAATATGAAACCGCCCTCGTCAACTACATGCCCCATCAGCGGTCCATACCGTGACGACACATCCGTCTACCCCCTGAATCCTAATATCCCCCCAGCTCTCGCCCCGACCCGGCTCCAGCAGACCCACTTGCACTCCTACTGGATCAATCTCTTCCCCTTCCCCCGCGTCCGCGACAATCTCATAATGAGAGACGGGACTTTCGACCACTGGGAACTGCTGCAGGACCTCATCGGCGAGCTTATGAGCGCCACGCCGTCTCGGGAACGACGGGGAACGCCCCTGAGCATCACCGTCTCCGACCCCCAGCCCAAAAGCCTCCGGACGGTTGCAGCAGGGCACGACGAGGATGAGGTCACTGCGGGACGCAAGGGGCTCATTATTTGGGGCGAACCGCACGACACGAGTAGCTGGGAGGTGACGCCCGGGTTTCTCGCAAAGTGGCCCTGGGCCATGGAAGGATGCGACGACTTGATCGAATCCAGCAATCGGTGGAGGCTGATGAGAGGGGAAGAGCCGATGCGCCCGTTTAGATGGAAATCATACAGCATCGAACAAGGTTCAAAACACAAACGAGAAGAAACACTGGCAAATGGGCCATGCGGCTGCTCGCTGGAATGAATATTTTTTCGATAAGATCGCGGCTTCAGCTATGTGCCCCAGGCTGCCCGACCCTCCTAGCTGTCTACTCGTCGTCCGGCAATCCCACAAGCTTGAGCGAGTCGCTCCACAGCCTCGTCGCCTCCTTCACATCATAGGCGAACGGGGAATATCCGGAGACGGTGAACTTATCCTCTCCTTCTACAGAGGGGTCTGCCACGGCGCAGTCGACAAGATACTTGCCGCCTTCATGTGCCCACGCCTTGCCGACAGCCGCCCACACCGATTTAGCAGCGCCCTGCTCAACGCTCTTCATAGAAGGGAAAAGATACTCCCTCCCTTTGAAGGCGTCTGGCCCCATATGGCGGGCAAGCCCGGTGTGGATAACGCCAGGATGGACGCTGGTGGCGTGTAGGTGACGCGAGCCGTAGCGGCGCTCGATCTCGTTCGCCATGTAAATGTTGCCCGTCTTTGACTGACCATGGGCGATTAAAGGGTCATACGTTTCTTTCTGGAAGCTGTAATTGTCGGAGTCATTAAGTCCGTGCATGTTGTGGCCCGAGGATGAGAGATTAACCACGCGGGACGGGAGGTTGGAGGAGGCGCAAGCGAGGAGAGCAGGTTCCAGAAGCTTGAAGAATAGAAAGTGTGAGAGATGGTTTGTACCGAATTGCATTTCGTGCCCGTCAGCGGTCAGACGGAGGTCGGGGATAGCCATGACACCAGCATTATTCACGAGGAGATGGACCTTAGAGGTCTTGGCCAGAATGGCGGCTGCAGCGGCGCGGACAGAAGACAGGTCTGCCTGGTCCATCTCGACAATCTCCATTCGAGAAGGATCAAAGATCTCGGCGAGAGCAGACTGGGCCTTTGTCACGTCTCGCGCTGTGAGGAAGAGGGTGGCACCAGTGGCAGCCAGGGCGCGGGTCGTCTCGATACCGAGGCCTGAAGACGTGCCGGTGATGATAATGACTTCGCCCTTAAGCTTGCCTTCAGCGTGCTCGTCCCTGATGATTTGAAGGCCGTTGGGCGTGAGTCGCCAGGGCCGTTTGGCTTGACGTGGGCTTCGGTGTACCGCGACATGATTGCGACATCGAGGAAGTCTGAGAGAATGGACCAATGGTGAAAATAAATAAAAATACGACAATGGCAGAAGAGCTGACTGGCTATCGAGAAATTGGATCCTGAGATGGACTTAAAAGTAACGAGGCAATGGCTCTTTCTTATACATGCGCGTTCATCAACTGAGGTTTGGGCTAGATACAGCACAACAGTACTTCGCAGAGCACAAAACTAACGATCGCCGTAGCGACCTCTTTTTTTTTCGGCGATAAGAGACAAGCCGAAACTTCCGCCACCCATTCCAAGATACCTCATCGATTGAGAACAACTGCCCACCCCTCATGTACTCTTCTGTCCCCGTTATTTGTCTTGACTATTTCCAATCACCGACGCATGACTTGTGTCGATGACCCTTTCCCCATTCTTTGCTCCACGAATCGAGAGTTACAGGGTTTACAAGGTTGACGGTGTGTGGGCCGTAACAAACAATATGCCTGATGTTTACGTCGTGGTATGCAAAGGTTCGGAGTTAAGCCGTGAAACTATTCTGGGATAAGCCACGCTTAATCCTGCACCAATCAAACACTTACCTCATTGCGGCTTTCTCAGTGTCAGGTCGTTATTCTCGTGTGCTTCTTGCACATTTGACTATTTGCGTTTCCAACGGTAACCCGCCGCCCAACAACACTTCTCTTGAAGCTTTTTAGCCCACGGCTACGTGGAATATGTCTTAGTGAACTGATCATTCCATGAACGAGATCTTCCATCCATGTAGTCTCGCCGCATGTCGATCCTGTCCATTGTTGCCACGCCTGCGGAAGCCACAATGGCGGTGTAGGGTAACCAAGGGTCATCAACGAGACGGTCACGGAGTACATGTGGAGTTTTGCGCTCTGGATGCTCCTCACGCTGGGCATCAAGCGTCCAATATCGACTCTATAAGACTAAGTTTCGAAGATCATCATGGTCCAAGATTCCGGAATACTGCCTGGCGCCACGGGATTTACAGTGTTGCTGGATTTATGTTGCGGTCCACATACACATTTTGTCAGGCTGGATCATCTCGGAGAGCTCGTCGACAGTCACGTGTCAGCCTTTGCTGGCTGAAACGCCAGTAACCTGTTGGGTCCACGGAACAGCGCACTTCTACTCCCGTGCGACGTTACTTATGCATCTTTGTTTGGTCAAAATATGTATTCCCACTGTTAATGTTCGCGACGAAGCAATCACCGATTATTCTACCCCTGCTTGACTGTGAGACGTCGAAGGCAGCGGCCGGCATCAGGAAGGCATGTAACTGGAGTACATATAAATATATATATATACAAACTAAGACTTAAGTGTACTAGCTCGTACTTTCATAGAAGCTTCTCCTATCCTCTGTCTTCTACTTGTTCCGCAACAGGCGCCTAAGCGAACAAGTTGTGGATAAAGCGCTTCCAGGCAGGGTAAGCGTTGATCTTAGCCCTGTACGCGTTGATCTCGTCCCAGTTGTGCTGACGAAGGCCAGTGTCGAGGTCGACCTTGTCCATGGGGACCCAAGCAGATCGCTTCCAGACGTAGCCAATAATCCAGAAGACGGCAACGACAGGGATGGTGAGAATGTTCTGCAGGATGCGGTCCACGCTGTTGGCGGCTCCGCCAGGAGGAGTCGCTGCAGTGTAGAACTGGGCTGCCAGGATGATGAAGCACAAGATCAAACCAATCCACGAACCCCAGACACCACCGAAAGCCCTGTAAGGGATCAGGTCCATGGAGCGGCCTTGCCTGGTCCAGGCGGCACGGAAGCGGATGTGGCACTATGTCAAGTTTTAGCGAGGACGACCATATTCGATGCTAGGGGGAACTTACGGCGCAGATGGAGCCCCATGTAATCAGGGAAGACATAGCCGAGAGCGACAGGAGCCAGTCGAAAACGACCATGCCACCACTGGCCAGAGAGACGTACGCAAGAGCACCAAAGACAAGGGTGAAGACCACTGAGACCAGAGGGCGACCAGATTTGTCGATGTAGGTGAAGATCTTGGGAGCATAGTTCTGCTCAGCGAGGGCGGTGATGGTACGCGAGGATCCGTAAACGGAGGAGACACCAATGGAGACGACCGAGACGCAGATGACCAGGTTCATGAAGTGGTCAAAGCCCTCCAAGCCGGCGTCCTTGCCAGCCAACACGAAGGGAGACACACCATCGGCGTAGGGGTTGGCGGAATTGAGGAGACGGTTATCTGTGGAGCTGACGAGCAGGCCAACAAGAGTGAGACCAAGCACGTAGAAGGTGGTGATACGCCAGAAGACTTGCTTGATAGCACCAGGCAGGGACTTGGCGGGGTTGCTCGACTCGGCGGCAGCCAGACCAACGAGCTCAGTACCAGCATACGAGAAAGCGGCTGTAACGAACACAGAGCAGAATCCGGGGAAGCCATTCTGGAAGGCACCCGGGTTGTACCAAAGACGGGCGCCCCAGTATTCGTCGTATTTGCCACCGCTTGGTCCACCGCCACAGACAAGGACGATGGCGATGAGCATGAAGATAATGGTCGCTGCGAGCTTGAAGCAGGAGCTCCAGAATTCTTCCTCGGCGTATCCCAAGGTTCCAAAGATGTTGATGGCGATGATGAAGACCCAGAACAGCGTGATCCACACAGCGGGACTCACGTCCTTATTCCAATAAGCGACCGTGAAGGAGCAGACGACGAGTTCGAAGGGCAAGACAATGAGCCACTGGAAAACCTGCACTACCTGTCAGTCTCCCCTCGGCTGACGGCTGAAAAGCTGTCAGAGACTTACATAGTTCCAGCCCATAGCGAAACCCCAAGTAGGGTCAATGAAGCGGGTCGAGTAGGTATAGAAGCCACCAGAGACGGGATACATGACGGCAAGCTCACCAAGAGCATGCACAACGTTGAAGATCATAACGCCACAGATGCTAAAGCAGAGGAGGACGGCAGCAGGGCCGCCACGGGTCAGAGCGCTACCAGAACCAACGAAGAAACCAGCACCGATGGAGCCACCAATGGAAATCATGTTCAAGTGGCGGGGCTTCATGGTCTGGTCGAGCTTAACTTCGCCGTCCGCGGGGTTGCCTAGACGGCGGTCAGCAGGGCGTCTCTAGACAGGACCGCGACGGGGTAAAACACATACGGCGCTTGAAGGACTCCATGTTGAGGCCATTACGCGTCGCGAAGCTCTGCTCGCGGTGGTCGGCGCGGCCATTCTCGATGGAGGCCGCATCGTTGATGATGGGACCCTTGGTCTCAGCATCGCCGAGTTCCTTCGACATGCTGGGCTGTTCTAGAGGGAAACGAAGGCACTAGATGGGGGTGTAGAACCACGGACGTGACTTAACAGATGGAACCCTCCAGAGACAGGGCCTCACTATTTATCTCTCAAGGCCCCCGGCGCCCGTCCTGAGGCCAGAATCCTGAAAGCATCTAGTTCGAGATAAGGGCTGCGGTAAGACTGGTCGAATGGGGCAAGTACAAGATAGTGTGGTGTAGCCGATAAGCTTCTAGAATTGGTCTAGAAGCGCCGAGGGGTGCCGGCGGGACCCTTTGCACAGAACAGATGGGCATCTCCGCGAATCACGACAAAAGCAGACATGCGTCCGAGACTAGGCTTGCATTAGCGCGCGGCGCGGCGCTGGAATCCTGGCCAACCCCTCACTCTGGCTCCCTCCCCCAATCTCCACGAAGGCGAGGAACCTGGTCGACTCGTGTCCGAGGGGCGCTTGGCTCTGATAGTCCAGCCAGAGGATGCGCAAAAGGTCTTTGGGCCGGACGGGCTCACCTTCCCCAGACGACCAGGTTTTAAGCTTCAGCTCGCATACCAAGCACTCGGCCGATATGGCGGTATGCACGCTCCTTAACAGCCACTCGACTTAACAGACGCTTGCTCCAGAGACCAAAGATCAAGGATCAAGGATCAAGGATCAGCCCAGCCAGCACTCTTTCTGTCCATCGGAAAGAGCGGGCCCCGATATCAAGAAACCCCTATCATGGGTCATGGGTCGCCGATCAATTAGGCAGGTCGTCCAATGGAAGGTTTAGAGTTTAGAGAGGCAGCCAATGAGCCTCGATCTGGGGACCGGCGTCGCCGCAAGTTTGAAGAGAACAAGGTTACGAGCATTCTTGAGAGTCCTCGGTTGGGTGCTGACCGGCTTTCTGGTATCTGCGGGCCCTCATTGGCATGTGGGAGAACGCCTGCGCTGATAAAGAAGTAATCTGCCAAGTTATCACATCGACATTGCTGTCTCGTTTTGTTCCCAGGCTATTCCTCAGTGACGAGAATCCGAAGGCCGTATTGCTGTGCCTTTGGATTTGCCTCCTGCGCGCGCGTGTGCGGGCCGTGCTCACTCCGTCCAAGTGTCCTGGCTGGGCCTCGCAAAGTGGCAATGCTGCACCGACAGAGATAACCTTCGAGCTACGACCGCCCACGCTCGGCGCATACCACCGGTTCTGGTCGGGTCTTGAGCTCGAGAGCTGCTCAATGGAGGATGCACACCCTCCGGGCAGCAAAAGCCATTCCACAATCTACAGCCCTCAATAACATCACCCAAAACCAGAAAGGCCATCGAGTGACAGCCCGATCCTCAACAGGTTTAACGCGGCTTACTTTAATCTATCAGTTTACATTGTAAATGTCACCGCTATGACAGCGATGTCGCCCTCAAGCACCTGCTCCCACGATCAGACTCTGAAAGCGCCCGAGATACCACCCAACGAGACGCGAAGGAAATCCTCATCAGTCTCGAATCTCTTCCTATCCTCGCCGTTGGAGTACTCGTCAATATCCCACGCAGCCCACACGAACCGACCGTGCAGAAACGCAGCTTCCGGCGTCGAAGCCCACACCGCGAAAGATCCAGGGAGCTCAGCTAGATAGTCATTAGTTCACTTCAGGCCAGGAAACACGTTTCCACTCACGATCATCGAAGGGTAGGCCGTCCTTGTCGATGCCCATCCGCGTGAACTCGTCGTTGTGAAGCAGCCCGGGATGGAAACTGATGATTTGCAATTTTTCCGGCAGAACGTCCTTGGCGATCTGCTGGGCAAGAAGGTTCATCATGCACTTGGTCATGCCATAGATGGGACGCTCTCCAGAAACAGCGAGCTGGGAGTCTGCCAACATATGGGACACTTCAGAGCTAACACTTAGAATGACCTGCGCATAAACGTAAGCTCATTTCATTGCCATAGTAGATTCGAGGGCCCCTCACCCTACGGGAATCACCTGGCTGCGCGTTGAATCCCTCGATCAAATCGATTGGGCCGAGCACGTTCGTCTCTATAGCATTGCGCATCTCATCGGCACCGAGCTCGAGTAGCGGCTTTGCGTACGAAAAAGTCGCAGCGTTGAGTACCAGAATGTCCACCTCGAGACCTTCATCTCGCAAGCCGAGCCAGAGCTTACTGACCGCTTCTCTGTTGGTCTGGTCGCACTGCTTGGTAAGAACAGCAGTCTTGTCGCCGTATTGCTCTCTCAGCTGTGCAGCGGCGTCATCGAGGACATTCTGCCGACGGGCGACAATGATGACTTTGGCGACGCCAGCTTCAATGAACTTTTTGACAATGAGCAGACCGATGTTCGTGGCGCCTCCGGTGATGAGGAGGGTCTTTCCAGTTTGCGAGAGCTCTGGACGGGTCACATCGATGGTGGGATACGGTTTGCGGTGGGTGACCTTGGTGAAATTGGTCCGCACACCTTGATACGGATCGAAGGTCATGATTTGTGTTTGGTGATGCACGTCGTTGCGGACGTTTTCTTGCAGTAGAGTAATTGGGAAGAAGCTCAGCGAGACAATTCAAATCACCACAGGCACCACACTCATTACCAGCTTTTATAGCAAATGTCTCAGTGGGATAACGTAAGGAGGCAGATAGATCTTTGTGTTCCAGCGGACCAGCCCGCCGCAACCCGCAGCCCTCGAGGTTTCACTTCGTGTATCGGCGGAACCATCGATGGTTCGCAGCGGCTGGTGTCCGCACGCAGCGTTCTTAGTAACCCTTGAAGTTGGTTCACGGCCAACCCAAGATGACGCGGGCCTGTTTCTTGGCTCTGCGGAGCGCTAGCTCACTTAGGCCTAGCCCCCGCAACACTCTGCTGGCAGGACAGACGTTGCTTACATACTCGTACTCTTGTGCCTCTCAGACCGCAAGCCTCATCTGCTTGAGCTGGCTTACACGAGCCCGCTCATCGCGCACCGAATGCCACTGCTGACTGATTGATCTCTGCATGCATGGCCACGCCAGAGGTCAAAGCATGTGATGCCTGTCGAAAGGCGAAGCGGGGATGCGATAAGCGGCGGCCGCACTGCTCCCGCTGCGAAAAGCGCGGCCTCTCATGTGTCTATCATGCTCGTCCGTTGTTCGTTCTCTACGGAGATGCGCCATACCAAAGGATCACCACTAGTTCTCCCTGGAATACTGTCATCGCTCCCACAGCTGCCGATGCCCTTGGCGTCATCCCGGATGGTCCATCTTTGGGAGACTTGCAAAGTGCTTGGTTTTTGACTTCTGAGTCCTGGAGGGTCGCTCCGATAGATTCTTCCGCTCTAGCGCCAGTCAGCGTGGCTGTGATCAAACGATACGTAACCAAGGTTCAAGGATGGCTTGCTGAATGGGTCACAGAAGGACAGAATCCCTTCATTCACCGTCAGCTCTACGCGAAGAGAAAACCGAGACATACCCAGGATGCGTTCACTGCCTTATCGAGCTACTTTTCTCGCACGCCAGCGACAGAAGATTTGATTTTCCAGACGATAGAAGACAGGGTCGAGGAGCTGGTATCCGGAGAGGAGCAGGGCCTAGCTCGTCTTGAACCCTTTGAGCATATTTCGCGAGTCCAAGCCTTGCTGATATACTCTACTATCCGCCTGTACGACGGCGATATTCGTCAACGTCATCTCGCGGAACAACACCTCGATACCGTCCACCGCTGGACCAGCCAGATGCTCAGCACAACCGCCCAAGCAGCAAGCTCAGGCGCCCTCCTCACTTCCAACGCCATTGAAAGCCCCCAACTTCGCGACAACCCGAGCGTAACTCAAGAAACACTCCTGTGGCACGCGTGGATTCTCGCCGAGAGCGTCCGACGCACCTGGCTTGTAGCCCACTTCATCCGGGTAATATACAACGGCCTGCAGCACCAGTGTGTCGAGTGCCCGGGCGGAGTCCCGATCACGACGCGAAGGGGTGTTTGGGAGGCTGGCTCGGCGTTCGCATGGACCAAGATTTGCGCCGAGAGCAATGTCGGCCTCATGCATCGGAGCGAGACAAGGAGGTTTCTGATGGAGGGGAGGCCGGAGAGCTGTGATCCTTTTGTGCTGGCGGTCATGGAGGTTGACTTCGGGAGTGAGCAGATGGAACGATGGGGGTGCGGCAGCTAGGTTAGATCTCGTTGACGGCTCAGTACTGAGGCTTTTAGTTGGTGTATATTTAGCTGACTGGGTTAATACAAGTCGATGAGTTTGTAATTACCCTCGACTAGGGTCGTCTAAGCGTAGAAGACACTGATGAGCTTGGCATCACAAGTGCCATTTCACGTGAATCCTCCCACTAGAGCTTAGTCTCCCACCACCTATTTTTCGTGAGGACAAACTTTATGGACAAAACATCTAGAATATTTAGTATTGCGCAGTCAGGAACGACCCCTTCTTAGATTGCTTTTCTAATAATTAACCTATACAACGAAACGTTTACCCATATTCCCGTAGCCAACGCCTGTTACCACTGGGGTTTTTTGCACAGACCTGGGTGCAGGGTAGCTTGCGCACCTGGCACAATCTCGCCGGCTGGAACCTCGGTCAAACTCCTCGCGGTCTCCCACTCGCTCTTCAGTTCATTATTCCATCAACCTAATCTGTGGCGACCTCAAATTATCAAAAAGCCGTAAGTGGAAGGCAAATAAGCGACTCGGTGCTATAAGTATACGGCAGGTAGTGATATCAAACCGACTTATTAGTCCAAGCGGGCTACATTCGGGTGAAACCCATTTGGAAACAATGCCCATAACCCACGAGCACCCACAACCTCCGCCGGCTTATCCGACCTAGTTGTCTCCCTTTACGATTCAAAGACTAGGGCTATTACAGCCATATAGCTCGTATTGCTTGGATGGTGGGATTGTTAGAGGTTGTGGTTCAACAAGTACGTGTGATCCAACACAACATCTCACAATAGTCTAGCTGTTCTCCAGGATGCACTTGACAGACTAGCAGTCTGTGATAAGCAAGCTCTTTCAGCATCTCTCAAGGAGAAGAAGATACCGGCAACACTAGCTCCTACAGCCAACCCTCAACTTTGTAGTGTGGCAACCTGTGTTTGCCATCACTACCGCCTCGCCTTGCGGGGCTGTTTTACCTCAACACAGCGCCCAAATCTTAAAAGCATCAATCATGCGAGGCTGTCTACCTAGATGTTATCCTACCTAGATGTTATCCACAGTCTTGGTATTATGAGTGACATGAACCGAGGCAGCTTTGGCGTTTTCTTCGTCGGGCTTGCCGACAACGTCATCGATGATCTGCACGTGCTTGACTTTGCTGAACTTGCGCACTGGAACTCCATCCAGGAAGAGCTGGTCAATTTTCTCGAGTGTTCGATGGTTGCACTCAGGAACGCACAAATAGGCGAATATCCCGGCCAAGAGGGCAGCAGTACCGAAGATGAATCCAACCTTTGAACCGAGGGCGGCGTAAGGCTCGTTGAGGAGATAAGGGATCGAAAACGACGTGACGAATCTAAAGCAATCAGAGTTAGTCTCTAGGCATCTTCAAGGGTGGAAAAAACCTACTGCACCATGATATTTACTGCGGATGCGGTTCTGTAGGTCATGTCTCGCATCCTCGTAGACGGGATCTCGGCGGAGAGGATATGCGAAACAGGGGCCCAGCCAACGGAGAAACCGAATCCAAACACAGTCAACATGGCAACTATACCGACTCGAATAGCGTCGCTGCTTGGAACAACGCCCAAGCTGGCCATCGTGTAGAGGGCCGACAGCTGGATCGATGAGCCCAGCAGCAGCATCGGCCGTCGTCCGACTCTGTCGACCAAGCTCATGGACAAGACAACGCCGCTCAGGTTCACCAGCTGGTTCACGACCGTCATGGTGAAGGGGTCGACGGAGCCTAGGGACTTGATGTACACGGTACCGTACTTGTTTGCAAAAATGTTCCCCGTGAGCTGGAGGAAGAAGTTGATGCCGACCGTGATCATGGTACGCTTCAGGTTCTGGGGCTTCCAGAGGTCCACAAAACTGCCCTTCTCCGTTTCCTGAGCCAGGATAGCTCGCATGTCGTCCAGTTCGGCGTTGATTTCCTCGTCTGTGAAGCGTCCGTCGCGGAGCTTGTGCAGCGATGCGATGGCATCCTCTTCACGCCCCTTGAGAAGTAGCCATCGTGGGGACTGCGAAGGTGTCAGCGTGCGTTGAGATGGGTCCGAACTGGAAACAGACCTCAGGGACGAACCAGATGCAGCAAGCAACAATGATCGGGATGATGAAGAAGAGCCCAAAGGGAATCTGCCATTGGCGGTTGTCGTCAAACTTCTGGGTGCCGAAACAGATAATACCCATGATCAAGCCGCCTAACTGTCAAGGCCCTACGTTAGACACTGTTGGACGAGGGTAAAAGCCACCTACGTAGAGCATGAACTGGTAAGTTTCCACAATGAGTCCACGGACCTGCTTGGGAACGATTTCGGACTGAAAGATGGGCACGACGGCCAGCTCCATCCCGACATATGCATCTAGAAGAGAACCCATTAGAATCTTATAGAGCCGTAGTGGCTACCGATACTCACAATTCAAGATGCGTGCCGACAGAATCTGGGGAAAAGAGCGGGAAGACACGGTGACGGCGGCGGTGCAGAGCGCATAGAGACTCATGACGAACATGACCATCCTCCGACCATAACGGGAGCTGATTTCGCTGCCGGCCAGCAGGCCGACGACAAATCCCAGATAAGGCAGACTGTTGAGCAACGACAGCTCATAGGGCGGTATGGTATAGATTCCCTCCTGATCGTCATAGACACCGAACTGTCGTTCAAAGTGGTTCATGGCCTGCGTGGTCGAGTAGGCCGTCTGGTCGAAGCCAAAATTGAACTGCGAGATGGCAATAAGGCAAATAGAAAGAGTCAGTTGCTGGTTGAACTTGCTCCTCAGGGAGAGGAGCTGCTCTCTGAAATTGCCCATGGCAGCGAAGAGGTGGTGATCGCTAGGAGAAGCTCAGTGGACAGCAGCAGGCACAACGAAGATGGGACGACAGCTATCAGGCCTTGGGGGAGTTCGAGGTCTTTTTATAGCTTTCGAGACATCCGGCCTGCATCACCAACATTATGAGCCTATTCGAATGGCTTTCGGTTGTTGAGATGCCAGCGAGAAGCTATGGACCATGTGGCGGCTTGCGTCGAGTCATTCACATTGGGGGATCCAGAATCCAGGGTTAGGAGCTAGGTCCAATGTTGCGGGGCCCCGGAAACGAATTGCATGGTCGGGAGGTGGCGAGCTTGGGAAGACGGAAGACGCAACTTTACTAAAGGGAGGATTTTGGTCGCAACTTGGAAGGCGTCGTAGTCCATCATTGGTTCATTCAGGGGCAGCCGTCGGGCATCCCCCCGCAAGCCCCGACACGTGACGTTCGGCTTGGAGTAGGCGAGCGAACTAGTCTTGTCTCCGCGACGCTCCCCGATTTGCGATCCTCACCTATTCTACCGCCAGTCAATAGAAACCTGCTGCCTTCGGGGAGATAGCAGTCTATTGACTACCCGGAGATATCATGAGTTCGAGCCACAGGAGAGACTTCGAGCCGACCCCTAGACGTCGCAACACGACAGACAGTCCAGCATCGCAACACCCCGAGCCGGCAACCAGACGGAGGACCCGCGCTGTCGTTGCCTGTCGACTATGCCGCAACCGAAAAACCAGATGTGATAACAAGCGCCCTTCGTGCGGGTACTGCACCCTAAATGGAATGAAGTGTGTATATCCGGACGATCCACCAGCACTCGCCGAACAGCAAGAGGTACAGGTGACCAATAAAGATATTTTCGACAAGATCAGTAGTGCAGTTGAGATCTTGGAGGTCTTGCAAAGCCGCGACCCTGCTTCAGAGCCAGCAGCAAGATCTAGACCGGCCCAGGAGAGCGCGTTCGCAGACGATGGCTTCGGGCACTTGGCCGTGCCAGACGCGGCAGCACGCAATAGTTCCTGCGAAGCTATCTTGAGGTGGCCTATCTTCAACAGCATCGGATACAGGAGTACGATAACATCCCTAGGATTGGAGATGGCAACTCTCGATGCCCCAGTGGCGAATACCAGGCAAGGGGTGGTGCCACCACAAGACGGAATACCGGGCCTTTGTCAACGGTTCCTGACCTTGATACACATAAAGAATCCCATACTAGGCGTTTCCGAGTTTACTAGACATGCCCGGCACATCGCAGAGTATGGGCCAGGATGGGACGAGCGGTCCTGTTTGGTGGTAAGCAGACCCCACTGGCCATCGACTGATTGGCGCTGACAAGTCACAAGCTTCTCGCTTGCGCTCTGGCATGCGTCGCTGTTCCTTACGACCCTGAGCTTGACATGGCCGATCCAAGCTACGTCACTCAAGGGGAAGATCGGGCTGCCGCAGAGGCTTACTACGGAGCGGCCCAGCGTCGAATGGGTCTTCTGCAGCCGTCTCTTGTAGCTGTTCAATGCCAATACCTTGCGGGTCTCTATTCAAAATTTCTCATGCGACCACTGGCGGCCTGGAACCTGCTCCAGAGCTCATGCAACCAGCTTCAGGCACTCCTCTACGCGGGGGGTCTGGTCGCTGGCGAGGCAGAAGGTGCCCACAACATGTCGCGTTCGAGGCACATTGAGCAGAGGCTTTACTGGTCCTGTGTGAAGGCTGAAAGGTTGGCAACCGAGCCCCTTCCCTCAAGAAACCAGACGACTGAACTCGCTGCAGTGAACTTCGCATAGAGCTGCAGCTGCCCTCTGCCGGGAGAATCAAGTATCCCGACCCATTCCCATCGCTTTCGTTCCCGGTAACCTCGGAGATAAATGCTATAGATGGCGCTGTCCACGCCGGATCTCCGGCGCAAGCTCTGACGCCGTGGTCTCCCGCCGCATGGCAATGCAGCCCTCAGGGTGGTGACGCGCCCTTAACATCAGGCAGCGGCCTGCACCCAGAAGAAGAGCGCAGCTGGCTGTACTACCTGGCGGAGATCTCTCTTCGAAGTTTGATGAACAGGGTCTTGGCTGGGCTGTACACCCATGAGAAGTCGAACAATGGAGCAGGACTTGCACTGAAACAAGCGCAGTACATCGAGGAGTTGGAGCAGTGGCATGCTGCCTTGCCCGCACAGCTCAGCTTCCGTATTCCCACTCATGCCGATTTATCATTAGGAGGCATTGCACGGCCTACGAATGAACTCTCCTTTTTCCTGCAGACCCGATATCTGGGTGTTCTGGAGTGGATATACCGCCCAGCCCTTGACGCTGTGCTGAATGGAGATTCTGGCGCCGTGGGCAACTCTGAACTGATAGGCCCAGCTTCTCAAGCGATTGACTGTGCAGCAGCTATGGTAATGATCGTCTCGACCCACCATCGACACGGTGGGGTTTGGGGGCTTGCGAGGAGAATGTTCGGGGCAGCTCTGGTCCTTATTGCTGTGGCAATACATTCCCGCAATTCCAAGCAGCAGCTTCTTCTACCACTTACCCGAGGTTTCGAGGTGTATGGGGGGCTGGCCATTACGACCATTCAAAGATGGAACGCTGACGGCGGCGGGGATATGCAAGCAATGGTCAGGACTCTTAGACAGTTGATGGATATGGCGCTTTCTGAGCAGGGGGAAGCCCATATATGACAGCACCTGGTCGACTGAAAGCTCCTTATCGAGAAGTGCATCCTGCTCAGCTGAAACTGCCAGCCCATATTACTTGGGGAAGTTCACCCCTTCTGGCTGCTCATCCACCAGCGATTCACAAAGTGTATCCTGCGCTTCGGATAAGAACCCGCGAGTATTGTTAAGCACAGCACCAGAAGTGGTACCTTTCTCGGTCCCGGCAGCTTGGAGATCGCGGAATACATTCCCGACTGTTGGCTTGGGCCAGGAGGAATAGAACGGTGGCGTCCCCGCACCCTGATGAACCATCTTTCTCCCCGACGTCCCCGATAAGTCCCCCACATCCTATCATGACATGAACCACATGTTCGGGTCTGAACGCAGGGGCTTCTCCATTCCAACGGTGAATAATTATGTTGCAATGTAGTTCTCAGCATGGCCTACATTTTTCCCACTAGCCGTCTTCCCGTTGTGAAAATTGGAGAACTTCTACTGCCCCCTCCAGTCCTCTTCTCATCCATTATCTCAATTTCCATCCACTCATACAAACATATCAACATCACAATGGGTAGCATAGACAAACCGCCCAACTTCCTCGTCGTCGTGGCGGACGACCTCGGCTTCAGCGACATTGGCCCTTTCGGCTCCGAGATCCAGACACCAACTCTCGATAAGCTCGCCAAGGACGGCGTCCGTCTGACCAATTTCCACACGGCTTCAGCATGCTCGCCCACGCGTGCCATGCTCTTTTCCGGCACGGACAACCACATCGCTGGGCTCGGCCAAATGGCGGAGCACATGGGTAACCGGGAGCTCTTCCAGGGCAAGGAGGGCTATGAAGGTTACCTCAACTTCAAGGTCGCAGCGCTGCCAGAGATTTTGCAGGATAAAGGATATCTGACTATGATGTCAGGGAAATGGTATGTTCTACCGGAAGGTAGCAGCTGGAAGGACTGAGCTGACGAAAGTGAAAGGCACCTCGGCGCCGCGAGAGAACACGCACCCTGTTCCAGGGGTTTCGACAAGGGCTTCGTCTACCTCCCTGGCAGTGGTAATCATTACAACTATGAGCCCCAATTCAAAGAGGGCGAGCCGCGCCCCTCCCTCGCCGTGGCCGACCCCAAGACATTCTGGATGCGCGATGGCACGTACCTGGACCGCTACAAGGAGCTGCCAGAAGACTTCTACTCCACAAAGACCTTCACTGACGAGCTCCTCAACTACTTCAACAGTCGCACGCCCAAGGAGAAGGAGAAGCCCTTCTTCTCCTATCTTGCTTTCACAGCGCCCCACTGGCCGCTACAAGCTCCGAGGGAGGTGATCGACAAGTACAAGGGCATGTACGACGGAGGACCAGATGCTCTCCGTCAACAGCGTCTCGAGCGCATGAAAAGCCTTGGTATCATCCCTCAAGATGTCAAAGAAGCGCCCATGGTCGGTCTGGTTGGCGAATCCTGGGACTCGCTAACGCCCGAGGAGCGCGCTGAGTCGGCGCGCAAGATGGAAACTTTCGCTGCTATGGTCGACGTGATTGATCAGAATCTTCAACGTGTCGTGTCGTATCTTGAAAGCACGGACGAGCTGGACAACACGTTTATACTCTTCATGTCTGATAATGGCGCGGAAGGGACGTTGCTAGAGGCGCTCCCCATGCTTGGAGGGGCCACCAGCTTGGGAGCATTGATCGACAAGCATTATGACAATTCTTTTGGAAATATCGGCAATAAGGACTCGTTCACTTGGTACGGTGCTGGCTGGGCATGTGCCTCCATGGCGCCGTCTAGGGGCTTCAAGACTTGGATCACAGAGGGGGGGATCCGATGCCCTTGCCTGGTGCGGTATCCCCCTCTCTTGGCCCACAGGGACCCTTCATCGAACAGAGAAGAAGGAGATCACACCAACGAGTTTACCACGGTAATGGATATTCTGCCTACGATTCTTCAGCTTGCCAGTGTGTCACATCCCCACCCGTCCCCATTCCGCTCCCGCGACGTCGTGCCCCTCCGCGGCAGATCTTGGGTACCGCATTTCCGCAACTCTCTCGCCGAGGTTCACAACCATGAAACTGCTGTCACGGGTTGGGAGCTCTTTGGGCTGCGTGCCATTCGCAAGGGGCGGTGGAAGGCCGTGTACATGACACCGCCACGGGGGAGGGATGCGTGGGAGTTGTACAACATCGACTCTGACCCGGCCGAGATTAATGACATGGCAGACAGGGAGCCGGACGTTCTTAAGGAGATGATACAACATTGGAATGTTTACTATAGTGAGACAGGGATGTTCGATCCCGAAGTTGTGTTCCATGTTGTCAAGGATAAAAGGACTACCTAAAGTACTATAGATCAGAACCGCTAAGCCAAGACGATTTAACTGGGAGACTGAGATCAACCTTGACGGGTGTTGATGACTGTCACCGACGGGTAATTTCGATAGAGCATTCAGAGGTACTTGCGCGATACAGGTACCAATAGCGAACACATAGCTTTCCGTACTGACAATCAAAACTCTCGGCGATGACCAACTACAATCTTCTTAGAACGTATTTAGGATCTGATCAATGATCAAGACTATTCGACCCTTTCATACAGACTAGGCCTATAGACGCCACAGCGTAGGTAACACAGCCTATGTTTATCATCCGTAGTACATTAGTTTCTAAGTGCAGGTTGTGACCGATTCCTTAGTATCAAGGTCCGGAATTGGCTTCTAAACATCGCCTTATGGATTCATGAAACGATGGAGCTTACGATATGGACTCTGTATCTCAAAATAGGCTTTAGAGAGCCATTGCCGTTTCTAAGATATGTAGGTCTAAAGATTTGTTTTGTCCTTTTCGAGTATAATACAACAGATGACTCATAGGATACGTCGGATACACATCATGGTACTCGTGAGCTGAAAATTTCTCAAGGAGAGAGTGTTGTTGTGAGTCGCAACTAAATACTCGGCTCTTCCTCTGACCGGCATATTTGCGCTTCGTCCTCTTGCTACTTCGAAGGGAGTCTTTGGAACCAACCTTAGACTTAATCTCTCCCCATCAAAGTGCTCAACTGGGGAGAGGTGACTATTTATTTTATTTTATTTCATTTTGGAGCAGCTGGGTGCTTTTGCTAGCTTGAAGATCATTCGAAGGTGTAAGGCCGGTTCTACCCAAACCAGTACCCGGGGGCGACGTAGCATCGCGGTTGCGGCAGAGAAGGTTGCCTGCGGTTTTTGAAGCCTGGGTCAAGATAATAGGCACCTTATCGGTATTTGAAAATCCAATTGAAAGTTGTGCAGAATACATTGGGTCAAATCAACTCACAAGGCCTTATTGGACCTTTCAGCCTGTCCTTACCATTCGGCTCCCCTCAACGGCAAGAACGTCATCAAACGTCCAAATTCAACTGGCGCCTCCAGTTTGCGACCCAAAAGACTTGAAGAGACAATTAGAGCCAGATGGTTGGGATCCGTCAAACTTGTAATTCATGGAACACATTTTGCGCAGACTGTTAATCAAAAGATGACTCAGGTTAGATCTCGGGGAGAAGAGCAGGTATTGCCGGCCATTGGTGAGGACATACAAAGTTTCTCTGAAAAAGAAGTCCAAAGCTCAATCTTAAGTTTGTAGGCCCTGGATCCCGTGTGCACTGAAGTAAAGAAGACTCTGGCTCATCAGGCTAGCAGGCTCCGCAAGCTCTCCATCACTTGCTTATACACCTTGTCCCTAACCTCAGGCCTGTAAATACTGTCCTTGCCATTCTTGTCAAATCCATGCGCCACGCCTTGAATAGTAGTTACTTCAATATCGCGGCCTGCCGCTTTCAGTTTCTCCCCAAATCGTTGCGCCTCTGGTGCTAAAACGTCCCCCGAGCATGCGAATATAAGAGTCTTGGCTGGGAAGTGCGTCGGATCTGCATGCGCCGGCGATGCAATAGGCCGCTTCCGATCTTCAAGCCGCGGGATATACGAGTCCAGGAAGACGTGCAGCACCCACGCGGGAAGGGCCTGGATCGGTACCGGTGGCCTCTTGTCCTCGACTGGCTCGGCGAGGTCGGTGCCGGGGTAGAATGCAAATACGGCTCTAATGTTAAGGGTGTTCAGGAAGTGCTGTCTGAGCTCTGAAGAGACCACGAGCGCTAGGCTCCCGCCTGAGCTGAACCCCGACAGGGCGATGCGGTCGAGGTCGAATTGCCGCGGCTGAGATTCAACCCATCTGAGGACATCCTCGGCGTCCTCGACAGCGGCGGGAAATGGCTTTTCAGGGCCTTTGGAATAGTCAGCGTCCAGAACCAGGAAGTCCGTCTCACGAACGACGCGGTCGCAGAAGGCGTGGTCCTGGCCGAGGTTGGGGATGGTGTAGCCGCCGCCGTGCCAGTTGATCAGCAGCGGGCGCGACTCAGAGTTGTCGTGATGCTCTGGATAGTAGACCCAGGCTTTGATGAAGCGATTACGCTCTCGAGAGGGGATGCGAATGAGTTTGCGTGCACTTCTGGGGGTGGAGGCGAGCTCTCGACGCAGGACAATGTATGTGATTGCACGGAGTAGTGTGGCGTAGAGCTTAAGCCGTAGGTACTGGAAGAATGTGTGGGCACCCATGACTGCTAGTTTGTTGGTGTAAGCTCGATGTTCCTCGAGGAGATGATATGAGGCTCAATGTCGGCTGTGCTCGTGGGATTTGCTTGGTCTATTTAAGTGCGAGGGCATCGCAGCTTTAAAAGGCAAGCCTTGGTTGACTTAGAGTGGGCGCGTACATAGAAGGTACTTCAAGACTCGGTCCGTGTACACAGTTTAAGGTAACACTGCGGTAGATCGTTGTCACTGATTGTTTGCTTAGGTATATAAGGTGATAAGGAATCAATTACGTAGCTGGCTGTTACCTGTACACTTAAGATGGACTTTTCTTTTCCAATCAACGGAAACGACGTCTGGACCAACTCACCCGTAGCAAATTCTGCGAGAAGCCAAATCCGGTCGCCGAGAAGCCAAATCCGGTCGCCGAGAAGCCTGACATCCACGCGCGAGCGGGTGGAGATAGGCCACATGACGAATGAGACGGCTCCGTCCTCGTCTTTCCTGCAATGACACTGACGAGGCGGCATCGTCAGACTCCCTACATTTAGTGGCTTTCGGCAGTGACTCACTCCCCGAGCGCGCGCGGCGACTGGTACAAGAGAACCTGGATGGGACCGGTTTGGGCATACAAGCTGGTTTGAATTTATTGTAACGGATTCTACGGGTCCTGGAGATATGCTATTGGCTCAGAGATCCCATTGAGGATGTGATTAAAATGTCACAGAGCCACGTACCTACATGTCCTGTAGTCTATCCTGACTTAGCGCATTGGCACGTCTCCCAGGGCCGCTTCGCTGCAGAACAGAGCTGGTCGGGCGCAATCCAACCGGAACCGAACGTAGGGCATCACCCAACCGGCGATGGTCCCCATCGTGACGCATGTGAGATAGAGCCGAAGGATGTCTGAGTCAAGCACAACGGGTCGAATACAGAATCGTGATGATGAAACTGATTGATGAGCTTTCTGGATCAGGAAAACCCCGAGGGGTTTTAAGAACAGAGACGTGCCTCTTCTTCAAGCTTCTTCTCTGCCGAACTAGTCTGTCACCGCTGCTGTTTTCGGCTGAGATTGGTCCGGGGCAGTTCCCCGTATCGGATTGGACAAAACCTGGTCTTTGGCATCTTCCCAGGGATAATGAGCTGACGGGAGCTTGTGCTGACGATCTTTCCCTTGCAGTGGACCCGGCCGTCAGATCTTACCGCCAAGGATATGGACAAGGGGCCGGTGCACGGCTCGGTCTCACAGGGCTGAGAAGGGTACGTGAATTGACAGGCAGCTTCTGGCCTCGCGTTTTCACCCAGGCCGGGGCACTGACAAACCGTTATCGATGCCCAGCTGCGCTCGCACGGGAACAAGGTGAATCTTATCAGCGACGCTGCCAGATACTCAAAGATTGCGATGACCCGGACCTAACGAATCCAAAATGACTAGCAGCTGCTGTTGTCAGATTGATTTCTATGATATACTCGCTTAGGAAAAGGGACTATGGGTAATCTTCAGTAGTACTGCTGCCAATTCAAGCAATTTGCTTTCTAAGACAATATACCCGATTCGCGAGCTAAGGTCCGGACAAAACGCTGATTGCCACGTGAAATGTGAGTTATCACTTATATCCGATAATTATGGGTGATTTGATCGGAACGAGGACAGAGCTTCTTAGATCCTACAGGACCGTTGCTTACTGCCCTGGCCCAGTGTCCTAGAACGGCCTTCCGTCCCAGTGACTATTGGAAATGGGTGATAGCTGGCATTGACTCTTTGCTTCGACATACTGACGCAACGTCTTTTTTCCCATAAAGCCTCTGTTCCGACCAACACCCCCGTACCGGTAGGGCCTGAACAGCCATTGACATGTCTGGGGGAGTCGCCTCCGCTGGTCTTCCGAACATATTATCGGTAGTCTGCTATGTAGGACGCTGCGTCGGCATCAGCCGCCTGGCCACGACGATGCGCAGGATGCGGTTGGCCGGTTTCGGCTCCAAAGTTGAAAAGCCGACCTGCAGCAGAGAATCAGCCTCGCCAGGTGAGGACACCCACTTGGAGATGTGATCATGCTATACAGATAATACAAGAGGTGACGCGTTCCACATGCTTCCGAGGTAGGCCGACTCCTGCGACGGTTGTGGGAGGCGCGCTCAAGTGCCGCTGATCGGGTCGAGCGTACACTCGGGTACGGTATGCTATTGAGAATGCCGGTGAACTGCAGCGCAAAATGGAAATGGGGACGATGAGCGCATTAGTGACATCCCACTGAGGATAATCTCTATGCCTCCCGAAATTTGGCAAATCAGTTCACAGATGAATAGACGGTGAGGCTGCTCCCGACCTACCTACCGGCGGAGATTCGCCCCATGAGTCAGTTAGTCCCCCTCCACCCGGTGCGCGACATACGAAGTATGTAAATCTGGGCCACCTTCGCGCTTCGGTAGGCCACCGCTCGACCCCGGTTCCGCTAATGCCGCCTCAGCGACCAAAGCGTGGAGCCGGCTCAGGTACGTCTGTCCGTCCCGGTAGGCTGGTTCTACAGCGTGGCTACTCCCCGCTGCAGATCCCCATTTGCGCCAGTGGAGGGAGGGAGCCGTCACTAGCACTCCGTCTGATGAGCACAGTTTTCAGCGGAGGGCCTCGGTTCAGGTGCAGGCTCATCATGTCCGATAGACTGCGACGGACTCAGAACGCGCTCCAATACCACTGAACGGAATCTTGTGAGGAAGATCCACGTCGTTTTACTTAAATCACCTGCTTTAGAGTCTATAGGTCTGTAGAAGAGCACGCTCATGCACCAAAACCAACCGGCCAAAGGCGTGGGACCGAAATACCGACGCACATGAGTGTTGATCGTAATATTTTGCGAGAGACGGGACACCTGGCCTGTGCTATAGGGGATGCTACATGCCTTCGTCGCGTTCTCTGAGGCTGACCTGCGAATCTTAGCTTTCAGCCTGGTGTTTGCTATTGTCGTACAGATTGCGGGATGAAGGAAATGTCACCCTCTTTGCCTAAATCAAGATGCGTGAGAGCGAGCGGAGCCTTAGCTTGCTTGTGGCTTGAAAAACTGGGGACGGACCGAGACATTCCCCCCCCTTTCGGTAGGGGACGGACCGGTGGGAGTGACAGCGGCGGCAGAGACAAAATGACTGGAAGAGCGTTGCCTTCGCGCAGTTCATGGTGTCATTGTCGGGTGGACGGTTGAAAAGTTTCCATCAAGTATAAATTCTTGTTCGCTCGCCCTTCAGGCGATACAGCTCGGGTAAGTGACCTGTGGAACGCACCTCTACGCCATGTATACACGCCGTGCCAACCCGAGTCCTGGTCATGGGATAGGTGCTGACGACCCACGGAATGGCGAGTCTCGTCTTGCCGAAATTTATGCCGTTCTAATTGTTGGCTGCGTCCTGTCAACCATAGCCGTTGGCCTTCGTTCTTACACGCGGCGGGTGATACTCCGCACCTTCGGCCTCGACGATGGAGTCATGGTGGCTGCTCAAGCGCTCATCGTTGCATCTGCTGTCTCTATTGGTTTTGGTGAGCATTCATATTCAAGCGTAATGAAGTTGTAACCCAGCCATCTGACTGAATTTTGAAGAGAGCAAATATGGACTGGGAAGCCACTCTTGGGTTCAGCCCAAAGAGCACTTCGTCCCATATATGAAAGCCTTTTACAGCTCTATCGTTGTATACAACGTCTCGATGTGTCTTGTCAAGATCTCTATCCTTCTACAGTACCGGCGACTCTTCAATGTGCCGATGACGCAGCTTGCCACCTTTTATGGCATCCTATTCCTAAGCGCCTGGGCTGTTACGATTTCCTTCCTTCTCACCCTCGTCTGCATCCCAGTGGCAAAGTTTTGGGATAAGTCTATCCCAGGCCGATGTCTCGACTCTTTGTCCATTTGGTACGTTATGGCGGGCTGCAACCTGGCCACGGATTTTGCCACTTTGCTGCTGCCGTTGCCAGTCATCAGGTCGCTTCAGATGCCACGAAAGCAGAAGATCATGCTCTCTGCGGTCTTTGGTCTTGGGCTGTTGTAAGTTCCCCTCCGCATCACCCTCTTCTTTAGTTGTGTGAGCACTGCCATCTGACTTGGAGTGAAACCCAGCACCTGCATTATTTCCGTAATTCGCATCCGTACTCTGAAAGTCGCTGCCTCGACCGACGATCCCAATTGGGACAACGTGGATGCGGCGACATGGTCGTTCCTTGAAGCCGTCATAGCCGTGCTCGCCGCCTGCCTACCAACTTTGCGGCCAATATTTACCATGGTTTCGCCCCGTCTATTTGGCTCCCGAGGTCGCAGTCACGGTAGATCTAAGTATGGGACATACCTTCGTCCGCTTGATAGCAGTCCCAACACGGACGGGAAGATTTCCGAAACCAAAAAGCCTATCATGGTCGATTCAGAGAGCGCCATATCTTTGCAGGCGCAAGAAAGCATGTGTTCAACCCTGCATTCATCTGCGTCGTCGCAGAATCCGCATCACCACTAGGAGGAGTTGATCCTGGGTTTCAAAGGGGCCAACCGTTGGATGATTTATTCAGGTGACCGCAGTCATCACCAAGCGGATCAGATTGGAGACAAGGAAGTGGCATGGATTGGGGGCAAACTTGGAGAAGGGGAAGTAGTTGTCTGCAGCTTTCACCAAGCCACATGTCAAGGTCTTCTGTCCCATCATCTCGGATGAAACCAATGGAATATGTATGATCGTTTGGTCTACCTCAAGATCCTACCCGCTAATTAACATTGTGCCTGTTTCGATTCCTCCATGCTCATCATGACCCTCGACGCCGAGCGGCTGCACCGGACTCCGAAGGGTCAATCAGTTCATGGGAACTAAAATGCAAGCCTTCAAAACGGAGCAGAAGTGTTTTCTGGAGACGACTGAGAGTTGTTCTGTAACGTATTCGTCTACTTTGCGCACGACTCGCTGGGTTGGCAGGGGCTGAAGGCCACGAGCGTAGAGAGAATGTGAGTTGATCACGATGAGAAACGTGACGATGCCCGTGGAGAAGCTCAGCGAAGCAAGCTCAGCGATTTCGCACAGCACATTCACTTTGTAGGCTCTCAAGACTGCGCAACGACGATGTGCTATAGCACCCCTTCCGTGGACAACGCCACATGTCCACAAGTGAGTAATACGATCGAATACGAAGATACAAGGGAAATCTGCCTATTGTGGATTTGTGGACCTGATTTTAGCGCAAAGCAGTCCTTCCATGCAGACGCGGACGCAGGCAATGCACATAGCTTTCAGCTCGTGGGGCTGACTGCCGATCATGATCACACTTTCGCCAGAAGTCATGTTTGACCCCGGTCGTTAAAGGCTCTCGTTCCGGAAGCCACTTCGTGACAGACTTTAACCAGTCTTTCTTGGCTCTAGATTCCTCGACCTGTTCCACAACACACAACCGCCATCTGCAGTCAGTGCAAGTCTCACCATTTTCGATAGTGCGGCTACCACCATTTGTGTGTTTGTCAGACGTCCCCTGTCTGAGCCCTCATACCCCAGTGCAAAGTGCCCGGAGTCTCAATCGTCGCGTACTGGAGCCTCGCAGTCATGACGGCTCAGAAGTCCACATACGTATCGCCTGGCACCACGGTGACACCAGCCATCGCAGGCGGGAACAACACCACCAGCACACCCCTCCGTCACAATGACCTACCGCCATGCCTCCGGCGCAACCTCAAGGCAAGCAATATCACCGCATTCCTACTTTGGGGTCCAGCAATGGCCAATATTGCCTTCGCACTCATGTTGAGACTGATTGGGCCTGGGTTCGTTGCTACCGTCTTCCTTTGTAATAACCAACAGATCCGAGCCTCTTTGAAAGTCTAACTCTGCTCTGTAGTGATGATGATACTGAGTGCTCACTTCACTTCATCGATGATTCTCCCAAAAACTGGGATCCCGACACGTGGTCTGTAAATGACCCTGGCGCTTGGCACAAGAGATGCCAACTCCTTTACCAGTGCGGATGTGTCCTAATTGCCGCCGTCGCATTCACCGTCTTTCGGTTTATACTTCAGGCTGTTCCGGTCCACAGTGTCTCGTACGTCATATATTCACCACTGCCACCCCGTCAGATCTTTTCTCTTGACAGTGATACAAGGGCTTGGTCAATCCAGTACACCCCCAGCAGCTGGATAGGAAGGACCACGTCTCCATATCGCGTCTACGCCCTCCGCACCATCTTCTCCGTCATCCCTACGGTGCTGTACCTCGTCTGTGCCGTTATTCTCGCCACAAGCAGGGCCATCACAGGAACACCGCCTGTCGCTGAGTGGTACCGTCCTGAGTTGATTGCGTGTCTCGCACTAGCCGCCATTTCCTTCGTCGCGTCGTTGCACCAAGCAGTAACAACCGGGTTGGCTTGCTGGCATATTAGAGAACGAAACGGAGGAGGCTGGCACAGCTTGCAACCCATGCCAGGACATGCTCCTTAGAACGCTTGAAGAGACGTAATGCACGCAAATGATATAGGTCTATAACGCTTAGCTCATAATAGTTGGCATGCAATATCCTAGCCAGTCATGGCTGAGGGAGAGAATCCAAATTACGATCCACTAAGCTGCTCGCAGTACGCGTGGAGCATCGGTGATACCTCCATATTGATTCTCGCAGAGCAACAAGTGCAGAGAAGTGAGTATCAACCTTGTCGCCGACATGGTCCACAAGAAAGTCATCGGCCAAGCTCCCAAGACACACCATCGCATATCAGTTGTCAACCCTGGCCGTATCATCTGATGCCACGAGGATAGCTTCGCCAACACTGACGATTATTTGTGCCGAGTTAGGACCTGTGCTGTGAATATGGGACCATACCCCCACAGGGGCAATGACCAGTGAATGTCCATCGCGGACATAAACACCATCTCCCGTCTCATCAATAGCAAGCTCACTTAATCGTCGCTGGAGAAGCCCTTCCACAACATGGTTTCTGCGTGCCTACGGCCATATTCTGGGACCTTATCAATGAGGAGCTTGAAATTCCCACTCCTATGCCTTGGGACCAGTGCAGTAAATTGGCGAAGAGCAATGTCAAGGAAGTCTGCGACCACCAACCACTATGGTCTCTGCAAGATTTCGTCGGGTCTATGGGCTCTTGCAGCTGTTCAAGGGAATCCTTGCACAAGATAAAAAGCTCACATCTCGCCTGCATCCTGTAATCGGGGAACTTATCAGCTATCTCCGGTAGATCAATGACTTCCAGATGTCCTTGAAGGACTACAAGATAGTGGATGCTGATATCATCGCTCGGTCTGCGAATATGCAACTCTCTGCTTCGTGCTTTGATTATTCTAGTTGAAAAAATGCACATATGAATGACGAATTAACTTCGTAAAGCAATTTTTAGTTAGTCATTCTTCTTAACCACTGTTAGCGTTCATTTAGGAAGTGAAAGCAGGTTTGCTACATTTCGATTGACCTAGCTTACCCTATAGTCAACTTAGCCTCACCATCACAACCATTTTCTACCCTGAGTTTATTAAAGCCACCCACACATTGTCTCGAAACCTCCTGAAAGCCAGTCACACGCTTGAATAACTCTAGATGTAGTCTCTTGCTACTAAGACTTCATTCATGGCAACAGTTGTGGCTTTGCTGTGCGTTACTTCGGGCACTGCGGTCACAGTATCTTGTGGAACCAGACTCATTGTTTGGAGCGCAGTCTGGATTTCTTCCAAGTTCACGCCAAAATTGAGAAAACAGACTCTTCCCGCATTCTCTCTAGCCAAATTAGTCCCTTGTCCTTCCAGTGTGCGTCATGGACAGATGCAGCGTCGCCCGTCACTAAAGCGCGCCCTCTGTGCCAGTTTGGGCGGGGATCTAGGCCCCGGAGGTCACAGGATTTGGCGCCGGAACAGTGCTATTAAAATTGACATCAACCTTGAAGTACGGGATAAAAGAAATGAACCTCAAAGTCTGGCGGATTTCCCCATTAAAGCCATCGAAAGTTGCGAACATTTCCTCTCTATCACCATCTGGGTACCCTTAATCTAACAACATTCCTGTGTCTCTTCGCATGGCAGAAGTATTAACAGTAATTAATTTGAGCAGATGCTGCGTGATTGCATATTATTGTGTATGTGAAACGGTTAACAGACGATCAAGTACAAAGCATCCGCTCCTTTTAGACCCGGAATCCCGGCTAACGAAGATTGTGGTATAGGCGTATCCTTCCCGACGCATCAAGTCCATGTATACAGATGGCATTGGTGTCTTCATGTTCGCTGAAGTGGAGAGTGTGCTCCTTGTGATACGCGGGCCCCGGCTCGGCAATGCCCTCTTGGTCTGATTCGGAACTGTCTAACGCGAACAACCCCACTGCGTGGCTCCGCAGACCTCGGGCTGTATTCGCTTGGAAGTGATATGAGCTCGTTCGGCGATGCAACGACCCACCAAGGACGGGAAACATCCTGACGCAGAGCAATCGTACGGTTGGTAGACATGCGCATACAATACCAAGACAAATCTCTACGGTAGACCACCGTGAAAGTTCGTAGAAGTTCCATGTGATATTCGTCGTCGAGGTAAAGGTCGCAAGTGATTGGAGTCTCAGAATGCTCACAACCGTTACGCTAGAGCGTTTATCAGCTTTGATACGTTTGCCAAGAAACCAGGCTCCGAGAACACTTACAAAGTTCCCAAGCAGAACATGATAACTACTCCAACTTTCTTCTTCCAGTGTAGCTGCAGCTTCCGCAGCTGTGAGAGTGGAATGGCCAGGATCCATAGATCGAAGGCAATATTCATTGCCGCATTGGACCAGCCAATAGCGCTAGGGTTGGCGCAATGTCCCTCGTGGAGACCGTCCCAATGGTTCCAGAAATGGCTTGTGGGCTGGCACTGAAAGATGGCAGCAAGTACAAAGGCTACCCCCCAAGCACTAGTGACGGCGAACGTTGCCCAGAGGACCCGCAAGACCTTTGTTGAGGGAAAGATCTGAATGTAAAAGCAGATGATTGAAAGCTTGGTAAGTGCCGTCTCTAAGAAGTACAGGACAATAACAGCCCAGAAGTACCTGATGGCACTGGTGATATCATCTGGCTGAAGAGTCCAGATGTCTCTTCCAAGCCCGTTCGCTGTCGTCCCAAACACGTTAATGAAGATGCTGGGGGTGGTGGCCACTGCAGAGGCGAGGACAAACCAGTCATCCATGCCGAACTTTACCTTCACGACGAACATTTTGCATGAAAACCGAAGGATGACAAATATTGCGGCAGTGATGCCCATTGCGACGGTTATGGTGACGAGCTCCCGACTTCTATCTCTGATAGGGTCGCCACAGCCAGTAGAGGTAATGTTCTTAGTCGCTAGTCCTTATATCAGCTTATGCGACGTTAATGTGGGGGCTTTGGTATAGTGGACTCTACCTAAAGCATCTATTATGGTGCAATTCGTAGTCACGCAGTCCGTGACGTTGCTCTGGAACTTTTCATCTGTACAAGTGCAAGTCTGGTCAGTAGGAGCACAGACACCTCCCTCGAAGGCAGCGGTAATGCAATCGATCTAATAAACCCAATGAGTCAATCATGATTGTTCTTCACGTCAGCAGCGCTGCATTCTAACTTACTGCACAGCCTGGGTAGATCTCCAAGTTGGGCGGCGGTGAGTGTTGGCCGCTGACGACGTCGAGACTAAGAAGAAGGACAATAAAAGCAACGACACGAGAGGCCATGGCCATGTCAGCGGTTGTAATTACGCTCCAGAACCCTAGGACTGCTCAGTCCACTTGGGAAGAGCGACATATCAAACAAAGCTGTCAGAAAGAGACACGTGTGGCGACAAGAACTTATATGGACGAGAGGACGACTACATGGGCACGAAGGGACGAGGCAGACGCGCAGCGCGAGCTGTCTCCCCCAGTTCTTTCCATAAAATCGAAACCGAGCCCGATCCCCTACTTGAGGTGGCCGCAAGCGATTCCGTCATCTCCACGTCTGGCCTGGTGCATAAACAAGTCACCCCAATGAAGCATCTCTAACAGAAGTCAAAAACCCCAGGGGCTGTCAGAGGTAACGCCACCGCAGCTCGGACAGCTTCTAGCCGCGGTCTAGCGCGCCTCAGCTGGTTGCATGAAGTGTGGAGGTGGCACCTGGGGAGGGTGGGTGTTCGAGGTCCGCTCCGACGGATGTCGAGGATGGCGCAGCAAGCCGGCTCAGTGGTACTCGGATGCCCGCTGCCCTCCAATTCAGCTAAGCGAGGATATCTTGGCGACAGTTTAAGAAGCGGGAGCCAATCTCCAGAAACTTGTGACACACAATATTCTGGTCACACCCGCTAAACAAGCCACGACTCTCCAGTCAAGTGATAGCTCAGGGCCCCCGATCCCAGCAAGGACTCAGCTGTGAACGCCAAAAATGTGGTCTCCATTCGGGAGCTCCCCGTCCCTTGCTTGTATGCACGAGTGCCCCGGCGCGCTCCAAGATAGAAAAGGGGAGTACAATACCTGATATGATACTGTAGCCGCATCTCAATTCGGACCTGCCACATGTGCAACCACCATTTTAGTTTGTGGGGTAATCTGCAGCCGCACAATCCGGTTCCTCGCTCCTGGCCTTTGGTCGGAGTGGTCTCACCGATGCCAGATCATTGTCCGTGCAACCATCGACTGAGAAGGGAGATTTGAAAAGCTCAATTTCAAAGATGCTTACTGCGGAATATTCAACAGTCTTTACACAGTGGCTCATACTGAACGCGCCTACGGTGTCCCAATGCATTCTGTGACTGTGATGTTCTCTGTTTCTGAACAGGCTGATTCGGTGGCTTTGTTCCGGGGCTCCTTTGCAGTATATTTCGATGCAACTGGCTGCACTGACAGTAGGTTTAATGCATCTAGGACACCCGAACCCGTAGCTGTAACGACCTCGTCGCGTCGTCGCGGGACTTCCCCCTAGGCAGCCCCTCCTGCTGTACCTTCGCGTAATACCTTCTATTTCTGCTCTAGCGGTGCCACCTCTGAATGGTTTCTTTCATTGCGAACGTATATGCGTCTGTAGGTTACACGGCTAAGAAAGCGCTTCAGCATCTGCTTGATTTCTGGCTGATGATTCTTGGGCTAGGAGCTAGGAGCAACTCCGTGAACCTTCTGTTAATATCCTTTCATCCACTGATACCACTTTCCGTCTATCGGTGGCTTGAACTCCCAGCTCGTGATACAGCACCTCTCCTCTCCATCCCTCTCCGCATCCAAATCTCGCCCACAGACCACACCCCAAATAACTTTCTTCAGTGCTGCGTCTTCATCACCCTCTGGTGGATGACAGGCAGCGCTCAACACAGCAGAGCTGGTGCGCACATGCGGAATAGCCATCTTGAACGGCACGGAACTTAACCCAATCGCTGCGATTATGATCGTCAATCCCCTTATAATAGCGAGGATGATGGCGATAGGAGAGAATCCTGGCCCATTTTCGATTTCATAGATATCCTCGCCTTTCAGCATGAGAATACGGACGACGAAAATGCTCTGGGATATATGAAAGCTATAGAATAGGTAGAATTGCTAGTTAGTTCTTAGCAGCGACCCCCATAGAGTTACAGTTCCTCACTCTCCTTAATAACCTAGATCCTAAGAGGTCCTATCCTTTAATTTTGTAATTTCATTGAATCACATAGGCCCTAAGCATCTATAGCCAATCAACCTAAGCCGTTTAATTAACGTTGGATTTGATACTCTGATAGTCCTACCTCTAACACGAAGCTAAGGGGTCACATTGTTGTTTATATAACCACGGAGCTATATAGTTTGTGATGAACCTTGCTCACCTAAAGACGCATTTGGCCGACTCCTACTAATCTAAGGTATAGATGATCAAAGATGACCAAGGATTGGTCTAGGCCTATAAGGTTCCTCGAGATATTGTTCCTCTTCATCGGTCAGAACTTTGCCGATACTACCAACCGCCTCTTCGATCCTCTCAAGACTGCTAAATCCAATGATCGGGCTCGTGACTCTCTTATTAATCCAAGCAAGAGAGACATGAGCCATAGGCCATCCGTGTCTCTCAGAGAGCTCTAAAACCCGTGCAATGATCTCTAAGTCAACGGTAGAAGTTCCATGTCCACTAGTCATCAAATCTGTCTCGGTCATACTCCGTGACGAATGCTGAGACGGGAGCCGGGCTAATGACCGCGACAGAGAGGGGACCAAGGAATTAGTCCGACACCGGTCTCATTACAGAAACGTATCTCCTCCCCGCCGCAGGACCAAAAGCACTGACCCCCTGCTTGCAGCCTTCCTGCTGATCAGAACCGAAGAGCAGGTGAGCCAGTCCCCAACATCTGTCCTAAAGAAGCCCGCAGTCGCTCCCAAACCAGGATGGAAGGTTCGGACAGCTCGAATGCACAGAACACGTAACCACCTACATGACCATCGTGGTGGCTACGGTGGAGTTCAGAAGCTGGAATTCTAACTGGGACGATCATTACGTCTACGATAATTACCTCAGCGAGAACGAGTGTACTCCTACTTTTTGCAATGCGAGGGAACCCTTTAATTATGTTAGATTCGCTCTGAAAACCAACGACCTGTGCTATGGCGGCGAGGAGCCACCGTATGATTATAGGTATGAGATCCCCGGCGAGTTACTTAGATGAGACACGCTAAAGCGTGGTGACCCGGGGGCTATGCCTCTCGTTAAGCCTGGCGCCGTGATTGTGGAGGATCGTAATAGCTCCCGTTATGTTAGTGAGGAGGAGCTTCTAGAGCTAGGCATTTTGGAGTACTTCACTGAGGGTTGTCGGGGCGAGCTTGCTGAGGCTGGCCTAGACGAATATGGTTATCCGACACTCATAGAGGTTATAGCCTCATCAACGATGGATCCTCGCATATCGGACATAGCTTAAACTACGGAGAGTAGAGCGACTGGTTCGCAGGGATTAGTATATATTAGCATGGCGATGGATAAGGCCCTATCTATAACGGTCCTTGGCTAGGCAAAGCCCATCGGGATGAGGCATAGGTATGGGAGGCATTATTATTAGGACTCGGATGGCCGTAGCTTAGATAACCCGCATTTTGCTGCCACCTCCTCCATGCCTATCTCTAATTACTCCATGGTGTAATGTTTCTGGTGGCGAGGTATAGCGTCTTCCCATTCCTCCCCGATTTCTAAGGCCATGTCCTCCACGCGGCGCATAGTTTATCCCCACGCTTCTCTCCGGTAGTCGTTCGGCTAACCGAAGTAACGGTTTAAGATACGCGTATATATATACGCTACTATGGACTTTGTGTTATATGTTATTAGGGAACCGAACTATATATACGTTAGGAGATAAGTGACACTCATAGAATAGGTATAGGAGATCGAATGAATGTATCTAATTAGAAGGTAACGTAGAGACACTAGATCATTAATATATATCCGGAGCATGGCGGGAGCGTGATACGCGGGGAAATTGTGGTAGTGGTCTCTAGATTCCGGGACCTTAAGCACACCGATCTCTCATGCTACTAGAAGTTCGAGATATCACAATAAGCGAATAGTATCTGGCGACTATTAGAAATATTATATAGGTTTGGTTAGGGTTATACTTAGTGTCTATTTTGCTAACTAAGCTATCCCGCTATTTCGTTTATTATAAGGGGTAATTAGGCTAGTTATAGTAATTATTAATAACCGAGATAAAGGAAAGATAAAGGAGCGATATAAGAGATAAAGGGAAAATAAAAATATAAATAAGGGAAAGAGAAGAGATAAAGAGGGAAATAGCTAGCTATAATAGCCTTAGCTATAGTAGTCTTAGCTATAGTAGCCTTAGCTATAGTAACCTTAGTTATAGTAACCTTAGTTATAGCTAGTAGCTATAGCTTTCGAGGTAATTATAGCGTGGCTAGTGGCTAGCTTCCCTAGCGATAAGGCTAGGATTAGCTATTAAGGCTACCGCCATGGCCCTGGCCTATAGTAAGGTTATTGAGATCGTGGTGTTAAGGTAGCTAGAGGCGGTTAGGCCTAAGACCCTCTAGAGGCTCTTATAGGTCTTTGCTATCTCTTTCTCTATTAGCCCGCCGGCCGAGATAATAATTAGATTAAAGTAAGCCCCTAGGGACCTATATTTCCGGCGTTTAGCCTCGGCGGCCTCCCCTAGCATACTATAGGGGTCTCCCTTTTTTAAGTCCTTGGCTATAGCTACGATCTAGATATTATAGTAATAGTGGCTATTCCCTAGCGTAGCGGCTAGATCGGCCCTAAGGCTTAAATTCGCGCTAATAAGGGGCTTTAATTCGACCGCTAACGCTACCTAGCTAGATAGAGTGTTTTTAAAGGCATAGGTAATAGCGTTATGGCGGTTAATCCACCCCCTAGCGGCTTCCTTATATATATCGGCGTGGCCGATAGTGCTAGGGATAGCGCCGCAGAAGCTATAGAGGTTAGGATCGGGTCTAGCCCTAGGGCTAGCCGGCTGATCTAGCCTAGCCGGCTGATCTGGCCTAGCCGGCTAATCTGGCTTAGCCGGCTGATCTGGCCTAGCTAGCTGATTTAGCCTAGGGCTATGTGACGTTCGGGCCTGGTCTAACTACAGGGTAGATAGATCAGAGGGTCGGTTTGTTGTTCGTAGTACGTTGGGT